>CM028130.1:1360212500-1361673750 GCA_016271365.2 Neoceratodus forsteri | reverse complement strand
CATCCAAATCTACTTCCCTAGGCAGAGATTCTACTGTATATTGTTATTGAATATGGATATGTAGAGGGTAATCAAGGGTGGTGCAAGGCAGCTGGGTATGTATATAGTTAAATGTTGTACATAGCTACCTCACTCAGTTTTGGGATGGAGGGCCCAGGAACAATTGGGCCTTTGTGTATGTCTGTCTTATATTTTGTGGAGAATAAAAAATGGTCAATAAAGATGTTTAAAAAAAAAAAGAAATTGGAGGAAAGGCCACATGATGAGAGGCTGAGAGAGCTGAACATGTACTCCTTTGAGAACAGAAGGGACTGGGGGGGATATGACTGAGAACTTTAAGTACATAAAGGGGATAATCAAAGCAGGAACTGAGAGGATACTCATGCTGAGGAGGGGGAGGGACATAAAGGGCATGGCCTTAAACTGGAGTGGTAAGATTCCAGATAGAAATGGGGAGACACTTTTTCATGGAGAGGGTCATGGCAGATTGGAATGCTCTACCAAAGGAGATGGTAGCCTGTAAGACTGTGGGTAGTTTCAAAAGGTGATGGGAGAAGGTGAGAGGGGGTAATTGGGAAGGGGGAGAGGCAGCTGCAAGGTGAGGGTGCTAGCTATACACTTGAGCAGACTTGATAGACCAGGTGGCTTATTTTTGCTAGTAAATTCATATGTTCATATGTACTAAACATCCAGTTCCTAATAATGAATTACACCACACAAGCAAGAGACTGGTAATTCCACTTTACAAGAAAAAAAAAGATGCAGCTGTACTGTATGTCCTCTGCATCAAAATGATAAACATTACTGCACCATTTAAAGCTCTTCCTTGATGATAGCATACCATATACATCCTGAACAACTTCCTGTTCCATACTGAATAATGCAGAACACAGGAAAAATGGCAAGGAGCCAATCCTACCATTACTAACTGTGATTGACCATGATGGCAAAAACAGAATGACTCTATGACTGCTCTTGTTGACTCTCCGTAGTCCTGCTGTCACTAAACAAGGATCTCATGATCAAGAGTGTCAAATCTCAAAGGAAGATCTCAATGTGGCAGCAGGAACAGCTGTTCCCTAAGCATTGAAAGACAGTGATCATTAGTCACATTTGAACTGTAACTCTGTGCTATGTACTGTATAACCATCAAACTGGAAGGAAACTTAAATCATTTTACCTATGCTCATCTACCCCTAATATTATCGCAGCTTCAGAATGAGGAAACTATTATAAGTCTATGTTAGAAATCATGACACAATTACATTTAAAACACATTTCCAATATTACCCTAAAGATACTCCTTATACTGCAAAGTACTTCCTGAACATCCACGCCCAAAGAAGCCCAGCATCTTGTACATGAATGTATATAT
Organism: Neoceratodus forsteri; assembly: GCA_016271365.2. NCBI lineage: Eukaryota > Metazoa > Chordata > Ceratodontiformes > Ceratodontidae > Neoceratodus > Neoceratodus forsteri. The sequence continues at coordinate 1,361,672,375 of CM028130.1, read as the reverse complement.
CAGACAAGTGTTTTCCTAAAGGAATCAGCAATATTTGCCTGCATAGTATTTTGATGTTGGTTGTGTCTTGAAATAAATAATTGTCACCTGTATTTCTGTTTGTATCCATTGTTTCAAACATACCAGTGCCAACATATGTTCAGTAACACCTTTCCACGCAGCAGCAGTGTGCCATCTTTTCAGCAGGCAGAGCTTACTGTTTGCTGCTCTTTTTCAGTGAAATTAAAATGTTGAAAATTGATGTTGATTTGTTTTACCCATAGCAGTTAACAGCTCTGTAAAATAAATAATTATTAGCATTCTGTATGTGTTTACATCACAGCTTGATTGATTCAGTTGTGTCTGTGTTCTGATTCAAAATAGATGAAATACATAGGTTTACTCTTGTTTTTCATTTCCTTCTGAAATAATGGATTTCTTGGAACAAGTTAGCAAACAACAGATTTTCTCAATATTCCAAGCTAGGGTATCACATGATTACCCCATCTAGCTGTGTAAAAGATCATTTACATGTGCAGAGTTATATATAATACAGGTAGTGTTAACAGAGTAAAGTTACGTATTGTATGTGTCTGGTTTTGCTGATATTGAAAAATTGTAAGTGCATAAAGTCAGTAATACTGTTCTTGTGAAAAGCTTTGCTTTATGATTAATTGGCTTTGGTTCTCCTGAATATCATGATCAAAAGCCTAGTGCAAAAAAAACATGCAGCTCTCAGCTTTTTAAGCCTCTTTCATATTAGGAGACATCCTGAAGCTTTAGGTAAGTGCATGATCTTGGTAAACTGTTAGGTCACAGTTCCTGTGAAATTGCATCATTTAAACCTTTGGCAGAAGACTTTTATGGGGGGGGGTTAAGATGCTCAATCCTTCTGAGACAAAAAAGTTAGCATATTAACCATCATTGGGGTTTTACCCAAGAACATGAGGGTACTTTTGGTTGTGTTCTTGTACTGCTGAGGTAAACAGCTTTTATCTATATTACAGATTTTTTAGTAGTATTTAAAAACATTCCCTCTAGTCAAACAGAATAATTCTCAGAGGTTGCAGATAGATTGATGGTCTCCAGGGCTTAAGTGTCATGAAAGGTAAAATCAAACTAGCAGAAAAATCCAATGAGTCTGCATCAGGCCAGCTCAGCCAAACAATGATTAAAACAGTGGCAGCCTTTGAGGAATCGGCTGACAGACTTCATTTGTCTAAGTGCAGACCTTGCCCTGATGTCACATGTCATGTCCTCCCATCAACCCTTTGGTATTCTTCAGACAGTCATCCAGGTGCTGCCATGGAATTGTGTAGAGTCTGTTAGTTTGGTGCCTGCAGGTCCTTAAACACTGCTTTTGACTTTCAGAAAAAATTGCTAAGTCAAGCAGCAATATAGTCAGTTATGTATGTGGGTCCACTTGCCACTTCATTGTTAATATAAAGCTAATCAAAATGTGAACAAAACCTGCCAACTGTTTAGGAGACAAGATTACAAATAGCATTAGTTTCCATGTGTCCTTTCTAAACCAAGAAGACATCAACTTAAATTTCTGTCTGAAGCAAAGTGAAAGTGAGCAAAATAACATTTTAGCTGAACTGTCAGTGATGACCTCTCTACCTCTCTGCTACATCCTCCTGTTTTGCTTCTGCCCTTGTCTCCTCACTGCCCCACCCTCTGCCCGTTCTCCCTCAGCCACCTGCTTACCTAGTTCTCCTGCCCCCTGAGCCTCCACCTCCTTGCCTACCTCCTGCTACTTTCACTAGCTGCCTCCCACCTACCCAGCACCCTGTGCCCGATCTCCCCATTTACATTGAATCATGTATGACACCAGTTCTCTGTAACCCTTTCACCTTACCTTATTTGCCCTCTTCCCACTCCTACATGCCCCCTGCTCATGTTTCCCCACTGTCCCGAACATCTACCAACTCACGCTCTCTCATCCCCTCCATGGTACCCTCCCTCTCATTCTCATATACCCGCCTTGGGCATCTCCAATCACTACGAAATGGCCCTCTCCCCCAAATGGCCATTGGTTACTTCCCCTGTCCACTGCTACTACTGCCATGCTTTACCCAAAGCTCCACCTGTTTATTTGCCCTGGTGCATCTTGGAGTTCTCTGGCCACAAAAAAATAGGTGCCAGTCATGGGTATCTCACACCAGTACTCTAAAACGTATACTTCTTCTCCTGCTATTGTTGGGAAACATTCATCCCAGTCCTGGACCAGCCTGTACAATAAGAACAACTCAGACCAATCAACCAGGATCCCTCTCATTAATCTCACTTAACATATGCAGTCTTCTTCACAAAATTGATGCCCGTCAGACTTTTGCCTGCCAGCATAACCTAGACATACTAGCAGTCATAGAAACCTGGCTATCACCTTCGGTTCCTGACCATGCTATCACCCTCCCTGGGTATAATGTCTACTGGCTTGATCGAACATCAAAAAGTGGTGGTGGCTGCACCCTGTACCTTAAGGACATGATCTGGGGGCACCTCACCAACTTAACCCCCCAAACCACCACTGCACAGATTCTTCCTGTCAAGATCTTTCTCGGTGCACACAATAAAGCCATCACAGTTGTCACAGTCTACATTCCACAGAGAGAAAGGTAATGGGCTTAACGCAGTCCTGGAGATTACCAAATCTCTCTCACCTGATTCAGAAACCATCCTCCTCGGTGACTTTAATATTAACTAGCCTGCTGCAGAGGCAGGGGCACACAGGAACTTGATAGCAGTAGCAAACCTTTCTCAGATGGTTAACTCCCCAACCAGGACAAACTACAAAACAGGTACCAGCACCCTTCTGGGTTGGATCATAACAAGTCATCCCACCAGGATCACAAACACCACTGTCCTCCCTGACACACTTAGTGACCACTCCCCCATCATCTGCTACTGGTCCATCAAGCCCCCCCCAAAACCATTACTAGCTGAGTTCTACATAGTGGCAAGCTACCTCATCTCAAAACCTTCTTTCGTCAACAGGATTGGTCCCCAATCCTCACTGCAACCAATGTGAACACCGCACTGGAACACTACATCAAGATCTTCAACCAAGCATGCAACATAGCTGCACCCTTCAAGAAGCGCAAGGCCAAAGCCCTATTTAACCCCTGGCTCACCAAAGACCTACTTAGATGACTAAAAGCTCGAGACCACCTTTGGGAGATTGCCAGAAACACCGGGAGACAAGTTGTTATTGCTAACTATAAATGTGCACGAAATGACTGCACCAAATATATCTGGGATACGAAGACCACCTATTTCCATAATGCTCTCACTAACTCATGGGGCAATGGTAGGGACTCCTGGAATAACATTAAAGAAGTCACCAGGAAGCAATCTAAATCACCCCCATCAGTACTCAGCATAAATGGTGAATCTACACTTGACCATTGCTGATACATTCAATGACACCTTCACAGACCTCAGTGCTGTACTCCCACAGGGGTTTTTTGATGAGGTGGTTCCCCTTGTCCCCCCAGCCACCTCCAGCCACCCTCCCTTCTACTTTAAAGCAGTAGAATTGCATAAAGTCAGCAGCTACGTTACCAAAGCCATTTGCAACTCCAAAGCCAGCAGTGACTCCCTCAACCTCAAACTGCTATTACACTTGAAGAAGTACTCCGACCACTGACCAGGTTTTTCAAATTCTCCCTCAGCCTCAGCCAGTTCCCTGACTTATGGAAATCTGCCACAGTAACCCCAATTCATAAAAGTGGTGACAAAACAGCTACTGAGAATTACCGTCCAATTTCCATCCTACCTCCACTCTCCAAGGCCCTAGAACGGATTATGTCAGACCAGCTCACTGACTTCCTAGACAATCACAACATCCTGTGCAAGGAGCAACATGGCTTTAGAAAAGGTCATAGCACCTCCACAGCACTACTTGAATTCACTGGTGCAATCCATCACTCACTCGATAAAAGTCATCTTACTGGGTCCACCTTCATCGACTTAACTAAAGCTTTTGATACCATCAACCACAATCTCCTACTTGCCCAGCTTTGACTAACAGGGCTCTCACCTAACTCAGTGAACTGGTTCAAAAGCTACTTATACAACCGCTCCTAAAGAGTGAGAATTGCTGGCATACTCTCAGACCAAAGACCAGTCCGGTCCAGTGTCCCACAGGGCTCAATCTTGGGCCCCCTCCTTTTCAGCCTTTTTCTGAACTCACTGCCAGAATCCTGCCCTGAACAGATCCTACTCTATGTGGATGATGCTGTCATCCTGGCATCCCACCATGATCCAGTCCATCTACAAGGTAAACTCCAACAGGCCTTCTCTGCAGTTGAAAACTGGTTCACAAAACACAGACTTATACTTAACTAGAAAAAAAACAAAGACTATGATCTTCTGCAGCTCCCAAAACAAACACAAACAATATCAGATCTCCATTAAAACCAAGCAAGGAATCACCCTTGAACAAGTTCATACCTTCAAATACCTCAGCCTCACCCTCAACTGTAATCTCTCCTATGTCCCACACATTAATAAAGTGGCAAAAGTAGCCAACACCAGGATGGGCCTACTATTCCGACATAGGAAACATCTAACCCCAGAAGCTCTGTCCATAGCTGTCCAGAGCTCTATCATCAGCATCATTGACTACAGTCTCATTGTCTATGGATCTGCCACAACCTCATCTCTCAGGCATGTTTTGACTTCCCTCAATCCAGCCTGCCAACTCATTACTGGTTCCCACCTTCTCACCCACACCTGCAACCTCTACTCCAAAACAGGCTGGCTGCAACTGAACAACTGAATCAAATACCAAACCTGCATCACTGTTAAGAAAATCATGGTGGGAAAGGCACCACCAGGAGTCAGCACCCTCCTCAAACCCCAAATCACCAACCGCAATACCAGGAGCTCTAAGCCCTGAATCCTTCAAATCCCCCACTGCCACACGTCCCAAGGCCAAAGTTCATTTGCATACAGGACTCTGAGCTGGCTGAATGAGCTCTCTAGTGACACCTCATCCACAGCAACACTTGGAGTGTTCAAAAAAACAGCTCCGCCACTCCAAAACTGGCACCTCAACCTGTGCTTGCACCCCATAACATCTTCATTCCCTACGCTGCTTCTGACCTTATAGGTGTCAGTTTCTGCCCTCTCTTCTTGCACTTACCTGTCCAATGCAACTTCTAATGCACTTGCCCTGTGTCTGTCCTTACTAGGCCCCTCGGCTGCCTTGCCCTGACCCTCTACACCTATGCCTTCTCCTACCCTCAGCCCTCTCCCTTTCTTGCCCTCTTCCTCCTATTGTTTCTTGAGTTACTCATTGCTCAGTCTGATTTTGTCAAGCAAAGTTACTGTCTAAAACCATGTACCTGTAACTGTTTTATGTTTTAGTGTCTGTTACCCTGAAACCAGCATGACGTGGAACCTTTGTAAAAGAGCCTTGGCTCAAAGGTACTTTGTAATCCTAGACACAAATAAATAAAAAATAAAAATAAAAATGTAAAATATGTGTCATAATAGAGCCATTATGTAATCCTGCAAAGATTAAAATACTAATGTTTGCAGTTATTTTTCTGCTCATAAATTATTCTTCCCAAATATAAGCAATTTGAAATAATCAAGCAACCTTGCATTTTTACAAAACAGTTGTCCTGCAAAAAGGCAGAAAGTTGGCATTTATTGTAGGCAATATATTCATCTACCACATATATACAGTACAACATTATAATAATAAAAATCAAAGTTCTGAATAAAGACTGACTGTGGATCTTCTTATTAACTGGAAATAGCCAACTGATAATGTTTTCCTATATCTAAAATGGTTCTTATCAGCTGAGTTACTCATTTGGCTATGTCAATATTTTTTATTTATATATTGCACTTTGGTAGTGGTGAAAGGTATATTGAGTCAAAGCTCATTTGCAGCTGTGACTTGTGGGGAATGGGGATGCAAGATAAAAATACATACAGTAAAATGATACAGGGAATACTGTATATACGACGACAAAAATATTAGAAAAGTGAAAAAAAATGCACAGGGAAAGGACAAGTAAAAACTGAAACTCGGTGCAAAAGTGGCTTTTATTGTGTAGAACACACAGAGAACAGAACAACTGGCAAAAGGCCAAGTGCTTTGAACCTCTCTAGGTTCTTCATCAAGCAATGTACTTTATGCAGCAAACATGATACAGGCAGGCAGATAGCAATTAAATACAAAAATTAAAACATTATAAAATGCAGGCTGTCAGGTCACAACTATAAATAACCAAAATGTGGACATTGTGGCCAACACTGTTTGTTTCCAAGTACTGTAGTTGTGGCTGGAGAATCATTTTAAGTCTCTTCATTCCTGATTGTCATAGTTGCATCAATCATAATTTAATTTGTCAAATTCAGTGTCCATCTAATTCTGCCATAATTTGATTGAGACATGGGTGAGTTCTTAAACTTTAGACAGTTCATCTTTTTCATTTGCAGCTTTACTATAAACCATACTGTGTTTGATATGTGGAGAAGGCTTCATTGCTTTTTTGCTTTGGTATTTTCAATGCAGAGATATCATTACAATAACTCAGTTAAATCTCTTGGCATTAGTGATATAATGCCTCATAGTGGGATCATGATAATAATTCACATGTTCACTTGCTAAATGGATTAGCAAATACAAAAACATATTTAAAAATAAATGGACTGAAAAGGGATGAGAATATTATATATATATATATATATATATATATATATATATATATATATATATATATATATATATATATATATTTATATATTGTTGTATTACAAATGTGCACCTGGAAGGCTTTTCTACATCATGTAGGATTTTGCCAGGTAAAACTCATGAAGATTGGGGGCATAGCTCAGAGGCCAACAGTGGTGGAGGGGCATTAACTGGGCTCCTGCTAGCACCAAACTAAAAGCAGCTAAAAATAACCTTTAAGTCACTGGCATCATTTTACGTACTTGGATAACTACTTATGTAACTGATAGCAACCAAAAAATCCACAAAAAGGCAGTCTACCATCAACTTTGAACCAATAAACAATGCTATTCTACCTCCTGGAGAAACTCTCACTAGATCTCATGGCATAGCACTGGAGCAGGGAAAAGAAAAAAAAAGGAAGGCTACATTCAAAAACAATCAGTCACAGCTTTCATACAGAATCTCCAACAAGAGGTCAAAGTGGGCTTTGCAAACCTGACAGCCCAAATTACACATATACAACCTGTGGTTACAGAACTGCCAGAAACCTCTACATCCCACGCCAACAGGATCAGTGAAGTGCAAACGTGCATTGGAGAGCAGGATCGGAGAAGTGGAAATGTTCATCGGAAAGCTGGAATATCGAGTAGTGGATTTGTTATGGGATCACAAATCTCTTACGGAACAAATGAATACCCTGAAAGACTGAGCTGATGACTAGAACCCTGTGAATTTATTTTTATTTTTTATAATTTTTCTTTTTCTGGAATTTCATGGTATTTATTTTTATTCATTGAAAATGTAGTTTTATTTCTTTTTGTCACATTTACATTCATAAAATACCTCAAAATGACCTTATACGCACTAGAAATCACATTCCTAGTATACTACAGTGCATTAAGCAACAAGGCTGGCAGCAGGAAGGGTTGAGAGGGCAACGGTTGTTGAAAAGCCCTCCCCAGCTCCCCTTGGTTCCCCGAAGCTGCAAGGCTGGCAGCAGGAAGGTACACGATCTCAAGACTGTACTCAGTTTTAAACCTTGGTGCCTTTTTTCTGCTTAGCTTCCTGGCGCTGTAGTACTTGCTACTGCAGCCACTTTTAACCCAAGGAAATTAATGTATTTCGACTCACAAGACTGTGCCTACGATACACTCTAGCCTGCCTACCTTGATTTAATTAACTTTTGCTGATTCTGGTACACTGCAGCTGCTGTTTTAATTAATTTTAGCTTATCCTCTAACACAGCAGCTGCTTGCAGGCTTGAAACATATTATTAGTAGAGTTCTAGTTATTACATATTAGTTTGCACTATATGCTAGTGTACTGTTGGGGGATGGTGGCTGGTGTGTGCATATTATTAGTAGAGTTCTAGTTATTACATTGTTGTTTGCACTATAAGTTAGTGTACTACTGGGAGACGGTGGCTGGTGGTACACTGCAGCTGCTGTTTAATTAATTTTAGCATATCCTCTAACACAGCAGCTGCTCACGGGGCTTGAAATTTTAGCTGTTTTTCCAGTTACCCAAGTATAAAACTGAGCTGAAAGTGTGCCTTTTACAATTTCTATTTCATTCCTACTGATTTGTTCTGTTTGCTTCTCACTTGCTGCTAAGTTCTAATCCCCCCTCTCCTGTCCCCCTGATTAACTCCTTTGTGCATATTCACTGTCTGACCCAGCCCTGATTTTTAGTGTATTTAAGCCCATGTATGTTTTTTCTTTTCCCCAGGGTTGAGGGGGCAACGGTTGTTGAAAAGTCTCCCCAGCTCCCCTCAGTTCCCCGAAGCTACAAGGCTGGCAGCAGGAAGGTACGTGACCTCAAGACTGCACTCGGTTTTAAACCTTGGTGCCTTTTTTCTGCTTAGCTTCCTCGCGCTGTAGTACTCCGCTACTGCAGCCACTTTAAACCCAAGGAAATTAATGTATTTCGACTCACAAGACTGTGCCTATGATACACTCTAGCCTGCCTACCTTGATTTAATTAACTTTTGCTGATTCTGGTACACTGCAGCTGTTGTTTTAATTAATTTTAGCATATCCTCTAACACAGCAGCTGCTTGCTGGCTTGAAATTTTCGCCCCCCCCAACCCCCGTCCACCATTAATTAAATACCCTAGTAATCCAGCCCACTTTTGTTCCAACCTATAAACTCACTTGGAGGGCAGTCCTACCCCTCCCCCTTGCTGCATCAGTCCTAATTCAAATCAGTGAGGCAGTCCTTTTATTTTTTTTCCTCCACTCACTCTTGCCTATTCTCTGTGTTTGCCTCTGTTCTACACTTATTTTGTCTGGAAAAGTAACTCAGACTGAGGGTATCCCAGTTTTATCTTTTCCCCTCACCTCTTCAAATTCCCCTTGCTCCTGTCCACTCCTCATAAACTGCACTCTATTGGAATACCTGCCTCTTGTGAATAACTTGTATAATTGACTGCCAACCTCTGGCCACTAAGGGTCTCACTCAAACTGCCTTCACTATAGGTGTCACCCTGCCCTTAAGTCACCATTTCTGTCACTTATATTCTACTCTTATAAGGGACAATCCACCTCTGATTTACAGAGGTTTCATATAAGGCATACATAATGTTATCTCTTGCATGCCCAAGGTCACTTCTGGTGGTATCAGGATTACTACCCACCGTAATCGTCCTCTCCTATCTCTCATGTAACATACCAGCTGGATACCCTGGGTCTCACTGCCATGAGGAATTCTCCTTTGTATTCTCCAACCTTATACCAACTAGAACCTTGCTCTCTTCTCCTAACCTGTCCCTCCATATGACTCATCCTTCCAAATTAGGGCTTTTCCTTCTCTTCCACCCCCCTAGCATGTCCAAATACCTCAAGTGCAATTACAGATTCCACAAAGAAGTTTGGGTGATGCTTCTGCGCTTATGCTTATCAGGAGATATAAAATCTAACCCTGGTCCCCATTGGAATGCGAGGTCCACGGATGACTCCTCATGGTTTTCCACAAAGGGCATGAAAATTGCCCACGTGAATATCAGAAGTTTACCAGCAAACTTTCCTGAACTTGAAGCCTGGATAGCCCTGTACTGTACGGACATACTTGGACTAACTGAAACATGGCTCAGGCCAGAGATGCCTGATTCCATGTACAAAATACCTGGCTACAGCTTGTCCAGATCCGATCGCCCCACCAAACAAAAGAGTGAAGGAGTTGCCCTTTATTATAAAGAGCATATCAATGTCTCTGTACTCCAGTCTTGGATAACAAATCACTGTGAAGCTCTGCATACAGTTCTACAACTAGGTGGTGATAAAAGGCTAAATCTGATCTGTGCCTACAATCCTCCAAAGGGGGCTCTCCCTGGCTTAAATGGGGTCTTGGATTATCTGGCCACTCTAAAGGGTAGATCTGAAGTCATACTAATGGGAGACTTCAACCTAGACCTATCAGGGAGTCACGCCAGTACATATACTGAAGCTCTCACCTGACTTAACCTCGCTCAAATTATCTCTAGCCCTACACGCATCTCTTCCAACTTGGAGTGCCAATCTCTCCTGGACTGGATGGCTACAAATAGAGCAAATAAAATAATTGCTGCAGGGACCTTTTCGGATTCTATTAGTGATCACCTGCCTATGTTCTGTATCTGGAATGGCCACTGCCTTAAACCCCCACCAAGAATCATTCAATTTCGGGATTTTGCCAAACTAAACCGAACTGCACTTCTCGAGGATATTAATAATATAGACTGGTCTCCCATCTATCACACTGATGTTGTAAACACAGCACTAGAATACCTGATGTCTCAGCTTCTGGCCCTTCAGGATCTGCACATCCCTCTGAAAAAAAGGTGTCTCAGATGCTAGAAAAAGACCTCCTTCGAGCCATGATAAAAAGAGACAAGGCCTGGACCTTGGCAAAGAAGTCCCAACAATCAGAAGACTGGGTTAACTATAAACAACTGAGAAATGCCTGCAAAAAAGATATTCGGAAGGCTAAAAGGAGCTACTGCCTTAAGCTTCTCCATTCTTCAGCGGGTGATACCAAGGGTTTTTGGAACCACATCTAAAATTTCATTGGGCAAAGGCCCAAGATGGCCATTACCGACATGACACTGAATGGCGCAAACTGTAATAAGTTACCTACTATTGCTAATGCTCTTAATACACAATTCTAATATCTCTCTGAATACACTGAGAAATTCAACCAACCTCTTTCACCTCCTCCTGAGGTGCAACTTTTGCATGAAACCCCTTTTCGTCTCATATTAGTCTCCTCCACTGAAGTGCTGCATCTCCTCAAATCAGTATCCACCTATGGATCTGCTGGCCCAGATGGGCTACTGCCAAGCTTCTTGAAGCAGGCAGCCCCTGCCTTTGCTGTTCCTATTGCAAGACTCTTTAATCTTTCCATAATAACCCAAACGGTATCAACATTGTGGAAAACCGCTCGCGTTGTCCCTGTTCACAAAAAAGGGGATACCAAAAATATGTCAAACTATAGACTGATTGCCATTCTCTCTACCCTAAATAAACTTCTCGAGAAGGCCATCGCTACTCAGGTCACAAATTACCTGCACCTTAACAACCTTATATCCCCTACCCAGCACGAATTCCAAACAGGACACAGAACCACAACTGCTCTACTTCAGCTGACAAATGCAGTCCTTACAGCGATGGATAAGAGCCTGCTCACTGGGGACATATTTATCGATCTCACAAAGGCATTTGACCTTGTGAATCACTCTCTGCTACTTTCCAAACTGTCCCGCCTTGGCTTTGACCTGTCGACCATCTCCTGGTTCGATAGCTACCTCTCAGAGAGGTTGCAATTTGTCCAAATTGAATCCGCCATCTCAAATCTTTCCCCTAGCTCTGTTGGAGTACCCCAAGGATCTATTCTTGGCCCACTACTTATCTCCCTTTTCATTAACAACTTGCCCTCCCTTCCCTGCTCCTCCTCATTAATCCTTTATGCTGATGACATGGTGCTTCTCTCCAGTGGTCAAGATCCCTTATCAGTAAGAGGACATCTTCAAGCAGACTTCAACTGCTTGCAGGAGTGGTTACTACAGAACAGGCTCCTAATGAATGCTAAGAAAACTGTAACTATGCTTTTTGGCCCTCCGTCAAGAATCAGATCTCTTACTCCAGACTTATTGATACATTCTCTAGATGACTCCTCTCTTGAATTCGTTACCTCTTTCAGGTATCTAGGAGTCACTCTTGACCCATCTCTTGACTTTAACCTCCACATTGCGGCTACATGTAAGACAGTTTACTCAAAACTTGGTCTTGCCTTTAAAATTAGGTCCTCTCTCAATGATGCTGCCTGGCTTGCTATTGCACAAGGATTTCTCCTCCCTGCTCTAACATATTACTCTCAGGTTTACCTTAAAGCTAGCAAAGGAGCGCTTCAGAAATGGAGCACCTGCTATAACAGTATATGCAGATTTGTTCTCTCCGCTTACAGATTTACCCATCATTGCCTGCTCTACTCGAAACTAAATTGGCTCTCCCCAGACTCACTCAGACACTATTCTGCAGGCTGTACAATTGATAATATGATCAGAATGGGGTCCCCTAAATACCTTGCCGAACTATTAACTCAGCCCTCCCAAGAATACCTCCTCAGGGCATCTGCTCAAACCCAACTTGAAATTCCCTGATATCTCACACAAAAGGAGAATGATCCTTTGCCATATCTGCCCCCTGCTCCTGGAACTCCATTCCCTCCCACATCAAACTCTCTAAATCCCACAAGGTCTTTAAACTGAGTCTTGGGCACACCTATTAGAATCAAGACTGCTGCTCTTGTGCTGTAACTTGAGCCTCTCTCCTAGCATTTTCTCCTCCCTATGGCACTTACTGATTTCCTGCTGGTCTCCAAAATCTGAAAGTTTCCCACATCCAGCAGAAATCCTACTGTTATAATGCTACTTCATTTAAGTTTTGTTTTCTGTTTGTCGTTTCAATTTAGTCATTGATGTATCATCAGATGAAAATAATTAACGTAATGTTATCTGTTTCTCTTTGTCATCACTGATAATGACTGTACCTGGCTGTATACTGTTCAAATGTTTGTTCTCACCTCATGCTGTGTCATGAAATACTCTTTAATGTTGACTCTGGTCTCCCCTGTCTATACTCTCTCGGGTCGTGCCTGAATATAGGCAACATTGTTGTCTAGTGTACTTACCCAGTAAACAAAAAACAAATAAATAAATTAAGCAGCATTATGATATGATCTTGAAAGATTTTGTGAATCAGACAATTCATCTGTTGCTTCCTTGTGGACCATCTCTGTGATAACAAAGGAGCCTGAGCAACAATTGCTGCAAGCATTTATTTAAATTTCACCAAAAAAATCCAAACAAGTTTTTAACTTTTTTCAAGTGTTTTAGTTTTATTTCTTTTATACCTTGAATTTTTTGTTATTTCTTATTTAAGAAAAACATAGGTCTCTACTGATAACCGGGAAAATAGAATAAGGTGCATAAATATTCAGTTGTTCGGCTTGCCTGAGAATTTCAAGGGTAAAGAAGGAGGAAGAACAGTGCTGAAATGGCCAGCCAGGAAGCTGGGTCTTGAACCAGAGGCACCAAAGTAGAAAATACAAAGGGCTCACCGGATGAGACCAAAGCCATGACTGGGGGACAAGGCCAGACAATATTTAACTAAAAGTCTTCGCTATCCAGACCAAGGACAAAGTTTTCTATGTGGCTTGGTCTCATGGCCCTATAGATATGAACGGCAAATGTGTTTGTCTTCCAAGACTTTAGCCATGAACTGCAAGCTCTGAGGCAGACATTCTTGGGGGTCAAGTATACTTTACACACTCTTGGATGGGAGTAATCCTTATTGTTTCCTGCTAAGCTCAAGATTATGTGCCCTGCTCAAGCACCTAAATTCTTTAACAAACCCCAGGATGCTGAGGATTTAATTTGTACTGTGGAGGCTGCCCAGGAGGGTCAATCAAAAACCAGGGATACCTAGCCTTCCAGATGAGGTACTTATGAATTTATTCTGTTAATTAAAAATAAGGAGAGAAAATGGACCTGCTACCTGGTAGTGTGAGTTACTGGTCTTGCCGTTTTGTTCCACTGATTGCCGATGGTTACCATGTATGCAACAGCATCAATATTTGTTACTGGGAACTACAGTAGTTGTATTTTGTGAATCTACTGTGTGGCACTTTTAAGGGGTCTACAGGCTATACCAGAAACAATCCCCATGTGCTCCCCTTCCTAAAAGGACTGATCATTGATTTGTCCTCCTCAGTCCAAAGTTTATGCTGGTTGCTTTATTTCTCTTTTTTCTTGTGCTTTTTTTTAACTTATTCTTTATACTCCCCCTTTGTCTCCACAGTTGCCCCTTTCTTTGGGGCTCCAATGTGTCCCTGCATCAGGAGGACTGGAGAGCTACTAACTCACATGGGTGCTCCACTCTGCAGACAATCTCGAGCCCCCAGATAACCTCCTGGTTGGGGTGGAGGAGTCCCCTCTTTTCCCCTCCACACCTTCAGTTGGAGCATGTATCTTGAGCTACCTTCCCCGGATTCTTCTTGAATGCCAGAACCCATCTACAGGCACAGCTGCAGGGTATTTTGTTGATTTTCTGGTCCCCACCCCCTGCAGATTTCAGCTCACATCGAGAATCAATGAGTCAGAGGTGCGCAGAGATGCACCTTCACTCCTGTCCTCAGCCAATGACCACCTTTTCCTAGTGTTCTGCCTCGTCTGCTGCATCAGCACCACCTGTGGCCACCCAGGTGGTGGTGATGGTATTGCAGCAAGGAGAGCTGACCACCCCACCTGGAGAAGGAGATGGGCCATCAGTGCTGGATCCTTCATTCCCCAGTCAGCTCTCCGATGACCATGGCTTGCTACCCAACCTGGGTCACCAGCAACACAAACAGTAGTGCTACCTCTGCATGAATGGACCTGCTTTTTTCTTGTGTTTTAATTATCATAGTACTCAGATACTTGACTATGGTGAAGAAGGGCCTTGCAAAAACCTCTGGGAGACCCCATAGCACCCAGTCTGCCATGAGGCATCTGTCTCCTTGTAGCAATGACACAGTCTTATTTTTTTCATGACTACACGAACCTGGGCTCAGCTCCACCAAGTATGGCCCACAGCACCCATCCCCTGGGTACCTCCCCACTGCCTACCCAGGCTCCCTTTGGCGGCTAATCGTTCTCACCCTCCCAACCTGGCAAACCCTACCCATCCCCTGTTCCCTGAAGGTCCCCTTCCCATCCCCACATAACTGTCGGAAGCCCACACATCACCACTCCCTGGCCAGAGCTGTGATCCTTTTTCTACTCTTAACAGGCAATACACATCCTAACCCAGGCCCTACCCAGATCAACCCTCCAAGTGGGTCCCCCAGTCTGAACATTGCCTCCATGAATATATGCAGCATATTGAAAAAATATGATACCCTCCAATGCTGGGTCATGCTGCACAAACCAGATCTCATTACACTGGTGGAAAACTGGCTTTCAAAGTCCACCCCTGACTCCTTTGTCTCCCTTCCTGGCTACACCCTATACCGGGAGGATTGTGTAGGCAAACGTGGGGGTGGCTGTGCAATCTATACCAGGGATACACTAACTGGCCAAGCACTCCCTGCTTCAGCCCTTGCTAGCTGGGTACAGGCCCTTACCCTTAAACTTACTCCAGACCCCTCCAGGGGCCCCCTTTATCTCACCTCTGCCTACATTCCCCCAAAGAACCAAAACCCGGCACTACTATCCTTAACTGATTATCTTGCCACCCTCCCTCACAAGGCAAAACAAGTCCTTGTGGGGGACCTTAATGTGAACTGGCTCAGTGCCACCTCCACCACCACCCGGGACTCCTTCGCAGCCATTGATCTGACACAGCTCATTTCCCAACAACTAGAGCAAACCCTAAGAGTGGTGCCAGCACCCTCCTTGATGTTATCATCACCAACCGGCCCAAAAAAGTCCTGGACATCCAAGTCCTCCCTGATGCACTCAGTGACCATTCCCCTATCCTATTCCGCTGGGTGACCCTCTCACCCCAACTCACATCACAGCCCACACTCCGCCGGTGTTTCAGACCAGGTGGGCTGAAAAACCTCAAGCAATTTCTTGTTCAGATAAACTGGTCCCTCATTCACCATGCTCCAGACATAGATACTGCCCTTGCCTTCTTTTCCCAAACCTTTAACAAAGCCTGCGACCTCTTCGCACCCCTCATGGCTGCCCGAACCAAAAAACATAATGTGCCCTGGATTACTCCTGCCCTATTACAATTGCTTAGGCTTAGGAATAACCTATGGCACCTTACCACAGAAACATGCCAGATGGCTGACAGACTGGCCTACAATGCTGCACTGAATAAGTGCACTAGGGCCATCCGAAAAGCCAAGGCCGACCACTACCTGGCCACTCTCACCTTCTCCTGGGGGCGTGCCTGTACTTTCTGGGATAATGTCAAACAATTAAATGAGAGCACATGCTCCCCTCCCCCATACCAGATCACCATTGACTGCACAACTGTAACGGACCAAGCAAACATTGCAAACTACCTTAACACAGCCTTTATGGACCTGAGCTCTGTCCTCCCCAGTAATTTCTTTGACCCACCACCCTTCCTACCTGGCCCAGTCCTCCAGCACCCTTGCTTCTACCTGTGTAGGGTAACTGCCCAGGAAGCCAGACTCCACCTGGTCAGAGCATTAAAAAGCAATAGTCCCGGTGATGACTCCCTGGACCCCAGCATTCTCCATCTGGTCCTGGATCAGGTTCTTGCCCCACTTACCAGCCTTCTCAACAAATCCCTCTGCCTGGGGCAATTCCCAACTGTATGGAAAACCGCCATTGTTACTCCCATTCACAAAGGTGGTGACAGGTCCACTGCCGGGAACTACCAACCTATCTCCATACTCCCACCCCTCTCCAAAGCCCTAGAAAAGCTAGTTGCCATGCAAATCACTGAATACCTGACCAAATACAACATCCTCTGCACTGAACAGCACGGTTTCCATGCAGGACACAGCACTGGCACTGCACTAATTGAATTTTCAACTTTTCTACACTCCTCTCTGGACTCTGGCTCCCTAGCCGGGGCAGTGTTCATCGACTTCTCAAAGGCATACAACACTGTCTCCCACCACCTCCTTCTGGATGCCCTCTGCCACACTGGATTCTCTACCGGGCCTCTCACCTGGTGCACCAGCTACTTATCTGCCCACTCCCAATGTGTCAGAATTAATAGGACACTTTCCAAACTTGTCCCATTTGATCAGGGGTTCCTCAGGGCTCCATCCTGGGACCCCTACACTTCTCACTCTACCTAAACACCCTGCCCAGTGCATGCACTGGGAAAATTCTGCTGTATGGAGATGATGCCATCATCTTTGCCACCCACTGTAACCCTATCTCCTTCCAGGACTCCCTACAATTATCTATAATGATGCCGAAACATGGTTTAAAGAGCACAGGCTGGTTGTTAATCTCAAAAAAACCAAAACAATGCTTTTTGCCTACCCCCAAAACAAAGCCATCAACTTCCCACTACATATCCTCCCCAGCTCCAAACAACCACTAGAGCAAGTCCACTCCTATAAGTACCTTGGGGTCTCCTTTGACTCAGCCCTCACCTATCACACCCACATTGATGCACTTGCCTCAGCCACTAATGTGCGGCTAGGTATCTTATACCACCATAAAAATTGCCTCCCCCCCACTGCCCTCCGTATAGCAGTTACTTCCTCTATATTATCCCTTGTTGACTATGGCCTACCAGTATACGGTGCTGCTGACATGACTGCCCTCAATAAAATTCACCTCATCTTAAATAAAGCATGAAGGTTTATCACTGGGGCCCCCAGGCTTACGCATTCGTACCAGCTCTATGACATGGCAAAACTGCTGAACCTAGATGAACGTCTATGCTACCAAACATGCCTACTAACAAGAAAAACTCTTCTTGGGCTGTCCCCACTTGGGCTGACAGCCTCCCTCCGCCAAGCCCAACCCTTGGTCTGCACATGGTCCTCCTGCAAGACCACTTTTCTGGTCCCAAGATCTAGGACATCCCATGGACAGAGGTCCTTCTGCTATAGAGCTCTGTCCTGGTATAACTGCTCCCTGTCCCCATCTCAAATGCCCCCACAGTTTCCAAATTCAAAATCGCACTTTGCAGCCAACTATTTAATACGTGAAGCTGCTCCTGTCTATAACTGAAGCATAGCTCCCTGTGCCCTGACAATGCCCACTGGGCAGCATCCACACTACTCCTCTTTTAATCCACACCCATTGCGGTTTCTACTGCTATCATCCTGCTGCTTGCTCTTACCATTGCACAAGAATGTGCCATTGTAACCAAACTGGCTTATCTGTCTACCTAGTGTAGTCTCAGGTGTTTGCTAACTATGTAACCCGGAAGCTGTAACCAAAGTTCTGTTAAGTGCTTGCAATTGTAACTAAACTGGCTTATCTGTTTACTTGGTGTAGTCACTTGTGCTTACTAACTATGTAACCCATATGCTGTAACCAAAGTTCTGTTCAGTGCTTGCGATCTATGTAACCCATAGGCGGTAACAAAAGGTTTGTTATGTATTTGTCCTCAATGTGACGAGGTACCTTTGGAAATGAGCCTCTGGCTCAAAGGTTGTAAACCAATGTTCAAATAAATAAATAAATAAAAGCACAGCCATCAATAAAGGTGTTGTGGCATAACCTTGAATATTGTGGGTCAAAAACTATATAGTGGAAAATGAACCTAAACATGATCAACCATGCATAGCAATGTACCAGAGTCAGATGTATGACCACTGCTGTCAAGAAGCCCATGACAATTTTCCAGTGACAGCTTTGACATTTGTGGACCCTCTGCCTTTACAGTTTGACAGGGAACCCTCCTGATTGATTCAGAGCTTATGTACCACATGCATTGTACTTGAATATTTGCTTCTTTTATCCAGGACAGAGAAAGGGGATCTGTAGCATGTTAAAGCAGCTTGTCCTTACTGTTCCTGGTGGGATAATCCACTGAACCCAGTCTGACTCTCCTCGGGATATCCTTCTTGATGGTGTGAGGTTACCACAGCACACTTGTCTCCCCACTTGCAAGAATAGCTGACTCACAAAACTGATGAGCAAAGCTTCATACCTGTTTGGAGATAAGTGCTAAAACATTCTGGAATATACGGAAATTATCTAAGGGAGAGGACAAGGATGTTGCACTCAAATGTGAAAACACATAAACTACCAGGCAGCAGGATCATCAGTAGGTTCAAGTCCCACTGTGTTCTTGCCTCTGACTACCACAGGGGTGGCAGATACCAGTGGAAGGGAAGGGACTCCTCTTTGTTTTGTTCCTTCAAGTCACAGATCTGAGTTGTAGTAGACCATTAATTTCTGATTGTGGACATCTTTAGTGGCAAGTTGACTCATGGCTTCTATAATTAAACAAATGTAAGACACAAGGCTATGTCTGGACTGTGATGCCTTTGTAGTCTTTCTGCTCATATAGCTGCACCTTTCCTGAATTTCATTTACTTTTTGTACTTGGGACATAGCACGTGAATGGAACTGTAGTACAACTGACAGCAAGGACACTGTCATACCTGACCTCTCCAAAGCTTGCGAATATATAAAAAAACATAAAGGGTTATCTTGCTGTTCTATGGTTTTCCCTTTTATATTTCTTGTTGGGGTGTATTCAGAATGCTATCATGGAATACTCATAACTCAGGATTTAGTTACTTGTGCACAGGCAAAGAACCTGAGTGGCTGCTCTATTGCACGTACTTATACTGGTTATCGCCATAGGCTTTCTCACCTTTTTGGACCCCATGTGGTGGACTCTAGTTGACTTCCAATGGACTGCTGAGCAACTGGGCTCCAAGGTTTCCTGCAAGCCTGCTCACTACTTTTTGATGGTGGGAGGTGGGGGGTAGGTTCACCCCCCCTTCTGTGGGGGTAATTAGACACTACATCTTTCTGAATGTGTTGCTGCAGACACACAGCTTTGGTAAATATAAATTACGGTTAATGCAGGTGCATAGCCCATCCTAGTTCTCCATCACAGAACAGGTGGGATGCTGCACTGAAGGAGTGCTATTTGGTGGGGGTGGGGGGATTTCCCTTAGTTAAAATGGCTATTACTCATTGTGTTGTTATTGTTCTTAGTTGAGGGTCAGAGGGTGGAAAGTGAGGGTGAGGGGAACTATCAGGGTCTTTGGAGTATAATTTCAATGGTCATTAATGTTTACTGTTCATCTGAAAAAAAGGCTACAAGGGTTTGGGGAGGACTGGGTGGGGGTATTTGTTCCAAAATTACAAGTGTTTCAATTTGTTTTTCAATAAGTTACAAAAGGGTACTTGCAGACCAACATTATCTTTGATATATAATTTTAAGAAGTGTCAGTTATATAAAATCTATTGAGAAGTGAAATGGATGATAACCCTTTTCATATTAGGTTATGGAATGTTAATGGTTTAAAATCATACAGCAAACATAAGAAGGTACAAGCAAAGGTGAGGTCCATGAAAACAGACATTATCTGCCTACAGGAAACACATGAGACATAGGGAGGGAGTCGACATAGCCAAGAGCTGGGCAAGAGAATGGTATT
Organism: Neoceratodus forsteri; assembly: GCA_016271365.2. NCBI lineage: Eukaryota > Metazoa > Chordata > Ceratodontiformes > Ceratodontidae > Neoceratodus > Neoceratodus forsteri. Next base: position 1,361,652,112 of record CM028130.1, on the reverse strand, counting down.
ATTCTTATTTCTCCTCAAAGGCCAGAGGAGCAGAAATTTGGCTACGTCCACAATTCCCATGGGTGGTTACCAAGTCCTACTCTGACCAAGGGGCAGGTATGTTTTAATACAGGTGTAATTAAACACTGGATTAACATTTGCTATCAGGTCTGTGCATGGACCAAATATTAACTGCCCGGATTTCTGTCATAAGCTGATAATGCAGATGTCTGACTTTGAGGGCCAGTGGTCACTAGGTGGAGACTATAACTGTGTTAAAGATACTGTCCTAGACAGATCCTCCCTCTCTGCAGGTCCTCTGTCTAATAATGCTAAGTCTCTTCTGCATTTACAGCAAGACCACTCCTTATTTGATGCTTGGAGGTTAGCTTCTCCCACTGGTAGAGAATACACTCACTATTCCCACTCAGCCTCTCACTATGCCAGGCATAATGCTATTTTGCTTTCCCAAAGTCTCATCCTAGCCATGCAAACAGCAAAGCATGAATCTATAATTTAGGCAGATCATGCTCCAGTGCTGGTGAATCTCAAGGATGTGGGTGTATTTTTAGCTCCAAGATCCTGGAAGTCGGATCCCATATTACTTAAACAACCTGGATTCATCTCTCATATAAAAGAACAGATCTCCATGTGCCTCCAGATTAACTGAAGGAGATAAACCTAAACAACCACAAGATGGGAACCCTGAAAGGCCTTCTTGAGGGGGGTCATTATCTCCTGCTTCAGTCATAGCAGGAAATCTGAAAACAACAGCTGTATGATTTGGACGGTAAATAGCAAAAATTGAAATATAACATACTGTATGGAGAATCCTATACCCACTATTTATTTGCACTTACAAAACTTAAAATGGGAACTTATTAGGCACTGCAATTCCAGAATTGAGCGTATGTTACTACTGAACCAGGCTACCGGTTATTTTGAGAAGGATGCCTATGGGAAGTTGTTGGCTTGGCAACCTAAGCATAAAGTGCTAAATGTGTGAACTGTATAATGGGCCCAGATGGAGTAGCTAAATATACTGATGATGATATAGGGGAATGTTTCCAACATTTTTATCTTAAACTTTATACCTCAGAGGTTCATCCATATGACTCGGATATACAGCATTTCTTGGACAAGACCCGCCTTCTATGCATCACCACACAGTAGAATACCATTCTTGAGGCTGTCATTACTTGGGAGGAGGTTCAGGTCACAATACAACATCTTAAAGGAGGCAAAGCTCCTGGCCAAGAAGGATTTTCTATTGATTTTTACAAGACGTTTTGCACGGACCTAAAGGAACCTTTATTTGATATAATTCATGAAACTTTAATTAACAGAATTCTACCCCCCCCCACACGCTCTGCTGAAATAACTATGTTGTCTAAGCCTGTAAAGACCCAAAGTAATGTGGATCATACAGTCCCACTTCACTACTCACAGCTGATTGCAAGATAATAGTGAGGGTACTTGCTCACAGGCAGGATTTGTAAAGGGGCACCAGGGCAAACATAACATGTGTAAAGCATTATATATCACGTTGTGGTGGGGGATAAGATTAACATGATCTAGGGCAGTCCTTGATGCTGGAAAGGCATTTGCCTGTGTGGAGTGGGAGCACATGTTTGCTCTGCTAAACAGATTCAGTTTGGGTAGCAATATGATCAGGTGGAGATCCACACTATATCAAAATCTCACATTTCAGATCTCAGTCAATGGCAAATTATCAAAACCATTCTCCTTCACTAGAGGGACCCAAGAGGATTATCCCCTCTCTCCACTGCTATATGTACTGTACCTTGAACCTCTAGGAGTGGCAATACACTCAGATAATCTCATTACTGGCTTTCAGTCAAGCAATAGCAACTTTAAATTATCCTTATTTGCTGACATTATGCCAATATTCTTTGACCACCCAGAGCAGGGCCTCCCTAGGATGCACCATCTATTAAGTGAGTACAGTAAAATCTCCAATCACAAGATTAACTGGTTTAAGAGTGACATACTTCCAGTGGGTCCTAGGCCTCATACTCATTAAGATAATAATGCACTGGATATGAAAATGGTAGGAATGTTGAAATGTCCGAGTATTGTTTTTTGTATGTTGATATCCAGGAAATTACTGTGGTGCAGATCAAATGATATTCCAACCCATATGTTTGGATTAGTGGATTCCTGGTAAAATACAGAGGAAAGTAATTCATGTTCTGTGCCTTTCCAAACAAAAAACAAACCATCGATGTATCGTTTATATACATCGATTTTGTCAAGCCATCTATTGTTCTCTCCATTAGAATGAATTCCCCTTCCCACGGTGTCAAGTATATTAAGGCATAGTTGGGTGCCATTGCTGCTCCATGGCTGTACCTTAGGTCTGTATAAACATTTTGCTTTAAAAAGGAAGGTATTACAAGTGAGAATTTTGTCTGTTAAATTCACTAAATTAATTTCCTGGATATCACCATACAAAAAACATCTGGTAGCATCTCCACCATCATATACAGGAATAAAACTGAAAAGAACTCTGTTTTACATTTCAATAGTTGTCATCTTGCACATGTCACAAACAATATTCCAGTGGGACAATTTTTCAGGTATTGTACAAGAGAAACTATACATCAGAAAAGGAATACCAGATTCAAGCCTCTCACCTCACAAATAGAGTTCAAGCCACAGGATACAATAACAATGTCTTGAAAAAGGCAAAAGACAGAGTCAACAGTATAGAAAGACAGACATTATTACGTAAAAATCAAAAAACATAAGGGATGGAAAATAACACTCTTCCATTTGTCACATTTTTTACTCCTCAGGCACACCTTGTGAAAGACATTATCAATAAAAATTTGCATATCTTTGAGGCAGAAAGGAAACTCCAAGATATCACAAAAATCCACCTAAAGTTGTATACAAGACGGTCAACAACACCAAGGATGCTTTAGTCCACAGCACCATCTGGGATACTAATGAAAACTCACAAATGGAACATGTTGGCACAAAAGGCACCCACAAATGTGGTAACTGTTCAAGTACATGAAAGTGGAGTCTACTTTTTCACAACCTATCAACAAAGCCACTTATGACATCTGTGACTTTAGTGCATGCAGTACTCTAAATGTTATTTATCTAGCTACATGTGATTATTGTCTTGCTCAATATGTAGGAAAAACAAGAAAACTCAGAGAAAGAGTGGGCAGCATATTAAGAGCATGGAAAAACTGGATGGGGTGAGTGCACTTGCACAACACTGTGAAATCAAAGGATGAAACCATCATTTTTATTCCAATGCTTTGAGAAAGTTAAACTTGGCATTAGAGGAGGAGATCTTAATAATAAACTCTTACAGAGAGACATTTTTTGGGAATTTCTATTAAAATCAGCTGACTGGCCAGGACTAAATGAATACATTCAATTGACCCCTTATTTATAAACCTATGAACTTATGCAATTTTGTACTTCTGAATAGTCTTTTGTGATAGTCCTTGACATACTGTGATTTATTTAGATAGGTAAACATAATAATAAACATTATTAGACAAGACATGCTTTCTTCAAAATGGGGTGGTGGTGGTGTTGTTGCCGTCTTCTATAAATCACACCTAGTCCTATCTCACAATGTCCCATCTGCCCTATCCCACTGGGAATATATTCATGCAACTCCACAACTCAGCTCAAAGAAGCTGCACATAGTGTGTGCCTAACCCCCCCCCTGCAGCTGGCACCACTGGTATCGAGAAACTTCTCTCCCAGGTGGACACAGCCATCAGACGAAATGAAGTCCTCATATTAGGGAACCTAAATTTAAACTGGATCAGAAAAGCTAGTAAGTCCCTCCATACCATGGTACAAGGACACAACCTCCACCAGCTAATCAAAGACCCCACAAGGGTCTTGGCCTCCTCCCAGTCTAGCAATCTAATTGACTGGGCCCTAATGAATTGTCTTGACAGTATAGTCTCCTCAGGAACTCTCACAGATGTGATAAGTGACCACTCTCAAATCTACTGCACCTGGTGCTCTAACAGTCCACCCCCTCCTCCCCCTAAACTCATCACCTTCAGCAACGTGGCTAAATCAGGTGCAGTTTATGCACGATCTCTCTGTGATTGGCTGGTCATCCATTTACTCTGCCAAAGATGCCTAGTCAGCCCTAGACTACTTTCTAATCTGGTTTGAATCTCTCCAGGATATCCATGCTCACCGCATCACATGCCGTATATGTGGAGCACAAACAGAGTGGATCAATAAAGATTTACTTGCTCAAATTAGGGCCAGGGACAAAAGCAGGAGATGTGTCAAGGTTTCTGGTCTTCAATCTGACTATAATGAATACAGAATACAGAGAAATTCCTGCAAAAGGAATATTCACGTAACCAAAAGCTCTGTCTGCAAAGATTTATTAACTAATGCTGCAGAAGACTCCAAGAAATTCTGGTCACTTATCAAAACACTCCTTAGAGCTAAACAGGGCTTTCCTGCCTTGGAACAGACCCCCAACTGACCCAAGGCACCCAAACACAAGCCTTGGCTAGAGGAGGGCATTTCTGCCCTTGGAGCTGATCCACAAGCAACCCAAGGCACCCAAACACAAGCCTCAGCTAGAGGAGGGCTTTCAGAGCAGACACCAACCCAACCCAATACACCCAAACGCAAAGTATGACTCCAGGACACCATTTCAGGAACACAGACTCAGCCTTTGTCTGGCCACATTTGAATTTTGGCACCTTTTGCACCACTTCAAATGTTAGGGCCCAGCCATCAGTACTCTGTGGGGCTGCTTCCCTACTCTGCAGGTAACCACCTTTGGTGTGTGTCTAATACATGCAGTGCAAACTGGCAACCTAATACTTTAATTTACCACTGAAACCCTGCCTGCTGCACCCAATATAGTCTGGCACAAAAATTTAAATCCTAAACCTGCCCAGAGCTTGAATTCAGCTATTACCAGCATGGCGTATTAGGTCATAATGTTGTACGCTTAATAGTGCATGGCATTATGCTGAAACCTGGACCTGTGCACTCTCCATGTTGGACCACCCCGGGAGTTAGAATCCTTTGTGGGGGGTCCAGGGGTGCAGCCCCCCATAACGGGGGGTGTGGGGGCAGAACCCCACACAGAAAAAAAAGTTGTCATAGAATCGCGCAATGCGATTATGTCGCACGACATTCTGCCGTGCACAGTATTGACCGCGTGCTACAGCACGGAGGATAAAAAATCCTAAACCTGCCCCAGAGTTCAAATTTAATTATTACCAGCACAGGAGGTGGATTTTTTAGAGCACGTTTACACAGGAGCCCAATTTCAAACAGTTAAACCCTATTCAGGGCAGCACTTTGTGATAACCAAAATACGGAAATCAACTTAACTTTTAAATTTATCTGCACCTTCTGCTTGTGGTTGAACTCACTCAGCAGCTACTTCTGATTAAATCCTGATCTGTCTGCACACATTTTATTTTGCTGCTAAATTTAATTTTGCTGCTGCTGCCAAATTTGAAGCAATTTAAAAACTTTTACTTGAGAGTCTGCTGCAGTTTAATTTTAAAATGCAGTTCTCATTCTATTCACTTCAGTTTGTGCAGACCATGTCCTCTCTTCCTGCAGCCGCACTATGGCTGATCCGCAGCCACCCTTTGCTGGATCTTTTTATATAGTGGCTTGGAGTCATATGACTAACTCCCCTCTTTCCCATTGGCAGCTTATAAGAAGATACCCATAGAGGGTGCCTGACACATTATCACACTATCTCAAACTCTTGCTAACCAAATAATTATTTTCCATTGCTGTGCTGCTCCAAACTTAGATTTCTGCTCACTTTTCCCTAGTAGTCAGTTTCAGATTTCATTCCTAAATAAACTCCTGCCCTACCAGCTAATTTTAACCCACTTTTACTATCTCCCACTTCTACAAATGGCTACCCAACTACATGAAGTCTTGCTGTCAGGTTAAATCAATCAATCAATCATTTTGTTTATTGGATAGCATAATTGAGAAATACATTCTCTTTTACAAATGCATCCAAACATATAAAACAGTACAAAATTAACAAATTACGCAAACAGGGTTACAATCATATAAAACATTAAATAACAATTGTAGATGTTTTAGAGTGCTTTAACCAAAACAGTTACAGTGCCTGCTAACAGATCTTAAGAATTGTGCTTTGAAATGTGCTAGTGATGGCAGTTTACAAACATTGATCTTGTTTTTAATCAAATTCCGTGTTTTTGGTACCAATACAGCCAAAGATTTATGCCCTTGTTTAGTTTTTTTTTTTGAATTTGATAATTATTAGTAAATGAGGTTCGCAGAGTGTATTTAGATAAAATTTTAGGCGATAGTTTACACAACAAAAAAGAGGGTAATAAACCAAGAATAAACTTATAAACAAGAATGTGTAAATGCGCTTCCCTTCATTCTGAAAGGGAGGTCTAGCATATCTCCTCATATAAAGTGCAACTATGCGTTCTATAAGGCAATTTTGTAACAAATCTCACTGCACTGTTAAACAGTGGATCCAACAACTTCAACAGTGTCCCCGAGGCACTGTTGTAAATGAAATCTCTGTAACTGAGAACTGTTAAAAATAATGATGTTACCAATAGCCTTCTCAATTTTAGGTTAAATATTAATTGATTTCTATAAAAAAAATAACTTTCTCAACTTTTTTGATATGTAATTCAAATGCAATTCAAAAGAAAGTTTACAATCTAATATTAAACCCAGATATTTATAATGATATACCCCTTCTATTACTGCCCCGATATGGTGTGAATATTATATTCTTTCAAATCTGTTTTGTTGGATCTTTTTTCAAAAAGTAACCATTGTGTTTTTGATTCATTCAATAAGAGCCTTAGCCCCTGAAGAGTCTTCTGTACTGCATGGAAATCCCTTTGCAGAATATCTATAGCCAACTTATTATCTTTATGTTGCTTATATAATATGGTGCTATCAGCATATAAAAAGATTTCTGTGTCTTCAGAGCAAGATCTTGGAAGATCATTTATATACAATAGGAATAATAAGGGGCCCAATACTGACCGCTGTGGTACCCCTGATGTTACTGGCAATACTTTAGAGACACAGTCTCCCAGCCTTACACTTTGTATTCTACCAAAAAGGTATGCACCCAACCAGTTCAGGGATGAATACCCCATCCACACTGATTTTAATTGATTTAACAGTATCATATGGTGGACGGTATCAAATGCCTTCAAGAGGTCTAAAAACATTTATTTATTTAGTTTTTGTTAACTGGGTAGGTACACTAGACAGCATAGCTGTCTATATTAAGGTATGACCTGGGAGATTACAACAAAGGGTACATAGACAATAGTAGACATAAGAAAATATCATGGGAACAAGTAGAAGTCAGACATAGTACACTTATACAAAATTCTCAGCAATGACAGTACATTTGCAGGAATCTATATGTTGTAACAAAACAGAAATATAAGTGCAAATAACTAACTGTCATAAGTCATACAACTAGTGAGTAAGGGCTAGAAGAGAACAAATAAAAAGATTTCCAGGCAGGTTTGAGAGTAGTAGAGGTTGGATCTGGTAGGCAACTAGGAGGAACCAGTACAGGAGTGGGTGGATAGAGGACAGGGGCAGGGTTCAGAGCTTAGAAGAGCCATACAAAGCTCCTTTTTGAAGCTGTGTGGAGAAAGGGATATTCTTAGACTCAGTGGAAGGGAGTTCCATAGTTTAGGGGCCCAGCTAAAGAAAGCATTCTCCCCTATTTTAGTTTTACATCTCAGTTAGGCAAGAAGGGATTTGTCAGCTGAACTCAGTGGGTAGGCAGAGGTCACAGGTTTGAGCAGTAGATCCAGTTTGCCAGGTATCTGGGAAGAGATTATATTATTTATGAAACAGTAGGAAGTAAACTGTAGGAAGGCTGAGGGGATAAACCATCCCAGACTGGAGTATAATGTGCATTCATTAGTAAGTTTGGGCAAAGACAAAGCAAAATGGAAAATGCTGTTGTAGCAGACATCCCACTTTCAGAGGAGCACTCCAGTAGTTGCCAGAAAGGCTATTAATCCACACACCAATTTGGGTCTCAGGATCCCCTGTGCAATGGCCATCCTCACCTTGGATGTTAGGTTATGTCTCACCTTATATGTCGGTCCAAGTTGAATATTGACAGATTTAATCACTGAGGCTAGGTGCAGGTCAAAATCCAAAACAGGATCAATAGTTACTCCTAGGTATTAAAAAGAGGTAACTGTGTTAAGGGGAGAGACATCAAGCGATCTGATATTTAATGGTTGGGTGTAGGACCAAATTTTTGAACCTGAACCGAAGAGCATAGTCACCATTTTATTTTTATTTAAGACAAGTTTGTTTTGCAATAGCCAGCTCTGAAAGGTATTGAAGTTACTATTGAGATTCAGGTTGATATCTGAGAGGTTTCAGGAGGATGACTAAAGAACAAGATTGCCTGCATATAGCAGACCTGAGCAATCACCAGTGAGTGGTGGGATGTTGTTTATGAAGACTGTAAACAGGAGAGGACCAAGAATCAAACCCTGGGGCACTCTGATCCAAGTAGGAGCAAGAGGGGACTTAGCATCTCTGATCTGGACAAATTGTTGCCACTTTGAAAGATATTTTTTGAACCAGGTGGTGACAGGGGCCTAGGGATGACAACTTTGATAGGAGCAGCAGGTAGTCAACTAAATCAAACACTTTTGTAAGATCAACAAAAGTAGCCCCAGTGAGAGAGCCTTTGTCCATAGTGAGTATGACATCATTTGTAAACTGTATGAGAGCAGTGGATGTACTGTGCCCACGTCAGAAACCATGTTGGTCATGGGTGAGGAGTTTGATGGAGTACAGGTAATCCAAGACCTGGGTAACAACAATTTTCACCAGTATTTTAGAGAGGGTGGAATGGATGGCAATAGGGTGGTAGTTATCTAGGTCAGTGGTGGCCCCCTTTTTGTAGACCAGTACAACTCAAGCAATCTTCCAACTCGAGCAATCTTCCAGAGGGAAGGGACATGTCCTGTAAGAAGAGACAGGTTGAAAAGTCTAGTCACTGGAGAGACTATAGACAGTGCAACGGTTCTTAGGAATTTTGATAATAGTCCATCTGCCACTGCTGATCCAGCAGAAGAGATAGACTTAAGCATAAGATTTCACTCTCAGAGACTGGGTGAAGGGTGAAAGATGGGTTGGAAGGTTTAAGGTTATCCTGCAGAGTGACAGGTAAAGGCCAAGGAGGTGCAGTATAGGAGGAGAGGTCAGTGAATCTGGAGTTAAGAGCCTCAGTGATAGTGAGCAGGTTATTGCAATTACAACCATCCATGACCATATCAGAGATGGTATTGCACTTGTCTTTCCCTATGATGGTGTTAACATGACTCCAAAAATCACAAGAGTCACTGACAGAGGTACTAAGAGCTGACGGTAGTAATTGCACTCAGCAGATCTAATGGAAACCTTACACAACATAGATGGAACATCAAGACCCTCATCGAAGGCTATACATATATTGTCCACCACCCTAGATGCTGTATAAGTAGTATTATGATCTTTTAAAACACCTGAGTGAAATTGTGATATTATTTTATGCTTTGCAAAATAATGGGTTAATTGTTTGTGAAGAAGTTTTTCAAAATTCTTAATACTAGTACACAAGATAGAAATAAGCCTGTAAGAATTTGGATCTGATATAGAACCTCCTTTTAATAATGGGATTATAAATGCAGTTTTCCAGTCCTTAGGTAAACATAATGTTCTTACAGAAAAGTTAAACAGATATGTCAGTTGAGGTGCAAAAACCCTCGGGGCAACATTGAAAAACACAAGAGAGATTCCATCACACTCCGCCCCTTTACTTGTGTCAAGTTGGCTCAAGAGTTTCATGACCTCACCTACTCTTATTTCACTGAAAGAAAACAAAGGTCTCCAAGTGAATTTTTAAAGTTCACTTCTAAATCTAGTAAAGTTTGTTCAGGGTGTACTTATCAAATAAACTTCCAGTTTCTGCAAAAAAAACTATTGAATGCCTTCGCTTGTTCAACAGATTTGGTCAGCATCTTTCCATTGAAATTTAATGTTAAGGGATTAGTGTGGGAAAGATGTTTTCCCTTTAAAGTAGCAATTCCTTTCCATGTACTTTTAGGGTTAGAAGCTGAGTTGGAAAACTGTTGAAAACAAAATGTATATTTAGCTTTCCTTACGGCTATTGTACATTTGTTTCTAATTTGTCTAAATGGCAATTTATCTGATTCTGTTTGAGATTTACATGCCGTGTTCCATAGGTGACTTTTCATCAAAAGTTTTACATCTGTTGTGATCCATGGAGTATTATTTTTCCTTGCTCTTTTTGTTATAAGAGGAGCATGCTTTTCAATTACTTCTGATAAAGATTGCTTAAAGAAGAACCATGCTGACTATATCTGGACATTCAGCCAATAGATTCCAATGGAGTCCAGCAACGTCCCTAATAAAAGCTTGATCACAAAACATTTTTGCAATTTCTAGTTAAAATTAACCTTGGTAAAGCCTTCTCTTTAATGCCGTTTCTTATACAAGATAGATAACTATGGTCACTAATATCCATTTCATGAACTGAAGATATGTACCTATGAGCCTATTAGTCAGTACCAGATCCAATAAAGAGTCGCTCCCCCCAATTTTTATATGAGGTCTTGTTGATAAGTCTTGTTGTTAAATTTATTAATTTAGTTAAATTTAAAACTGAAAACTGGTTATTTAAGCCTTGAGAAGGAGTCAGCATATTTCAATTTAAATCTCCTAACAGAATACGTTCTAAATCTAAATAAGGTGCTATTAATGAACTTAATGTCTGTAATGTTTCCTTGAACTCTTAAGATCAGTAAATCAAGCTGTCCTGGAATAGATTTGGCTATCATCAGTGAACCCTGATAATGATTTTTTATGTAAATCAAAACCCAAGCCCCTTTTTTTGTCCTATCCTGCCTGAAAATGTTATAATTACTCAAAGAAATGTTTACATCTTTCACATTTTGGTTTAACCATGTTTCTGTTACCAAAAAGGCATCTGGATCAAATTTTTCAACTTGACCTTTCAAGTAATGCAGCTTTGGGAGAAGACTCCTCACATTTAGATGCAAAATAACAAAGTTTGACCTGGAGCCAAAGTCTTCCATGGTATAATTATTTTGAGAACCCGGGTTCAGGTGTACATTTCCAGGTGCTAATAACAAAATTAGAATTACTCTTCTAGAAAATATAAAACATCTCTTTGATAACAATTTTGTTGCTCTGCTAACACTTAATCCATTCCTGCAAAAAGCATACGTACAAACATGGGATAGATTTCTAGTATAAATTAAAATATTAATACGTTTCTCTACCATAAACTCCAGTTTGTCATAGGCATTTGGCAGGAACACTAATTTGAAGACATTCTGATAGCCACTCATAGAATATTCAGAGCAATTCCCACAATAATCCAGTGAACAATCAACCTTCTGTGTAACCCCCTGACTCAAAACTGCAAAGCTTAAAAACAACAGTATCTGCATTGTAAATATGAGAAACCAATATTCTTACTTAATCTAAAAATGAAAGTTACCAATTGCACCCAAAAACTAGTACCAGATAAAACCACACCCCCCCTCCTGTTAACAACTGCTTCCGTATCAGTAGGTCTGCTGCCAGACCTTGTTCCCCAGGCTGTACTAAATTAACTTGAGTTATTGATACAGGTTTAAAGGACAATTCTTTTAATTAAAATTCAGTGCTTAACATGTAAAGAACAACTCAATTCAATTAAAACAGTCCATCTAAGCAAGCTAATTAAGCAATAATGATATTCAATTGTATATTTAGCATGCATACATAATTATCCATAATAACTCACATTTTTAGAGCTTAAACACTATAATTAAGTGAGTTTGATGTATGAAACCTTATCACAGTTCAGTAAAACCCCTTTCCATCATTAAATATGTATGCTACCCCTGCAAAACAAATTTCTCTGAGTGGCGCTTCTGGCCCTCACGCTCACGCTGTGTGTGAGAACAAAGATTTAAAACAAGTTTGCCCTCCCACAGAGGCAGTCCTGCTTAACTATTGGCTTGCCACAGAGCCCCCAATTATAGCAGGTAACCCAGCCTCTTGCACACACCTGTTAGTATCCCCAATATTCAGCGTGTCAGCAAACAATAGATGATTATAACTCACAGTCACTGATTGCAAAGTTGCTGCACTCACAGTCACTACTTTTAGAGGCGATGTCTTCAATGGAACAGCCGAGATGTATAACTGGCAATGTTTGTAGGGACTTGACAGTGCTTTAAGACATATGCACTGACAGGACCAGTAAAGATTTTATATGCAGATGTCCCTGAGTGTGCAGATTGGTGTTCTTGCAGGGAAGGTCATTTCTGTGCTGTGCATGAACGTGAAGATTTAAAACAAGTTTGCCCTCCCAGAGAGGTGGTCCCACTCAACTATTGGCTTGCCTCCGAGGGTTCATCACTCAGTTTTCTTATATGGCTCTCTCTGGTCTGTCTCCCCATCTCCTCTGAGGCATACAGCACACACACCCATGATTTTATGTTCTCCAGTATGCTTATACTTGCCAGTGAGGCCCACATTCCCACACCTTTACTTATCCACCTCAGCTTTATCTATCATATAGCCTATATGCTTCAGATATCACTTCTCTGCTATTCTATTTTGCCTCCCACTTTCATCCACTGCAAACTGAGGTATCTACTTCTTCTTGCCATAATACTTGCAGAGCATATTGAACTAAACCCTGGCTCACCTGGTCACCTCTCCTGCTCCATTGCATTTTGGAGGGATGCCAAGTGCCTTCGCATTATTCACTTGAACATCAGGATCCTTCTCCATAACTTAACCAAACACAAAGCCTGGGTCACACAATATCACCTGAACATTATTTGTCTATCTGAGACTTGGCTTCAGCCCTCTACCCCTGACTCTCCCTACTCGTTACCCAACTACGACATCATAAGATGCGACAGACCAATATCCAAATGGGGTGGTGGCGTTGCTATCATATACAAATTACACCTAAACCTTACTAACCAAGCAGCACCTGTCCTCTCTCACTGTGTATATATTCATGCTACCCTCCAGCTTGGCACAAGGAAACGTCAAATAGTGTGTGCCTACAACCCCCCTCTAGGTGGCACCACTGGCTTCAAGGAGTTACTCACACAGGTGGACTCAGTTGCTGGATGAAATGAAGTACTTATTCTTGGTGACCTAAACCTAATTTGGATCAACAAAAGAGACAAATCCTTTCACACTGTGGTACAAGACCATAACCTCCACCAAGTAATCACTGACCCAACTAGCGTCATGCCCTCACCCAGGTCTAGTACTCTGATTGACTGGGTACTAACATACGAACATACAAGCATATGAAGAAGCCACAAACATATGAAGAAGCCAGCAGAAGAAGGCCATTTGGTCTATCAAGTCTGCTCACATTGCAAGGTCCACAGCTTGAGTTAATGTCCCTGGCCCCCCACTCCTCCCATCCTCCCTACCCATGATCCTTACCTTCCCCCATGCCTATTTCAGCCTCTCTTAAAGCTGACAACTGTTTTCAACAAGATGACCTCTTCCGGCAGCGCATTCCAAGTGTTCATTATCCTCTCTGTGAAGAAGTGCTTCCTGTCCTCCCTCCTAAACCTCCCACCCTCCATCTTAAGACTGCACCCCTCATTTTATGGTTGCCACTCAGCTTAAAGAGACTCTGCTTATCAACCTTATTTATCCCTTTCAAGTACCCGAAGGTCCCAATCATGTCCCCTTTCACTCTCCTATCATCCATGGAGTACATGTTCATTGCCCTCAACCTCTCCTCACATGCCTTATACCGCTGACTGGCTATCATCTTTGTAGCATTCCTCTGGACCTTCTCCAGCAGGTTACTGTCCTTTTTGAGGTGTGGGCACCAGTACTGAACTCCATACTCTAGATGTGGCCTTACTAGTGACATGTACAAGGGTAGTATAACCTCCTCTCCCTTACTACTGATCCCCATAGATATGCATCCCAGCATCTTGTTTGCCTTTGCTGTTGCTTTCTTGCACTGCATGGAGTGCTTCAGGTCATTAGTAATCATCACTCCCAGGTCTTTCTCCTCCTCTATTGCAGATACTTGGACTCCACCCAGGTAGTACTCTGTCCTGGGATTCTTGGCTCCAATATGTATAACTTTGCATTTCTTGCCATTGAAGCCAAACTGCCAGATCCTGGACCACCTCCCCAGCTTTTCCAGATCTTCCTGCAGGTCCTGTATCCCTTCAGCTGTGTCCACATTCCCATAGTACTTCGTGTCATCTGTGAATAGGCACATTTTGCCCTTAATGCCATCTGCAATGTCATTGATGAAGACATTGAACAACACCGTCCCCAGCACTGAGCCTTGTGGGACCCCACTGGTTTTCTCTTTAGTGCCAGATAACTCTCTACCCTCCCCCCACAATCACCCTCTGGGTTCAGTCCCTCAGCCAGTTTTCCACCCATCAGGCCATCTTTTCCCCAACCCCAAGATCCACCAACTTCCTATTCAACCTTTTGTGGGGCACAGAGTCAAAGGCCTTGCTGAAATCAAGATAGAGGATGTCTACCACTTGGCCCCTGTCTACTGTCTTAGTGACACAGTCAAAGAAGTCAATCAGATTTGTTTGACATGATCCCCCCTCCATGAACCCATGCTGCCTCTCATCCTGAAAACCATGCTTCTCTAGATATTGCACCAACCTTTCTTTTAGTATGGTCTCCATGAACTTGCCCACAATGTAGGTCAGACTGACTGGTCTGTAATTCCCTGGGTCATCCTTGGGATCACTTTTGTCGAGGGGCATTACATGTGATATTCTTGATTCCTGCGGTACTACACCTGACTTTAATAAACTATTAAATAGATCTGCCAGTGGCTCTGCCAGCTCCTCAGCCAGTTCCTTTAGTACCCTTGGATGTACTCTGTCTGGGCCTGGTGATTTGTCCACCTTCAATGCCAGCAGCCCCTCCGTCACTCTATCATCCTCTATCACTACATCTGTATTCCCCTTCCCCAGCTCCTCTTTTCTGTCCTGAAGGCACTTCTCCCTGGTGAATACTGAACAGAAGTATTAATTTAGTATCTCTGCTTTTCCCCATTATCCTCCACTCACTTCACCCTTTTCTTAAGCTTAACAATCCCTTCTTTCTTGTCCTTTTTCTCACTTATATAGTGAAAGAAAGCCTTCTCCACCTCCTTAATTCCTTCAGCTATCTGCAGCTACTTATGTGCCTTTGCTCACTGGACTTCCTTACTTGCCTAACTAGCCAACCTTAGCTAATTTTCCCTATCCACCTCTCTCTTGGTCTTCCCAAATTTTCTATAGGCCAACCTCTTTTCCCTTACTGCCTTGGCAACCCCAGAACTGAACCAACTGGGCTCTTTGACCTTAGTGTTCTTCCCCATGAGCCTAATGCACTCATCTGTGACAACCAGTATTCCTTCCTTAATGATGGACCACCTTTGATCCACCCACATATCTGCTCTGATGCCCGCCAAATGGCTCCTTAGCACTTCACCCATTTTTCTGAAGTCCACCCTCCTGAAATTCAAGATTTTGATCTTAGTTGGGATGCTTTCCCTGATCATATCCAACTGGAACCACACTGTGCAAAGGTCACCTCCACCCAGTGGCTCCCTGAACATTATTTCCTATACTTGCTCCCCATTTTTGAGCACCAGATCCAGAATTGTCTCAGCTCTTGTTAGTTCAGTGATGCCCTGAGTCAGGAACCCATTCTGCATTCCTTCCAGAATCACCTGACTCTTAGCACATGTGGATTGTATGCTCCAGTTCACCTTGGGCAGGTTGAAGTCCCCTACATTTACCACCTCTCATTTCCCCGCAGCTTCCAATATTTGTGAGATCAGTTCCCTGTCCCTCTCCTCATCTTGACTTGGTGGTCTGTAAATCACCCCAACCTCACCTTTCTGCCTTTATTGGACCTTAACTGAACCCATAATGCCTCCACCTCCTCTTCCTTCGATTCCTCCCTCATGCAAGTTATTCCCTCCATGATATAAACTGCCAACTCTCCCCCTTCCTGACTACTTTTGTCCCTCCTGTATAGTTCATATCCAGGGATTGCAAGGTCCCAGTCATGGTGTGATGTTGCCCAAGTCTCAGTTACTGCAGCTATGTCCACCCTCCTGTCTGCTAATAGTGTCTGCAGGTCATCCATCTTGTTTACAAGACTCTGCACATTCAGAGACACCACCCTCCACCTAGAGTGTGACCTTCCTTCTTTTTCCTCTTTTCTTCTATTCACATTTATCCCTCTGTGTGCACCCCTGCACAAACCCTTGTTATGTGTTCCTCACCTCCTCCACCCTTTGCTATGTTTTTGCTCTTTCCACCTCCTCCCCCCTGACCTCTTCCACCACTGTGAGGGGAGGTTCTCTGACCACCTTCTCTCAGAGTCTGTGGGCCTGCATGCCCACTGCCCCTCCCAGTAGTTTAAATTAAGTGTACTGGTTATATATTCCCCCAGTTTGTCCCTGAGTACCCTCAAACCCTCCCTACTGAGGTGTAGCCTGTCTGGTGAATAGAGTGCTTTGTTTGACCAGGTCTTCTCCCAGTCCACAATACAGATGAATCTCTCCTCCCTTCACCATTTCCTCAGCCAGTCATTAAAATCCTCTATTCTTCCTTTCCTAGCTGTGCTGGCCCTTGGTACTGGTAGCACTTCTGAGAAGGCCAGCACACTTCCTTCCTCCCTGCAGATCTTCCCTAACTCCCTGCACCTACTTTGCACTATCTCAATCTCCTCCCAAGCTAGGCAATTGGTTCCCAGATATATAACTAAATTAGATTTTCCTCCAACCTCACTTACTATTTCCCTTATTCTTGGTCCCACCTTCTCCACTGTCATGCCTGGCATTCAAACCACCCTCCTGCTTGCATTTGAGTCTCTTCAAGAACCCTAGCAGATGCAATAAGTGATCACTCTCCAATCTATTGCATCTGGCACTCTAACAGACAACCCTCTCCTTCCCCACATGCTGTGTCCATGGAGTACAAACTAAGTGGCTTGATATAGGCTTACTCACTGAAATCAGGCAAGGGACAAAAGCTGGAGGCATTTCAAGGCCTTTGGGTTTATTCTGACTATAATGATTACAGAGCATGAAGAAACACTTGCAAAAAGAACATTCGCCTAGTCAAAACCTCGTTTTGCAAAGGTATGTTAATAAATATCGGAGGTGAGTCTAGAAAATTCTGGTCTAGTATAAAGTCACTCCTTGGAGCCAAACACGCTAGAACCACTAATGACATGACACTAAATGGTGTGCATGTAACAATCTGACCACCATTGCCAGCTCGTTCAATCTCCACTTCTCGGATCTATCCAAAAATTCATCCCACTTCCCCTCTGTGAAAAACACTTTACATGGTATCGAAACTGCACCCCAGTACCTTTTTTGATATCGAACTGTGACCAGACTGGATGTCCTAAAGATGTTACAATCTATGTCTGACAGTACTGCTATTGGCTCAGATGGGCTCATACCCAGGCTCCTTAAACTCACTGCGTCTCTCAAAGCATTCCCCATAGCCAAAATCTTTAACTTGTCTCTTTGCCACAGCACAGTCCCTAGCATCTGGAAGACAGCCAGAATAACACCCATTTTTGGAAAAAAGGTGATCCCAAAGATATCGTAAACTATTGGCCCATAGCCATTCTCTCCATCCTTAGCACAATACCCAAAAAACTAGTAGCTAAAAAAATCTCATTTCTTCATGAGCATAACCTCCTCTCTGTCTCCCAGTATGGCTTCTGTAAAGGACACAGCACTGCCATGGCTCTCCTAAAACAAATGATATCTATACAGCAATGGAAAAATGGTCTCCTGATTGGGACTGTTTTCATCCATTTAACCAAGGCATTCGACATTGTTAACCACATCCTTCTCCTTTCAAAATTTCATCCACTTGGTTTCTCCACAGATGCCATGACCTGGTTCAACAGCTACCTGTCAAACAGGCAGCAGGCCATTATTTTCAACTCTGCTATGTCCAATATCTCCACCTTACATATTGGTGTTCCTCAGGGATCCACCTTGGGGCCCCCTACTCTTCTCAATTTTCATAAATGATTTCCCCTTTTTCACTCCAGTTTGCACATCCCTACTCTACATGGATGACCTTGTCCTTTATTACAGTGCAAAGAAAGTCTTGGACATAAATCACACTCTTTCCTCTGACTTCCTTCACATACAGTCCTGGTTGTCTGAGAACAACCTCATTATAAATGCTGGTAAAATGCACTCAATGCTCTTCAGCTCCCAGCCAGACTCAGAAAAAACCAAGACTCTCTCAAAATTTCATGTGCTTACAGTTCACTACTAGTTAATACTAGCTCTTTCAAGTACCTGGACATCATGCTCGGTGAATCCCATGACTTTGATAAATACATTACTGCCACCTACAAATCTGTAAATGCCAAAGTTGGCAGTGCCTACCAGACTAGCTATGCCCTTACCCTGTAAGCTAGGCTTGATTTTGTGCAAGGCATTCTGCTCTCAGTGTTAACCTATGGCACAGTCACCTACCTAGGAGCATTGAAAACTACTCTCCACAAGTGGGACATCACTACAACAACGCCTGTCACTTTGCCTCTGCATTCCCTTGGTACAAGCACCACTGTCAGCTTTATGCTGATCTAAGCTGTCCTTCCACTACTGCCTGTCATCTCTGGTCCTTTGGATCCCTCATCAACAGGATAGCTAGATCAGGTCTCCCCCAATCCCTTGCCTCCTTGTTGCAACCTCAAACTTTCTCCTATAGGCACCGATCTAATGACCTAGCCCCTGTCCACATTCCAAGATCTAAAACCTCTATTGGAATGTGGGCTTTCTCGTATGATGCACCTAAATATTGGAACTTCCTCTCCCTAGCTATTCGTCTAGCTCCCACACATGTCTGTTTCAAGAGACTACATCACAGTCATCTACTTCTCTCAAACCCCTGCACATGCTTTCATCCACCATAGACTGTCCACATTCCCCTACCTCCCTGGCCACCCATCCCTTTTCTTTCTTCTGCCCTTCTCTCCCCAAACTTTCCCTTGCCCTTCCTAATGTCTTCATCCTGGCACGCCTATCCCTTATCTCTTTTCCAGCCCCCCCCCCGCACACACACACCCCTTTACCATTCATTCTCTCTCTCTCCCTTTCTTATCCTCAGGAAAGTTTCTTTTGGACCCTCAGTCCATGGCTGCTCATTAATTGACTGATTGCGTTCCAACTTTTCAATTTTAACTGCATCCTTAATGCATTTTGAAATTGCTATCTCTACTATTTTGTGTGTTACTTTTGACTTGCACTTGTTATTCAATTTTGATTCTAGTCTCAAACTGTATTTTGCTATGCACTGATGATTTGTACTTTGGACATGAAGTTAACCCTCTGTTGCAACTATTGTTGTACTGGTATTACTGTATGTTTTTTTTTGTGTACTCCAACTTCTACCCTCCCGAATCATGCCTCAAAATAGGCATCTCTATGCCTCGCACATTTACCTGGTTACCAAAAGTAAATAAATAAATAAACACACGAGTACTATTAATGACATGCTGCTAAATGGTGTACATTGTAACAATCCAAAAACCATAGCCAACTCATTTAATCTCCATTTCTCAGACCTATGGTATCAAGTTACTCGTCCTGCTTTCCCTCCATACAAACTACTTCACCTCCTGCGAATACTGAACTCCTGCTTACTCACCCACCTTTCTAGTTTTGAATAATAACCAGAGCTGAAGTCCTAAAGATGCTACATACCGTCCTTGAAAGAACTGGTATTGGCACAGATGGTCTAGAACCCAGGCTCCTGAAACTTGCTGCCTGTCTCATTGCCTCCTTCTTAGCCAAAGTCTTTAACCAGTCACTGTGCCACAGCACAGTTCCTAATATCTGGAAGATAGCCAGAATTACACCCATTTTTAAAAATGGCGACCCTAAAGAAATTGCCAACTATCAACCCATAGCTATTCTGTCTGTTCTTAGTAAAATTCTTGAAAAATCAGTGGCAACCCAAACCATTTCATACCTTCAGGAGTATAACCTCCTCTCCGGTTCCCAGAATGGCTTCCACAAAGGCCATAGCACTGCCATGGCCCTCCTAAAATTCATAAATGATACCTACACCACTATGAAAAATGGACTCCTGGCTGGTGCAGTCTTCATCGACTTAACCAAGGCATTTGACTTGGTTAACTACACCCTTCTCCTTACAAAACTGCGTTCTCCACTGATGTTGTGGCCTGGTTCAACAGTTACTTGTCCAATAGGAAACAGGCCATAAACTACAACTCTGTCATGTTGGATCTCTCCCCTATACACATTGGCATTCCACAGGGATCCATTCTGGGCACCTTACTTTTTTCTGTCTTCGTTAATGATCTCCCATTGCTCTCCCCAGCTTGCTCATCCTTGCTCTGAGGACGACCTTGTTATTTACTACAGTGCCAGGAACATCTTGGACAGAAATCACTCTATCATGTCGGACTTCCTATGAGTACAATCTTGGCTGTCAGAAAACTTCCTTGTTCTCAATTTTAGCAAAATGCACTCCATGCTCCTTGGCTCTCCTGCCAGAAATAGAGCAAATCGAAACTCTCTTAAAGATTCATTTGCTGATGGTTCACCATTGGTCAACACTAGTTCTTTCAAATACCTGAGCCTTCTGCTTTATGAATCACTAGACTTCAATCAACGTATAACTTCCACTTATAAATCCGTTAATGCTAAAATTGGGGGTGCCTACTGAAATAGCTATGCTCTTACTCCATCAGCCAGGCTTACTAATGTGCAAGGCTTCCTGCTTCCAGCACTAGCATATGGCACAGTCACCTACTTATGAGCCACCAAAACCTCCCTCCACAAGTGCGATACCACCTATAATAACATCTGCTGCTATGCTTCCACATCACCTTGATACAAACACCACTGACAGCTCTATGCTGACCTAAAATGGCAGTGCCCTGCAGCCTATTGACTCCAGTCCTATTGTTCTCTCATTGATGGTATTTCTTGATCAGGTCTCCCCCAATCCCTCTCCTTCTTGCTGCACCCTCAAACCCTCTCCTATGGACTCCAATCAAATGATTTTCCCCTCTCCACATCCCCAGATATAAAACCACTATGGGTACACAAGATTTCTCATATGTTGCTCCTAAATATTGGAACTCCCTCCCTCAAGCTATTCGCCTTGCTCCCACTCATGCCAATTTCAAGAAACTTTGTCATAATCATTTACTAGTATCTAACCCCTGTATATGCTTTCAACCACCTTAGATCATTCCGCCTCCTCTACCACCCCTACCTCGCTGAAGCCATTCATTGCCCCAGAATTTGCCCTCACCTCACTTTCTTGTCCTCAATCTTTGTACTTTTCTATCCCTCACCCCTCTCCTATGCTATACCCCTTCCACCTCCTCCTCCTCCCTCTTAGGCCTTTGTCTCCCACCCTGACTTTCCACTAAGTAGCTCATACCTTTTCTCCACTATGCTTATACTTAATCTCTAGGACCCTCAGTCCTATTTTCTTCGATAGTTGACTTATGGTGTTTCCTACTCTCTCAAACCTAAAATAGCACCTTAATGGCACCTTAATGCATTCTAGGCATATTAGTCTACCAATTTTGTACATTGTATATCGTTATATTTGCATTTGTTTATGTCTTTGTTTTGACTTTGCCTTAAACTGTATTTCCTAACCACCAAGTTGATTGTATTTTGGACCTCGAACCCTCTGTTTCACCCATTTGATGTATTGCTTCACCATGTTTTTTGCTATGTATTCAACTTGTACCATCCCGGGTCATGCCTGAAAATAGGAATCTCCATGCCTAGAGCACCTACCCGGTTAACAAAAGCAAATAAATAAATACATAGAAAGCGCATTGTCTACTAATAATTTCTCCCATCTAACAATTTTTATCTCTGTGTTTTAGCATACATAGGAGAAGTCCTTCATGATATTTTGTGTCTTTTTTTTCATCTTTGCTTGTTTCAAAATATATGTGTATATATATATATATATATATATATATATATATTATTTTATTTTATTTAAACAGCAGTTTGGAAAACCTTTGAGCCATAGGCTCATTTACAAAGGTACTTTGTCACAGTAAGACAAACCAAAATACACAGTATAGCAGTACAACACATAAGTATAACAGTAAAATTAAGACAAGGATACAAACAAGCTGGTACAGGTAGGATGGATGCAAACAATACCAGAGTTATGTCGTCCTTAGCAGCTTAGTAATAAACTTTGTCATAAAATCATATATATATATATATATATATATATATATATATATATATATATATATATATATTATCCATAGGTTACGGCAGCCTCATGATCATTGTTCCTGCACTATGCATATCATTTTGGCCTTAAATTTGCCTTTATTTCCAAAAAAAAAACCTTGCACTTGACCTTTTGATCTCCCACCTAGATAATACATAATAATCCTTTTATTTTAGCAATCTTGCATTTTTATCCTCATTTTTTTACTCCATCTAGCATACAGTAAACACTTGCGTGTTTGCAGCTTAACGTTCTGTACTGCAGCTTTCACTAATTTTTTATCAACCCCTTTTATATATATGGGCCCAGATATTCAAACTGCGCTCAAATGTAGCGCAACAGCAGGAGCAAGCACAAACCAGTTGCGCAAATGCTCAACAGGTGCGATATTCAAACATGGAGCAGAGCAAATAGCGCAAGCAACCAACGTCTGAATATCGCACATACTGCGCCATCGCGCAACCAGGAAGGAGAAGCTGAGCCAAAATGTTGCGCTATGGCGCAACCATGGAAGCTCAGCTGAGCATTCCAGAGCTGCCATAGCACAAGCACAGCCCCCCCCAGAGCAATGGAACTGCACATCCAGGGAGGCAGGCTGGGGCCCACCGCCAGCCATGCCACACATGGGCACAGGAACACACTGCAGAACCCACACCACACCGGCACACCCCAAGCACAGCATCACTGGGGGTGGGACGGATGATCCACGTGCCCATGGGGACAAGCCAACAAAGCATAGCAGAGCCCTGACACCCCAGCACAACCACTGGCAGGCAGAAAGTGCACACACAGGGGGTTGACAACCACAGTGCACATCAGCCCCGCGTATGCACAGCGCACCCTGCACTGTGACCCCAAGACACCACCCATGTGCAGTGACTGGCACTTCAGGAAACCATGCAGTCCCCCCAGCACTCATCAGCCCCGTGCAACACAGAAGCCTACAAGCCAGACACACCCTGTGCACCCAGCAGTGGGTGGCAGCAGACGGCAAGACCAACCGAAAGGCACTGCCATGCTGGAGATACCTCCCCATGCACACACATGCACACACACACACACATACCCAGGACCATACCAGCCCAGATGACATGTACACCCCTGCAACTGAGCACCCATAGCCAGCTGCAAATCAGAGACCAACACAGTATTCATATCAAAATAGAAATGTATATTTAAAGGACTAATCACAAAACCAAGTGAAACTATGTACAAGTGGGGGGACAGGTAAAGGCAGGGTGTTCAAGGGAGGAATAACAACTTGAGAGGGAAGGCAGGGTGATAGGGATGGGAGAAGTGGAAGGAATGGGCTATGGCCCAGCTGGCTGCTGGACCTCCTGCTGGTGCCCCTCCTGTGGCTCCTTCGCCGATCACCCTGGCGCATGGCCTGCAGGACCTCCTGGTCGATCTGCAACCTGGCTGAGGTGCCAAGATCCTGGGACATCCTCCTGAGTACCTCGAGGCTCAGGAAAATGGGAACACAGTCAATGGCTGAGATTGACCACAACCTGAACACCACCCAACCTGCAAGCCATATAGCCAATGTCCGCACCTGTGATGGCATGCACCCACCCACAGTGAACATGCACATGGCCATCACAAACAGGCGGCACCAGCTATGCGACCACCGCCCACACACACTGCCCACGCCAATCAGTACAAACTAGGCTGGCAAGTGATGTGGCAACGTGGTGTGATGCCAGTTACACAGCTATGTGCCCAGTGCATGCCTGAACCACCAGTGATGCATACACAGACGTGCCGTGATACTGCACTGTGATGCAGGTCACCTGTGTCATGCCTACATACATGGATACATAGACAGTGTCGGCAGATAAGGGACTATGGGACACCCAGTCTGTCCATTTGACCTTGTACGTTCACTCTGTTGTCCTATAAGTCCATTCCCCCTTACCCCTGACCTCCAGAATTCCGTTATGGCTAACCCATGCATTCACAAATCCTGTGACCAAGTCAGCCCCCACCACTTCCTCTGGCAGGGTGTTCCACTTGTCCACCACCCATTCTGTGAAGAAATACTTCCTCATGTTTCCTCTGAATCGTCCCCTCCAACTTCATCCCATGCCCTCTAGTCCTGGAACATCCTTACGCTAAAATATTGTTTTCCTGCACTCTGTTCCCCTGTAAGATACTTGTATGTCCCCATCATATCCCCACACCCTCCTCCCTCCAGGGAGTACATGTTCAGTTCCATCAACCTGTCTGCATAGGGACCTGTGATGCAATCCATGCACCATCCATGTCGCCCTCCTCTGAACCCTCTCCACCCAGTCCATGTCCATACGTAGGTATGGTCTCCGAACTGTACACTGTACTCCAGTGTGGGACTCACTAGTGTTTTGTATAGTGGAATTATGACCCCTTTGGTTGTGTCCCGCATGGCTGGTGGTCTTGCCCCCCCAGCATGCAATAGCATCCATGAAGTAATGATACTCACACTCCTCCAGCAGCTGGGTCTGACAGCTGCTGCTGCTGCTGCTGCTGCTGTTGGGGCACAACACCCCCCGGCACCAGGGCCCTGGCATGGCCCACGTCACCCTGGTCCTGTGTCCTCACAATCCGGCCTGTGGGAGACATATGTTGAGACAAACATCAGTGTGACTCAAAAGCAGAGTGCCCCCTGCCCCAGTGAGAGTGCCTGCCCACAGCCATAACCAACCATCGCACAGCTGCACACACTGACACACCTATGCACAGCCACCCAAGCACACACACACCCCTACAGAGAATATAGGTGCATAGATGGTACACTCACCTTGCCCTGAGCACCACGCCCGCCTGTGCGTGAAGCGCGGCAGCTCAGAGTTCCGGCTCCCGGGCGGAGGTCACTGTACCGTGCCGCACTGCTCAGCAGACCTGCTCCAGCCAGTGACCTCCACCAGGCTGGGTGGCCACTTGCTGCCACACTTGTCCTAGGTGCATGGTGAGGGGGCCTCACCATACAGTGCCTCACAGTGGGGCTCACCAGGGCCACCAGGTTGGCCACTCAAGCTGGCTCCAGGACACCGCCTCCTCCCAGCCATGGCACCAACTTTACAGCAGGCAATATGGCGCCCGCTGCGCCATAACCCCACATGGAGTTGTTGCGCAATAGACCACCACAGGCTCCAATCGCACTGTTCGAACAGCCCATTACTTTTACATGGCGCTTGTCACCGGACAGCCATTAGGGACATACATGGCATGCCAACAGCGCCCAGGGGCCGAGGGCACACAAGGTCACGGCAATGATGCAAGGCTACGCACAGCACCATGGGACGATAGGCATCCTGCGCAACTGCCTGCTGAGCACCAGTGCCACAGTGGACTATCGCGCGGTAGTGCCATAGCGCCATATAGTGCCCAGTGCTGTAGCACCACTGGCACAATGGTGGCCCAGCTCTGAATCGCCTGTCGCTCCAGCAGGTCTGGCAGTGCGATAGACGCATGCGTAAGCTGTCTGGGCATGCGCGCACGGTGTGGCACACAGCCACAACCTGCGCCTATTGGCTTGTGCCGACTTTTCCAGACACGCAGCGCAATACGCGATATATTCAGCCGACATATGCAAATCATCCGATCAGCTATTCAAAGGCGTAGTGGCGCAATTAGCATGTCATTAAAGTTGAGCCACACCTCATTTGCATGTGTTGCACTATAAAAATGCGACTGTGGGTTGTGCTGGCCAGATTTGGTTACTGCAGGTGAGAGGTGAGTTACATGCTGTGTGATGCCAGGACAATGCTCATGGGCGGAGGATGATAAAGGCTGGGCTGAGCATGAAAGGGCACTTAGAAGCGACAAAGGGCACCCTTTCTATCAGTATCTGCCATGCGGAGGAAACGGGGGCTTGCACCCCGGCCGGGCAGCTATGCTCATGGGGAAATGCTGTCGACTGCACAGTGACAGGTGTCCACTTCCACCCATACAGATCACCATGACTGACCAGAGCCAAGCTGAGGGTGTGGACGGGTGTAGGAGGAGGCCGAACTTCACCACGGCAGAGAAAGAGGCCTCTTCCAGGCCTACCTGGAGGATGAGCCAACATTGAGTGGACGGAGGGCACCCTCAGGACGCAGCTGCAGGGAGGGGGGTAGCTCGGCTGTCAACCTGCACGGAAGCCACCAGCCCATGCAGGAATACAGGAAGAAGATGGGGACTGACCGCAGGAGGCCGGAAGGAGAAGGTGCAGCCTTCAGGGTGGCACGTGCTGGCACTGGTGGGGCTCACCAGTGGTGCTGCAGCTGACCTCACAGAGGAGACATGGTCGCAGCCATGCAGCCGAGTGCCATTGCGGGCATACCAGGTGGAGGATTCCAGACAGGTGGAAGCCCATCACTGCACGGTATGACATGGTGATGTTGTTGGGGCTGTTGTTCTCATGCACTACATGTACTCTCTTCCGTTACAGATCCTGTTCGCCTGCAGGAGACGGTGGTGGTGGTGGGTCCAGACAGTGAGGCAGAGCTGCTGGACGTGGAGGAGGGAGCATCCACCTCCGCCACCAGCCTGCAGGCACTGCAGCAGCATGCACGCTGGGCCAACAACTCGTGTCAGTGATACGGGTGCAGGGGTGCACAGCCTGTGTCACAGCAGTCTGGCATGCAGTATGCCAGCATGCTGTGCCTATGGCAGTGGCACGCACCCGCACCATTAATGATAGCAGGCCTGCAATGGGCAGTGATAGGTGTGTGTCCCATGACGGACACATGGCAGGTCAGCACATGCCCTGGGCCTTCCTGGTTCACACCTGTGTACCAGCATGCTGGCACAGTCCCAGGCTGTGTTTGCCAGCACCGTGGGCAGCACCGTGGCTGTGCAGGTGTTGGCACTGTTGTCAGCACGGAGGTGGAACAGGTGGACCTGGGGGCTCAGCAGTTGGGGGCGGCAGCAGCAGTTGCACACCAGTGTCTGGGGACAGTGTCCAGCAGTGGCACATGTCCACTGCCCTCTGATCTGCCCATACCTGGTCCTGGTGAACAGTGCCCACCCTCAAGGGGTGCTGTGCACCAGGACTGTCCACACCCTGGGGGTCATGATGCCATTGGGGCACAGTACCCATTGGATGTGCACACCCGCCTGCTGCAGGAGTCGGTACAGCTGCAGGGGTGGGTTGTAAGGTCCGTGGAGGCACTGTCTGTGTCCGTGGAGCAGCATAGCAGGGAGTGTGCTCGGGACCGAGCCAAGCTGGTCCTTATGCGGACGGATGTGACCGCTGCCATTGACAGGCTGACCCAGGCAGTGGTCTCTGTCGCGATGCATTGGCCACACTGTCAGGTGCCCTGTACCACACACCCCACACAGTGCACTCTCCACTCCCGCTCCCAGCGCCGTGCGACACCAGGCCTGTCGACGCCGGGTTCTGCTGTGGCATCCCAGCACCCTGGTGCAAGTCTGTTTGCAGGATGCAGACCCCAGGGGCAAGGTCGTGTTCGCGCAGTGGGACCCCTGGTGGTGCACCAGCGCCACCCGATGTGGCCCCCGCTCAGCCTGTCAGTGCTGCTGGGCCACGGGGAGGCCCATGCATCCGTGGTGGCCGGGACAGTGCTACCTGACTGAACTGTCTCCCAGTGCAGGCCCTGTCTGGTGCTGCCCTGTGTGCACGTATGATAGCGGTGGAGTGCACTGCTGGGTGCTCTGCTCACCGCTGACACACGGACCACCTGCACACCTCCCAACTGCTGTCCACAGGTGCATGTGCATGATGATGCCTGCATTGCACTGTACACCAAGGTGCAGGGTGCCCGGTCCTGACACGCACATGGACAGTCCAGGTGGTGGGTGGTTGGTGGTGCTGTGTGTTGGCAATGTCATTCTGTAGTGCTGTGCTGCTGCCCATGTATGCTGCCTGCGTGGTGTGTGTCCATATGAGTGCTCCCCTCCTGATGGTGTGTTGGTATGCCTGGAACCTTCAACTCCTGACCTTCATGCACGGTGTGTTCCCCTGTGTGCCTGTGGTTGTGCATGGACAGTGTTGCCTGCACATGTCCCCTTGACTTACCTGTTTTGGGCGAGTGCTCTGCACTGTGTCCCGTGCAGCTGGGCTGCCGGTCAGTCGGGGTCCTCCATCCTAGGGGGGCTGCTTATCACCACATCACCGGCGCCACTGGCGTCCCTATCGCTGTCCCCTCTTGGACCTGTACGGTTATCCCATGGTCCTTGGCCATGTTGTGCAGGATGCAACAGGCCAGGAATATCCCACAGGCCTTTTGGGCTGTACTGTAGGCTCTCCGGAGGTGTCCGGCATCGGAAGTGTGCCTTGAGCATCCCAAACACCCGCCTATGATGTTACGTGCTGCGGCATGTGTCTCATTGAAACCTAGCTGCGCTGGGATCGTGGGGCACCGGTATGGTGTGAGCAGCCAGGGACAGAGTGGGTATCCGCAGTCACCTGTGTGGAGATAGTGGAGATCAGTGTCAGGTCAGGTCCATATTGCCCATATCCTTGTGTGCCACTACCATGGCACCTCTGTCATTCCCACCCTTGCACAGAGTTTGCATTCCATACATGTGTACTCACCCACTAGATGACCCATGGGGATGTTCCCACTCTTGAATCGATGGCACAGTGCAGACTGGTGCCATATGAAGGCATCATGTGCTCCGCCAGGTGTGTGGCACAGACATTGATAATGCGCCCAGTGGCATCACACACCACCTGGCAGTTGACACTGGAAAAGCCCTTTCGGTTCCGATACGCCTGGCCGTCGGGGCCAGGTGGCGTGCGAATGGCCACATGGGTGCAGTCTATGGCCCCTAGCACGCCAGGCATATGTGCTACCCTGTGGAACTCCTGCTTGTTTGTTGTACGCTCTGCCACGGTGCTGGGGAAATGGATGTACTCCGCAGCATGAGGCAGCAGTGCGCTGAGGAATTGGGTGAGGATGCGTGACATGGCCGACTGTGTAATGCCTGTGGTGTCCCTGTCATCCTCTGGAAGGTGCCTGTGCGAGCAGGCACATGCAGGCTGTCACCTTGGTCTCCACGGACAGAGCATGACTCCGCCGTGAGGGTGCCTGCATCACATCACTGCACAGCTCGCAGAGCCGTCTCCAGTATTGCCCTGTTCAGGCAGTACCGGGCCACAATCTCGACATCTGTGTACAGCTCAAAGCTGATGCGGCACGACACCGCCTGTCGGGGCATACACCGATGGGCCCTCCACTGCCACGCCCCCTGCAGCATGGTGTCTCACCCCTCATTACAGCTTCCATGTGGAAGCTGACACTGTCCATCTCCTGGCTTCTGCCCCGGCTGCTGTTCCTGTGTTACCCCGCTGCCCCACTGCTGCTTCCACTGCACCGGCACCCCCACTGGCCTCTCTGTCCTCCTGACCCACTGTCCCTCTCGCCCTTCCAGCTCCTGTCTCTCTCTCTCTCTCTCTCTCTGTCTCTCTCCCCAGTTTGCGGCCTGCTAGAGTTCTTGCGCGCTTCCTTGAGCCTTTTATTTTGGCTCAAATCCGTACTGCGCAACTTCCGGCTTACGCCACTCTTGCGCATGCGCAAGTGTTCGATATCGCATTGCGCACTTTATGCATGGACCCGCCCCTTCGCGTTGCGCATGCTTTCATTTCCATTGCGCTGTTGCTCAGCATGTTTCTCGTGGTACAACTGGCCCTTCTGAATATTGCAGAATGGAGTATTTTTGAGTTACAAAGACGCAAGAACCCTGTTGCGCATGGCTCAACCCTTTTGAATATCTGGGCCATTATATATTTTTATAAGGTTTTTTCTACATCTTTTTCTATTTCTTTTTTCTCAACAAGTTTTAATCACTCCTTATCACTTGCAGGTTGCACTTTTACCTGGTTTTCAGTATTCCACACATTAGTGCACCTTTTAAATCCTAAAAATATTTATGTAATAATATACAGATCACTGGCACTAGCACTTTAAGTTTTTCCTTTTTAAGAGGTGCATTACCATCTTTCAGCAGTGGTGAGAAAGCACTCCTTAGCACAAAAATGTTTGACTAGCACTTCTCAGAGTGATGCTCTGATGGGGAGGGGTCAGCCACCCTCTGTGGTGTTC
This sequence comes from Neoceratodus forsteri, assembly GCA_016271365.2. NCBI lineage: Eukaryota > Metazoa > Chordata > Ceratodontiformes > Ceratodontidae > Neoceratodus > Neoceratodus forsteri. Next base: position 1,361,621,721 of record CM028130.1, on the reverse strand, counting down.
AGCTTGCTTTCATCATCTCTTTTTGGGATAATTTCTTTGGATTCTATGGACATTAAGTAAGAATATTGACCTTGAAGCAACTTATGTCCTGCTATCTGTTCTTATCAACCAGGACTATCCAGAATGGCACTGAGTGCCGACTCCTTCTGTGAGTACTTAATTTGATTTTTGTTGGCATCAGCCTTGATACGTAGCGCCATCTCCAATTTTTGTATTGCCTGTGTTTTAACAGGATATGCAATTAACCATTTGAAGAAATCAACAGTAAATATAACATGATATAACTAGACTATGCATGGGACTATGCATAGACTAGGCATGGGTACTTTGCATCAGTATTCTAAAACTCATACTACTTCTCCTGCTACTGTCTGGTAACATTCACCCCAATCCTGGCCCAGCCCCCCCTTTAGGAGCTACCAGGAGCAATCAAGAAGGATCCCTCTCAATCATCTCTCTTAACATCTGTAGTCTCCTACTCAAGCTCGATGCTCTTCAGACTTTTGCCTGTCAGCAATAGCCCGGACATACTAGCAGTTGTTGAAACCTGGCTCTCACCCTTTATCCCCGACCATGCTATCACCCTCCCTGGGTACAACATTTTCCAGCTTAATTGAACAACTAGAAGAGGAGGTGGCTGCACCCTGTACCTCAAGGACACTATCCGGAGGCACCTCATCAGTCACACCCCCAAAACACTATAGCGCAGATACTTCCTATCAAGGTCCTTCTTGGTGCTCACAACAAAACAATCACAGTTGTCACTATCTACATGCCACCAAAGGAATAAGAAAATTGGCTTAACGCAGTCCTGGACTTTATCAAATCCCTCTCACCTGTCTCTGAAACCATAAGCCTATGTGACTTTAATATTAACTGGACTGCTGCAGATACTGGGGCATATAGAGACTCCATAGTGGCAGAAAACTTTACCCAGATGGTAAGCTCCCCAACCAAGACAAATTACAAAATGGGTACCAGCACCCTACTGGATTGGATCCTGACCAGCCACCTCGCCAGGATTACTAACACCACTGTCCTCCCTGACACTCTAAGTGACCACTCCCCTGTCAATTGTTTCTGGTCCAACAAATTCACCAAATTCACCAAACCACCCCCTAAAACTATCACAAGCAGAGTCCTACACAAAGGAAAGCTACCCCATCTTAAGACCCTTCTTCATCAACAGGATTGGTCCCCAATCCTCACAGCAACTAATGTGAACACTGCACTTGATCACTTCATCAGAATCTTTAATAAAGCCTGCAACCTATATGCTCCTCTCAAAAAGTGCAAAGTCAAAGCTCTTAGCAACCCCTGGATCACCGGTGACCTACTAAGGTGATTAAAAACCCGGGACCACCTCTGGGAAGTTGCCAGAAGCACTGGGTGACAAATTGATATCACTAACTTCAAACGTGCATGAAACGACTGCACCAAACTAATCCGGGACACGAAGGCCACCTACTACAATAACACCCTCACTAACACTTGGGGTAATGGAAGGGACTTCTGAAATAACATAAAAGAAGTTACCGGGAAACAGCCTAAATTAACCCCATCAGTACTCTGCATAAATGGTGTAACCACACTTGACAAGAAACTCATTGCTGATACTTTCACTGTAGCTTTCATGGGCTTCAGCTCTGTTCTCCCCAAAGGTTTTTTCGATGAGGAGGTTCCCACTGCCTCCCCCACCTCCCCAGCCACCCTCCCTTCCACTTTAAAGCAATAAAAATGCATCAGGTCTGCAGTTATATTGCCAAAGCCATCAGCAACTCCAGAGCAAGCAACGACTCCCTCGACCTCAAACTACTATCCCTCATCCTTGATGAAGTTCTCTGACCTCTGACCAGGATCTTTAACCTCTCCCCTCAACCTCAGCCAGTTCCCAGACATTTGGAAATCTGCCTTAGTAACCCCAATTCACAAAAATGGGGACAAAACAGCACATGAGATCTACCACCCAATTTCCATCCTATCTCCACTCTCCAAGGCCCTGGAAAGGATTGTGTCAGACCAGCTCACTGACTACCTTGACAAGTACAGCATCATGTGCAAGGAGCAGCATGTCTTTAGAAAAGGGCATAGCACCTCCATGGCCTTACTCAAATTTACTGGTGCAATCCATCACTCACAAGATAACAGTCAAATAACTGGGTTCACCTTCATTGACTTAGCTAAAGCCTTTGATACCATCAACCATCATCTACTTCTTGCCCAGCTTCAGCTAGCAGGGCTCTCACCCAACTCAGTGTACTGGTTCAAGAGCTACTCAAACAACCGGTACCAGAGAGTGAAAATTGTGGACACACGCTCAGACCCAAGACCAGTCTGGTCCGGTGTCCCACAGGGCTCAATCCTGGACCTGCTCCTCTTCAGCCTCTTCTTGAACTCGCTGTTAGATTCCTGGCCTAAACAACTTCTACTCTATGTGGATGATGCTGTCATCTTGGCCTCCCACCATGACCCAGTACATCTTCAAGGAAACCTCCAGCGGGCCTTCACAGCAGTTGAAGATTGGTTTGCTAAACACGAACTGATCCTTAACCAGAAGAAAACAAAGGCCATGATTTTTTGCAACACCCACAACAAACTCAAACAAAGTCAACTCTCCATTAAAACCAAACAAGGAATCACCTTGAGCAAATCCATTCCTTTAAATGCCTTGGTCTCACCTTAAACTCAAATCTCACCTAGGTTGCACACATCAATAATCTGGTAAAGGTAGCAAACACCAGGCTGGGCCTTCTGTTCCAACATAGGAAACATCTAACCCCTGAAGCTTTGTTCACCACTCTCCAGAGCCCCATCATCAGCATCATCGACTATGGCCTCATTATCTATGGATCTGCCACAATTTCCTCTCTCAAATGAGTCTCAACTTCCTTCAATCAAGCCTGCCGTCTCGTTACTGGTTCCCACTGTCTCACCCACACCTGTGACCTCTACTCTAAAACAGGGTGGCTGCAACTTAACAACTGAATAAAATACCAAATCTGCATCACAGCTAAGGAAATCCTGCTGAGTAAAGCACCTCCTGGAGTCAGCACACTCCTCAAACCCAAAATTAACATCATCAACACCAGGAGCACTAAGCCCCATATCCTGCAAATCCCCCATTGCTGCAAATCACAAGGACAAAGGTTGTTTGCTTACAGGGCCCTAAGTTGGTTTAACAGTCTCTATGGGGACACCTCCTCTGCAGCAACACTAGGTGTCTTCAAAACTAAGCTCCAACTTTCCCTTATAGGCACCAACACCTGTGGGTGCACCACCTAATCAAGCTGTGGCCCCTAAACTGGCCCTAAACACCTTTGGGATGTTTCTGTTCTCTACTTGCACTTGCCTGTCCTCAGCCACTTCCAAAGCACTTACCCTGCATTTGTCCTGACAAAGCCCATCAGCTGCCACACTCTGCTCTCTTCCTCATATGCCATCCCTTTCCTCAACCCTTCCCCCCAGACTGTCTTCTTTCTAGTGTCTGTTTGTCACACCTCACCTATAATACCTAATGTCTTCCTAAGTTACTATATGCTATCTTGTACCATGTAACTAAACTGTAACCATGTAGCCAATTTGATGCCAATTGTATGTACTACAGACATGAAACCTTTGTAAAAGAGCCCTGGCTCAAAGGTGTGTTGTAATCCTAGATTTTAAATAAATAAAATAAATAAATAAAATAAAAAAAAACTGCCATCACTCTACCTTATTTGATAATAGGTCCCACTGTAATTGTTTTATTCACACTGCTGTATGGGTACATCTTACATCTTTCTTTGTGTAGGCCATAACATGACATGGTTTATTTCTTAATGTATATGTATTGTCTCTCCATACTGTAAATGCTATATATATATATATATATATATATGTATGTATATATTTATATATACATATTCTTTCTTTGTGGTTTTTATATTGAATCTGTAGTACTTTACTAAACTATGTTTACAAAAAAAACTCATGAAGGTAAACCCATTGCAAATGTTTTCCAATTGCTTTCTAACTCTTTAAATTGCTACTTCACGAACAACTGAACACACTGAGGATATGCTCAATTAACTAACTGTAGAGGGCCATGTACTATTATATATACAATGTGTATAATCGCACAAGTAAAGGAGTTACCAGAAAGGACTGATAATAAAATTGTCTTTGTGAAAATACATAAACACATACAAAACTCATATGAAGAATACTGAAATTGTTAACTCCCATTTGTATGTGAGTGTTCCCTCCATCCTTGTCCACAAGATGAAAATGTAATCAGCTGGTATGCTAAAGCTCAGGTTTGCAGACTTTTAAACTCTATTTATATTTTAATAGCATGAGCCATAGAAATCTTTCTGACCAGAAGTGTCTCTTATTGGATTATTAATTTTTACTGTATATTGCAACACAAAATGTAATGTGAAATGTAAGCCTTTTTTTGAATTATATGAGCATATACTGAAGGCTTCAAAACAGAAGGAATAGGTTACCTTAAAGGCATTTGGAAGCATTGCTCATTCCTAACTGGAAGTTTACTCACCCATGATTCCTTTCTGTATACAGTGCTGCATGTCTCACTTTTGCTTCTGTCTTTCTGATCTTTAAAATTGGTTTGATACATTATGTATCCCCCAATTTGCCCTTAGTGGCACTGCAACCAGTAATGTAACATCATTAGGTGCAAACAGTCAGTGGCTAATGATACTGATACTGTTACTTGCATGGACTGCTAAATTGATGAAACTGTAGCAAATCCACAATGTGTTCAATGTTCCTTGAAATAGCAATTTGAAGGACAACTGCCTTCTCTTTGAAAACTTTTAAACACATGGGGTCTGATTTTCAAAGATCCCTTGGAGTGATCCAAGCTGTGTCACTCCAGGGATGTGACAAACACTGGGTACACCAGGTACCTTGTACCTAATTCTATAAGAATCAGGGTGCCAGCACCAAACTCACTGGGGTTACCACAAGCCACAACCTGCACCCAAGATTTGGCACACCTGAGAGATGTGCCATGAGGCTCTTGGGATGATAGCCATCTGCTTGTTATTATTTGCATTATATTTTTGATATAAATACATATTTAGTCTTCTGCTTAGAAACACAGACCAAGCAGCAAAGCCACATGGGATTTTTAAACAGAGATAAAAGAGGAGATCTGCACTATCATAACCCAGTGGAAAATCTAATTAACAGCTTCCTTTAGACACCAGGTTGTAACAGATTGTAAAACCAGAATTTACTTTGAATCTAGGAAACTGGCCAGAACAGACTTCATTTTATGACCTATCAGGAGGAAAGCAACTTCTGACAGGTATCTGTGAAAATCCTCACACAGATAGGAGAAATAGCTTCTAGGATGTCCTTCTGAAGATCAAAGGGATCATTCTGACCTGTTATAAATCCTGGTCTGTCAGGCTCACTAATTAAAAAAAAAAATAAGTGGAATACTTCGCAGTATGCAGATTCATGTGACTAATTTGGTATACAGGAATGTGAGTGACCTCACAGCCAGCCTCACCACAGAGCTATGATCTCACCAACTGCATACGATCTTTTTCCCCTCATGATTGTCAATCTGCAGAGGGAACAATATATACTTGTGTCTGGACTTTCAAGAAACACTTTTACTTCTGGACTCTTAAGAAGCACTTCTACCAAAGATAGGTAATTTCAGCACCACTGTTTACTAACTGGAACTGTGGTAGGATCAGTTACTCAGTAAAAAGGTGGTTTGTTTATACTTGTCCTTTTCCTTTTGTATTTTATTTACTATTTTTAATTCTAGTAAACTCTGTTTTCCTTGAAATCCTGCCTGAACCTTTTTCTCATTTTGAGTGTGAATGCTGGGACAATATTAATAATTTGGACAGAACTGTTTTGAGCTTACAGTGTGTTGCCATATGCAGCAAGGTAAGGAGAATATAAAGGTCTCAACTGATTCACATTGAGGACTGTGCTTTGGTCTGCAATGCTGCATTCAAAAAGATTTGTTTGCATTTTGTGAAATTATTTGGTGACATAAGCGTCAACAGTCCAGTGTGTCAGATTGATAAACTGTAACAATCCGCACACAAAATAAGGCAGTGATTTAAAGAAAAAAAATATATATAGTTGTGATTACAGTCTAGTTCACTACTAGTTTTATTTTTTTGTTCAGGAGCAAGCTAGTGTAGTCGTAGATTTGGGAAGAAGATGACTTCCACTTAGAATGAATACACTGCAGAATACCTAAGGCAGTTATGCCAGGAGACAGCAGTCCATTGTGAGGGGGGAAAAAAAACAGCACCTCATGGAGGCTCTTGTGGCAGCTGATGCCCAAGACCTTGAGTCCCAGTCAGTGACTGAAAGGGACCAGACCTTGGGTGTGGAGGGGCAAGGGTCCACTGCAGTGTCAAGACCCAGGGAGGAGGACAGCAGGACCAGTGTGAACTGAGAACCACAACAACAGGGGAAGGTCACCACCATGATGCAGCCAGAAGAGATCAGGCTGCAGATAGAGTTGAGGAGAATGGAGCTTGAATTTGAGCAGAAGAAGTTCCAGACGGAGATGGAGAGAGAGAGAGAGAAAGAGAGAGAGAGAGAGAGTAGAAGTGAGAGCTGTGAGAGACCATGGAAAAAGAAAACCAGCAGCAGAGAGGGGCAAAGGAAAAAAGTGACAGTCTGGAGAGAGGCCAAGTGAGAGGAGAGAGAGAGAGAGAGAGTGTCAGAGGAAATTTTAACTAGAGAAACTACAACCCCAAAGACCAGTGCCAGAGCAGGTGAGTATCATGGGTGAACCTTGACCTCCAGGTCTGGGTTACAAATTAAATTCTAAACTGATAGCTGAATTTAAAGAGAGGTAAGATATGAATGCATTTTTAAACTCATTTGAAAAGGTATGCATGCAATCAATAATTCCCAGAGATTCCTGGAGCTTCCAGCTATCCCCGCTGCCTACTGGGAAAGCTTGTGATGCATTGGGTCAAACTGACAATCAGGACAGTAATGATTATGTCAAACTTAAAGCTGCATTGTTAAAAAAGTATGACTTGACAGAAGAAGCATACAGAGTTAAGTTACGTAGGTTCAGGAGAAGCCCTGACATGAGCTACGAGGAGCTAACTACCAAACAACATCAGTTTTAAAACGTTGTTGGGAATTGGTTAAAGCAAACTCTGTAGAGAAAATTGAGGATGTTGTACTTTTGGAGCAGTTCTTTTGGGCTTCCTCAGCAGAGAAGAAAATCTGTGTAGAGGATCGAGATGAAAAAATAGTGCTGAAGGCTGCCAAGCTCTCAGACCGCTATGCCAGGAGCAGAGTCAGACTTGCTGTGAGAGGGAGCATATCACCCCTTTTTGTCAACACCCCAAAGGTGAAACAAGGAAAAGGACCATTACAGCGACATTCACGGTAATGGTCCATTTCCCTTGTTTCGCCTTCTGCCAGTGTTCCACCCACTTCCCTTACCAAATCCGACCTGGAGTTGGAATCTCGGAGTCTGATGGGTGCGGTGGGCAGAGCCCCCCAAATGGAGGGGTGGGGTGCACTGCCCCCCACAGAAAACAAGTAGTCAAGAGGCAGCACAATACTTGCATTGGTGTTGTGCCATCACTGTGGGAGAGGTAGACATTTTTGCTGATGGGGAAACTTGGTGCCTCCGAGAGGGAGTGGGGAATCATGGCAGTGGAGAAAAAGAAACGTTCACCTTCAGGGATGCTAAAACCCTCACTGCCTCCCCAGAAAGCGGGCAGCCCCAGCTTACAAAAAAAGGATTTTCCTGAGAAAAGTAATAAATGTTGATTCTGAAAACACCCTCGGCATATTGCAAGACAGTGTCCTAAAAAGGCAGAGTGTGAACAAAGGGGTGCTGGGAAAGAAGTGTTTTTTTGTGTATCAATGAAAGCATGCCAGTAAACATGAGGGAGCACATACACCCAGTTATTGTGAATGGAGTGCAAACCAATGGTTTAAGGGACAAAGGGGCATCCCTTACTTTGGTTGAGCCCGAATAGTTTATACCCAATCATTTTGTTACAGTACGGGATTCCCTGGAGAGGAGAAAACTCTGCCACTTGCTAGTGTTCTCCTGGACTGGGTGAGACAGGAGAGACTGTGTAAAAAGTTGAAGTGGTAGAAAATCTGACCTTGGATGTGATTATAGTGAACAATCTCCAAAAGAGTATGGTGTCTTCAGTAACCCGCAGTCAGGCAGCAAAGGCAAATTGTAGTTTTCTGGACCCCATAGAAGCCCCTGTGGAAAACATTGGGAGGCTGGTTCCCCAGCCTATGTCTCCTGATATGGAGAATAGTGAAATGGGGTAGAAATTCCCCAAGTAGCAGTTAACAGAACAGCTACAGATGGTTACTGTGAGGAGGGAGGGTTAACCAGTGGTCAGAGAGGTAGGGACCCTAGTTTAGGAACTGAAAGGGGACTGCCCCATGCCTTGGGACTGTGTAAAGATTATGCAGCTGCTCAGAAAAATGATCCTAGTTTAGAGAGACTGAGGGTTTCGGCAGAATCTGACAGGAGACAGGGAGGTGATGGGAGACACAGAGTGTACTGGAACAAGGGATTGCTGTATACACAGGACATAAGGATGGGGGGGAGAGGTACAGGCAGATTGTCATTCCCCAAGGGTACTGTGAGTGGTTACTCAAGATTGCTCATGATATCCCCATGTCTGGGCATCTGGGAATCATGTGCACTATGCAGCGATTGGCACCAAATTTTTATTGGCCCAATTTCACCAAGCAAGTGAAGGAATATTGTAGGTCTTGTCACTTGTGTCAAGAAATGGGGAAAGCAGGTAGTAAAACCTAAGCTGCCCCAATTCCCTTGCCCATAGTGGAGGAGCCATTCCAGAGGGTAGGAATGGATATTTTGAGGCCTTTGAATGCCCCAGCTCCTCGGGGAAGAGCTTTATCCTAACAATGGGGGATTATGCCAACTGGTACCCAGAGACAGTTGCACTATTCTCACTGAGGACAGACAAAGTGGCAGATGCTTGCTAGGGATTTTCTCCCATTTTGGGTTCCCGCAAGAGGTTATCATTGATCGAGGTTATTCCTTCATGTCGGACCTGATGAAGTGTTTGTGGGAGACGTGTGGGATGGTGCAGTGATGGACAACACCTTATCACCCACAAGCCAATGGGCTTTTGGAAAGATTTAATGGTACTCATAAATTTATGATCCAAGTGTTTGCTGAACAGCATGGGAGGGCCTGGGAGAAATACCTTCCCCACCTGTTGTTCACATAGAGGGAGTTGCCAAGAGTTGACAGGGTTCTCCCCCTTCAAGCTCTTATATGGACACAGGGTGTGTGTGCTCCTAGACTTTATCTGGGAGGACTGAAAAGGCAAGCATGCCACCCAGGAAACTCCCATAGTGAATTATGTCCTTAAGTTTAGGGAAAAGCTGAAGGAGCTTATGGGAACAGCCCAGAACAACCTGACAGCTGCCCAGCAGAAGCAAAAGGTATGATATGACCGCAATCTGGACAGATAAGCTGCAGTCAGAGTGGGCAGGACCGTGCAAAGTTGTCAGACAGGTGAATGACGTAAATGACATTGTAGAACTACCTGACAGGAGACATACCCAAAGGATGTACCATGTCAACATGATGACGCCATATGCAAATAGGGCTGACGTGGTCTTTGCAGTGTATAGTAATGAGGAGAGGATGGACAAGGAAAACCCCCTTCAGGATTTTCTGGAAGAAACCTAGAGGGAGTCCTCTGTGGAGGCAATCAAAATGTTGTCCTAGTTGACCCCAGATCAGATCCAGGAAGTAAGGAAGGTTTTAGGAAACTTTGCCTAATTGTTTAATGCCAAGCCTGGACTAACCCCCTTAGTGACACACAATGTAGAGATGGGGATGCAAGTGGCCATGCGGTGAACAGCATATCAGGTGTCAGAGGCCATCCAAAAGGACATTAGGATGGAGGAGGAAGAAATGCTGAATTTACAGTAGGGGTAATCCAGAAATCCCACAGCATCTGGGCCTCACCCATAGTATTCATTCCCAACTCAGATGGCTGTATTAATTTTTGTGTGGACTCTCATGGACTCAGTGCAGTCATGAAGTTGGACACCCACCCAATGCCAAACTACTGGACAAGATGGGTGAGGTGACATACCTTACCACTATTAACCTGGTGGAAGGGTATTGTCAGGTGGTGTTACCATCCAGAGCTAGGGAGAGGTTGACCTTCATCACTCCAATAGGGTTATTTGAGTTTAAGGTAATACATTTCAGAATGAAGAATGCCCCTGCCACCTTCAAAAGGTTGGTGAACTAAGTGATAAATGGTACTGAAGAGTACGCCGTGGCCTACCTGGACGATATTGCCATCTTTAGTGCCAGCTAGAAGGAACACCTGTCCCACCTTAGGGAAGTTTTGGGCAGGATACAGAGGGCTGGGCTCACTGTAAAAGCTGAAAAGTGCCAGGTGGCCATGGCTGAGGTGGCATACCTAGGGCATATAGTATGGTTGGAACAGCTCCATCTTAATCAAGCAAAAATTGAGGCATGGCCCAGACCTGAAACACAGAAGCACGTTCAGAGTTTTCTAGGGACTGCAGGGTACTTTAGAAAATTTGTATCAAACTACCATGCCCTGGCAGCTCCCCTATCTGGCCTGCTAAAGAAAAGAATGTCTATAAAGGTAAAATGGGAACTAGCCTACAAATGAGCCTTTACACAGCTAAAGGAGGCACAGTGCAGTGCTCCTGTATTAGCCAGTCCAGACTACAGTAAACCATTTGTAGTCCAGATAGATGCCTCAGATGTGGGTAATGGGGCAATACTTAGCCAGCCTTCCAACCAAGAGAAAGATCACCCAATAGTGTACCTCAGTAAGAAATTACTTCCCAGGGAGCAGGCTTATTCTACAGTGGAGAAGAAATGCCTTGCAATGGTGAGGGCACTAAAGACATTTGAGCCATACCTATACGAGTAGCACTTTGAGGTACAAACACATCATAACCCCCTGGTTTGGCTGGCACAAATGGGTAAAACATGCGGTAGGCTTTTAAGATGGAACCTTGCCTTGCAGGGTTACGACATGACTGTCACTCACAGGGCAGGGGCAGCAAATGCAATTGCAGATGGGCTATCGCATCAGTTAGAGCAGTGAACTGAATTTGGGAAACTCATCCCATAACTAGGAATATATTTCCCCACTTTTAGTGTAGGATGGAGGAGTGTGATGATAGCCATCTGCTTATTATTATTTGTATTATATTTTTGATATAAATACGTGTTTAGGTTTCTGCTTAGAAACATAGGCCAAGCAGCAAAGCCACATGGGATTTTTGAACAGAGAGAAAAGATGGGATCTGCACTGTCCTGGACCCAGTGGAAAATCTCACAAGATAAGTAGTTTTGAAACCCCCCTTCAGTTGCAGATTTACAGTCCAATATAGTATATCCCATGCAGCTTCTCAGTTGTTTCAAGGCACAGCCTGTTACACCACTTGAAGAGATGGACATCTGTCTGAAACAGGATCACACCAGTAGTTTATAGTAATTGATGAATGCTAGAATGTTCCTCCACCCAAAACAATTGGCTATGATGCAAGGTCTCCCTGACTAGTAAGACAATTTCCCCCACCTGAAGCTGTGTCTGGCATCAAATTACAAACTGCAGCCTTTGCTATTCAAAGTACACAGCTACTACCAGTAAGTTATTTCCAACTATATTAATGCAAACTGTCACAATACTAGTAGACAGTCCAGTTAGCCACAAAGGAAAATCAAATATGCAGTTATTTCAACCATTCTGAAGTTGCTCACAAGATAAGTAGTTTTGAAAACCCCATTCCTGATTTAAAAATGAAATTAAACACAGAGCAATACCAATGTAAGACTGTAAAGTAAGGAAAACTTCCCTCAGATGTAAGTAAGAGAGATCAGTTGCAGATGTCTAGTCCAATATAGTATATCCCATGCAGCTTCTCAGTTGTTATCGTCTCCCGTATTGCAGTGCCCTAATTGCAGAGACAGAATTCAGTCACTGTTCTAATGGTATACCCCTCAATTGCATGGATTCAGTGGTATATTCAATGTAATTGCACTGTCGGGTCGGCACTGTGCACTTAGGGTTTCTGAATAAGACCCCCACCCCCTCAGCTGGTGCTATTCACAGTTAGGATGGCACAAATCCAGTTACATGGGGGGGCATAGTCCTTTTATTGTGACATCACAGCAATTTCCTGGGCAGCAAATTATGAACTCACAAAGAGAGGATTATTATTATTTCAAGAGGTTACTTAGCAGCAAAAATAGATGAACTGTCTGGAAAATGGAACCTGTCCTCATGCAAATATTCTTAATGATGAACAGCATGGTAAAGATTAATTAAAAAAAATGACCAGTTAAATTTTGTCTGAATATTATGTTTTTCAGAGTTTTGTTGGTATCAACAGTATAAATCACTGTGAGACTGCAAGTGATAATGTCACTGTTAAAACATCAATAATTGAAATAAGGGGACTACACTAAGGGCTTACAATGCATCACTGGCAAATTTTAATCAGTTTTAATTTGGGTGCCATGAATTTTGATCAGCTACAAAAATTCAACTGAATCACTTTGAATCTCAATGTAGAAATTGGCACTGGCTAAATAAGACTACAAATAGGGTATGATAAAAACCCTGAGGTTAGCAATGAATGTTTATTGCTGTACCTTTCTTGTCAGAAGATGATGACATAACACTGCTGTGAATTGTTGTGTTTGTAGTGCTGAGGCAGAGTATGTAGCCCTCTAAGATAACTGCAGCTCAGTGTTGAGCTACAGTAACAGTAAATAGACAAGGCAAGATAATTTTATTAATAAAGCACCCTTTCCTGAGGGTTTAAGGCACTGTACATAATTTATAAAACATATCCCACAAAAGATAAAAATGCAATAAGAAATAATACATCACAACCATTAAAATACCAAGTGCTATATATTCAAAACTTTGCCCTAGGGTTAAATTAGCCCAGAACCAATAGCCCGTTGTATTCAAAAGGGATAGCCCCAGTGCTAAACGTGCTGAATATAGTGTGCTAAGGAAATTGGGCAAACTGGGCTGGGAGTGCAGTGTACAAATAGCCTGGGAAATAAGACAGCTTGGAATATAGCAACCAGAAAGTGTAAACCACAGCAGCAGCCCAGTGCACAGCGACATGAATGATGGTAGAGGTGAACTATATGGACAATGTGTGTGCTAGCAAAGGAGTGAATTCATTAAAGCTGCAAGAACCAGTGCATGAGAAATTCTGCAGAAATGTACCATGTTTCCAAAATGCTTACTCGGCACAAACACATTTGTGCAGGTTTTGCACAGAGCTAAGCCATTTGCCCAGCACTATCACGTTTGTCCTTGGCAAAAATTTGCTATATTCAAAAGTGACATACAAATGAGCCTACTTAGGCAGTCTGTGGGCAAACATCCAGATTAGCATCTCATTGTGTTTTGATTTGCATGCAGTTTGCCCAGCACTATCACAAGGTCACACAGCTCCATCTGTAAGTCAGTCTGGAAGTATAGAGACTGGTTGGATCTGCACACAGCTCCACCTGTAGATCAGTCTGGAAGTGCATGGTGGTAGCTGCAGGCTACATTTGTACAGAACCACATAGAATATTGTGCCCCAGGGGACTACACAGCACATACACAGGTGGTGGTGCTGCATGCAATTGTCTAACTGTAGTTCCTGCTACAGTGCACAGCAGACACTACAGTAACAAGGAGGACAGTAGTGTGAGGGACACAGCAATGCCTATGATGTGAAAGGCATCAACTACTGCTGCACTTTACACAGTGACAGAGCCATCTTTCAGGTGTTTACTGACAGTGAACATTACTGTTATGCTGTTGTGCATCCTGCAGATGCTGCATGACTGGCATGGGATACTCACAATGACAGACACATGACTGGCTCTGTGATCTGTGATATCTGTACAGTTGTGCGGTATGTGGCTGGAGGGGCACATATCACCAGACAGGCTCAGTGGTGTTGGGGTATTCCCTATACTTGACCATTTGCATTGTGTGGATTGTCTCAGCCCTGTGGCAGCACCCAGTATGTGGTGCAGTCTTGCCACCTGTACACCCTCCCCTCAACACTCTCTAAGCCCCCAGTGCTGCATGTGTATGCTGGATTCTGTTGGTGTCCACCAAAAGGTGGTCTGCAGGTGTGTGCTGAATGGACACACTGCCATGATGTCCACCGGGTGCCGGGTCACCACTTAATGCCTGGCACACCCAGGACCTGTGGCAGATGATGGCAGCATAGGGGTGCCATCTGTGTGCAGCATGTTTCTTCCATGTCTGCTTTCTTTCTATGTTTAATATTTACTGGTAATGATCAATAAACTAACACTGGCAGACCCTCACAAACTCCATAATTCACACCTGTGAATTACAGCATTTCATAAACCATGGTTCTATGTCACGCAAAGTCGCACAAATCTGCACAAAGCCAAATTGTCATGCAAAGCTGGTTTGCCCAGAGGTAAGACTACCTTTTCCTGGTGGTAATTTGCAAAACACAAAGTGTCATGCTAAGTCATGCAAAAACACTTTGTGCGGCACTAATGCACTGAATACAGCATTGCGCCTGTATTCGCATACAAACACACTCTTTTTGCACCTTGCATACATTATATTTTTTCCTGGCGCTAATGCAGTTTGTGTGAGTTATGTGGCCTTTTGCACATAGCGGACCCACCAAAACCCAGTGCAAACCAAGAAGCACAAACGGTTTGCGCTCAGTGCAAAGTTTTGAATATCTAGCCCCTAGATTACTAAAAATATATATATACATACATATATATATATATATATATATATATATATATATATATACACACACATCTTTAAGTTATCATTTAAAGGCCTTCACAGTGCCAGCAGAGAGGATACTCCCTGGAAGAGACTTCCACAGCATTGGAGCTTCTTCCTCAAAAGCTCTGTCCCCTGACTGTCTCAGTCAGAATGAGTGAACTGCAAGTAGACCAGCATCAGTGAAGGAGTGGAGTCAGTGATGGGAGGTAAGAATCCAGAAGATCTTTCAAAGAGGCATGTCCCAAACCATGCAAGGCCTTGCATGTTAACAAACATATCTTGAAAATTATGCACCATGACAAAGGCAAGCAGTGCATCACACACAGGCATAATGACGTTTCTCCAAGAAGTTCCCATCACCAGCCAAGCTACAGCATTCTGTATCAGTGGCAAGCATTACATTAAACCTCCAGACAGCTTTGAGAACAGACCATTACAGTAGTTCAACCCAGAGGTAACGAAAGCATGAGTGGTCATCAGTAGGTCAGCAGGAGTCAGATGTAGTTTGATCTTGGTGATATTTTGAAGATGATAAAAGCCAGATCAGACCACAGCTGATACCTGTTGGTCTAGTGTTAGCCTGCAGTCCAAAATGACCCCAATATTCTTAACCACATGAAGAGCAACAAGAGGTCTGCCACCCAACAAAGGAAAGGCTACCCGCATCTTCCATCACTGCCGCACCCCATGGACTTGCCTCAATAAACATGACCTTTGCCTTCCATGAGTTTAGACATAACTAGTTCGACGTCATCCAGTCATTTATCTTGGCAAGACATCATCCCAGAACCAAAGCTGCATGATCCCTGCTGGGAGAACAAGACAGGAATAGATGACTATCATCTGCATAAGGCAGAAATTCAGCCCTGTACCATCACGTGATCTCCCCCAAGGGCAACATGCACACAGAAAACAGCACAAGAGCAAGAACAGAGCCTTGTGATGGACACACAGCAGAGCATCTAATTGATTTCTTTGACTGGGTGACCAAAGTAGTTGACCAGGGAGGGGTTGTTGACATGGCCTACCTAGACTTTAGCAAGGCACTTGACACAGTCCCATGCAAAAGATTAATAAACAAATTAGCCAGCCTGGGAGTGGGTCCCAGGGTGGTAGCCTGGGTAAAATGCTGGCTGGGCAACATGACACAGAGGGTAATAGTAAATGGAGTCCACAGTGAAGAAAGGGGGGTTACTAGTGGGGTACCACAGGGTTCAGTACTGGGGCCAGTCCTTTTTAATGTCTTTATAAGTGAATATTGCAGAGGGACTGGAAGAAAAAGTTTGTCTCTTTGCAGATGACACAAAGATCTGCAACAGGGTTGATATGCAAGGTGGGGTGGAAAGGATAAAAAGGGACTTGGCAAGGTTGGAGGAATGGTCAAATGTATGGCAGCTTAGATTCAATGCAAAGAAGTGCAAAGTAATGCACCTGGGAAACAAAAACCCAGGGGAAGAGTACAAATGGGGGATGAGATACTGACAACAACAAAATTGGAAAGGGACCTGGGGTAGTCATATCAGATGACCTAAAGGTGGGCCAGCAATGTGAGAAGGCAGTTAGGAGGGCTGGGGGAGGTCCTGGGATGCATAAGGGGAGGTATCACCAGTAGAAAACAGGAAGTTGTTGGTCCTCTGTACAGACAGTTGGTAAGACCACATCTGGAGTACTGTGTACAGTTCTGGAGACCCCATCTCTGCAAAGACATAGATGAGATGGAGGCTGTCCAGTGGAGGGTAACCAAAATGGTGCAGGGTCTGCACCAGAAGACATATGAAGGAAGACTAAAGGAGCTTAAGATGCATATCCTTGAGGAAAGGAGGAAGAGGGGGAACATGATAGAAACTTTCAAATACCTCAAGGGAATCAACATAGTCCAAGATGGTAGCATCTTTCAGAAAAAGGGATGTACAAGAACAAGGGGGCACAATTTGAAGATAGAGGGGGGAGGCTCAGAGGTAATGTGAGGAAGTATTTCTTCACAGAGAGGGTTGTAGATGCATGGAACAGCCTTCCTGAGGAGGTCATAAAGTCAAAAACAGTGAGGAAATTCAAGAATGCATGGGACAAACTTAAAGCATTTCTAGTGGGGTGTAGGAGGAAGTTGGCTGTTGGTTAACTAGGATCTGCAGCTTATCCATTAGGTAGGGAAATTGTATTTATTTATTGAAATGTTTCACCGGGAAGGCACACTGAACAACAAGTTGCTCATCTCACTGTGTGACCAGGGGGGAGGGATTACATAGGGTTGTGAAGGATGATCAGTTACAATAGTTTGTGGGTAGTACAAACAATACAACATTGTAAGATTGTGCAACAGTTGGAACACAAGACATTGTACAATAAACAGTAGTGGAACATTGGGTAAATTACAATACATGTCCAAAATCATACAAAAGAACATATGAACATACAAAACAGTAGTAATGCTATAGAACCATTTATAGTTCATAAGTGTACCAGGAGCAGCCTCGAGGTAGTACATAAGTGCTGTTGGAGTAACAAGGATGGGTTTAGGTTGTGCACACTGGTGACCTAGGAGGAAAGTGGAGAAGAGAGGGGGGAGTGGCAAGAACTGAATGAGGAGAAGGGGTAGCCATTTCCTGATTTCCCTCTTCAGGATATTGAGAACCCTGCCAGGGGATTTCATGGTAAGAAGGCATAAACTGGGGATAGGTATTAAGGTGGTTTAAAGCAGGAACAGCTGAGGGAAAGGTAATTGTGTAGGGCAGCAGTAAGGGAGTAGTTGAAGGAGGAGTGTCATATTTCAGGGGGGAGGGAATTCCAGATTTTAGGGAAACGATGGGTGAAACCAGTCTGACCAATGAGGGTGGAGCAGCAAGGGACCATCAAGGTGCAGGCGTCATTTGATCTGAGAGAGTGGGTTGGGGGAGGTGGAGTGGACAGAGAAGATGAGAGATAGGAAGGGAGCCCCCCCAAACCAGAATTTGGAAGTTAGTTTGGCACAGTGAGAGATACGTCTATGAGATAGTGGAAGGAAGGTTAGAGAGCGATAGAGTTCACAGTGGTGAGAGCAGGAAGAGAAGTTGATAGCAAAGCAGCAGAAGAAGTTAAAGAGAGTGTCCAACTTGGTGAGGGAAGATTTGGGAGCAGCACCATAGACTATGTCTCAGTAGCCAAAGATGGGAAGTATCATCTTCTGGACAATTTCACTCCTCACAGTCAGCAGGATGTAACTACAATTCCTATACAGGCCACCAAGCTTGGGGCGCAGTTTCTTCAGGATAGTATCGATATGTATAGAGAAGCTGAGGTGCTGGTCCAGCCAAACTCCCAGATATCAAAATGAGGAGGTGTCCTCCAAGATGGTACCATCAAAGGTGTGGAAGATGGGTGGGTCTGGGACCCTATAGAGTCTGCTTGGTGCCAAATTTGGGTCATTGAGACTGTCATTGACTGAAATGGGCAGACTAGGTAGGCCAAGAGGTCCTTATATGTCATCAGACTCTATTCTATATTTCTATGTTTCACAGAAGCCCCAGAGATGAAATTTCCTAGGCCAACCTGCTGATTCTCCTGGTTATGTAAGATTCATAGGATTCAAATCAGCAAAAAAAGATGCTGGTGAGATTGTCATAGGTCATCAGGCAATCCAACAACACCCTGTGGTTGACTGTGTCTAATGCTGATGAGAGATCAAGAAGGATCAGGATGAAACAAAGTCCTCAATCCCTCAGAAATAATTTATTTAGTTTTTGTTAACCGGGTAGGTGCACTAGCCAGCAAGTGACTATTTTCAGGCATAATAAAAAACAGTACTCCAGGTTTGTGATATAATTATTTTTTTACTGAAAAAACAGGTGCAGAATTTACAATTAAGCATTTTCAAAATCATAACTAAGCTTCACATACTAATGCAGAACTACCAAGTGCTTCGAGGTACACAAGACCCCTTTGTCAGGGGTGTGGTTAACCAATACACCCAGGTGAATATACAGTGCCTAATACAGGTGCTGCCTATTAAACCATTTTACAATAAACTTGATACACATTAATGAATAATTAATTTCAATCAATGATTTAAATAAATCATCATGGTGACACTGTAGCTCAGTTGCTCACAAAGCAAGGGTCATTGCAGTTTAAAATTTAAGGTAATATTTCCCAATTGTGCAAATGATCCAGTCTGCTGACAGAGCTGTAGCATGGCAAGAAACATCACAATTAAAGTGCTATGTGCTGATATAAAAAGTGTATTTTTAGATACAGATTCTTGATGTAAAATTCATTATCCACAGCTGCTAGAAAAAGAAAACATGCTAACATAGACCTATATAAGATAAAATACACAACAACTGAGAAACAGGGGTAGGGTGGTGGGGTGAAAAAAAGAAGTCATAAAAAATAATTAAGGAAAAAAGCAGCTGTGGGTTAGGCACAAAACACTAAATCTTTAGGATGAGATTATTGTAAGCATCAACATCTGAAGAACACTGGTGTCAAAACCAAGTTTACATGCCAATGTATTCTAACAGCATTCAAACATTATAGTGCTTCCAAAAGACATATATAGTTGACTGCAATACATATAAAGCAAGTCACTTGTGTCAAACACTACAGAAAAGGTTGCCATTCCATGATATCATTAAAGCCATTTTGCTGCAGGGTTTCAACCAATCAATCAATCAATCAGCCAATCCTCAGTCCCTTACCTGGAGAAGATCATGGGTCACCCAGACAAGTCCAGTCTCAGTATTATGGCAGATCTGGAAACTCAACTTGACAGGTTCATAGATGTTATAATTCTCCAAGTGAGCCACAAGTTGGTTAGTCATCACTTTCTAGATAACCTTCCCCAGAAAAGGAAGGTTCGAGATAGATCTGTAATTCATCAGAATGTCATGGTCAAAGGAACTTTTTTAGGAGGGGGTAGTCACCTGTTTTTTCAGGGAAGATGGAAAAACACCCTCTCTCAAGGAGCCACTGATGTTCTGGGTGATCATCAGAATCAGGGATTCGCTACAGCCCAAAAGCAGCCAGGTTGGTCTTAGGTCCAGTACTAGAGGTCACTCGAAGCGCCTCATCCTCCAGAACTTGCCAAAACTCATTACTGACCTCTAGATTTATACCCCAGCTTGATAGGTTCTGCTTTACCTCAACACCAATGACTATACTGTTCCTGGCCCTAATAGCTTTTCAAATTAAATATTACCCCCCCCCCACCCACACACACACACACACACAAACTTACACAAAAATAATGCTCCAAAAAGTATTAAGAAAAGTAAAAGAAATTAATCTAGAGGCATTATATTATGTTCACTATATTTTTTCTTGTTCATATTTACTTTATTTTATATTGAATGTAATCACTGGCACTGCCATTCAAATATGAAGTCAACTGACTACATTAGTAGAAATGTGTTCCTGTACAGGAACACTTGTCTTGTACTTGTCTCAGTGGGGTTATATGTAACTGATGATGACTCTGTGTGAGTGACACACATGGTCATATTCAGCTGCGTGATGATAGCAATTTTAAAGTCGTAGTCTAAGCAGGAGAACTTGTGTTGATGGTATGTGTTACAGTAGTACTGTACATCTTGTGCTGCTACTGGGAGTGATGAGCAAAACTGTGGTGCTTGGTAAGTACACACAAAATGATTAAATGTTGCTACACATAGTAGGACACAAACTGTCAATACTTTTTCCTGTCCTTCGCATATTCGTATACTTAATCAAGTACCAACTTCACTAGGAGAAGATTATGCAAACTGGCATTTTACCCATGAAATACCACTTCATTTAACACTTTACCTAGTGAAGATTCCTTAAAGTGGTACTTTTCCCGTGAAGTGTTATTGCATGGATTGCTTAGAACTGTTTTCTTATTAGTAATATCATACCCTTTGCACCTTGGTCATTAACCATCCAGTATCACTCTCCTCCCCATTCCTTCTCAGTTTCAATTTATTACAGTGAAATGCCCACCTTCCCCCACCCTCTCAGCAGTACACCCAACATGAAATCCAACCTCCTTTCAACCTTGGCAGTCACAAAAATAGCAAGTATTCACATTCTAGTTGACTTCAGAAACTCAAGAGCCCTTCTCCAAACCCACTCAATGCACCCAATCTCAGCCTTTTCCCAGCTATTTGAAAAATATTGATATCTTTAAGGTACATTAACCTCCTCATCCCACACCACCAATATAGCACCCTTCCACTCTCCTCCCCCATGGTATCCCCCCAAACAAACTCTAGCAACAGCCAATATGGCTGCAAAATATTTGGTATTGTGGGCAGTAAGAAATGTGTAAAGTAGCAATTTTTGCACTAATCACTGAGCCTCCTAACTGCACTTTCTAATTGTTGTGTTACACACACAGGACGGGATATTCAGACTGTGCCAGACTGGCGCAAGCCTGTGCGCAGTGCAACTGGGATGCTCCCGGGTGTTGACAGGGTGATATTCAACGGAGCTGTGCCATGGCACAGCAACATTGAATATCGCTCCTTGGCCACCTGCAGTGTGCATGACACAGTGGCACTGCACCAGCGCACGTGACCAGAGTGGAGCAGGGGGGTGCGCTATTGCAAGTGCCATTGCGCTAGGTGCAACAACCGCAATATTCAAAAGTGCACATGTAAATGGGGCCATAATACACATAAGGCACAAATGGGGCCATTTGTATGTCATTATGGCCCCATTTGCATGAAGATGCGCCAATCCCTGGTGACTTGCACCTGGCACCCTGCCAGGCTGCAGCCGTCGGGGACCGACACCCCGTGCACAAGTGGCAAAGTGCTCTGCTGCCTGATCGTGGACATAGGGACTGTAAATGAATGTCCTATATCCCTGGTGGTCCAGTGTACCACTTGCAGGCTGATCGCAGGCAGAAGTACATTAATAATAACCCTCCCATATCTCTGGTTGTCCAGTGGACCACTCACAGCCCAATCACAGGAAGAAGTACATTATTAAGAACCCTCCCAAATCCCTGGTGCTCCAGTGGACCGCTCGCATCCTGATCGCAGGCAGAAGTACATTAATAAGAACCCTGCCATATCCCTGGTGGTCCAGTAGACTACTCACAGCCCGATCGCGGGTGTCAGTAATAATATATGACAATCCAATCCATCCCTGGTGGTCCAGCGGTACCCCCCTCCCCACCCACCTGCTGAGCCCCACCAGCCTGCCCCCCCCAGCAGCAGCGGGTGGCAGCTCCCCACCTGCCAGCCGCCCTGTCGCATGGCAACTGACTCCATACGGTATGGCTGTATGCCCATTGGTCCACAGTGTGGGCCAATAGGCGTGCAGCCCGTACCATACTACACAGTCCAGAAATGTGAATGGATCCATTCACATATCTGGTCTGAGTAGTACGGTACAGGCTGCATGCCCATTGGCCCATGCTGTGGACCAATGGGCATTCCTACTGTGGAGTCAGTTAATGAGGCGTCATCTGGGGTGGGATCTGCCGCCTGCCGCTGCTGGGGGGGGAGCGGGGTGGTGGAGCTCAGTGGGCAGGTGCGGAGGGAGGTACCGCTCAACCACCAGGGATGGATTGGATTGTCATATATTATTACTGACGCCTGTGATCAGACTGCTAGTGGTCCACTGGACCACCAGGGATATGGGAGGGTTCTTATTAATGTACTTCAGCCTGTGATCAGGCTGCGAGCGGTCTACTGGAACTGGACCACCAGGGACATAGGACTATTATAACAATACTAATGACCACGATCGGGCATGGGGGGGCGCCACCATGAAGGTGCTGCCGGAGCTCGGATGGCCACCCACAGGTGGCAGCTGCCGTGTTTCACCCTGCAATATGGCAGTTCACCTGTGGGTGGCCAGCTGTTGCACCTTTTTTTTTTTGATCAACTGTGTGCAGCCCAAGTAGGGGTTGCACCTGCATGGACTCAGCACATCCCGGACTGAATATGGAGGTGCGGAGTATCGTAAGGCACGCCCTTCTTGCGCCCGCGCCACATTACAGGCAGCGCCTGGCACATCAGAGTTGTGCCAGACACATTCCCTTTGAATATCATGCTGAGGCGACATCAGTGGATTCAGATGGTGCAACTGTGTGTGCCACTACGCAACCCTTCTGAATATCCCACCCACAGACTAATACATATACAAATATATGAATATATATATATTCCAGTATGACATAGCAGTGCACTGTCTACACACAGTTTTACAGATTCAAAAAAGACATAGAGGAACTGTTTTCTTCTTTTTAGGCAACAGGGACATTGGAGGAAGCGGGCGTGCCAGTAGTAACCTCATTTAAATCAGCAATGACATGCAGAAGGCTGAAATTGATCTAGGTAGTGGGGGAATTTTTGCATTAACCACTAAGTCACCTAAGTGCACTTTCTAATTATGATGCACACACACAATAATACATATACACATATATGCCTATATAAAAGACAAAGAACCTATGTGCGCAAACACTGAGGCAAGGGTTACCCCAAAGGGCATTTGGCTGGGAAGCCAAGTTTCAAGAAAATACAAAATCACACATGCCCACACAATGCAAAGCATCATGGGCTGCATATGCAAATCACCACAGAATGTTATGCTGGTTCAATTTTAAGCGAGGTGCATGGCACCATGCAATTCTGCTTTAAGTTGAACCAGCATAACATTCTGTGGTGATTTGCATATGTAGCCCATGATGCTTTGCATTGTGTGGGCATGTGTGATTTTGTATATGCCTATATATTCTAGTATGATAGAGCAGTGCACTGTCTACACACATAGAGCATTGCCACACACACTAACATACATACACAGCTTAATATAGGCATTGATTTACTTATACAGCTAATCCTAACTTTTACTGTATTTGGGATACGCACTGTGTTTTGCATTAACTCATTTTCCTGATCTACGACATGACTGTGTAACTTAGGTAGTGGATCAGGGAGGTGTGGTGGATGTGGCCTATCTGGACTTCAGAAAGGCCTTCAACACCATACCTCTTAGAAGGGTGATTATCAAACTGTGCAGCCTATGGGTGAATACTAAAAAAAATCTGTAGATGAAAAACTGGCTGAATGGCAGGAGTCAGAGGGTTGTGGTAAACAGAGAGTACTTTGGAGAGGGAGGGGTGATGAGCAAGGTGCTGCAGGGGTCAGTGTTGGGACTGGTCCTCTTCAATGTCTTTTTTGAGGACATTGAAGAGGGACTGGATGGGAAGGTATACCTCTCTGCAGATGTTACAAAGGTATGTAATAGGGTCGACATGCTAGGGGGAGTTGAAAGGATGAGGGAAGACCTTAAAAAACTGGAGAAATGGTCTGAAGAATGGCAGCTGGGATTCAATATAAAGAAGTGTAGGATCATGCACATAGGGCACAAGAATATAGGGGCAAAGTATGAACTATTTGTGGAAGTAATGACAGTCACGAAGCAGGAAAGGGACTTGGGAGCGATCATCTCTGAGGACCTAAGAGAAACTAAGAAGAAAGGAAGGAGAGGGGCATGATTGAGACATAAAAAAAAATACTGGGCATAAACAGAATACAGGAAGGATGCATCGTCCATAGTAAGAGTTGCTCCAAATCAAGGGGGCACAAAAAGAAGTTAGAGGGGGTGAAGGCTCAGGGAAAGTGTGAGAAAATATTTTTTCACAGAAAGAATGGCAGACACCTGGAATAGCCTACCAGAGGTGGTAGTAGGGGCTAAAACAGTCACAGAATTTTAGAAGGAGTGGGATAGACACAAGGTTATCCTGGTGGTGAGGGGGGGGGCTCCAGTGTTCAGTTTGAGCATGGGGCCACACACTAGATAGGCATTAACAGGGCAGACTGGGTTGGCCAAGTGGTCCTTATCTGCCATCAACTTCTATGTAAATATGTATATATGTATGTATGTATGTATCTATGATAACCAACAGGACTAGGACAAAGTACTACACACACACACACACACACATATACACTGTTTCATGTTTTGTACTGTGCCCTGAAAAGAAATAGTATTATAGCTATTTGCAAGCTGACTAGAAAAAGATTAATGAACAAGGAAAGGGGTAACAGAGTAGCACAGAAACACACATACACACACGTGCACACACACACACACACACACACACATTAACTGTTGCATATCTCTTAAAGAGATAACAACACTCACTTATACCCAGGTTCGGGAAAACACAGCTGTAAGGAATGTGTTGTATCTGGTCATCCCATATAACAGAAATGCCACAAGGGAGTGAGAGAGAGAGAGAGAGAGAGAGAGAGAGAGAGAGAGATCGAGGGAGCGGTCTTTGATTCTCTTTTTCTTTTCTAAGTAGTGCAGTTACACTAAGCACATCCACTGGTTGTAATTTGAACTGGCATGAATATGCTACATGTGGAAGAAATGAATCAAACAGTTTCACTTTCTCTCTCCAAAATTGTGTTGAGCAGGGATACACCAAAGACAAACTACTCTAGTGGAGTAATTGTAATCCAAATTTGTGAAGTCCAATCAATCAATCAAATCTTTATTTATCCAGGCGATCACCATTGAGCAAGCTCATTTACAAGGTGAACCTGCTGTTGGCAGGGAAAATTGCACAGTTACATATAAATATACATAATACAAAATGAAAAGCATGTTTACAATACTGATTGGAGCAGAGTATTTACATTCCAAGTCACATGTACAAGAAAGATATACATAACACAACCCAAATGTAATATATATATATATATATATATATATACAGTTCCCACAGGAGCAGGTTGTGTATGGATGTCATATACAAACCATAGAAGAAAAAAAGAAAGATAATTTATATTCCTGTCCAGCAGAAACACGTTACAGGCCTGGATGGAAATTCCTAAGCTGTGGAGGTGCGCATAACAGTGTGTGAGCCTTAGGTAAATGTGACAGAAGGGGGGTGGTGAATAAGAGGGATGCAGGGGGTGCTAAGGGCAAGTTGAGCAGAGGAGGGGGGAGTAGTAGTGGCAAGGGCTGATTTGGATAAGCAGCTGGGACTAGTGCTGAAGAAGAGAGGAATAATAGTCAAGCTGCTAGGAGCAACAGAAGTAATTACAGATTTCAGCAAACATTTTGTCATAGAGGGTCTTAAAGAAGGCAGGACTGACAGGTGAGCTAAGTCTCAACGATTTTTTATCCTATTCCAGATAGTAGGCAGGGCATAGCTTATGGCGGCCCTTCCAAAGTGAGTGTTGGCCCTTGGGTCATTCAAAGAAATCAGCAATTGACTTTTTAAGACATAGTTCCTAATAGGACTAAGGGGGAGACAGTTAACAATGTATTGTGGGAAATTGTTGGTAAGGGCTCGGAGCTTCCATAGGGCTGCATTTCTATATCGCCAGTATTGAAGGGAGGGCCACCTTATGACTGCAGATAAAGAGCAGTGCTGTGTGGAGTATGGGAGGCCAGTTATAAATCTCAGTGCTCTATGATATAATACATCCAGTTTTGCAAGATATGAGGCAGGGCAATGGCCATAAATGAAGTCGCGTAGTCAATTAAAGAAAGGAACGTAGATTGGACAAGCTGTCTTTTTGCATCTGTGGTCAAGAGGCATTTAATTCTGAAAAAAGACCAAGCCTCTGCCTCAGTTTTTTCAGCAGTTTTTCTGTGTGTTCCACAAAAGAGAGTTTGTTGTCTAGCCAAATACCAAGGTATTTGAATTTAGTCACAAATTCAAGATTTTCTCCTAATAAAGTAGAGATTGATGGTAATGGACTAGCGACACCAGAGTAAGCTCCTGGGCCTGATGGTGAGAAAAGAATGGCCTTGTTTTTTTTTTGCATTTAGTAGTAACTTTTTGCTAAGGAGCTGGTACTGCAGAGTATTAAAGTCAGCTTGTAACTCAGCACAGGCAGCTTCAGGAGATTCCTGGCTTAAGTAGACCACCATGTCATCAGCAAACAAGTGAATACTGGCATCTTTGATGCCTACGTCCAAGCTGTTGATATAAATGGCAAACAGTAATGGGCCCAGTATGGAGCTCTGGGGGACACCTCTTTTTATCAGTTAAAGTGGAGAAATCTCTCCATCAGCCTTAATTTGTTTCTGTCTATCAGAAAGGTAATCTTGGAACCATCCCAGTGTGGTTGAGCCAATGCCTATAGTTTTTAAGGTGGAGAGGAGCAGGCGGTGGTTGACAGTGTTGAAAGCCTTACTGAGGTCCAGAAACATGGCACAAACAAATTTTTGTTGTCTAGGTCCTGTTGCCAATCATTAGTAACTTTTGCAAGTGCCATACTTGTACTATGCTTAGCTCTAAAGCCAGACTGCATTGGGTTGAGTAGTCTAGCATTGTCTAAAAAAGATCTCAGCAGTGTATCCACAATTTTTTCCAGATGTTTTGAAAGTACGGGAAGAAGGGAGATTGGTCTATAGTTATTTAGGTCACAGGGGTCCCCTGCTTTAAACAAGGGAATGACATGAGCAGTTTTCCATGCCTTGTGGATGAAGCCTTGTGCTAGGGACAGATTGAATAGGTGTGTTATAGGTGTAGCAAGTATATGGTATGCTATTTTCAAGAAATATGGGTTGAAGGAGTTGGCCCCAGCACTTTTTTTAGTATCTAGTCGTAGAAGATCTTCAACTTCTTTTATGTTGGTAGGAGAAAAGGAGAAGTCCATGATATTGCTACTTGGCTCTGAAGGCTGGGTGTTGGTCTGAGGAGGAAGGCTACTTACAGGTGCGTTATCAAAGGCCAGGCCAGCAGTGACAAAGTGATTGTTGAAAGCCTGCAGTATTTCTAATTTATCGTTCATGATAATATTATCAGTGGTAATTTTGGAAGGAAGTGCACTTCCTGGAGAGCGGCCAGATAGCTCTTTTATGGTGGACCAGAACTTGGTAGGGCAGTTTGATGCAGAGAGTAGCTCAGTTTGATAAAAGTTGGCTTTGGCATCTCTGACCAACTTAGTACAGATGTTTCGAGATGCCCTGGAGAGACACCAGTCTGTGTCAGCATGAGATTTACCAGCCTTTTTCCAGAGGTAATCTCTTTCGAGTAAGGCAGCCTTCAGATCCACTGAGAACCAAAGACAGGTTCTGGCTTTTATTTGTGCTTTAACCAGCGGAGCATGGCTGTTTAGGGCACTGGTTATGATTTCATGGAGAACGTCATAGGCATCGCTCCCTGACTTAGCCAGGTAGAAACTCTGCCATAGCAAAGAGTTTTTTAGATCATTGAAGTATGCAATAGGATCGAAGTTCCATCTGGATCTTTTAGTGGAAAACTTTGAAGTAGATAGAGGTTCT
The DNA here is from genome assembly GCA_016271365.2 of Neoceratodus forsteri. Taxonomy (NCBI): domain Eukaryota; kingdom Metazoa; phylum Chordata; order Ceratodontiformes; family Ceratodontidae; genus Neoceratodus; species Neoceratodus forsteri. Next base: position 1,361,593,678 of record CM028130.1, on the reverse strand, counting down.
CATGCCACCAGTAAAGCAGTGGTCACTAACATCCGCTAAGAGGATACTAGCATGGGAAAAGGAATGAGGTCTGTTAACAAGGAGAACATCCAAGAGGGTGCTTCTCATTGAATTTTTTTTGTTGATGCGAGTAGGCTCAATAATAAGTTGAGTGAGCCCATGAGAGTCGTAGAATTGTTTCAGGGGTAACGAGACCCTAGTCAGCCAATCATAGTTAGGGTCGCCTAGTATGATTGTTTCCATTGGGGTGGTATCCAAGTGGGATGACAGGTGTGTCAGAAGTTGTGGTCCTGCTGCTAGAAGTCTATAGCAGCCTATGATGTGGGACGCCACTGATGGGGTAAGCTTGACTTTAAGAGACAGGCATTCAAATCCACAGACAAAGGAGATAGCATCTAATAGATACTGATAATTTGTTTTTAACATAAATGGCTACTCCTCCACCCCGGTCTGCCTGTCGGTTCTGAAAAGGGGTAGTTAGGGATGTTTACCTCTCTGTCTGGGGTGGACACCCGAAGCCATGTTTCCAAAAGCACAAATACATCTGGTGCAGTATGAATAATCCAAGCCTGGACTGAATCAAGCTTCTTTAATAGACTACACACGTTAGTATGCAAGAAGCTAATTCCTTTCAAAGTTGTGAGTTCAGAAGGAGATGAGACCACTTTTGTAGGGCAATGGTTAATTTTGAAGTCACCTGAGCATAGGATTATAAGGAGCACAATTTTCCTCAGGGTAGCAAGGAGAAGTTTAGAGGCACAAGTCTTTCTACGTCTTGTATATGTTTGAGTACATGGGTCCAAAGACTGAATCATCTTATTGTGCTGCCCTACGGATACATATCCTAGGATCCGTGCAGAATAGCACCAAGCCATACCTAGTTTGAATGGATAGGGTATAGGACCACGTAGAGGATATTCAGAATTAGATGTGCTCCATTTTCCTACTATGACAGCATGGTGTCTGCAGGGCTCCACCAACTGTAACCATAAAAATGATCCTATCTGTGAAAAAGGGACAGCAACTTGAACATACCCTCCACTCACCACCTCCGCCTGCTGCATCTGAACAAATGGGAGTTCACACTTGAGCACAAGTTTCCATTCATTTCAACAACAGCCAACCAAGGTAGTTAGAGAAGGGTCTGTGCCAGTTCAGTCCTTTCTTCACAGATAGGACCATTTTACTAGAGATGTTGACATAGGGAGTGGAGAGTGGATGGCTGCTGAGTGGGTGGGGTGGGAGGGGAGTTTACTTGCATTACAGATGTGTAATTATTTGGAATTGTTGGAGAGGAGAAGGTTGAGATTGGATGCTGTAAGGAGGAAGGGTTCTTCTTGAGTTTTTAGAATCTGCCTGTAGTCATCAAGAATGGTGCTTCTTACCATTGAAGTGACTGCTGAGAGTATGGAGGAGAAATGGATGTTATAATGGGTACTTCTAGAGTGAACGTGATATTCTGTGTATCAATTAGAGTAAATTATGTTTTAGATTTATTATTATCAGATATTAAGTATGACATTAAAACTGTGGTCTGTCTCAATACCTTAGATAATAGTAATCACAAGACTGCCAAGTTTAAAATGAGTAGGACATTCAAAATCACAAAAGGTGTAACAAAGTCAGGAAATTATATCTGAACACATGTCTAAGCTATTATATATGAATTAAAAAAATGAGATTGGAAATCCATGGTATTTAACAAATCTGATAAGGCAAGCTGGAGGGTAATTATACATACAGTTGCTTGAACTGGAAAACAAATGCATACCATTAAAGCAGCAGTATTTGTTAGTAACCATGTAGTTTTTTTTTCCAGCAATAATGTTCCTCTGACAAAAATATCGGGTACACATTTTTCTTTTTGTTTTCTTTCATTCCTAAACCAAGATCCTGGATTTTGAACTGTTTAAAAGTTCCCAATGCTGTGACATGCCCGTCATGAAAAATTAAATATCTTGGTACAGTATTGCATAGCATCAAAAACATGTGGTAGCACCATCATAATATATCTACAGTATGAATCTAGCATGTACATTGAAGAGGTAACCTCAGTAAACAAGATTTGTAAATATAGTGAGTGGCAGCCTTCTTTAATGGTACGAATCACTAATTACAAATTAGCTGTGAAAGCTGTTTTAAAAATGAGAAAACTAAAACTATACTGAGCACGAATCTTAGGATGTCAGAAATACATTTTTGCTAAAAAAAAGATATAATGACATTTTTACCAACCAACAAATACTGCTTTAAAAAAGCCTATGCAATAATAAAGGGAAGAAACCCATGAGGCTAACAAGAAAAGTACAAAAATGCAGTGTAAGCCTGTTATAACTAGAGCTGACAGAATTCAATTTTTATTTTTTAGGATTTCGATGTAAAAAATATGTTTTTATTATTTAGTCTTATAGAAACATAGAAACATCGATTTTGACGGCAGATAAGGACCGCTTGGCCCACCCAGTCTGCCCATTTCCCTACCTAATGGATAAGCTGCAGATCCTAGTTAACCAGCAGCCTACTTCTTCCTACCCCCACCCCCTAGAATTGCCTTATGACTGTCCCATGCATGTTTGAATTCCACCACTGTTTTTGACTCCACAACCTCCTCCGGAAGGCCGTTCCATGCATCCACAACCCTCTCTGAGAAAAAATACTTCCTAAATTACCTCTGAGCCACCCCCTTCTATCTTCAAATTGTGCCCCCTTGTTCTTGCACTCCTCTTTTTTTGAAAGATGCTACCCTCTTGGACTTTGTTGATTCCCTTGAGATACTTGAAAGTTTCTATCATGTCCCCCATCTCCCTCCTTTCCTCAAGGCTATACATATTCAGCTCCTTAAGTCTCTCTTCATATGTCTTCTGGTGCAGACTCTGCACCATTTTAGTTGCCCTCCTCTGGACAGCCTCCATCCTGTCTATGTCCTTGAGGAGATTGGGTCTCCAGAACTGCACGCAGTACTCCAGATGGGGTCTCACCAACTGTCTGTACAGAGGGATAATAACTTCCTGTTTTCTACTGGTGATGCCTCTCCCTATGCATCCCAGTATCCCCCCAGCCCTTCTTGCTGCCCTCTCACATTGCTTGCCCACCTTTAGGTCATTTGATATGACTACCCCCAGGTCCCTTTCCATTTTTGTTGTTGTTAGTATCTCACCCCCGATTGTGTACTCTTCCCCTGGGTTTTTGTTTCCCAGGTGCATTACCTTGCACTTCTTAGCATTGAATCTAAGTTGCCATACATTTGACCATTCCTCTAACCTTGCCAAGTCCCTTCTCATCCTTTCCACCCCACCTTGTGCATCAACTCTGTTGCAGATCTTTGTGTCATCTGCAAAGAGACATACTTTCCTTCAGCCCCTCTGCAATGTCACTTATAAAGACATTGAAGAGGACCGATCCTAATACTGAACCTACGGTACCCACTAGTAACCCCCCTTTCTTCAGAGTGGACTTCATTTACTATTACTCTCTGTGTCCTATTCTCCAGCCAATTCTTTACCCAGGCTGTCATCTTGGGACCCACTCCCAGGCTGGCTAAGTTGTATATTAATCTTTTGTGTGGGACTGTGTCAAATGCCTTGCTAAAGTCTAGGTAGGCCATGTCCACAGCCCCTCCCTGATCTACTACTTTGGTCACCCAGTCAAAGAAATCTATCAGATTTGTCTGGCATGACCTTCCACTGTGAATCCATGCAGCCTTGGGTCCTGAGCCCTCTGACCTCTAGATACTCAACAGTTCTTTCCTTCAAGTGATTCCATCATTTTCCCTACCACTGAGGTTAAACTAACAGGTCTGTAGTTTTCTGCTTCTGCCTTGCTCCCACTTTTGTGAAGGGGAATCACATCTGCCCTTCTCCAGTCCTCGGGTACCACCCCATCCTCCCATGATTTGTTAAAGATGGTAGTCAGTGGTGTCACTAGTTCTACCCTTAGTTCTTTTAGAATTCTGGGATAAATCCCATCAGGCCCCATTGCTTTGTCCACCTTCAGTTTTAAGAGTTCTTTCAGAACCCTTTCTTCTGTAAATGGGCTGGTATCAACTTCTGTATCCAGAGTGTTTCTACTGTTTGTTTTAGGTACCTCCCCCACTTCCTTTGTAAATACTGAGCAAAAATATTTGTTTAGTATCTCTGCCTTTTCACAGTCACCCTCTGCCCACTCTCCCTCCTCTTTATTAAGCCTCACTATCCCTCCCTTGGTCTTCCTTCGCTCCCTGATGTACCTATAAAAGGTTTTATCCCCCTTCTTAACTGAGTTGGCTATCTTTTCCTCGGTTTGGGCCTTTGCTGTTCTGACTGCCTTCCCAGCTTCCTTTTACTTTAACTGATACAGTTCTCTGTCCTGCTCCTTCTGCAATTCCTTGTACTTCCTGAATGCTTTCTTTTTTCTCTTGAACCTTCACTGCCAGTTCCTTTGAAAACCATAGTGGTTTCTTACATCGTTTCGTTTTGTTAATTTGCTTCACACAAAGGCTTGTTACCTCTGTGATGGCAGTTTTTATTATTCCCCATTGTTCTTCCACCCCTCCTTCCTGCCCATTTGCTAGTGCATTCCTTAGGCACGCACCCATTTTGGCAAAGTCAGCCCTCCTACAGTCCAGTACTTTTGCCTTTGTATGGCTTGACTCTATTGCTGTGCTTATTGTGAACCGTACTGTTCAATGGTCGCTAGTTCCCAGATGGCTACCCACTTCTACATCTGTGATCCTCTCTTCATCTCCATTTGAGAGAACCAGGTCTAAGATTGCTCCCTCTTGAGTGGGCTCCAATACTAGTTGTCTAAGGCATGCCCCTTGTAGGGCATCTAGAATAACCCCACTCTTTGAAGTGGCTGCTGCAACTGCACTCCAGTTAACATCTGGCATATTCAGATCACCCATCAGCAATATCTCCCCTTTTTCTGCCATTCTAAGTATTCTTTCTATCATTTCCTTGTCCATTTCCTCCCCCTGAGAAGGGGGTCTGTATACAACCCCTGTGTGGCTTGTGGTGCCATTGCCGGTCTCCAAATTTACCCACAGTCTTTCTTCTCCTCCCTGTTTTCCCTTTTGTTCTGTTGCTTTGATTCCTTCCATTATGTAAAGAGCTACTCCTCCTCCTCCTCTTTTACCCTCCCTGTCCCTCCTATAGATAGTGTATCCTGGTATGTTTATGTCCCAGTCATGGTTTTGTGTGTACCATGTTTCTGTGACTGCCACGATATCCAGATGTTCCTTCTCCATCAAGGCCACTAATTTAGGAAGCTTGTTACTCAGACTACAGGCATTGGTACTCATTGCTCTCCATTTTTGATGGCTTTACCTTCTTTTGCAGCATCCCTACTGACCTGTCTACCTCAGTCTTTTCTCATTTAGTACCCTGTTTTGTAGGGAGAGGCTGGGATTTTCCTGCTGATTCTCAATGCCTCCCCCCTTGACTAGTTAAAAAGCTTGCCAATGAAGCATTTAAACTGATTGCTCAAAAGACTTGTTCCCTTCCTGGACAGATGCAGACCATCCTGCCAGTATAGGCTGGTGTCCCTCCAGGTGGAACCCCAGTCCCCAATGAAGATAAACCCCTGTTCTCCACACCATTTTTTCAACCATTCATTAAACTGCATGGTGCAAGGTACCCTCACCTCACTCATACTATTGACAGGCAGCACCTCAGAGAAGGATATTGTGTGTGCTACTTGTCTTAGGCCCCTTCCCAATTCTACAAAGTCCTTCTGCACTGCTCTAATATCATGATTAGCCAAGTCATTTGTCCCTAGGTGGACAATGATGTCCAGCTCAGACTCCCGTGCAGCTGTTCTCGTGATCCTGAGGATGTGTTTCCTGTCTCTCCAAACCATGGCACCAGGCAGGCACCTTACTTCAGTTTTCCCTGCTCCCCCCAGTTCTATCCCCCTAATAATTCAGTCCCCCCACCAGGAGCTGCTTCCTTTCCTTGTGGTGTCCTCTGCCTCCTTCCTGTGGGCCTCCCTTGTGACAGTTGTCCTCAGCCTCCTTAGTCTCCTCTGTGGGTGCATCCATAGCCAATTAATTTAAATTTAAACATACACAGGCACATTAAATTATGGGCATATGGAGCATGGTCACAATGGGTACCTTTAGGTGAGCACTGAAGCATACATACTATAGGGATCCTAACAACAAAAACAAGGTTCTCCTTAGTTTGTGGTCCAGTAGACTGTGTGGCTTACCTGCCGTTATGGCCCCATTCTGCTATCAGGTTCATGTGCTGTTTAGAAATGCTTGAAGTCTCTCCTGCATGTAGACTGCATAGCTCTATAGGACATTTTAGCACATTGTTAACCCTGACTGCAATGAAACAATAGCAGTTTGCTCTGAAAATATTAAATAGCAGAGGGGTTTGTGTTCTGACATTATGAATACATTTGCTGGGAAGTTGCTAGAATTAGAGATGTAGTAGGTAGGAGTATAATTTATTTTGCAAGAGTTGGGGGGTGCCAGCCTCTGGGTGGCATCAAGGGGGCACCCCCCCTTCTTCAAAGCTCTGCTGTTGAGAATTTTATTCATTCACAACTGACTGTGTGGTACTGTTTGAGAACATTGTGGGGCTGTGTGGTGCTATAGTATTTGAAAGTGTTGTGCTCCCAGGTCGCTCCTGTAAAAAAGCTTCCAGCTTAGTGTGCTATACCTGGTTAAACAACTACAAAAAACTAAATACTAAACTAAAAACTAAACTAAATAAAAAAAAGTGCCTGCTCCGATGTTAGCAGAACTGAAGATAATTACAAGTGTTGGTGGTAGTGGCTTTGTGTCCCAGTTCATGAAAAAAAAATTAGATTAGTATTGATGATCATTATGTTCATCAAGTTGTGGATTTGTATTGAAATTGATGTTTATAGACAGTTAACAATTTCTATTGAAAGCTACCAAGCCTACTTATAAAGGACACATCTGTGCACACAACTTTTGTCCATTATATCCAGTGTCCATTACTGTATATCCAGATGATGTGGAGCCCATGTGCTAGGTGTGTCTGTGTGTCAACAGGGGCTCAGAGTGAATGTGAACCTTCTATAAAACTTCATAGAGTGCTTAGAATCCTGCCTAGCATATATATAGTCATGTATTCTGTGTTTTGTTTAAAGTTAATTAACAGTAAGGGAACATTATTTTTTTTTTAAGAAGTTTATTGCAGGGGGTAAGAAAAAGTAACTCTAATGGCTGGATGTTGAGGTTCTAGGGCAGCAACAATAAAGGCAACTCCACTGTAAGGTTTTTGTTGAAATATAAAATAATTTTCTTTTAGTATAATTAATTAATTAAGTGTATGCAGCTTATGAAGAATTATTTTGTAAGGAGTTTAATCTCTATTGCGCCTCCTTTTTTTAATTCACCATAAATCTCTTCTCCAGCTCTGCACTTCCCATCCCCAAAAGCAGTTCAAATGCTCATTAAGGCATCATAGTGTCCATTAGAAGTAATGTTTATGTCCATTATAACCAGAGAAAAGTGCATTGGATTTCATATATTTGGTTTGGGAAATAATTTTTTGTTCACTATAACCAATTGTCCATTATAACAGTGTCCATTATAAGTGATGTGCACTGTATATAAACATCTAAAGGAAGTCAGATAAGAAACAAAAACATCACCTAATGAAGAAAATATAAAGACATACAAAATGGCTGTTCAGTCCACAAAGCAGTTAATAAGACAGGAAAGAAGCACCACAGAATAAACTCAAGCTTGCACATAGTAAGTATAATAATATAACATTCTTTGCATATGTAAATTCAAGAAGAGGCATTAAAAGATTTATTCATCCATTAACACTTCAGAGGAGACTAGTCAGTGCATCTGATGAGATGACAACTGTATTAAATAGGTACTCTGCATAGCCTTTATTAAAAGTGGTCACATAAGCATCAAGAAGCCTACCAGAAATGAATTATTGAGAGAAAGAAAAAGTCTGCCAAATGTCAACATAGTACAGGAGAAGTTTAAATAAAATAAACACAAACAAATCCCTTTGTCCTTTGATATGATTGCAGACCCTCTGACTCATATTAATAATAATTAATCTTTCACTATAACAGAAGTTTATCTCAATTGGAGTTTAGCGATTGTAGTCACTATCCATAAAAAGGGAGACAAAACAAATTTAAGTAACTTCAGATCAATAAGCCTAACCTCAACTGTATGGTAAATAAATAACTACTAATAAAAGAGTTAAGGAGAAAAGGAGTTAGAAACTACAACCAACATAGGTTCACAAAAATAGTTGTGCTACAAATCTGCTCTTGTTTTATGAAAAAGTGCAAGTTTAGATAATGATACCTCAGTTGATATCATTTAATTGGACTTCCAGAAAGCATTTGATATTGCACTTAATGATCCCCTGGTTAGCAATCTTGCCTCACACAAAAATGTCCATAGAATAACAAACTGGGTACTGTCTTTTTTGACAGAAAGAATACAGCAAGTAGCTATAAATGCAGTTCTGTCAGATGTGGGCATGGTAACTAGTGGGGTTTGTCAGAGTTCTGTCCTGTGTTTGCCGTTATTCTTTTCTTATATGAAAGATATCTAATGTAAGAGTACTGTCTGGGTGAAAATTATCTATTAATACCAAGCTAAAATACTGAGAATAGTAGAGCTGGGATTAGAAGAGATCTCCAATATCTCATGACTTGGGCTTCCAAAAGTCAAGATGCTATTTAACACAGACAAATGTGTGGTTATACACCTCAGGATATCTAACATGTGCCAGCCTTATCAACTAAATGGAAAAAAAACTTACTGTAGGAAAGCATGAAAGAGATCTTCGAGTTATTATCAATATTGACCTAAAATGTTGGATGCATTATAAACAGCAGCAATGCAAACCAATTGGTAAACTACATAAGAAGGGCATTGGACAACAGATGTGAACAAATAATATTCCCAATATATGGGTCATACTTGGGTCCCATATGGATTTCTGTTCCCATGTATAGAACCCTTAACTAAAAAAGATATTGAACCACTGCACTAGAAAGACCTGAAAGGAAAATAACTAAATTAGTAATAACATTCTTAGAGGAACCATATGAGGAGACAGTAACAAAACTGGGACTATTTACTTTAGAAGTCCAACAACTAAGGGGGATCTTCTGTTTGTATATAAGGTCAATTTTTTTGTTAATTCCTTGTTATTGATTATTCATAAAAAAGAACATTTACAAATATATCCATATGGGTAAAAATACACATTAAATTGATACACAATATTATTATGGTAGGGGTGCAGTTGCGTTCCCCACGTAGGCATTCAATGAGGAGATAATTTAATAGCAGTCAATTTACATGTTACACAATATCATAGCACCATCAATGCAGGGTAGATATAAAGGTACTAGTCATTAAGGACCTAATTATCATTGGTTTTGCATAGAAACCTATCAAATACCCATGTGACTGCAATGATATTCTGATTTAGTATTAATGCAAGAAATAAGGCTTGATATTTAAACTCAAACCTATGAACTTCAAGAACACAACATTCAGATAGCAAACCATACTGCAAAAGAGGCATGAGGTACCATTTCTACAAACCTAGGATAATTGCTGTCTGGAATAAACTACAGCAGAACATAGTGTCATCAGAAAACTCTGAAACATTCAAATCAACACTAGAAAAATTGATGTTGAATGATAATATCATGGATTACTGTCTCTGAGTAGTGGGGACCAGTCTTGCTGGGACATGCCTTCTACTATCTTAACTCTTGGTATGATACCTAGTATGAAATGATTTGGAAACAAAAGGGTTATGTTACTGTACTGAAACTTGATAGGGCTGGGTGGGGAGAGGAGGTTGGATTCAATTGGTTAAAGAGGGTTGGGAAGGGTAGACAAGCAATAAGACAAGACGAGGTGTGGTTAATTCCTGATAAGAGCATTTATTAGTTTATTTATTTTATTTTTTTATTTATTTGAATATTCGGAAACAACCTTTGAGTATGAACTCTTCTACAAAGGTTCCACGTCATGAGAAACAGTATAGACATCACAAAACATACATTTTTGCAATTATTTATGATACAGGCATAAATTGTTTACAAGTAATACATACAATTGACTTCACAATACAAAGGCTTGTAAACATAAGTGATCTCTATACCAACAAGATCTCACAGTGAGAGGTACCAAATTGTAGCCCCAGAAGGCCTTGTCAGGGTAGCATTGGAATAAGAGAGTTCAGAGATAGGAATAAGAGGGGTAGGGGCAGGTGGGGAGAGTTAAGGGGGTGTTCAGGTGTCGAGGTGGGGGGGATGGAGGAAGAGAAGGTACCAAAGTGAGAAAGTGGGGAAGGTGTTGGGACAGAAGAATTGGAGCTGATGTTGGGAGTTAGTAGTGTGAGGGTGTACACATCAAGGTGGGTTAGACAAGGATGAGTAACTGGGGGGAGTCTGCTGGAGGGAGGCCAGGAGAGAAGGGGGGGAGCCTAGGAGTAGTTATCTGAATGAACAATCAGACAGTTGACAGAACTATCATTGTAGGAGATTCATTCTCAGGACAGGCAGTCACAGATGTTTAGACTCAATAGGTATTGCTTCAGCTCACTTTTAAAGGACCGAATGTTTGCAGTGTTAAGTGCAGTGGCGGGGTTCTCATTAAGCAACAGTGGAGCTCGGTATGAGAAAGATCATTGCCCCAGTACAGTTCTATGAAATGAGACACTGAACAGGGTTGAAGCCATGCTTTTAGTATTGTAATTGAAGCTGGCTTCCTTTACTAGTTCAGATATGCAAAGTGGAGTCAGGGAGAGCATGGCCTTCCTCCCAAGTAGGCAGGTTTGGTATCTGATTCTGTTTCTGAGTAATAGAAGATTGGCCTGCCTGTATAAAGTACAGGTGTGCATGAGGCAGTCCACATTTAGCAGCAGTCAGCAAGCTTTGTTCAGGGCTATGAATACCCTTTTGAGGGCCATATCTGTGGCGACACCGTAAACCAAGACCGTAGTCTACAATGGATAGGATGGAGCTGGAGACCGAGAGCCTGAGGGCACTAATAGATAGGCTTTTCCTGTGCCTAAACAGGATCCCTAATTTTCAGTTCATAGCTTTCACCACCATGTCTATGTGTTGTACATATGAAAGGGTATCATCAACCATGACTTCCAGGGACTTGAAGGAGTGTACCTGTTTCAAGGGGACTACCATGTTGTTTGTGACTGTCAAGTCAGTGTACCTCCTTTTTAGCTGGAGGCACAAGAGAAGCATTACCTTTTTTTTATAGTTTAGTAGCAACCTTTGGGTGCTAAATGGACATATAAGGGTTATGTATTCAAATAACCCAGCAAAATGGGAAAACATTCCTTTTGGCAAATTTATACAGACCCCTTTCTTCAGATTTAAATAATAATAGGATATTGATTAGTGATATTGAAAAACTGGCATCTCAAGCTGAGGTGGTGCTAGTCTGAGATTTTAATCTCCCACAGATAAACTGGGACAAACCAACCACAAAACATCATTGGAAGGATTCTTTCTTGATGCTACCATCATGGCAGGATTTGACCAACTGGTTCATGAGCCCACTAGAATAAAGAATATTCTGGATTTAGTAATGTCTAATTTCTCAATGGATATAAGTAATCTAAATATAAATAGCCCTATAGGAAACAACAATCATTACACAATCATATTCAGAATTAATAGCCGCAGAGCTAATATAGGTTGAACTGACTACAGATGCAATTACAACAAAGCAAAGTTTGATAACAGCAATAAAGCAATAGCCAGTCTTAACTGGGAAAGTCTTTTTAAAGATTTTAACCTGGAACAATGTTATGAGTTATTTAAATCAATCACAGAAGAACTAGAGAAATGATATGTTCCAATTAAGAAAACGCATAATAAAAAGGACAAAATACCTGCATGGTTAACAAATGCTATTAGGCTACAAATCCATAAAAAATAAAAGGCATTTAAAACTATGAAAGCAGAACCCAATCAGTCACATTACACCCTATATAAACATGAAATGAAAGTAATCAAACAATCAATTAGTAAAGAAAGATGGAAAATTGAATTTAAATTAGCAGTCACTAAAAATCCCCAAGTATTCTATTCTTATATTAATAAAAACAAAAACCAGATGCACAACATTGAAAAATTAAGTGACAATGGTAAAGACATAACAAACAATCAGGAAATGGCAAATAAATGTAATTCATTCTGTGGGTCTATGTTTAATGATGAGGAAAGTATTATTCTTAAAAACATTGAACTACCTTTAGGTAAAGAGATCAGTGAGGACAAGGTGTTAAAGGCCTTAAAACTAAATGAACTAAATAAGGCCCCTTGACCAGATGGTATAAATCCAAATCTTATGACAAATATTGCACAGTCAATCTGTATCCCCCTTAAACTTATGTTTAATGCTTCTCTGCAACATGGGGAAATACCTGCAGAATGGAAATTAGAGGTAGTCCCTCCCCTTCATAAAAAGGGGAGCAAAAGGGAAGTCAGCAACTACAGCCCCATAAGTTTGACTTTGGTTATATGCAAAATAATGGAACATATTCTAAAAAATGGAATAGATTTAGAACTGGAAATCAAAGGATTAAAAGACTTTAAATAGCATGGCTTTATAAACAATAGATCCTGTACCACAAACCTTATCCATTTTTATGAGAAAGTCAGCAAATCATTGGATCAGGGTATTCCAGTTGATATTATATTTCTTGACTTTAAGAAGGCACCCAATAAGGTTTCACATAAAATCCTTGTTAACAAAATGCAGAGCATGAATATGGATCCACACATAATAATGTGGGTATCAGCATGGCTACCTAAGAGAATGCAGGTGTTTAAAATTCTGCACTCATATTCAAACCCTGCAGCAGTGACTAGTGGTGTTCCCCAGGGTTTGGTACTCAGGCCTACTTTGTTTGGCATTTTTATATGTGATTTACAAATAGGGATAAAAGGGCACATAAGTAAGTTTGCAGATGACACTGAGGTATGCAGTGAAGTAAATTCTACTGAGAAAATCATAGCACTACAAACTGATATCATCACATTAGAGAGATGGACAAAAAGTAACCAGATGGCTTTTAATGAAGAAAAATGTACCATTACGCATCTTGGGCCTAAAAATCCTCACATAAAACATTATCTAAATGGTAAAGAGCTAAAAACAGTTAAAACAGAAAAAGACTTAGGAATTTTAGTTAATGATCAACTAATACCAGGGGAACATTGCAGACATATCACACAAAGGACTAACCATATTTTAACAGCTGTAAAAAAGATTTTTCTCATGTAAACAAGAAGCATGTATTTTACCACTGTATAATTTATTTATTAGACCTTACCTTGATTATGGAGCAGCCTTGTGGGCACCATACCTTGCAAGGGATAAGAAATTACTCGAGAGTGTCCAGAGAAAAACAACTAACTTATTCCTAGATAAAAAACCTTCAGTATATAGATAGGTGCAAGGAACTACATTTGTATGACTTGGAGACTAGAAGGCAGAGGTGGGGATCTATTATTAATATTTAACATCCTAAAGGATAATACCCTAATGGATGAATGTGAAATAAAATACACTAATAAAATAAATGCATTAAGATGCAATAATACAGTTATATGTTCCAAGGGCGGCAACAAACAGAAGAAAATATTTTTCACTGTCATGGCTATTACATTCTGGAATAGGCTCCCACAATTTATAGTAGATACAACCAAATTTGGGCAATTCAAAAAACATCTGCATGGGTACTTTCTTTGGGGCTTTACATTACCATTCTCCCTTATAGTGTGAGGAGGAAGACACAATGTGTCATTTGACTGTCCTCTACGTAAGTAAACTGAGTAAAACTAAGTCTCCTGTTGCTGGAAGGATTTTTGAAGCTTGGCTTATAGGTGGTCTGTGTGAGAGTGACTGTTGAGAATGATGGCATTGTCAGCGTGTAAAATAACTTTACTGGAGCAGACATCCGGTAGATTATTCAGAAACATGCTGAACAGCAAGGGTCAAGGATGGCCCCTTGAGGCACTCCTAATGAGACTTCTTTAGAAGCAGGTACAGATTGTCCTATCTTGACTCTTTGAGACCGGGATGATAGGTAGTCCTGGAACCACAAGATGGCATTTTGGGGCAACACTAAAGGCATGCAGTTGTAACAGTAGGAGGGGGGTGACAAACTATATCAAATGCCTTAGTTAGATCAATAAAGATTGATCCAACCAGTTTACCATCATCCAAAGCCTTGTGGACATAATCAATGAAGTCCACTAGTGCAGTGCCAGTGCTGTGGTGTTTCCTAAATCCATGCTGCTGGGGACATTGCAGCTGATATTTTTGAATATGATCTGTTATTTGGTCAGTCACAATTCTTTCCAGGGCTTTAGAAAGGGATGAGAGAATAAAGATGTACCTGTAGTTCATGGTGAGAGACCTATCCCCACCCTTTTGGACTGAAGTCACCAGCGCTTGTTTCCAAAGTGAGGGGAAATACGAGAGCAGGAGTAACTTATTTAAGATCTTTGTGATGAGAACTATGAGTTTGTTGATGGCCAGCATGAACAATTTCATGTTAATGTTGTCACTTCCCATTCTGGATTTCCCCAGGAACTTTTTAACATAACTCAAGGCTTCTTTGACAGTGATTCTCTTGAAACAGAATTGTGGGTGTTGGTTGTCATTAGGTAGGTTATTCTTGTTCACACAGATGGACTTAAGTTATTCAGCCAGGAGAACTGAGCTTAGGTCCGTAAAGGTGGAGTTGAATTCTTCAGCAATGGTATAAGGGACCATTGTGTTTGAGCCATTTATGTTTTTTAGTAATGGTTGCATTTTGACATCCTTTCCTGTGAGATCCTTTAAATTGTCCTAGAAATACCTCCCATTTCCCCAGTTTCTTTCCAAATGCTCCTTGTAGAAATTGGCCTTTGCACACCAGATGAGGTTGTGCATTTGTTTCTGGCAGCCCTGTATCTCTGTAGGTCATTGTTTCCCCCGGTGACCCTAGCTCTGCACCAAAGGTTATCCCTTTCCCTCATGCAATCCAGAAGGTTGCTGGTAATCCACCCATTATTATGGCCGTGGGATTTTCTTTTTTTAAATGGACTAAATCTGTTACAAATCATGTTGAAGTTATCAGTAAAGTACCAAAGTGCTTTGTCAAGGTCTTGCAGTACCTTAATGGGAGACCAGTCGATCTGGGAGAGTGCCTTTTTGAAAGCACTGAGCTTCCCTTTCCTAAGTATTCTTCTATTCACAAAGATTGGTGGAGCTTTTTTTTGTATTTATTGGACCACATGCAGGTGATCGGGGAGTGATCACTCAGAGAGTCAGTGAGTACAGAGGCCTTTAAAATCCTATCAAATGAGCTTGCGAGGAGTCTATCCAAGAGTGAGTGCTTGCCGGATTTATGATTCATTCTAGTGGGCTCACTGACTAATTGTGTGAGGTGAGAACTAGCTATGATATCCTTCTGGTGGGATGATTCAATACAGAGCCAATTGATGTTAAAGTGCCCTGTCACAATAAGCTCACAATTTTTGTCAAAGCTCACCACGGCCCCATGGATTTTGTTTAAGCCTTCTTTTGGCCTTCTTCGGTGGTAGGTAGATGCATGTGATGACTAGAGATTTACTGTATGCTCCAAATATGAGTCTAACTGCTAGTAGTTCAAGGTCATCACCGCAGGTTGTGATGGGGAGCACAACACCTTGCAGGGTGTCCCATATGTAAATAAGACAACCCCCAGCTCAGCCGGCCCAGTGGAGCTGAGGACTGAGGTGCTGGACACCACACCTCATGCTATGCTGGTGACCTGGGTTCAGGAATGAACTTGGACCATCGGGGTTGGTCGGGGAGGGAAGGGATTCAGCATTCAAAGGACTTCTCTCCCTTCCTGGGGAGGGATACAGGGAAAACGCCACTCCTGGGCAGCCCCTGATGGTGGTCGGGGGCAATGCAAGGAACAAGTGACATCACAGCTGCACTGGCAGCATTCCAGTGGGCATCGGCACATAATGCCATTGGACATCATTGCACGTTCAGAACTCTGAGGGGTAACCATGCATGAAAAAAAAACCCTCTGGTGGCCAGTAGAGATAAAGGAGAACCCCAGCACCTGCCAACATCCCACTGTCGGACCCGCCCACATCGGAATTTCCCACGGGTCAATCAGCTCTCACAGTAGGTCCCTCTAATTGCAGACAGGCCACAAGTGTAGGTGGGCTCTTGCCTGGAGGGTAATCCAGGGGGCTGTATCTGTTGTGGATCTGGAGGGAGAACGATGTGGGGGGTTTCATACTGGGAGTAGAAGCAGCGTTGAGCGGGTGCTCTGGAAAAATGCCCTGGGCATCCGGAGTGCAAATACAGATTATGAAAAAAAAAAATACAACCCACACTTCTCTTTCCTTTCCTGTCACACCTAAACAACTTGTACCCAAAAATCACTATCTCACTATCCCTTACCCGGCTGGATAGCCAAGTCTCAGTCAGTTATGTCTGTATTATATAGGGCTGCCCATGCGTGCAGGTGAGAAACATAGAAACACAGAAACATAGAATTTGACTGCAAATAAGGACCGCTTGGCCCACCCAGTCTGCCCATTTCCCTACCTAATGGATAAGCTGCAGATCCTAGTTAACCAGCAGCCTACTTCTTTCTACCCCCAACCCCTAGAATTGCTTTATGGCTGTCCCATGCATGTTTGAATTCAACCACTGTTTTTGACTCCACAACCTCCTCCAGAAGGCCGTTCCATGCATCCACAACCCTCTCTGTGTAAAATACTTCCTTACATTACCTCTGAGCTACCCCCATCTTCAAATTGTGCCCCCTTGTTCTTGCACACCTCTTTTTTTGAAAGATGCTACCTTTTTGACTTTGTTGATTACCTTGAGGTACTTGAAAGTTTCTATCATGTCCCCCTCTCCCTCCTTTCCTCGAGGCTATACATATTAAGCTCCTTTAGTCTCTCCTCATATGTCTTCCAGTGCAGACCCTGCACCATTTTAGTTGCCCTCCTCTGGACAGCTTCCATCTTGTCTATGACCTTGCAGAGATTGGGTCTCCAGAACTGCACACAGTACTCCTGATGGGGTCACATCAGCTGTCTGTACAGAGGGATAACAACTTCCTGTTTTTTACTGGTGATGCCTCTCCGTATGCATCCCAGTATCCCCCCATCCCTCCTTACTGCCCTCTAACATTGCTTGCCCACCTTTAAGTCATCTGATATGACTATCCCCAGATCCCTTTCCATTTTTGTTATTGTTAGTATCTCACCCCCCATTGTGTACTCTTCCCCTGGGTTTTTGTTTCCCAGGTGCATTTCCTTCCACTTCTTAGCATTAAATCTAAGCTGCCATACAGTTGGCCATTCCTCTAACCTTGCCAAGTCCTTTCTCATCCTTTCCACCCCACCTTGTGTATCAACTCTGTTGCAGATCTTTGTGTCATCTGCAAAGAGACATACTTTTTCTTCTAGTCCCTCTGCAATGTCACTTACAAAGACATTGAAGAGGACCGGTCCTAATACTGAACCCTGCGGCACCCCACTAGTAACCCCCCTTTCTTCAGAGTGGACTCCATTTACTATTACCCTCTGTGTCCTATTCTCGAGCCAATTCTTTACCCAGGCTATCATCTTGTGACCCACTCCCAGGCTGGCTAACTTGTATATTAATCTTTTGTGTGGGACTGAGTCAAATGCCTTGCTAAAGTCTAGGTAGGCCATGTCCACAGCCCCTCCCTGACCTACTACTTTGGTCACCCAGTCAAAGAAATCCATTAGATTTGTCTGGCATGACCTTCCTGCTGTGAATCCATGCTGCCTTGAGTCCTGTGCCCCTCTGGCCTCTAGATACTTGACAATTCTTTCCTTCAGAAGTGATTCCATCATTTTCCCTATCACTGAGGTTAAATTAACACGTCTGTAGTTTCCTGCTTCTGCCTGCTCCCACTTTTGTGAAATGGCAACTTTGGAATTAGGCTGCAGATATTCAGAGCAGCTAATTTCAAGCCACTTCCCTTAGTCCCATTATTCCCTAACCCTGTCAGAGAGCCGGGATTAGGATGAACGTTACATGATAGGAAGAGTAGCAGTAACAAGGCTTTCCTGATTGTGAAGCTGTGGAATATACAGTGGTGTCCCCCAGGATAAAATGCAATTCTACAGCATTTTGCAGTACTGGCAAAGCTGGCAGATTGCAATTGACTCATCATTTGCATCTTGGAGAAAAATATCCCAAACAAGGGATTGTGATTCCCGAACATGTCCCTGATGCTGCTTATTGGACTCCGTTTTTTTAACCCTGAAATGGGGGGTGTGCTACATGATTTTTCAGGCTGGACACACATGGACTACCACTGACCACCATGTCTACCTATGATTATTACTGGATCATCATCATTATCATCAACAGGAACCACTAAATCACATCTTTTTTGAGGAGGGAGGGATTTAAAGCCAACAGACCCAGACACAGCCACCTTGACTTTCTTTTTCTCTGGTTTCCCACAGGGGTCACTGACATCATCATCATATTCATCAACATCATCTGCATCCACATTTTCAGCTTGGATGCTGTCATGTGGAGAACATGTTCCAACCACAGCATCATCATCATCATCATCATCATTATCACCCAATATTTGTGTGCCACACTTTGAATCATTGGATGGCAAAGGCATGACCTCAACAGCACTGGAAGAAATGTGACATTGTGAGTTGTCATCACCTGGATCAGAATCATGTTCAACTACCATGTAAATGTTAATGGGGATTATGACATCATCTACACTGTCAGTCACAGCTTTAGACTCAACTATATTTTTTGAAGCAGTTTACTGGTCAGAAGTGGAACTTGAGGCAACAATACTCATGCCAGCAGAAACTGCACTAACACCACTAGATGTGACAACATCATCTCCTCCAACTATGAGTGAAACTACAGATTGCACTGTAGAAAACATTGATGGAAAAATCCCTTTACTTACATTGGCTATGCACTTCTGCATACTACCACACCCACAGACAATCTTGACACTGGCAGGAGTGCCATGGCCAGAAACAGCTTTTCTTGCATGTCTCTTTGCAGGCATTTTGGGGGATCACCAAGAAATTTCTAAACAAATTTAGATTTCTGAACTTTCAGTCTGGGCCAGTGGATGTAAAGCCCCCCCCCCCAAAAAAAAAACAACTGTAGCTTGCAGATGAAGATTGGGCACAAAACAGATGCAAAAGCACAGACAGATTAAGATTGTACTACACAATCAAGAAAAGATACAGATGCAAAGTCACAACAACATCTTAACCAGTGCTCACAAGTCACAATCCAATCTGGAAAAGAATACCTTTTGCCAGTTGGGGGGTGCAGTGCATGGCAGTAACAGTACAAAACCAAGATACCACAAAGCAGTACAAAAATCATTCTGGTGCCGTGGATAGCAAGCTCACACTGCTGCAATTACTCTGTGGCACAACAAAATGTGTCTGATTTGATGACATGTGTCACACACACTCACACACACACTACAAGTAATGTGTAGCAAATTAAAAACTTCAGTAATATAATCAAATCTTTTAAAAAAAATGAAATGATGCACTACTGTTCCACAACAATCAGTGAAAAAAAAGTTAAGTATTACTGAAAATATTATTGTGTGCACATTAACACAGTTGTACAAGAAAAATATAACCAAAACAGAAAGCCTGCATTTTTCTCCCAGTTAATCTACCTCCTCCACAGATACGCCTCTCCCCCAAAGCATGCTTCAAGTGTCTCTCTGTAGACAGACTGAATGTTCAAAATTAACATTCAAAATCCACACACAAACAATAAACACTCGATGATATGAGCACATGAGGGTTTCCTACAATCGATGTACTAAATTTTGAGCCCAAAAAATGGCTCAAAAAGGCTTTTTTAACAGCTTTTAGAGGGTTTGAATCACAGAGATCTGAGATCAAACAGTGTCCAGCTACCACTGCACACACACTACACAGAACTGAGGCTGTGCAGAATAATCTAGAACCCATGTGACCTGCAATCCCATGAATCACTGCAAAATTCACCTTGGAGCTCAAAATCAAGGCAAAGTGATGCTAAGTACATTGATTTCTATATACTTCACATTAAAATTGGTACAGAAGTGGTTGGGGGAAGGCGGAGTAATGCAAAGTCATTGTTATCAATGGATTTCGCGTTGTTCATTATGATACTAAGTACTCCACTTCGCGTTGTGGATTGCTTCCCGGATTCCCCATTACTCTGCAAATTGCTTCACTGAGTGAACTTTAGCCACTTTGACCATCTCTAGTTCCTCTTCAGATGCTGTGGTGTAGAGTGTCTTTCCCTTACAGCATGTCTTGCCAAGTGAGCATGTCATTCAAAGGGAACAGAAGAGGCAGTGCAGTTTGAATGACTGGGTTTTTACTCAGGAATCCGGTTCTTTGGACAGTGGGTCACAGTTCTGGTGATGGTCAGTGGGGTGGGGGGGCTGCTCTGGTGACGAGGAATGCAGTGGCTACTGGAGAAGCTGAGAAACTGGGTGATGAATGCAGTAGGTACTGCAGACAAGCTGCTGTACTTAAAAGAAATGAGTGGAAAAGTTGTGGATTGGCAATCTGGCAGGAAGTTTTGTGAACACAAGTGAAAAGTATGTGGAGAATGGGTATCCTTTTTATTATGTTTCCTAGCACACATGGGCAAAAAACATTTTGTGGCAGCTTAGGAGAGAAGTGGGTTGTGGAGGTGCAGCACTTTGGTAGCCAACGGAGGCACTGCATTTGGGAGCTTGACACAGGTGGACCAGTGGAGGTACAGTGTGCTGAAGACACTGGTTTCCAAAAGTGCCACCAAGTTGAAATGTTTTTGCAGCTGCAATGAGAGGCCACCTCATCATTGCAGTGTCAGCCATTCCGCTGCAATGAGGGAGCGACCAGTCATTGCAGGGCGGTACCTTGCATAGTGTAACAATATGTAAATATGGCAGCAATCCTCTCAGCCCTATGAAAGCCAAATGGGGGTGGCCAATCCCCCTTTCAGCAGCCCCTGACCCAGTTCATTTGCTGACAGGGGAGCCCACTCCCTGTCGGCATGATGTAACCTCCTCTCCCATTTGTTCTGTGTCGAGGGGGTGCCCAATCCCCCTCGGCATCAACTCCCCCAAATTGTCATTCTATGCTGATGGGGGCCCAATCCCCATTGGCTTAAATACCCCCACCCCAAAAAAGGTAGGTGGCACACTGGGAGCCCACCCCAGTGTGCTGGAGAAGCAAGCCTGGGAAAACAAAAACTTCCCGTGATGTCTTTTTCTTTTTTTTTCCTCCCTGAAACAAAGGAAACAGTCCCACAGCTGTCGCTGTCCCCTCCACCAACCCACACCCACCCACTGTGCACCCTACCTTTTCATACCCCCTCCACCCCATACTTATCTCTGGAGCCTGCCGCGATAATCTTCGGTGTACCAGGAACACGTCTGCACTCTTCAAAGCCAACCATGAACTGAAGAAATGCTGGTACACTGTATAATGGCATAAATAGGTTTTTTTCAATGTTGGTGCATATCTCAGTCATTTTGGGGAATTTTGGCACCAAATTTTCAAGATCGAGTTATTGGGACCCCTCCTCATTAATTCAGCCACTGTCATGGCATTATTCAGTCCTGAAAGGTGATTTTTGCAGTTTCTGCATGGAATCACCTTCCGGGAATCGATTAACAAAATGACAGTGCCAGTGTTCATGAGGTAGGCTCTCAAAAAGCCTAAGTTGCAAATCTGATGAAAAAAAAATCCAAAAAATGACTGTTTTATGAGTGTGAGTTGCACAGTTTCCACACACACTCGTAACTTCGCAAATTTGTAATATTATCACTCCAGATTTTCAACATTGGCATTTTTCCACACCTCCTTATGAATAGTACAGCTGTCATTTTTCACATCCTGGCCAAGATGTGTTTTTGCACTTCCAGCGCAGAATAGCATGGTCACTGTGGGAAGTCAGTGTTCGGAACAGATTAAAAACAAATAACAGCGACACTGTTCGTGAGCAGAGGTGCTAAAATGCCTATGTTGAAAAGTCCATGAAATGACTGTGTTACGAGTGTACGTTTCACAGTTTCCATGAACCTTCATAATTATGCACATTTGTAATATTTTCACTCCAGATTTTCAGAATTGGCCTTTTTTCACACCTTCTTATGAATAGTACAGCTGTTATTTTTCATATCCTGCTCAAAATATGCATTTACACATATCTGGCGCAGAATTGCACAGTCGCTGTGGGAAATCAATGTTTGGGACAGATTAGGAAAATCATAGTGACACTGTTCATGAGCAGAGGTCACAAAATGCCTATGTTGAAAATTTGATGAAAAAATTCCACTAAATGACTGTGTTATTCGCAGGTGTTGTGCAATTTCCAATTAAGCCTGGAAGTTTGAATATTTGTAATATTTTCACTCCAGATTTTCAATATTGCCAATTCTTCAAACCTCCCAATAAATGGAACAGCTTTCATTCTTCACATCCTGCCCGATCTGTGTTTTCATACATCTGGCGCAGAATGGCACGGTCGCTGTGGGAACTCAAAGTTCAGGACACATTAACAAAATCACAGTGCCACTGTTCATGAGAAGAGGTCCCAAATGCTTTCATGAGG
The DNA here is from genome assembly GCA_016271365.2 of Neoceratodus forsteri. Taxonomy (NCBI): domain Eukaryota; kingdom Metazoa; phylum Chordata; order Ceratodontiformes; family Ceratodontidae; genus Neoceratodus; species Neoceratodus forsteri. Next base: position 1,361,571,045 of record CM028130.1, on the reverse strand, counting down.
TGGTGGTCACAAAAAGACCATGTTGAAAATTTGTAGCGCAAATACCAACAAACCTCTGGGGCATTAGGGTGTCTAACCATAATGTTCCACCCTGTACAGACCAACAGGCATCAGGGGTGTGCCTTTGGATTGTGGACTGTAATGCTCATGCTATTCCACCCCCACTCCACCATCCTGCAGCAAGTGACAGGCATCGAAGTGTGCCTTGAACTCTTCAGCCCCAGAGTTCATCCCGTTCTCCTATACTGCAGCCATTATAGCATATGTCCTTATAGAATGAGGTGACTGTACAGCCAAACACCCCAAGGCACACCTCAATACGTATTGGTGTCTACAGGATAGGGTGAATGAAATGGCACGAACATTATGGGCGACGACCCAAATGCATACCCCAATGCCTGTCTGTCTCTGCAGGGTGGAGGTGGGGTTGGCGTGAAATTCAGTACTTCACTGCTATTCCTATTCTGCATCTCTCTAACTCCTGCATTTCCAATGCTAATACCAGCAAGCAAACATTCAGCATTGACAAATGCTTGTTTTATATGCTGCTTGTGAAGTGGGACACAAGTACTGATTTTTACAGTACTGTGACACCACTGTCCTGTGGTTCCATTGGATGCCAGCTGAGAAGGTGCAGTGGGAAAGCAGTGGCATGCATTGATTTCACTGTCTGCTGTGGTTTGGTTGGCATAAGTGATTCCAATTGTAAAGTTATGTCCCGATAAGAACATAGCTGAAAGAGGCTATAAGCCAGTCAGAATGGAAGATGTTTTGTTCCTATTTTACAAGTCATTTTAAAACCTAAATAAGGATTAAGATGTACTTACAGCTGCTCATTGCTGGCAATGTTCCAACTTTGCCAGAACTGCATTTAACATGGTTTGCCACTTCAACAATTTTCCAGTGATGTAAAACTTTGCAACATTACTATTACTAGTACCAGTTGGAGTCTGAAATGCTTGCAAGCAGAAGGTGTAGGTGTGTGGTTAGTAATAGCAGGTACCACTTGGACAAGAGAATACTCACTTTTCTTGTTTTATTCTCTGGTAACTTCATAAGGCCCACTAGGCAAGACTGCCTGTTTACAGGGGTGAGCCAGGAGCACTGGAGAGTTTAAATGACTTGCTTAGAGTTAAACAGTATGCAAGTGGTGGTTGTAGGAATTAAACCCAGGTCTGTTGTATGTATCAAGCTCATTCATAGCTCATTACTCTAACCTATAAGCTTTACTGCCAGCTCCCTGAATAGATAAAGTTGAACAATGTTACTGTAAGTTGAGTTTAGGAAAGATTAAAGATTCAAGATTCTCCAGATCCTTCAGCAATAACGTTAGGCAGCATCTACAGTTGAACTGAAACATCTTTCAGAAATGACTGACGTTGGAGGGCATCAGAAACTATAAAGCCACTTTAGCCAGTTGAGGTCAAATGACTTCCTGTTTATCCAGAATTGGATAAAATCAGTGTTTGTGTAATGCAGTGACTCTGCTAAATAAACCTGTGTCATGTTCTCTGGTAATATGAACACGTATTTCACCATAATGTCCATGTGGCAAGGGCATCATATATCCAAAGCTTCCAAAAGACTTTCTTTGTCAAGATCATCAATATCTTACTCTTCTATCACTCTCATGCTCATGCCTGCCACAAACACCAAAAATGGTAGTATGAGTGGGAGAGTATGAGCAGACATTGTATATGCACAGTATTGCCAGTTTCAATTAAACAGTATTTGCTACTACATCATAAGTGAACTCAAAATTTTCTGTTTTATATAGTAGAGCATCTAAGGGGGTGAAGAACGCATTAGGACACAGCAGTGTTGCCATGCCAAAATGCATGTCCAATCTAATGCTGTCATACCTGAATAAAATGTATGTAAGAAATATCTCTATCACTTCTTCTGAGATGTCTCAGATTAATTATCGGTGTCACATCCTTTGCCACTATTATCATGGTAATCGCCAGAACTGCCACAACTGACATTGCTCCTTCCACCATCACAAGTCTTACATCACTGGTTTGGGGTAAAACATTGTAAATAATGGTGTGTGTGGTGGTCAAGTAGACTCATCACAGGAAGGGTAATGCTAAGGGTTGCAGTCCCTGCACTGAATCCTTTGGTAGCTGGTGCATATGGTAGAACTCACTACTGCACCAATGACAGATTCTACCCACAACACATCCTTAAATTCCATAGCCCAAAACACAACTTTCCGCTCTACAATTCTGTCCACCATAGAAAAGACAGGGTTTCACAATGTGTATGCATCATTAATTATTTAATGTAATGGGGAACTTCATAGCTCATTACTCTAACCTATAAGCTTTACTGCCAGCTTCCTGAATAGATAAAGTTGCTGTGCTCATCACAGGTTGAAAGTACATGGCAAGTGCATGGAAAGCACTTTTAAATATTGTATTGGACTTACAGTACCTATAGCTCACAGCACTTCATAAATATTGTACGATTAAGCCTGTCTCATTATGATACTACATTACCATCATTTATTTGAGCCTTGTTATGTTACTGACAATCAAGCTGTTGTTAATGACCCTGTAGTTAAGCACAGCTTGATTGTCAGTGACATCACAAGGATCTAGAAATAGCAGCAGTATAGTAACAATATAGTGCAGAATTAATCATCAGTTGCTCTGGACTGCTCCCAGCTACACAGGAGCTCAATATCTCATGTGAAAGATCTTTCATGGTCATGTAAACAACATTAAAACAACAATATACACCTAAAATAAATGTTCCCTTTAAAAAATTATGAGTGAAAGAAAACTGAGGTGAAAAACAAAACTAAGTCGATGACAATGCACAGGTCAAATATTTGCAAACAGTTGTTTTTTTGTTTAATTTCTTGCATAGTGGTGTGTGTGTGTGGTTGTATAACAACAACAAAAAAAACTACATCCAGAAAAAGGAAACTGTGCATGTCATGGACTTAGTTTTGTTTCACATCAATTTGAAGTAATGTGCTAGATGAGAAAGTTTTTCACCTTGTCTTTAATTAAGCAGTACTTGCAAACGTTGTTCATCTGTTGGTTATGAAGGAGGATATCAGCAAGTTTTGGGGAACAACTGAAATATGTAGTTATGTCCTGTACTGTCTCATGTGTTTCTTTTAACTGTGCATATTTTTTAAGCACATGGCTCACCACCAAATTTATTATATGTGCAAAACAAGGTACCTCCCTTTAGTTATGGTCTTCAGCATGTTACTGCCACCATCCATCATAAAGATGCCCACATTGAGATCATAAGGATATACCCAGAATTCTGTTAGGAATAGGATGTACAGCTGAATGTTTTCCCCAGGGTTCTTCCCCTCCATTACTGTCACACTAGGTGAGGCACTTCTTGTGTTGATATGCCTATGTCAGTCTGTCTGCTTCAATTTTACTTCTTCAGAGACTGGTGCTGGTGGTATTGGGACCAGAATGGCAGTGGTGATGCTTGATGAGACACAACACAAAGGGAAGTGAGACTCAGGAGGTTTTGGTTTGTACTAAATATATTCTTGTAAATCACATATACAATATCTCCCTTTGCTGCCTTCTGAAGTGCCTCCATCTCTGAGTGTACTGCCTCATACATAATGCGGAAACATACTGACAAAATGTAAAGTATAAAGAAATTAAGTATTTGGGTTTTAATTCCTACAAGAACCTTTAAAAGCTAGTGTTTTGCAGCATGGAGACTCAGTAAAGATCAATGCCCATCCTCTTCTGCATCAGCTGTCTCATTTGTGCAGAACTATTGTGAGTAGTTACAGTCTATTCTGGGCATTTAATGCCATGGGCAGTGTACTTTGCGATTAGGTAGTTTGTTTTGTTAGAACTTTAGCACCAAAGTTGTTTTTGTTGCTATTGTAATAGGTGATAAGAATGCAGTGGTTAAATGATTATCTGCCTTGTCTTGATGATTTCTATAACAGTTTGCAACCTATTTGTACCATCTGTATGTCTGACATTTTGTATTTTTATATTTATGTCATAACTCAAAATGTTGTAACAATTTAGTCTTTATACAAACAGGTAAGCCTTGCAAATAGGGATATTCAGAACACTAATGGCTGTATCACTGCCTAAATATTTTTTTTTACCTACCTACCTACCTACCTACCAATGCTATTGGGCCTAGTTGGTGGTGGTTATAATCTTTCTTACGTAGTGCTGGTACCTGAGGATGCATCAGTTGGCTCAGTCTGCTGCTGCAATGGTGGCAGGATCCCAAGTTTCCAGTTGCCTTAGTGGCACAGCTGGTAGCACAACTGGAATGGTATTCCAGGCAGCCTGAGTTCAAATTCCAGCTGATGCAATTATTTATTTTTCTCTTCTGTTTGTTTGGGTTCTATATACGCACACACTGCACCTTGTGTATGAAAATGAAATTACTTGAATGAACCATCCTATCCCACAACTTCTCATGCCTGACTGTCCCTGCTGTTGGCCTGTCTGAACTGAGCAGGGGTTGGGAATGTACATTATATGTCTCTTAGGAGAATTCCACGTTAACATTTTAAATGATCAGGCAGAACACTGGTTACCGAAGTTCAAGTAGATTGATCCTGTTTGATATTTCTATCACACTAATTGCAACATGGTTTCAATGGGTTTGTGGTATCATCTATAAAATACTCACACACTGTTTAGCTGTTGTTTTTTTGTACTTTTTTTTGTAGAATTTGCATATTACAAACCAGCTTTCTCCTGAGGGACTACAACAAAAAACAAAATATGACAAATGGTACATCATTTCAGGCATTAGGAATAATCTCATAAATGTAACATCTCGTTGAGGACTTTCCCATAAAAAAAGAAAATAAATGAATGCCAAAATGAACAAAATGCAGTCAATGCAAAATATGATAAGAAAACGTAAACAATTAACACAGTTTATGGACAAATACGAACTACCTCAATCTGTCCTGCAGTAAAATCCATGATATAAAATAGAACACGAGGCTTTCAAGAGCACCTTAGAGCCTTCTAACATATGGTTGCTCCCCTGCCAGTAACTGTTCTGCTTAATCTGTTTGCAGATGTAACAGACTGAGCACAGTGACCCTTATAGGACCAGCCTCACTGTGACCCAAAAATTGGATATAATATGCAGCAATGTACCGAGTGAGTGAGAACTACTCAACTCTCCTATGATCATTACCAACAAGCTTCTAACAAAACTGAAACAATGCTTAAAAAACTTAAACAAACCCTAAATAATGTAGTGTAACTAAATGTCTAACTACAGTGTAATTATCCCTCTTGGAGGTAATTAATGATTACCTGCTCTGCTGTTACACTGAAAGTGAGGCTTAAAATAAGTGTGACCCTTGTTCCTCCACTCCCTCCCTTCTCCTCATTACAATATGTTTGCCCCTGCCATGCGTAATCCTCATCTCATTCTTTCCTCTCCTCTACCTACTCTGCCCCCTCAGTCTAATGCTGCTCTGGGAGGTCCATTCCCATTTCTTCTTCCCTAGCATGTTCCCTTGCAACCTGATTACGTGATTGTGCTACTCATGAGCTTTTGTAGAATTGTGGTGCCTCTATACTGTACCCTGCCTCAACTCCCATAATCAACTGTACCTTTTCCTCTGGTAACTAGAGTACATTAGTGTTCATTTCAGAACCAGACTGTTTCAGCTTTCTTGCATGTACTAGATGACTGAGCAGCTGCTCTGGACTTAGTGGTTGTGCTTCTGATGTGTGATGTGAGAGCCGGGGGTTATCATATAGTGGTTCAAAGATGGACTGGCAACAGTTAATGCCATGCACAGGCACATGTTGTTGGACAGGGGAGACCTTGCCTTTACATTTCAAGAAAGATCATTTCTGTCTTGAGTAGGATAAGGTAACGGGCAACAGTTATAGGAGGCAGAGGAGGAAAACAGATTGCTTTTGGATTGTGCCTCAGTGTAGTTTTATCACAAGATGCACTGGATGACCAGGTGGGAAGATTGCCTGGAGTGATAGTGGAACTAGAGGACCTCTAGGGACTAATGAGTCGTGATTGCCTTGGCCATACCATCTGCAGTCCCTCCCATGGCTATGACTCACAGTCCCACCATAACCATCTCCTTCTCCACCACTAGTCCCAGACCTTGTACATGCTGGAACTGGTATACTGCATGTAACCTTTATCTACACCTTTCCTCCCTTCCTTCATTTCCCTGTCCTTCTGTTCTCTTCCTCATATTTTCTGCATGATGACACACAACAGGTGACACTATGATAATGCAGTTACCACTGGATTCTAACTATGATTACTCACAATAGTTACCAATGATTTTTACATGCCCATGTAATCATATAATGCAACTGTGTATGCCACCACAGGACATGTGAGATGAGAGAAAATCAAGGGAGCTGAGTGTCAGTGAAGCCACCTGACCACATCCCACTTAAAAATCCACATAATACCCTACTGAAAGATACTGAGAGACTTAGGCTTGGAGTTTTAGGAGTGCTAATAAATTAGACCACATAAGATGTGGCTTAACTATTGTGCCAATCTACTGCAACATGTGGCACCACTAGAGCCCTATAAAGACACGTGTCAATCTTGAAGGCATGCATCTTTATTTTTTTGTACATCAGTGGTAAATGCATCACACAGATCTACAGTTGAAAACAGGATTTTGAATCCTAACAGTATGTACCCGTATAAAAATAAAGTTTTATGAATGAATGAATAATGTTATATTTTTGAGAATAGCAACCAATCATTATGCCACATTGATACTGCTACTAGGGCTGCTGCAAATGTAAGCTTCACTGAAGAAGTAAGTGTAGAGTCAGGACCTTCATGCTATATGAAACGTAGCAAAGTTCCTGAGTTCACTTCCATCATTGTGTGGGATATTTTTTTAAAAGCCTATTTTAACATTTATGCTACTTGTCACCCACTGTGCAACCATGTCTTACTACTCAGATCTTGAAAACTAATCCCCTCACCTCACCACTCTCTCCTCACCCCCCCCATCTACCCTGCCAAAAGTCCCGGTGAAGTTCCTTAGAATAAATGCAGTAGAGATAGTACAGGCATAATAAATGTCTTTCTCCAACATGTGACAAATTATGTAACCATCCACATTTCCAATCCTATTAATCATGCAGACACCTAAAATCAAATGTCAAGCCCCTGTCCTGCCAACTCTTTAGCACCCCACCATCCTCCTAGCCCCAAGCCCTCAAAGTTTAAAGATATATTGAGTAGAACAAACAAAACAACTAGTAAACCATTCTGTGGTTGAGTAATTGTACTCTCTTCTGTGTCCTGGATTACATGACTAAATGGTGACATCTTCCTTCAGTAACACTGAACTTGCAGTTTGTCCTCCACCGAATAGCTTGTCCACCACAGGAGAATTTCCAGCTGTTACTCTCTATGGGCCATATGAACTGAGCCTATTTGCTGAGTATATGAGGTGTGTAGGCAACCCTATGTGTAAATGCCATGCAATGGGGGTCTGGCAGCATGCAATATCAGTGCTTCACCCAGATGCACACCGGATCCCCCAACCGCACGGCAACAACATGCCACATGTGGGGATGGGGGCGGTGTCAAGGGCATGCCTGCACTCTGCATGATTCACAAAGGTGCAGAATCACACAGAGTGCTGTATACTGGGGTGTATGTGTTATGGCAGGGGGTACTCTGACATAACTGTGTTAGGTGGCCATCTCCCACACGCCCATAGCTCCACAGCTGGCACGGTAGTAGGGTACAGTATATCTCGCACCAGCCCCCATGTGCAGAGCCATCTACCATGTTGAGACATATGTATTCCCTACCCCAAGTACACTCTGTCCCATTGTGATGGAACAGTGGGGAGCATAGCACACCATATAGTCCATCGGTACCATGCCAGACATGTCTGGCTGTGGCACATACCTAGAACAGTAATACACCTATTCTGTCAGCATCCTAGATTTTTAGTACTGAGCTGTATGATGTGTCCCTTCAGTGGGATGTTGGTCCCACTGTCTGTATGCCATGTCTCTGATTGTTGCCTGAAGGGGTAGAGTGATATGGGGTATAGTCCTCTACAGGTGCATGCCTACATGCACCTCAGTGGCATGGTAACCATCTGGGTGGGAGACTGCCAGTCCCTAGGGTTGGATAGAATGGGTCAGCATGAGGACATGGGGTGAGTCAAACATGCTACTCGGGCAGGCAGTCTATGAATGCCCAGCAGCTGTAGTATGCACATGTGCCCAGCATACCTCCCAACCTGTTGCCTCCTGCCTCAGGGACAGGGTATAGCATCATCAGGGACAGTGACCCCAATGCAGGGCCACATTGTACACAGCTGTACCAGCCATGCAAACAGCCATTAGACTGAGGGGTACTGTGTGTGATGCATGTTCTATATATGACCACGATGGTACCAGTACCAGGTGACTGTATGTAATGCCTGTACTCCCCACACATCTGTCACGGGACCCAGCTGTTATGTGGGAGGGGGGACTTGGTTGGGGCACTACACAGGACATCCTTGACCATCAGGGACTGTTGCGTGGTATGGTGCCCGGTAGCATTATTATACACCAGTATGGTGTGGCCTGCACTGTCTACCATAGACAGCTTACTGGTGCCACAGATGGCTCCACCTGCATATACTACTATGCACTGCTGTATCCTGTAGTTCTGGGCACAACAATCATATGTGTACCCATACAGCTCAAGGGTGATGATGGTGATCCTGTACTTCTGTGGGTTTCCACACCATCCCAGGCTCATCTGTATGCCCCCATAAGGGATCCACTCTGGGACCCAGGGCAGGCATCTGATTGGATGACTGCCTGGGCCCCACACCCCCCCCCCATGCAGCCCCAATCAAGCTGTGCTAGTGGGGGGGTGCAGACAGGCAGTAGTGAATCTGGACCGGTGGGCACCTGTCTCTGGGTGTGAAGCTGTGTGGGAAAGGTACACACATTTGGCACAAACTTTACACCATTTAGTGCATAGGACCCTATGTTCTTAACATACTCTGTATGTACTCAATGTTTGGGAACTCAGGGGATAAGAGGTATGTTGGGTGCTATAGGGTGGGTATGTGGGGGGTCATCACTTGATTTGGGGAGTCAGGGTGATTGATGGGGTTAGGGAAGATGGATGATTATGTGATTTGGTGTAGGAGGATGGGGTTTATAATACTATGACTACTGCATTTATCATAAGAAATTTGCTGGGACTGGGATGTAGGTACCAGAAGGTGGCAGGGTATGGGGAAAGTATTTATAATGGCATGGGTTGTGGGACACAGTTGCAGAGTGGGTAAACGTGGCATAAATGTTAAAAAAATGCTTTATCAAAAAAAAATGTAGTTGTTAAACTAAGCATATTGGAACTTTACCAGAACTTTTGCCTGCAAATATGTATAGACTTCATCAGGTGAAGAAGGTACTTTGCTGGGCAAAGATGTGCAAAATGTTACATAGCATTATGCAAAGTTGGGCAGTTTCACAAAGAATTTTGTGCCACAAAGATTCCCAATATTGCACACCCCTACCTGCCACAAGTGTACACAGAAACTGGACTTGTACCTGTGGCAGGATGGCTGAAAATCCAGCTCCTAGTATCTTACAGAGCAGCCAACTTCTTACTTGTCACTGACTGTCTGATTCTGACTGTATCAAGCAGGCCAAAAAAGATAGTTTTTTTCCCTACATGGCAAGCATTCAGTAAAATAAATATTATTCATCAAATACTGCAAAAGCTTTGAAAATCCACATTGTCCATTACTTGCAGGAAATAGTCCCTGCCTTGCTGCAGGGCTACAAATGCAGCATACACTCATGACACTACTCTCCTCTACAGTAATGCTAATGTTATTGGCCTGCCTGAAACTTGTTAGATGCTGTTACCTAGCTAACTGGAATGATAATCTCTGATGCTATATTACTTTTTCTGATTACAAATTACTCTTTTGGCTGAGAAAGGAAGAGAACTCAGGAGCCAGAAGTGACACCCGGAAAAGGCAAGGAATATGCACAGCATGAGGAGTCCTTGATCTCCAGCATTGATGATTGACTACTGCCAGTCATGGGACTGGCAAAGCCTTACACATGATCAATGTTACTCATTGTAAATCAAGACACTGAAGTGCCAAAATTCCATAATGAATCTGAATTCCTTTGGACCACATATACTGGTGTGAAGGTGCTGTTTTTTTTTTGGCATTATGCTAAACTCCAATTCAACATCAGCTTACTATTAGACTAGACACTGAGTTGATTTTAAAGAAAAACAAGAGTTAACTGTAGCCAACTGACTTGTGTCATTGAGTAATCTGAAATAAAGTATCCTTCATTTGTGTGATAGCTTTAGAATTGCTTAACAGAGGGATAATCACACCAAAGCTTCATTATGTGCCTAATATTCAAGTGTGCTCCATGTAGACACTTACAGCAGCAGGGAGGTTCTAAAATTCAATAACTACAGCTTATAACAAGGTAGCCCTCATCCACTTTATTCAGTGGGAGTAAATATAGTCCCCAGCTAGTCAGTTACCAGGAACATCTCATTGATTTCTTAACTATGGGGAAGTGGACCTTCATGCAGTGACAGCTTGCAGGGTGAATATGGATGTAAGGGAGTAGTGCTACCTTACGTCTGTCAAATTGGACAATGTACCCTGTACTCAGTCTTGCTCCCCTGGACACCTCAACAATGCTTGCACCCTCTAGCTCTTGGGCACAGTTCACACTGCTCTCTAGCACTAAAGTTCTCAGCTGCACTAAATTTCTTGTGCCTAGGGAACAGCACCACCATGTTTAATTGTGACAGATCCTAACCCAAGGAGTGGGCCAAACAAACTCCTTCACCGGGAGTCACTGGGAGTAGCACGTAACATTATTCCAACCGCATTAGTGGTTTTAAATGAAGAAATGAGATAGAGGGAATTGTGCTGTATGAGCAGGTCTGATAGATTCCATATTTTCAATAAGCAGAGTGATAGAGATACATGCCTGGCACTTACCTGTATAGGTGCCTCACCAGTTATTCACACAGCATAATGTACAATGAACATATTTGTCAGACAGGTAAGTTGCAAAGTCTGAGAACTACAAAGGAGTAACGCATTAAAAAAGCCCATTGGGTGGCCCATTATTTTATTATGCCAGTGACCTAGGTTCAGAAAGGAGTTAAGGATGTTGGCTTTCACTGCATCAGCTACCCCTGCAGTAGGTCTTGGAAGATTCTCATTCCCATCACCATGGAAGTTTTATGCTGCTGGGCCTATCAGCAGCTACAGCACACACCATGGGATAGTGGTTGGACATTACTACAGGGTGCAAAGACAGCCAGGCAACATCTAAATGATGACCACAAGCTGACACCTTTGGGCCCCACCGCAAGTAGTCCATTGCTTGCTCTGTATCCAGAGTAAATTGCAGGGGAGTATGCCCCCCCAAAAGAACCTTGCCATAAAGGGAAGAATCATGAAAGCTGACAAAAGCAATAAGATTAATGGTGGAAGGCACTGAGTCTTTACCAGTGCACTGAAGGGTAACATAACCTGATCAGTGAAGAAAGACTTGACTTGGAAAAAAAAATTGGGGGCTAACTTTCTGCACAACCATGCCAATGATCATAGTTTGACAGTGGATTCGATACACTGGCATTAAGGCAGCAAGAATTTAGAAAGTACTGATGCTGGCAGCTGGCAGCATGACCACCCCAGTTGAGTGGGTGTGTTGCCACAGTATGGTGCTCTTTGGAGCTTGTTCATCCACAGGCGTATGCTATATGCATTCAAAGAAATAAAGCACAAGTATGTAAAGAAAGACTGGGAGGAATGGAAACAAACTGAAATGTGTTGAAACCAAGCCTGCAAGCAGCCACCAGCTAATTATAAAACAGAAAGTGTAGGATGGTTTAAATTATAGGGATTATACAACAAATTCATTTCTGAGTGAAATCCCAAAAGGAGTAACAAAATCACTTCTGCTCCATGCAAGCTAAAAAGAATGTAGCTATCTACCGACTTTAAACAAAGGATAAACAAACATCAATTTGGAAATGTTTTAGTAACTTCTCATGCCTTTTAAATATGCACAATAATCTGAAAATAAAGTTATCATTTCTGCAATTACTGTAGTTATTCTTCAAAATTACCCAAAAGAAGCAAATAAGACATAATGATTACATTTTTTCTTCTTTAAGGTTCAGGTTTTCAAAATACTGCTGACTAGTGTATTTTCATTGAGTGACAGTTGCATCTGTTTCTGTACAAAACAAAGCTGACTGGCATTCTAGAAATATTGAGGTAAGTCTTGTAACATACATATTTAATCCTCTACCACATATAGTCCTTGAGGACAATCAAGTATTGTTTTTGTTATCTCTGACAGTTCTTGCAGCTGCAGTTTAATTCAACAAGATATCTGTAGACATTTAGCCTGCTTGTACGCTTGGATTAAGTTAAATACTACTCCATCACCTTAATCTGTTAAAGGGACACATTTATGAACAATGGCAGACATAGTTTGGAAGCCCATGAAAAGTTATTTTAAATGAGGTATTGGGCATACCTGCAGCTGAAAGCAATCTATAGATATAGATGACTGAGTCTGTGCAATATAAATACTACATTTGAGCCATTATTAGAACCTTATGATACCAGTGATGATCAAGCAGCCCCTAACTGCATTGAGTTAAGCACTGCTTGATTGTCACTGACATCACAAGGTTCTAAGAATGGCTCTAATATAGTATTTACACTGCACAGACTCCGTGATCTATATCTTTGGACTGCTTTCAGATACAGGTATGCCCAATACCTCAATTAAAAGAACTTTTCATGGGCTTTCAAACTGTGTCTGCCACTGTACATGAATGAGTCCCTTTAAGCTTGGGATAATTCTGATTATTTTATTTTTTTTGTCTTTGGTTACTTTGTAGTTTTTCTGAACTTGTAGAATAAGATACAGATAATATAGTTAATGCATCCCACTAAGGTTACTATTTATGGTGAGAGCATTCCCTGGCTCAGTGGTGCTCTATTTTAGTGCATCATGTTTAGCACATGAGAGAGTGAAAAGTGACACTTCCCTCTCCTGAAGACTAGCACACAGACTTCTGAAGTTACTTTATCAAGTGGACTACTTCTGTATTAAGGTGTATATAACCAGTAGTACAGGTCAAAATACAAATACAGGCATAGCAGGCAGTTCACATACTGTAAGATGCCAGTTGGAGTCACTCACAATGTTTTGTACCTTGTGCATCATCAGAACTATGCAACCATGAGATCCTTGCCCTTTCACAGTACAGCAGTGTCTGATGTCTGTGGTTGCCATGGAAATTACGGTCAACCTAAACTGCATAATGTGGTGTGTAACAAATACAACTAAAAGCGAAAAAGTCCAGATAGAATAAGTTAAGCAGGATCACACTCATTTGCAGATCACATTATAGGAGGGGCACTTTCAGCACATGGAAAGCCTGCATAATGCTATAGGTCCACCAATGCTCAAACTCCCATCTGCAAAGGCACATAAAAACATATTAGAACACTTGGTTAAAAGACACTACAACTAAAATATAATATGGAAAAATGCCAGTACAGGAGTTGTTGAAAATGAACAGACTCACTAGTAGAGGTGTTGTTGAAAATTAGCAGACTCGAAAGAGTAGAAAGAGAAGCAGATGGGTGGGGGTGTGGGGTTTTGGGAAGGGGGATTGGAAAGACAAGGGTTGAGCAAAGGTAGCAATAATGAATGTTAAAAAATATAAAGATAGTAGAATAACAAAGAAATTCAACACAAGAAAGATGAAACAGTAAATACAAAAGACTGCCATAAAAGAGAAATCCGACTCAAAGCAAATGTCATAAATCACAACTCAGTAATCAACTTTCACAATCACAGAATCCAGTATTGTCAAAAGGGTCTGATTTCAAATTTATCATTAATATCAACCATTGCAATGCTCCCAGCCTATGTAACCAATACTGTTCTCTACAATTCAATTTTTGTCACAATTTCCCCTTATAGTTCTTCTTCAAATGTTTGAATCTCACTGCTCTAATCTCATGCTGTGATTCAGTTTTCACTTTTTTGAAGTTTATTCTCATGGCATAACTAATATCCTCTTTTTGTACTGCCCTTATGTGTTCTCCTAATCATTCATTCAATCTTATCTTAGTGCAACTCTTATAATAAGCTCCACACTTGCATGCCAGGAGGTAAATTACTTCTTTTATGTCACAGGTGATAACATCACTTATACTCACTATATTTGTCTTGGGTTTATAATGATAGAGGTTTTGTGCATTGTGGGGCACACTGTGCACCTCCCACAACTGAAGCAGGCACTAGGGGGTTTGGGTAGCCAATTATTTCATTAGCTGGTAACTATATGTGACCTTATCCACAATATTGCTGGAACTCTAATATGAGATTCTGATGTGTCTACTGTACAGGTCAGTCAGGGATGGGATGCTTTTCACTATTCCTATGTTTTTTCTTTACCATATTTGTCAATTGTATTGCTTTGTTCCTATACATTATGACACAAGTTAGTTGTGGCACAATTTCATTCTCTGTGGTATTTTTCTACCCTCCAGTAGTGCATATCTATTCATTCTGTCCATATCTTAATTAGATTTTGCAATTACCATATCAGAGTACCCCCTTTGTTTAAACCTTCTGACTAATGTTCCAGCTTGTTCTTCAAAATCTCAGGTTTGTACAGTTTTTCTTTATTTTGATAAACTGCCCCTTAAGGATATTAGTGATGGTGTGGCAGGGATGGAAGTTACAAACCAAAAGTACATTGTTTCAGTCAGTGGGCATTTGATACAGATTTGTTCTAAGATCTCATCTGTTTGTTTCCCAATCATAATGTCTAAGAATTTCATTTTCTGCAGATTGTAGTTAGGTTTGAAATGGAGACGAGGTTTCTATTTTCTTAAAATTCTTTGAAATCATGAAGCTTATCAAGTGTCCACCACCATACCACATCAGTAAAACTCATCCAGATATCCACATTTTCAAAACATGGATTATTGACTGATTCATATACAAACTTGTTTCCCAATAACCAACAAACAAATTTGTCACACTGGGGGCCAAAATTGCCCCCATTCTTGTGCACTTTTCTGGATGTAATTTTTACCCAGGAAGCAAAACATTTTTTTTTGTTTGTTTGTTTGTACAAACCATTTTGGTGACATTTTACTATTTTTAAACAAGTGCATAAGACAGAGGTAACAGTAGGTAAAATGAGACACCACACATAATTGTTCTTGTTGTTTTTCAATACAGTTTCACTTAGTGTACACAACCATTGCCATTGGCATTCACTAATGCTATTATGGTTGCTTAAGAAATAATCTATTTCTTCCATATCCCCCCCTTATGGCATACATAGGTGTAGAAGAAGTCTACAGCCATGGTAATCAATGACCAATGTTGTTCTACCCTCAAGTTCTCCACCAATTTTACCACCTCAACTGTGTCCCCAGTGTACAACCTTAAACTCATAACAGACATCGTTAAGCAGAGATCCACACACTTTGACAGGGTTTTGCCACTGAGCTGATACCAAAAAATTATAGACTGGTCAGGCAGTTCCTGTCAATGGACCTTAGTGAGGGAGTATGTACAGTAGTTGGTTAACGGGACTGCTCTATAATTAAACATTTAAACTCTCTCTATGTGATCAAATTTTCTGACAACCCCTTCCCAAGCACAGTATTAATGTGTTCTTTGATATTTGGGGTGGTGACTCAATTTGCTAATAAAAATCACTGTGAATGAGTTGTCTCTCAATTTCAAAAATATTTAAGAATGTTCTGAACAACTACACTACCCCTTGTCAACTGTTTTTATTGCAATATCTCACTTTTCCTGTAACCCTTCTAATGCTCTCCTCTCATTCTTGCTCAAATTTTGGAAATACCTGTTATTACCATTATTAGATTGAAAACTCTATTTTAAGTCCATCTCACATGTTTTAAAAAGAGTCTCAAGCTCCAGTAATAAAGGCAGACAAAAAGCTGAATTTTGGTCTGAGTTTACAAATAACTGGTTTTGTGGTCTGTTCACTCTCTATTTCTCCATCGTTCTGTTCGTCCATCTTTTCTTCTGTACTCTGAAAGTTACAAAAGGCCTTCTCCAAACTACTCTCCTGGT
Source organism: Neoceratodus forsteri (assembly GCA_016271365.2). Taxonomy (NCBI): domain Eukaryota; kingdom Metazoa; phylum Chordata; order Ceratodontiformes; family Ceratodontidae; genus Neoceratodus; species Neoceratodus forsteri. The sequence goes on along the minus strand of CM028130.1, from coordinate 1,361,554,888 downwards.
GGTCTTCCACTGTGCTATCATTCCACATGACAGTACTAAAGGTTTCTAGACACTTATACATGCTAATAACGTAAACTATAGTGAGAAAGAAAAAATGTTCAGCACTGGGAATCAAACTTAGGCCTATCACTGTGTTATTGTTCCACATGACAGAATAGAAAATTTCTTGACAGATACATGCTACTGGGAAAAATATCCTGTACTGAGTGCTAACCCCCCAAACACATACACAAAGCTGCACTGAAAATTAGTAAAGAACTTTCTGTCAACTGAAAGTAATGCTTTCCACCAAGGTGCATGTAGACCTACACAAGCCCCAGTCCGAAGTAATTAAGCTGAATGCAACATAGGGCTAAGAGGTCACTGTTATGAAAATCTGTTTCTCAGATCTGCTGAAACCTATCTCTGACATCTGTAATTGTATCTATTTCTCTCACATAACACAAACTGCAGTGATAAAGAAAAATGTGCAATATTAAAGCTTGAACCAAGACCCCCTTCCAACTACTGTCATGGCACTTTGCCACCATGTTATCATTCCACATATTAGATTTGAGACAGATGCATGCTACTGGGAAAGCATATCATGGACTGAGTGTCCAACCCCTCCATACACACACACAAATGCAGTGAAGTTTTTTAATGAACACTCTGACAGCTTGAATAATGCTTCGCACCAAGTGGCATTCTAAGCTAGGTACATCTCAGCCACAATTTATTAAGTCACTGAAACCAGTAATTCAATGTTCTGAAAGTCTGCTTCCTAACTTTGCTGAAACCTGTTACTGATATCAGCAATGGTATCTAACAATTTTTTTCATGCAACATGAATTGTAGAGACAATGAAAAAAAAAGTGTACTACAGGGGAATGAACCCTGGAGTGTGTTGGCCTGAAATACTACATCAGGCCCTAAAAGCCATATCACTGACATCATCATTGACATCATACAGCCAAATCACTCAGACTGAATTTAACTAAAACTTTACCAAACACAGAAAGCAACATGCATGACCGAAAAAGACACTTGCAAGCTATACTTGCTGGTGACTAACAGTGATATAGCAGTGTCAATGGCTCAGTAGGTAGCACTCTCGCCTCTGAGGCCAGGAGATCAGAGGGTTGTGGGTTCAGTTCCCACATCTGGCACTTGGGCTAATATCCCAGTACTGACACTGTAGTGCAGCATGAGAGGGGTGCTGCACTTCTGAGGTGCCGTCTTTCAGATGAGACGTTAAACCGAGGTCCCATCTGCCTGGATTGGTGGTAGTTCAGGTGGATGTTAAAGATCCCATGGCACTTATCGAAAAGAGTAAGGGAATTTCCCCAGTATCCTGGCCAAATTTCCCTCATTCACTATAAATAGCACTTACAGCTTAATCTGGTTCAAAGTCAGTTGGCATCCATCTGTATCCCCCTCCCCTTGGTCGTGCCTCAAAATAGGCAGGATTTGTCTAGTGCACTTCCCTGGTCAACAAAAACTAAATAAAATAAATAAATAAATATCTTAAGACAGGCCATGTCATATCTGCTATGTATATATACCGTAAGTGTATTTTATAGGGGTGCAGTCGAGCCCCTATATTTATGGTAGTACTGGCAGATCTGTGTTAATCCCCAGTTTTTGCACTTTTAATTCCTTTGTAGCTGTTTATAGAATTTGCATTGACTGTTGCATGCACGGTGTCATGGGGTAGCTCTCTGGATGTGTCAAGTTTAGTTCAGGTAGGATGTGTGAATTCTGAGTTCCAGTGCAAAAAATGGATTTCCATAAGTTTTTCCCTCTTGGTTATAATGGGATTTTATTTGTCACCTGCACAGCCCAGAGGATTTGTCATTTTGGTCTGAAATGTTCAGGATAGAAAGGAGCAGAATCACAGATTAGCCTTTTGCAGATTTTGTGAAAATAAATATTAATCCATTCCAAAGTTATTTAATTTTCTAATTTTTATAAATTGGTTCTGAGCATGCTCAATGAGTACCTCAAAATAGCTGCATGAAATGAAAAAAATAATTTTTTCACACTGATGTCATGTTTTTTCATGAGTGGAACATCCTTTTTCATTTGGCTGCTATCTTCTTTTCTGTTTTCCTGAAAAAATTCATATAAAAAAAACACATAAATGATATGCTGGAGAACAACCAGCACATGCAGCTTCCTTATTGGGACCCCCTTAGCTGAATTCTGCTCTTAACGATTGCAGAAATGCATTTTATATATTTTGCTTTTAATATTATAAATCTTTTTTTATCTCTCCTGATATGAAAAAAAAATATTTTCTTCATACCATGAGTGACAAAAAAGATCCTTTTTTCATTAGGAGAAACTAATGCTGTTATGCACCACTTATGTTTAAAATGTGTTTTAATGCTTAGGTGCACTGAAAATGTTATGTGCCACCATATTGTCGTGAGAAAGCCAGATCTGGTACAGTAAACAGTGCCCTCACTAAGGAAAGGACTGAGGGACAATGGAAGGAGCCGTGTTAGCTGTCAACTGCTAAGTGAAAGTGAAAAGGGTGCCCCGAGTTGAAAAACACTGGAGGGGAATATAACAAGTAATTCCCCCTGCAAGGTAAGCTGAATAATGAATGAAACTGAGGTTTTCTCCTTAGAACATAGATAGATTATTTTAATTCTATTTATTTGCTTAAGTGTGAAGCCCCAAAATGAGCCTCTTGGATCATTTGATTGAAATGTGTTCCCAAAAACAGAGCGGCTTAAACCTTGGTAATTTCTTTTTTGTAAATCAGCCACTCAGTTCTGGAGCTTCCAACTTAGAGGGAAAACTGGATGGTTACCTTCCTAATGGGCTTAAAAGCCCTAAAATGAATTGGCAATTAAAGAAAGGAAGTGCAAGCTGCTGTATGTGAGGGATGAAGTAAAGGGGAGAGCCACAGTAAACGGCACTTAGAAAGCATTCTCTTTCTCTCTCTCTCTCTCTCTCTCTCTCTGTCTCTCTCTCTGTCTCTCTCTGTCTCTCTCCCTCTCATCCCTCTGTAAACACAGTGCAGACAGGGTGAGGTGATGAAGAAAAGGAGTGCCTCTGTGTGTGTTCTGCCCAAGTATGTGTGTGTCAAGCCCGGTTTGCTTGAATAGGAGTGACCCAGATGAGAAATGTATGGGAGAACTGTGTGTGAGAGCTGCAATAAAGAAATATTGTGACAGGTTGCAGTCTCTCTCTCTCTCTCTCTCTCTCTCGGTGCATTGTCCCTGATGTCTGATGGCACCCCCAATGTCTGATCACCATTCCTGTTACTTTATTTGTGCCCTGATGTCTAGTGGTACCCCCACCATCCGATCGCCCTCCCTGTTGAAAATTGTTATTTCCCTGGTGTCTAATAGCACCCTCCTCCACCCTCCCTATTCCTGTAATAAAGAAAATGGTCCCTTGATATCTTTTTTTTTTCTTGTAGGAAAGAAAATGGTCCCTTGGCTTTGCTACCTCCCACCCCAACCTCCCACTAACCACCAACCACCCATATTCCCCTAGACCCCATCCACACCCTCACTCACGTGAACATGCCTCAGACTGAAGATCCACTCTTTGATCAAGAACATGTCTTGCTGCTGGAATGGGCGACTACTATATAAGGAATAAGGAAATTGTGGTTCAATGTATTTCAAATGGTTTTCAGTTAGAAACATAGAAACATAGAGGTTGATAGCAGATAAAGACCGCAAGACCCATCCAGTCTGCCCATTTCTTTTTCTACCTTATAAATGTGCCATCGGCCTTTGCTGTGTCAGTGGCCTATCTATTCATACTCATCTGTATTGCTCCCTTATGCCTAACCCGTGCCTGTTTGAAGTCCTGCATTGTATTCATAGCCACCACTTCCTCAGGTAGGCCATTCCATGCATCCACCACCCTTTCCATGAAAAAGAATTTCCTCACATTCCCCCCTTAATCAACCTCCCTCTAATCTCATGCTGTGTCCTCTTGTCCTGCTATTTTTCTAATATTTAAACATTTTAGACTCTTTCACCTTGTTAATGCCCTTAAGGTGTTTGAATGTTTCGATCATATCACCTCTCTCCCTCCTTTGCTCAAGAGTATACATATTGAGCTCCGTTAATCTGTCCTCATATGTCTTCTAATGCAATCCCTGCACCATTTTGGTTGCCCTTCTCTAGACTGCCTCAATTTGGTTAATGTCCTTGTGAAGGTGTGGCCTCCAGTACTGCAAGCAGTACTCCAGATGGGGCCTAACCAGTGTCTTGTAAAGAGGGATTATTACCGCCCTCTTACGACTTGTGATATCCCTGCTAATACACTCTAACATCCCCCCTAGCCTTACCTACTGCTTTAGAGGTCTGCTTGGATGATTTCAAGTCATTGGTGATGATGATGCCCAAGTCTCTTTCTTCCTTTGTGACTGCCAGCAACTCCCCTCCAAACCCATATGTGGCTTCAGGGTTTCTCTTCCCTATGTGCATGATCTTGCACTTCTTTGCATTAAATCCCTGTTGCCACTCTTCTGACCATTTTGCTAGTTTATCCAGATCTCTTCTCATTCTGCTCACCCCATCTGGATCATCTACTCTGTTGTAGATCTTGGTGTCATCTGTAAACAGACAAGCCTTACCCTCTAGTCCATCTGCAATGTCACTAATGAAGATATTGAAGACGACTGGCCCCAGGACTGATCCCTGAGGTACCCCACTTGTGACTTGCATCTCTTCTGACTGTATACCATTTACCACTACTTTCTGTTTTCTGCCTGTCAACCAGTTTGTCACCCAGTTGACCAACTTCTGACCCACCCTGACCTACCCAGCTTATTTATCAATCTTCTATGTGGAACAGTGTCGAAAGCTTGGCTGAAGTCAAGGTAGGTGACATCAACTTCTCCCCCTTGGTCCACCACTCTGGTTACCCAGTCAAAGAAATCTATAAGATTAGTTTGACAGGACTTTCCTTTCGTAAACCCATGCTGTCTTGGATCCTGTACCCCTATGGATTCCAGGTGTTGCACTACCCTTTCCTTAAGGAGAGCCTCCATAATCTTGCCCACTACTGAGGTAAGACTGACTGGTCTGTAGTTCCCCTGCCTCCTCTCTGCTACCACTCTTGTGGAGTGGGATCACATGAGCCCTTCTCCAGTCTTCTGGGACCTCTCCTGTGCTCAGAGACTCACTAAACAGTTCTGCTAATGGCTCTGCTAGTTCCACCCTTAGCTTCTTTAATACCCTGTGATGTATGACAGCAGGTCCCATTGCCTTGTCCACCCTGAGCTTAGTGAGCTCTTGTAGGACCCTTCCTTTTGTGAAGGGAGTAGTGCTCACCTCCCTCCCCCCTGTGTCCATGGTGCTGAGCTGTGGACCCTGCCCTACCTTCTCTTCAGTAAATACTGAGCAAAAGTATCTATTTAGGATAGATGCTTTTACAGGGTCCTCCTCCTCACGTGTCCCCTTTTCTCCTTTGAGCTTAGCAATACCCCCTCTGAACTTTTCTCCTTTCACTAATGTATCTATAGAAAGTCTTGTCACCTTCTTTTACTGTTTGTGCTAGTGTTTCCTCAGTTTGGGACTTTGTCTGCCTTACTGCCTTCCCTGCTTCCCTTAGGGCAGTTTGGTATGCCTCCCTATCTTCATCCCGTTGTGTTCCCTTATATTTCCGAAAGGCCAGCCTTTTGACTCTGACCTTTTCTGCTACTGTATTTGAGAACCAAAGTGGTTTTCTTCTTCTTCTTTTGCACTTCCTTTTCTGTCTAACACAATGGGATGTTGCTTCAAGTATTGCATCCTTAATGCTTGCCCACTTTGCCTGTACCCCCTCACCTGGGTTTCTTTTTGCCAGGGCTAGGTTAACTCTGTTGGCCATCTTATCAAAGTCAGCTCCTCTGAAGTACCATATTTTTACATTGGAATGGGATGATTTAGATGTAGTGGCCAAATTCAACCATACCATGTGATGATCACTGGCCCCTAGGTGATCTTCTACCTGGAGATCTGGAATGTGTAGTACAGTATGGGCTGCATGCCCATTGGCTCATGCTGTGAACCAATGGCATGCAGCCCTATCGGAGATGTCAGTCAGTGGGCGGCGGGGCAGCAGGCGGGTGGGGTGCTGCCGCCCGCCCGGCTGACGGGGAGAAGCGGGTGGTGGGGCTCAGTGGGCGGGTGGGAGGGTACCTAGACCACTAGGGTAATAGGACATTTACTGTTTTACAGATGCCAATGATCGGGCAGCAATTGGTCCACTGGACCACCAGGGATATTGGACAGGGGGGTTATTTAAACAGCTGCCCACGATCAGGCAGCAATTGGCCCACTGGACCACCAGGGATATTGGACGATGTCTTATTTTACAAATGCCCATGATCGGGCATGGGGGGGCACCACCAGGTGCAGCCAGAACTCAGGTGGACACCCACAGGTGGCAGCTGCTGTGTTGCACCCTGCAATGTGGCAGCTCACCTGTGGGTGGCCATTAGTTGTTCCTTTTTTTTTTGGCTTAACTTTGTGCTGGCACAGGTAGGGGTTACGCATGCATGGCTCTGCACATCCCAGACTGAATATCAGGCTGTGCAGGTTATGCATGGGCACACCCCCCCACCTGTGCCTGCATACATTACTGATGCGCTCCGGCGCATCAGTTCTTGCTTTTCCATTTGAATATCGCTACTGGTGATCAGTGGTTGGCGCGATGGTACAACACTGTTGCGCCATGTGCAACCCTTTTGAATATCTGGACCCTGGTGTATTTCTGTTATTATCCTTTGTCTCAATAAAAAAATGACTTTAAAAAAAGTGAATTTCAATGCTATTAAGCCACCCCACATTTAAATGTATGATTTATTCCATTTAGAATACATCAGTGGCTAAAATAAATCATTTATCTGTAACATCTGACTCTTACCTCATTGAATAAATACTGTATCTATACTTACTTGCTGTTATAGACAAACTTGAGTGAAATTCATTAAGATGCGGTGACATACTTTAAGATGCCCAGTCTCTAGGATGTGGGGCTAGCTGTGGTGCATATGAGTCAGGTAGCAGCTGAGCAAGGGAGTCTCAGAACTGAACCTGTCTCCAGTACTTCTCTCCTGAGACAACTTACTCTTATGTATCAATGCACCAAGGAAGGGTAAAGGGTGGAATGGGGTGCCAGCTGGCTTGGGAGAACGGGTGTTGTAATGACTTTTTTTATGAAACTACACTGACTAATAAGGCAGAGGAGAACAAGGGGAGGAAGGGGAGATTACAATGGTGGGGGAAGATGATTTTTGTTTTAACTATTTTACAGGTTTTATATTTTTTACTGGAAATGTCCATAATGCTAAAAGCTCTATGAAGTGCAATGTTGATCACTTTGCTTTGACTTGTCAGAATTTAAATTTGCACCATATATACTGTGAAGTAGTCTGTATTTGGCACTACTGTACGTCTCTTCTCTTTTGTCTTGTAGGCTTTTTTTTCTGTGCACCTCTACAACATTTCAGGCTTGGGTCTTTGAGCTCTGCATTTTTTCCTCTGCTTCTTGCTCAATGGTATGTCCAGTGTTACAGCTCATACAGTATGTTGATGTATGTGTTTAGCTTTTCAGTTACAGCAAGCAAGTGCTGTATGTAAACAAACCCTGCTACCCTCTTGATCTAGATCTGATGAAGAGACCTTGAAACATCAGTTGCCTGAAGTTAGCTGTTTCACCAGTTCTCCACCCACTGCCTTGGAGGAAATAATAGTATTCCCAGATGTTTGCATTATGAACTCCTCTGCCTCTAAACTGCTCTCTAAGGACTTTAACAGCAAACTGTGAATAAATCTTCTTGCTGACAGAAAAAAAAAAACCTGATAAGTCTTATTTTTTTTTCACACTACAATGTGAGCTTCTCTCCACTCCTGTGGTGCAGTACTTGATTAATTGTGTTACTTCTTCTTCCCCCGGAGGATTGTGGGCACCTTTTTTATCTCTGGTACTAGGCATTAGTAGGAAATTGTGCACTGGTATCGCAAGTAATAATTCCTTTGTACAAGGCTCATGGCCAGACTACATCTGGAGAACTACATGAGATTTGGCACATTGAATTACAAAAAGAGCAAGATATTCCTGTACAAAGTACAGTGCAGAGCTAAAAGATTATTAGGTGAGTAAACATGACATAAGAAAAGGAAGGGAAACTGGAATCATTCTGTCTAGATATAGGTACTTATGTACTGTACCATATGCCTTGTTTATGAATTTGCTCGATGGCAAGCAATAATAGCTTCACCCACTATCAGAAAGTTCCACCTGTATAATAGCAACACATATGTTGTTTGTTTTCCATGTGTCTTTCCAGTCCCTACACATATCTGTTTAAAATACATCTCTTATTCTGGTCAAGCCTTGACAGCCTGCCCCACACAAGGTTTTGCAGGCACTTGATGCCATACACTGGATTTGAGATGTTATGATGAATGCAATGCATGTAGTTTCATGACCCCAATAAAACAGATCACTGGATATTTGTTCTACCATTACATGCATTACAGATCTTACACACTGTTCTTCCAAATTTCCTCAATTGTAAAATACTTATGAATGGACTAAATGCCTAATTTCCTCTGGAAGTGTCCTGATGTTTGGCTGAGATAGTAACTACACTATTGCACTTTGGAGAATCTCAACATGATAAAAACACACATGTAATTTGTTGTCTTAGTCTATACTGGATTGATTAAGATCATGGAATACATTTTAACAATTGACAGTCCATTTACTTTCCAGCTTGAACAAGTTGACTGTTCATACTGAGGATGGTGAAGGAGGAGCAACATAACTTATTGCAGGGTGAGATAGGAAGGGTGAACTGCTTAGCATATAGCAACATAATAATTTAAGGCAGGAATGGACTCTAGGATTATTCAGTCTCAACCCTATCTCCCCCTTTCACTTCATAATTAAGGATGACATATGTACAGTATGCTGTGCAAACACGTGCCAGTTTTAGGGGTATCTTAGACTAACAACCAAGATTATCCATTGACTCCCTTGGCAGGCAAGAATTTGCCCTGGCTTTTCTTAAAGGCCTGTATTGTCTTCATGTCTTCCATCTCTACTGGTAACATTAGGTCTATCACCCTCTGGGAGAAAATGTTCCTCCTGACAATACCCATGAATTTACACCCCTGTGCTCCAGGGTTTGTCCATGTGTCCTTCTGCCAGACACACCAGGAGAAGGGTAGAGAGGTGTACCAGCAGAAACACAAGGATGCAGGGAGAGTAATATGGAGCATAAAGGAGCCAACTGAAGAGAGAATACTGCAATCGGTAACAAAAGGGGACAAGACACTCTTTTAGGTACGTAAGTAAAAAGAGGAAGACCAAGAGTGGGATAGTAAAGTTAAAAAGGGAAGTGGGGACTGTGCAGAGAAGGAGCAGGTAAAGGCAGTAATCCTGAACAAATACTCTTGTTCAGGGTTCACAGAGGCAGGAGAAGGGAGGTGCCACAATAAAAGCAACAGGAGCATTGGATATAGGGAGTTTGACACTTGTCCATTTTCAGAGGAGAGAGTCTTGAAGGAACTCACAAATCTGAAAGTGGTGGGGTCAGTTGGGATGCATCCAAGGGTATTCAGGGCTGCACCTCTAACAGTCAAATTCAACAGCTCATTGGAAACAGGTGTGGTTCCAGAGGATTGGAGGAGGACTGATGTAGTCCCACCTCACAAAAGTGGAAGTAAGGAAGAGGCTGTCTATTATTGGGCAGTCTGCTTGGCATCAGTAGTGGAGATGTTAATGGAATCACTGCTGAAGGAAAGGATTGTGGTATATCTTGAATTAATTGGATTACAAGACCCGAGCTTGCATGTAATCATGGGGGGAGAGGAAGACATGTCAAATGAATCTGACAGATTTCTGTGACTGGGTGATCAAGGAATTAGATCAGGGTGGAGCGGTGGGCTCATCTCTTTTAGATTTCAGTAAGGTTTTCTTTTTTTTTGTTTTTTTTTTAGTTTGTTTATGCTCCCCTCAGTTACTGGCCAATCACTCCTTCAGGCCTCTTCAGGGACCAATTCTCATTCCAGGCTACTCCCAACCACCCACTGTCCCACATTGCAGCCACCAAGCGGGGGTCATGCTTAACTTTTTTTTTGCACTGGTCCATCCAAGAAAGTAATGCCCCAGCTGCATTGGCCCCCCAGATGTTGTACTAGCCCCAACATAAAATTCAAATATTTATGAAAAGGACATAGTGACAAAGTTTAGATGTTTAAACAATAGTTTTTATAAGTTCTATGCTGGCAACTAAACATCTGGATGCTCGTGCCCATAGCTTTGCTGTGCAGTAAACTGTAGCAAATTCTTGGCAGTGGATACATTGTCTGCAGCATAAAATCAGCATGGACCACCCACGGCCCTCCCTCTCTCCTTCCCTCCTTAGCAGCAGCCTTCAAGTAATTTGTCAACAAAACAAGAATGACTGAAGTGTCTGGGAATAAACTTACAGCAGCTTGATCCTTTTTAAAGTGGCTGGGCAAGGCAAGGAGGCAAGATTTGAAGCCACAAATTGTGCAGATCGGGCCTCGAAACAACACACTAGGCCAACACCACCAACCGAAACCAGTCAGCCTGCTCATGATGCAGCCACCTGAGTGAGGGAAGGTCTGGTGCCTGACAGTGTGCCCCATGCCCTAAGGCTGCTGTATAAGTTTGCTTCTCAACAACAATAAAAATCCAGCAGGTGTAAAATTAATATATGAAAGAAGTTCCTGCACCAGCCTGCTCTAGAAGTCCAACCCTATGTCACAGATACATGCTGATATCTGCAGGAGTGACTAGTTACCTCCCTGCTCCACCAATACCTCAGCCAATGAGGTATTCTGCCTGTAATCCATCTTGGCATTAAAAACATATTTCCAAATCTGATGCTCTGCTTGCTGTTAATCTGTACATTATATTAAGATCATTGCTATCCCCACAAGACCCTCCTCAATGTGAGTGAAGTTGGCAGTGCTTGGGGGCCCTAGCAGTGAGCCCCCACCCCCAGCATACAAGCCTGAGGCCCAGTCACCAGTTCCTGCACCTGCAGGCCAGAAAATCCTCAGTGTTACCTAGCTGAGCTAACACCCATCACCTGCTGTAGCCAGCATACTGTTTCCCCGAATCATTCCAGCTCCTGTCTTGGCTTCACCACACAACTGAAATGGGACTTCACTTAGTAGTACCTCCCTCATGGCCCAACTGAAACCCTTTGGAAAAAACACTAGGCAGCATTAGATTTTGCAGTCCTGGTGGCTCCCTCCCTCACCCTCCCTCTGTCAGCACCCTCCCACCTCCCAATAATCACAGCAATTATTCACTCGGACACCCCAGCCAGCACCAAACAGTACACAAGGCTATTTTCTATGGAAAAATAAAAATTGGGACATTCTCAGCTTTCCTTCTCCTCAGGTCCTACAGAACTGTAACTCTGCAAGCCACAGCTGACACACTGAAGCAGATAACTTAAAACGTAGCCAGATATGCAATGCATTTACCTGCTTCAGGCATCTGAACACAAAAAAAAGGCCCTGGTTCCTGCAAATTGATTTTGATGAAGCTGTGGGGTAGGGGCGGTGCTCCATCATTCTGACACTGTAGTGCTGTCATAATTTGTAAACTGGTATCTAAATTCCCAAGGTGTTTAGTCAGAAGTGTATTCCCCTCATCTTTAATTGTGACTCGCCGTGTGTAAAGTAGGGAGTCACAATCAAAGATGAGGGGAATTGACTTCTGACTAAACACTTTATGAATCTGGATGCCAGTTTACAATTATGATAGCACTACAGTGTCAGAACGATGGATCCTCGCCGTCTCCCAGCTTCATCAAAATCCATTTGCAGTAACCCGTTAAACTCCCAATGTACTTGCATATCTAGCTGACTCATCTTTTCAGTTGTTTACCATGCTTTGGGGCAGCTGGGTAGCACATTCTGTCCTGGTAGGTCAGCAGCAGTCACTTGTGTACTATCACACCTTTACTAGTGTCTGCAGGCATGTGGCAAAGGTATGTGTGGAGATCAGCAGTTCACAAGGTGGGGAAGAGCTGCAGACAAGTGCTAAATGTTTCCCCAGTCAGGATTTCTGTTGCAGCTGCTAGGCTGCAAAAGTGCCTATTTGGACTGTAAAAAAAAAAGGGAACTGCGTGATTTTATTTTGGCAGCATTTTTCTTAAGGGGCCAGGTTTACCAAAACAGGCTAGAGTGCACTAGCCAAGCTGAGAAAGTCTGGGGGAGATTGCACTGGCCCAAGTCAATTTGCAATATGCCCCAGGCCAGTAATATAATGTTAAGATCGACCCCTGCCAAGGGTACCCTGATGGATCCCTTCATCGGACAGGTCCCCCTCCCTGTGAAGAGAATGAATCTTACCAGCCATCCAGTGGTCCTTGGTGCTGCTGAGGCAGCTTCTTTGGGGTCTGGGAGCTCCAGTGATGAGGGTCCAGGAGGCCATCACCCGACCAGCCAATGAGCCATTTTTTACGGTTTTCTCCCACATCAGAGTGACATGCAGGATGCAAGGCAGATGCCAGCATCTATCATGCTCCCCATGGTAGCAGGACCAGTTGCACTACTGTTTCCCAGGCCTCTGCCAGAGGTCAGTAGGCATCAGTCCTCTACCCCACCCTCTTCCCAAGAGAAGGTGAGCAGTCAATGGATGCTCAAGCCTTCTCTCTCCTGCCTGGCCCTCCAGTGCCCAAGTCCATTCCTGAACCTGGGTCACCAGTGTCGCAGTGGTGATTCTTTTGTTGCACCAGCTCCATAAAGTTTTCTACACCACTCCACAAAGGAGACTAGTAAGCAGCTAGGTGACTTAGGAGTGGGGAAAACAGGTAGTAATCTGGATAAGAAATTGGTTAGGGAATAAGCAGCAGAGGGTGGTGGTAAACAGAGTGCACTATGAGAAAGAGAGGGTGACAAGGGTGGGTGAAACAGGGATCAGTACTGGGACCAGTCCTCTTTAATGTATTTATAAGTGACATTGCAAAGGGGCTAGAAGGGTTGGTCTGCCTGTTTGTGTATGACATCAAAATCTGCAATGGGGTGAACACTCCAGGGGGATGTGGAATGGATGAGCAGTGACCTGAAAAAACTTGAGAAGCAGTCAAGAGTTTGGCAATTGGGTTTCAATGACACAAAGTGCAAAATAAAGCACTTGGGGCACAGAAACCTAGGAGATGAGTGCAAAATTGGTGAGGTGGTACTGATGTCTACCAAGAAGGAAAGAGGCCTGGGAGTAATCATATTGGATTACCTAAATTTGGCCACACAGTGCAACATGGCAGTCAGGAAGGCTTGTAGGATGCTGGGATGCACAGGAAGGTGTATCACTAGCAAAAAGAAGGAGGCAGTGTTGCCTCTTTATAGATCACTGGTAAGACCCCACCTTCAGTACAGTGGCAGCTCTGGAGCCCATATTTCCTGTAGGACACTGACAGAGTGGAGAGAGTCCAGAGGAGGACAATTAAAATCATACAGGGTCTGTTTCAGAAGCCTCACAAGGAGAAAGTAAATGATCTAAATATGTTCATCTGAAAGAGATGAAGGAGATGGGGATATGAGATTTTTAGATACTTAATGGAGGTAAATAAGGCACAAAAGGGGAAATATTTTTTTGAAAAACAAGGTGCTCAAGAGCAAGGAGGCATGCTATGAAGCTGGAGGGGGTAGATTCAGGAGAGATGTGAGGGAGTACTTCTTCACAGAAAGCGTGATGGGATTCCTGGAACAGCCTTCCAGCCAAGGAGGCGGGGCCAAAAACAGTGGTGACATTCAAGAATGCATAGAATAGGCATAAGGGAATCTTAGGTGAAAGGGTGGATGGGCCAGAGACTAAATAGGGTCTGCTGAGATATGGTAGGTTGGGCAAAAATGGGCAAACTATGTGAGACAAGTAGTTCTTATCGGTTGGAAAATTCTGTTTCTTAGTCATACATCTCTGACTGTTCAGTCTTGTCATTACCCTTTAGTATGTGAAACACTGACATTATGTCTCTCTCAGCCTCTCATTCTCCAGTGTGAACAGATTAAGAACTTCCAGTCCCACTTCACAACTTTGTCTGCATACTGCTGATCATTTTGTTGACCCTGCATTACACACACTCAACAGCCATAGAATCCCTTTTGTACTGAGGAGACCAGACCTATATTCAGTACCCAGATGGGACCTGACCAGGGTCTTGTAAAATGGCAGGAGTACTCCCTGATCTGCTTTTACCTCCTTTCGAATGCAATGCAACATTCTGCTTACTCTGCTGACAGCAGCTGCACTTGATTGTCCCACTTCAACCCTTTGGGTCTTATAACCTCCAAGTCATTCTTCTTTCTCAATAGTAGAAAGAGAAGTCACACACATTGTGTAGATTCTACCTCTATTTTTCCCCCAAGTGTATCACTTTGAGTTTGTCTCTATGCAATCTGAGGCTCCAGATGTCAAACCAATCACCAGTTTATTCAGGTCCTCCTGAAGTTTGTCATCACTCTGGCCAGCTTAGCTAAGTCAGAACTTTAAGTAGCTTGCTGGAGACCATAGTTTACTGATATTGGCCAAGACATTGAAGAGCAATAGCCACAGCACCAACCCAGAGGTATGTTGCTGAGTACTCCTCTCTACTTATAGTAGTACAATTCCTGTCACCATCATCCTCTTCTTGTTCCTGAGACAGTTAGCAAACCACCTTGTATATGCCTTGGGTAAACTTTGCCCATAATCTTGTCATGCCCCACAGTATAAATGGCCTTGCTAAAGTCATCATAGACTATGTCCACAGTCCTTCCACAATTCCTGGTCACCCCCTCAAAGAAGGCAAACAGGTTGGTTTTTCATGATCTGACCCACATAAATCCATGGCAAGACAAGGGGATAAGAACTTTGGTCTTATCCAAGTTCCAGATTATTCTGTCCTTGATAATAGCCTCCTAAATCATGTGTAGAACTAATGTTGCTGTCGGCTAACTGGCCTGTAGGTGCCAAGTTCAAACTTGCCTAGTTCTTGAAGATGGGGAACCATCGGAAAGACTGCTGAAGGATTACTACAAGTGGCAGCATCAATTTGTTCCTATAGCTATAGCGCACTGTGATCCTGGTTTGTATGCCATCCACCCCTTTTGACTTAATTGGATTCATCTTAGTCATGATGTCAGTTATCAAGGCATGCATCATGATATGACAGAGCTATCATGACCCAGTAGGAATGAATCCAGTATCAGATATCCTCAATACACCAGAAGTGGCCTCTCTTTATAAGGAGTACACAAAAATGATTAACTTTAACAACAGAAAACTATGGACGTGAACACAAAAATTTACATGCACTCAAAACCTGGCCAGATACTGCCTCTTCTATGATTCACTTTGCATTTCACATCTTGAAGCACATCAGGAAGATAGCAATGAGCTAAAAAAAATTTAAAGCTATAGCTGCTAATAACAAAGTTTACCTGGAGAATCAGGGCTTCACTGATGAGGCCTTCTACAAAATGTTTACGCACTTGATAGTACTGGTGGAAAAGCAGACATCCATATCAGACCTCCTGACTATGTTAAATGACTAGATCACATCTGACATGTTGGTTCACGTTTGACTCCCAATATCTGGGTCCTGCAGTGTAAGAGTGTTCTCTTTTCCTTAAACTTCCTTGAGGAAGGACCAACAGAGAAGCAATTCTTTTACTTGGAGATTGAAAAAATGTCAAAAGAAAGTGAACAAATCCACATCATTGCCATGGCACTGGTACCGAATATCTCCAGCCTAGTGGAGTACGTGGATTGTGGTGAAGGCTGGATAACCAATTGCCACATCTTCCCTTTGGAATCACAGGCCAATGCTTTTTTTTATTTGTTTGTTTTGTAATACACAAACTTGAACAGTGTTATATTCTCTGCAAATAGACATAGTAACAAAGCAATAAAAATAAATTTCAAAACAAATAAATCAGACAGATACTACTGTGCAAAGCTTTGTGGTACTAAAAGGGTATTAATTCATTCTTCTGTTTTGTTTATTACACTATTTATTTTATGCTTTCCTTTTATGTTTCTTCTCCTCACCCAACCAGACCCTTTGCACCAGTCACTCCAGCCCCAACACCCCAGCACCCTCCAGGGCTTACCTGCCCAGGTCTGACCCCAGAGCTTGACCCCATGGCAGGCTTGGTTGACTTCCCCAACCCCTGCTGTCAGACAGTGTCTGGTTTGCTGAGTAGGGCTTTGATAGCTGGGTGTGAAGTCTGTGAGTGACCAGTGTCATCCTGCACCTGGAAGTTTCCTGTTTTGTTCCCAAAAAGATGTCGATGTGCAGTGTCATCAAGATGCACATTGAGTGCTTCTATGTAATGTGCATTTATGGCTGATGTGCCTCCCTGCATTTCTGGCAGCCCTGGACTGCTTTCCACATAGCCTCTGCTAGGGGCTAGGTGTGTGGTGGGCTCTGTATCCCCAACCCTTGGAAGAGGAGAGCAGTCCCTCGGATGTTTGAGCATCCCAGATGTTTGATCCTCCACACCCTGGCCAACCTTGTGATGCCCCAAGTTCACTTCCAAACCCATGTCATCAGCATTGTAAGTGGCAGCATTGCCTCTGCAATGATGAGCTGGCTTGCTTTCATGTTTTACTAAAGGGACATAATAAGGAAAGTTAAAATCAGTACAGACAGTATCAAAGGAGAGGAGGCAGGGTCATTGGTGTAAGCCATGGACCTTGCATCATTTACTGAGCAGACTCACTAGACCAAATGTCTTTCTTCGGCTGGCTTTTTTGTTTGTACACATTATTTTAAAGAGCTGCTGACACCTCAATGAAAACTTTGAAAAACATAAAAATTTGGTACAATTCAGCTTGTATTTCAAGTATGTTCTGTAGAGTTCTCCTACCCATTTTTTATTACAGTGAAAATGTGCATGAATACATGATCTTTATCTGTAAAGAGTTCATCTGCCTCTATAGCTCATTCCCTACTTCAAGTCTTAATGCTCTGTTGTCATATCACAGTCTGTTGTCATGGGAGTAACTGTGATTTCACAAGCAATGCATTATGACCTCATGTAGGGAGAAATCAACAGGAATAAATGAACTCTTCAGGAGCAGAGGTCCTGCTTTCTGCAAATGGCCTCAGTAATAAATAATGGGGAGGGAAAATACAGAACTAATGTGAAATATAAACTGAACAGTGTCTAAATATTATGTTTTGTTTAAGTTATCCTGAAGGCATCAGCTGCTCTTTAAATAAAGTGACCCATTTAAGTATGTAATACACATGTAGCAAACATGATATTATTAGCATGTATTAGCAGAAAAAGAGATGTGCACGTACAAGGGGACACAATATGAAAATAGAGGGAGGATGGCTCAGGGACAATGTGAGGAAGTATTTTTTTCACAGAGATGGTGGTGGATGCATGGAACAGCCTTCCTGAGGAGATCATGGGGACAAAAACAGTGGAGGAATTCAAGAATGTATGGGACAGACATAAGGCAATTCTGGTGGGGGGGTAGGAAGAAGTAGGCTGTTGGTTAACTAGGATCTGCAGCTTATCCAATAGGTAGGGAAATTGACAGACTAGGGGGGCCAAGTGATCCTTGTCTGCCGTCAAAGTCTATGTTTCTATGTTTCTAGCTAATAGTGTGTTATTTAGTTCTTAATGAGTAGTGATAAGATTTTAATATGGTCCAAGGATTCAAAACCTCATGCCCAGATAACTAAGGTATAAGAGTACTGAGGTATTAAACTCAGACCCAGCCAAACTGGGTTTGAATCCCACAACATCCATTTTCATTCTGTATAATTCTAAGCAAGACATTTATCCTACCTGTTCTCCTGGGCTGCACCAGGAAATGAGCTTTGGCTCAATGTAACTTTCACAGATAAAAACATATAAATAAATGTATGAATATATCCATGGCTCTTTTTGTGGACCATGCCATAAATGCATGATTATTAAAATATTTATGCACTAAAGATATAGGAACAGTTAAAGTGACACGTGCATTTTCATTGGTTGTTTCTGTTTTTTGTAGCCATTAGTGGGGCAACTACTGGATTTCTTTCAACATGATTAAAAGTCCAAAAAGTCTGATGCGACCACATCTCCTGCATGACAGCAAAGGGCATTGAAGATTTAATATCTGATCACAACTACATTTACAATGACAAATGCATTTTTACAAAAATATTTTGTAGTGCCTTGTGTGCATTACATATATGCTGAATGCTTAATTCTGCATAATGAACCCAATATTTGAACAGTTAAAAATGTGCTAACACGATTTGTACCATGCTGACTGAACTTTGTGTGCCTGAAAATGGAATAAAATGGCAAGTGCCATATTCAAAAGTGCAGTTAGCAGTGCCAAAACCTGCCAGCATGTAAGTGTTAATAAACACCAGGCATGCATGCAAATAAGGGTGATGGCAGATATAAAGGATGCAACAGTATATTGGAAGGTTTAGGAAATGCAAACAGGCTGTCTTGGTAGTGCTAGTTAATGCTTCCAAAACCCTAATTTCTCCAGCCTCCTGCAATCAGTGACTAGTGTGACCCCCACCCACAGCTGATCCCTGTATACGTTATCGCATAGGCATCAGTTACCCAACCACTTCTCACACATTCACCATTTTTATTATCTCCCCG
Source organism: Neoceratodus forsteri (assembly GCA_016271365.2). Lineage (NCBI taxonomy): Eukaryota > Metazoa > Chordata > Ceratodontiformes > Ceratodontidae > Neoceratodus > Neoceratodus forsteri. The sequence goes on along the minus strand of CM028130.1, from coordinate 1,361,536,286 downwards.
AAGTGTACTGGTATCCACCTCTTTCACATAATCCAGCAAGTACAGTATTAATCCTTAGGCTGCCGGCAGAATTAGAATGCGTAGGAATTTTGGACTGATACATCAGTCTGCAGCCCTGCAAAGGTTAAGATACCTTCCTGTTTAGCACTAATGTATGGTATTTTGTCCTTATCTAGCCAGCAATGGAGGTCAGCAGTGGAGCTGTGTTGGTTGCCAACCCATGACCTGATGAAGGGGTTGTAGAACTCTAAAGGAGGGTATCAACACTCTGATATGTGTACTAGTACAAAGAGTGAGTGGGGAGCCAGAAAATGTAATACATCTTTACTACAGAGCCAGGAGCAGAAAGGGATATCCCTAAATGCCAATTTTCTTTACTATGAGGTTTTCTGAGTCATTGCCACCAGGCAACCGGACGATAACATTATAGGGGATTTGGTGAGAAAGAGGGGTGTCACTACCTCACAGGAAGATATTATAAATTGGTAAGAGGTGAGGGACGGGTGCACTAGATGCCAGAGATATTCTGAAAGTGGAGATGGGAAGAAGGGAATGCCATATTTGAAGCACAGATGGAGCACATTCACAGTTCACAGCAGCGCTTTCGAGCAAACTAATATGCTGCTGAGCATTAATGAGGGCCATGATGAGATAATAAATTACTCTGAGCATCTTGAATGTTGAGAGGGGTTATATGTATTTTATGTTCCAACATTGCAAGTTAGCCCTTGTGTGCTATGGTGTTTGTGCCACGCAAATTTCTTTACCTTATCCTGGTTGGCTTTGTATGGCAGCTGCCCAGGACACACTTTTAATCGTTTCTTAAGGAACCATGTATTTCAGTCAAAAACATGAATATGGAATATCCATTTTTTATTGTATTGTATTGCAGAATGAAGATACATGGTTCTGAAGTTTAAGAAATGCCCTGCTCTCTTGTTATATGCATTATTCACCATAACAAAACTAAACAAGCATTTGTCAATGCCGAATGTTGTCTTGCTGGCATTGGCATTGATAGTGCAGGATTAGAGAGATGCATAATAGGAATGGCAGTGAAGTATGACACTGATGCCAAGCCCACCCCACCCTGCAGAGACTAACAAGCATTGAGGTTTGCCTTTGGGTCATCAGCCATAATGCTCTTACCATTTCACCTCACTCTACCCTGCAGACTCCGACAAGTGTTGCACTGTGCCTTGGGGTCATCAGGCCATATGCTCACCCCATTCCATAAGGAAATACATTAATATGGGTCCAGTACAGGAGAATGGGGTGAACTTTGGGGCCAAAGAGTCCAAGGCACACCTTAATGCCTCTTACTGGCTGCAGGGTGGGGGTGGAGGTGGAATGGCATAAGCATTACTGCTGACAATCCAAAGTCACACCCCTGACGCCTGTCAGTCTCTACAGGGTGGGATGTTATGGTTAGAAACCCTAATGCCCCGGGCGTTTGTTGATATTTGCACTCCAAATTTTCAACATGGGCTTTTTGTGACCCCATCTCATGAAAGCAGTTGACCCCATCTCATGAAAGCATTTGGGACCTCTGCTCATGAACAGTGGCACTGTGATTTTGTTAATCTGTCCTGAATGTTGACTTCCCACAGCGACCATGCCATTCTGCACCAAATGTGTGAACACACATTTTGGGCAGGATGTGAAAAATGACAGCTGTACTGTTCATAAGGAGGTGTTAAAAAAATGGCAATGTTGAAAATCTGGAGAGCAAATATTAAGAATTCTCAAAGTTATGAGCGTGCATGTAAATTGCACAATGCATGCTTGTAACACAGTCATTTTTTGGAATTCTTTTACCAAATTTTCAACATAGGCATTTTGAGACCTCTGCTCATGAATAGTGTCACTGTGATTTTCTTAATCTGTAAAGAACATGGATTTCCCACAGCAACCATGCCATTGTGTGCCAAATGTGTGAAAACACATTTTGGGCAGGATGTGAAAAATGACAGCTATACTGTTCATAAGGAGGCATGAAAAAATGGCAATGCTGAAAATCTGGAGAGAAAATATTAAAAATTCTCAAAGTTACACGCGTGCATGGAAACTGCACTATGCATGCTCATAACACAGTCATTTTTTAGAATTTTTGCACCAAATCTGCAACATAGGCCTTTTGGGAGCCCTTCTCATGAACAGTGGTACTGTCGTTTCATTAATCAGTCCAGAAAGGTGATTAAGTGCAGTGACCACAAAATCACATTTCAGGACCGAATAACAAAATGACAGTAACTGATTTCATGAGGCAGAGTCCCAAGAACCTCGTGTTGAAAATTTGGAGCCAAAAGTCCAAATAATGGTCGAGATATCCACCTAAGATGAAACTCTCCCATTGATGTCTATACACAGCTTACTGGCATTTCTTCAGTTCATGGTAGGCTTTGAAGACTGCAGATGTGTTCCTGCTCCAGCAATGATCTCAGCGCCGGACCTCAAGAGGTAAGTATGGGGTGATGAGGGTGTGGAGAGATGGGGTGTGCAGAGGGCGGGTGCGGGTTGGGGGAGGGGGCACTCTGGACTCAACGATGGACTGTTTTCTTTTTTACAGGTGAAATAAAACAACTGTTGGGCACACTGGGGTGGGCTCCCAGTGTGCCCATGACTTTGGGGTGGGTTATATTGGCCCACACTGGGTGAGCTCCCAGTGTGGCACACAATGGGGTGGGGTGGGGTGGGGGCAGGAATATGCTGACACAGTCAGCTTCAGAACACATGAAACACACTGGGGTGGGCTCCCAGGGTGCCACACCAATCTTGAGGGGGAGTTATAAACATGCCAACAGGGGCATTGAGCACCCCTGTGGTTGGCTTTCTAAGGACTGTGAGAGGTGGATGGCATCAGCCAATGCCATCTTTATTGAAATATTTCATTAGGCAAGGCACGCCCTGTAATGACGGGGCACTCCCTCATTGTGGTGGCAAATTTCTTTCAAGTTGGTGGCATGCTTCTCAACTGCTGTCATAGACAGTGTGCTTATTCATTGGTGACACAGAGACAAGCCGTATAAAGCAGTGGTGGCATTGGCCACAACACTGCCACACCTCCACAACCTGCTACTCCAGCAAGCTGCCACAAAATGTTGCTTGCGCTGCGCGCACAAGACAACATAAAAAGAATCCTGTTGTAGTGCTGTGCACTTGTTAGCCCCATGCTAATGCTTACTATGTACGTACAGTATTTGGATGATGCTGGCAGCATCTTAATATATTCATTGTATAAACTCTTTACAGTCAAATAGTTACCTTAATGGAATATATGTTTTCAACCTATGTTTATCCTGCTTTCTCTAGGCCAGCCTCCTTCATTAACAGCCATCCCAACCTAGTCACCCACCTTCTCAATGACTTATCTTGTAAACCTTCTACAGTGTCCCCCCCCCAGATCCCCCCCCCAATAGAGAATCCTGGAGGTGGTGCCTAGTTGGTGGTGCAATGCCTGAAGAAGGTAGGGCACTCATCTAGTATGGCTGGGGATTTTCTTCCCAGTTTTTCCTCCCCAGGACCACACAATATGTTATGAGCACTGCACATGCAGGCAGAGGCTGGCACATGCATATCATCTTCCAAGGGTGGGAGCTCCTCTACTGAGGACAGCCTGCTGAGCTGCTGCCCAGCTTCCACAGGTGGCAGACTGGCAGTGGAACTCCATGTCCCTCCTCCAGGAAGAAGGACAGCTGTCCATGGGATGCTTTATCCTCCATTTCTTCCTTCCCTGGAGAGTCCCCAAATGACCTGAATCTATTATTGAACCTGGATCTGCAGCATAGCAAGTGGTAGCACTATCAATGTGCTACCTAGCTGGATAATGAAAGAATGTTTTATCAGTTACTATTTGCAGCAACTTTTACTGCAACTCATTAATTAAAACACTGGTAATAAAAGCTGTTTTAAAGATATCTGAGGGAAATTAAAAAATACACTGATGATAAATGTAATGATGAAAGAAGCACGATTGTTAAAACTATATGATAAAATTTGCTGTTGGTAAACAATTAGTACTATTTTACATCTTTTAATGCACAGTTTTTGCTATATATTAAATAATTATATATTTAGTTTACTTAATTGAATGAAATATCACACATTTCTACAGACTGCAGCAGTTAAAATATTGTAAAAAATAAGGAGGTGAACAAAAAAAGAGCACTCCAGCAGTAAGGTTGGGCAACATTAGCCAATTTTGATTTCACAGAATTTTCATGAAATTCCATGAACATTCGCTAAATTTGGCAAACTTTTGTGGAATTTATCCAAAGTTCTGTAACTGGTCATAACTCAGTTAACATTATAACTAGAGGTCTGTGCTTTGGAAACATATTGCTTGGAATAGGCCCTAAAATATTTCAAAGTATCATGACTTTTGGGTGAGGGGCAAAGTAGTGCTTGTCACCACTGAATCACCCTACTTGCACTAGCATTATGCCCTGCAGTACCCCTCCAAAATCCCTGTGAAAGTAACACGATTTTTGAAAAGAGAAAGAAATAAGTGCCCCAGCTGGGATTTTGAACACAGGCCTGATTAAAATACCATTCTGCTTCACTAACCAGCTGTGCTACCAAGACAATTAGAACTTGAGGATGCCTAAGGGCATTTACTTTTTCTCAAAATGCACACCCTGGAGCTATATAAATTAGAGTTGCATCTTTATTTTCAAGGAGTGCAGTGTGCATGTATGTTGGAAACTTTTCCTATGACAGTGATTCCCAGCATCATGCTCCTTCATTGCCAAGGCTATCCAGATAACTTCTGTCACAATGGCCTTAGTCGCATTTAATTGTAAGGCTTGGCATAACATGGTACCACTGTTTTCAAATAGTAAAAATATATATTGTTGCCTGCAGGGTTGTTAAAGAGTGAGCAGGTGGCACTGTACGGAAACACTACTGCATGCCCATGTGCTTCCAGAAATCCATTTAGTCAGTGAGCTCTAGTGGTTATCTGGCATATTGCAAGATCTCAGGCAAGTGCACACTGATATCCATGACTATTCCTCCAGGCTCGTCACTCAAGATAGTGACCTGACACTTGGTAAAACTGTACTTTTGCAATGAAGCCTCCTATGAATGCTACCTTATTGCCACTTTACCCAGCATTTACCTTCCTCTACATTGGCTAAAGGAAGCTAGCAGCACACAGCAGCTCAGTTACTAATGGGCCTTCCAAGACTGTGCCATATTTCCAAGGTGCTGAATGATCTGTATTGCCTGCTGGTAAAGTGACATATCCCATTTAAAGTGGGACTATTAATTTACAGGGCTCTACAGAGGCTGGGCCTGGGCTACCTGGCTGATCTCCTGCATCTTCATATAACCATTCACCCTCTCCACTTTGCCGAGGAGGGCCTTCTGGTGGTTCTGAGGGCCAGGTTGAAGACTTTTGGGGACTGAGCCTTTGAAGCTGCAGATCTGGTCCTCTTGAATTCCCTGCCAAGAGCTTTGAAGGAGGCCCCATCAGTGGAGGTCTTTAAAAAGGGCTTAAAAAACATTCTTATTTTAGTAGGCATTTACGGCAAATACATACTGTCTTGCAACCTTATAATATATCTATTCATTTAATTAATTACTGTATTAATTCATTTATTGGTATGTTTTAATTTTAGAGTGTTTAATGGGTTGTATATGTCAATGGTGATTTTATTCTATTGCTCTATGTTATTGTAATGGTGCCCTAAAACTCAGGGGAAGGGCCCCATAAATAATAAAGACTACTACTATTACTACTACTAGCAACTAAAATGTATCACTGGACAAAATCTATGGCCAAAGAATCACAACGCTCCACAATTTCACAAAAGCTCATAAAATTCAACTTTAATTACTGATGTTATTTTGGAATCTTTGGCAGCTTATAACTTGGCCATCCTTTGAGCAAGAGATTAGAGAATTGACACATATGGCCTCTTTTCCTTTTCTCCATATTAGTTTTTCTTCCAGCCAGCAGCCCATTTTTCAGGGATATATCCTGTTTGCAGGGATATACTCTGATCAGGCTGAACCCAGCCACCATTCAGTTGGCTACTTGGTCTTTTTCCAACATTTTTTCCCTCACATCTCCTCTGTTGGAGATGGTGCCTCTGTCAGCCTCACAAAGACACATCTTCCCAGTGGCAGAAGATTGCTCCCTGGCTCAACTGCAGGGGTTACTGTGTTGGTGGATAACACTACCAACCCTCCTCAACTGAGATTCACTGCTGAGTGGTAACTGTCTTGGACATGGCCTACCTCCTGACATGACTTCCCAGGCTCACTTCTGAACCCTGGTCATCAGCATTGCAGTGCAATGCTCTGCTTCTAGGCAATGGGGGTGGTCTCAAAGCCTAATATTTAGGGTCAATGAACTTAATAAAATTGGTGATATTTTATTCTTTTATTTTAAAAGTAAAGGGGCTTAAAAATCTGCAGTTTACATAATTGTGAAATGTAATTTAAAAATTTCTGAAGGGTTGGTGGCTTATACCTCAGTCACCTTTAAAGATGGAGATCTGAAACTTGTTACACTTCTGTACTTGGGAAAGTCATCAAACCAAATTTGATGCAATTTGGACATATACTTTTTAAATTAGATGGAAATACCCGAAGTTACAATTCTGGAAAAATTCCATGAAATTTTGTGGAAGCCAAATCATAATTTTGCCAGAATTCCACTGGTGAAAGATAAATTTTGCCCAGCCCTATCCAGCAGTCATAAGAGGCAGAACATTTTTTGACTAATCAATAGTAGTGAAAAGCAACTTCCCAGTGCTTTTTGGCGAACTGGCCTCTTCATCAAAGGTTGAACTAAGATACCAGTATTCCTCCTTTACACATGAGCAGCAAACAGATGCTCTTCTGTGACTGCAAGGTACATTTCAATTTTAAATAATGATCCACCTTAAAGAGCAGCAATAGCAGCTAGCAGTCAAAAGGAAAGATTCACAGCTAGAGATCCACTTTCTGTTGTAAATAGAATAAAACAATGTTCAATTAGATAATTAGCACTATACAGTATGATGCCTGACATTTTAGAATAATGTATTTATTTATATCACTGAGAGACTATGTTACCACAATAAAATGTAAAGTGCTGTTTATCAAATTATAAATGTGTGAAAGATTCAACTGTAGACAGTAATAATATACCCTTCAATATTATAAGACTCATGTAACAAAGGTTTATTTTTGTGGTGACCCCTGACCACCAAAGGAAGAAAATGACAAAACAAAATGGAAGCAAAGAGTCATATTTACAGATCTTCTATAGTATATGTTTAGATTTGATTGGTATCATGTTATAGTAATCAGTGACCCCCTATATCAACACACTGGGCCCAATTCTCAAAAGGTTTGGACTGGCACAAGTCCCGGGTGTGCCAAACACACGGTGCATGAGGCTTGTAGCAGTCCCTGGCCTGCAATCGGGATTCCCTATCCTGTGAGCCACTTGCCACAAGTTATACCAGCTTTTGCTAGCCTAACATTACCAACCATTTTATGGGGTTTGCACCAAATATTTGATGCAAGCCACCGTAAAGAGGGTAAAGTGTCACAAATGTGCACAACCTTTCAGAACCAGGCAGATGGTGGGCAAATGTGTCCAGTGCAGCACAAGATTTGATGCAGGGCTTGTGAAAGATCCTGTGTCAACCTTTGAGAATCGGGCCCACTGTGTTTATTTTTCAAAAGCCATAATAACTCAGTCCAACGTCACACGAGTCATTACTTTTGCATGCCCATGCTCCACTGTCTCTGTCAGTCCCTGTGCAAGAGTGGGGGGAAAAAAAGCTTCACAAGATGGCTTTCCACACATTTTGAATCTTTCACTCATCAAAACTGACCTTTATGCCTTACAGTGATGCTCCATTCCCTCAAACAGCTTCTTTCACGTAGAAGAAAAAAAATGGAAAGTCTTTTCAGGGTTGCTTCTTTGACTGACAGGAAATATTTAATTTATGAACAACAAAATCACGATGGATCTATGACCGGTTTTCTACAAAAAGTTTGTTGAACGACCCGACTACAAAACTGTCATGTAGACCGCATTTGCAGTCGACAGACGGTTTCCAAGTTGGAAATTTGATTTCTTTGGGGTGCTTTGCCCCTGAATCCCCCACATGTGGGCTGTGCCCCCCACACCCCCCAACTTTTTATAATCAACTCTGAGTCAGAGCGATTGGGGGAAGGGGTACAAATCCCCCGAATACAGTGCCTGGGTCCAGCGACCATCTGTACAGTGACCTGGTGCTGCAATCGCTGTACTGATGGTCACTGTAAAAGTCTCACTGTTGGTGGTGGGTACCAATCACAACACAGCAAGAAAACAGGCAGTGACCTACGTCTGTTTCAAAGGTACCTGACTCACACAGAAGACAGTAGAGCTGTGCACACAATCCTGCCTAATGAGTTAGATAAAATACTGTAAAACTTCAAAGTTTCACTGTAAAATAATTTTCACTATTTTCACTGAAGCACTAATTTGGGCTAAAATAAATTTGAACTAATTAGTGTTATTAGCACTTTTTCCATTATAACAAATGTACTGCTAATGACATAGCACACACTTTTATTTATGCAATTATGGTTGCAATTCTCTTTGTGCTAAAATTACTTTGGGTGAAAATAACTAGTTTTACAGTGATTGCTGTCTTCATTTTCTGTGTAAAAAAAAAGAAGTAACTGTTCAGAATACAAACCCAGAAGTATAAGTGGCATCACTGCAAGTATAGATAGGTATCTACAGTTACAAAAATACCACAAATCAATATTTCAAGAGGCAGAAACATACTTTTCAGAAACAAAGCAAACACTGAAAGTTAAACATAAGTTTCTAAAAAAACATGGGAAAGTGAACAGGCAACTAAAAGCTCACCCACTATCAGACAAGGATATTAATCTATTCAAGTAGAACAATTTCATTAAAAAAACACAATGGCCCAGATATTCCAAAGGGTTGCGCCATGCGCAATAGGGTTGCACCAGCGCAAGTCCAAAAATGTGCCATTCTGCAATATTCAGCGGGACTCAGTTGCGTCCCCCAAATCACACTGCACAAAAGTGCAATAATAATGAATGCATGCGTAACTAAAAGGAGAGGAACCATGCATAAATAGCACAGTGCGATATTCAACAACATGCGCCATGCGCAATAGGGGAGCAAGCGGAAGTTACGCGATAGCAGAAATGAGCCAAAATAAAAAGGAACAAGAGAGAGGCACAAGAACTCTACAGGGAAGGCACATGCTGCTGAACCATAGCCAGCCACACAGGCAACACACACACACACAGGGCAGAACAGAGACAGAGCACCTGGAACACACAGGCACAGGGAAGGTGTGGGGAGCCACAGTGCAGTGCAGAAGGGGGAAGTGAAACACAGCACTGAGACCACCACAGGAAGGTGTTCCCGGTGCAGGGGAAGTAGCAGCCAGGACAGCGGGGGGAACACAGAAACAGCCAGGGGGGGACACAAACCAGGGACATGGCCAGTGCCACCATCCAGATGGAGGCATTTATGAGGGGGGTGAGAAGGAAGGCAGCAGGGCACTCGAGGTCTGGAAGGGCCCGTCGGCGGCATGCCCCCAACAGGCAGTACCGAGCCCGCACCAGCTTCGAGCACTACAGTGATACCGAGATTGTGGGCCGGTACCACCTGAACCGGGCAATTCTGAGGTGGCTCTGTGAGCTGTGCAGTGATGTGATGCAGGCACCCACATGACGGAGCCATGCTCTGTCAGTGGAGACAAAAGTGACAGCTTGCATGTGCCTGCTCGCCACGGGTACCTTCCAGAGACTGACAGGGGACATGACAGGCATAACCCAGTCGGCCGCGTCATGCCACCTCACCCAATTCCTCAGCGCACTGCTGCCGCATGCTGCAGAGTACATCCATTTCCCCAGCATATCGGCCGAGCACACAGCAAACATCCAGGAGTTCCACAGGGTAGCACCTATGCCTGGCATGCTAGGGGCAATAGACTGCACCCATGTTGTCATCCACACACCACCTGGCCCCGAAGGGGCAGCATACATTAATCGGAAGGGGTTTGCAAGTATCAACTGCCAGGTGGTGTGCGATGCTAGGAGGCGCATAATCAATGCCTGTGCCACGCACATAGATACATAGATACATAGATACATAGACAGTGTCGGCAGATAAGGGCCTATGGCCCACCTAGTCTGCCCATTTGAGCTTGTAAGTTCAGTTTGTTTTCCTAGAAGTCTATTTCCCCTTACCCCTGACCTCTAGAATTCCTTTATGTCTATCCCATGCATTCTTAAATCCCGTGATTGTTTCAGCTCCCACCACTTCCTCTGGCAGGGTGTTCCACTTGTCCACCACCCATTCTGTGAAGAAATTCTTTCTCATGTTTCCTCTGAATTGTCCTCCCTCCAACTTCATCCCATGCCCTCTAGTCCTGAAACATCTTTTTCGCTTAAAAATAGTGTTTTCCTGCACCCTGTTCCTCCCTGCACCCTGGGGGAGCACATGATGTCTTCATCTGGCACCAGTCAGCAATGTGTCACATAGAAACATAGAAACATAGACTTTGATGGCAGATAAGGACCGCTAGGCCCATCTAGTCTGCCCATTTCCCTACCTACAGGATAGGCTGCAGATCCTATTTAACCAACAGCCTATATCTTCCTGCCCCCTACAAGAATTGCCTTATGTCTGTCCCATGCATTCTTGAATTCTCCCACAGTTTTAGACTCCACAACTTCCTCAGGAAGGCTGTTCCATGCATCCACTACCCTCTCTGTGAAATAATACTTCCTCACATTGCCCCTGAACCGCCCTCCTTCTATCTTTAAATTGTGTCCCTTGTTCTTGCAAGTCTCTTTTCTGAAAGATGCTACCCTCTTGGACTTTGTTGATTCCCTTGAGGTACTTGAAAGTTTCTATCATGTCCCCCCTCTCCCTTCTTTCCTCAAGGGTATACATATTAAGCTCCTTTAGTCTCTCCTCATACGGCTTCTCTTGCAGACCCTGAACCATTTTAGTTGCCCTCCTCTGGACTGCCTCTATCCTGTCTATGTCCTTGCGGAGATGGGGTCTCCAGAACTGGACACAGTATTCCAGATGGGGTCTCACCAACTGTCTGTACAGAGGGATAACAACTTCCTGTTTTCTGCTGCTGATGCCTCTCCCTATACATCCCAGCATACCCCCGGCCCTCCCTACTGCCTTCTCACATTGCTTGCTAACCTTAAGGTCATCTGATATGATTACCCCAAGTCCCTTTCCTGTTTTGTTGTTGTTACTACCCCACCCATTGTGTATTCTTCCCTGGGTTCTTGTTTCCCAGGTGCATTATTTGCACTTTTTGCATTGAATCGTAGCTGCCATACGTCTGACCATTCCTCCAACTTGCCAAGTCCCTTTTCATCCTTTCCACGCTCCTTGTGTATCAACCCTGTTGCAGATCTTTGTGTCATCTGCAAAAGGCATACTTTTCCTTCCAGTCCTCTCTGCAATGCCACTGATGAAGACATTAAAAAGGACTGGACCCAATACTGAACCCTGCGGTACCCCACTAGTAACCGCCATTTCTTCAGAGTGGACTCCATTTACAATTACCTTCTGTGTCCTGTTGTCCAGCCAATGTTTTACCCAGGCTACCACCCTGGGACCCACTCCCAGGCTGGTTAATTTGACTAATAATCTTTTGTGTGGGACTGTGTCAAATGCCTTGCTAAAGTCTAGGTAGGCCATGACCACAGCTCCTCCTTGATCTACTACTTTGGTCACCCAGTCAAAGAAATCTATTAGATTCGTCTGACATGACCTTCCCGCTGTGAACCCATGCTGCCTTGGATCCTGTGCTCCACTGACCTCTAGGTACTCAACTATTCTTTCCTTCAGAAGTGACTCCATCACGTTCCCTACCACAGAGGTCAGACTGACAGGTCTGTAGTTTCCTGCCTCTGTCTTGGTCCCACTTTTGTGAAGGGGAATCACATCTGCCTTCCTCCAGTCCTCGGGTACCACACCATCCTCCCATGATTTATTAAAAAGAGTAGCCAGTGGTTTCACTAGTTCCTTCCTTAATTCTTTTAGAATTCTGGGTGAATTCCATCAGGACCCATTGCTTTGTCCACCTTCAGTTTTAGGAGTTCTTGCAGAACCCTTTCTTCTGTGAAAGGACTGGGATCGACCCCCTATCAAGAGTGCTTCTGTTAATTGGATTAGGCACTTCCTCCTCTTTTAGAATACTGAGCAGAAATATTAGTTCAGTATTCCTGCTTTTCACTGTCCCCTCTGCCCACCCACCGTTTATTCTATTCAGCCTCACTATCCCTCCCTTTGTCTTTCTACGCTCGCTGATGTACCTATAAAAGGTTTTATCCCCCTTCTTAACTGAGTTGGCTATCTTTTCCTCAGTTTGGGCCTTTGCTATTCTGACTTCCCTCCCTGCTTCTTTCTGCCTTAACTGGTACAGCTCTCTGTCCTGCTCCTTCTGTGTTTCCTTATACTTCTGGAATGCTATCTTTTTCTTCCTGACTTTCACAGCCACCTCTCTTGAGAACCATAGTGGCTTTTTCTTTCGTTTTGATTTGTTTATTTGCTTCACACAAAGGCTTGTTGCCCTGTGATGGCAGTTTGATAATTCCCCATTGTTGTTCCACACCTCCTTCTATCCTGTTTGCTAGTGCTTTTCTGAGGGCACTCTCCCATCTTACAAAGTCAGCCCTCCTAAGTCCAGTACCCTCACTTTTGTATGGCTTGACTCTGTAGCTGAGTTTAACGTGAACCACACTGTTTGATGGTCACTTGTCCCCAGATGGCAACCCACTTCTAGATCTGAGATCCTCTCACTGCCCCCGTTTGAGAGTATGAGGTCTAAGATTGCTCCCTCGTGAGTGGGTTCCGAAACTAGCTGTCTAATGCCTGCCACCTGTAGGGCATCAAGAATGGCCCTGCTCTTGGATGTGGCTGCAGCAAATGTGCTCCAGTTAACATCTGGCATATTCAGGTCTCCCATCAACAGTATCTCCCTTCTCTGCCATTCTAAGAATGCCTTCCATCATATCCTTGTCCATTCCTTCCCTGACATGGGGGTCTGTACACAACCCCTGTGCGGATTGTGGTGCCCTTTCCAGTCTCAGGGTGACCCACAGTGCCTTCTCTCCTCCCTGTTTACTCTTTTGTTCAGTTGCTTTTATCCCTTCCTTTACACAGAGAGCTACTCCTCCCCTCTTCTCCCTGCCTGTCTCTCCTGTAGGTTATGTACCCTGGTATGTTAACATCCCAGTCATGGTTCTCTGTGTACCATGTTTCTGTGACTGCTACTGATATCCAGGCATCCCTCTTCCATTAAGACCACCAGCTCAGGAGCTTGTTGCCCAGACTACGGGCATTGGTACTCAACCTCCATTTCCTGATGGCCTTACCCCTTTTGCCCCATCCCTGTCCTTCTTGCCTTTGTCACTTTCTCCATTTACCCCTGCCCTTCTCCCTATCGACACCTCCATGTTGGTGTTTGCCACACTTACTACCGTGATTGTTTGGGGGTGCTAGGATTTTCCTGCTCCTTTCCAGTGCCTCCCCCCTTGGCTAGTTTAAAAGCTTGCCAATGAAGCATTTAAACCTATCACCTAGGATCCTGGTTCCCCTCCCGGACAGATGCAGCCCATCATGAGAGTATAGGCTTGCATCACTCCAGGTGGACCCCCAGTCCCCAATGAAGCCAAATCCCTGAGCTCCACACCAGTTTTTCAACCACTTATTGAATCCCATGGTACGGAACACCCTAGCCTTTTCCTATGCCATAGATGGGTAGCACCTCCGAGAAGGTTACCGTGCATGCTACTTGACTAAGGCCCCTCCCCAATTCCACAAACTCTTCCTGCACTTCTCTAATCCCTTTCTTAGCCAGGTCATTTGTCCCTAAGTGGACAATGACATCCAGCTCCCTCCCCTGTGCAGCTGCTCTGGCAATCCTGAGGATTCGGCTCCCTGTCCTCAAGCCATGGCGCCAGGCAGGCACCTTCCCTCCCTCTCCCTTCCTTGCCCAGTTCTACCTTCCCTAACAATGGAGTCCCCACCAGGGTTGTTTCCTTCCCTGCAGGGTCCCCTGCCACCCTCCTGTGGGTCTCCTCTGGTCTCCACTGTAGGTGCCTCCATAGAGGAACCACACTTTGCCAGAATGGCAAGGGAATTGTGGAGAGGTACAACTGGAGGGATGTGCCTCTGTTCCACTACCTCACCCTCCCTGAGCCCACTGTGGTCCAACCGCCTCTCTTTCTTGGCAACCTCTGAGGCAACGGCAGTGGCACGGTGGTCCCTGGATGGAAGAGGAGGTCCCACAAATCCTGGCCAACTCAGCCTGGAGATGAGCAACCTCCTCCTCAGCCCAGAGAGGTGCCTGCAGATGGGACAACACCGCATCCTCCAGAACATCTCCCGGAAGACTGCTGCTCCACAGCCACTGCATTGCACCCTCCAATCATGTCTTATTTCTGGCCCCTTAACTGTTTGCAGTCCTTACTCTTTCCTCTGTTTTTTTTCTCTCTCCTTACTTTCTGCCAGTGTGCCCTTTAAGCTCCTGATTGTCCTGTTCTGAGACAAGAATATCCTATATTTCTCAGTAGACCGCTTACTTGTTCAGAGGCAGACCTCCAGCAGCTAGAGGGGGCCGGAGAGCTACTCTTGCCCTTCTAGGATGGTGGGTTCTTGGTGGTTCTGTGATCACTCACTTCCTGCCCCTAAACAGGAATTTCCTGTTGTCAGTCAAATCCTGTGCCTATAAAATTAGAACTAACTTTGGGGGAGGGAAGGAGGGCAATATAGTCCCAGCAGAGAAGTTCAGTCACACAGCAGTCCTTTCTCCTGGAGTCTTCTGCCACAGATTTGAGAGTGGGAACATCCCTACTGGCCACTTAGTGGATGAGTGTGCAAACCATGCGGAAAGACATAGAGCTTTGGAGGGGCATAGTCAGAGGTGACATGGGTATTGGCCTAGATGGCCCAAGGCAGGGCGACACTGATCACCAAATTAACCGCCACCCTCTAAACACAGGTGACAGTGGATACCCACTCCGTCTCTGGCTGCTCACACTATACCAGTGACCTGCGACCCCAATCGCAACAACGCTACAATGAGGCACATGCCACCACACGGAATGTCATAGAGCGGGTGTTCGGGATGCTGAAGGCACATTTCCTTAGCCTGGACACATCTGGCAGTGCCCTACAGTACAGCCCCTCAAAGGCCTGCAAGCTATTCCTGGCCTGTTGCATCTTGCACAACATGGCCAATGACTGTGGGATAGCCGTACAGGTCGAAGAGGGGGACAGCGATGGGGACGATGAGGACGCTGGTGAAGATGGTGATGGGCAGCCCCCCTTGGGGGACAGGACCCTCGACTGATCCAGCTGGCACAGCTGCACTGGGACACCATCACAGAGGAGCACTTCAGCCAACCCAGGTAAGTCATGGGGCCATGTGCAACCACCAGTGGCAAAGGCACAACCCACAAACATGCATGGACAAACACCAGGGGTGCATGTTGTCAAGGGAAGTGGCCGAGCATGGAATCACACACACACTGCCAGGGATGGGCAAGGTCTAACATGGCATGCGGTCACACACACACACACACACACACACACACCTCACAAGACATGCACAAAGAGTAGGAGGTACGCCGACCCCGCCCGCCACCCCTAGCCACACACACACGTCCACAGACCACTACGCCGACTGCCTGTCATTGTGTGACCGTCAGATGCTGGGCACCATTGCACAGTGGTGGATAGCACAATGCAGGCATCATCATGCACATGCCAAAGTGGACAGCAGCCGGAAGGGTGTGCAAATGGAATGTATGTGTGCGTGAAGGGCTGGGTACCCCACCCGTGCATTGCACGCTGAACAACACAATGCACACAGGGCAGCATCAGAGAGTAGCCATGCTGGGAGACAGGTCAGTCACGCACCACAGTACCACAGCCACCACAGATGCATGGGTGGCCCCGCCGAGACCCACCAGCAGTGACAGGCTGGCCAATGGCCTCATGGGGTGGCACCGATGGTCCACCAGGGGTTTCACTGCGTGAACGCAACTGTGCTCATGCAGGGGTCTGCAGCACACCGAACATGCCTGCGCCAGGTGTGCTTGGGATGCCCACAGCTGAACCCGGTGTCGACAAGGACGGTGTCACATGATGCCAGGAACAGGACTGGACATTGCACTGCACTGTGTCTGCAACGCATGGGCAAATAACTGTGTGCCCACTGTGGCCATGACAGCTGTGATTGCCTGTGTTTGCCTGTCAATGGCAGCGGTCACATCCTCCCGCAACTGGTCCATCCCTGCCAGGAGCAGAGCAGTGTCTCCGCTGCACCTCTCCTCTGCCTGGCGCAGAGCTGCACTGAGTGCATCCACTGCCGTCACAAGCCACATCTGCTGATTGACTGTTGCTTGGAGTATGCGGGTGTGCTCATCTAAGAAGTCATCTGCCTGATCAGCATGCTGTCCCTCATGGTGTTCACAGCCCTGATGGTCAGCACCCTTTGAGGGTGAGCACTGCACACCAGGGCCAGGCCTGAGCATGTCCACAGGCGGTGCACTGACACTGCCCCCTGACACTGTACCCCCATGGCCATTGGCCGACTGCTGATACTGCCCCTATGGCTTCCACTCTCCAGGGCTCAGTGGTGCCACTGCAGTGGCCACAACAGCTCCACTGTATTGGACACACGTAAATGCTGCCCCACTGGTGCAGACAGGCACAGGCTGGGACTGTGATGTCATACAGGCCTCCATGGCGGCACCACCCACAGCCATGCTTGTGATGTCACCTGCTGTGTGGCCATCTTGTGGCCCACATGTCTCACTGTCCATGATGATAGCTCCATCATCATTGGTGACAGATCCGGCAACAGCCCAAGTCTCAGCATGCTGGCATCCATGGACACTGGCATGCTGGGTCACGGGCAGGGCCTACTCTGCACCTGCTCCACCAACATCAGTCCAGACGTCCAGGCGGGCCCACTGTCATCTTGAACCCCATATGTCTGTGGAGGTGGACGGGCCCTCTTCCACCTCCATGCTACCGCCCTCAGTGGAGAAACCCATCACCGCTGACCCATGTAGATGCTCAGGAGCTGTAAGGGAAAAATAGTAGCATTAATGTGTGTGACCTACCCTGTCCCCCCCATTGACAGACCAGGACCTACCATGCAGTGACGGGCTACCACCCATCTGGAATCCACCACCCAGAACACCCTCGATGGCACATCGCTGCATGCTGCCAGCAACCTGGTCTTCTTGTGGGGACAGGCGTTGCACCTCCGGCTGTCCCCCACCAGTCGCAGACCATGCTGCCCTGATGGCAGCCACTTTCTCCTTAATTCTCTGCCTGTCCATGCCTATCTTCTTTTTGCACTCCTGCACAGACCGCTGGTGGCTGACATGCAGGTTGACAGCACGCGCCACCTCTTCCCACGCAGCAGCATGGGCCTGTGGTGTTCCCTGGCGTCCGTTGAGCAGCGGTTCCTGGTCAAGGTAGGCCTCAAACAGGACATCTGTTTCTGCCTTGGTGAAGTTCGGCCTCCTCTTCCTCCCACATCTCTGTTCCTCTTCCTCTTCCTTCACCTCATGATCAGTCATTATTCCTCCTGTGAGAATGACAGGTGTTACCTGTGACTGTGCAGTCCCATGCATGTCCCAAACACCACAGTCCACACTCCCAAACAGCATGCAACTCACCACAATAGACTGCAGTAACTGACTATGGCCAGTGCAGCCCAATGTCTCAGTTTTATAGTGCAACACATGCAAATGAGGTGAGGCACACTTTTAAGTGGATGCAAATGCAGTGACTGCCCATTGAATGGCTGATTAGCTGATTTGCATATGCCGGCTGAATATCGCGCTGTTGCACTTTGTGTAATTGTGTTGAACATGCTAAGCCAAGGGCGCAGTTCTTTGACATGCGCAGTACACACCTAACTGCGCATGCCTGGGGTGATGACGTAGGCGCCTGCAGTGCTGCTGACGTGCTGTGCATGGGAGGCAATGCAGGGCATGGCCATCATTTTGCCAGTGGCGCTACTGCACTGTTCACATATATGGCACTGTGGCACTGGGGTGCCGTGGGCTACTGGACCACAGCGCTGTAAACCACTACAGGAGGTGGCACATAGGCACCCAATCATGCTACATGCATTGGGTTCCAATTGTGCTGTGGCCGTCCGTGTGCGAGAGACCCTTGACCCTGTGCCCGACTTTTGCCCATAGGTGCCATGCTTCAGTTATGGGTGCACTACTATCGCGCTGTTCAGTGACAGTGTGATAGGGAATGGCAGCGCTGTACCACGCAGCATCTGCACGTGGCAGGCCCGTGCTGCCGAGTGCCATTTTGAATCCAACACTTTGCTGAGATGGTGCGGAGAAGGGCAGTGATGTGGAGCCAGGTGGAGCTTGTGAACCTGGTGGCCATTGTAGAGTCCCATGCTGGGGCTCTATATGGTGATGCACCCCTGGACAGGGCCAAGAGTGCAGTTTGGCAGGAGGAGGCTGATGCTCTGGAGGAGGCCACTAGTAAGGGGCACATGGCGGAGCAATGTCACCATCATTAAGGGGACCTCAGGTGCAGGGACCCAGACCTGCTTGCCCACCTGCGGTCACATGCCAGGAGGGGGCACGGTGCCATGGCCAGGTAGGTGGCCCATCCATACACTGTTATCGTCCATACGGGTATCATGGTTGCATGTGTCCGGCACATGGGGGGGGCCATCCAGTGTTGGCCGTGGTGGTGGTATCGGGGTGTGGGGTGGATAGGTATGGCCATGTGAGATTGCACACACATGGGGGTGGGAGGACTTTGCTACCTGATTGTACTGATGTTCCTCTCTCTATGTTTGCACCTTAGGCCCAGAAGAGTGCAGGCAGGCGGCGAAGGAGCGGAGGTGCCGCCTGGAGGACCAGCAGGACGGGAGGGGTGAAGGTCTGCAGCGGTGCAGGGACCAGCCTGATGATGGTGAGTGCCTTACATCCATGATTACTATTGCATGCTGTATAACTGGGCGGGCAGCAGGGCATGGCCACCATCCATTGACACCACTGCCAAGCACACAACTTGTTACAGTCAGCACTGTCCAGTGGCACTGCATGTCTGGGAGTGTGTCAATGGTGGTCCATGCGTGCACCGGGCACATGGCTGTGCCACTGCCTTCACACCACATAGCCAAGTCACTGTATGGCCACGGTGGTGCTGTACAGGACATGGGCAGTGGGTGTGTGCAGTGGTCCACATGTCTGTGGCTGCCTGGGTAGGCAGGTCTTGTGGACACGGTCACTGTGGTTGGCCGCACACCATCACTGGGGCATGGCACATGGCTGTATGCCATGCACAATGGGTGGGCTGCAGGGGGCTGAACAGTCACACTTATTGACTCTGCTCCCTCGTCCTAGGTGGATGGTGACTCCAGGCACTGGAGCATGGGTTGCAGGAGTTGCTCCAGGTGGTGAGGGTGACCCTGGAGCTCATGCAAAGAATGGACCGCCACGGGGTGAGGAGGCGGAGATGACATCAGTGCCACATGGAGAAAGACCGGGGCAGACGCTGATCAATTCATGCCCCTAATTACAGCTTCCCCCCTGGACCCACCCTCACACCCCTTCTTCCCTCTCCCATATTTTCACCCTGCCCTTACCACTCCTCCTGGTATGTGTCCTTCCCCCATTGTACATAGTTGTATACAGTTTTTGTATTTCCTGTTTTTAATACATTTGTTTTGTTATGACAACTGTGGTGGTCTCTGATTTGCAGCGGGCTACAGGTGCTCAGCTGCAGTGGTGTGCATGGTGTCAGGGGTGGTGTTCGCATGGGCATGTGTGTGTGTGTGCAGAAGGGACCTGCCTATGGTGTGGGGAGGGGGATCAGTCACTGTCTGTGTTTTTTCTGTTGTTCTCTGTGCACTGGATGCCTGTGTGCAGTGGTTCATGGTACATGCACTGTGGGCATGGCACCCCTGTCAGATCGTCCATGGCCTGTGCAGCTGACACCTTTGCATGTCTGTGATATGCACAGTCTGCTGGCATGTCAGTGGTGGCTGTCCATGCTGGATAATAACTGCACCCGGCACAATGCCAGGTTGCCTTCCATCGCCAGAATGGTGCACGTCTGCCTCCGGTGGCACTGTGGCCTCCGCTGTTGTTGTCCCCCCTCCATGCAGTCACTTGTGTCTGTTGCAGGGGATGTGCTCCAGTGTCTGTCACTTGTGCTCCAGCAGCATGCTGGTGGCATACAGCTTCATGGTGCCTGTGCAGGGTGGCTGGCACACCAGTGCAATGTAGGGGTACTGGCTGTGTGCACACATCAGCCGTGGCCACACACCAGTGACTTGGTTGACCTGCTACTGTGTCCCTGTGTTGGTGTGCCCTTGGGTACGGGTGGGTGTTTGTCCATGCACTGTGTTGCATCCTGTGTGGTGCATGCTTCCATGCAGCACTGTGCGTGTCTGTGCTGGCTGTTGTGGCCAGTGCTGGGACAGGATGTGTCCTTGGGAGGGTGTGCAGGGTGCTGTACCACTGGTGGTGGGGTCCGGGGCATGCCCTGTTGCATGTGGGGTACCTCGTGTGGTGACGCATGGTCAGTTTCTCAGCTGTATCTCGGGGGGGACATGCAGGGTGGCACTGTGTATGCTGTTGTTGCATTGCTGACTGCTGCCACCCGCAGCAGGGTGCATATGGCGGGGCTGTCTTGCATGTCTCCATGGTGCACAGGGTTGTATTGTCACAGTGGGGGTGGTGGCATGCATAGGGTGTCCTGCACTGTTGAGTGCTACTCCTGGGAAGGATGTATGGTGATCGTGGTGCAGGGTGTGCTCTGCATTGGTGGGATGGTGTGGCATGGGGTATCGGCCCTCCTTGTGTGCCAGTCACAGCTTGCCAGGGGGTGTGCTGGGGCACCATGGCCCGGCTGTGGGTTGGTTGCTGATATCCATGGGCCGGTGGTTATTCCAGCTGTCCCCCAGTAGTGCAGTGCATGGGGTGTGGGGGACGATGTCTGTTCTGCTGTGTGCTCCTCTGCCCATCTGTGGCATGGTGATGGGCCCCTGCATCCCTGGTTTTGCTGTTGCATTGCTGCCCTGCTCCACGGGGCTTCCCTGGTTGCACTATGGCACATCTGGACTGCTCCGCTGAGCATCTTTTGTTGCACTATGGCGCATCAGATATGCGAAAATTCACATCCCTGGTTACGCTACGGCGCAGCTGGTGTGATATTCAGTCATCTACCGTAGACTCATCTTGGCCTGCACAGTTTTTGAATATCGCGCTTCTTGCGCATGGGTGCAGTGGACTTGCACTTGCTCCTGCTGTTGCGCACTTTTTGGGCATAGTTTGAATATCTGGGCCCATGTCTCTTTTAAATTTTCTATTACATAGAATTTGAATTTGATGGCATATAAGGATCGCTTGGCCCATCTAGTCTGCCCATTTTTCCCTACGTACTGTATCACCGCAGACCCTACTTGATCTTCAGATCTACCAACCCCTTCACTTACCACTAAAGTTCCCTTATGTCTGTCCCAAGCTTTTGTGAACCCTGTTGCAGTTTTTGGCCCCATCACCTCAACTGGGAGGCTGTTCCAGGCTTCCACCAACCTCTCTGTGAAGACATACTTCCTCACATCTGCCCTGAATCTACCTCTTCAGAATCATAGCACGACCCCTTATTCTTGAGCATCTTTTTTCTTTAAAAATGCTTCCCTCTTGTACCTTATTTATACCTGTGAGGTATTTGAAAGTCTCTATCATATTCCGCCTCTCCCTCCTTTCCTCCAGGGTGTACATATTTTGGTCCTTCTGACTCTCCACATAGGGTTTTTTTAAGAAGACCCTGCACCATTTTAGTTGCCCTCCTGACTGTACTGACCAATACTGACCCCTGTGGCACCCCACTGGCCAAAGTCCCTTCCTTGGAGTGAACTCTGTTTACCATCACCCACTGTCACCTATCTCCTAACCAATTTCTTAACCAGTTTACCACATGTGGACCCACTCTGAGGTTGCTCAGCTTACTTGCAAGTCTCTTATGTGGAACAGTGTTGAAGGCCTTACTGAAATCTAGATAGGCCATATCCACCACTCCACCCTGATCCAATTCCCTAGTCACCCAGTTATAGAAATCTATCAGATTCGTTTGACATGACCTTGCCACTGTGAATCCATGATACTCAGATCTTGTAAGCCACTGGATTTGAGAGATTCCACAATCCTTTCCTTCAGTTGTGATTCCATTAATTTGCCCACCACCTAAATCAGGCTGACTGGCATGTAGTTGCCAACCTTCTCCCTGCTACCACTTTTGTGAAGCTGGACTATATCTGCCCTCCTCCAGTCCTCCAGAACCACTCCCATTTGCAGTGAGTGGTTGAACTGAACTGTTAGAGGTGTACCCAGTACCTCCCTGAGCTCCCTCAGTATCTTTGGATGCACCCCATCTGATCACATTTTCTTGTCCATTTTCAGATTTGCAAGTTCCTTCAGGACTCTGTCCTCTGAAAATAGACTAGTGTCCAACCCCTTCCTTTAATGCTCCTGTGGCTTTTCTGTGGCCCTTCACCTTCCCCTTCCTTTGTGAAAACTGAACAAAGGTATTTGTTCTGTATGTCTGTGTTTTCTTTGTCCCATTCCACACAATCATCTCTTCACTTCTTATCCTTACAGTCACTCCCCTGATCTTCCTTTTTCCAGTTACATTATTGAAAAATGTCTTGTCCCCTTCAGTTGCAGCCTGGTTTATTTTGAGCTCCATTTGTGCCTTTGTGCTTCTTACTGCTTTCCCTGCTTCTCTCTGTTTCTGCTGCTACACCTCCCTATCTTTCTCCCTCCATGTCTTCTTACACCTACTGAATACTAACTTTTTGCTACCTTACCATCCTAGCCACCTCTCTTGAGAACCATAGCGGTCTCTTTTTCCTCTTGCTTTGGCTCACTTGCCTGACATAGAGGTTTGTTGCCTTCATTATGCCCCCTTTTAGCTTTGCACATTGTTTCTCCACTCCACCCAAGTCCTCCCTCAAACCAGGGCATCCCTACGGCATTCATCCACCTTCTTAAAATCTGCAGTCCTGAAGTCCAGGACCCTCACCCTAGTGTGGTTAGATTCTGCAACAGTTCTTATATTGAACCACACTATATGGTGACCACTGGTCCCCAGGTGGCCTCCCAGCATGATGTCTGCAACACTGTCCCCATTAGTGAATGCAAGGTCCAGTATTGCCCCAGCATGAGTGGGATCCCTTACTAGTTGCCTGAAGAATGTTTCCTGCAGGTGGTCCAGGATGTCTTTGCTCCTAGCTGAAGCTGTAACTGGGAGGCTCCAATCTACATCTGGCAGATTAAAGTCCCCCACCAGTTGCACCTCCCCCATATTTACCATCTTTTGGATAGCTTCCACTGGAACCTTATCCAACTCCTCTGCTTGAGCTGGAGGTCTGTAGGTCAGACCAGTGCTAATAGCAGCTCCATTTTCCCATCTCTAGGATGACCCACAGTACATCTGCTCCTCCCTGTATTCCCTGTATCTTTATCAGTTTTATGGTCTCCCTCAAACAAAGCACCACTCCTCCTCCTTTCTTTCCCACCTTGTCCTTCCTGAACAGAGTATAGCCTGGTAGTACTATATCACTGTCATGGTTTTCTGTGCACCATGACTCAGTAATGGCAACAGTATCCATGTCAGCCTCTGCCATAATGACTTCCAGGTCCAGAATTTTATTTCCCAGACTTCGAGCATTTGCACACATGGTCTTCCTGCTTGACGACCCCCCTTTTTCCCTTTTGCCCTTACTCCCTTTGCTCTCATTCCCATCTCCTTTCATTACTACCATTTTGTTTTTCTTATTAATACGTACACTTGGGGATCTCTCCACCTTAGGGTTCTCCTTACTTACTACTTCAGCCCAAGGTGGGGGGGCAGTTAATCAGTGAATGCCTCCCTGCTTCCTTCTGCCACCCACCTCACTTAGTTCAAATGTTCACCAAAGTAAGAATAATACCATTCACTGATGACTGTAGTTCCCCTCCTGGATTGATGCAGGCCGTCTCCTCTGTATAGGCCCTTATCCCTCCATGGGGGCCCCAGTCTCCAATGTAGTCAACACCCTCCTCTCTGCACCACTACTTTAACCATGAGTTAAAGCTCCTGGTATCAAGTATCCTATCCTCTCCCTGCTGTAGATAGGCAGCACCTCAGAAAAAGTCATGGTGCAAGCAACCTGCCTAAGACCCTTCCCCAACTCCCCAAACTTCTCCTCCTGTACTATCCTATCCTCATCCCTAGCCAGGTCATTAGTTTCCAGGTGGACAATGACATCCAGCTCTACCTCCTTTCCTGCCAATCTAGCAATCCTCAGGATCTACTTTCTATCCCTCTGTGCCATGGCACTGCTTAGGCACCTAACCTCCATCTCCCCCTCCCTTCCTGTTTTCAGTTCAATCCCTCTCACAATTGAGTCCCCCACCAGTAGTTGCTTCCTGTTCCTCTAGGGTACTCTGCCACCCTCTTTGGGGTCTCCGCTATGGAGGCCCCCCACATCCTCCCTGGTCACTCCCATGGTTGCCTCCATGGGACTGTCCTGCCTTGCCAGAGTGGTGTAGGAATTGTGTTGTTTAACTGGATTGGGAATGTGCCTCTGACCCTCCACCCTTACCCTCCCAGAGCCCACCATAGTCCAGCCACTCCTTCTCTTTGGCATTCTCCGAGGTAACAATGGCAGACTTTGTGGTCCCTGGATGGGTGAGGAGGCCCCCTGAATCCTAGTTGACTCAGCCTGGAGTCTAGCACTCTCTTCCCTAAACCCAGAGAGGTGCATGCGGATGGAGCAGCACTGAAGTCTCCGGAACGTCTCCCAGAAAACTGCCACCCCACAGCCACTGCACTGCACCACTCCCAGCATACTTTCTGCTCTCCCTGGAAATACCTGTTTCCTTTTCCCCTGTTAGGGTTTACCCTATTACCCTGCTCAGCTAATAGTGCCCTATAGTATTAATGTTCCTTCCTTTATCCCCTTCTGCTTTACTTACTAGGCACAAGCACTTTTACCTCCCAGAGCCTTGCTTACTGATCTGGATATGTTTCTACATAGTGTCCC
Organism: Neoceratodus forsteri; assembly: GCA_016271365.2. Classification (NCBI taxonomy): domain Eukaryota; kingdom Metazoa; phylum Chordata; order Ceratodontiformes; family Ceratodontidae; genus Neoceratodus; species Neoceratodus forsteri. Next base: position 1,361,511,177 of record CM028130.1, on the reverse strand, counting down.
TCATCACACTTTTTTAAACCCTATTGTACCCCTACCCTAAATAGGGAATTTCACCTATTCCAAATTTTAGTCTACCCCTGACTTTCCACTCTGCCTTGCAGTGTGTATGTGCTATAATAGGAGTGAACTGGAATCTCACCTCCTTTGTCAAGCAGATCTCCTGCTTTCCTGCCTCCTCCTTTGATGCCTACTGATGACAGACACCTATTCCACACCTCACTGATTTACTCACTCATTGCTTAGGTGCAGAGTGTCCGGCTACCTCGTTGGGCAGAAACTGGTGGGCAAACTTCTGTGGGCAGACTACACTGTCCTTTTCACTTGGGTTCTTCATGTGGGGGGCCATGTGATGGCCTAGTCCTTTTGTAGACCCCTGTACTTCCTTGTTGTACATGGCAGCACTTCTGTGCAGGGAGGGAGGTGTGGCCAAACTCTGATAGGCTACCTCCCTAAACCATATAAACTCCTCTTCCTGTTGCTCTTTAAGGTTTCTATTGGTGGCTATTCACTGGGGCATAATCTTTCACATAGGAATTCATTTCACTGTATGTACAAAAGAACAGTGCAGTTTAACCTAGGGTGATATCACAGAATGGTGAGATAGTGATGGCAACAGATTTTTTTGAGTATAGAGAAAGACAAACAAAAATTCATATGGGAAAATCCCTGAGACGTCAGAGTAGTAAATCCTTGAATTTATATAAATCCTTGTAAACCTGAAAGAAATACTATACTTAATTATCAAATATACAAGGAAAACCTTCCAAGCAGCATTCTGTTAAGTGATGCCCCTTTTTATTTAACGCCAGACACACACTACATGTCTAGTGTATCCCTTTGGTACCAAAACATGTGAATTGGAATGAAAAAGCTTAGCCAAATGATGCAGAAAATGAAATTATCAGCAGGGCTTCCAGAAGAGAAGCTTATTACCAACCACAGCACTCATAAAACCAGCATACAATTGCTAATTGATGCAAATATCCTTCCCCCAGAAATACAGAAGATCTCAGGACATAAGAACTTGCATAACATAAATAATTACTCTGACCTGAGTGAAACAATCAGACACACATATCTAACATCTTTAGTCAAGTAGACCAGATTCCTAATGAAATGTCTTGTGCAAGTATCACAGTAGTATTCCCCCATACTGAAAATCCATCTCCCCAGAGCCCCAGAAATGTACTGCAAGCTACTTCCAGTCTTACAATGAATGCAAACTCACACAGCTTGCAAACTCTGAATGGGGCAAACTGTGACTTCAGCCTAGCATATCTATAAAGATCTACAAATAAAGCAGGCTGCAAAGAGATATTGTCCTTGTGTGCTGAATTAAGGTACTAGCAGAAAAAAATTCATTTTACTCTACAAATTCTTGTTTAAACATCGATTTAATAACTGAAGTTGTGAAAAAATTGCACATTTTAATTTCTTGACTTTCATTAAATAAGTGCACTTTTCCCTGATCTCCTATTCTTTTACAGCTCTCCTGAACTTTCACCTCAGTTCTCATGGCAACCAGAGTGACACAGAGTTCTACCAACAAGGAGAGTCAAGATGAAATGTTAAAAAAAAAAATTTGTTTTACTGTTTAAAATTCTACCTTACAGTTTCTAGTTTAAAAGTTAATATCTAATTTGTCTTTTTAAAAACGTCATGTGGTGAGATCACAGCTGCACTCATAGATGTTAAAGAGCAGCATATGGTAAAACATTTATCTCTTTCAAAAGTGATTTTAACATGTTTTAGATTATTTCGGTATTTTTACTCTAATGTTAAATAGAGGTGTATTTAAACTGACTGCTATAAGTTGTGCATATTTAAAAATTGTATTTTTATTTTTTTATTATTGTTGCATAGTTCACTCTGCACCAGTTAGTATAAAAAATAAAGCATATGCAGGTGTGTGTCATGAGTTTTTTTACACACCCTTAGTATGTGATAATCTCATAAACCTCTCGAGCTTTGGTCTTGTGGTTTAGGATTATCACACACCTCAAGTGTATAAAAAAAACTCATAATATACACCTGCCTATGCATTATTCTCTATTTTTATTTTTCTTTTATTCCTTGTTCACTATCTCTCCTGTCTGGTTGGCATCTGCACTCATAGCCACAAGCACTGGGAAATTGCACCCATAGTTTAACAGGATTCCCGACCCCAGAATTCCCTCCAGGAGCGGACACCACGCGGGTGTGCATTAAGGTAATAAACTACCTCCAGCTGCAACACCCTTGTGAGGGGGGTTAGCCGGTAGATGCACTGCATGCGTCGACTGCCCCACCCATCCTGGCTCAGCATTTCCTTTATAGGCACTTTCCTGTGACATCACATCCTGTTGGTTGTTTTACTAAGTCCCCACGTCTCCATTTGCAGGTTATACCTGCTAGCCACTAGAGGGACCTTCTGACCATTCCACCTCAGTCTCACTAGTTGAATCCCTCCCTGCCTACTTCTTGGAACCTCTCTACCTGCTAGGTCACTTCTCTCCCTACTCCCATCTCTGCCTCTGCCCACACCTCACCTCACCCAGCCATCTGGCTAGCCCTACTCACTGACCCTGCCCTACCACCTGACCCACACCCTGCCTGCTACTAACCCCAGTGATCACTAGGAGTCAATATTTCAACCCTGATTTCTGGCCCAAACCCAGCCCGATTAAGTCACCTAGAACCCTGCTCTCAGCCAAGTCATTTCTCAACTGACCTGCCAGGGTCTTGAACCTTGTACCTTATCTACCAGAGTTTGTGACAGTACCACTACTCCAATGTGGTATCTACGCTTTCTGAGGGGCAGCCAAGATACTTGAAACTCTCCACCCTGCTACTACCTAGGCACTATGTTTGAGCATCTCCTCCTCAAATGTTTACCCCTCTTTTTCATGCTAGTACCCACATCCCATCAGCCAAACATCTTGCCTGGCCCACCTGTACCAGCACCCTCAACTCTCCCTGATTTTGGCCGATCCCACCTGACACTGTCCATGTACCCTGGCCCACGGCACCCACCCCCTGTAAACCTTTCCACTGCCTACCCTACCTCCACATGGCCATTACTTGTCCTTGCCCTCCCCACCCTTCGAACCCTGCCCACTCCTTGTTCCCCCATGACCTCCTTCCCATCCCTTCGTACCCACCGGAAGCTTACACACTACCACCCCTGAACAGGGCCTTGGTCTTCCTCCTACTCCTATCAGGTAATATACATCAAAACCCGGGCACAGTCTCCTCCAACCCACCAGCCGGGCACAATGGTCTCCGCATAGCCTCCATGAACATATGCAGCCTAATGAAAAAATTTGATGCCCTCCAATTCTGGGTGATGCTGCATCAACCAGACATCATAACCCTGGTTGAAACCTGGCTGTCCAAATCCACCCCGACTCCTTTGTCACCCTCCCAGGCTATACCTTATACCGCGAGGACCAAGTAGGCAAATGTAGGGGTGGCTGTGCAATCTATACCAGGGACACAATCATCGGACAAGTGCTCCCTGCCCCTACTCTTGTAAATGGGGCCCAGGCTCTTACCCTCAGACTTACTCCTGACCCCTCCAGGGGCCCTCTATATCTCACCACTGCCTAAGGACTTCTATTGTGTATTCCTCTTGTATTATATATATTTTTTTGTTGTTCTACATTTTATATCTCCTGTCTATGTTTTTGCGAACTGCATGTGTATGTGCCTCAGGACCTCCTTGTGAATGAGCTTGCTCAACAGATTCTTTCCTGCAATAAACTAAAACTTGAACATTCCCCCAAAGAACCAGAACCCGGCACTGATATCTTTAACAGAATATCTTGTGACCCACCACCACAAGGCAGAACAAATCCTAGTGGGGGACCTAAACGTGAACTGGCTCAGCACCTCATCTACTACCCAAGATTCTTTCACCGCCCTAGACCTGACACAACTCATTTCCCAACCCTCCAGAGTAAACCCAAAGAGGTTACCAGTACCCTTCTGGATGTTGTTATCACCAACCGCCCCAATAAAATTCATAACATCCAGGTCTTCCCAGACTCACTAAGTGACCACTCCCCTATCCTATTCCTTTGGATGGCCACCACTCCCAAACCCACAGTCCTGACCACATCCCACAGGTGCCTCCACCCTGGCGGCCTGATGAAACTTAAGCAGTTTCTCTCCCAGATCAATTGGTCCCCCATTCACCTCGCACCTGACATAGACACTGCCCTCGCCTTTTTCTCCCACACCTTTAACAAGGCCTGTGACCTCTATGCACCCCTCACAGGAAGTCGACCCAAAAAATGTAATGCAATCTGGGTTATCCCTGCCCTACTACAAATGCTCAGAAATAGAGATAACCTCTGGCACCTGGCCACTGAAACGGAATGGTTGACAGATAGACAGGCCTACAATGCTGCTGGGAACAAATGCACAAGGGCCAACCGTAAAGCCAAGGTGGACCATTACCAGGCCACCCTCACCTCCTCCTGGGGGTGTGCCCAGACTTTCTGGGACAATGTTAAACAATTAAATGGGAAATCACACTCCCCCCCATCTCAGCTCACAATTGATGGCACCACCTACGCCGACTCTGCCTGCATAGCTAACCACCTAAATACCGCCTTCACCAACCTTAGCTCTCTTCTCCCTAGTAATTTCTTTGACCCTCCCCCTTCCCTACATCCCCCTGACCTCCAACACCCCAGTTTCCATCTATGTAGGGTATCTGCTCAGGAAGCCAGACCACTCCTAATTAAAGCTTTAAAATACAATAGTCTCGGCAGCGATTCCTTGGACCCCAGCATTCTCTGGCTGGTGCTGGATGAAGTCCTTGCCCCACTCACCAGCTTACTTAACCGATCTCTCTACCTGGGGCAATTCCCCACTGCATGGAAAACAGCCACAGTCACACCCATCCATAAAGGGGGTGACAGGTCCTCCACTGGGAACTACCGACCAATCTCCATCCTTCCTCCCCTCTCCAAAGCCCTGAAAAAAATTGTGTCAATACGAATTACAGAATATCTTACTAAACATAACGTCCTATGCCCAGAGCAGCATGGCTTCAGTGCTGGTCACAGTACCGGCCCTGCACTAATTGAGTTCTCCAATTTCCTACACTCCTCCCTGGATGCTAGCTCACTAGCTGGTGCAGTGTTCGTTGACCTCTCAAAGGCCTTCAACACTGTCTCCCACCCCCTTCTGCTGAATGCCCTAGGCCACACCGGTTTCTCCACTGGCCCCCTCACCTGGTGCACAAGCTATCTAGCCGCTCACTCCCAATGTGTAAAAATCAATGAAACAATCTCTGGAACCCGATCCATCCACTCAGGGTACCTCAGAGCTCCATCCTGGGGCCCCTACTCTTCTCTGTCTATCTAAACACCCTGCCTAATGCCTGCTCTGGCAGTATTCTTATGTATGCCAATGATACTGTCATTTTTGCCACCACCCGCAATCCCATATCCCTACAGGACACTCTGCAAAAATCCTACGATGATGCTGAGGCATGATTTAAAGAGCACAGACTAGTCATTAATCTTAAAAAAAACAAAACTATGTTTTTCGCCCACCACCAAAACAAAGCCTGCAAATTCCCATTCCATATCCCCCCTAGTACCAATCAACCGCTTGAGCAAGTCAGCTCCTACAAATACCTTGGGGTCACTTTCGACTCAGCCCTCACCTACCACACCCACATTAATTCCCTTGCCTCCGCCACTAACACATGGCTTGGCATCCTCTACCACCATAAAAACTGCCTCCCACCTGACGCTCTCCGGCTAGCAGTTACATCTTCAGTGCTGTCACTTGTTGACTATGGCCTGCCAGTATATGGTGCGGCTGACACTACCGCCCTCAACAAAATTTGACTTACCCTAAATAAGGCCTGCAGACTGATTACTGGTGCCCTCAGGCTAACACATACTTGTCTTTTCTATGATGAAGCAAAATTACAAAACCTTTATGAATGACTATGCTATCAAATCTGCCTCCTCACAAAGAAAATCCTACTCGGGCTGTCCCCCCAAGGGTGATAGCCTCCATCCACCATTCCCAGCCCTCGATCCCAACCCGAACCTCTGGCAAGTCCAGTCTTCTGGTCCCCAGATCCAGGACCACCCATGGACAGAGGTCCTTCTGCTACAGAGGCCCATCTTGGTTTAACTCTCTCCCTGCATCAATCTCCAAAGCCCCCACAATCTCCACCTTCAAAAATGTCCTTCAGAGCCAACTGTTGAGCACTCGCAGCTTTGCCTGTTTGTAAACAGCGCCTTGACCCAAACACACTTGACAATGCCACTTAGGCAGCACTCAAACTAACCCTCCCCAACTCTTCCCATCATAGCCTAATGCCTCTGCTATTACCAGCATGTTATCAGCTGTATCATTGTAATGTCTACCAAATTGTTTAAAATGTACACAACCACTCTGTGTAACCCTAAGTATGTAACACTTATGCTGTAATCAAAATTTATTGTCTTTTTATGTATGTATGTAACACTTATGCTGTAACCAAAATTTATTGTCTGTTTGTCCTCAATGTGACGTGGTACCTTTGGAAATGAGCCTCTGGCTCAAAGGTTGTAAACTGATGTACACATAAATAAATAAATAAAACTGCAATGTCCACAATTTTCACCATTCTCCACACAAAATCCACAACTGTTTGCAATTTGTTGAAGTTTTAGCTGTAACTATAAAACAAATATTTAAATTCTCAAGGAAAGACACTCACACATGCTAACAGTTTGTTACACAGACTCTGATTTGGCCAAAACACATGCAGTATTAGGAAAGAAGGGATCCAGAGTGACTCTACCTTCATCTGATTCACTTCTCTGGTTTGTTTTCAAAATCCTCTGGCAATGCATATGTACACTTAAGCCTTTACAATATGTGTGGAAGTAAGACTATCAGAAACTTTTTTGCTCTCCCAAAGACTGAAACATCAGGTGTGAGAAGCAATGCAAACTGACCCTTTTACCTTAAATGGAACATTAACTACAGTGCTTATTTTTGAGTGGTAGGGTACATTTTCCTTGTTAACATTCATTCTGAATTGATTTTGATTTAAATGTCTGAGGAGTTTGGATGGCCCTTCTGGTTATCAACTTGAATGAGCTTCTGAGGGAGCTGGTAACAATTATCCCTTACTTAATAATCTGCTACACTTTCAAGCTTACATAAAAAGTCTGCAAAAAAACTTGACTAACATTCCTGGAAACTTGCAGATAACACGGGTGAAGTGTATTTAAAGTTACCGTCAAGTAGACAAGAATAACTTCAACTCAAGTACAGTAAAACAAAAGTGCCATATATTGCAAACTATTGTATGATGTAATAAAAAGCAATTTGTATGATTTAATACTTTGTCATTTTATTTTTTTTTTGTACTTACTGTTCCGATTAAGAACAACAATTATTTCAACAAAATAAACTTTTTTTTGGGGGTTGTAAATAGAACTTGACTAGCCACCACAATTATCTGAAATATAGAAACATAGACTTTGATGGCAGATAATGACCGCATGGCCCACCCAGTCTGCCCTTTTCCATATCTATTGGATAAGCTGCAGATCCTAGTTAACCAATAGCCTACGTCCTCCTACCCCCCCACTATAATTGCCTTATGTCTATCCCATGCAGTCTTGAATTCCCCCATGGTTTTTGACCCCACAACCTCCTCAGGAAGGCCGTTCATTGTATCCACTAACCTCTCTGTGAAAAAAATACTTCCTCATGTTGCCCCTGAGCCATCCCCCCTCTATTGTCAAACTGTGCCCCCTTGTTCTTGCACATCTCTTTTTCTGAACGATGATAACCTCCTGGACTTTATTGATTCCTTTGAGGTACTTGAACATTTCTATCATGTCCCCAGTCTCCCTCCTTTTCTCCGGGGTATATATATTAAGCTTCTTTATGCTCTCTTCATGTGGTTTCTGGTGCAGACCCTGAACCATTTTAGTTGCCCTCCTCTGGACTGCCTCCATCTTGTCTACGTCCTTGCAGAGATGGGGTCTCCAGAACTGCATGCAGTACTCCAGATGGGGTCTCACCAACTGTCTGTACAAAGGGAAGGCAAGTTCCTGTTTTCTACTGGTGATGCCTCTCCCTATGCATCCCAGTGTCCCCCCAGCCCTCCTTACTGTCTTCTTACATTGCATGCTTACCTTTAGGTCATCTGATATGACTACCCCAGGTCCCTTTCCATTTTTGTTGTGGTTAGTACCCCCCCCCCATTGTGTACTCTTCACTGGGTTTTTTTTTTTTGTTTCCCAGGTGCATTACTTTGCACTTCTTGCATTGAATCTAAGCTGCCATAGTTTTGACCATTCCTCCAACCTTGCCAAGTCCCTTCTCATCCTTTCCACCCCCCCCTTGTTGCAGGTCTTTGTGTCATCTGCAAAGAGGCATACTTTTCCTTACAGTCCCACTGCAATATCACTTATAAATACAATAAAGAGGACCAGCCCCAATACTGAAGCCTGCAGTACCCTGCTAGTAACTCCCCTTTCTTCAAAGTGGATTTGTTTGCTATTACCCTCAGCATCCTGTTGCCCAGGTATATTTTTACCCAAGTCACCACCCTGGAACCTACTGCCAGGCTGGCTAACTTGTTTATTAATCATTTGTGTGACACTGTGTCAAATGCCTTGCTGAAGTCTAGGTAGGCCATGTCCACAGCCCCTCCCAGGTCTACTACTTTTGTCACCCAGTCAAAGAAATCTATTAGAGTCATCTGACATGATCTTCCCACTGTGAATCCATGCTGTCTTGGGTTCTGTGCCCCGCTGGCCTCTAGGTACTCAACAATTCTTTCTTTCAGAAGTGATTCCATCATTGTCTCTACCACTAAAGTCAAACTAGCAGGTCTGCCGTTTCCTGCCACTGCCTTGTTCCCACTTTTGTGAAGGGGAATCACATACACCTTCCTACAGTCCTCAGGTATCACACCATCCTCTCATGATTTGGTAAAAAGGGTAGTCAGTGGTGTCACTAGTTCTCCCCTTAATTCTTTCAGAATTCTGGGGTGAATCCCATCAGGCCCCATTGCCTTGTCCACCTTGAGCTTTAGAAGTTCATTCAGGATAGTTTATTTTGTGAATGGACTGGTATTGACCCCCCCTATCCAGAGTGCTTCTAATGTTTGGTGTAGGTACATCCCCCTCCTCTTCTTTTGTGAATACTGAACAAAAATATTCGTTCAGTATCTCTGTCTTTTCAATGTCATCCTCTGCCCATCCCCTTCCCTTTACTAAGCCTCACTATTCCTCCCTTACCCTTTCTTTACTCGCTAATGAACAGTACCTATGAAAGGTTTTATCCCCCTTTTTAACTGAGTTGGCTATCTTTTCCTCAGTTAGGGCCTTTGCTATTCTATCTGTCTTCCCCGTTTCCTTCTGCTTTAACTTATAGAGTTCTCTTTCCTGCTCCTTCCGTGATTCCTTATACCTTCTGAATGCTATTTTTTTCCTCCCTAACCTTCCCCACCACCTCTTTTGAGAACCAGATTGTTTTTTTTTTCATTGTTTTGTTTTGTTTATTTGCTTCACACAAAGGCTTGTTGCCTCTTTGAAGACAGTTTTGATTTTTCCCCATTATTCCTCCACCTCTCCTTCCTGCCCTTTTCCTAGTGCATTCCTTAGGCACTCTCCCATTCTGCCAAAGTCAGCCCTCAGAAAATCCAGTACCTTTGCTTTTGCATGGCTTGACACTATGGCTGTGTTTATTGTGATCCACACTGCCTGGTGGTCGCTTGTTCCCAGGTGGCTACCCACTTCTAAATTTGAAATCCTCTCACTGTCCCCATATGAGAGTACTAGGTTTAAGACTGCTCCCTCCCGAATGGGTTCCAACACAAGCTGCCTGATGCATGCCCCCTGTAGGACATCAAGAATGACTCTGCTCTTGGATGTGGCTACAGCAAATGGGTGCCACTTAACATCTGGCATATTTAAGTACCCCATCAACAATATCTCCCCTTTATCTACCATTCTAAGGATGCCTCCTATCATTTTCTTGTCCATGTCCTCCCCCTGAAATGGGTATCTGTATATAACCCCTGTGCGGATTGTGGTGCCATTTCCTGTCTCCAAGGGTACCCACAGTGCCTGCTCTCCTCCCTGTTTACCCTTTAGTTCCATTGCTTTGATCCATTTCCTTATGTAGAGAGCTACTCCTTCTCCTCTTTTACCCTCCCTGTCCCTCCTGTAGATTATGTACCCTGGTATGTTGACATCCCAGTCATGGTTCTCTGTGTACCAGGTTTCTGTGACTGCCATGATATTAAGGCATCACTCTTCCACCAAGGACACTAATCCAGGAAGCTTGTTACCCAGACTATGGACATTGACATGGTGTAATCACTCTTGAACTGGATCCCTTCCAGTCACCCATCGCAGGATATCTAACACTAATGTCCTCCCTGACTCTTTCAGTGACCACTCCCCTGTTAGCTGCACCTGGTCAAATAAATTAATCAAACAACCACCAAAAACTATCATCAGTGGAGTTCTACCCCATGGTCACCTTCCTCGACTCAAATCCCACCTCCTCCATCAAGACTGGTCCCCTATCTTCAATGCAACCAATGTAAACACTGCCCATGACCACTTCATAAACATCTTCACTGTGGCCTGTGACACGTATGCTCCTATTAAGAAATGCAAAGTCAGATCACTCAGTAACCCTTGGCTCACAGGTGACCTCCTCAGGATGCTAAAAATAAGAGACCACCTATGGGAGCTGGCCAGAAACTCTGGAAGGCAAAACGACATCCAAAACTACAAATGTGCCCACAATGACTGCACCAAAACCATCTGGCAAATAAAGTCCACCTACTATAAGCATGCCCTCACAAACTCCTGGGGCAATGGTTGGGAATTCTGGAAGAACATAAAGGAACTCACCAGGAATCCATCCAAAACCCCCCCCATCAATACTCAACATCAACAGAACCACAACCCTCAACCCAAAAACCTTTGAGGAAACCTTTATCAAAGCCTTTACCAACCTCAGTATTGTCCTACCCCAGGACTACTTCAAAGATGGTGCAGTCCCTCTGTCCACAATGAACACTACTCCCACCAGCTCCCCCCACTTCTACTTCAAAGCAGTCAAGGCTCACCAAGTATGCAAATATGTTACCAAAGCCCTTGGTAAATCAAGATTCAGTAATGATTCCCTCGATCTCAAAATCCTGTCTCTCACACTTGATGAAGTGCTAAGTCCTCTGACCAGAATTTTCAACCTCTCCCTCAGCCTTAGCCAGTTTCTGGACAGATGGAAATCTGCCACTGTCATACCAATCCATAAAAGTGGTGACAAAACTGCCCATGATAACTACAGACCTATCTCCCTACTACCCCCACTCTCCAAGGCACTAGAACGCATCATTTCAGACCAGCTCACAGAAAACCTGGATACGTACAACATCCTGTGCAAGCAACAACATGGGTTCTGCAAAGGTCACAGCACCTCCACAGCCCTACTTGAATTCACTGGTGCAATCCACAACACACTTGACTCCAGTGAACTACTAGGCTCAGTCTACATTGACTTAATGAAAGCCTTCGACACCATCAATCACCGCCTCCTGCTTGTCCAGCTTCAGAACACTGGGCTGTCAACTGACTCCATTGGCTGGTTTAACAGCTACCTTGAAGAATGGTCCCAAACAGTAAGAATCGCTGATACACTCTCAGGCCCTAGACTGGTCCACTCGGGAGTCCCCCAGGTCTCCATTCTGGGACCCTTCCTCTTCAGCCTATTCTTAAACTCACTACCAGACAGCTGCCTAGAACAAATCATTCTCTACACTGACGATGCAGTGATCCTCACCTCGGACCCTGATCCAATCCAATTACAAAATAAACTTCAGCGGGCCTTCTCCTCCATCGAATACTGGTTTCTAAATCATAAACTGCTTCTCAATCAGAAAAAAACAAGTCTATGGTCTTCTGCAGCCCCCACAACAAAAACAAACAACTCCACCTCTCCATTGCAACCGAACAAGGAGCCATCCTAGAGCAAACCCAATCATTCAAGTACCTCGGCATCACCCTTGATCCCCACCTCTCATACACTGTCCATATCAGCAATGTTGCAAAGTCTGCCAATGCAAGGTTAGGCATATTATTCTGACACAGGAAACACCTAACCCCAGAAGCACTGTCAGTGGCCGTCCAAAGCTCCATCGTCAGCATCATAGACTATGGTCTTATCATATATGGGTCTGCAACTACCACTGCTCTCAAATGTATCATGACCTCCCTGAATAAGGCCTATCATCTCATCACTGGCTCACATCGCTGTACCCACACATGTGACCTTTATTCCCAATCTGGATGGCTTCAATTGGACAAATGCATAAAATACCAAACCTGCATCACGGTCAAGAAAATTATAATGGGGCTTGCCCCACCTGGTATCTGTGCCCTCCTTAAGCCTAGACATAGGAACGTTACTACAAGGAGATCCAGTTCCCATCTACTACATATCCCATGATGTCGCACGACCCAAGAACAAAGATCATTCACCTATCGGGCATCCTACTGGCTCAGCTCTCTTGGCAGAGACATAGCGACCGCTTCAACACTCGGCGTCTTCAAGTCCAAGCTGCACCTCTCACTGCTTGTATCCTGTGCTTGCCCATCTTAACATTTCTACCATTTCAGCTGCACATGCCCCAGCACCCAGCACTTACAATCAGTCTTTGCACCTCTAGCACCTTACCTGTCTATTCCCTCGACAAGGCCCCCCTGGCTACACTGTCTCCCACCCTTGCCCACCTCCCCCCATATCTCCACTCCTGCCCCCACCCCAACCACCTCCCGTACTCCCCCTTACCCCCTGCACCTTCTTCCCGATCTCCTACCCTCACTTCCCCCACACCCACCCTCCTTCCCTTGTCTTGCTTATAGCTCAAGTCTTTGTCCTGGTTATTACATGTCTGTAAGTCAATGACTATATGTTTGTAACTAAAACTGATGACTGTTACACATGCTGACATGGAACCTTTGTAAAAGAGCCTCGGCTCAAAGGTATTGTAATCCTAGATTGAAATAAAGAAAAAATAAATAAAAATAATGATAACTACGACTGAGAGATGGCCATACCTGGCTACAACATATTCAGAAGAGACAGAGCAGGCAGGAAGGGAGGAGGAGTGGCACTTTATATGAAAGATGGCATAAAGGCCACAGAGATCCAGGAGGAACAAAATGGGTAAGAGGTACTGTGGTTTCAGCTTGAAAGGAAAATGAGGACAGCCATCCACACAGGGTGGTCTACAGACCACCCACCCAAAAGGAAGAAACAGATAGAAAACTGATGCTAGCCATCCAAAAGATGGCAGGCAAGGGTGAGGTGGTGCTGTTTGGAGACTTCAGTATTCCAGACGTGGACTGGAGCCTCCCAGCAGCAGCATCAACCAGGAGCAGATTTATCCTGGATGCCCTTCAAGGCACCTTCCTCTAGCAACTGGTCTTGGAACCAACTTGACACAAGGCAATACTTGACCTCATGCTCACAAACAGGGACAGTGAGATGGGGATAACAGTGGAAGAGCACCTGGGGAACAGTGACCACCGGTCACTGTGGTTTGAAATCACAGAAGGAGCAGAACCAAATCACACAAAACCATGTATCCTGGATTTTAGGGGGGCAGAATTTGGGAAAATGGGGAAATGCCTGAAAGAGGCATCAATGGGAATGGGGCAGGAATCAGGGGTTGAGGAAGAGTGGACAATATTTAAAATGGGGATTACAAGATCAACAGAATTATGCATTAAGCAGGTTAGCAAGGGGAAAAGGAAGAGGAGGCCGTTATGGTTTTGAAGGAGGTAGTGGAGAAAGTGAATGCTAAAAAGATTGCATTCAGGCACTACAAAAAGCCCCATGCAGAAGGGGATAGGGAGAGGTACCATGAGAATCAAAGGGAGGCAAGGAGGTCAGTAAGGGAAGCCAATGCTCAGACAGAAGACCGCATCACAAAATCTGTGGGTAGAGGAGACAAAATCTTTTACAGGTAAAAAAGTGAAAAAAGAAAGGCAAAGGGAGGGATAGTAAGATTGAAGGGGAGGATAGGGGCCACGTGGAGGATGATAACAGCAAAGCTGGCATATTGAACAAGTATTTCTGCTCAGTCTTTACTGAGGAAGAGGAGGGTAATGGGCCTGAAGGGTGTAGAAGGAGTGGGAATGACACAGAAATGGACACAAGTCCCTTTACACAGGAAAGGGTCCCAAAGGAATTGGAACAAACAAGAGTTGATAAAGCAATGGGGCCAGATGGGGTAAACCCCAGGGTCCTAAAGGAACTAAGAGAGGTGGTCGCTGAACCTCTGTTAATCCTCTTTAGCTGATCACTGGAAACAGGGGAGGTACCCAAAAACTGGAGGACAGCAGATGTAGTCCCCTTATACAAAATGGAACAAAGAGGAAGTGGTAAGCTACAGACTCATCAGCCTGACCTCAGTAGTGGGGAAGATCATGGAAGCACTACTGAAGGAGAGGTTGGTGAATCATCTGGTTGCCAACAGACTACAGGACACAAGGCAGCATGGTTTCACTTGGGGGGGTGGTCATGTCAGACCAACCTCATTGAATCTTTTGACTGGGTGACAAGGGAGGTGGATCGGGGAGGGCAGTGGATGTGGCCTATCTGGACTTCAACAAGACCTTTGACACTGTGTCACATAGAAGGCTATTAAATAAACTGTGGAATATGGGAGTAGGCAGGACAGTAGTGCAGTGGGTAGGTAACTGGCTGGTGGCAGAACACAGGGTGGTGGTAAACTGCTGTCACTCCACACAGGGAAGAGCGAACAGTGGGGTACCACAGGGATCAGTGCTGGGACTGGTTCTATTCAACGTCTTCATCAGTGACATTGCGCAGGCCTAGAAGGCAGAGCTTCCCTGTTTGCTGTTGACAGAGTGGACATGCCAGGGGGTGTAGACAGAATAAGGAAGGACCTGCAGTGAGAATATGGCATGCACCAAGCAGGAAAGGGACCTTGGGGTTATCATCGCTGATGATCTCAGGGTAGGGAAACAGTGCGACAAGGCAGCAGGTAAAGCAAATAGAATGCTGGGATGCATAGGCAGGGCATCACCAGCAGGAAAAGGGAGGTCATAATTCCACTATACAAGACATTAATGAGGCTTCACTTGGAGTATTGTGTACAGTTCTGAAGACCTTACCTATGTAAGGACATAGACAGGATAGAGAAGGTTCAGAGGAGGGCAACAAAAATGGTATAAGGATTGCATCACAAGTCCTATGAGGACAGGTTGAAGGACCTGAATTTGTACTCCCTACAGGAGAGGAGGGAGAGATGGGTTGTGATAGAGACATACAAGTACCTTACAGGGAGGAACAGGGTGCAGGAATGCACAATTTTCCAGCAAAAATGATGTTCCAGGACTAGAGGGCATGGGATGAAGTAGGATGGAGGGCAATTCAGAGGAAATGTGAGGAAGAATTTCTTCACAGAACAGGTAGTGGACAAGTGCAACACCTCACCAGATGAAGTGGTGGGGGCTGAAACAATCACAGGATTTAAGAATGTATGGGATAGACATAAGGGAATTCTGGAGGTCAGGGTAAGGGGCAACTGACTTCTAGGAAAACATAAAGTAAACGTACAAGCTCAAATGGGCAGACTGGGTGGGCCATAGGCCCTTATCTGCACAGTGTCTATGTATCTATATATCTATGGTGCTCATCACCCTCCATTTTTTGATGGCCTTACCAATTTTGGCCCCATCCCTGTAATTACTGCTTTTGCCTTTTTCTCCATTTACCCCTGACCTGCCCCCATTTACCTCTCTACCTTGTCGTTAACCTCAATAACTACCCTGTTTTATGGGGAGAGGATGAGAATTCCCTGCTCCTTTTCAGTGCCTTCCCCTTGGCTAGTTTAAAAGCTTACAGTACCAATGAAGCATTTAAACCTATCACCTAGGATCCTGGTTCCTCTTCCAGCCAGATGCAGACCATCATGCCAGTACAGGCCTGTATCCCTCCATGTAGACCCCCAGTCCCTAATCAATCCAAAACCCTGTGCTCCGCACCAGTTTTTTAACCAGTCATTGAATCCCAGGGTGCAGAGTACCCTAGCATCACCCATGCCATAGGCAGGCAACACCTCCGAGAAGGTTACTGTGCATGCTACTTGTCTAAGTCCCCTCCCCATTTCGACAAACTCCTCCTTCACAGATCTGATCCCATTCCCAGCTAGGAAATTTGTCCCTAGGTGGACAATGACATCCAGCTCCCTCTCCCATGTAGCTGTTCCCATAATACTAAAGATTTGCTTCCTGTCCCTCCATGCCATGGTGCTGAGTAGGCACCTTACCTGCCTCCCCCAGTTCAACCCCATAATGACTGAGTCCACTTCCAGGAGTTATTTCCTTCCCTTGTGGGAGCCCATGCCAAATCTCCTGTTCATCTCCTTTGTGGAGATGTCCAGCATCCTCCTTGATCTCCACTGTAGGGGACTTCAAAGAGGAACAACACTCCACCAAAAAGGCATATGAACTGTGGAGAGGTACAACTGGAGGGATGTGCCTCTGTTCCACCACCCTCACCTTCCCTGAGCCCACTGCAGTCCAACCACTCCTTATTCTTGGCAACCTCTGAGGCAGCAGCTGCTGCCCTGGGGGTCACTGGGTGGGGGAGGAGATTTCCCAATCCCCTGCCAGGTCCTGGGTGGGGGAGGAGGTTTCCCTACTCCTTACCAGATTGGCATGGCAATGGGAAACCTCCTTCCTCAGAGCAGAGAGGTGTCTGCAAATAGGACAGCAACGCAGCCTCCAGAATGTCTCCCAGAAGACTACCGCTCCACAGCTAGTGCATTCCACCACTTCCCACATGTTTCTCTCCCTCCCTGTTGAAATTGTGTATGCTTTTTTTTTTTTACGCTATTAGGGAACTTTACATCCCCTTAGTAGTGTATCTTTTTCCCAAGAGACTATGTACTAGGATTCCCCCAAGGAGTTTTTTTTTTTTAAATAGCAATCACAAGAAGATATCCTCCCAGCTTATGCAACACTGCCTGGTTGCCATCTTTGGCACACCCCACCCTGTTTTGTGTCTGAGCAGGAAGTTGTCACACTTTCCCGCCTAACCCATAAAGCTAGGTTAGCCGGGGGAGGGTGGGAATTGGGGAAGGTAGGGTTTGGGCAGTCCACATGTTCTGTACTGTGAGGACAATCAGAGAAATCCTATTTGAACCTTCTGAGGCTATGGCTGGCTCTAATACACACTCGACTGACTGCAGGAATGAAATAACCCACTGGTGAAAACTTAAATGTTTGTTGCAAAAAGGCATCAAAACACTATCAAGCTACAAATAAAGCACCAGATTCACAGACCAAAAAATCAGCAGTATTTTAATCCCTCTGTATGCAATGTAGCAATCTACAAAAAGATCAGCAGTATTGCAAACCCCTTCTTGATGCAAACAAGCACAAAACAATGAAACATTTAAAGTAAGGCACACTTCCCTCAGAAATCTAGCAAGATTATGTCTTCCTCCAGTTTTCTAGTTTCTAGTTCAAGATTGTGCGTCCTTTCCAGCTCGAAATTTAGATTTGCAAAAGCAACCTTTACCTTCAAAAGAAGGCCTTTCTGTCATCTTCTTATTGTTACTTGCACCAATGAAGGTAGTTTTTGAACAGGCTTTGTTATTTAACATCTAGAAACTGACAAAATAAGTTGTTTCATTATTTATTCAATATTGACTGACTATGGATTACTTAATGAAATCTGGTTAGCGCTGCATGCGACAGACGTCTTTAGATTTTAGAAGATAAGTTACACAATGATAAATTTGCAGTTCATTTCAAAAGCACAAACCTTTCTTCATGTTGAAAGTATATACATGAGGTAATATATTTCTCTAACAATTTATGTGATCAAAACATGCTGCAGCAAACAATAGAAAACTAATTATGAAGTACTGGGTATCCATAGTGAATCCCTGCAATTTCTCCACAATTTCTGCAAAAAGTCTCTGCATTCTGGGTAATGTTTTCATAAATCTTCCAGTGACCCTGCTCATAGCCCTTATCATCAGAATTTCAGTGACTCTAGACTGCTCTTGGAACTGCTACTGGCTCCAGTGGTTACATTACAGAGCCCCTGAACATTTTTCCAAGTGGTGGAGCCCTTTCTTCTTGGGCTGTGATCCCTGACCTAGTCAAGACATGAATCCAATTGTCAGCATGAAGGGATTGTCCCTGCATAAGAGATAAGTGCCCAAACTGCAGTCATTATTTTTGTGGGGAGTCACACCACCATTTTGGCACTCTTACCATCACCCTGATTAAAAATTAACCACAAAATCATTTTTTTTAACTTAAAATTAATTGGTTTTCCTGTTATTCAGACTAATGATACAACAACAGTGGTAACATATGACAAGACAGCAAAAAACAATTATTTAGAAAGTGCATATGAGTGAAAAACAAAATTAAATGACAATTTTCAACCTACTGTAAATCATCTTTCAGTCTCGTATGTAAAGACAAGTTATATGAGACATCAAATGGTAAATAATAAGTTAAAGATCTGTAGCAGAGATAGTGGTCTGGATTCACAAATCTTTCAGAAGTTGCAAAACCTTCCCTAAGCCCCCAAAACTGCTGTAGCTGTGGAAAAAAAGGGGAGATTGCTCTAAGTGCTATGCACAAAAACCTCCGCAGCTGCGGAAAAAAACACTATGGACTGTGGAAACAAATACAGCTGTGGAAGTCCCTGAGGAAAAAAGGTGGAGATAAGTAAGGCACAGCTCCTGCAAGGCTGTTCTTCACCAGTTTTTTTTCCACAGTTGTGGAAAAAATGTTACACACTGTGGAATGAGGTGTAACTCTCCCTCAATAAACTGCAGTAGTGCCCCAAAAATTGGAATCAATTAAGGTGGAGGTGATCCACAGGTACTATAATAGCATCTCAGATAGTATAGCAGTGGCTGATGTTACAGCAACAAAAGCACAAATTGCCATGATACAGTATGGCAACAGGCAACAACCACCAGACCAGGTGCAGCCCATGACGAAGTCCCATAGAAAGTAGAGCCTGACCAGCCTGCAGCGAATGCCACCCCCGCAGGCAACAGGTTCACCCCGGGGAGGGACGACCAGCAGTGACTGTCGGCCACTGTGATGCCATGGTATTGCTGGTATATGTGGTGCTGTAGTGGTCCAAGTTGAGGGACTGGTTGCAGGTATCTTTGTGGGTGCTGTCAGCCTCATACAAATAGCAGCAGTGTTAATGTCTGCTGCTTCAGCTACATGGATTTACTATTGCTGTGCCTACTCAGCCATTTCCACAGCTGTGGATTCGCAGCACTTTCAGGATTCTTCGCAGCTGCGGGACTTTCTGCAGATTTCCCTCAGCTGTGGGATTTTCCTTAAGAATATCATGCAACTGCATTTCTGCAGTGCTGCAAGCCTTTTTTCCGCAGCTGCAAAATTTTTGCTGTTCTTTGATAATCCTGCCCAGTGTTTCTACAAGAATGGCTCATTTATTTTAAACCTAGAAAAAGATAAAAAAAGAGGGAGTCCACACTTTCTTAACCCTATACAGGTTACCTGATCTGAAAGATAGGATAGGATAGGATAGGATAGGACTGGGTATGATAGCAACATTATTTATATAACACCTTTCCAAAGCTTAAAATGCTTTACAGTGCACAAATAAATACAGATTGAACGTATTCCACAACAGACAATACATCCTTTTTATGTAGTTACTCACTTTTATTGACTTTTTTCTTCTTGAAGAACAAACATCAAGTACAGTGACTAGTAACACATGATGCATAACTTAACAAGACAATACAAAACTTCACAACAATTAACCGTAGTAGTAAATGCAACCACAGCATGGAAACACAGTATTGGGAGCAAGATACTCTGTAAAGAAGCACTAGTTATAAATATAGTATAGGAGAGTTCTACAACATTAGGTACCAAGGAGATTGGAGGGGGAGACGAGGGGGACAAAGGGGTATTCTGAGGCATCCACATGTAGTGTGCACTGTGGTTAGTCTAGGGTTGGATCAGTGTGGGAGAGGGGGTAAGGAATTCCTCAAATGTACATGTTATTCAGTCTTGGCAAGCAAAAGTGTATCTGGCAGCATCTAGGTTGGATATGAGTGGGAATAACAGGAGTTGTGGAAGGGGGCTCACACCTTGTGGTATTTTACCAAAATTTTGCTTGCAAGGTGCAACATTCTATCCAGGTTCTTCAGGGTACAGACCACTGACAGGCATTGACCCAAGAAGGGAATGTGTTTGGTTCCTCTGTTGTGCAGTATTAATCTCTTTGCTTCTATGCTCACCATTAGGAGCCACATGAGCTGCAGGCACAATATGGATGAGTTAGAAGGGGAATGCCCAGGAGGTATACACATTCAAATACCTTAAAGGTAACAACAGGGTGCACATGCAGAACCTCTTTCAAGTAAAGGACTACATCAGGACCAGAGGACATAACCTTCAACTTAAGGGAGAAAAGTTCAGAAGCAATATGAGGAAATTCTTCTTCACAGAGCTTGTTGTGGAGCCTTGGAATAGCCTGCTGGAGGGGATGGTGGGAGCCAAGACAGTGGGGGAATTCAAGCAGGCATGGGACAGACACTGTGGGATACACAAGCAGGCAGCTAAGTGGGGGGGTGTAGGAAGCCAAGGGCACACTGGAAAGATTGTATGGCCCCATCTGCTGACAACTTCTATGTTTCTATGTATAGAGGGGGATGTACTGGAAGGGACAGCTGATGAATCTTCATGCAACATTTATGAACATCTTGCCAGAACAAGGTTAACTTTGTACATGACTACAGTATATGCATTAAGTCCACTCCGTCTACCTGGCATATACAGCAGCAAGCATGGGATATGAATCCCAAGTCCCGCAACTGGACCAGAGTTTGATACCAGAAGTGTATTATTTTATTTTGAGTAAGTAAGCTTCTGGAGTCAGGGAAGGCTGAATGAGTTAGCCTCAATTGAGCAGACCAAAACTCCTCTGGGCTGTTATGCCTTCTCCGTGGGGTCCAGCAAGTTGACAATTACCAATCTATAGATCTGCCCTGCAGTCCCTTTGTGAAGTGTAAGCCAGTGAGATAGGGTCTAAGGGATGGTGACAGTGGTGGGAGGAGTCAGAGATTTCCATATGGCAACTATGACACTGCGAATTTGCAGATTATTACCGGAAATCATTCTGAAGTATATTGTAGTAACTTTTTAGGTTAGCAAATGTATTCAAGTGATTGCAGAGGGGTTGTAATAAATCTTGTACATAGGTAATACAGTACCTGCACCCACCCTGTCAAATGACACACCCACCTATACAAAGCAGAGGATTCCTCCATGGGAGAATGAGGGAACGAAGACAAGAGTGTTTGTAACCACCACTCCAACTTTGTCCAAGCCTTGATGGAGTGGGGGAAAGAGTAGGGTTTTTCTGGAAAAGCATCCCCATGTGGGAGTAGGGCATCCTGGCGAGCAGGTTAGTCCCTATGCTCAGCTATGGGGGGGGGGGGCATTCAAAGGAGCTCACTTAATGGGCATAAGACAAAGGTTATTACCATCCACCTCCCCACCAATGTACCCTGAGTTTTGTCCTGCTGTACCTTAGGCCCTTACCCTCCCAGAGAAAACTAATGACCAATTTGTCCATCTTGACAAACTATGGTGTGCCAGATAGTGCAGCACTTCGGGTGCCATGATCATTTTAAGGCTGAGACTTTCCTCACCAGGAAGAGATGGAGCAATGTCCATTTACTGAGTCTTCCATCAATTTTTGCAAAAGGGTGTTTTGTTTTCCGTTACCATCTCACTAGGATTTGAGTGTGCCAGATCACCAGATATTTGATGCTGTGCTAGGCCCATTTCGGTCCATGTTGGGCAGAGATGGCTGAGGGGCAAGAAGGGTGAATTGGTAGGATTTGTCTTAGCCTAGTTTTCTTTTCACTCATGAGATATAATGAAACTTACAGAGAAGAGCCATCAATGCTTGGAGTCTTCTGGGGGCATCCTGAAGGAGGACCAAGCCATCGCCTGCATACAGCATAGTTCAAGACTTGACCTTCCCCATTATTATTATTCCTACCATGGAGGGATCTTGATGGATTACTGTTGCCAAGGGTTCCATACCCAAGATAAATAACACTAAGGAGAAGGGGCAACCCTGGTGGGTACTTCTGTTCAAGGGGAAGGGGAAAGCAGAGTTAGTCAAAGGCCTGGCTGAGGGAGATTTGTATAAGGTCCTGATCCATGCCCAAGGGACTGAACCCAGTTTCCTCAAAACTTGGTAAAGGAACCCCCCTACTCCACTGAGTAAAAACCTATACTGAAATTGATAGCTACTGCTGTGGATGGGGTGGGGGACACCTTAACCACCACCATCAGAGAAAAGAGTCTCCTGTATGGTCTGAGCTCAAATGGCCTTTCACAAAACTAGCCTGTGAAGAGTGTATCAGAGAGGGAAGACACAGTTCTTGACAGAAGGCTAGGAATTTAGCTAGGACCTTCATATCCACATTTATGAGGGAGATTGGCCAATAACTACCAGGATAAGAAGTGTCCATACCCTCTTTAGCTAACACAATAATAGTAGCTTCTCTTGGGGTAGGAAGAATAATAACTTTAATAATAATAATAATAACTTTATTTTTTGAGTGCCTTTCAAATGTCAAGGCACTTTACAATGTTAAAACCTGCCATAAAAATATTACAATTAATAAATAAAACAGCAATAAAATCATAACAATTCATAAAAAAGCCTGACTCCACAAAAAAGTCTTGAGTGCCTTTTTAACATTTCCCATGGTCATGCATTCCCGGAGCTGATGGGGCAGAGAATTCCAGAGGGTGGGGGCTTCAAACATAAAAGCACGGGCCACAGAGGATTTCAAAGTAACTCTTGGAATCTCCAGCAACCCCTCATCAGCTGAGTGGAGCTGTCGCACAGGGGTGTAAGGAATCAGAAGGAAAGTTGTATGATGGGCATTGAGGAAAACATCCCCTCATTGGGGGGAGGGGGGCAACAATGTCTGTAATCAATTGATGGGAGTCTATGGGTATACTGCCCCCCCACACTGACCTGAAGGGAGGACCTCAAGGGATGCTAGAGAGGCAATTACAGCATGTAATTCAGACATTACCAGAGGGGTTTTCAAGGCATGCAAATTTAATGCTCCAATAAAGAAGTTACATTTTTTCACATCTGGAGGGCCATTGGGCATGTACAGCTGCTCTTTGAAGGAATGCATTATGTCATTCACCTTCTGTGGGTGGGATTGCAGGGTCTCAGTGTCATCCTTTAAACCCCTACTATATCGCTCAATCTGTTGCTTTTTCAGCCTGTAGGAGAGTAGTTTTTTTCTGGTTTTATCACCCCTTTCCCAGTACTTGTGCTTTAGTCTGTTGATGGCCAGTTCAGCCTGTCTAGTGACCAGGACATCAAGTTGTATCCAAAGAGATAGGATGTTTCTAACTAGGGCAGGGTGTATGCAGGGTTCTGACAACTCATTATACAGTCTCTTTTGCTGTCAGGCTGGCCTCTAGGCTCTTCTTTTCCACCTCCCCTTTGTCCACCGGCTGAAAGTGTACACCATAATGGTGCCCCACAGAGAAGCCTTAGAGACCTCCTACAGCAACAGTTTATTGGTATCTCCTGTGTCATTAAGCTGGAAGTATGAGAAAGCTTCTGCTTGGGGACACTCTTAAGGAATGAATCGAGTCTCCATGAGGACGAAGTGAGTGGGGGTGGGCCACATAATCACAAGAGCTCTACTGGAGCATGGAAAAAATGTACGTAGGTGCAATTCTAGAGAAGACTGCCAGTTGGGTAACTGAAAGGAGGTGCGGCAAAAATCTATATGGCTCACCATTTGGTGGGAGGCAGAGAAACAGGAGTAGTCCCTCTCCTGGGGTAATGCAGTCTCAAGATATCTGCTAGGGACAGGAGAGCCTGCATATCCTTCAGTGCTGCAAGAGCCTTAGCATGTGGCTCAGGTTTTCCCAAGTTTTGGTCCACGGGGGTACAGGTTGACACTAAAATCCCCTTCCATCAACAACCATGTGGCAGAGTTCACCCAGTCAGAGATCATAGAAACATAGAATCTGATGGAAGATAAGGACCGCTTGGCCCACCTAGTCTGCCCATTTCCTTACCTATTGGATAAGCTGCAGTTTCTAGTCAACCAACAGCCTACTTCCTCCTAACCCCCACTAGAATTGCCTTATGTCTGTCCCATGCATTCTTGAATTCTCACCGCTGTTTTTGACTCTACGACCTCCTCAGGAAGGCTGTTCCATGTATCCACAACCCTCTCTGTAAAGAAATACTTCCTCACATTACCTCTGAGCTATCCCCTCTATCTTCAAATTGTGCCCCTTGTTTTGCACATCTTTTTCTGAAAGATGCTACCCTCTTGGACTTTGTTGATTCCCTTGAGGTATTTGAAAGTTTCTATCATGTCCCCTCCTTTCCTCGAGGCTATACATCTTTAGTTCCTTTAGTCTTTCTTCATATGTCTTCTGATGCAGACCCTGCATCATTTTGGTTGCCCTCCTCTGGACTGCCTCCACCCTGTCTATATCTTTGTGGAGATGGGGTCTCCAGAACTGTACACAGTACTCCAGATGTGGTCTTACCAAGTGTCTATACAGAGGGCCTCTCCCTATGCATCCCAGTATCTCCCCAGCCCTCCTTACTGCCTTCTCACATTGCTGGCCCACCTTTAGGTCATCTGATATGAATATCCACAGGTCCCTTTCCA
Source organism: Neoceratodus forsteri (assembly GCA_016271365.2). Lineage (NCBI taxonomy): Eukaryota > Metazoa > Chordata > Ceratodontiformes > Ceratodontidae > Neoceratodus > Neoceratodus forsteri. The sequence continues at coordinate 1,361,486,405 of CM028130.1, read as the reverse complement.
TTTTTGTTGTTGTTGTCAGTATCTCACCCCACATTGTGTACTCTTCCCCTAGGTTTTTGCTTCCCAGGTGCATTACTTTGCACTTCTTTGCATTGAATCTAAGCTGCCATACATTTGACCATTCATCCAACCTTGCCAAGTCCCTTTTCATCCTTTCCACCCCACCTTGTGTATCAACCCTGTTGCAGATATTTGTGTCACCTGCAAAGAGACATACTTTTCCTTCTAGTCACTCTGCAATGTAACTTATAAAGACATTAAAAAGGACCGGCCCCAGTACTGAACCCTGGAGTACCCCACTAGTAACCCTCCTTTCTTCACTGTGGACTCCATTTACTATTACCCACTGTGTCCTGTTGTCCAACTAGTGTTTTGCCCAGGCTACCACCCTGGGACCCACTCCCAGGCTGGCTAATTTGTTTATTAATCTTTTGTGTGGGACTGTGTCAAATGCCTTGTTAAAGTCTAGGTAGGCCATGTCCACAGTCCCTCCTTGGTCTACTGCTTTGGTCACCCAGTCAAAGAAATCAATTAGATTTGTCTGACATGACCTTCCTGCTGTGAATCCATGCTGTCTTGGGTCCTGTGCTCCACTGGCCTCTAGGTACTCAACAATTCTTTCCTTCAGAAGTGATTCCATTATTTTCCCTACCACTGAGGTCAAATTGACGGGTCTATAGTTTCCTGCCTCTGTCTTGCTCCCACTTTTGTGAAGGGGAATCACATCTGCCCTCCTCCAGTCCTCAGGTACTGCACCATCCTCTCATGATTTATTAAAAAGGGTAGTCAGTAGTGTTACTAGTTTAGTTAAGTTTATTGTTCTAGGAATTATTACCTTTGAGCCAATGGCTCTTTTACAAAGGTTCCACATCATCAATGTACAAACAAACAAGACATGTTACATAGAATGGTCAGCAAATTATAAAGGTTTCAATAAGCAAGTATAATACAATACATCACAGGATAAAAACCAAACATTGGAGGAATGGTCAAGGTGAGAACGGTAGGAGGAGATATGGGGAGGGGAGCAGACTTGGAGTTCTTCCCTTAGTTCTTTAGGATTCTGGGGTGAATCTCATCCGGCCACATTGCTTTATCCACCTTCAGTTTTAAGAGTTATTTCAGAACCCTTTCTTCTGTGAACAGACTAATATCAACCCCCCTATCCAGAGCACTTCTATTGACCAGATTAGGTATTTCCCCCTGCTTTTCCATTATGAATACTGAGCAGAAGTATTCGTTCAATATCCCTGCTTTTTCACTGTCGCTCTCTGCCTAACCACCTTCCTCTTTGTTCAGCCTCAGTATCCCTGCCTTAGTCTTTCTTTGCTCCCTAATGTACCTATAAAAGGTTTTATCCCCCTTCTTAACCGAGTTGGCTATCTTTTCCTCAGTTTGGGACTTTGCTATTCTGACTGCCTTATCCACTTCCTTCTGTTTTAACTGGTACAGTTCTCTGTCCTGCTCCTTCTGTGTTTCCTTATACTTCCTGAATGCTATCCTTTTCTCCCTTACCTTCCCCACCACTTCTTTTGAGAACCATAGTGTTTTTTTCCTTCATTTTGATTTGTTTATTTGCTTCACACAAAGGCTTGTTGCCTCTGTGATGGCGGTTTTGATGTTTCCCCTTTGTTGCTCCACCCCACCTTCTTGCCTGTTTGCTAGTGATTTTCTGAGGCACTCTCCCATTTTGACAAAATCAGCCCTCCTGAAGTCCAGTACCTTCACTTTTGTGTGGCTTGACTCTACAGCTAAGTTTATTGTGAACCACACTGTTTGGTGGTCGCTTGTTCCCAGATGGCTACCCACTTCAAGATCAGAGATCCTCTCTCCGTCCCCATTTGACAGTACCAGGTCTAAGATTTCTCTCTCCCAAGTGGGTTCCAAAACTAGCTGTCTGAGGCATGCCCCCTGTAGGGCATCGAGAATGGCTCTGCTCTTGGATGTGGCTGCAGCAAAGGTGCTCCAGTCAACATTTGGCATATTCAGGTCCCCCATCAGCAACATCTGCCCTTTCTCTGCCATCCCAAGGATGCCTTCTATCATTTCCTTGTCCAATTCCTTCCCCTGAGATGGGGGTCTGTTTACAACTCCTGTGTGGATTGTGGCACCATTTCCAGTCTCCAGGTGACCCACAGTGCCTCCTCTCCTTCCTATTTACCCTTTAGCTCTGTTGCTTTGATCTCTTCCCTTACATAGAGAGCTCCTCCTCCTCCTCTTCTTCCCTCCCTGTCCCTCCTGTGGATTGTGTACCCTGGTATGTTGACATCCCAGTCATGGTTCTCTGTGTACCATGTTTCTGTGAGTGCCACAATATCCAGGCATCCCTCTTCCATCAAAGCCACCATTTCAGGGAGCTTTTTACCTAGACTACGGGCATTGGCACTCATTACCTTCCATTTTTTGTGGCTTTATTTCTTTTTGGCCCATCCCTGTCCCTACTGCCTTTGTCTTTTTCTCCATTTACTCCTGCCCTTCTCCCTATCGACTGCTCTATCTTGGCATTTACCTCACTAATTATCCTGATTTTTTGGAGGGGGAGGATTTCCCTTCTCCTCTTTAGTTCCTCCCCCTCTTGGCTAGTTTAAATGCTTGCAATTGAAGCATTTAAACCTATCACCTAGGATCCTGGTTCCCCTCCAGGATAGATGCAGACCATCACACCTGTATAGGCCTGTATCCCTCCAGGTGAAGCCCCAGTTCCCAAAGAAGCCAAATCCCTGAGTTCTCCACCAGCTTTGCAACCAGTCACTTGGTAGAAGGATGCATAAAAGCATGAGCAGTCCTGATTAGGGCAATATACATTGGTAAGAAGGAAAGGACCTCCTGGAGCATCAAATTCAGCTAGACTCCGCTGCTCAGCAGGGTCACTGTGGGCCCTGGCCACCTTCCATGGCAGATGCTAGTACACCAATGTCAAGACCCCTGTTTTGAAGTAGGCAGCTCAGCTGTGAACCTTCACTCCCACCAACTTCACTTTCAACTTGGTGGCCTCAGCTAAGTTCAATTTGATTTCCTGCAGAAGGGCTACCTTTGCACCCAGGAATTTTAAGCCAGCAAGAATCTTTTTTACATTTTGTGGGTGAATTCAATCCCCTCACATTCCAAGACACATGTTATGGGGGCCATTGTGGAGGATATAAATATATAATCCTGAACTGTTGGGAAATAGTAGAGAGATCTAAATTAATTTACCCAGGTAATGGCAGACAGGCAGGGAGTACCCATGTCACCACTGAACCCTAAAGAAAAATTCATATCAGCAGTGCATGTATGGTGTGAGGAGAGGATAGCAAGAAATAACACCTGAATAATTAACTTCTCTGAAAAAGTCTAGTGTGCATCATAATAACAGCAATAACAGCCACAGCTTTTGTAAATCAGTAAATGAAAAGACCACCTTCTACCACCAATCATGACTAAGAGTTGACAGAAAGGACCTATCAAGACTCACAACTCAGCAGAGAGGGGGAGTGATGCTAATCACACTGAACAAATGTGAGCAGAAAAATGGTAAAAAAAAAGGAACTCCTCAGGAAATGCCCCAGGAGAACCATGAACACCAAAAATACATTTTACAGTGTCAGCAAGGGCTGCAATTGAACATTATTATTGAAGATGTTGCTGAAATGGAGGATGAGGGAAGTTTCCAGCCTTAAAATGCTGCAGGGGGAGGGGTTGGGGTAATGCGACACCTCCAGGGGTGAAGCTTATATGACATTACCCAGACAGTCTTGGGTTGGTCCCCTTATAATGGTTGGACAGAGGTGGGCCTGGCAACTGTCAAGTATGGTATTTCCACAGTCCACAGCTTAGATCAGTTGCATACGGTATAGTAGGGCAAAATGGTTGATCACTGGGCTGCTATATCCCATTATGTACTGCAAAGCTAAGCCAATGTGCTCACATCACATCACATCACATCACATCACATCACCCTCAGGAACCCACAGAGGATACCTCAAGCTAGAGGAAGTATGCTCAGTAGGCTGTAACATTTTCAACAGGCCACAACTAAAGGACTGTAGCAGCTAACAGTAGTGCATCACCTATGAGCATTTGATAGGCCATCATTATAAGGCCTGATGCCAGGGTGACTAAGAACTATAGATGAGTTGGACCACTGGAGGTGAGGGAGGGAGGGGAGGTATATAGGTAATATCATCCCTTAGTGATCAGGGGAGAGAGATTTACGGTGGACTCAAACCAAACCATCAGAGCCCCCCCATAGGGTTGGGTGGAAGTCCATTCATCATGGGGTAGCAGTCAAAGACCTACAACTGTAACAGTTATCAAAAAGTAAAAACAGCAAAACATTTGAACAACACATGAGAATTGGAAGTTCATTGTACCAAACATGACAATTAGCATTTACCCAACTAGTTAAACTAAAAGCACAAATGACATAATAATCAAAGTTCCCATGTTTATCGACTAGCCAAATACAATGCAGCAGCCCTGAGATCATAGGAGCAGAACGCCATGCAGTTTGGGTAAGAGCAGAGGTCATGTCCCACAGTCGGGGAGCCCAGTTGTTAGCAACCCCCCAGCCAGAGCTCCAGTAATGTATTATAATAAAGTACAGAACCAGTGGCCCAAGCCCTGAGGTAGTGAAAGGGTTCATCAGCCTGCTGCAAGGCAAAAGCCACTTGGGAACCTCAGTGTGGAAACTGGAGATAAATCCACCTTCAAAGGCCTTAGAGGTTCCAGCAACTAAAACAGAGGAAAGAGTCCTCACAGTTCAGTTGTTTCACTCAGGGAGCTTTTGCAGAGACCTCTGAGCTTTCATTCTAGTCTGCAGTTGTGCAGCAGCCAAAGAGGGTTAAGCAGGTGAAGGAATCGGCAGTATTGCTGCCTGCTCTGCCCAAGATAAAGTGAGTGCACCTGCTGCTGAACCATGCTGGCTATAGAAATTTTATTTGCTAGAGTAGCTGGTGAAGCTGGCAGAGTGGCAGTGGTAGGGTCCAGAGCATGAGGTGAGGTCAGAGGAGCATAACAGTTATTGGAATTATTCAGAATTACTTGGAAGGATTAGACAAAGAAGGCCATTGGCCCATTTAATTGTCTCCCACTTCTAGTGGAGGCAAATTTAGTGTCCATAGTGCAAAAAAAGTTTGTCATGCCCATTTCTGAACATCTCAAAAGATGTAGAATAAATAGAATAATAGATACATTCTGGTGTATTACAAGGCAGTAATTCATTGAGAGGATCTGGAGGCACAGTAAACCTCGAGAGCGAAGCTCGAGAGGTTTCTAGAGCCCCCAGATCCTCGAGATGAAGAACTGCCTTGTAACACAAGAATGTATTTGTTATTTTTTGTAATATATGGATGCGAGGAAATTGTAAGTGTGTAACTTTGCCATAGAATGAGGAATCTTCGGTTGGGGTGCTGAGGTGATTTTCATGTGAATTGGAGCCAATGATTGCGGCATCATCGAAAGTGTTTACAAAATTCAAATAGCAAAACTGTGCAGTGTTAAGGAACCTGCAAAACAAAATGGCAGTAACAACTTTTTTTTTCCCTTTGAGCGAACGACTGTTGCTGTGGAGACTTAGTTAGACTCCAAGTTGGAGTACATGACGTACCATCTTTTTTTTGCTGGTTGAGGGGATTTTTGAATATTGATGGCTAAATCCCAAAAGAAGTTGCAGTGGGATCTGAATATCAGACTGTAGGCGTGATGCAAATGTTTTGTCAGCTTTTACTGTATGTGACAGTTACAGTAAAAGCCGGCTCGCAGTCAGTGCAAGCTGTCCGGTGGCGCTTGTGCTCTAGTCAGTTTGCAATAATACAGTTGTTGAGATCTTCCATCGATAGTATTACAGGATTTTAATGATAGTATTACGGGATTCCATCAATACTATTATTGAGTTTGCATCGGTGTATTACAAGGGTTTTTTTTGTATACTTTTTAGGGGTATTATTTTGAAAATCCATATATTACATACTAATTCACTTGGTAAAGAATTCCATGGTCTCTCAGTTCTGACTTTATAAAAGTTATGTCTCCTGATGGTATTTACACGGGGAACCAGAAGTTGCCTATTAAGTGATCTTAACTTGGTTGATCTGTGGTTTAATTGTAGACCACATAAATCCATAAGTGTTTGATTTTTCTCGATTTTGAATAGTAATAGTAAGTTCCATTTTTTCCTCATAATTTCTAGGCTAAATAGTTCAAGCAAATTGAGTCAATCCTCATAATTCAAGGTAGCTAATCCAGAAATTAGTTTGTTTCTCTTCTTTGAGTTCTTTTCAAAATATTTACATCCCTCCTTAAGAAGGGGTTCCATAGTGATGACTCGAAGTCCAGATGTGGAATTATATATGTTATATACAACTTCATTATACAGTTTCTATTTCTACTAATAAATGTTCTTTTATTGAGTAAATCAACCTATTTTCTGTTTTTGTTACATGCTGACATTGATCTATTGATGGTATATCAATATTTACTATTATACCTAAGTCCCTTTCTCTGGTTGATGATTTTAGGATTGCCTCACTTAGATGGTATGTGAGGCTGGAATAGCTGTGGCCAAAGTGTAATACTGTGCATTTGGATGAATTAAATTTAATTTTGTTTTTTACTGCCCACCCATCTGTCATTTCCAAATCATGATGTAAGGAAAGACAGTTTTCATTTGTGTTCACCTTTCCTCATATTTTAGTATTGTCTGGAAACATTGCTATAAAACTCCTGATGCCAGCACCCATATCATTAATAAACACCCAAAAAGTACTGTTCCCAGTATGGATCCCCATGGGACACTACTACCTACCCTTCCCTCATCTGAATGGAATCCATTTACCCTCACAGTTTGTAAACGATGGTTTAACCAGTTCTGAATCCATGTTATGATGAACTTATTAAGACCCTGCTCAGTTAGTTTTTTGACTAACAAGTTGTGCGGAGCAGCATCATATGCCTTGACTATATCCAGTAAGATGACATCTACTGGTTTTCTCTTGTCAACACCATCATTCACAAAGTTGTAAAAGGAGACAAGGTTAGTAATGCAAGATGGTCCCTTACTTACGAAACCAATGTTGAGTTGTATCTTCCAGTCCTAAGGTTATAATCGCCTTGTCTTCATCATTTTTTTACTAGTTTCTCCATCAGTTTATGACACAATGAAGTAAGATTTATGGACCTGTGATTTGAAACTTCACTTTTGTTTCCTTTTTTAAAAAAGGGTGTCACTGTGGCCCTTCTGTAATCAGATGGGACCTGACCAGACTCCAGAGATTTATTAAATAGGAGAGTCATTGGAAGAGCTATTATGGGGCAAGCTCTTTGAGCAGTATGTGGTGAATATTGTTGGGTCCAGGTGAAGTTTTGATTTTAAGATTTTGCAACTCACTCAACACATCAGTTATCTTGAAATACATTTGCTGGACACCTGATCTACTAATGCTTTTTTCGAGACTTGATGCATCATTAAATATTGAGCAGAAATAATAGTTAAAGCACTAAGCTACAGTATCTCAAATTCATCTGTTATGGACTTCCTGTCTTTAGTTTTGACTGTTCTTGCCTGTATGTTGATTTATGGGAAGCAGAGGGATTGTTTTTACTTTCTTAAAGGCCTTGTTTTTTTCTGAGTATTTGCTTTTTGATATATTGAGTGTACCATAGGGGACAATACCCTTATTACTATATTTTTATATAGCTGGAACATGTAATGGCTCAGCATCTAAGATTGTCTGCTGTATAAGTTTCCAACTTTGTTTCATGTCCAGATCTTTACTTCACTTTCTCAATTAATCATCCCTACTGCCTGTCTTAGTTTTGCACAAATAGCTGTTTTGTAGTCTTTAATCAGAAATGGGTTTTATTTCTGGACCTACAGTTTAATACAGTTCATTGAATCATACAATGATCACTGGTACAAAGATGACTATCTTTGGATGTATTATTCTATTTTCAGGATTTGTGATAATTAAATCCAGAATACTGGACTCTCTGGTAGGTTCCATTATTAGTTGTTCACAATCATGAGAGATTATAGTGTCCACCAAGTCTCTTTCAAACTCGTTTGACCCTTTGAGTGTAGTCCAGTTCACCCCTGGGCCATTAAACTGTCCTACTACTACTATCTCTCCTAGATTGGATGCCATTCCAGTTTCATGAAGTAGTGCATTATTGTAATCTTTGGAGTTAGATGGTGGCCTATAGCATGTTCCGAGGGTTCATTTGGGTGAGTTTGGATAATATAGGGTAAGCCACAATGATTCTACCTGATTGTTAAGATGGTTTGCAAGATTTGCCTCAGTACACTTTATATTGTCTTGGATGCAGCAACATACTCCTCCCCATTTCTGTTGTCCTTGTTTTTATAATGCAGTTGATACCCTTGAATGTTATTCATCCAGAAACTTGACTCATCCCACCATGTTTCAGTAACGCATGCAATATCAATGCCATTGTACCTTAAGTACGGTTCTGATTCCATTTTCTTTATCAAGTTAAGACATCCAGCATTTATTTGCAACAATCTGCACTCAGAGGTAAGGTTAGATGCTGTTTTTAAACCTAGGTCTCTTTGAGTTCCCTGTCCCCCCTTCTTATGTAATTTAAATGTCTGGCAATAATGTTCTCAAAAGCTCTCCAAGATATGTTGGAACCCTGCCTATTTAAATGTAGCCCATCCCAGCTGAACAAACCAAAATTGTTGTAAAATGTCTCCCAGCGAATAACGGTGGAGTAACCCTTTGAAAGGGTAAATTTCCACAACCATTCATTGATTTGTTTAATTTTCTTTTCTGTCGTATTATTTGGTCTCGGAACCAGTAAAATTTCTGAGACTACTATATCCAGCTCTGGAGACCACATCTCAGGAATGACAAAGACAGAGTAGAGGAGGTTTAGAGGAGGGCTACCAAAATGGTGCAGGGCCTACATCTAAAACCCTATGAGGAGAGGCTTAAGGAGCTAATTGTGTAAGGTAAGGTAGGTAAGGTAAACTTTATATATATGGCACCCAATCCCAGAGAATCTGGCACCTAACAAGGTGAAAACAGGCAGGGTAGATATATCAACATACAAATAAAAGCTGTACAAGGGTTATATAAAAGCAAAAATCTAAAATTAAACAATAAATAGGCATATAATAATAATAATAATAACAACAACTATGCCATTAAAATTGGCTTCAATTAGTCTAGGAATGCTTTTTTAAAAATATACATATTTAGTTCCCTCTTAAATGCATCCACCACACAAGCCTCCTACCAGAGATCTGGGGAGCAAGTTCCAAAGGATCTGGCAGGCCACCTCGAATGAACGGTCACCTGAAGTTTTCCACCTGGCCCTCAGTACTACTAGGAGGCCCCCAGTGAAGGATCAGAGGGAACGGACTCGAATGGCAGGTGTAAAGAGGTCAATAAGATAGCTAGGGCCCAAGCCATATAGGGCCTTATAGGTGAGCAAGCCCACCTTGAAGATGATCCTCCACCTGACAGGCAGTCAATGCAGATCTCGCAGGACTGGGGTCATGTGACAAGACCTAGGTAGTCCTGTCAGAAACTTGGCCACTGCATTCTGCACTAGCTGCAGTCAGCGAAGGTTCCACTAACCCTGAAGTAAATAGCATAACAGTAGTTCAACCTGGATGGTAACAAAGGAGAGAGCAGGTCCTCAGGTGGAACTAGGGTTTAATACAGACAACATTCCTTAAGTGGAAGAAACCACTTTGGATGACAGATGACCCTGAGCATGAAGTGTCAACCTGTCATCAAGGATGATGCCCAGATTTATACTAAGGTAAGGAAAAAGAGCTAGTAGGCCGAGGCCCATAATGCTCTTGTGATAAGCCAAAGGATAGTATGATAAATTATACCCAGAACTGATTAACTTGTCAAGACGATGTTTAAAAGTATTCTTAGTGTCACTCATAATTACAGAGATAGGAGTTTAGTCCAGGGTCCAGTGGTTCTCAGGGTAAAAAAAAAAATTCTGATTGTTATGCTTGAATGATTTGCCAACCAATTGAAGAAGATGACCACTAGTATTATGTATAGATGACCTGAATTCAAGACATAACTTGGTCATAACATACGGATCATGGACAACATCATATAGAAATAAAAGATTGCCTCTCAGGCATCTAGTAGTAAGAGGCATAAGTTTTAAAGTGTATAGCTTGTGTTCACAGGAAGCAGATTCAAGACCAGATATTTTGTAGTGTACTGTCTCAGTAATTTTTCAAGGGAACTACTATCAGATTTTTTAAATGGACACCGTAACTGTGATGCATACTCAAGATGAGGTCTAACGTAGGACATAAATAAGGGCATTAACACCTCACGATCTCTAGATCTAATATTACGAAGGATCGACCAAACAACCTTGTTAGATGCACAAATAACAGAATTCAAGTGTTTAGAGTATGTTAAATCTTTGGAAATGGTGATTCCAAAGTCCCTTTCATCAGTGGTGGCACAAAGCGTGGAACCATCTAATGACTATGGAAAATTTAAGTTATTAGAGCCCAAATGCATCACTTTACACTTGGTAGAGTTCAGTTTCATACCTCATGTATTAATCCAGCTGGAAATTATATCAAGATCATGCTGAATGAAAGCTATCTGAACTGAGTTAGAACAAGGTCCCCCAATCTTCACATCATCTGCATATTTTGTTGTAATGGAAAGACAATTATGAGTTAGATCGGCAATGAAAGCTTGGAAAACACAGGGGCCAAGAACAGAGCTTTGTGGGACTCCAATCAAGACCTTGCCATTGTTAGAGAGAATACCATTGATGATCACCCTTTGTGTTCTATTGCAAAGCCAGTTTTTAATCCAGGCAATTATACAGTTATTAATATTGAGTCTCCCTAGAGGATGCCATCGATAGCGTAGATCCCAGGACAAGTCCTGTTGCCACCCCACAGGCATTCCCATCACATCTGTGACCAGGCCCAATCACCAGCACCTCCATTTTGCCAGGGTTCAGCCTCAGCAAGTTAGAGGACATCCAGTTCTGTATCTTGACCAGGCAATTATTTAGCACTTCAGTGGTGTAATTTGCTCCAGAGGCAAAAGACATATACAGCTGGGTATCATCTGCATAGCAGTGAAAACACAGACTATAATGTCTGATGAACTCTCCCAGGGGCAGCATGACACTGCGAACATCAGCAATAGGATCAAACCTTGAGGAACTCCACGTGGTAAGAGCTTTGGAGAGGAGGAGAAATTCCCAATCACTACCTGTTGCTTCCTACCAGAGAGATAGGACTCAAACCAGTTGATGACCATAATGGAGAGTCCACAAAACTCTCTAAGTTTCAAAAGCATAGTGTGGTCTACAGTGTCAAATGCTGAAGAGAGCTCAAGGAGAATGAGAATTGACCAGCTCCATTTATCCCTTGCCCTAAGGAGGTCATTTTGCACCCTAACCAACACTTTCTTTGTGCTATGCCTTGCCTTAAATCTGGACTGGAATGGCTCACAGATGTCAAAAGCTGCAAGGTATGCCTTGAACTGCAGTGCCACCACTTTCTCCACTACCTTCCCTAGGAATGGGAGGTTGGAGATAGGTTGATAATTCAAGAGGGCATCAGGATTAAGTGATGGTTTCTTTAGGAGGGGCCTCACCAGTGCCTCCTTCAAGGCATCAGGGAAACCCCCCCTTCTGAGAGTGAACACCAGATTATCCTGGTGAACACTGGACCAATGATCTTCGCACATCTCACTAAGAAATGTGTTGAGACTGGGTCTAGTTCACAAAAGGTGGGCCCCAGCTTCAAGATCATCTCAATGACCTCAGCCACCTCCACTGGCTGAAACTCCTCCCAGACAATGGAAATGACCATGCTCCTTCCAGGTCTCCTACCACGGGGCTGATCTTGCCCCACTGGGGAGATGCCTGACTGGATAGAGGACACCCTGTCAGAGAAGAACTGAGCAAACTCTTCACATAGCGAGATTGACAATGCCTTTTTCAGTTGCAAACAAACAAGATGAAGCAGTCTGTCTACAGTCTGAAAAAGCTGAGTTGTTCTGTTCTTCCCATTGCAGCAGTTTCCCTGGACAGGAATTCTGCCTTCTTATGGTCAATTGCTCCTTGATATTCATGTTAATGAGTTTGCAAGGCCAGTTTTTCCTCCTTAGACTGGGTCCTCCACCAGCAATGCTCCAACCTCTGACCCTTGATCTTCATCTCCTTGAGATCCCCATCAAACCATGGGGGTCTCAAGCAAGAAGATCTGGGTCATATATGGACTGGTGCAAGGCAACAAGCACTTCGGAGACAGTCACATTATAGGCTGCCATCACCTTGTCCATGCCAACTGCACATTCAACTCTCACACCAAACAAATCAACCATCGCCAAAAGTCCCACTGTGAACAATCCCCTTAAAGTGCGATAGCTGAGCATCTCGACAGGGGAGGGACTATAAGGGGGGGCACCAAATGAGAACTTTACCATACAATGATTGGACCAAGTGAACTGATCAATCCTGAGGTTTGAACCTCAAGCCCCAGTGAGAACACCAAGTTCAAGATGTGGCCGTGGTGATGGGTCACAGAAACAACTGCTTGTGCTAGGCACAGTAATGTCATCAACTGGAGGAGGTCATGTCCAAATTGTAAGGATTCATCATCAACCCAAGTGATGAAATCCCCCAGAATTAGCCATCTAGGAAACTCCAACACTCTATTGATAACAAAATATGTGACCTACTACAGGAAATCCCCCCACTGCCCCTGAGGATAGTAAACAAGGAGAATTCTGTAACCTGCATGTGGACCCCATGCACTGCCACACATTCATAGTATGAGGCTGAACTCACTAGGTGCATGGCAAAGTTCAAGCTGGATCTAGAGCAGATGACCTCACCCCCAACCTTGTGTGCCCTCCACGGGCAGTGCATTATAAAATACCTGGCGGGGATAGACACGTCCAAAATTACCCTGGTGGCATCACCTAGCCAGGTTTCTGTGATGCAAGCCAGATCGACCAAAGAGATCAAGTCTGCCATAGTTGCAGTCTTGTTTCTTATCGATCTGGTATTGCACATCACAGCCCAAAGAGGACTGATGGAGACTGCAGACCCACTGGATTCCAGCCCGCTCAGTCTGGTGGGAACCCTGGGAATGGGAATTAAGCATGTAAGGCCTCTCTCCTGGTTCTATTTAGCCCCAGGGCCCCTCTTGCTTCCACCCACCCTAATGCTGCTCACCTCTGCCATACCCACTGTGTCCTGCTGCCAACCAACTCACCTCCTACTAATGTCTACCTCACGACAGTGCCTCGCCACTGTAGCTTGAGGAGTGAGGTCACCAAAGAGGTTGAAGTCACACTGCAGGAACACTGTATAGATAATATGGAGGGGTCCATGATTCTAGCACATCGTGCAGCAACTAACTAATAATTAAAATCCCTGCTACAGCATTAGCTAATGAATTAAAACCAAACCAGTAACAAAATAAAAACCTAACCCTAGACATGCATCCGTCATCCACATAAAATACAAGATAGCAACCTAACCACACTCAAGCCACATTCATACACTATCTAAACCCATACACCACCCCAAAGAAAATAACCCTTAATTAAATGAAATTAAAAAAACAATAAATTACACTATACAGTAACCCAAATAAATACAGTAGAATCACATCAAGATGCTGTGGAGAAATAAAATATAAAAGTCAAGCTCCTTTTAGGGAACTGTGTCCAGATATTTAACAGCAGGCAGGTATCATGAGGTTATGGCCAAAAATAAGTCTCTAACAGTTTTGGCAGTTGTTCACAATTTCTTCAGAAAAGCTCTCACCAGTATTGAAGAGGAATAGTAACCCAGAAGAAACGGTGCTCTCACCACCCTGTTCTAAGGGTACAAGTGAAGATTTGAAGCTGCCAAAACTGGAGGTTTAATACAAAATGGAAATTTCAGGAGCAGTTGCTAACACTACCCTCAGTACTGCTCTCACCAGTACTAGGGTAAAGAGTTTACAGCATCAGCAAAGTTCTCAATGCAGGGAAAGCATTTGCCCTTATAATCCTTGATATGGTGGCATCACCGAAGAGTTCCCGACACTGCTCTCACCAGAGCCACAAGGAGAAACTAACAAGATGGAAAGTGACCAAACTCCCAATTGGACAAACATTTTTCCAGCCAAGTCCAAACTAGTGTACATGCTGGAGGAGAGGAGGGAGGATATGATAGAGACCTTTAAATACCTCACAGTGATAAATGAGGTACAGAAGGGAGGTATTTGTCAGAGGAAAAGGTGCTCTATGTTTCTATAAGACTGAAGAAGCTTAATATGTATACCCTTGAGGAAAGAAGGGAGAGAGGGGGGACATGATAGAAACTTTCAAGTACCTCAAGGTAATCAACAAAGTCCAAGAGGTTAGCATCTTTCAGAAAAAGAGATGTGCAAGAACAAGGGGGAACAATTTGAAGATAGAGGGGGGACAGTTCAAAGGTAATGTGAGGAAGTATTTTTTCACAGAGATGGTTGTAGATGCATGCAACAGCCTCCCTGAGGAGGTCGTGGAGTCAAGAACAGTGGTGGAATTCAAGAATGCATGGGACAGACATAAGGCAGTCCTAGTGGGGGGTAGGAGGAAGTAAGCTGTTGGTTAACTAGGATCTGCAGCATATCTGTTAGGCAGGAAAATGGGCAGACTAGGTGAACCAAGTGGCCATTATCTGCCATCAAATTCTATGTTTGTTTCTAGAACAAGGGGCATGCTATGACACTGAAGAGGAGCATATTCAGGGGGATGTGGGATAGTACTTCTTCACAGGAAGGGTGGTGAATGCCTGGAACAGCCTTCCAGTGGATATAGTGGAGGTTAAAACAGTGGTGGAGTTCAAAAATCCATAGGACAGTAACAAGTGAATCATAGTGGTAACAAAGGGAGGGAAGAGATGGTGCCAGAGATCAAGTTAGGTCTGCTGCAAAAAATAAAGATCCAAAAAACAAAATGGGCAGACTGGCTGGGTCCAGCACCCATTATCTACTGTTACATTCTATGTTTCTATGATCTTCCTTTACTACAGACACCAAGCAGTCTGAGCCCACCAAAAGCCACTCGGTTTTTCTGGGTCCAAGTCTCGGCCAGCTCACACTGATCAAAGGCTTGATCTCCATGATGGCCTTCTCAACAAAATGCATCAGATCCCTCTGACTGGGTCTACAAGAAAGATAAAGCTGAGTGTCATCTGCATAGCAGTGAAAATTCGAACCATACCTCCAAATCCCTTCTCCCCAAGGAAACATGTATACTACAAATAGCAATGGGGAAAGTATAGAGCCCTAAGGGATGCCACACATGACTGGTGATGAGGCAGATTGACAATTGCCCAACATCATAGTCTGGTGGCAGTTTTCCAAGAAAGATCTGAAGCAGTGATACACTTTGCCAGACAAGCCACAGAAACACTTCAGGAACTCAATGAACTCCCCATGATCCACAGTTTAAAACAGATTTCCTCAATCCTGCACCAAGAGCAGATCATTCATGACTCAAACTAAGGCAGTCTCTGCTGTGATGAAAATGGAAACCAGATTTTAGAGGTTCATAGAGTTCAAATTTCTCCTGGTGTTCTGTCAGGTGAATCACCACCACATTCTCTATAACTTTCCCTATAAAAAAGATAGGCCTGTAGTTTGAGAAATCATCCAGATCTAGATTTGGCTTTTTGAGGAGGGGCTTCACAGCTGTTCCTTTAAGGAGGTGAGGGAAAACACTCTCTCAAAGAAAAGTTACAGTAGCTACAAACACAAGCACTAGCATCTGCCAGACCACCTTAACCAAATGGGAGGGTAGGATCTAAAATGCAAGTGGGTTGTTGCATCTCTGACAGCATCTGGCCAATTTTGACATAACCAGATTATATTGGGCAGATTGTTATATAGCTTTGTGCCCCTATAGGTGACGGAGTTCTGTGCCTGGTTAGTCCTGTAAAAAGTGGTGTTGAAGACAAGACTGGCTGAACCCCTGGTTGCCTGTTCAGGGTCTGCCAATGGGAAAAGGGAGTTAATGCTAAGAGGGAGAGTATTGAGGCATACCTTATGTAGGAAGGATAGCATCTTGAGCTGGAACCTCCCCTCTAGAGTGGGCCAACCTAGTGTGGAGCAGAGAGTGCAATGATGTGTATGCCAGAGGCGACCAGTGATGAAACATGCTATGCTGGTATAGCTGACTCTGAGTTTGCTGTAGAGGGTGGGGGGGGAGATGATGGCGTCATAGTTGATAAGAAGTAGGAGTAGCGAGATGGCAAGGTGAGATCTGGATGCGGGGATCAGTAACTTTCTAATCCTAAATAGAAGACCAAGCCTGATGTGTATCTTCTTAATGAGGTTGCTGATGTGGACATTGTAGTTGAGGTGGGAGTTGAGGTGGAGACCCAGGTATTTGAATTCTGATACTTGTTCGATGAGGTTACCCATGTTATCGAAGCATTTAAGGCCAGAAACCAAAGCTTTCCTGGGGCCTTAGAAGATCATGAACTTTGTCTTCTTAGAATTGGGGACCACGCCCTTACTGAAGGACCAGAAATGCAGCCTCCAGAAGTCAGACTGCAGATTGTGAAGCATAGTGGCGGGGTTTTTATCACTGCAGTAAAGAGCTGCATCATCTGTGCATAGAATAAGTTGAATGGAGTGGCATATGGAGGGGAGGTTGTTAATGGAGAAAGAGAGAGAGAGATGGAGAAGAAAAGGGGGCCGGGACACCATATTTTATTGGGCATTTGGCGGAGAGATGTCCTATGAGTGAGGTCTTGTGAGATCTCCTGGAGATGTAGATTCTGACCCATGCGATGGCATTTTCAGAGAGATACATACCTCTTAGGGTGTCAAGGAGGAAGGTATGATCCACAAGGTCGAACACTTTGGTCTGGTTAACAAAGACAGAGTTGGTGTACTAGCTTTTGTCGTTAGCAATGTAGATGTCACTGGTGAACCTGACCAGGGCTGTTTCGGTGCTGTGCCCGGATCTGAACCCATGCTGTGCACTGGAGAGTAGGTTGTTGGATTCAAGGTAGGAGGTCAATTGAGTATGCACGACTTTCTCGATAATTTTAGACAGAGGAGTGAGGAGGGAAATGGAACAGTAGTTTCTGACTTCATTTCTGGACCCGGACTTGAATAAAGGCCTGGTGGTGGTGGTTTTCCAAGTGGAGGGGAAATAGCCAGTGCATAGTGAGTGGTTGAATAGGCTGGTGATAGGGACAGCCAGGGCATTGATGGATAGTTTAAGGATTTTATAGTCAATGCTGTCAGCACCTTTACTGGGTTTGGGGTTGTTCCCGAGGATGAGCTTGGTGGTGTCTGCAGGTATTAGTGCCCTGAAGTAGAATTTGAGGAGAGGCCTACTGGAAGGGTAAGGGCCTAAGAGGAGGTGGGGGGGGGGAGAAGGGTTGGACAGAAGAGGGTAGTGGGTGGTTCTGTATTTTTTGAGGTCAGCAAAGAAAGTATTGAAGATGTTAGCGACTTCTGAATGGTGATTGGTGGTTTGTCACCGCGCTACCAAGGTAATGCGATTTGAGTTCCTGGTCTTGCCAAGCAGTGAGTTGAGGGTATCCCATAGCTGACAGGGATTAGATGATTCACCAAGTTGCTTATCATGAAGGAAGTTGATTTTTGCTTTTCTTTTGGCAGACTTACACTTGTTTCATAGTAACGTATAGAGGGAGAGCTGGAGGGGACCTCTGTGCTTATGGTAGTGGGCCCAAGCTTTATCCCTGGCTTTCATGAGCTTGATAATATTGGCAGAGATCCATTCATTAGTGCGGCCTCTGGTTCTAATTCTTTTTAAAGGGACGTGCTTATCACAGATGCTCGCAAGAATACCAGAGAATTGGTTAAGGATGGAGTCGCCGTCGCCTGATCCCTCAGTGAAGGACCAGTCGACTAGACTGAAATTCTGGGTTACTGACTTGACGTTCTGATTGGTTAGACTCCTGGTTTATATGAATTTGGAGGGTGTTTGGGCAGATGGGTCGACCATTGACAGAAAATGGCACAATGATTGCTGATGCAGTCAGGCAGTACGCCGGAGACAGTGATGTGGGAGGGGTGAGTGACTATGATCCAGTCAATAAGTGACTGAGTGCCAGTTTTATAATTGGATCCAGTGGGTGAGGAGATGAGCTGGTGGAGACCAAGGTTTGCTAATAGGCTTTGGCAGTGTCAGCATGGCTAGAGTCCTAATTAATGTTAAAGTCACCTAGGAGGATCCACTCTCTATTGGGAGGGAGGAGGGAGTGTTTAAGGGTAGCAGAGCCTCTAGGTCTGAGTACGGGGTTCTGGGGAAGGGGTAGGTGGTGGTGGTGGTGAGGATGAGGGTTTGGTTAGGGCCCAGGAGGGCAGCTAAGACAGTCTAGATCAAGAATCTTATCCACCAATCTGAAGAGACCTATAGATATGTTTTCCCTGCTGCAATGAGGGAGGAATAACATTGTTTCCTCACACCAGTCATTACCTCCTGATAACTCTGATAATGAGAGATGATAACAAAACTATCAAGGCCAACATGAAACCCACCTCAGAAAAAAATTGCAAAAACTGACCACTGATCATATACTGAAACCTCAGTAACACTAGATAAGTAAAATAAATGTGGGCATGGTCTGTCAATCAATAGCGATAACCTATCCAGCATTTATCCTCCTCCCTACCCATGTATTTGGCCTGTATAACAGGTGTTTTAAAATAACAATGCATTCATTTCCATGTGTACTCATGCAATATGTTTTAATAAGTGACCTTCAGAATAGGCAACACATATTTTAACCAAGTCTCAATGGTATAGGATTGCTCCAACTCTGTGTTCTCTCTATCCTAAACAGACATTGTAACCACGGAGCTTTAGGCAAGTAAACCTCCATAAATATTGCTCACAAGGTTGCACCAGTGTTTTCCCAAAAGTATTGTGCAATAAGGTCAGGGTTCAGGAGTCAAGAATTGCCAGTTGCTGTGTCTAACAAGTGTGAATGCACCTATCAATATTAAAAGTTGTCTGTCTGGGTTGTGTGATATTTTGAAAGAAATAATATCCTGTTCATTGAAAAACAGAGAAATGTATGTTAATCCAAGCCTACTCCAGTTCCAAAAATCTCCATCTAAGCAAATAGGTAAAAAAATCAGTGTAAAAAGCAAACATAATAATAAATTATTGTATCACCAAGCTCTGTTAATCAAGGGAAGGCTTGCCACTGCGGGAGGGTAATGGCTGTGTAGTTAGAAAATCTACTGAAGGGTAAAAAGCCAGGGGTAATAGCACACAGAACACAGTCTACTTGGCATAAATCATTCAAGTTAAATTCTGCATGCTTCTAATGTGCTCTGTATCTGACCAGGAACCAGAGACAGAGGGCTCAATTCTTAAAGCTCCGAATTCAACGCAAGTTGCCTGCATCACACAGTAGTGAAACAAAGGGCACCTTGTGTTACAACATATGGAAATTTCAATTCTCAAAGCCCCCCCCGCACTGACCCAGGACCCTGTGTGCCAGACTGGCCCTGCGCCAGGTCTGCATCATGCTGCTGGGTGTGACAGGGTGCTAGAGCACATAGGGCAGTTGCAAGTTGCTATATCCCTGACATTGGGATTCTCTAATCCCTCCAGAGGGCACTTGTTAAAGTACTGTTAAACCAGTCAGAGCTGGTCTAATGGTCTGTGCACCACCCTGGAAGTCCACCCTGAGTGGTAGGGAACATGTGCTGCAGTTCCCCATCCCACCACGACACACATCCTTTGCCTACTGTGTTGTTCCTGACCAACGTTGTTACATTACAAAGAAAACACATTAGAATGACTATATATTGAGGCATCAGTAGTGATCCTTGGATATGTTACTGTATCCTAATATTGGTTTATTATTGAATTATCTACATTCCCTATGCTAGAATACATGTTACACGTAGGCAATGCTGGACTCATCTGCAAATACAGGCATTGTCCTCCTGAAGTGTAGTAATAACCTTTTCATGCTGTTGGTTACATGATATATAATTAGGTACTCATCTGGAATTTGTGCATTCACCTACCACAGATTTCTGACCTTTCAGGAGTGCCATCCCCACAGCTACATAGCTTGTGGCACACCTCCCAGGTGCAGCCTCTTTGCCACACAGTCACCATTGCCACAAGTAGCGAGAATTTGGCATCGGCACCCTACCTGATGGTGAATCAGGTGCAGAGTTCCCTGCACACCGGCAATTGGCGCAAGCCACAGTTGGAGTGGCTTGTGCCACTCTTTGAGAATTGGGCCCAAAGTATCTGTACCTGAGCAGTGATAGCATAGGGCTTCAAATCTGGGAGTTGACCCCCCCCCCCTTCTCCAAGATAACTGCAACATTGAAGATCATTCTTTGGGATGCATGCCTTTCCAAATAAATTGAAAGTTCAATTAATCCCAGGACTGGAATATATATTCCAGCATTATTGATAAAGCTTGTGAAAAATATAAAATATATATAAAAAAATGTTCATCCAGATAATTTCCAGGCATGGAAACAAACTTAGTGGTAATTACAGTAAGTCCAGTTATTAAGATCTGCGAACCACAGTGCCATTTTAGTTAGCAGATAGATGGCTAATATTAGTTTCTCATCATTTGCATCAAAGCTGATCCAGCTCCTTATTTAGTAGGCACTGGATGAGTGGTTAAACTTACAGTATGACCACCCCTAAAGTTTAACCCTGCTGCCTTCACTGATTGCCTGAGACTCTACCAGCTCTAGAGTGGGGACTGACATTACAATCTGGAAAAATTGGTAATAGAAATGATGGCCTCTGATTGTCTGACAGCACAATTTACCTATACATTTATCTGGAAGTAAAAGAAAGCTGGCAGCAAGTTCTCAGTTTCCTACTCACAGCTTGCAGAGCTATCTCTCTGCTCTGCTCAAAGCATGTGGCATTTATCTCAGTGCACTCCAGTCTTATCATGCATACAAAATGGGTTGAGTTATACAAACTCATCTCATTTTCTAAGCACGATAAGATCATCAGCACTGGGCATCACAGGTATCCCCCAACACTCCACACCCTGTCAGATCTTGTCACTTACATAAATATGTTTCTCCCACATAGTATGTAAACACACTATAAAACATAGTACTGTTGGTACCACTGAGATGGGCAAATTTATTTAAGATTTTGATGTTCTTTATGGTACCCACAAAAAAATAGTAATAGAATCTATGCATATTTGGAAGTAACATGCTACACTGGCAGTTTTATTTTTCCTTGTAATATTCTTTTAGAGAATGCATTTGATGGAATAAAAAATGATTGCACTTTGCATCTTTGAGCTGTCACAGTCATCAGAGAACAAAACAGTGGATCAATATCCTGCAGCATGGCTGTAGTCAATCATTAAATGCCTTTATGAAGCAAGGGTTACAGCTCTTGTCCTACAAATACTGTCACTAGATAGAGCATAGTTTCCCCCAGGCAGAAGAAAAATTAATTCCACATGCTATAGAGTTCTGGGATTCTGAACTTTATAACTGTGATGTGATTATTAAAGCAGCAATAATGCCAGTGGAGAGGTAATCCCATATGCCTGCCCTCTGAGATGTTACTTGCCTGCAGATTTAACCAATAAATTGCCATGATGAAAGACTTCACAAAAATGGATTTCTATCATCTAGGGTAACATCCCCCTATAGTCAACTCTGACTCTGAAATACAGGAGGTAGAAGAATACTAAAAATGTCTTCCGATGTGTCATCATATACCATTATGTTTATTACTTTTTAATGTTTATGTTACATTTTTATTTTACATAAGGGGTCTTCATCATAATCATTCATGATGTATCATCAAATCACTATAATCCATCCACAGGCAAAGTTTTGCAATAAAGCTTTCTGCAGCCAGGTAAAATTATATGTTTACATACTCTGTACACATTTGTTATTTCTGTTTGGAATGTAACTTGTTATGAATAATTCATATTGTATATTTAACTCTTAGCTACCAAATACAAGATTTTATTTTAATTTAAATGCAATTGAGCACAAGAAAAACTGTTTATAAAAAGAAAAACAGGCCAGTCCAGTGGCATTGTGGGTTGAGGCGCTGGGCATCACACCTTGTGATATGCTGGCGACCAGGATTTGGGAACAGACTCAGGTCACCAGGGGTCAGCCAGGGAGGTAGGATTGAGTGTACCACAGATGCTCTCCAACTCCAGGGGGGTGAGCTACAGAGCAGCAATGCCCACATGCATTGTCACTGGTGGAAGCATGGGCAGTAAGGCATAAACGACTGCCTACAGGGGAGGGGAAGGTGCTGCATATGCTTGACAGAGATGTGTGCATGCATTCCACCTATCTGGACTTCAAGTCCTCTGTGTCAGCACCCTCAGGGGATTGGGACTGGGAGAAAATCAAAATCAAAATATCTCCCAGTCTCTTGCAGAATGACACTGGGTCCACGCTATTTCGTGACCTGGATGAAAAAAGACTCAAGGAAGGTACGGTAATCCTCAAGGCAGAGACCTGGAGGAAGTAAAAAAAATAAAAAAATTAGAACAAAAGACAGTACAGCACATAAAAAAAAAAAGAAAGTAAAATTATTCCATCATTGACAGGTTGAGCATATATATACTGTATAGTGTATTATAGGATCTCAGTAGCACCCCTATAGTTAGGGTGGCAGTTGAGTTCTGTGTTAAACTCAATTATTTGTTTGCTGCTTGCAGAAAGATGGTTTCACTCATTTACATGAAACTTTCAGGAACTGTTGCACAGGGCAGAATATACAATCCCTGAAAGTCTTGTGTAATTTGTATTTGTATTTTTAGAGATATTAAAGTGTGAAAAAATAATTTCCCATTTATTTTAATGGTGTTTCTTTTCTGAATTTTTGCTCTCATCTAGCTAAAAAACTCAAATTTTTTAAACTGAAATTTTTCATGGTTGTGTAGGTTGATGTGGAAGGATCTCCTAGGGGGTTTAATGTTTGATAGGTTTGTACTTTTAGAGACATTAACACTTCAAAAACTGGGGCTTTGTGGTTGCTGTGAGGCTCAGAGAAAAGTGCTCTGAGTTAGCATACCGCATGTGCAAAAGAGTTTCAATGCTTCTCAGTGGCAATCCTGTTTTGTGTAAAGTTGCTCTCATAGGGAAAAAACTGTAAGTTTTTAAATTATGAAACTGGTTCTGTGTCTGTACCTTTCTTTGAAATGATTTCCTATGGTGGAGAGAAGTTTGAAATATTTGCAGTTTTAGAGATATTTACATTTGAAAAATTGAGAGGTTGCCATTACTGTTGCTCGGAAAAAAGTTCTCTGAGGTAAGGTACAACACATGCAGAAATTTCAGTGCTGTTCAGTGGAGATCCTATTTTGTACAGATTTGCTGTCTTTGGGAAAAACACTGTAAGTTTTTAAATTACTAAACTTGTTCTGTATCACACAGAGCAAGTTTCATAATTTAAAAGCTGTCTGTTGCATGGTTAGAAAGGATTTCTAGCAAAGGCTACAGCTGGTGACACCTGGGAAGCATTTCCTTCTTTATTATATGTCTTTCTAGGAATCTCTCTTTCCTGGTCTGGGTAATAGGAATTTTGAATCTCCTCCCTCTTGGAGTACAGTGCCTGCCTGTCCCATTCTACTTCCACACAATAATCATTGTGGCTTACTGAGCTGCAAGTGTCTAGGGACAGCGATTGGCACATGCCCCCCTTTCTGTGATGCCATTTATTATTGTTAGTCCTGCCTATTTACCACTATCTGGTTAGAGACAGAAAGCTACTACCAGTTCTTGACTGCTTTACTTTAGTTATTTACTTTGGTAACAGGTTCAAAACTGTGTGCATTTACACTACACTTACCATTGCCAACATCACCAGAATCTCCATGCTTTCCAAACTGGAGGTATGCTAGTGACTCCCCCAGACCATGCATCTGGTCTCACTCCACGTGCCTGTGCTATCATGCCCTCTTTCCTTTTCATATGAACCACTGACCTGTCCCAGTACAAGAGCAAGGGGCAGTCAAGCTTTTGTATGACTGATAGGGCTACAATTGGAAATGTGACTAATGTTTGAAAGTTCCTGTGATCTTCATGCTGGGGGGGCACATAATTGATAATTTAAGGTTACAGCACCAGAACTGTGGAGGAGGGGGCTGGCACCAGGAGCTGCCAGTTCGGATGATAAGGGGAGTTGTTCACATATGAGATGCCAGATGAGCCCTCCGGAATGCCAAAAGTCATGCCACTTTGAAATGCCAACTGCCAATCAAGCAGAGCACCCATGTGACAGTTCTCACACCAGTCTCCCTGTGAGGCTCCCTTCTCAGATTAGCAATTTAGCTGGGTACTCAAGATAGCCCTCCATAACTGCTGCCACTACATCATAGGAACCACTCCCCCAAAAGAGGTGCATATCCCCTTCAGGAACAATGGGGTGCAACCCCAGCTTAGGGACTGGGAGTGTCTCTTTTGGAAAGTGCCCCTCTCCCACCTTATCTTTGAACACAGAGGCACTCCCTCCCCTCCACTACAGCCCAAGGCACAGCTAGGGACTTGCAGGGTGCACGGCACTGTGGAGACTAACGGGGGACATAAGAGAAAACAAAGCCACCGTACTCTTGAGGGGATCCTCGTTCACAAATCAAGCACTATTTGAAATGTACAGTTCTACACAGGACCACACACAGTCTACCTGAGCTGACTATGATATACAGTTATACAGATATGCAATCCCCCCCCCCACAAATTCTAAAGCTCTCAGGCAAGCTATTCTATGCTATTCCTTTCTTTCAATAACATGGCAAACAAAAAATCCAGGCACCACACTAAACCAGAGTTTGCAGTACTCAAATTAGTCTCATGAATGCCAATTAAAAATGCATTTATTAAATACACACAGTACATTTAATAAATGAGACAGATGATACAAAACAAAATTAAAAATAAAAAACCTTGACAGTTTTACGCAAAGTACTTTCTTAAGAGAATAGCTAAACAAAGAGAAAACTGGTCCATTTATTTAACATGAGAAATCAATGTAAATTGTATTCCCCACATGAAACTTGTGGATCTCCCATAGCAACCAGTTCACCCAATGTAGTGACCAAGTGAACCCCATATACCATCAGCACAATGAAAGTATCACAGTGAAGACCATTACAGCAACAAATATCACCAGGTCACTGTAATGGTCCCACTGTACACTGGCACTGTTTCACTCGGTGTTTCGCCCCCACCCTGAAACAACTCCAACTCGGAGTTTATTTAAAGAACGGGGGAACAGGGGGCAAAGGCCCCCTGCAAATAAAACATTTTAATCCTGATGGCACAATGCTAATTGTTGGCATTGTGCCTGTTGCTGTACCAGATGTCAACAACTATGGTGTTGCTGAGGCATGGTAGATCCAGTGAATTCACAACCCAGCATACATAGCAAGTTTTAAATACAACTACACTTAAAAATAGTTCTTAAAAACAAATGGACTGGAGCACTGAGATATTCTGGGTCATGCCTGAAAATAGGCAGAATTTGTCTAGTGCACTTACCTGGTCAACAAAAACTAAACAAATATAATAATACAGTAATTACTAGTGACCCCCTTTATCACACGTTTTACAGGCATCTTTGAAACATTCTAATATCCCCCAAAAATCGGTTATTATGGCATTTTCAAAACTTTCTTTCCATAGCAGTGTCCTTAAACTGTGTCATTTATTCGTAGCACACCACCTTATTGATTGCTAATCTCTGTGAGGGTGGGCTGAACAGCTGAAGAAACATGGTAGCTCCATTCTTCCATTAGTGAGGAACCGCAGTGATCCTCTTTTTTAGCTGTCATTTTAAGTAAATATATAAACTTTTACAATATTTATCTGGTTGATTCTGCCATTATAGGAATGGACAGTGGCTCATGTCTATTACTGAGGTTCAAATAGTAATTAAAAAAAACAGTAATCTAAACTGGAAAATAAAAGAATACCTGTATTGAAAGGGAGAGACAGGCAGTGAGTGTGTGTGTGTGTGTGTGTGTGTGTGTGTATGACAGAACTGCTCCAGTGCCTTTGCCGTTCACTTCCTGCCTTGCACCAATAATTGTAAAAAATAGTTCTTGTACAAGATGTGTTTTAGGATGATGTTTCACACACCCTTGATGTGTGATAATCTCATAAACCCCTTAAGCATTGCTGTCAGGTTTTATGGATTATCACACACCTCAGGTGTGTGAAAATCCTCATAACACGCACCTGCACAGGTATTGTTCTCTATTTCATGCTTTGGACATCTGGAAACTTTAAATATTTTTTCATCTTTAGAGTCTCAATGCTTGAAGGTAGTATCATGTCAAATAAAGAGCAATGGATTTGAAATCTACCATCCTGACTGATCACCATAACTTTGATAACTGTAAAAATACACATGAGACAGTCCATACATTACTCCAATTCCACATAACATTTAATAAAGCCTTTATACAATTTTCAGTGAAATCCCCTGACTTTCTCATCAATACACAAGAAAGTGCCCCAGGCTAAAATTCTTATTCAATCCCCATTGACTTGAGGCTCCTATCATATAGATCCAGTAATTTTCTATCATCAGCAGCTTGTTTAGATCCCATCCTTTTGGGTCCTTAACTTTTTCAAATTCCATTAATTTAAGAATGGTTTTCTACTCAGGCCATATGTAGACACATATGCATACAATTGTGTAATTTGCACCCTCATTGACTGGATCCTTACCAGCCACCCTACCCGTATAACCAATGTAAGTGTTCTCCCTGACTCGCTCAGTGATCACTCTCCAATAATATGTACCTGGACAAATAAGTTTTGTAAGCCGCCTCCAAAAACCATCTATAGCCGAGTCCTACCTTATGGCAACCTTACTCATCTCAAGACCTGTCTTAGGCAGATAGACTGGTCCTTGATTTACAAAACTCAAGATTTTGACTTAGCCTTGATTACTTTATTACTACTTTCAACACTGCCTGTGACACCTATGCACCAGTAAAAAAGCGCAAAATCAAAGCACTCACAAATCCCTGGCTCATAGCAAAGCTATTGGCACAACTCAAAAGTAGGGATCACCTCTGGGCCACTGCAAGAGCTACTGGCACACTGTCGGACATTCAAAAGTATAAACAGGCTCACAACCACTGTACTAAACAGATCCGCTTGATGAAGAGCTCCTACTACAAGAATGCCCTCTCCAACTCCTGGGGCGTAGGGAAATCCTTCTGGGACAACATAAAGAATATCATGGGTCAGCAGTCCAAATCCTCTCCTACAATAATGAATGTGGATGGAACCACTACATTAGACCCAGAGATCATTGCAAACACCCTAAATGATACCTTCACGGACCTTAGCGGTGTCCTCTCATCTGATTTCTTTACTGATGCTGACCCTCCAATTTCTACTTCTACTACTGCCTCTCCAACCAAACCACCCTTCCATTTCAAATTAGTAAAGGCACATGAAGTCTATAAATATGTAAATAAGGCCATTTCTAAGTCCCGAGCAAGCAGTGACACTATTGACCTTAAACTTCTGTCCCTCACTCTGGAGGAATTACTGCTCCCCCTCACAAAAATTTTCAATCTCTCCTCTGCTACAGCCAATTCCCTAGAAATGGAAGGCTGCAGTTGTCACTCCGTGCACAAAAGTGGTGATAAGTCACTGCCTGGTAACTATCGCCCGATATCAATACTTCCACCTCTCTAAGGCCCTTGAACACTTGGTGGCGGACCAACTTTCAGACTACCTGGAAAAGCACAACATCCTATGCACTCAGCAGCAAGGATTTAGGAAAGGGCACAGCACATCGACTGCCCTACTTGAATTCTCAGGAGCAATCCACAATGCCATGGACAAAGGAAACCTAACTGGAGCAGTCTACATTGACTTAACCAAGGCATTTGATACAGTTCGCCATGGCCTACTTATCAAACAACTTCTATCCCTAGGGCTCTTGCAGGGTCCTGGTGACTGGGTAAAAAATTACCTTGCTCAGCACTCTCAATCTGTAAAGTAACTGGAGTTCTCTCAGACTCAAACAGTTCGCTAGGAGTTCCCCAGGGATCCATCCTGGGCCCCCTCCTTTTCAGCCTTTTCCTAAACTCCCTCCCCAAATCCTGCCCTGAACAATTAATCCTCTATGCCGATGATGCCCTGATTCTTGCTACTCATAAAGATCCGAACCTCTTACGCCTCAACCTTCAGCATGCTTTTTCCAAAGTTGAGATGTGGTTCCTTGAACATAAGCTGGTTCTAAACCACAAAAACACTAAATCCATGCTCTTCTCTAACCTGCAAAACAAGAAACGGCAAGTCCCACTCATCATTAATACATACCTGGGAAATACCCTTGAACAAGTGCCAATTTTTAAATATCTTGGAATCAACTTTGATCAAGGCCTAACCTTTGCAACTCACATTGATAGTACAGCAAAAACTATTAATCAGCGAATTGGGATTCTGTATCGGAACCGACAGCTTCTTACCTATTCTGCACTGAGGATTGCCATCCAATCTTCTATCATCTCAGTCATTGACTATGGCTTAGTTATATACGGATCTGCCACTACTACAGCACTTAGTCGCATTACAACATCCCTAAATAAGGCCTGTCGGCTACTCACTGGTGCACATCGACGTACCCACACATGTGAACTCTATGCTGACTCAGGTTGGTTGCAACTCTTAAACCGGATAAAGTACCTTACCTGCCTGATGGCGAAAAAATCCACTCTGGGCCTCACTCCACCCTGTATCCAAGACCTGTTATGCCCGAGCGCTAGCAATCTGTTTTACCAGAAGATCAGAACACCAGCCTCTCCAAGTCCCCCGATGCCGGACTTCCCAGGGACAAAGATCATTTGCCTATCATGCCCCCAGCTAGCTAAATGCCCTCAGCACTCATATTACTGCCTCTACCTCTCTAGGTATTTTCAAATCAAGGCTTTTCTCTCACCTTGCCACCTCCAGCTCCTGTGACTGCCCTGATTAAACCTCCTATTTTCTCACTACCCACCCTGTTCTGTTATTTGACAAAGCCATGTTTGGGAAACCTTTTCTCCCGCTATTGTCTGCTCCCCACACCTTTCACTTAACCTCTCTGTTCTGGAATTTTTCCCTATTTGTTTCCCCTAATCTGGCATGGCCTCTTTCTTGTAATAATAATGTGATTATTGATATCTCATGTCCTTTTGCACAAGTGATTTGATATGTATTTGTATATGTTTTCTTGCTCTTGACACAACACAAATTGTTGTGTTATCTATGTAATCTTTTGTACTGTACCTAATTGACGTGGAACCTTTGTAAAAGAGCCTCTGGCTCAAAGGTAGTAATTCCTAGAACAATAAACTAAACTAAACTAAACTAGTCACTCAGTAAAAGACTAATTCTGTGTACTATACATTCTACGGCAGCAGCATTGTCATAACTTTTCATGATCAAGTTATTGTATTGCTCATTTTATGTTGTGCCACTTTAAATTGTGTTACAGTATAAATGAGTATTTTATGTCCTTTACTTATAAATGTTATTGTGCCATTTGTAGGTTACAAAAGGTTAAAAGTTGGTCAATCAAAATGTTCAGATGCAATTAATAAATATTGCAATGTAATAATATATTGGGAGAAAGACAGATAATAAATGACAATTAATTTTGGTGTGGAAAAGACCGGAACCCAGATTTATAGAGACAGCATTATACTGACAAAAATAAGATTGAGGTCATTAACCATAGCTACTGAGGCAATGTAGTCTAGTGGTAAGAACAATATTTAGGGAACTGGAAGATCCTATGTTCAAATGAAACCAGAGCTAAATATTCACTTTGTGACCTTGGGCAAGACACTTAACCTCCCAGTGCTACAGTCCACCCAGCTGTGGAAATAGGTAGCAGCTGGGTCTCACTGTAAATGAAAAGTTGTGTCTCAGCTGGGCTGTCTTGGGAATCTGCAGCGACAAAAACCTTGCACTCTTCGTGAATAATTCACCAACACAAAAGCTCTGTGGTGAAAAGATTCTTATTGATAGCCACATGAACTAAGTTACAAATTAATAGCACAAGTGTAAAAAAAACTCAATGCCTGACACTCATACTTGATGCCGTGTGACAATTACAAAGAATGTTTTCACCACAAAGTTTTTTTGTTGCTGAATTACTTCACAAGGTTCTGAATGCAAGTTTGTTTTTTTGCTGTTTTTTTTTGCATTTTGTTTTGCTGCAGATTGACATTTGATTACCTGTGCACCAGCAGTATATCAACTCTAAGCTGCTTTTGTCAGAATTTGATATTTGGGAATACAATTGTTAAACTATTCTGTAAAATTGATCAACAAACTAAAATATACTTTTTGCACGTAAAACTAATCTTGTATTACTACCAAGCTGATAAAAACATGTTAGTCTGGTTAAGAATTGCACAGAGTAACCAGACTCAAAAACCAATGTTAAAATGTTATTATGTTGATTGTGCGCAGGAGCAAGAAACATATTGCGGCAGCTTTCTCAACAAGCAGGTTGTGGAGGCGCGGCACTGTTGTGGCCAATGGCCCCACAGCCTGCAAAGGCTTGTCCATCATCCCCCAATGCCGTGGCATGCTGCTGCTGACACTAGTTCAGCCAGCATGCCACCAACTTGTAAAAAAACAGCCGCTGCTATCAGAGGCCACCTTGTCATTGCAGCATAAGCCATTCGCTGCAATGAGGGAGCGACCTGTCATTGAAGGGCGGGATCTTCACACACTGATATTGTTTGTGAACATGGTGGAGGTTATTAACCCCCCCATCGTGTTTACTTGCCGACAGGGGCCCCAATCCCCATCAGCTTCAGTGCCACAGTGTTTCTGTTGCCAATGGGGGAGCCCACTCCCCATCGGCATTACATAAACCCCCCTTCCCCGTGTATACTGTCTGCCGACAGGGTGCCCAATCCAAGTCGGCATAATGGCACCCACCTTTTGTTGTGTGCTGACAGGGGTGCTCAATCCCTGTCAGCATAATGTGACAACCCCCATGCCCCTTCTTGTGTGCTGACCAGGGTGCCCAATCCTCCGTCGCTGCAGCAGCCCCAAAAAGCAAGACTCTGTTGGCACACTGAGAGTCCACCCCAGCATGCCACATGCCCTGTAAAGAAAAACTGGCCCAGCTATGTCTTTTATTTTACCCTGTAAAGAAGGAAACGGTCCCTCGGCAGTCTTGCTGGCCCCTTCCCAGAACCGCACCGCCCACTGCACACTCTGTCTCCCCACCCCCACCCCATACCTACCTCTGGAGCTTGGCACGATGATCTTAGGTGGACCAGGAACACTTTGTACTCTTCAAAGCTGACCGTGAACTGAGGAAATGCCAGTAAGCTGTATAATGGAATAAATGAGTTTTTTCCAACTTTAATGCATATCTCAGTCATTTTTTTTGAATTTTGGCACCAAATTTTCAACATGGGTTTTTGGGACCCCTCCTCATGAATTCTGAAACTGTCATGGCATTAATCATCCCCGAAAGGTGATTTTGTGGTCACTGCGAGGAATCACCTTTTGGGGCCTATTAATGAAATAACAGTGCCAGTGTTCATGAGGTGGGCTCTCAAAAAGCCTATTTTGCAAATTTGGTGGAAAAAATGTAAAAAATTACTGTTTTACGAGAGTGCATCGCACAGTTGCTATGCACGTGCGTAACTTCGTGAATTTGCAGTATTTTTTTTATGCCAGATTTTCAACAGTGCCATTTTGTCACACCTCCTTGTGAACAATATAGCTGTCATTGTTCACATCCTGGCCAAAATGTGTTTTTGAAGTTCCTGCACAGAATAGCGCGGTCACTGTGGGAAATTAGTGTTCAGGACAGATTAAGAAAATGGCAGTGATACTGTTCATGAATAGAGGTCCTAAAATGTCTATATTGAAAATTTGGTGATGATACTCCATAAAATGACTATGTTATGAGTGTGCGTTGTGCAGTTTGCATGCACGCTTGTAACTTTGCAGATTTGTAATATTATCACACCAGATTTTCAACAGTGGCATTTTTTCACACCTCCTTATGAGCAGTACAGCTGTCATTTTTCACATCCTGACCGAAATGTGTTTTCACAGTTCCAGCACAGAATAACGCGGTCGCTGTGGGAAATCAGTGTTCAGGACACATTAAGACAATGACAGTTGCACTGTTCATGAGCAGAGGTCCTAAAATCCCTATGTTGAAAATCTGGTGATGAAACTCCATAACAGGACTATGTTACAAGCATGCATTGAACTGTTTCCATGCACCCTTGTAACTTCACAAATTTGCAGGCAGGAGCCCCATACAAAAGGGCAGCTTGCAGTGCCAGGACAAACAGAATAAGCACGTGAGAGAGAGAGAGAGAGAGAGAGACTTCAACAGAGCTCTGTCGGGACAGCTGCAGACTTCTTTGTGGACAGACAAAGATGCCAATGCAGCCAGGAGCCCAGTACAAAAGTGCAGCCTGCAGCGCCAAGAGAAACAGAATGAGCGAGTGACAGAGTGGTAGTGAGCAAGCTCCATGGAGCTCTATTGTGACTGCTGCAGATTTCTTTGTGGGCAGAAAAAGGTGGCAATGCAGGCAGGAGCCCAGAACAAAAGGCCAGCTTGCAGTGCCGGCAGAAACAGAATGAGTGAGTAAGTGAGAGAGGGGGAGTGAGCGAGCTCAATGGAGCTGAGTCAGGACTGCTTAAGATTTATTTGTGGCCAGAAAAAGCCACCAACACAGGCAGGATCCCAGTACAAAAAGGCAGTCTGCAGTGGTGGGAGACACAGAACGAGCGAGTGAGGGAGGGGGAGAGTGTAAGCTCAAAGGAGCTCTGTTGGGACTGCTGCAAATTTAGTTGTGGGCAGAAAAGGGCAGCAATGCATGCAGGACACCAGTACAAAAGGGCAGCCTGCAATGGCAGGAAAACCAGAATGAGTGAGGGAGACGGGGAGGGAGTGAGCTAAACGGAGCTCTATTGTAACTGCTGCAAATTTGTTTGTGGGCAGAAGAATGTGGCAAAGCAGGCAGGAGCCCAGTAGAAAAGGGCAGCCTGCAGCCCCAGCAGAAACAGAATGAGAGAGTGAGAGAAGGGGAGTGAGCAAGCTCAACGGAACTTTGTTGGGATAGCTGTGGATTTCTTTGTGGGCAGAAAAAGGTGCCAACGCAGGCAGGAGCCCTGTACAAAAGGGCAGCCTGCAGCACTGGGAGAAACACAATGAGCAAGTGAGATGGGGGGAGTGAGCGAGCTCAACAGATCTCTATCGTGACTGCCATGGATTCTTGTTGAGAAGAAAAAGGCAGCACTGCAGGTAGAGCCCACTACAAAAGGCTAGCCTTGCGCTGGCAGAAACAGAAAGAGTGAGTGAGAGAGGGAGTAGCAAGCTCAACAGACCTGTGTCAGGACTGCTGCAGATTTCTTTGTGGGCAGAAAAAACACCAACAGAGGCAGGAGCCCAGTACAAAGGGCAGCCTGCAGCACCAGGAGAAACAGAATGAGCGAGTGAGAGAGGGGAATGAGCCACCTCAATGGAGCTCTGTTGGGACAGCTGCGGATTTCTTAGTGGGCAGAAAAAGCTGCCAAAGCAGGCAAGAGCCCAGTACAAAACAGCAGCCTGCAGCACTGGGGGAAACAGACTGAGTGAGTGACAGAGGGGCAGTGAGCAAGCTCAACAGACCAACGTAATCAACATTCTGCATTGACAAATGCTTGTTTTGAGCAATTTAATGACTTTTTTAAATACAAGATGAAGCAAGATGCAGTATCTTACTTTCCTCCCTCCCTCCTGCCTCTTTGAACTTGTTCTGTGTCTGTAGCTTGGTTAGAAAGGATTTCTATCAAAGGCTGCAGCCACTGATACCTGGAAAATGATGTATTATGTTAACTTTTTCTTCTTTCATATGTTTTTTTCTAGGAGTCTCCTCATCCTGGTCTTGGTAATATGGATTTTGAGCCTCATTGCTCTTGGAGTGCAGGGCCCACCTCTCCCATTCCACTTCCACAGTACCTTTTGTGGTTTACTGAAGTGTGGGGGTCAAGGGACAGTGACTGGCACATGCACCCCTTTCTGTGATGCCAGTTTATTACTGCCAACCTTGCCTAGTTACCAATATCTGCTTAGAGACAGAAAGTGACTGCCAGTTCCTGACAGCCTTACTTTAGTGATTTACTCTGGAAACAGGTTCAAGATTGTATGCATTTACACCACAGTTAACATTGCCACCACCACCGTGATCTCCATGCTATCACAACTGAAAGTATGCCAGTGTCCCCTTCCCCTTCCATTCATCTGGGCTCACCCCACGAGTCAATGCTATCATGCCCTCCTTCCTTTTCATCGGAACCACTGACCTGTGCCACTACCAGAGCCAGGGGCACTGGACTGCCAAGCCATCATATGCTTGAAAGGGCTACAAAAGGAAATGAGCCCCTGACTGAATATTTGAAAGTTCCTGTCACGTTCATGCTGGGGGAACACAGATTTGATAACGTAAGGTCCTAGCACTGGGACTGTGGAGGATGGGGCTAGCACTTGGATCAGTCAGTTCAGAGCCCACTGGAATACCAAAAGTCATGTTACTTTTAAGTGTCAACTGCAAGCCAAGCAGAACACCCACATGACAGTCCTCAGAACAGTCTATTTATGAGGTTTCCTCTCAAATTAGCAGCTCAGCAGGGCACTCAAGATAGCCCTCCATAACTGCTGTGGCTACATCATAGGAACCACTCCTGCAAAAGAGGTGCATATCCCCTTCAGGAACAATGAGGGGCTACCCCACCTTAGGGACTGGGATTGTCACTGTTGGGAAGTGCCCCACTCTCCCCTTATTTTCTAGAATGGATGCACCCCTTCACTACAGCCCAAGGCACAGCTAGAGACTTGCTGTGTACAGGAAGCTGTGGGGACTAATGGGCTGCATAAGGGAAAGCAAAGCAAGAGTGCTCTTGAAGGGATCCTCTTTCCACAAATCAAGCACTATTTGAAATGTACTGTCTACATGGGACAGCACCCAGTTGGTCTGATCATTGTACACAGCTATACAGATATGCCCCCCACCCTCCACAAATTCTAAGTCTCTCAGGCAAATATGCTATGCTATTCCCATCTTCGGCCACACGGCAAACAAAAAATCCAGGCACCACACTAAACTGGAGTTTGCAGTAATCAAAAGAGGCTCAGAAATGCTAATAAAAGATTAATTTATTAAATACAAGCAGTATATTTGACAAACAAGGCAGACCATACAATAACAACAACAAAACCTTGACAGTTTTACACATAGCACTTTCGCAAGGGACTAGCTAAACAATGAGAAAACTGACCCATTTATACTGTATAACATGAGCAATGAATGTGAACTGCTTTCCCCATGTGAAACTTGTGGATCTCTCATAGCAACCAGTTCATCCAAAGTAGTGAGCAAGTGAATCCACAATTCAAACATACATAGCAATTTTTAAATACAATTACATTAAAAACAGTTCTTAAAAATAAATAGACTGAAGCACTGAGATATTATTTTTCTTTCATGCTCTGGCCATTTAGAGACTTGAAACATTTTTCATCTTTTCAGGCTCAATACTTGAAGGTAGTGTGATGTAAAATCATGCCATTTAAACAGCAGTGGATTTGAAACCTGCCATATTGACTCGTCACTATCACAATGGTAACTGTAAATATTAACAAGAGACAGTCCATACATTAATCCAATTCCACTTAACATTTAATATAGACATTGTAAAATGTTCAGTGAAATCCTCTGACTTCCACATCAATGCACAAGAAAGTGCTCCAGGCTAAACTTTTCATTCAATCCCCATCTACTTGAGTCTCCTGACATATAGATCCAGTAATTTTATATCGTCAGCAGCTTATTTTGGGTCCTTAACTTTTCCAAAAACCCATGAATTTGAACAATGTTTTTTTTACTCACACCATAATATGTATAGCCACACAGTCATGTAACTAGTCAATCAGAAAAAGGTTCATTCTATGTACTATACATTCTGCGGCAGCAGCATTGTTAAAACGTTTCAAGATCAGTTAATGTATTGCTCATTTTATGTTGTGCCACTTTTTTAATTGTGTTACAGTACAGATATATATTTTAAGTCCTTTACTTATAAGTGTTATTGTGTAATTTGTTAGATTAAAAAAAGGTTAAAAGCTGGCCAGTCAAAATGTTCAGATGCAGTTCATCAGAATAGCAATGTACCAATATAGTGTGGAAAATACAGATAATAAATGACAATTAATTTTGTTGTGGAGAAGACTGAAACCTAGATTAATAAAGGCTACATTATAATGTAAAAATAAGATTGAGGTTATTAACCATAGCTACTGAAGCAGTGTAGTCTAGTGGTAAGAACAATACCTAGGGAACTGGAAGATCCTATGTTCAAATGCCAGCAGAGTCAAATATTCATTGTGTGACCTTGGGAAAGTGACTTAAGCTCCCAGTGATCCAGTCCACCCAGCTGTGGAAATAGGTAGCAGCTGGATCTCACTGTAAATGAAATGTTGTATCTCAGCTGGGCTGTCTTGGGAATCTGCAGCAACAAAACCCTTGCACTCCAGGCCTCATGAATAATAAACCAACACAAAAGCTCTGTGGTGAAAAGATTCTTATTTATTGCTAAAAGGCCATAAGTTAAAATATGATACTACAAGCATGAAAAAAAAAAAGTCTCTGATGCCCATTTTATTTTTTTATTTATTTAAATCTAGGATTACAATTACCTTTGAGCCAAGGCTCGTTTACAAAGGTTCTACGTCAGGAGAGTACATACATGTTAAACAAGGGCATACAACATTAAAGAGAGCATACAACCATATTCATCAGTTCAGGTATGGCATCACAGTAAATAGGATACATGAATAACACATACAAAGAATCATTTCAGAAACCTAGAAGAAATCAGGGAGGAAGGGTGAGAGGATGGGGGCTGTCAGCCCAAAAAGACTAGAGCAGCTCACGGCATTGCCAAAGAACATCGGGGGGGGGTGATCTCAATGGGAAGGGGAAGTTAGGGGTGGCAGTCACATGAGCTGGAGGCCATGAGATAATGAAGGAGGCTTGATTTGAATATGCCCAGTGAGGAGGTGGAGGTGATGTGAGTGCTGAGGGCATTCATCTAGCTGGGTGCACGGTGTGCAAAGGATCTTTGGCCTAGAGTGGTGCGGCATCAGGGGACCAGTAAAAGCTGACGTTCAGACCCTCTGGTGTTACGAGGATTAGTGTTTGGGTGCAGGAGGGCTTGGACACTAGGTGGAGTAAGGCCCAAAGTAGTTTTTTTCACCATCAAGCAGGTAAGGTACTTTATGCGGTTAGTGAGTTGAAGCCATCCCATTTGAGCATAAAGCTCACATGTATGTTTGAGTCAGTGGGATCCAGTAAGCAGTTGACAGGTCTTGTTTAGGGAGGTCGTTATGCACCTGAGGGTGGTAGTAGAGGCAGATCCATAAATTATGAGTCTGTAGTCTATGAAGGAGACCACAGAGCTCTGGATAGCAATCTTCAGTGCTGCCTGGGTAAGATGCTGTCTATTTCGGTAGAGAATTCCAATGCGTGAGTTTACCACTCTGGCAACACTATCAATGTGAGTCCCATAAGATAGGCAATGGTCAAGTGAGATTCCAAGGTATTTAAAAGATGACACTTGTTCGAGGGTGTTACCAGCGCTAGTATTGATATCAAGGGGGTATCGCCTGTGTTTGTTTTGCGAGTTGCAGAAAAGCATAGATTTAGTCTTTTTGTGGTTTAGAACCAGTTTATGTTTTGCGAATCAGTTTTCGACAGCAGAGAAAGCAAGCTGTGGGTTGTAAAGTAATGGTTGTGGGTCCTTATGGGGGGTGAGAAGCACAGCATCATCAGCAAAGAGGATAATTTGTTCTGGGCAGGATAGTGGAAGGAAGTTCAGGAAAAGGCTGAAAAGTAGTGGGCCCAGTATGGATCCCTGAGCGAACAGGTTTGGAGTCAGAGAGTACTCTTGAGATTTTTACTCTTTGTGAGCGCTGGTCCAGGTAGCTGTTAAGCCATGCAGTGGAGTCCTGGGAGAGCCCTGCATTCAGCAGCTGTTTGTTAAGCAGGCCATGATGAACAGTGTCAAATGTCTTAGTCAAATCGATGAATACCGCTCCAGTTAGATGGCCTTTGTCCAAAGAGTTGTGAAGGACTCTAGTGAATTCCAGGAGGGCTGTTGGTGTGCTGTGCCCTTGCCTGAACCCGTGTTGCTGTGCACAAAAGATGCTATATTTGCCCAGGTAGTCTGTAAGCTGGTCAGCAACAATGCACTCAAGGGCCTTAGAGATGGGGGGTAATACAGAGATTGGCCGGTAGTTCCCCTGTATGGACTTGCTGCCGCTTTTAAAAACCGGAGTGACAATAGCAGATTTCCATTTGCTTGGGAACTGACTGAGGCTGAGGGAGAGGTTGAAGATTCTGGTAAGTGGGCACAATACCTCTTCAAGGGTGAGGGATAGCAGTTTAAGGTCCAGTGAATCACCACTGGCTCTAGACTTGGAGATAGCCTTTGTTATGTATTTGCGGACATCATTCGCCTTGACTTTTTTGAAGTGGAATGGCAGATGATTTGAGGTGGTAGGTAGGGAATTTGGAGCAGGGGAGTCATTTTTGGAGAAAAAGTCCGGGGGGAGAACAGCACTCAGGTTGGTAAAGGCTGCATTGAAAGTATTGGTAATGACCTTCAGGTCAAGGGTAGTGGCTCTGTCAACCATCAGTAAGGTTGGGGAGGATTTGGACTGCTTCCCTGTGACTTCCCTAATATTGTCCCAAAAAGCTCTCCCATCTCTCCAGGTGTTGGTTAGGGCTTTCTTGTAGTAAGTATTCTTCGTCGGTTGTATTTGTTTTGTGCAGTTGTTGCAAGTCTGTTTGTAGTTTTGAATGTCCAGTTGAGCACCTGTGGCACTAACTATTGCCCAGAGGTGGTCCCTTGATTTTAACTGAGCCAGTAGCTCAGCCGTGAGCCAGGGATTGGACAGTGCCTTGACTTTGCACTTTTTTACTGGGTCGTAGGAGTCACAGGCAGCACTGAATGTTACGATGAAATAATCAAGGGCCAAGTCAACATCCAGTGCATTGTATATGGGAGACCAGTCTTGCTGACTAAGACAGGATTTGAGATGGGTCCATTGGCCATGGGGTAGGACTTTGCTGGAAATGGTTTTTGGAGGAGGCTTACGAAACTTATTTGACCAGTTGTAGATGACAGGAAAATGGTCGCTGAGGGAATCCGGGAAGACAGTGGTGTTGTTGATACGGGTTGGGTGGCTGGCAAGAACCCAGTCCAGGAGAGTGCTGGTTCCTGACTTGTAGTTCTTCCTTGTGGGGGAATTGACCATCTGTGTTAGGTTAGCTGAGGAGATGGCATCCTTGTGGGTTCCTACATCAGGTGCAAGCCAGTTGATATTAAAATCTCCAAGGTGGTAGATCTCAGATCTGGGAGGTTGGAATCTTACAAAGTCCAGGACTGCACAGAGACCAATCCCTTGGTCTTTTGGTGGGATGTAGACTGAGACTACAGTGAGTACTTTATTTTGGGCCCCAAGGAGTAGTTTAATAGGTAGGAATTGCACAGATGAGTCAGAGGGGTAGTGGAGACAGGGTAACAGATGATGTTGTCTTTGATGTAAATTGCACCCACACCCTTCTTTTTGTCCTCCTATCAAGTCTGAAAATGTTATAGCATTGTAGTGCAATAGCATGGTCAGGAGTATTGGGCGTCAGCCAGGTTTAAACAGTAAGGATATCAGGGTTATGGTGGTCAGCAAAGATTTGAAGGGCAGCAAGCTTTGGGAGGAGGCTGCATATGTTGAGGGTGGCAATGATGAGACCCCTGTCTGATTTCCCAGTTCTGGCTGGGCAGGAGGTAACCTGGCCAGGGTTCAGATGAACACTCCCTGACATCAGTAGGAGGAGGAGCAAGAGTTTTAGTGCAATCTGTCGTTGTTCATAGTCGGTGAGGTTTCGTCTCTGTATATTGCAAGACCGAATATAGTGTATATGCCGTATGTCCCAGTGCAGAGCAATGGATAGCAGCGGGGGTTGGTTTGCACAGGTTCCATTCTCATGTGTATCAGAGTATGGCCAGACCTTAATAGGGAGTGTCCTAAGGGAGGGCAAGGTGCATGGGCCAGGGTTCCAGGTTGGTGGTAGGAGATGACTAGGAGGTAGGTGTAGGGTGGAGAGGGGTGGCAGGCACCAGGGAAGTAGCTGAGGGTAAGAAGGAAAGAGACAGTAAGAAGAGGCAGGAGCAGGTGGTTGAGATGAGGCATGGTCTGGGGGAGTACTAAAAGGAAAAGAGGAAAAAAAAGTTTGGTTTAGCAGTGGAGAAGACTGATGGATTGGATTAGGTAAGTGGGTTTATAATAGGGCCCTCTAGTGGCCAGAAGATATAATCTGCTAATGGAAAAGTCAGCACAAATTAGGCAGCAGAGAGATGAGTTCCAGGAGACTTCAAATCTCCAGGAGCTGAAGTCAGTCAGGGAGAGACGGGGAGCTGAATCTGCCTGTAGTAGACCCAATTTCAGGCACCATCCACCAACTGAGTTCATGGCTAGCAAGCTGGACAGGAGCTGCTTTCCCGTAGCGTTCCTGGAATCCTGCTCTTGAAGGCAGGCTGGAGAGCACCCTGTGGCCAGCTGTGCTCAGCATCAGACCACTAGTGCAGAAAATGGAGTCCCCCTCAGGTAATCCTGAGGAGAAAAGAAGAGAAGGGAGAAATCAACTTATATGTATCAACAAAACAAAGGCTCCAGAGTTTGGGAGGCAGGGCAAGTAAGGAGACAAAAGAATTCTGAACAAGGTGAGAAATTGAGGGTGTTAAGTTAGCCATAGAGGAAGAGAATGGCTGTGGAAGTGGCTGGTATTAAGCACCAGCAGCATCACCAGTATACAGAGGAAAAGGAAAGTGGGGTTTGTGATGCCATGTGACAATAATAATGAATGTTTTCACCACAATGTTTTTGTGTTGGTGAATTACTTCACTTGGTCGTGAGGGCAAGTTTTTTTTTCTTTTTTTTGCTGCAGATTAACGTTTGGTTACCTGTGCTTCATCACTATATCAGCTTTGAGCAGCATTTGTCAGAATTTGATATTTAGGAATACAATTGTTAAAATATACTGAGAAACTGATCAACAAACAAAAATACAGTATTTGCATTTAAAACTAATTTTGTATAACACCAAACTGCAAAAACATGTTAGTCTGGTTAAGAATTGCACAGAGTTACCAGACTCAAACAACAATTCTATTTAGGCAGTGTAATAGATTTTTAATACTAACGATCACCAAGATACTGTATCTTACTTCCCTTCCTCCCTCCTGCCTCTTTGAACTTGTTCTGTGTCTGTAGCTTGATTAGAAAGGATTGCTAGCAAAGGCTGTGGCCACTGACAACTGGGAAACTTATTATGTTATCTTTTTCTTCTTTCATATGTTTCTTTCCAGGAGTCTGCCCTCCTGGTCTGGATAATGTGGATTTTGAATCTCCTTCCTCTTGGAGCGCAGTGCCCGCCTCTTCTATTCCACTTCTACACAATAACTTTTGTGTTTACTGAGGTGTGGGTGTCTAGGGACAGTGATTTGCACCTGTACCCCTTTCTGTGATGCCAGTTTATTACTGCCAAACCTGCCTAGTTACGGATATCTGCTTAGAGACAGAAAGCAA
Organism: Neoceratodus forsteri; assembly: GCA_016271365.2. Classification (NCBI taxonomy): domain Eukaryota; kingdom Metazoa; phylum Chordata; order Ceratodontiformes; family Ceratodontidae; genus Neoceratodus; species Neoceratodus forsteri. Next base: position 1,361,444,751 of record CM028130.1, on the reverse strand, counting down.
TTATCAGTTCCTGACAGCCTTACTTTAGTGATTTACTTTGCTAACAGGTTCAAAATGTTGTGTGTTTACACTACAGTTACCATTGCCACCACTACCAAAATCTTCATGCTATCTCAGCTAGAAGTATGCCTATGCTCCCCCAACACCACATCTTGGCTCACCCCACAAGTCCATGCTATCATGGTTTCCTCCCATTTCATACAAATCACTTACCTGTCCCAGTACCAGAGCCAGGGGCACTGGGCAGTCAAGCCTTCCTATTCCTGATAGTGCTACAATAGGAAATGAGCCCTCTGACTGAATGTTTGAAATTTCCTGTCATGTTCAAGTGTGGTGGGGGGCACAGATTTTATTTATTTGTATTTATTTATATATTACTAGGATTACAAATACCTTTGAACCAAAGGTTCTTTTACAAATGTTCTGCATCAGCAATGGGTGCAAGCAAAACAGTGGTAAGATACAATACAGGGTCAGGAGGTTAACATAGAAGTAAGCAGAGGTAACATACAGTACAGGTCAGGAGGTTAACTTAGTAGCAAAAGACAGTACATGTGTATAGACTAGCACAGTATCAAACAGTCAGTGGCAAATATCAATGTACAATTAACAATACGGGTGTGTATCTATAGCATGACACAAATACAAATAAAAACCCTGCTAGAGGTGACATAAGTGGAGCAAGAGGTGGGGGATAAGAGGAGGAGGGGTGGGGAAAAGGGGGTTAGGCAGTCAAGGATTTGACATTGCCATAAGTGCAAGAACAGAATGATAAGTGCTAGGTACTCTGTGGTGGAGCAACAAGAGAGAGGGTGATAGGGAGGGGGAGACAGGAGAGGAGCGGGAGAGGGGTGGAATGGCAGGTGGGAGGTGAGGGGGTACAATAGTTGGTGGGGGTTGGAGAGAGACGGGGAGTAGTAGGGGATGGAGGAGTGGAGAGAAGAGAGGAGGGTAGCATCGGAGGAGAGAAGAGGAGGGAGATGTGAAACAAAGCCTCAAGCCTAGGCAGAGCAGTCACAACTGCTGAGGTCAGTGAGGTGCTGGCGGAGCTTACATTTGAATGGGCCAAGCTTGATTTCAGCTGCAATTTCAGGGGGGAGGTCATTTAGCAGCAGGGGGCCCTGGTGATTTGATAATTTACAGTCCCAGCACCAGGACAGCAGAGGATGGGGCTGGCACTTGCTATTGTATGTGAACATTTAATAAAGAATATGTTTATACATCAGAATATGATGTTTTGTATTTTTTCTCTCAAATTAGCTCATATTAACGCAGTTAAAGTATACAGAATGAACACTGCAGCTGATAACTTTTGTTTGGATGCCATCCTGGATATGAAATCCACTGTCGTCATTCAAGGACTGAAATCAACAGCTGGAGCTCATGGAATCCCTAGCAGCTCTCCGTAAGATTTGTCCCAAGACAGGTGCAGTCCTTTTCCTAGAAAATTCATGAAGTTGGCAATGACCATCCACTTTTATAAACAAAACATTAAGCTAAGGCAGAGACTGATCACCTGAATAATAAAACACTCCTTTCCACCTCAAAGTGGACAGGAGAATATTAGTAGCCTTCAGCTGGTCAGTGCATCAGATGAACCTCACTTTGTGGATACTGGATGTGGCACACCTACAATATTATGTATGAGGAGCAGGAGCTGAATATGGTCAAACGCCTTCTATGCGCTTATCTCTTTAGTATGAACATTAGTATATCTTTCTGCAGCCTACAGCATGTCAGTGCGGTGGAGGAGAGGAGGACCAGAAATGGGTGGAGACCACTGATCGTGTACCCCACCGTCTGACTTTGTCTGCAGCCATAAAGACTAGAGAATATTTTTTTTATTATTATTTTTAAATCCCGCTGCTTGCAGTTAATCTCTTGTTAGTCCCATGCAGGCCAGTTTTTGTTTTTCTTATATACATTACAATGCTAGCAGTTCAATTAATTTAACCCAGAAGTGAACTCTGTATTTATTTATGATAGAGCTTACATACTGACTGGAGCTGGGTATTGCAGTATGGCTCAGGGTGATACCACAGGTGTCATGACAACTGTTACTTCTCCAGAAGCTTAATCCATTCAGACAACATTTCCAGTTGCATCATTCCCTCTGAGATACAGAAGTTCTTTGGTTTATTGCATTTTTCTGTTTTATTAAAAATATTTAACATTTCACAAATCCCATAACTTTTCTGAATCCAAAATATGATCCATTTCATGAAAAACATATTTGACTGTCTGTTCCTTTAAGTAAAAACGGGTATTGAATAGTTGCATTTTTTTATATATATATATATATATATATACTGTATATTCAAGAAAAACCATTCATGTTCATTAATGCATTGTCTATTTTCTTCCAGTATTCATTGGTGATGCCTATTCATCCATGCTGAGGCCCCCAAAAAAACAACAGATCTTTGTCAGGGGTATCTCAGTCATTAGGTCACACTGTAGGAACTTCACTGCTGGTGAAGCAGGATCCACACAGAAGATATGCAGCAGAACGACTAAGGCCACCCACGCCAACGTCACTCATCGATGTCACCAACCCTATATAGGCGTGTGAGGACCCGCTGCCTCCTCAGTCCTTTCCTGCCATCGACCCAGTTAACAGGGGTCTCTGCCGGAGCTCGGATGCAGTTTTGTGTCTTTTTTGTCTACAGTTTAACTTTGTTTACAGAAGCTCTTTTTTCTAGAGATTCCATTTTAAATGTTTTTACTTCCTTCCCTCATCCATTGCTGTCACAGTGGATGAAGGGTCCTTTTCACAGACAAATCTTTTTTCTGCTGCTTCTGTCATCACAGGCCATTGCCAGTGGGTCCTCCAAACTTATAGGTTCCCTAGACCCAGGTACAGCCCTCGGGGATTAGTCGTCTGCAGTGATCTGGACCGCTTCCCCTGGCGTTCCCACTTCCCATTGGCTCCTTTTTCAGGGGGTTCATTTTTGATGGCTCTGGCCTCATCGAGGGTCACTGTCCAGATCATGCCCTACCAGACCAATATGGACAGCTTTATTGCTCACTTAACCGGGCATCAAGTCTTAGCCTCTAGTGATCGCCCCACCCCTGGCATTCTGTGCTCTGTTGGCTTCTTCTCCTTTGGTGGGGTTTCCTCATCAATAGCTCTGTTCTTGGTAAGGGTCGCTGTCCAGATCTTTGCCCTATCAGACCCATACCGACAGTGCTATCACCCACTTTGCTGGGCATCAGGTCTCAGCCTCTCAGGATCACTCCCCCTGGTGTTCTCAGTCTAAATGGCTTTGTCTTCTTCAGGGGATTCCTCATCAATGGCTCTGGCCTTGTTGAGGGTCACTGTCCAGGTCTTCGCCCTTACCAGACCCATACCAACAGCATGGTCATCCCTCTTGTCGGGTGACAGGTCATCGACTCTTGGGTCAGCAGCCTCTGCTTCATCATCAACTGACTCATCAATAACAGCCCTCCCATCATGGCCTGATGCTTCACCAGCTCCCTGGGTTTTGGGCTCTCCACACTTTCAAGTCCATCAATGAGGTCATTGTGCCCTGTGCCATTAACCCCCTTGGCTGTCGACAATGCCTCCTACCGTCATCAGCGTTAATGGTACCTGTTCCATCGACGATTCTCTACTTGATGACAGCCTTCACATTGTGGCCTGATTCATCCTTAGGCCCTGGGCTTCAAGCTTCTTGGTCTCTCAGACCTGACATCTGGGTCATTGTGCCCTGTACCATCGACTCCTTTGCCATAAACGACACCTTCTATCATCATCAACCTTAATGGTACCTGACCCATCATCAACTGGCCTGTCACTGACAAACCTCCCATTGTGGCCCAATTCTTCTCCAGGAGCCCGGGCCTTGAGCACTTCTGGTTCTCAAAACCCATTGAAGGGGTCATCATGCCTTGTGCCGTTGTGCCCTATGCCATCAGTGATGCCTTCTGCCATCTTTGACCTTAATGATACCTGCTCCCTCGGCGACTGGTTCATCAGGGGGGCAGCCCTCCTGTCATGGTATGATGTTTTCCCAGGCCTTGGACTTCGGGCTACTTGGGCTCTTCAGGCCCATTTACAGGGTTGTCATGCCCTGGACTGTAGACCCCTCTGCTGACAATGATGCCTCCTACTATCTTCGACCTTAATGGCCACTGACAACTGGTTTGTTGGAGGCAGCCCTCCCGTTGTGGCCTGATGTTTCACCAGGTTCCTGGGCTGCAAGCTTCTTAGGCTCTCAAGGCTTGTCATTGGGGTCGTCCTACTCTGTGCTGGTGACTCCCCTACCATCGATAATGCCTTATACCATTGTCTACCTTACTGGTGCCTACTCCATTGGTGACTGGCTTGTCAATGACAGCCCTCCCATCGTGGCCTGATGCTTTCCCATGCCCCACGTTTGGGACTTTTTTGGGTTCTCAAGCCCCATTAATGGGGTTGTAGTGCTCCACGCCATGACCCCTCTGCCGTCAATGATGCAGTCCATCGTCATAGGCCTTGCTGTTATGCTTGGCCAAGTTCTCTTGTCTTGGTTCATCAGTTTGGTGCTTGTGACCTGGTTTGTCCATGCCGTCAATGGGGTCTTCCCAGTGGGTCACCATCAATGCCTTGCTCTTTAGATCCTGAACTTGAGCAAATTGATGTTGAAGTGGGCTACCATCTGAATATCTTGTTGCAGGAGAAAGAGGAGGTGGAGAAAGAATCTCCCTCTTTGGACAGGTCCAAAGTCCCCTCAGTTACTGAAGACTCAGGCAAGCAAATTCCCAAGTCTCCTCCTGGGGATTTTACCTCCCTTACTACATGGCCCAGTGTTGTGGTCATAAGGCAGCTCGTGAGTGTCTAAGCTATGCAGGCACCTTAGCTCCCTCCCACCACGATCAGGACAGGCTTGTCCTTGGGGAAAGAGGATTTCTGCTTTTTTTCTGTCTTGGGGTTGAGGATTGCCCACTACCTCTTCCACTTGGTGGAATGTCAGAGTACTGCCTGTCAGAAGGGAAAGGCGGCTTACTCAGCCCTTCCTGTTTGCCTTCAAGACATGAGAGTCCAAGGTGCCTGCAAGGTGCAGAAATTTTTTTTAGCAAGCACCTCATCAGGGCACTTTGTGATATCTTCAATACAAATGCCAGGGTTACTGCCTCAGGCCTTTGTCTTCGGAGGCACCCCTGATTGCGGTTTCAGGTATCCTAGCTGTTGTCCAATAGTGGGTGCTTGATGCCCCTTTTTCAGTTCCAGCTTATTGAAACCAGATGCTAGATCATCATTAACTGGCTGCAGTCAGCTGATAGGGCTATCAAGTCTATCCATATGCTGTATCACACTCAACTTCGGAGCAAACAGCACCCTCTCTCTCTTGTAAGGTGCCACAACATCTGGGGCAAACTCCTGGTACTAGAGTAGATGAAGAGCATCCTCGGCCTTGCCTGCTACCTCCTCCTTAGGTTTACCAGTCACACACCCTAGGAATGATGGTCCATCCCCTGCTGCTTGTCTTGCTTCCACCTGGCTTCTAATGGAGCCCTCCCTCTTCTGGCCCTCAGTCATGCGGTGGCGGTCAAAACTTGGTTCTCCCTCCATATCAATTATTGGAGAACCATACCATAAGATGCCTAGATCCTTTGGATTATAGAAAGGGGTTACACTCTGGAGTTTGTAGAGGCACCCCCAGAGACCCCCCAGAACCTTCCACTTCCACCTGGATTGGGATCTGTGGTCCATACAGGATCTTATTGGTACATCCAGTTCACCATATCCCCAGCATGCAACACAATCTGTTCATTTGCCTCTGTAGGACTAAGTCCAGCATGCACGAGTGGGAGATCCTCTTATCCATCGCCGATATCTCTTCACCAGATGGGATAGTCCAGAGTGAGACCCCTTTTTATGTTGATTGCACGCAAGTGCAAGAAACATATTGAGGTAGCTTTTGCAAGAAGCAGGTTGTGGAGGTGTGGCACTGTTGTGGCCAATGCCCCCATAGCCTTTAAAGGCTTGGCCCGCTGTCCCCAATGGTGTGGCATGCTGCTGCTGGCACTAGTTCAGCCAGCGTGCCACAACCTTCAAAAGTTTGAGCCACTGCAGTCAGGGGCCACCTCATCATTGCAGCATCATCTGCTGCAATGAGGAAGTGACCCCTCATTGCAGGGCTGTTGCTGATGGGGAGCCCAGTCCCCATCAATTTGTTCCCCCCCATTTCTTGTGTGCCGAGGGGGGTACCCAGTCCCCCTTCAGGAACACGTCTGCACTCATCAAAGCTAACTGCGAACTGAGGAAATGCCGGTAAGCTGTATAATGGAATAAATAGTTTTTTTTTAAACTTTGATACATATCTCAGTCATGTTTTGCCTGTTGGGACAGCTGCATATTTCTATGTGGGCAAAAAAAAAGTGCCAATGCATGCAGGAGCCCAGTACAAAAGGGCAGCCTGCAGCAGCGGGAGAAACAGAGCAAATGAGTGAGGGGGGGGGTGAGTGAGTGAGTGAGTGAGCTCAACGGAGCTCTAGCATGACTGCTGCAGATTTCTTTGTGTGCAGAAGAAGGTGGCAACACAGGCAGGAGCCCAGTACAAAAGACCAGCTAGCAGCACCAGCAGAAACAGAACAAGTGAGAGAGGGGGAGTGATTGAGCACAACAGAGCTGTATCGGGACTGCTGCAGATTTCTTAGTGGGCAGAAAAAGCCACCAATGCAGGCAGGAGCCCAGTACAAAAGTGCAGCCAGCAGCAGTGGTAGACACAGAATGAGTGAGTGAGGGAGGGGGAGTGAGTGAGCTCAACAGAGCTCTTTTGGGACTGCTGCAGATTTCTTTGTGGGCAGAAAAAGGCAGCAATGCACCCAGGGGCTCAATACAAAAGGGCAGCCTGAAGCTGTGGAAGAAACAGAACGAGCAAGTGAGAGAGGGGGAGTGAGTGAGCTCAATGGAGCTCTATCGTGACTGCTGTGGATTTCTTTGTGGGCAAAAAAAGGTGGCAATGCAGGCAGGAGCCCAGTACAAAAGGCCAGCCTACAATGCCGACAGAAATGGAATGAGCGAATGACAGAGGGGGAGAGTGAGCAAGCTCAATGGACCTGTGTTGGGACTACTGCAGATTTCTTTGTGGGCAGAAAAAGCCACCAACAGAGGCAGGAGCCCAGTACAAAAGGCCATCCTGCAGTGCCAGGAGAAACAGAATGAGCGAGTGAGAGAGGGGCAGTGACCTACCTCAATGGAGCTCTGTTGGGAAAGCTGTGGATTTCTTAGTGGGCAGAAAAGGGTGCAAATGCAGGCAGGAGCCCAGTAGTAAACAGCAGCCTGCAGCACTGGGAGAAACATAATAAGTGACTTGCAGAGGGCCACTGAGCGAGCTCAACGGACCAACGCAATCAACATTCGGCATTTAGTTAGTTAAAACCTTTATTTTTAGACAGGAGTTTAGGTGAAATAACACATCATTAGGACATAGTCCTATTTACAAGATGGTCCTGTTAAAGTATTTTAAAACAAAATTAACTACATATAGATCACAAAACAATCAAACATAAATTTTCATTCCATACAATATAACATTTTCATTGACAAATGCTTGTTTGTTTTGAGTCCCCTCTCATTGCAAAACTGTCCAGTCTCTGCTCGTTAGATCCAGGGCTTAGAGTTTTCTAGTGTGACATGTTTTCTCTCTCCTGGAATGGAAGGTCTCCTCATGCCTTTCCACCATTTCAGATGGTGATAACCAAGCTTCTGTGCGAGGGGGCCAGCATGGTCTGAGTGCCCCTATTCTTGCCACGGCAGATATGGTTTCTGTTTCTGCAACAACTGGCATGGGACTCCTTGGTCCCTCTGCTTATATGAAGGGACCTATTAATGCAGGATTCAGGGACCCCTGTCTATCCTAATTTCAATTCCTGTGTCTGCATACTTGACTCCTGAGGACATGGCCATTGCCTGGCTGGACGTGTCACAGAGGGCAGTCGGCATCTTCACTGCAGCTCAAAAGCCCTCCACTAGTACCGCTTATATTATGAAGTGGTAAAGGTTTGCTCTCTGGGCAGCCAAGCATCCACTGGATACCTTTTTCTGGACTTCCTAGTGTCCCTTTCAGGCTCCAGTACTGTCCCATCAAGGTGTACCTCTCGGCTATACCAGCCTTTCATGATCCAGTGGGTTACCGCACTTTGGCTCAGTTGGAGTTGTACTATACACTCCTCAAGTACATCCTACATTCAAAGCCCCAATCTGTTCTCTTATTTCAGCTTGGGATCTGAATTTTGCTTTGGGCAAAACTGACCCTGTATCTGCCAGAGTCAACTGCGACTTGTCGACTATGCTTTCTCTCTAGGAAAGCATTTGTTTTGAACAGCTCTTTCATACTGCTTGGAGGTTTTCCAAGCTTCAGGTGCTTTTGGTGAGAAGATCTTTTTTGATTCTCTGCAAGGACAATGGGGCTTGCCATTAAAAAGCAGGCCAAGTTGTCCAGTGATCCATACCAGGAATAAGTGCATATGAGAGAAAGTGGGGAGGGAGGGGAGGGAACAGAGGGATAGAGGGGGAAGGGCCTGATGACATCACTAGGCAGGAAAGGGTAATATGACAAGGGCAAGCCAGAGCCCCAGGGCTTGGCTGGGGGGAGAGGAGCCCAAAAGGGGGTCCTGATCAGGGGCTTATTAGGTGTATAATAGGCCAGGGCTCAGGCAGGATGACCTCCTTTTGCTGGAAAATTTTCTTGAATTAGAACTCAGTACATTGTTGGCAAGTCAGGTAAGGCACAAAAGACTACTAGGCCTGTAGCCATGTGGCCCAAGTGACAATGCTCCTGGATGTTTCTTTGTCTCTCATTTGTACAGTAGTAGTGCATGGAATAGTTTGTGGTACTATGAACTGTGAAGGAGCATTTATTGTGGTGACAGCAGGTTTGGGGGAGAAATTTGAAAGTAAGCAGGTATTTTGTGCACTTATGCCAGTTGGCCACATGGTTTTAGAGGCTAGGACTTTGTGATGGTATATATACTGTATATATATATATATATAAAAGAAAGAAGACGTGTGGGCATTTTGGGCAGGCAGTAACAAGCAGTCTGGACATGCACAAGGGGCTAGCAAGTGGTTGGTAGGTTTTGTAGGGGAAAAGAGGGTAAAAAGCTCAGAATATAATTGCTTTTTTGCTGTGCATGCCAGTTGCTGCATTGCTGGTATGAAATGGGAGGTCTGCTCAGTGCTTGGGGGCTCTGCGGGGCCACTGTTACAAGGCCCAGATATGTTGGAGAAGTCGTTTGGGGAAGCATGGTGTCTGGGCCTGCCCATCATAGATCAGTGTAACGAAGCACATGAAGGCACATTAAAAGCTCATCAGTGAGCGGAGGTTTTCTCTCCCCATCCTCGGATACATGCCGAGAATAATTTGTGGTGTGGGGGGCCTGCTATTGGTGTGGGTTTGGTCAGGCAGAGGCTGACGGTGGGCGCTGGGCCTTTTCAGTGTTTTCATGGCCTGTGATCAGGTGGATGGCTACAATGAGGCTAGGCTACGCTTCTCGCTTCAAAAAACCAAAAAGGGCTTTGAAACAAGCAAAGTTCACATAAATGAAGCCGAGTGAGCCTGGACGGGGATAGCAAGACCGGCAGGGGGTGGGGGGGTGGATGGAATAAGAAATGAGTGGGTTGGAGAGGCAGAGCACACGGGTTTGGTCAGTGAGACTCTGGCATCCTAGCGAGAGCATTGTGGGAAGGGCCAGAGGACAGGCTTGAATGCTGGAAAACACCATACAGGGGGCCTCAAGCATGGCAACGGGGGATATAGGCAGGGCCTGCCACAGTGGAGCCCGTGGCATTTTCAATGTAGGTGCACATGAATGGGGCAGCAAGGCATGTGTGCAGGACAGCACAGTTATAGGCATGCAGGATGGGGCCCTCTTTTGCGGCCCAGGCCATGGAAAAGATGCGGATGGAGTTGTTACAAGGGGCATAGAGAGTGGAGCACAATGCAGGCTCTCCTTTACTCCCAGACATTGGTGGGCACATTAGGAGTATTTTCAAGCTGGTGGCAAGATAAGGCCACATGGTTCAGGCAGCTGTGGGGGAGGTTTATGTGGGAAGGAAAGGAAAGCTGAAAGAGCGCGGATGGGTGGAAAAGGATCCATGGAGGCATTGATTTTTGTGGTGTTGTTTTTAAAAAAAAAAAGGGATAGAAACAAGGAGAGGAACCAGGTTTGTGCCGGGGGAGCCTGCAGCACAGCAGGTGGAGGCCAAGGTGAGCCTGGTGAGAAGCAGCAGTGGGGATCGGAAAGGGACACAAGGACATGTCACGTGGCTGTGTTGAGGGGGGGGGCCTCGGGGATCAATAGTCACCAGCATTGAGGAGTTCATGAGGAGCCCAACGTGGGAAGGGCATCAGCGCCACAAAGCATGCAAAGAAATAGAGGCGGGGCATGGTGGGGTTTGGAGGCCTGATGCAAGGGCAAGCCTGCAGCAGGGAATGCACCTCACATGAGATGCAGTCTAGCGCAGGGTGAAAAAGCTGAGCTGCATAATGAGGAGACCTGGGTGAATCCCACAACCCTAATTTGGGGGGCCCAGGCTGCTAGAACTGGCCCACATGGCGCAGGTCACGGGGCACCCGGATGGGGGGAGAAAAAAAAAGAAAGAAAAAATGCATAAATAAATAAACAAGGTGGAAAGGAGGAAACAGTACTGGATCACTAATGCACAGGCACTAATAGACACGGGGATGAGGGGCCCAGAGCAGGGGCTAAGGAGTGGTCCACCGGAGCAGAGGGCTGGCAGCCAGCCGGTCAGTACAACCTTACCTGAAAGGTTTGAATGGAGGTATAGAACTGAATATATAACTTTTCACCCCACAGACTGCAAAGACAGAGAAGCAGGTATGGCACCGAAGCGAGCCCAGCTGAGCAGCGAGAAGATGCTACAGGAGGCATCAGTCTTGATGGGGCAGATGTCCGAACTTTTGGTGGCAGCAAAGAAGAGAGAGGCAGAGGAAGAGGCACAGAGAAAGCACAAGGAATGGGAGGAGTGCCCAGGCAAGGGCAGAGGGAGCAAGTGGCCTAGGCAGGAAGTCCCACGCCAGGCACCAATACCAGTGCCCCTGCCCACCCCGGAACCGGACAACGGTAACACGGATGGCGGTAAGGAGGATGTGGATCTCACAGATAAGAAGGGTTTAAAGGGCTACCTTGAGGGGCTACTGGGCCACATGGGGGACATGGGAATTGAGAAGATGGAGAGGGCAGCACAGGCCTTGAAATGCAAAGGGGCTGGGGCAGAAAATGGGGGGGTAGAGGCAACAGTGGGCAGGAAATTTTATGAAGGACCCCCTGGCTATTCAATTGGGGATCATGTGCCAGCCTCAATCAAGAAAACATTTGGAAAGGGGAGTATATTGACATCTTCGGGTTTGTGGATGAGGACACAGCCATGAAGTACGAGAAGAAGGAGTCAGTGGGGAAATCAGAAATGGCAGTGGCATTGGCGGTGGTAGGCCACAAGACGGAGGAAGCAAAGTATAAGGGGAAGACCATAGAGAATTGGCAAGGCAGTTTCATAATATATAATGCTTTCATGTTGGAGAAGCAGCCGGAACACGTAATCCCCTTGCTGACGTACATGTCCATTATTAGGGAGGTGTACAAGGCAAAGGTCGGGTACAGGTGGCTCAAGTATGACGAGGCCTTTCAGAGGTGCATGGCAGCAAAAGGGGACCTGAGATGGGATTGCACCCACTAGGAATTGTGGATGAGGACCCTTTTCGGTGAAGGGGGGGTGGTGGCAGTCTAAACAAGGAGGAACACTCCGAGCAGGGGGGCAAAACCATGTTGGGGCTACAACAAGGCCACCTGCACATGAAGCAGCTGTAAGTTTTGGCACTGCTCAAAATGCGGGGAGCACACCCTGCCTCCAGCTGCCGGCAGAATGGTGACAGAGGAGGGCAGAATGCGGGACACTTTTATGAGCAGTCCTTACAGGGTGCCCAGGGGATACAGAGCAGGTGCCATGGGGGCAGCCACAGGGGAAAGCATAGCACCCTCGGGGGATGGCAGTAGTGGGTCACGGAGGGACAGAAGGTGGGGATACGCACTGGTACATACTCCCATTTCCTTAGCAGTAGTGGAGGAGTGTACTGCAGAATACCCAAATAAAGGGGCAGACAAGCTGCTTTGGGAGGGTTTACAGACAGGTTTCCTGCTGGGGATTCAAGGGGGGCAGGAAATAACATGGGCCAAGAATCTGGCGTCAGTGAAAGGGAAGGAAGGGACTGTGGAGGCCAAAATAGAGAAGGAAGTTGCAGCAGACTGGGTGGCATGCCCATTAGAGGGCTCCCCATGCACGCATTTCTGGATTTCTCTATTGGGTGTGGTGCCCAAGAAAGTGGAAGGGGAATTCCACTTGATTCATCATTTATCTTACCCAGAAGGCTCCCTGGTGAATGATGGCATTCCAGACCACCTTAGGGCAGTGTTGTATGCCTCACTGGAGCAGGCCATAGCACTCATTAAGGCACTCGGGGGGCATGACTGGATAAGATGGACATTGAGTCAGCATTTCAGCTCTTGCCTGTCAGGCCAGCAGATTGGGATCTGCTGGGTTTTCAATTCCAAGGGCACAAATATTATGATAAATCCATGCCCATGGGGTGTTCAGTGGCCTGCTCCACATCTGAGATGTTCAGCACCTGGATATAGTGGGTTTTCCGGGCCAGATATGGGCACAGGAGGGTCGTTCATTACTTGGATGACTTCCTTCTCATTGGGGAATCGAAAGCAGAGGCACACAAAATGCTTAGGGATTTCAAAAGCATGTGCCAGTGGATAGGGATTCCGCTGGCACAGGGCAAGATGGAGGGCCCTGCTAAGAGGTTGGAATTCTTGGACATAGAAGTGGACACCATGGAGGGTTGCTTTCGGCTGCCAAGGAGCACAGTAGCGTGGCTGAAAGGTTTATTGTCCCAAGTGGTGGGGAGGAGGAGGATGCTGCTGGTAAAAATACATCAACTGCTGGGGCACCTTAATTTCACCTGCAAGGCCATCAGCCCAGGCAGAGCTTTTACAAGAAGACTGGGGAGGGCCACAGGGAAAGCCAAGTGGCTGCACCATTGGGTGGACGTATCTAAAGGGGTTCGGGAAGACTTCGGGGTGTGGGAGGAGTTTCTCGACAGCTATAATGTGGTGACATTCTGGCAAGACGAGTGGGAGTGGAACACAGACCTGGAGCTGTTCACAGATGCCTCAGGTGCCCTGGAAATGGGGGCATACTTTCAAGGGGAATGGATGTTGGAACCATGGCTGACAGCTTGGGCAGAAGGGGGGACACTGAAGGACATCACTTTCCTGGAGATCTTCCCAATATGGGTGGCCCTGGAAGTGTGGGGTGATAGGATGAAGGGGAAGCGTATCTTGTTTTGGTGTGATACCAAAGGGGTAGTAGAGGTTATTAATAGACAGGGGGAGGACAGAGATGGTGGGCAGGCTGCTCAGATGTATGGTCTTACTGAGACTGCAGCTGAACCTGTCCTTTGAAGCACAGCATATTTAAGGTTTGAGGAACAAGGTGGCTGACAGTCTGTCCCGTTTACAGCTTGACAGGTTTCGATAGCTGATGCCAAAGGCGGCACCACACAGGACCAGGATCCCGGACCGGTTATGGGAGGTTGGAGTAGCACAGCCAGGGCACTGTACGGAGGTGCCTGGGCAGAGAACACGCTGACAGCCTATGAAGCAGGGTTGGCAAAGTTCCAGGGCTTCAGGGGGAAGCATGGGTGGGACAAGGACAAACTGGCCATCAAGTCATAGATGACTGCAAACCTCAAACCGATGCCATAATTAACCTCCCTTCCTCCCACTCATTGTTGTATACATTACTGCTTGCCCTTCTATAAACAGTGACAGTGCCCTTTTCATTATGGACAGCTCTGAGGTGAAACCCAGCATGTTTTTTTTCTCCTTTCCAGCATATCCTACATGCAGCATATGGAATGCAAAAGCACCCAACAGTGATCATACTACATCAAGATAACCAATAAGACTGGACAATGAGAAGTTAGCAAAACAAATTATTTTGCAAATATTAAATAGATGACTGACATGATGTGTGTCAAAACGAATACATGAAAAAAGTGAAAGATTGTATTGAGACACATAGATGAAATTATCAAGACACCTTATAAAGAAAGAATGTTGTCACTAAGATTCATTTTTTTATTCATTGATGGAACTTACACACAGACTGGAGCTAGGCTTGGCGGTATGGCTGGGGGTGATATCACTGGTACAATATCAGATATGATTGCAGACATCAGAAACAGTTCTTGGAAACAGCTCTGTATACATTACAGACAACTGCTTCTGAGAACTGTTCCCAATGTCTGAAATTATGTGATATCATATATGATATCCTATTATATCATTTGTGACACTGTATCTATCTCTCTGTCTGTTTGTCTGTCTATCTATCTATCTATCTATCTATCTATCTATCTATCTATCTATCTATCTATCTGTCTCTCTGTATGTCTATTTATCTATGCAGTGATATCATCCAGTTGGCTTCTTTGAATGCCTCTCAACTGTCCCCCACCCCATTAATAGTTCCTGAAGTGCTATACAAAAAGCCTCTTCCCCAGGCTGAGAACATAAAATCCAACACTGTAAACAATTGTATCACCCTCATCCTAATAAAGAACTTTTCTGATTTTTTGTTTTTACCAAAATGTTCTGTCTTGGTGTATTTTTGGTTGTAAAGTATTGTGTCACATTTCCATACCTGAGACATTGGAGGAACTGCTGTTACTGTTATTGTTATCTGGATGCTGAACAGGTTTTTAGTTTACAAAGAATACTGTAACTAAACTGAAACAGTTATCATATTTAAAGCCAAGTCTAGAAGGTAACATTAGTATGTTCAAAACTGGACTGCTGCTCACCAATTTTGAAGATATTTGGTGGCAATTTTATTTATGCTCCAATGCAGGGACATGGAGATACATATGAACATACAAATTTGCCAGCAGATAAAGGCCTTATGGTCTATCGAGACTGCTTGAGTGTGCAGCTAGCAACCCTTATACTGCAGTTGCCCCTCCCTCCCCTCCTCTGGCCCTCCTTTTTACCCTATCCCATCCCCTTTTGAAGCAATTCACTGTTCTACAGGATACCACTTCTGCAGGAAACACATTCCAACATGACACCACACTCTCCATAAAAAGTGTCTTCTCATTCCCCTCCTGAACCTTCCCCCATCCAATCTGAGATGGTGACCTTGAGTGTCCCTACCCCCCCTTAACTTGAATAGTCCCTCTGTGCCTGTCTTGTTTATTCCCTTCATGTACTTGAAGGTTTCAATCATATCACCCCGGCTCTCCTCTCCTCTAGTGAGTACATGTTCAATTCCCTCAGCCTGCTCATGTAGGGTACGTCCCTTAGTCCCTGGATCATCTTTGTTGCCCTGTAGTGCACCACCTCCAGTAACTTAATGTCCCTCTTCAGGTATGGTCACCAGTACTGCATGCAGTAGTCCAGGTGTGGCCAAACCAGTGACCTATACAATGGCAGGATCACCTCCCCTCTCTTTGAAGATATACTCGAACAATACAACCCAGCATTTTGTTTGCCTTTGCACTGCTTTCCTGCATTATGCTGAGTTGTTCTTTGAGCCCATTATAATCACTCCCATATCCTTCTCCTCCTCTGTCATGGCTAGCTGACCACCCCCAGCTGGTAGCTCCTTCTTGGATTTTTTGCCCTGAAATGTAGCATCTTGCACTTTTTGGAATTGAACTCCAACTGCCAGGTGTCCGACCAGGTCTCCAGTTTTGACAGATCATCCTGCAACACATGCCACCCTCCTAGGTCATCCACTACTGCTCTAATGTTGGTGTCATCTGCAAACAAACTACTCTTGCTCTTGATGTCCAATGAGATGTCTGATATGAACAACCCAAACAACACCGGTCCCAACACTGAGCCCTGTGGTTATCCACTTGTCACTGTCCTCGCAGATGAGAGCTCCCCTCCCACCACCACAATCTGCTGCCTTCCCTGTAACCAGTTTACTACCCATCCCACCATTTTTGCCCCTGCACCTGTACCTGCCAGCTTACTACCCAATCTCCCATATGGTACTGAGTTGAATGCCTCACTGAAGTCAAGAAACAGGACATCCACTGCATGGCCCTTGTCCAACTGTCTAGTTACCCAGTCATAGTAATCCACCAGGTTGGTCTGACAGGATCTGCCCATGACAGACCCATGCTGCCTAACATCCTGCAGCCCACTGGTCTCCAGAAGGGACACCAGCCTCTCCTTCAGGATTGTCTTGATCAGTTTTCCCACGATGGATGTGAGGCTTACTGGACTGTAGTTTCCCGGTTCATCTTTGGGACCACTCTTATGGAGGGGTATTACGTGAGCCATACTCCAGTCCTGAGGTACACTTCCTAAGACCTGGGAGGCATTGAATGGGTCTGCCAAGGGCCCTGCCAGGATTTCTGCTGGCTGCCTCAATACCCTGGAGTGAATGCCATCCAGGTCTGGCACCTTGTGCACCCTCAGTGTCCTCAGGCCCTCCAGTACCCTGCCCTCTGTGATTCCCCCATCTGTCACCTCCTCCCCCCAAATCCTGACCTCCCACCCCCCCTTGGTAGCACCCCTCCTTTCTCCTTAGTAAACACTGACCAGAAGTATTCATTAAGCGCTTCTGCCTGCTCTGACCCTGTTTCCCCCACCCCCATCCTCTTAATCCTTACTATTTTGTCTCTACATCTTCTTTTCTCCTGATGTACCTGAAGAATTCCTCTTCCCTTCTTGATGCCTTGTGCCAGTCTGAGCTCCTTGTATGCCTTGGCTGCCCTTACTGCCTTCATCACCTCCTTCGATTCCTTCAGGTAATGCTCTCTGTCCTCCTTTTTTGAACCTCCTAAAGGCAGCTTTTTTAATTCTTACTTTCTCCATGACCCCCTTGCTCAACCAGCTAGGATTCTTGGCCCTAGCTCTTTTACTCTGGTCTCTGATGCAGGTTTTGGTTGCCTCCTCAATCCCCAGTTTTATGACTTCCCACCTCTGGTTAGTGTCCATATGAGTCTGGATTCTGGCTGGATACCCCTTAACTACTCCCCCATCCTCCTGAAGTTGGCCATTACCCATTTTCAACATGAACCACATTGAGTGGTGTTAGCTCCCTGTCAGTGGTTCTTCCACCCCCAGCTCTCTCACAAACTCCCCATTTGCCAGTACAAGGTCTAGGATGTTCCCTAACCTGGCTGGCTCGCTGACCATTTGCATTAGGAAGCTATCCTGGAATGCATCCAGAAGTATCTGCTCCCTTCTATTAGTGGTGGCTGGGGTAAGCCAATCCACTCCCAGCAGATTGAAGTCCCCCACAATCACCATGCTGCACTTTCTGCAGGCCCTTCTGATCTGTCCTGCTAGTTCCTTGTCTAACTCCTCTGTCTGAGATGGTGGCCTGTACACTACTCCCATCCTGAGAGTCCTATTCTTGGAATCCTGGATTTTTGGAAATATTTTGATTATTTTAGCCATATTGATTTGAGATGAAACATTTTAGTCCAAGCACACTGACCCCATAACATCCAAAGAATAAGAAAGGAGGAGATATTTTGACTAAAACCCTTGTTGTTTTAGGAATACTGAGTATTTTCTACTATTGAAAGTGACCTTTTTGTGTTGCTGATAATTTTTAAGACTAACAGGCAGCCAGGAAAAGAAAAACTTATAGGGCCAGCCTATCACATAATGAATTTTTATAACAAAGCACAGTTCAGTTTACAAATGTTAAAAAGTGTGTTTTTTTTTTGTCCTAGCAAATATCATAAGAGTACCCTTTGCACGTACAGTTCTTTTGTGAATTCCTTTCCCAAGAATCACTAGTTTTAACTTTTCTGCTTCTTTGAAGTAGTTCATTATCTCTGTCTTTTGGTGAGGTTAAAGTCTAATTATACAATGGCAAGAAAGAATCCTAGACTCTGATTGGTCAGAGTATGCCTGAGACAGTGATGTTATTACACAATAACATCACTGTATGGCTGAGCATATGCTTGAGCCATTTTTTTTTAAAGAAACAAAGATGTACTGCCACACTAAAAATCTACTAAAAACATTTTTTTAAATGTTTTTTATTTTCTATAACAACGAGCCATTGTATAATAGCAATAAGGCACTCCAGTGTGTGTGTTATTGTGTAATAACGTCACTCCTGGGGTGGTGGAAGCACTCGGCTTCACCTCATGCTTCAACCCACCCCTGGAGTGACGTTATTACACAATAACACACACCCTGTCGTGCCTTATTCTTAAATATTTCCTTCTGTCTTACATTTTGGATGTTACCACTATCTCAAAAAGAAAGGAAATTCTCTGCAAAAAAACTATGTTAATGCACCAGTTAGGGTTCAACCTAATGCCAAAAAGTCAGGAAATGTGGCATTAGGGTTTTCAACCTTAACTTCCCACACCATCCCCCAAGCAGCAAAAGGAAACAACTTTAGGGTTTTGGGTCTCCAGAGTCTTTGCAAATTAGTGGTGGGGTCTTCCTTGGTGTTGTCAACCCTAATGTCCACCCTATTCCTTGAACAAATAGTGTCAGAAGTGACTTCCTTTATTCACACAAGGAAGATCCCACCACTGATTCACCAAGATCCCAGACACCCAAAACCCTAAAGTTTTTTTTTCTTTTGCTGCTTAAGGGGTGGGGATGGGGAGTTATGATTGGAAACTCTAACGCCACATATCCTGACTTTTTGGCATTAGGTTGAACTCTAACTGGTGCACTAATGTTTTTTGCAAAGAACACCTTATAAATTCTTCAACAGATTCCACACAAATTTATTCTGTTAAAGCCTGCCTGGCATCCGCAATGAGATCTACATATCAAATTGCAAATCTAGTCACTCTGTAGTGTCAGGCTATAGATTAATTTATGTGGAGTGTAGCTCTGAATCATTTAAAGGGGAACTACAATCAGAATCTACAAAACATATAGGATAGTGTATGGATCGCTATTCACAATAAGGCTATTCTCAACCGAGTGGTTACTATGCTGACTGGATGACCTCGAGAACGAAGCTTGAGAGGTCTGTCAGTTGGCATAGTAACCACGAGGTTGAGAAGAGCCGTGTTGTATATAGCAATCCATACACTGTTCTATATAGTGTATGGTGTCTCCCCCCCCCAAAAAAAAAAACAAATATCCTTTTGCCACCTACATTTTGTTTGTTTCCTGAGCAGAAGTCTCAGTGCTTACTGCTGAGTTAGCCCTGGTTGCTAGGACGTGCAGTGTGGTTGTTAGGGACCTGGCACATTTCAATTGGTTGACTTTCGGGTTTGGGTAGAGTTTTGAATTTAAAAAAAATGGCCACTGATTGTCTCGCTTAGCGAGAGGACAATCATTCGGAGGACTAGATATTGAAAATTTTAAACAGTCTGGTTGATGCTGCAGCACAGTAAGAATACATTTAACTTATCTGGTTTATTCTGCTTTTTTTATGGTGTCCTGCAGCTGCAGATCTCTGCTCGATTCATTGCCATGAGCCTTTGCTGATGATGTATGTACTGCAGCAGAACGAAAGTCATTCTGCTACAGTATGGACGTCACTAGTGCAGCAGAATGACTTTTTACACAGCATGGAAATCCATGCTGAACTACATTCCACCATACACTATAATATGCTCCATGGAGTGTTTTGATTTGTGTATAGTCCTACTGCAGTCTTTCCTTTGTTTGGTGTTGAGTTTTTTTCCTCTCTAAATGTGCCTACTTGTTTTATTTCCACTGTGGATTCCAGTGTCCATATACTGTGTTTTATTGCCTTTCCTTTTCCTACACTGTCTCCTGTCCCATGTGAAAGTGATGTGCTGGTAACCATTAATTCAGTAAGGACAGGTTTACTGTTCAGTTTACAGCAGTAGAACTGTGATTTTTTAAGTGTCTCTTTATCAAATGAGTGCTAATAAAGGCTACATTCACAGTTTGGGCAGACACCTTGGGGATAATTCATTGGGCTGCTCTTTAAGGTAAAAGTCAGAGTCTTCACTAACTATAACATTTGATGACTTGGGGTGATCTGTGTGCTTTTTTAAGGCTGTGTGTGATTTGATGAAAATAAAAGCTTTAAAAACAAAACATTCACTCTTGCAGGCTAGATCTAAGCATACATTATACATTTTGAAAACAGATAGGTTGGATAAGACAGCATTATTTTTTTGAGGATGGAATAAGAGGCTCTTAACAGCTAAGTGCTAATGCAGATTGATCAGTAAGCAAGTACTCACTGAATCAATGGTCTCAGATGCATCACTGTCACAAGAGACAGAACACATTGTAGGAAAAGAAAAGATGATAATGCATACAGACATGGAGATCCCAAAGGGCCTTAAACAAGTAAGCACATTTAGAAAAAAAAAACTCGTAGCAAACAAAAGAAAAAATGCCCCAGAACTACACACACACAAATCAAGACACCCTGCAAGACATATTTTTTGTAAACTTTGATTGGAGTCCTCTTTTATGGTTATGAATACTGTTCTCTAATAAATTAGGATGCCCTCCATGCCCCAGCTTGTATTTGTTTCAAGTCTACAAGCATTAACCCTGAATCTTTTGAAATGCTACTAGTTCCCTCATTAGTGCTTCTGCCAACATTCTCTCTTCTTCCTATTACTCTGTCATTCATTTACACTAATACACCTTTGACCAGGGTCAATTGTATCAATCTTCAAACATTTTAGCCAAAAATCTTCAAATATCTGTTAAGATCCCTCGAGCTTATAATATGTGTTTCTATTTCCTTTTGTTGTGTTAGTGATTCATGTTTATATTAAAACTAGCTGACTATGAAAAATCTGCAGTTTCGGGGTCAGCAAGTTCAAACAACGTGACCTGCACCAGATAAAGGTCACTTTAGTTAAGAGACTCTCTGAAAATAGAAAAAAACACTACCATTAAAGCAATGTTCAAGAAATGACTTTGTCTTCTCTTTAGGGATGGAGAGGCTTGATTTTCAGAAAATATCTCCCTAGAAACTGACCTGGTCTAAAATTTGAAACCAGAAAGAACATAACAATAAAACAGTTCCAGAGGTTAAGGATGCACCTAAGTAATCAGCATGTGTTTGGCATGAATGGAAAATGGAGATTATGTGAGTTATTCTGATTGAAGGAAGGTTTGTAAATAAAATAAAAAAAGACATTTTAAACATTTTGATTCTTATAAGAAGGGGTGTAATTATCAAGTGCAAGGGTTTGTCCATTGTTACTTATAAGACATACATGTATTATAAAGTTAGTAGCCCATGATGGTAATTGGGTGGTATTAATACTATTACTGTTATTCATTCGTTTATAGTACTTAGTCTGGCAGTGAACAGCTTTCTGAAAGGTAGGCTCAACATAGTAGCAGTATATTGTGATTGGTTGGCATCCATGGCACTCCAGACATTACCTCATGGGTTTTAGCCCACCTGATAGGCTACTGATGCACATGACCCAGATCAAGTTTCCAGTATATCCAGGTCCCAGAAACCCCTGCTCTCCAGTTTTGAATCGTGCATCTGATCAGGCAAGAAGCACACCAGGAATCCCTGTTTGCTCCTAGAAGGTAAGACCTTAAAACCTGTATTATATATCAAATGATGTTTCTTATGTTAAGTAAAAAAAAAAAGGCAGTTTCATCAGTTCCTGATTGTATTTGGCCCTGATTTCTCTCTATTTTACCAGGTGCAAATTTTAGTTTAGTCCCTGCCTTAACACCAGAGACTCACAGCATGCACTCTGAATAGCAAGGGGGAATTATCTGAATTTTCACCCCCTGCTAACGTGAACGTATTATTTGTGCCTTTTTAATGTGTGCAGCGATTGTTCTGCTGCTTTTAAACATGTAAAATGCCCGGAGGTCGAGGCAGCCTATGGGCAGGCCCTGCCTCGGGCCTAGAACTCCTTATAGAAGGCCCCTTTTTTAGATACCTGTCCACACAGTGCTCTGCGCCTGGCGGCTAAGCTTACCTTTCCCTCCTTGTCCCCCTCCATTCCGGCTCTCGAACAACTCAGAGGCCGCTGAGGGCTAGAACGCCTGCAGCGCCAAGCTGGCCTCGTGGAGCTCTCAGTCTCATTACTCCCATCTTGGAGCGTGGAAGGCAGCTCCCGTCGGGCCCGCGCCTCCGATATCAGGAGGCCCCTTTTCCACTGTCTCCACCTCCGGGAAGTGGTTTCCCCGTGGCTGCTCGCCTCCGTTGGTAGGCAGATCGAGCGGCCGCACGGGGCGTGCAGGGCGTCTCCTCATGGTCTTAGGCCCTGCTTCTCCCCTCCAAAGGTGGATCCTCTGCGGTCGCTTGCCTCCGATGGGAAGCAGACCGAGCGGCCGCGTAGGGAGTGGAGGGCGTTTTGTTGTTTAGGCCTGTTGGGCCTACCGCACCCTCGAATCCTACCACACCTCCTCTCACTCCAGGACCACGCTACCTCTGCCCTTGCGGTCGCGCCTGGACAAGGGGGGGGTTGAGTTCTTGATCACTGTGTGGTTTTCTTGTGGAAGACACATGGATTGAACATCCATGGTCTTGGGTTTGAGACTTACCTCCCCATTTAGGGAAGGCCCTCACCTTAGAAGGAGAGTGAGGGGACTCTCCCGGTCTCCCACACAGCAACCACACTGGAGGCACTACAGGGCAGGGTTGTTTAAGCTGAGCTGCAATCTGGGAACCTGGGCCAGCACCCAGGGAGTCATCTTACAGTCCAGAGTGCGCTTTCCTCCCTCAGGGGCAAGGTCCCCCCGCTCACAACATATTTTGCTCCCCCAAACCCTTCTCTCGAGGGGAGCAGGGAGGCTCTACCAATTATTCTGGCCTCGCGGGTGGAAGGAGAAGACCCATGGATTCCTTTGTGGGGGTCCCTCCCACAGCGATTCCCACCACCACAACCACTCCGCCAAGGATCCTGCTCCGGTTCCTTCTCCAGGGGCCCCAAACTTATGTCTACCACTAGGGTCCCTTCCCATATCGACCCAAGTAGGTTCCGATCCTTCTGGCCCTACTCCCAGTGGCCACGGCACCCTCCCATAGTGAGCCGTACCACCAGACCGCCGTCCGGTGTTGCAAGGGCCCTCACACAGCGCCCCTCAACCCCCTGGCGCTCCTCAAACCCAGGGAGTCATGAGTATAATGTTTAAAAAAAAAAAAAAGACAAACACTGCGGGCCACCATGCCGACTCCGTTCCTAAGTATTTCCTCTCTCCTTCCAGATGGTGAAAGCAAGGAAATGCTCCACATGCAGCGCCAACCTCCTCCTCCAAACTCCGGGCCCCCTCTGTGCAGCGTGCCTACTGGACGACGACGACTCTTCACTGGAGCGAACCCCGCCCCTGGCCCCCAACAACCCAGGGCCCAGCAACCCTACATGGATGGACCCGGGCTCTCTCCTGATCCAGAACTAACAGGCCGCAGTTGCCATGATGGAGAGCCAGCAGAACTTTATGCTCAAAATCATGGAGAAGCTGGAGTCCCTCACCCAAAATAGGACGAAGCCAAGCTCAGAACCCGACAAGGTGGGGGGTCAACCAGAAGATCTTCCAAAACCCGAGGACACCCTTCCAGACATTCCACGTGACAGTGCTCACGAGGACGGGGAGAGGGAGGATGCAGAGGAAGACAATGAAGCAGATTCAGATGCAGAGGATATGGAACTACAGACGACCCCTTTGCTGACTTCCAAGTTATGCTCATTTGACACGATCCCAGGGCTCATGAAGGTCATCAAGGCCACCATGGGCTTTGACACCGAAGGCACCGAGGAGAGCAGGCCGAGTCGAAGCTCAACCCGATGATTCAAGTTAGACCTTCAACCACAGATACTTTCCCCATATGTCCGGCGATCGAGGACATCTTCAATACTGAATGGCAATCCCCCGAACCGGGTAGGATGCCAAATCGCAGGAATTTGGACAGGATGTACCCAGTACAAGGGGAGAAATCGGACGCCTGGTGCAAGGCTCCCACCATCGACCCCCAAGTGGTGGCCCTCAGCAAAAAGACCGTACTTCCATGCGGCACGATAGCCCTCAGGGACCCTATGGATAAGAAGATCGAAGACATAGTCAAGAGGGCGTTTGAGATTGAGGGCACCACTGCTAAGGTGACCACTACAGCCATCTACATGACCCAGGCTCAGATCCACTGGCTCGAGGAACTCCAGAAACAAGCCACCCCTAAGTCTAAGGAGGCAGAACTGTTGGAGTGCACCTTAGACGCGGCAAAATACCTGTCCGATATGGCGGTAGACACCCTGTGACTCTAGGCAAGGGCCACCGCCATCACCAACCGTGCTCGCAGGGCACTGTGGCTGAAACTGTGGGACGCAGACCATGAGTCAAAGACATTGTTACAAAACTTACCCCTTAGGGGAAAGCATGTTTTCGGGGAGGGGTTGCAGGAGTATTTGAAGCAAAAGGAAGAGGGCAGAGACCTTCTCAAGAACAAGACCAAGTTCCCCTACCTACCCTCCTCGAGACGGAGTTTTCGGGGGGGGGAACAGATCACACCAACCCCGAAGGGATACACACCAACAGGGCCACTCCTTTAGAGGCAGCGGCACCTCCACCGGCTTCCGTGGCCCATACCTCCCGAACTATCAGCCCTCAACGTTCAGATCCCGGGGCCAAAGAACCGGAGGTCGAGGCAGAGGCTTCAGGGGAAAGCGGCAGTGACTGCCCCCTCCCAAAAACACAAAGCCTGGACCAGTACCCGCTGGTGGGGCAAAGGCTGACTTCCTTCACCCACCGCTGGGTCAACACGACCTCGGACAGATGGGTACAAGACGTGATAGCCAGGGGGTACTCCATCGAGCTGTCACACGCCCATGTTCCACACAGATTCATCTCCTCCCCCGTATCCAGGAGAAGGGCGTCCCCACATCAAATCCAACAGATCTTGTCAGAGCTACTTCAGAACAGGGCCATTCAGCCCGTTCCCCTACCGGAGCAGGGGCTGGGGGTTTACTCCATATTCTTCCTAGTGCCCAAAAAATCGGGGGAACTCAGGCCCATCCTAGACCTGAAACATCTAAACCGGTATGTGGTCTTCCACCGTTTCAAGATGGAGACCATCCGGTCCACCCTGCAGTGCATCCGGGTAGGCGATTTCCTCACATCTATAGACCTGAAGAATGCCTATCTACATATCCCCATCATCTGGAAACACAGGCAATTCCTCCGTTTCCACATCCTCGGCCACCACGTCCAATACCAGGAGCTGCCCTTCGGCCTGTCATCAGCCCCAAGAGTCTTCTCCAAGGTCTCCATAACCCTGGTGGCCAGACTCAGGGAACCGGGACTGGACATCATCCCGTATCTGGATGACTGGCTCATCCATGCACGGTCAGAAAACCAAGCACGGATACACACAAGATGCGCCATGCAGGCACTTGAGGACCACGGCTGGGTGGTAAATCGAGAAAAGAGCCATCTCAGCCCCACTCAACAGATCGAGCATCTGGGAGTGCTCATCAACTCGGCCGAGGGGTGGGCAAAACCATCCCCAGTGTGAGTTCGCAACCTGATGAAGCTGGCGCGCCAGATGAGGGCATGCCACCGCACCACAATGGGCAAGATAGCTCAGTTGTTGGCTTGTATGACCTCTTGTATAGACCTTGTACCCTGGGCCAGGTGGCATCTGCGCCCCCTACAAAATTACTTCCTGTCGCGTGGGGCACCCAGCGAACACAACCTTCAGTGCGTGGTGCCTCTACCCCATGCAGTGAGGTCCTCCTTGACATGGTGGACAATGGAAGAGAACCTGACCAGGGGAGTCCATCTGGAGCCCCCGCACCCAGTCTCCATAGAGACGGACGCGAGTCTCTCAGGTTGGGGAGCTTGCCTAGGAGACAGGACGGCACAGGGCCTATGGTCACCAGCGGAGGAGAAGCTCTCCATCAACATTCTGGAAATGAGAGCTGTGTCCCATGACCTGAAGGCCTTCAGGCCCCAGATCCTCAGGCAATCGGTCCTGATCCGTTCCGACAATCGTGTGACGGTGGCCTATATAGCAAAGCAAGGTGGGACCAGGAGCAGAGCCATGATGAAGGAGGCAACGACGGTCCTCAACTGGGCCCAGACTCACCTCACCCATCTGGGCGCGGTCCACCTGGCAGGGAAGCTGAACATCTGCACAGACTGGCTCAGCAGACAACAGGTACACCCAAGGGAATGGCAATTACACCCGGCCCTATTCCGGATCATACAAGCGACATGGGGACCCGTGTCCATGGATCTCATGGCATCACGGGACAACACCCAGGTCGGGGAGTACTACTCGCGATTCAGGGACAGCCTCTCACAAGGAATGGACGCCCTGTCACAAGCCTGGACACGGGGGAACTCCTACATCTTCTCGCCTCTTCCTCTGATTCCCCAGGTCCTAGCCAAGATTCGAGAGTCAGGTCACACGGTCATACTGGTGGCACCTTTCTGGCCGTGCAGGGCTTGGTTCTCAGCAGTTTGGGAAATGTCACTAGCCAGCTTCAGAATACCCTACTGCTCGGACTTGCTCTCACAGGGACCAGTGCTTCATCCGACCCCACGGACCCTGAAGCTCACGGCCTGGCTCCTGAGAGGAGGAGACTGAGGGCAACGGGGTACCATGAGTTGGTCATCAGCACCTTGCTTCAGTCCAGGCGGGCTTCAACCACCTCCACATACGGGAGGCAATGGGCCATCTTCAACAAGTGGTGCCAGGAACAGGGGAAAGTCCCCGAACAAACCGACATGGCAACCATCCTGCTATTTCTCCAGCAGGGGCTGGATAAGGGTCTAGCACACTCTTCCCTCAGGGTGCAACTGTCCGTATAGGAGCGGCCATAGG
Source organism: Neoceratodus forsteri (assembly GCA_016271365.2). Classification (NCBI taxonomy): domain Eukaryota; kingdom Metazoa; phylum Chordata; order Ceratodontiformes; family Ceratodontidae; genus Neoceratodus; species Neoceratodus forsteri. The sequence goes on along the minus strand of CM028130.1, from coordinate 1,361,417,939 downwards.
CCTCATTGAGGGATACCCCCCAGGAGCTCATCCCGACACCATCCACTTCCTGAGGGCAGTAGAGATCCTCAGACCGAGGACTCGACCGACCATCGCACCTTGGGACCTCCCTATGGTCCTTGACTCCCTCAAATCGCCACCTTACGAACCCCTCCGAGAATCGGACCTGTTCTGGGTTGGCCTCAAGGCATGCTTCTTGGTGGCTATCTGCTCGGCTAGGAGGATCAGGGAGCTGGGGGCCCTATCCTGCACAGAACCCTAAACAGTGTTCACCCCTCTAGGGGTTACTCTGAGGACAGTCCCGGCTTTTCAACCAAAGGTCTCCACCAACTTTCACAGAGAGCAGCCTATCGAGCTGCCCACCTTCCCAAGCAGTTCCACACAGGGCTCCAGCGCACCCCTCACCACCCCGATGTGGGATCCACCCTCTCAGTGTACTTAGCCAGAACCAGTCCCATTCGCAAGGCGGAGAGGCTGTTCGTCATTCTTGAGGACAGAGGCAGGGTAATGCTGCCTCAAAACCACCATTGCCGGTGGCAAAGTGTAGTCATCCAGAACGCCTACACGGCAAACCGGCTGATTCCATCCCAGGGGATCAAGGCTCATTCCACCAGGGCGGTTGCCACGTCTTGGGCAGTGAGAGCCAGCGTGTCCTCAGAGGACATTTGTAAGGCAGCCACATGGAGCTCCATACACACATTCGCGAGACACTACAGGTTGGAACAACTACAAGCCATACGGCCCACCTTCACCACCCAGGTCCTGGTGGCAGCATCCTTAACCGGTCACCCTTAGCTCTCGTCCCACCCGGAGTTCTCACAGCTTCTTATCTAGTCATGAGGTAATGTCTGGAGTGCCATGGATGCCAACCAATCACAATGGGTGTTTACTCACCTGGTAAAGGTGATTGTGTTGGTTGGCATCCATGGCACTCAAGGCTCTCCCTCTAAAGTGTTCAGAGCAACCGGTTCCGATAGAGGGGAGTCATCACCGGTAGACCCAATAGGGAAACAGATAGCGGTCTATGTCAAATGTTAAATGACCAGTAGGACCTCGGTCTGGAACTAGACTGTAAATAGTAGAGAATAAAGAACAGGCCCAGGGTCGTTGTTACTACTCGTCAGAGTCCATTTCTTTGTGGCTCTAGTCATCCCCTTAGTATTCCTCTCTTTCTCTCTCTGGGCCTTAACTGCATCGTATGTTTTCTTCCTCCTTGTCTTGTTTACTAATTAACTTGATTTCAGCTGTGGAAGATTCGAACTGGAGAGCAGGGGTTTCTGGGACCTGGATATACTGGAATCTTGATCTGGGTCATGTGCATCAGTAGCCTATCAGGTGGGCTAAAACCCATGAGGTAATGTCTGGAGTGCCATGGATGCCAACCAACACAATCACCTTTACCAGGTGAGGAAACACCCATTGTTTTCACTACAAATACCTCCACTAGCTTAATCTGGTCAATTTTAGTTGGTTTGTATTCGTCCCCTCTCCACCCCAGTCCAAGGCTGAAAATAGGCAGTGTTGTCTAGCCCTTCATTCCTGGTCAACAACAATTACATGACATAAATAAATTGGATCTTTCTTCACAATAGAAATGAATAGAAACAGTGTTGCTATGATATAAAGGTATGGGTATTGTAGATACTGATTGAGGTGGTATATGTATTTATTTGTTTAGTTAGTTGTTAAATGGGAAAGAAAGGATAGAAAATTCTGTTTATTTCCAGACTCATCAAGGGGGAAAGGTGATGTACTGTAGCTGCAGATACAAACTGATATTTTGAGCCAGATTAAGCAGTTGGTGGTATTTATTTTAGTGAATTGTATAGCTTATTGCTAACTCTGCAGATATGTGAATCAGGAGACCAGGGCACAGTTCAGCAAAAGCATACACAAGTACAGTGCAACTGTTTGTGCTGCACTTGCGTAAGTGCCTGACCCAGATGCTGCTATAGTCAGTCAGATGGCAGACAAGTGCTATCAGAATGACTATCGACCCACCCCGACATAGACTTGGGCTGTATCCAGTCCACCGAGAATAGTGCCCCATGACTGGATAGCACCATGAGCCACATTGGCTATATTCAGCCACACCATGCAAACGAGCCCACTGGATGTGCAAGGTGCTTAGGGGCCATTTCCATGCCCATTATGGACTTTTGCATGGTGAGTGGTGGACCTTTAGCACCCATCCTTTTGGTGTTGCATGAATCATCCCTGGTGTCTAGTGGTACTCCCCAGACCCAGTCACCTGTTCAAGAGATTCAACACATATTCCTGGGGTCTAGTGGCACCCCTCAGCTCCCTGATTACCCATCCCATGGAATTAACACATATCCATGGTATCTCTTGGCACCCCCACCCCAAAAACCATCTTGTATATTATACACATATCTCTGATGTCTAGTGGCACCCCTCACTCTCCAAGCACTTGTCTCATATATTATACACACATCCCTTGTGTCTAGTCACACCCCACGCCCCAATTACCAATCCTGTGTACATTGAACATCTTCCCACTTCCTAGTGGCACCAACCAACCCCAGGCACCTTAGAACAAGGAAATGGCAGGCCCTGGTGTCCAGTGGTACCCCCTATCTCCCTCCTAAATTCCCAACTGACAGTCTTACCAATAGACATTGGAAGTCCAGTGATCACCCACCTTCCTCACCTACTCCCGGAACACCACCCATCCAGCCCCCTTACCAAGGTGTCCAGGGATGTGAGTTGAAATTCGAAGGTCTGCTATGGTGACTGGCACAGCTCTCCTCTCATCTCCTCAGCCTGCCACCACATGAGCTGACAGTGAGCATGCATACAGTATACTGTATACTCTATGCATGCTCACTGTCTGCTCATATGGCAGCTCGCCAAGGAAGTGAGAGGATGGCTGTGCCAATTATGGCTAGTAGGGTATATACTGTTCATTTGGTCCCTGCTTCAGATTCAATGCCCATTAGGCTATTAAAAATTAAAATAATGGTGGTGGATTAGTCAGTTGACCAAACAGTTATAACTACTGTTACTATAAAGAAACATGTTACAGTTTCATGGGTGGTAACTATTAAATTACATTTAGTCACTGCCCAGTAAGATGCTGGGCTGGCTGAGTTCTGCTCAGATTACAAGTCCTGAGGAAGTAAAGGTAATCCAAGCTTATGAAGACTATATAAGGAAAGCCAATGTCTTTGTGGTTTGTTGAGAAAAATCAACATACTGTATAATAGTCACAAATATGGTGGATGACTGCTGTAGTGGTGGGTTTTGTTGCCATACTAAACCTTACCAAGCCTCATTGTGTATTCACGGATCACATCACATTACACAGCTGAAAATGCAGGCTAATACTGTGAAGGCACAGTCCTTCTCTCACCTCCTTGGCTGTTGTATCTGCAGACAGTGAGTGGGCATGCAGTGCACACTATACTGTACACATGCTAACTATCAGCTCATATGGCAGCCAGCCAAGAAGGTGAGAGGAGGGCTGTGCCATTTACAGTATCGGGTCTCTGAATTTCCACTGCTGATTGTCATTCAGGGACTGGGGTGATGAGTACCACTGAACACCAGTGTTTGCTGTATCATTGTTCACAGGTGCCCAGGTGGTGGGGATGCCACTGAACACCATGGAGGTGTTTGACATATGTGGGACAGGTGCACAGGGATGGGAGGTGCCACTGGACACCAGGGAAATTTTACACACACACAGGATGGGTGGTCAGGTGGGGGGGGTGCCACAGGACACGAGGGAGATTTTCTACAAGTGAAGGATGGGCAAATGGGGGTTGCCACTAGACACCAGGGATATGTCTTGTATTCATAGGATGGATGATTGTAGATTGGAAGTCACCACTAGACACCAGGCAGTTGCCTTGCTCTTACAAGACAGGTTGGGGGTTGGGGTACCAATAGACACCAGGGACTTTCCTTGCACTCATGTGATAGGTGATCAGAGAATGAGGGATGCCACTAGACATGAGGTAGATGTCTTGTACTCATGGATGCTGATCAGGGGGTGGTGGTGCCACTAGACACCAAGGAGATGTCTTGCACTTATGGTATGGGTGGTGGGAGGCACCGCTAGATAAAAGGGAGATATCTTGCACTCACAGGATGGGTGATTGGGAGGTGGGGTGCCACTAGGTACCTGGGAAATGTCTTGCTCTCATGCAATGGGTGATCGGGGATGAGGGATGCCACTAGACACCATGGAGATATCTTACACTCATCTGAGAGGTGCTCAAGGGGGTGGAGGTGTCAATAGACACAAGAGATATGTGTTCTAGTATACAGAACTAGTGATTGGGGAGTGGGGGATGCCATTAGACACCAACTATATGTGTATAATAACATGGATAAGTGATTGGGGGGTGGTGTGCCACTAGACACTATGGAGTGGTATACCATATACAGAACAGGTGGTTGGGGTGGGCATGCCATTGACGGACACAATGTCCTGCAACCTTACTGGTGTGCCAACAATCAAGGGTAGGCAGCTGCCATGCAGCAGTCACACCATCAGTGGAGGGAGGTGTGGGCTTAGCACCCAGTTAAGATGAGGTTTTTGGTGCTGGTAAATAGCACTGCATAGGGAGCTGTTTACTGCTGTAGCAGAGCTTTGAAAATGCTGCTGAGCCCATATGCAGGAGGGACCCTCTCATTTACAAGGGAGCAGTGTTATGTTAGAGCATGGGTGCTAATGCATTAAGCAAACACTACTGGGTCTTCTGAATATATCTGTCAGAAAACAAAATGGATGCAAACTCAGACAGTTTGGGTGCAAACTCCTGTTGGTGCTGGTGCTAACTTATGAATATCTGGCCCCAGATTTCAGTTCTTCCATCACCACAACTCATCTCATTATGCGACGTTGAGCAATTTATTTACTGTAGCCTAACAGTGCTTCACTTCGGCATGGGTTCACAACCACATGTAGAATAATAGCATGGCAACAAATGCTGCAAGCAAAACGGCAAGCACTACAATAAGGTCAGGAAATACACCAACCCACAGAAAGAGCTCATGCCATGGAAATAAATGGACTACTCTTTTTTTAAGGGAGGCTTCACCCCCCCCCCCAAAATTAAAATAAACTCTGGGGGTAGATGGCCTCAGGATATGGGGAAAGTCTGGAGGGAGGAACTTCATTTAAAAAAAAAAAAAAATGACAGCAAAAGTAGTAGCACGGAAGCACCTATGAGGAATCGAACTACAGCCTCAGGTTTCCCCGAGTATGCCATTTGCTGGTGCCTTAACCACTCCACCACAGGAGCAGCAGGACCAGGCAGCCAGCACACAGTAACTTGATGCCTTCTCTAGTAATTCATACAGAGACAGGGGTAGCAGTAATTCACTATCGCTATTGTACCCCTATCACTGTAATTCGTAGTGTGCTCTTCACAGCATGGTTGATACCGCACTAATTTCCATGCATGGTACTGACCTGGTAGGCTTCACTTCAACCACGTACAGTACACAATGGGCTGTAGAATGGCTCATTGGTAACATGATGTTACACTTTAGTTGAGCTAGCCTGTGTAAAAAAATTATATTCTTCAAGACAGTCAAACTCTGTCCAGATCCATGAAAAACACAACACATACTTTAGTGCCCATGGAGTTTGGTTGCCCTGCCCAGTACCACCTCATTACTTTCAGTCCTCAAAACCTTGTTTTAAGACCATGCACTATATTATATATGAAGTAAAACATTTAAATCTAAAACATTTATAACTGTAATTGACATGTTTAGTTACTGCTTGTTTACCTTCTCCCACTAATTTTTCTAACTATTGTAATTTCACAAAAACTAACATGTATTTCAATTTCATAAGCATTTGTCAATAACTGTTCTTATAAATGTTGTGTTTGTGCCATTTTTTTTTTTTACTTTATTTATGCCCCTTCCAGGCTTGGCATCCTTCTGGGGTGCTCATGCTGAGAGGACTGCTACTCCCTGCCTGAACCCTGTCCCGACTCCCCCAACACCTCAGGCAGACCTAGCCCCCCCAGATCACCCCCAACCCCGAGGGGTGGGACCATTCTCCCTTAATGGCCAGTCTGAGGTTAGAAAGGCCTTACCTGGGTGTCGGGTCAACCAGGAGTCCCTCTGAGCAGATGAGATGGCGGTGGGATGTGTGTCCTTCCCCTTGAGCCCCCATCATCTCCGCAATCCTGGGAGGGGGGGTTTTCTCTGTTGGTTCTCTGTGGGAGTGTGGCATGCAATGACGTCAGCGCATGGCAGCACTGCTGACATCTGCCGCACTCCTCCCCTCTCTTACGTTGGCTGGTATACCTGTGCTGTCTCCTATCTCCATTGGGGGGCCGCTAGAGTGCTGAGCAGTTCCCAGAACCGTCCCCAGAGAGAGGAGAGCAGTCATCCAGATACCCAGTCCTCTCTCTCTCCCCTGCCAACCCCAATGGCCCTGGCTTGTTCCCGAACCCAGGTCACCAGTGTGGTGTGAGTTGTGGCGTCCAGCGCCGCAACCCTCAGCGCCACCAGCCCAGCTTCGTGTTTGTGTCATTAACTGATTGTTGTTGTAGTATGCTATATGATGTCAGAAATAAGTAAAAATAAGCTATAAAAGAAGGAATGCTATCAGTCATGGCATAATTATGTTTTCTGTTAATTCCAGTGGCACTGGGATTGATCATAACTGTTGAGTAATTACTTCACTCAGCTAGTAAGGCTCACACACAATGAAACTGTGAAATCATATAGAACTCTACTTTTCCCAATGATCCAGTATCGGTAAGAAAACTAGATCACAATGTTGTTGTGCAGTACATGTAGCATTGTACATATTTTGACATCTGAACATTGTAAAAAAAAAAGAGGTCATTCCAACTTGAAGTTTATTTAATTAACAAACTTCAAGCTCTTGCATGGTATCTCTAATTAAAATGTTCATGATTTTTTCAAAAACTTTTTGCCATGACAGATACAGTAAACATCTAAATGAAACAAAAAGAAGTATGATATAAGCTTTGCTGTCAGTGTATATATAACAGTAAACCATGGTCTGGGTTTTTAAAGCTCTTTTTTGATTCAAATCCAGGGTGCATTAGAGATACACTTTGTCCTCCTTCATTTTCACTGTTTCTATCAATGGGTATCTGTTGGTGACATTGTTTTTAAAAGTGCTGTATACATACCAAGGTATAAGGATAATGCAGTTATTTAATGTAATACTGTAACACTTTTGCACAGTATTTAATTTTTTTATAATACCCGGGTAACCAGATATGTTGGATTAAGCGTCATTTGTCATTTCACACAGTTTATTTAAGGGGAGCAGCTGGTCAAGAAACTATGTGAAAGCTTTTTTGAGGACTGTGCTGGAGTAGTTACATGGCTGTTCTGTTTAGGGGTAACCTGGTAATATTTATTCAATATTGGGTGACTTTTTCGCTGGATTTATGCATCTGTATTAGCATTTTATAAATAGAATAATAGATAGATGAATGTGTATTACAAGGCTGTTAGACCATTGGGAGGTTTGGGGGACTTGGAACCTTGACAGCGAAGCTCAAGAGGTTCCCAAAGTCCCCAAAACCTCGAGATGGTTTGACAGCCTTGTAATACATATTCATTTAGCTGTTATTTTTTTTGTAATATATGGATCCAGTTGTAAAAAAACAGGAGTTTTTTATGTGGATTCCATAAAATGGGGTGGCCGCCTGATGCACTGAAGACAAGCTGTCTCTTAGCTGCATGCAACACTGCACAGTCTGTCTCACTCGTTTCTGAACATTTTTTCTGTTTGTATTTATTAGGCTGTCCTACCTTTCAGTTTCTTTCTTCGTTTTGCGATTGCAGGATCAGCCAGATATTCAAATATAGTGTATGTAGTTTGAAGAAAAAGAAAAAAGAAACAAAGTTGAAGCATTCCTCTCGCTAAGCGAGAGGAAACAACTGCAATGTTTTTCATTTTGTTTTGCCCCTCTCTCAGAAAAAAGCTTCCAATGGGGATGCACGCTGTCACTATGGCTATGGAGGAAGGGATGTGCCACCATGGCAACTGGCTTTCATGGCAGGCAGAGTTGCACATGGCGCTGTGGCATTTTGGTGATAGTACTATCATTCAAAGCTGAAACGATAGTATTATCAGAGGTGAACGATGGTATTGTCACTTGAGCAATGACAGTATTATTGAAAATGGAGTAGTCTATTACAGGGATTTTTTTGTATGGATTTTGATGGTATTATTTTCAATACCCATATATTACAGCACTGTTAAGCACTTTCTGACACCATTGGTGGCACCAATAAAATAAAAGGGGAAATCTATTTGCCAGTGATTCCTGAATGTGCTTCTGTAATTATGGCCTCTGTTAATTAATTTGCCTACCCCTGAGTGTTTCTGATTTTTTAGATCTGTACATTCAGTTGTTAGGTTTTAACAAACCCCAGGTGTAAACCATCACCATACAAACTGAGCACAACATACTGTAATAGCGTTTGGATGAGATATGCTGCACCAGACTGGCAGCAAAAAAAAAAAGCATTTGTCAACGCCGAATGTTTGCTTGCTGGTATTAGCACTGGAAATGCAGGAGTTGGATAGATGCAGGTTAGGAATGGCAGTGAAGTATTGAACTTCACGCCGACCCCACCTCCACCCTGCAAAGACAGACAGGCATTGGGATCTGCATTTGGGTTGTCACCCATAACATTCATGCCATTTCACCTCAACCTATCCTCAGACGCTGACAACTGTTGAGGTGTGCCTTGGGGTGTTCGGCTTTACAGTGACCTCACTCCATGAGGTCATAAGCTGAAATGGGTGCAGTATAAAATGGGGTGAACTCTGGGGCTGAAGAGTCCAAGGCACAACTCGATGCCTATCAGTGGCAGCAGGGTGGGGGGGGGGTTGGAATGGCACTATCATTACAGTTGGCAATCCAAAGACACACCCGTCTGTCAGTCTGTACAGGGTGGGACGTTATGGTTAGAAACTTTATCGCCCAGGCATTCGTTGGTATTTGCAGTACAAATTTTCAACATGGCCATTTTGTGGCCCTCACCTCATGAAAGCATTTGGGACCTCTTCTCATGAACAGTGGCACTGTGATTTTGTCAATGTGTCCCGAAATGTGTTTCCACAGCGACCGTGCCATTTTGCGCCACATGTATGAAAACACAAATCGGGCAGGATGTGAAGAATGACAGATGTACCATTCATTGGGAGGTGTGAAGACTTGGCAATGTTGAAAATCTGTAGTGAAAATATTAAAAATGCTCAAACGTCCGAGCGTACATGGAAACTGTGCAATACATGCGTGTAACACAGTCATTTAGTGGAATTATTTCACCAAATTTTCAAAATAGGCATTTTGTGACCTCTGCTCATGAACACTGTCACTATGATTTTCTTAATCTGTCCTGAACATTGATTTCCCACAGCAACCGTGGTATTCTGCGGCAGATGTGTAAATGCATATTTCGGGCAAGTTGTGAAAAATGACAGCTGTGCTGTTCATAAAGAGGTCTGAAAAAATGTCAATGTTGAAAATCTGGAGTGAAAATACTACAAATGTGTGAAGTTACAAGGGTGTGTGGAAACTACACATTGTACGCTTGTAACACAGTCATTTTATGGTCATTTGTCACCAAATTTTCAACATAGGCATTTTAGGACCTCTGCTCATGAACAGAGTCACTGTGATTTTACATATGAACATACATACAAACATATGAACATATGAATCTGCCAGCAGAACACACCAATTGGTCTATGTAAGTCTGCCCAAGTGTACAACTAGCACCCTAGATTGCAGCTGCCCTAGCCTCCTCCTCCCCCTCAGTTCCTCCCCACTTGTCCCAGCCCCTGCACCCCCCACTCTTCCTCTTGCTTTATCCCACTCCTCCTTAAAGCTATTGACTGTCCTACATGTTACCACCCCCTCTGGCAGCACATTCCAACTAGACACCACCCTCTCAGAGAAGTAGTGCCTCCTCATTTCCCTCCTGAAATGTCCCATTTCCAACCTTAGTCCATGCCCCCTCATCTCTCTTCCACTCTTCAATTTAAACATTCCCTCAGTGTTAGGTTTATTTACCACCTCAGGAATTTAAACTCTTCAAACATATCCCCCATTCCTCCTCCAGTGTGTACATGTTCAGCTCCTTCAGCCTAACTTCATATTCCTTTCTTTCCATTGCCTTTAACATTTTTTTGCCCTCCTTTGCACCCCCTCCAGTAACTTTATATCTCTTCTCAGGTATGACCTCCAGTATTGCACACAGTATTGTAGGTGCGATCTGACCAATGATCTGTACAGAGGTAGGATCACATCCCTGTGTGTGGATGAAAACCCTCCTGCGATGCACCCATGCATCCTGTTTGCCTTCACTGCTGCTCTCCTGCAGTGGACCGAGTTGTTCATACTCCCAGATACCAACACCTCTAGGTCCTTCTCCTCCTCTGTGTTCCCCAACCAATAGACCCTCTTCTGGTTCTTAGCCCTGAACTGCATTGCCTTACACTTCTTTGCATTGAATCCTAGCTGCTACTCCAACAACCATGTCTCTAGTTTGGTTAGGTCCCTCTGCAGTTTTCCCATACGTTCTCTTCGTCCACCACCATCCTCAATTTGGTATAATGTGCGAACAGACTAACCCTGCTCCCCACTCCATATACTATATTGGACATAAAGAGCCCAAATAGCACCGGGCCCAGCACTGACCCCTGTGGCACCCTGCTTGTCACTGCTCTGGGTGTGAGAGCTCCTCCACCACCACCAACACCCTCTACACTCTCCCTGTAACCAGTTCTCTATCCATTTAGTCAGCTTTTTCCCACCCCCTACTGCTGTCAGCTTCCCCCCCCAGTCTCCCATGAGTCACTGTATCAAAGACCTTACTGAAGTCCAAGTACAGGACTTATACTGCATGGCCCCTGTCCAACTCCCTTGTCACCCAGGCACAATACTCTTTTAGGTTGGTTTGAGAAGACCTCCCTAAGATAATCCCATGTTGCCACCCATCTTGGAGGCCATTACTCTCTAGGAATGCCACCAGCCTCTCCTTCAGTATTGCCTCCATAAGCTTACCCACTATGGATGTGAGACTTACCAGCTGATAATTTTCTGGCTCCTCCCTCGGCCCACTCTTGTGTATGGGCACCACATAGGCCATCCTCCAGTCCTGGAGCACACACCCCACTTCCAAGGAGGTGTTGAACAGATCTGCCAGTGGCTCAGCCAACAGCTCTGCCATCTCCCTCATCACCCTGGGGTGGATACCATCAGGACTTGGTGCCTTGTCCACCCTTACTGCCCTCAGCCCCTCTAGCACCCTACTTCCTGTGATCACTATGTCTGTCACCTCCTCCCCCCTTTCCTCACCCCCTCAGCCCGTTTTGATAGTGGGCCATCCCTCTCCTTAGTGAAAATGGAGCAGAAGTATTCATTTAGAATTTCCACTTGCTCCTCCCCCTTTTTCACCCAATCCCCTCCCTGCTTTATCCTCACAATATGTTCCTTGCACTTCTTTGTTTCCCTGACATACCTAAAAAAAGTCCTTTTCCCCTCCCTTTTTGCCCTGTGCGGAACTTAAGTGCCTGGATTCCTTAGCTTTTTTCACCCTTGTGGCAACCTCCCTTGACCAACTCCCGAAAGCCTCCTGATCCTCTCCCTTCCCTGTTCTCCTGTACTTCCTGTATGCAGCCGTCTTTCCCATCACCCCTTGCACCACTTCCTTGTTCAGCCACCATGGTTTTTGCCTCTGTTCTTCTAACTCCTGGCCCTGGTACAGGCTAATGTAACCTCTGTTAGCCCAGTCTTTATGACTCCCCACTTTTGTTCTACATCCATCTCCAGCCTTATATCCTGGAGTTTCCCTTGCAGTATTGCTCCCATCCCCCAAAAGTCCACCCTAATAAAGTCCACCATTTTAGTGCCTATGCTTCCTGTCTCCCTGCCCAACATGACAATGAGCCACACTGTTTGGTGGTTGCTACCTGCGAGTGGGTCCTCCAATCTTAGCTCCCTCACCACCTCCCCATTTGCCAGTACTAGGTCCAGAGTGCTACCAAGCCTTGTAGGCCCACTTATCAATTGCATCAGAAGGTGCACCTGCTCCCTGGTACTGCTAGTGGCCGGGGTGCTCCAGTCAACCCATGGTAGGTTAAAATCACCCACTATCACCACACTCCCCCTTCTACACACCCTCCTTATCTGCTCTGCCAAGTCCCCATCCAGTTCCCCGGATTGGGCTAGTGGTCTGTACACCACTCCCAGCCTCAGCTTTCTGCCCTTGGAGTCCAGGAGCTGCACCCAAAACGCCTCTAACCTCTCCTCTTCCCCCTCATCCCTTATGCATTTAATCCTTTCCCTAACATAGAGTGCAACCCCCCCTTCCAATCCCATGGTCCTTCCTGTATATCCTGTATTGCGGGATTGCCAGGCCTCAATCATGGTACTCTGTGGCCCAAGTCTCTGTCGCTGCAGCAATGTCTACATTCCCCTCTGAAAGGAGCACCTGATGCTATTCAATTTTGTTCCCCTGGCTTCTTGCGTTGAGAGACCACCTTCCATCAGTACCGCTCCTTCTGTCACTCTTCTCCTTCTTGGCCTGTGTCCCTCCTCCTGGTAGTCCGCACCCTTTCTCCTCCTTATTCTTACCAGGTGGTGGCGCTTTCTGTATTACACTCAGCCAGTCATGCTCGTCCCCTCCCAGGGTTACTACGCCTCTGCCTTTACCTATATCTAGGGGAATGAGCTCATTAGGCTCCCCTGTCCTGACCTTTCTACCATCCTCAGTCTTTTGGTCACCCACCCACCCACTAGTTTAAATCCACCTTAGTAGAGATATAGTCCTCTAATCCTGCCTTTGATACTCCCCTCCCCTTCCTGCTCAAGTGTACCCTGTCCCTCGTGAACAAGCCACTGTTCTCCCAGACCCTACCCCAGTTAGTCACTAACCCATAATTGCTGGTGTGGCACCAATCCTTCAGACACTCATTGAACTCCTCAATCCTTCCCTTCCTCCTCATGCTTGCACATGGTACTGGGAGTACCTCCAAGAATGCCACCGAATCCCCCACCCCCTCACACTGCCTGTCCAACTACTTAAATCTCCCCATCACTACTTCCACAGTCTCCCCCGACAAGTCGTTTGTACCCACATGCAACACTAAATGAGGTTTCTTCCTCCTCCTCTCTGAACACTTGAGCAGTGCCTGCCCTGCCCCTCCTGCAGTCAACCTGGGGATAGCTTCAATCCAAATATGGTTGTGCCTTTTCCTGCTTCTGCCCCATTTCACCCCTTTCAGTATTGAATCCCCGAGGATGAGTACCTCCCCATCCCTTATCCCCTTTCCCTTCTAATGCCCCTTCCACCACCCCAGTATCTGTTCTTCCCTGCCCCTTACCCCTGCCAGCTGCACCCTCTGTGACTTCTGTATCTGTACCCCCTACTTCTGCCTCACCCATTTTCTCTGCCTTATTCCTCCCAACCCCCTTGAACCCCTTCCCAGCCTGACTGCTTCCTACTGGGCTTCCCATGTCGACCTCCCCTCCTCCCCTGCTGATTTCCAACCCCTCTCCTATCCCCACTATTGTCAATTTTGAGCCCCCATTCCCTTCTACCCTGAAAGTGATGCCCCACCTATCCTTTCCCCATCCCACAGGCTTCTCTCCTCCAGTCACCACCCTTCCTTCCTTACTAGCCCCCCTTCTACCCTTTCATTCTCGCTATCTCTTCCCCTATCTGTTGCCATCCCTCTCATGCTCTGTGTGTCCTCCACCCCTTCAGTATGTTCCTGCTCCCCCTCTGTCTCCCATAGCAGAGGCTCAAATCTATTCCTAGTTGATACGCCTCCTACATCTCTTCCCCCTATCAGTTAACCCCTCCTACCTGTCCCCTCCATGCCACCCCTGGTCCCTCCCTACCTGCAGCCATCTGCTCTTTCCCCTGGTACTCCACGTGGACTATTCCTCCCCCATCAGGAGGCCCCCTCACCTCAGGCACCCCCTCCTTTCTCCTCTCTTTTCTGCTGGTGCCTCTGATACTGGGGTTGATATCAGTCCCTAGTTGTTCTTCCTGAGTCCACCTTGCCATCCCCTATCCCCCCAAGCCAGGATGCCTGCCATACTCATCTGCCCTGCCACTTAGACTCCTCCATAACCTCCACAGTTCCTCCCCCAAACTAGCCACTTGTCTACAGACCAGACACACCCCCATCCTCTAAACCCAGTCCAGGATCATGGCAGACCCACACCCAGTATACTCCACCACCCTTTCAAAGATGCCTGCCCTATTGGCATGTGGCACCTGCCCCATTTTGACCCCATCTCATGTTACAGGCTCTTACTCCCAGGTTCTGTACCCTACTACAACTGTTAGGCCCCTATTGACTCAAATTTCTGTTCTCCTGACAGTAGTCCCCCTACTGGCCGCTTGCTGAAGGGTTAATTCAGTCTCAAATCTCATCAGTTAGATACAATATTACTGTAGCAATCCTAAAGCCTCCTTGTCTGTTTTTCACCCCCTCAGCTACCATACTTTTTGTTCTCAGCTCTCATATAGTTTCACTTAGCGCAGTTAGAAATCCTATTGCACTTCAAGTATTACTCAGCTCAGTTAGAGAAATAAACAGAGCAAAAAAATATGTATTATTACAGCAATTATAATAGTATAGCTCACTACTTAGCTCAGTTAAAGAAATAAACAGAACAATTAAATCTGTATTATTACAGCAATCCTGAAAGTATCCAATCACTGCTTTGTCTCCACCCCAGAGACTCTGCTGTAATATAGGACCACAGAGGACCCTGGGCAGGAGGGTGGGAACTCTAAAGTCCCGGCAGAACTCAGTTGAGCTCGCTCACTCCCCCTTTCTCACTCGCTCATTCTGTTTCTCCTGGCTCAGCAGGCTTCCCTTTTATACTGGGCCACTGCCTGCATTGATGCCTTTTTCTACTCACAAATAAATCTGCAGCAGTCCTGACAGAGCTCCATTGACTTCACTCACTCCCCCTCCCTCACTCGTTCTGTTTCTCCCGGCGCTGCTGGCTGCCCTTTTTTACTGGGCTCCTGCCTGCAGTGGCACCTTTTTCTGCCCACAAAGAAATCTACAGCAGCCCCAGCAGAACTCAGTTGAGCTTGCTCACTCCTACTCTCTCACTGGCTCAATCTTAATCTGTCTGAAACACTGATTTCCCACAGTGACCATGCTATTCTGCACTGGAAGTGCGAAAACACATTTCAGCCAGGATGTGAAAAATGACAGCTGTACTGTTCATAAGGAGGTGTGAAAAACTGCCAGTGTTGAGAATCTGGTGTGACAATATTACAAATTTGCGAAGTTACAAGGGTGTATGGAAATTGCAAAATGCACACTTGTAATACAGTCATTTTATGGACTTTTGTCATAAATTTTCAACATAGGCATTTTGGGACCTCTGTTCATGAACAGTGTCACTGTCATTTTCTGCCTGCCTGACACCACGCTTGGAGGGACAGGGAGCGAATCCTCTGGATGGCTGGAGCAGCTGCACGGAGGAGGGAGCTGGATGTCATTGTCCACCCAGGGACAAACGACCTGGCTCAGAAAGGGGTCAGAGCAGTGTAGGAAGAGTTTGTGGAGTTGGGGAGGGGCTTTAGACAAGTAGCATCTATGGTAACCTTCTCGGAGGTGCTGGCTGTTTATGTCATGAGTGAGGTTAGGGTGCTCCACACCATGGGATTCAATCAGTGGTTGAAAAACTGGTGCAGAACTCAGGGATTTGGCTTCATTGGGGACTGGGGGTGCACCTGGAGTGATGCAGACCTATATTGGCATGATGGCCTGCATTTGTCAAGGATGGGAACCAGGATCCTAGATAATAGGTTTAAATGCTTCACTGGCAAACATTTAAACTAGCCAAGGGGGAGCACTGGAAAGGAGCAGGAAAATCCTAGCCCCCCCAAAAAAAAATCAGGGTAGTAAGTGAGGTAAATCCCAAGACAGAGATTCCAATAGGGAGAAGGGCAGGGGTAAATGAAGAAAATGACAAAGGGAAGAAGAACAGGGATGAGGCAAAAAGGGGTAAAGCCATTAAGAAATGGAGGGTAATGAGTATCAA
Source organism: Neoceratodus forsteri (assembly GCA_016271365.2). Classification (NCBI taxonomy): domain Eukaryota; kingdom Metazoa; phylum Chordata; order Ceratodontiformes; family Ceratodontidae; genus Neoceratodus; species Neoceratodus forsteri. Next base: position 1,361,401,869 of record CM028130.1, on the reverse strand, counting down.
TGCTCATAGTCTGGGCAACAAGCTCCCTGAACTGGAAGCCTTGATATAAGGGGGATGCCTGGATATCATAGCAATCACAGAAACATGGTACAAAAAGAACCATGACTGGAATGTTAACATACCAGGGTATACAGCCTACAGGAGAGACAGGGATGGTAGAAGAGGGGGAGGAGTAGCTCTCTATGTAAGGGAAGGGATAAAAACAATGGAACAAAAGAGTAAACAGGGAGGGGAGGAGAGGAGGCACTGTGGGTCACCTTAGAGACTGGAAATGCAACACAGTCTGCACAGGGGTTGATTACAGACCCCCATGTCAGGGGGAAGGAATGGAAAAGAATATGATAAAAGGCATCTTTAGGATGACTGAGAAAGGGGAGATACTGTTGATGGGGGACCTGAGTATGCCAGATGTTAACTGGAGCACCTTTGCTGCACCCACATCCAAGAGCAGTGCCATTCTTGATGCCCTACAGATGGCATGCCTCAGACAGCTAGTTTTGGAACCCACTCATGAGGGATCAGTCTTAGACATCATACTCTCTAATGGGGACAGTGAGAGGATCTCAGATCTAGAAGTGGGTAGCAATCTGGGAACAAGTGACAACCAAACAGTGTGGTTCACGATAAAGTCAGCTACAAAGTTATGCCATACAAAAGTGAGGGTACTGGACTTCAGGAAGGCTGACTTTGGCAGTATGGGAGAGTGCCTTAAAAAAGCACTAGCAAACAGACTAGAAGGAGAGGAGGAGCAACAATGGGGAAACATCAAAATTGCCATCACAGGCCGGCCCGCTGGCTCAGAGGCATGGTGGCTGTCTGCAGCACAGACGACCTGGGTTCAGGAACAGATCCAAGTGTCGGAGGGCTGGCCATGGGAGCAGGACGGAGCATCTGTAGGACTGCTCTCTGACTCTGGGAGGAGGGGGGTCAAGTGCTCGGTGCAATGTGGACCCCCAGAGGAGGCTGGAGGTACCATAAGCAGTCTGGCACCTGCTGGAAGGGGAGGGCAGACGCTGGCCGTCACTGCACATCCCTGACCTCGAGAAAAAAAACAACAGAAAAAATCTCTCTCAGCTCCCCGCTAATCAGCCCGCTCCAGTACGTGACTCCTCTGACAACCTAACTCCACCACAGTGGCCCCATTTGGGAGGGGTCAGTCCCAAGCATGTGGGAGTCAGTGGCTGGGGAAGGGCAAACCCCTCTCGCAGGGTTAGGGGAAGCTGGGTCCAAAAAGAAAAATACAAATAAAATAAAATAAAATTTGCCATCACAGAGGTAACAAGCCTTTATGTGAAGCAAATAAACATATCAAAATGAAAGAAAAAGCTACTATGGTTCTCAAAAGAGGTGGTGGGGAAGGTAAGGGAGAAAAAGATAGCATTTAAGAAGTATAAGGAAACAGAAGGAGCAGGACAGAGAACTGTACCACTATCCACTGTGCCTCTATCATTGCAGAGCCATCCCTAAGCGTGACACCTGCTGCTTGAGACCCATGGCCACTTACTACCGCCACTTGGAGCTTGGCCTCCTTTCCAGGAGGTGAAATCCAACATTTGTACCTCGTGTTTCCTCCTAGTGGGCCTCCCTATCTCTTGTACTACCTGCTACTGCCCGAATTAAACCTCCTGGGCAAACACATTCGCCATTTTACCTTAGTAACAACTAGTTAAACGTACTACTCCCCTGTTTAGCCTACTGTTTGCCAATTTGACTTTGAATTACTACTTCCCGCCGACTGGCGCCAGCCCTCCTGTCTCTCTTTTTAAATCTAATTGTTATCACTTGAGACTTTCACCACCGCCCCCTCTCCTGTATACGACTCGTGTCTTTTGCATTTTTTAATCCCTTTTGTTATCACTACCTCGCGCTATGACTAGCTCTCACTGCCTCCCCCTACAGCTTCTGTCTGCCCCCCCCACCTGTCCAACGTCACTGTTCCTTTTGTTTCAAGGTGTTACAGCAGACCTCATATAAACTCCTCTCTCTCTTCCATCTTAGATTCTGACCGCAGGATCGGTTAGCCGTGTGCCCCGTTGGCACGGCTCGGGGCCCCCCGACACCATCACCAAGCCGCCGAAAAACCCTCATCTAGCCGGGTAAGGACTTCTCCGGGCCAGGGAAGCAGGGATCCTCTCTGATTGGCTGACTGGGCTTTGAGACGCTCGCCCATTGGCCGCCGGCTCCAGACACTGTTTTCCTATTGGGGACATAGCTTGTGTGCTTTGCTGGGCTCGGAGCCCATTCACTTGCACTGCTCTTGGACCAATTTTTACGCCTACTCGCCCTCCCCCCTCCGACCTTAATTAAATAGGCCCTTCGCCCCGCCTCAGCTTATAGGTTTCTACCCCCCTCACAAAACCTTTCAACCTACTCTTTCAGGCTAGTTCCCACCCATTCTGAGGCTTGGCCTGTCTGACCTCTCTACTCAACAAAGCACGCCCCTTTCAAAACCTCCATAAATTTTTCTTATTTCTCCCTCTTCCTAACTTGGACTTTACTAACCTCATACTGCATCCTACCCCTAGTTCATAGTGCTGCACCTACTTCTAAAATGCTTTCCCATGTAAACCTCCTCCTGTCTTTTCTATCTCTCTCCATTTGTTATCCACTGTATCAACTTCCTCCCTCCTCCTACCTCTCGCAACCTCCCACTATAAGCATTTTTACATCCTACCTTCATCATGGCACCATGGCAAATACACACTATTTCTACCTGAGGCACCCCCTTACTAAGGACTGGGCACAAACTCTCATACTAGCTGGAATATTCAATTTTGAGCACCTGTCACTAGTAAACATCATTTACTTGGACCCTAAGCGACTGCACTGTATCCAAACCTACAGCTTGCAGAGAAAAATAGCCATATGGTATGAACTACGGGAGATCTCCTGCAACCTGCTACTCCTCCTACTTCTCATGTCCAATGGGATCCACCCAAACCATGGCCCTGGCTCGAGCAGTAAGATAAAGTCTGCAAAGACTAATAACGGTCTATCCATTGTAACCCTAAATATATGCAGCCTCCTTCCTAAGCTGGCATCTCTTCAAGCCTTTATTGGGCAACATAACCCTGATATACTTGTAATTATTGAGACCTGGCTAACACCTAGCACTCCAGATCATGCAATCTCGCTACAAGGCTAGAACCTCTTCACACTTGACAGGGTAAAAAGAAAGGGGGGCGGTTGTGTAATCTATACAAAGGAGTACCTCTCGTGCCACACTGCCAGTTTCACCCCAGAAAACTCACTAGTACAACTTCTCCCTGTCAAGCTTCTACTTGGTGCCCAAAATAAAGTGCTTAATGTGGCTGCAGTCTATATCCCCCCTGAAGACTCATGAGCCAGACTCCAGTCTATCCTTGAATTTGCAAGATTACAGCCTCCAGACTCCGAGCTCCTCTTACTTGGTGATTTCAATATAAACTGGCTTGCCTCAGACACCGGGCCCAGCAGGGATACTATCCAAGCAACCAACCTAACACAGATGGTCAACTCTCCTACTAGAAAAAACTACAAGACTGGAACCAGCACTCTCATTGATTGGATACTCACTAATCGCCCAGACTGGATAAAAAACACCACTGTTCTCTCCGACTCACTCAGTGACCACTCCCCTGTGATCTGTACCTGGACAAATAAATTCCACAAACCACCTCCAAAAACCATCCAAAGTCGAATGCTACACACGGAAACCTGACTAAGCTAAAGACCTGCCTCCTGCAACAAGACTGGTCCCCTATCTATAATACGCTGGATGTTGACGCTGCCCTGGACTTCATCATTAAAACTTTCAACACTGCCTGTGACACCTACGCGCCTTTCAAAAAATGCAAAATCAAAGCCCTCTCTAATCCCTGGCTAACAGCCAAACTACTGACGCAGCTCAAAGCACGGGACCACCTTTGGGCTATAGCCAGAAACAAGCACCTTAGCAGACTCACTCAACTATAAACAAGCACGCAACCTATGTACATCACAAATCAGGCATATGGAGAGTTCCTACTTCAAGAATGCTCTTGAAACCACTTGGGGCGATGGTAGATCCTTCTGGGATAATATACGTAATATCATGGGCAAACAGTCCAAATCCTCTCCCATGGCAATGAACATTGATGGTACCACTACCCATGACCCTAAGGCTATGGCCGATGCCCTAAACATAACCTTCACAGACCTCAGTGGTGTCCTCTCACCAGACTTCTTCCATGACTTGTCAATTCCAAAACCCGTATCCCTACCCACCTCACTTGACAAACCGGAATTTCACTTTAAAATAGTTAAGACACATGAAGCCTACAGATACATAAAAAAGGCCTGCTCCAAATCCAGAAATAGCAGTGACACCATTGATCTAAAACTTCTGTTCTTCACCTTGGAAGAAGTAATCCACCCCCTCACCAAAATACTCAACCTCTCCCTGGCCAAAGTAAATTCCCCAACACATGGAAGGCTGCTATAGTCATGCCAGTGCATAAAGGGGGCGACAAATCCACACCTGGTAACTACCAGCCCATATCTATACTGCCACCCCTCTCCAAAGCTCTTGAACGGATCATGGCTGATCAACTATCAGACTACCTCCAAAGGTACGATCTACTCTGCATTCAGCAGCACAGTTTTAGGAAAGGACACAGTACGTTGATGGCCCTGCTAGACTTCTCAAGTGAAACCTACAAAGCCTTGGACAAGGGTCAGTTAACCGGAGCTGTCTTCATAGACCTCACAAAGGCTTTCAACACCGTTCACCACAGCCTTCTAATCTCTCTTCTGCTCAACATCGGACTAGCTAAGGGACCAGGAGCCTGGGTAAAAAGCTACTTATCACAACGTTCTCAAACAGTAAAGATCTCTGAGGTTCTATCTGACTCCAAACAGGTCCTCTCTGGTGTCCCCCAGGGCTCAATTCTAGGTCCCCTTCTATTCAGCCTATTTCTAAACATGCTTCCCAAATCCTACCCTGAAAAATTAATACTCTATGCTGATGATGCAGTAATTCTCTCCTCTCATAAGGACCCAAATCCACTACAACAGAGCTTGCAGCTTGCATTCTCATGTGTTGAAAAATGGTTCCTTGAGCACAAGCTGGTCCTAAATCAAAAAAAACAAACAAAAGTCATGCTTTTCGCCGGTCATCAAAACAGAAATAGGCATACCCCACTCATCATAAAAACTTCACTAGGAAATACCTTAGAACAAGTAAACACCTTCAAATACCTTGGTATCACCTTTGATGAATGTCTTGCTTTTACTGCCCATATCGATAAATCTGCTAAAACAGTGCACCAACGCATGGGAACTTTATATCGGAACCGTCAATTTTTCAACCAAGCTGCCTTGAAGATCGCTGTTCAAAGCTCCATTCTCTCAATCATAGACTATGGTCTAATTGTCTATGGCTCAGCAACTACCACTGCACTAAAGCGCATCTCAACTGCACTAAACAAAACCTGTCGACTCCTCACTGGAGCGCACAGATGGACCCACGCTTGTGACCTATACGCCGCAACCAGTTGGTTACATCTCTCCAATCGCATTATGTACCTCACCTGTGTTATGGCAAAAAAATCAATCCTGGGACTCACTCCTCCATGTATCTGGGACCTGCTCTGCCTGAACAATAGCTCTCATTCCACCAGAAGTTCTGACCCCCAACCTTTCCTTGTCCCTAGATGCCGGACGGCTCAGGGACAAAGATAATTTGCCTACTGTGCCCCTTTCTGGTACAATGCCCTTAACCTTCCTTCTCTATCCTCCATGACTCTGGGAGCATTCAAATCAATACTATACGCTCACCTCACAGCCTCCAGCTCCTGTGACTGCTTTGACTAATGCCTCATTCCCTTTTAGTGCACTTACTTTTTGTCTCACCCATCCACCATGGTATCTTCATTGACAAAGACAAACTGAGTACCACAAACCTGGTTCTGTCTGCTTCTAACTTCATATTTCTCCCTCTCTTCCCCATCAAGCTCACCTAATCCTTATTCCTTGCCCTCTACATTGCCTCTGTGCTTCCTTTTCTATTTTTTTCTTCTTTTCTTTCCATACATATATCCTACTGTTTAAGTTGTGAACTTGTTAAACGGCTTACTGATTGTGTGTAACACTGTCTACTATGTTGTTGTACTTAATGACGTGGAACCTTTGTAAAAGAGCCTTGGCTCAAAGGTATTAATTCCTAGAATAATAAACTAAACTAAACTGTACCAGTTAAGGCAGAAGGAAGCAGGGAGGGAAGTCAGAATAGCAAAGGCCTAAACTGAGGAAAAGATAGCCACCTCGGTTAAGAAGGAAGATAAAGCCTTTTTTATTACATCAAGGAGTGTAGAAAGACAAAGGGAGGGATAGTGAGGCTGAATAGAATGGGCGGTGGGTGGGCAGAGAGGGACAGTGAAAAAGCAGGGATACTGAATGAATGCTTCTGTTCAGTATTCACAAAAGAGGAGGAGGAGGAGAAGGTTCCTAATCCAATTAACAGAAGCACTCTGGACAGGGGGGTCAATCCCAGTCCTTTCACTGGAAAAAAGGGTTCTGAAAGAACTCCTAAAACTGAAGGTGGACAAAGCAATGGGGCCTGATGGAATTCACCCCAGAATTCTAAAAGAAATAAAGGGAGAACTAGTGACACCACTGACTGCCCCTTTTAACAAATCATGGGAGGATGGTGTGGTGCCTGAGAACTGGAGGAAGGTGGATGTGATTCCCCTTCACAAAAGTGGGAGCAAGACAGAGGCAGGAAACTATAGACCTGTCAGTTTGACCTCTGTGGAAGAGAAAGTGATGGAATCACTTCTGAAGTAAAGAATTGCTGGGTACCTAGAGGCCAGTGAGGCACAGGACCCAAAGCAGCATGGGTTAACAGCAAGAAGGTTATGTCATAAGAATCTAATTGATTTCTTTGGCTGGGTGACCAAAATAGTAGACCAGGGAGGGGCTATGGACATGACCTACCTAGACTTTAGCAAGGCATTTCACACAGTTCCACACAAAAGAATAATAATCAAATTAACCAGCCTGGGAGTGGGTCTCAGGGTGGTAGCATGGGTAAAACATTGGCTGAACAACAGGACACAGAAGGTAATTGTAAATGGAGTCCACTCTGAAGAAAGAGGGGTTACTAGTAGGGTACTGCAGGGTTCAGTACTGGGTCCAGTCCTTTTTAACGTCTTTATAAGTGACATTGCAGAGGGACTGGAAGGAAAATTATACCTCTTTACAGATGACACACAGATCTGCAACAGGGCTGTTACATAAGGAAGCATGGACAGGATGAGAAGGGAGTTGGCAAGGTTGGAGGAATGGTCAGAAGTATGGGAACTTGGATTCAGTGCCAACAAGTGCAAAATAATGCACCTGGGAAACAAAAACCCAGGGGAAGAGTACACAATGGGAGGGGGATTAGTAACAACAACAAAAATGGAAAGGGACCTGGGGATAATCATATCAGATGACCTTAAGGTTAGCAAGCAATGTGAGAAGGCAGTAGGGAGGGCTGGGGGGATACTGGGTTGTATAGGGAGAGGCATCACCAGCAGAAAACAAGACGTTGTTATCCCTCTGTACTGACAGTTGATGAGACCCCATCTGGAGTACTGCATCCAGTTCTGGAGACCCCATATCCACAAGGACATAGACAGGATGGAGGCAGTCCAGAGAGGGCAACTAAAATGGTGCAGGGTCTGCAAGAGAAGCCATATGAGGAAAGACTAAAGGAGCTTAATATGTATACCCTTGAGGAAAGGAGGTGGGGGACATGAAGAAACTTTTAAGTACCTCAGTGGAATCAACAAAGTTCAAGAGGGTAGCATCTTTCAGAAAAAGTGATGTGCAAGAACAAGGGGACACAATTTGAAGATAGAGGGGGGACAGCTCTGGGGCAATGTGAGGAAGTATTTTTTCACAGAGAGGGTGGTGGACACATGGAACAGCCTTCCTGAGGAGGTTGTGGGGTCTAAAACTGTGGGAGAATTCAAGAATGCATGGGACAGACATAAATCAATTATTGTGGGGGGTAGGAAGAAATAGGCTGTTGGTTAACTATTATCTGCAGCTTATCCTGTAGGTAGGGAAATGGGCAGACTAGGTGAGCTAAGCGGTCTTTATCTGCTGTCAAAGTCTATGTTTCTATGTTTCTATCCTAAAAACTGATTTCCCACAGCTATCATGCTATTCTGTGCTGGAAGTGCGAAAACATATTTTGGCCAGGATGTGTAAAATGACAGCTGTACTGTTCATAAGGAGGTGTGAAAAAATGCCAATGTTGAAAATCTGGTGTGAAAATATTACAAATTCATGAAGTTATGAGCATGCGTGGAAACTGTACAACACACGCTCATAAAACAGCAATTTTTTGGATTTTTTTTCACCAAATTTGCAACATATGCTTTTTGACAGCCCACCTCATGAATGGTGACACCGTTGTTTTGTTAATCGGTCCCGAAACGTGATTCCACGCAGTGACTGCAAAATCACCTTTAGAGACTGAATAACACCATGACAGTGACTGAATACATAAGGAGGGGGTCCCAATAACCCCATGTTGAAAAGTTGATGCCAAACTTCCCAACAATGCCCGAGATATGCACCAAAGTTGAAAAAAAACTATGCCATTATACAACTTACCAGCATTTCTTCAGTTCACGGTCAGCTTTGAAGGGGTAGACGTGTTCCCAGTTCACCGAAGATCATCGCACTGGGCTCTGGAGGTAAGTATGGGGTGAGGGGGGTGTGGGGAGGTGGAGTGTGCAGAGGGTGGGCGTGGGTTGGGGAGGGGCAACCGGCCTCAATGAGGGATCGTTTTCTGTTTTACAGGTTTAAAAAAGGGGGAAAAGAAATGAAAAACATTGCAGGAAGTTTTTTTTTACAGGGACATTTGTCATGCTGGGGTGGGCTCCCAGTGTGCCACCTGAGTGTTTTTTTGGGGGGGGCTGTAGCCGATGGGAGATTGGGCACCCCTGTTGGGTTTTACCTTACCGCAGCAACAGTGGTTACGGAAACATCCCTGACAGCGGCAGCCACAGTGCCGAGTGTCGGCAATGTGATGTTGGGGATGCCTCCATGTTTCCAGCAGGGGCCTGTGCCTCCCAAACCCCCCATGTGGGGGGCACCACCAAATACCTCCTGGTCTCTAGTATTCTAACTCTGAGTCAAAGTTGGATGGGGGTAGGCCAAACACCCTGCAAGGCAATCCCCTGGCTGTGCAGAGACCATTACAGCGACATGTGGATTTTGGCCAAATTCTGTCACTGTAATGGTCTTCGCCATTGAGGAGTCACTGCAGCAATGGTATACCCCTCCCATCGGCACATAAGGAGCAAGGGGGCAAGAGTTGAGGGGGGATTGTGCACCCCCTCAGCACACAACAAATGGGGAAACATTATGCCGATAGGCAGTGGGCTCCCCCATCGGCAAATTGAACTGGGAAGGGGGGACTGAAGCCGATGGGGCAAAGAAAGACTGTTGGGGAGCACATGATGCCGAAGGGGATTGGGCACCCCCTCTGCACACAACAAATGGGGGCGCATTATGCCAATGGGGAGTGGGCTCCCCGTCTATTAAACATGGCATAAAACCATACTGACAGAAGAGCAACACTGTGCCACATCTGTCAGGGCCACTCCACCATCATAGCCTCAGCTTCTTTCGGCAAAACTGTTCAGGCTGAAATGACAGGCTTTTGCTGCTATGACAAGGTGCTCCCAGACTGGTGCGGCTATTTTCTTTCAAGGTGGTGGCACATTTTAAAAGTAGTGTCACGGGCAGCAGCATCCTCCTTTATTGTTGCGCAACACACAAGCCCCAAAATACAGTGGCAGCATTGGCCACAACAGTGCCGCACCTCCACAACCTGCTTCTGCAGCAAGCTGCTGCAACATGTTTCTTGTGCATGTGCGCGAGTAAATATAAAAAGTATTTTCTTCCCCTTATATCATTTAGAGACCTGTTAGACCACATTTCTGTGGTCTAGGATACATCATTGCTAGGTCCTCTTGCATGCCTAAGGAAGCTGTGTGAAGACAGTCTTAGCTGCAACCTGCCATAAAGCAGGTCCAAGATCTGTACCTGCATCTGCTGTTAAAAATTTGCAAATGAGGTGCAGTTGTGGCATTTGGGAATGGCACAGCTGCAGTGATGCACAGTGTGGCCACAAGGACTGATGCAGGCACTGTGCCTGCTTTCAACAATCTCGCATGATATGTTAGAATTAATACAACCTGCATAATCTGAATGTATTTTTGTTGAGAAGGATACTCCCCTTAAAACATTGACTCACAGGTGGGGTTCTAGTGACATCATCATAATTAACAGGAAAATAAATTAGGGTGAGTCTAGAAGAATTTCTTCTACGTGTTTCATTCCCTGTGGACATTAGGAAAATGTACAGCTACTGAGATACTGTAGATTAAACAGTGCTAGGAACCTTTACAGGGAGGAGAACAATATAGTTTCCAGTTTGTAGTGTGACAGAACAGTAGTTAGGAATAGTGGGATGCTGTGGTGCATTGGGAGGGGTATCTCCAGCAGGACCAGGGAGGTGGTATTGCCACTGGATCGCTCACTGGTAAGAATACCCCACCTGGAGTTCAATGTACAGTGTTGGAGGCAGCACCTCAAAAAAGACATAGACAGGGTGGAGGCAGTTAAGTGGAGTGCAACTAATATGGCGCGGGGTTGCACGAGAAACCCTGTGAGGTGAGACTGAGGGATCTCAACCCATTCACCCTGGAAGAGAGGAGAGAGATTGAGATGACATAATAGAAATCTAGAAGTACCTGATTGGGGTGAACAGGGTGCCGGAGCAGAGTCACTTTTAAATGATTAAGAGCATCAGGACCAGGTAACATGTGATAAAGCTGGAGGGAGAAGGATCTTAAAAGACATATGAGGAAATAACTTCTTCACAGAAAGGATGGTAGTCACCTGGAACAGACTGCCAGCTGAAGTGAAGGGAAAAACAGGGGAGGGGGCTTCAAGCATGTGTGGGAAAAATAATGGTATATTAGAAAATAGGCAGGGGAGATTGAGTGTTGGCAGAGGCCAAGCAGGGTCTATGTAGAAGGATTAGGCAGTGGACTTCTGTGCAGACTGGGTGAACCAAGTGGCCCTTTTCTGCAGACACATTCTATGTTTCTATGTTTCCAACAAATATGCCTCTTTTAATCTTTTGATCAATAATTAATTTGTGAACCCAAATTAATTAGTGTACATCAGTGAAACACTGACCTCTACCCTGTAGAGTTTAATAAATGTACGGTATATACAGAATGCCAAGTACCTGCTCCAAACAGTTTAAATGCTGAATCTTCTGCTCTATCTTTCCAAGATTTTGCCACCAGTGCCTAGTGGAATATTCCTTATCCATGGTTGGTAGCTTCAATTTACCTGCTGCATGATCTGATCTGACTGGCCAGTAAGCCCTTGAAGTTTGCTGACCTTTTTTGCTGTGCCATGCAGAAGCAAATTGATTATCTGAACATTAAGTGACTGAGCCATAACAACAATTCACTTAGGCAGCTTTGTCTTCTTGGCAACTGCTTTCATGAAGGGAAGATGGTAAAGTCACCTCATGGTTGACAAGAAATTGGTTGCAGTCTTCAGAAGAAAACAAAGGAACATATGGAGAACAACATTATCACGCTGTAAGATGAGATAAGGCTCTATATTGATTATAGCCAAAGTTCACTGACCCATCTCACTGACATTATACCATTGATAATGGACTATAGTCAGGGTACTTATCTACAGCTGTGTCACAGTAGTGTTGCCAAAACACCGTTCAGTAAATATGAGATGATACAGGAATGTCTTAGGCACCCTGATTCAGTGCAGTGGTGTGTGAACACTACCTCAGTGGGGATGTTGGCCATATTAGCACACCCACCCCAGAAGTGGGAACGATGAGTACAATACAGTAAGAGACAAGATATGTAAGAAGGAAACATGTCCTTTTTAGTAGGTCTCCACAAATGGATCTCCTAGTGAAATACTCTGAAATACTAAAATCACTGCATGTATGGTCAGAACAAAGCAATGCTTGACGTATGAGTCATAACATCACAGGCATTTTATGTGTCATGCATTTATTATATTCTTTCTGCTCAGAACAGGTGGTCATCTTGCTGACTAGGGTGTACCCAATGGCCCTTGGTCTTGGTGCCTGTTATCTATTGTTATCACCCAGGGATCCATAATGCTGTTGATGCGCTCATTCATATTAATGAGCTGTACCATAGTCTAATGTACACTCTGCCTAGCATGTCATGCTCCTTTTGAATGACAGGACCCGGTATGCTGTGGCGATGAAGCAGCACTAAAATTGCCTTCCATTACAGTGCTAAGGCAGAGAATCCTGACTCTGTTTGACTGGCTCAAGAAGGTGGCTTGTTGAAGTCACAAAGAATTTAATTGAAATCCCATAGTGCCAATGGGGATCTGTGAATGGTGCTAATGGGAATCTATGATGGGTCTTGATCTGCTAATTGCTCTAAAGAATCATTCACATCAGGGTAAAATCCCAAGGAGTACCAGTGAAATATTTCAGGGCTTTCCTTTGTATAGAATCATGTACTCAGAGAGTACTGAGGGACAGGTCTTGATCCACTCGTGCGTGGAGAAAATCAGAGATGTGCATTACTGAAGGTTTTCTAGGTCAGATTCCAAACCAGTTGACACATTCAATCAATCAATCAATCAATCAAGCAATCAATCTTTATTTGTAAAAGGTGCCTTTCCAGAACCAAGGCACCTGTACATTGCATCATAAAACAATAAATAATTAAAACAATATTAAAATAGACTTGACAACGGCATTCAAAAATCATTATATGCTAGGCTAAAAAGATAAGTTTTTAAAGCCTCCTTAAAACTTTGGAAAGTCGGGCAATCACGCACCTGACGAGGTAGAGAATTCCACAGGGTTGGGGCCATAATACCCAAATGTTACCACAGGCTATGCTGCTAGTCTCCTCTGTGTATGCCATCAGAGTGGATACCACTTCTCAAGATAACCTCACTTGAGGGATCTCTTTCATTCAAGACCTGAGCACTAGCAGCACCTAACCTAGCTTTAGAAGAACCACATGTTCTTGGCACAGAATAATCCCACTGTAGCAGAAGTCAAAGCTATTCTTAATCTACCAAACTGAACCAGAGATTCTAGAGGTATCATAAAGGATTTTTTATATGATACGAGACTTTTTCTTAACTGTGCTAGAAACAGAAGAAGCATTTGTCAATGCTGAATGTTGTCGCACTGGCATTGGCTTTGGTAGTGCAGTACAGAAAAAGATTTTGGGCAGGATGTGAAAAATGACAGCTGTACAGTTCATAAGGAGGTGTAAAAAAATGCCAGTGTTGAAAATGTGGCATGTAAATATTGCACATTTACGAAGTTACAAGAGTGCATGGGAAATGTGCAATGCACGCTTGTAATACAGTTATTTTATGGACGTTCGGCACCAAATTTTCAACATAGGCATTTTAGCACCTCTGCTCATGTACAGTGTCACTGTTATTTCCTCAAACTGTCCCAAAAAGTGATTTTGCACAGTGACCATGCTATTCTGCACCAGACATGCGAAAACACATTTTGGGCAACATATGTGAAATGACAGCTCTACTTTTCATCAAGAGGTGTGGAAAAATGCCAATGGTGAAAATCCAAAGTGAAAATATTACAAATGCACGACGTTACAAGCGTGTGTGCAATCTGCCAATGCACGCTCGTAACACAGTCATTTTAAGGATTATTGTCACCAAATTTTCAACATAGGAATTTTAGAGACTCTGCTCATGAACAGTGTCACTGTCATTTTCATAATCTGGCCCAAACATTGATTTCCCACAGTGACCGCCCTATCGCGTGCCGGAAGCGTGGAAACACATTTCTGCCAGGATGTGAAAAATGACATCTGTATGGTTCACAACGAGGTGTACAAAAATGACAATGTTGAGCATCTGGTGTGAAATATTGAAATTCACAAAGTTACAAGCCTCGTAGCAACTACTGACACATGCGCTGGTAAAACAGCATTTTTTGATTTTTCCATCAAATTTGTAACATAGGCTTTTTCAGAGCCTACCTCATGAACAGTGGCACTGTCATCTTGTTAATGGGTCCCGAAAGGTGATTCCACACAGTGACAGTGAAATCACCTTTCGGGACCGAGTAACGATATGATTGTGAAAGAATTCATGAGGAGGGGTCCCAAAAACCCCATGTTGAAAATTTGGTGTAAAAATTCCCAAAAATGCCTGACATATGCATTAAAGTTGAAAAACCCCTATTTATTCCATTATACAGCTTACCGGCATTTCCTCAGTTCGCAGTCGGCTTTGAAGAATGCAGACGTGTTCCCGGTCCACTGAAGATCATTGCGCCAGACTCCTGAGGTAAGTATGGGTGGGGGGGTTTGAGTAGGCAGGGTGTGCAGTGGGTGGGTGTGGGTTGTGGGAGGGGGTTGGAAGACTACAAGGGACTGTTTTTGCTTTATAGGTAAAAAATAAAAAAAAGACATTGGGGGATTGTTTTCATTTTAATAGGTGCTTTGACACGCTAGGGTAGGCTCCCAGCCTGCCACCTAAGTGTGTGTGTGTGGGTGCTTTAGCCGACGGGGTATTGGGCACCCCCATCAGCAAACATGGAAAGGGTGGGCTGCAGGAACCAAGGGGGATTGGGCACCCTCTCGGCAAGCAAATAACAGGGGGGGGACACATTATTCCAACAGGGAGTTGGCTCCCCATTGGCAAAATTCAAGGTGAGGGAGGGATACATGCCAACGGGGATTGGGCCCCTGTTGGCAAAGAAAAACTGTTGGGGGTAGGGGCGCATGATGCCAAGGGGGATTGGGCACCCCCTCGGCAATCAAAAAAAGGGGTGGGGATACATGATGCCGATGGGGATTGGGAACCCCATCAGCACACAATAAAGGGGAGGTTGACAGGCAACAGCTGCAGTCACTGCCGCCATGTTGCCTGCACATAAGGAGAGGCGTGTTGTGGTCACGCTGCATGAGAGCTTCACTCTCATTGCAGCGCATTTTTTCTGTGATGTCTTGGCATCATTAGCTAGGCAGGGTGTCAGCCCCTGCTGCTGGCTAATTGGGGAATGCGGGACACACCTACTGGTGCATGCCCTGCATTTGCCCAACAGTGGCCATGCCTCCAAATCTGCACTACCGCAAAATGTTGGCTGCACAAACTTGCCAACATAAAGATGACAGGAAGGGACAGGCTTTTCAGAAGTTCCACAGTTGAAACTGTATGTCTAGAGCCTCTGTCTTCAGAAACCTGCTTAACTAAAAAAAATTGCATTGAACATATTTTCTGAATGTAAGAAGGTCTATGTGTGGTGTGCATGTAATAATGCAAGGTACGGTGACATGTGGAGGTATATACTGATGTGTGGAATAGGACAGTATTTACTTTAAGAAAAAAAACCTGAAGTCTCCAAATTGGGTTCGAGTGGCACTTTATACAGATTGCGTGCTATGGCTGAGATATTCAAAGCTGTCGCTATTTGTAGCACAAACTACCTATAGTGAGTGCAAAATTGTGCTAGGCCTTAACCAAGGTTATAGTCAAAAGCTCTTTCTCTAATACAGCAGTCACTAAAGGCTACCAATATAGCAGGAAATAGTGCCTGTAACAAATGTAAATGCTAAGTGCTTCACAAGCCACCTACTGCAAACACACAGATGTACCAACATGCCATTGTGTGACAGTGAATGACAGACAATGTCAGTGCCATTCAATCCCCAAATTGAGCAAAGGCACCAATAACAGACAAAGGACACAAATAGTGAAGCTAAAGACAGTTTAATAGCAAAAAAAGGAAACAAAGGAACATTAATAAACCAAGAGGAATAAAAGGCACATTGCCACATTGGAGAATATAAAAACCATACTGTACATTTGAAAATATAAAATAAGAATATATATCAAATGTAAAGGCACACTGTCATAAAGGGGAATGTAAACAGAAACAAAACACCCCGAGGCACACTGGTGGACCTAACAGAGGGCAAAAGCCAAACACCTGTTTGACATGCCCCTGTATGGTGGCCTCCTCCAAAGCCCTGCAGGACCACCCCAACTTGTGCAACAGGCCTAGGGAAAAGACATAGGGGCTACTAGCCAGCATCTTCCCAGCATTCTTCTGCTGGCTGCTGTCCATTCACTGGTGCAGTGCTAGACCCTACCTGACATGCCTGCATCTCCTGCAGGAAATGCAATGCCTCCCCCATCTGTCCATACAGGCCTCACATAAAGTGGGTAGTCTGCCTCCTGCAATTGGGTGTGGGGTCCTGGTCCTAGGTCACTTGAAAGAACAATGTAACAATATGAACAAGTGTGTAACATACACTACAGGCAGTGGGGTGTGGCAGTCTCTGTGTGGGGATGACTGGCAACTGCAATGTGCATGGCATTAGGTGGGACATAACACCCAGCATGTGTGTAGGCAACAGGCCCCTATGTCATGCATATGACACAACCAGATGTGGCACAGCATGATATGCACCTTGCAGAACCCAGTAGTATATGTTTGGGTGATGTCCACATGGCCCTCCAACATAGTCTGTGATATGGCTGTGGTGTGGAGAATACTTCCAAGTGTCCCACTATGGCTTGCTGCTCCAGTCTGTAGGGCAGAATGGTAACAAACATGTGCATTCAGTGGCTGCAGTGCAGTGTGGCAGTAGTGTATTTTCCTGTACATAATATACTGCTGTGTGTCACACATAATTCATCTGCCACCATTGTCACATGGGTAGGTGGTGGAGTTCCTTTCAGTTTGGTACATGGATATGCACATCCCTACATGCTGTGACTGTCATGTACAGAGGTCCTCAATGTGTGTGCAGCACGGCATGTATAGGGACAACAATGGGAAGGAATGTTGTGAGACTGCCACACAGTGAATGACCTCCATACTACAGTATGCCAATGGCACATATGCTTACCAATAATCACAGCACCGCACACAGCAGTGGTGCAGATACAAACACAGTGCAGGTACCATACTGACAGACACAGTGGTGAAGATAGGATGATATGCCATGCATGCCACAACCACACTGTACAGCTCAGTGGCTACCCCATATAGACATGGCCATAACACCACCACCACAAACTCCATAGACACCCCATATGGTAAATTGGGAATTGTATAAGAAGGGCACAATATACAATGGCATAGAGCCATAGTCAGCTAATACTGGCAAGACCCAGCAAGGCACAATATACATACTGTATGAGAATGCCACTAGCACTCAGAAAAGATAATTCAGATGTCCAGTGGTAATGCCCATGCAAAAAGCCCTAGATGCCCACCCCAAGAAACCTGAATGCTGTTCTACATCTGGTGTGTGCATACTGGCACATGAAGTGGTGGCCACATGGTAGACATAAGATGGTGAACACTTCCCCCAGGGACACTACTGTAGGCTACAGCTGCTCCAGTTCATGGTAGTGAGGATATAGGGGATACATTACGATTGACTATGTCATATGGATTTTATCTTCATGAGATATCTGCAACCTCTTCGACCTCATGAGTGGCATAGCCATGAGTGTGGGTGAATGAGGTCGCAGACACTGAGTGAAGATAAAATCCATATGACACAGTCAATCATAATGTAACTGGTTTATACAATAAGTGTGTCTGTAAAAGAATGCAAACATTGTGATTGCTAGTTAAAAGTTTTCTTTTTGTTTAAAAAAAAATGGCACAACCTACTTTGTTTGCTTACATGTGCTGGTCTGCCATTTGATCATTGTGCCATTGCATTCTTAAGCCCATTCATACTTCATTACTGTGGGGATGTCATGAATTTCTTAAATTGGTGGGTCGTGATTACTGCTGCCAAGTGTATCAGTATTCGACTTACTTACACTATGAGTGGCACTGTGTTTTAAAACAAAGTACAGCCAATTTGAAACTGCCCCAGACAAAGGGGGGTTTTACATTGAGCCTTTGAAATTATATGTTTTTTGAGGGGGTTGTTTCTATTACATGGGTCCTCTTTTTGGTAGTAGCACATTTGGAGGCACAGGCGCTGTTGGGCGAATGCAGGGCATGCATCAGAAGGTGCATCCCTCATTCCACAATCAACCAGCAGCTGGCGGTGACCTCACGCATCCCTAATGTGGCCACCAGAACAAAGAAAAGGTCTGCTGCAATGAGATCGAAGCTCTCATGCAGTGTGACCACAACACGCCTCCTGATGTGTAGGCAACATGGCGGCAGTGACTGCCGCTGCTGCTTGTCACAATACCGACAGAGGAGCCCTCCCATTTAGAATATGTATGCAGAGGGTGCCCAATCCTCTTGACATGCACCCCTAACAGTTTTCCTCTCTGCCGATGGGGAGTCCAATCCCCATCGGCAAGTTTATCCCCAGTCCCCTCGGTATTTTGGCCGACAGTGTCACCCTCATTGGCATAATGCATCCCAGCCCCTGTTGTTGTTTGCTGGGGGGTGCCCAATCCCCTCAGCTTGTGTCCCTCCATATGTGCCGACAGAGTTGCCCAATCCGTCCTGCAACCCGCACCCACCCTCTGCGCACCCTGCCTCCCCACACCCCCCACACCCCATACTTACCTCCGGAGTCTGGCGCGACGATCTTTGGTGGACTGGGAACATGTCTGCACTCTTCAAAGCTGACCGTGAACTGAAGAAATGCTGGTAAGCTGTATAATGGCATAAATATGGGGTTTTCAACTTTGGTGCATATCTCGGACATTTATTGGAATTTCTGCACCAAATTTTCAACATGAGGTTATTGGGGCCCCTCCTCATCAATTCAGTCACTGTCATGGTGATATTTCATCCGAAAAGGTGATTTCATGGTCACTGTGTGGAATCACCTTTTGGGACCAAGTAACAAAATGACAGTGCCACTGTTCATGAGGGGGGGATCTCAAAAAGGCTGTGTTGCAAATTTGGAGACAAAATTTCCAAAAATGGCTGTTTTATGTGCATGCTTTGCGCTGTTTCCATGCACACTTGTAATGTCGTGAATTTTTAATATCTTCACTCTGGATTTTCAAGATTGGCATTTTTCCACACCTCCTGATGAACCGTATAGCTGTCATTTTACATATCCTGCCTGAAATGTGTTTTTGCACGTCCAACACAGAATAGCGTGGTAGCTGTGCAAAATCATTTTTCGGGACAGTTTGAGGAAATGATGGTGACACTGTACATGAGCAGAGGTTCTAAAATGCCTATGTTGAAAATTTGGTGCCGAAAGTCCATAAAATGACTGTGTTACAAGCGTATGTTGCTCACTTTCCACACACCCTTGTAACTTCTCAAATTTGCAATATTTCCATGCCGAATTTTCAACACTGGCATTTATTTACAGCTCCTTGTGAACAGTACAGCTGTCATTTTTCACATCCTGCCCAAAATGTGTTTTTGCACCTGTGGCACACAATGGCGTGGTCGCTGTGGAAAATCAACTTTTGGGACAGATTACCAAAATCACAGCACCACTGTTCATGAGGGGAGGTCCAAAATGCCTATGTTAAAAATGTGGCTAACAAACTTCCAAAAATAATTGGGTTATGGGTGTGTGTTGCGCAGTTTCTATGCATGCTCATGACTTCACCAATTTTTCATATTTTCACTCCAGATTGTCAGCGTGGCCATTTTTTTACGCCTCCTCATGAACAACACAGTTGCCATTCTCCACATCCTGCCCAAAATGTGTTTTTGTTCCTGTGTCACCAAATGGCATAGCCACTGTGCAAAACCACCTTTCAGCTAACAAACTGATTGTGCAGCTTTTCATGAGGTGGGCTCGCAAACAGCCCATGTTGAAAATTTGGAGTGAAAATACCACCGCACACCTACGATGTTGGGTTTCCAACTAGCACTCACCCAGTGCGGACTGACAGGCAGCAGGGTATGACTTGGGATCATCGGATGTAATGCTCGCACCATTCCACCCCCACCCACACCCTGCAACCACTGACGGGCATCATGGTGTGCCTTGCACTGTTCGGCCACAAAATTCACCCCATTCTTCTATACTGCACCCATGTCAGCATATTGCCTTATGGAATGGACTAAGTATAATGCCCAAAGACCCCAAAGCACACCACGACACTTGTCAGTGTCTACAGGGTAAGGTGAGGTACAATGGTATGAGCATTATAGCTGACAACTCAAATGCACACCCAGTGCCTGTCACTCTCTACAGGGTGGAGGTGGGGTTGGCATCACTTCAGTACTTCACTGCCATTCATTTTATGCATCTCTAGCTCTAGCACTACCGTTGCCAATGCCAGCGAGACAACATTCAGCATTGACAAATGCTTGTTTATCTTGGGTTTGTCATCTACGAGGACAGCAGCCACAGCCTCAGTTTGTCTTGTGGCAGTAAATGACGCCCTGAACTATGCTCAGCAGAAAAAGCACTTTGATGCTTCTCATGCTTTACTATTTGTGTGTAGTTTTAAAATGCACATACAGCTCTGGCAGTAATATTATGCATATGTAATTTACATTGGTTGTTCTGCTAGTAACACTGCACAGCACTTGAAACAATGTCCAGCTAATCTCACTGTAGAAATACAATTGTGACAGACTTAAATGAGGAGATATGGACTGTGACAAACTCAATTCATAAGATAAAAAGGCAATCTTATGAATCGGGTTCATCAAAGAGCGGGATATCACTTTATCTTAGCCTTTTTACAGACACGCTTATTGTAAAATATGCATATAATGCCAAAGGTGAGACAATGGCCCATATAGAACTGTTATGATGCTACCATACCTCATGATCAACGGATACTTTAGAGGTTATATACTGTATGTCACACTCACAGTTCCTGACTGTGTCCCAACACAGAACCTATTTGTGGGGATTCTCACACTGTAGATGGCACCACAAAACCCCAATGCAGATGAACCTGCAGGTGAACATACAAGGGAAATGGTTTCAATCTCTTATACACATCAAATACTTGCTGAGCATTGTACACAATGTTTGAATACAGCATATATACAATGCCATGGCCAATGCAGGATGTCTGTGACATGCATGAGGGCACAGGCCTTGCAGACCACACTACTGGCCCTGCCACCCATGAAGCATGGACCTGCCCACATAAGTAAGGAGGCTATACATACAGTGACGCACTTCCTTGCATATCACCAGGACATAGCAGATACCAGGGAATGGCCACATGGTTGCATAGCACATGTGAGCCTGGACAATACATGTCCGTCCATGAATCTGACATTGCATGCCAGCACACAGTAGCAGTGCACAGTCATGCGTCAAGCAGCAGCATGTACATGGACTGCACACAATACATCTCAATTTTCAAAGGTTGAAGCAGGGCTTGCATCAAGCCCTGGGTCTACCCCTATATTTGTCACAATTGTACCAAACTCCTTTGATGCAACTGCACCCAATTTTAGTACATTGAGCATAGTTATGACACTTTCCACAATTTAGAGCAGCTTGCACCAACTATTTGGCACAAACTTCATAAAAAAGGTCCCCAAATTACACGAAGATAGACCATGGAGGAGCTGGTCTAACTTGCAGTCTTTGGCACACCTGACTCAGAATCGCATTCGGCACCAAAGGAATGCCTCAAGCCTCCTGAGCCTTATGTGTGGTGCACCAGGGACTTGCAGCATTGCATCTCTTTTTAAACTTGGGCTCCTGTGGTGCAGGCAATGCATAATGATACTATATACTCATAAAAATACATATTGACCCATGCCACTCTCCAGACTAGTGGTGCGGGATCATTCCCTGGTATTGGCCTCCTGATGTCTCAGACACGGGTGTATAGATGCTGCTCCCTGATTACTCCATGACAGTCATCAGTACCTAGTGTGGGGATCCTGCTCCTTGGCCTTCCCTGATGACAATTTTCTACAACAGGGATATGGATACTGACAGGCTGGCACTTCCAACTGCCTCCTGCCATTTGCCTTTTCTGCTGGACCTATTGGTACATGGATCACATGAAAACAATATGTACAGTACATATCTGCCAGGGTACTGCATGACCAGAAAAGTAAGTGTTGGCAGCATTCCTCAACATGACATGGCAGGCATCCACACTATGATACCCACACATGGCAACATGGCTGCATATGCATGGTCCATGCTGACATTTTTTTCCTTTATTTTTTACCAGAAAATGACTGAGCACAGCCCTTTTTCAGTCATGCCTGACATAAAAATGCAGTACAATCATAGATAACACTTAGACAAAATACAAACCACAGTCACATTATACATTACAAGTACATAGACTATTGTCATAATAAAAAACTTTCAGTAATTTTTTAAAGTACTTAACATTATTAGCTTTCTTGACTAAAACTGATATATTGTTTAAAAGTGTTGGTGCAAACCAAGTAAAGGATTGCATGGTTGAAACCAGTTTCGGCACTACTGGATAGAAAAGCATATCCATGTTTTGTCTAGTTGCATATAAACCTTTGTAACACAAACTTTTTTTTGATAAATTGGGAGGCATGGATCTTCAATAAATTGTATAGGCATGTAATCAATCTATTAGGAAGGTGGCAAGTTATTTATTTTTTCATACAGAAGGCAGTGATGTGTTCTAACTGGAACCCTTAGTCTGAATCTACAAATACAATTTAATATACACTGATACCCTTTTAAAAATGTTATGCCTTGATTCATGAATAAAACTGCTTCATAATCCAACATTGGCACCAATATTTTTGGCTATTACCATACGTGCTTTATCAGTCAAGGCATTATTGTTCCTATAAAGGAAATCCAGTTTCTGATGGATTTTTTTCCAATTTTCTCTAAGTGCTCCATTAGGCTCATTGAGGGATCTAAATAAATGCCTAAGTACCTAAGCAGCTGAACCCTGGAGATATCATCCCCTTGACTACCCTTGATGACCAGGTCACCCCAGGCCGCGGCCAGCCTCTGAGACATTCCAAACAGCATTACATTGTTTGTTTGTTTTTTTCATTTCATTTCAATTTATTCCACAAAAGTCAATTTGTCAGTTTGTTGAAATCATACTGTAGGTCCTGTTGCACATCTATAAGAGACTGACCAGAGTGGAGGAGGACCATGTCATCAGCATAAAGGATACATTCTGTTCTTGTAAGAACACCCAGAAGGTTGTTCACAAAAACTGTAAATAAAAAGGGTCCCAACACTGAGCCCTGAGGAACACCTGACTTCACTTGTAGTGGCTCAGACAAAGATCCACCTGTCCATACCCTCTGTAACCTGTTTTCAAGATAACTATTGAACCATTCCAAACTGTTTCCAATTATTCCAAAGTAAAATATTTCCTACAGCAGCATATCGTGATCTACCAAATCAAAGGCTCTGGTCGGGTCAACAAACACTGCACCAGTCATTAAACCTTTATCACTAGCATCATGTACAGTGCTTGTCAACTCAACCAGAACCATTGCTGTCCCATAACCAGGGCCACTGGAAAATTGCAGAAGAGGTTACCCAAAATTGCGGAGCATTTTGCAAAAAAATGCTGGAAATTGCGGGGGTTCTACTATAGACCCTGAGTGCTTCACAATAAATCTTTTGATGTTTTCTGTAGCATATATTAGTCAGTATAAGTTGTTAAATGAATACACTGACACCTGAATATGTTTAAAACATAAAGAAAAGCTTATGTTCCTAAAAAGAATACTAAACTGATAAGCTATCGTCAGCATTGCCTATCTTCCAAAATTTAAAAGCATTTGCCTCATACAGTGCTAAATAGATTCTATAAAGTGAGCCACAGCAAATCAGTATTAAATAAAGTCAGAAAAAATATATTTTGTTGTTTCTGGCTGTAGAATAATGCAGCCTAATCAACAGCTGTTTAAAGAGCGCTGCCAGCTATTCACCCACTTTGGTACAAGAAAAAAACAAGCAGATAGAGTGGTGATTAATTGAATTTTAGTAAAATGTTAGTGTTTAATGATCATAATTTGTACTATAGGTACTGTACACTATTTTTGAAATCACATATTTAAACATAACATCTGGGGGTTATTGGGGCTGGCAGTATAATCTAGAGGATAGCATGACAAACTGTGAATGAGCTGACAACATCTAGCAGACCTGTGTTTGATTACCGCAACCTCCACTTGTATACTGTGTGAGTCTGAGCAAGTCACTTAACCTCTGCAGTGCTTCTGGGTTGTACCTGAAAACAGGCACTTGTGCCTAGTGGGCCTTACGTAGTTACCAAAAAATGTAAAAAAATGCCAATATACTTTTACTGCATCATACAGTAGTCAGGGTACCCTCTAATTTACCTTTGTTTTACTCTGGATGCAATAATGTTGTTTAAAGATAAATGTTCAGATACATTTTGTGTTTTATAAGCTTGTTTCTAGACTTTAGTCAGGTTTTTGACGAAGTCTTTGCATGTGAGCATCTAGGGGGTAGATTGCTAAGAGTAAGAACACTGTTAGCAACTACTTATTCAGGTTTAAAATCTGCAGGGCCATGCAAAAATCATCAGCTGTTTGAATCAATACTAGTCTAAATGAAAGTATGCTCACAAGGAAAACTTGCCCTGCCACTTACAAAAAGGCTTAATAGTTCACACCCCATTTAAGTGAATGGGATAATTTGCACCTTTTATCCCATCTTTTGTTTCAGTCTGTGTGGCAACAAAAAGTTTTCTGATAGACTGCTTCAACACAGAACAAATGTTAAGTGTTTAAGTGTACTTATGCTTGGCCAGTGGATTTTGAAACCAAACAAGACAAGGATTCAAAAGAAATCAGTGTGGCATAAAACCCTTGCCCTACCTTGCACTGCATTGTTTTGGCCAAACCCAAGTCTGCATGCAAAATTATCAATATATTTGAGAGTATTTTATTAAAAATGTTAGTACTTTTTACACAGTTCATTATACAAACTCAAAAATTGCAAGAAATTGCGGAGCATGTCAGGTTTTGCGGAGAATGGTGAAAATTGCAGATTCCACAAAAAAATTGAGGGCACAATTTTCCAGTGGCCCTGCCCATAACCATGCTGCTGCTCTACCAGTAACCATTTCTGGTCAAAATGGAGCATTAACTGCTTCAAGATGCATTTTTCTAATAACATCTCCATTATAGGCAGGAGAGAAATCAGCCTATAGTTTGCTGCATTAGTCCTGTCCCCAGATTTAAAAATTGGGATCATAGAAGATTCTTTCCACACTGAGGGTACAATGTCCCTAATTATTGAGATATTAAACAAATAAGTCAGGGGGCTTGAGATTTCAATGTTTGCCAATTTTACTATCCTTGGGGAAATCTTATCTGGTCCACTGCCTTTCTTTTCATCCAGCTTATGGAGCAGACCCAATGCATCTTCTAAGAGAATGGGAGTAAAGACAAACCCTTCATCTACTTGCCTCAAATCTTGCATTTACTGTAATGTATAACTTTTTTTGATCATGTTTGTCCTAACCTCATTTCCTCCTGTCTGATGAATTAAAAATGTATTTAAATAGTTTGCTATTTCATTTGGTTGAGTTTTAACAAGATTCCCATCTATCAGACATTCTAACTCGACCTAACTTTTGGATTACAAATGTTTTGGAAAGAAGACCAGAACAACCTTGGATCCTTTAATGTTTTTAACTGCTTCTTTTGGAAATACTTAGATTTTGTCTTCTTTATTTCTTTTTTTACTAACTTTCTTTTGTATTTAAAATCCATTGAATGTACTTTTTTTAATTGTTTATATGTAGTTTTTTTGCCTTATCTCTTGACTTCATTAAGGTCTGTAATTCCTTTTTGAGCCAAGCAGAGTACTTTCCCTTGACACTTTGTCTAATCCTAGTGGTATTTTTCCTCAAAAAGGGCCTGTAGAGTTTCTGTCAGCCAGACTTGCAGTCAGTTCAAGGTGATCAAATGTTTCTCTTCTTTTTAAATCTACCTCTGCTAAGTCCCTCAAAAATGTATCCGCTGCCAGTTTTCCAATGTTTCTCCCATCTATTAATTTAGGGCGGGACTTTGTCTTTCTTTAGTTTCATTTTACAAAGCAGGGGAGAATGGTCTGAGATGGAGTCAGACAAAACTTTCCATTACTGTATGTTATTTGGTCGGTTAGTTACCAACCAGTCCAAGGTTGCGTGGTTCCCTGTTTTATAGTTGAATCGTGTGGGTCCAGTAACAAACTGGCTCAGTCCATAATCAGCCAGTTTGTTAGCATACCTGGCTGTCCCACTATCCCTCCAATCCATAATCTGGTCCCCAACCAACATGTGCTCTCTTCTATTTTCATGCCAAGGGACCATACCTTGGAAAAGTTACAGATCTTTATCTAAGCAGTCAGGTGGCCGATAAAAGCAAGTGATATATAGATGTTTTTCATTATGTTTTCCAAACATCAGTTTTGTTGTCAAATACTCAATCTGGTTGTTAGAAATACCCTTTTCTACTTCCTGCACTACAAATTTGTCTTTAACATAAAATAGAACCCCTCTTCCTCTCTTCTTACCTGTCCTATCCTGTCTAAATAATCCATAATCATTTATATACAAGTGTTCATCAGATACTTGTGTTTTTAATCAAGTTTCACTTAACCCGATTACATCAAACCCTTCAGTTTATATCCAGGCTTCTAATTTGGAAAAGTGGACCTGTACACTCCATGCATTCAAGTAGGCCAATCTCAAACCCTTCGTGTCCTGGTTCCCTCTGCTAATGTAGAAAGGGCTCTATGTCTCCAGCTATTACCAAGAGTAAACATAACACTAACTTATTAACACAGTTAGCAGGTGTCCATATTAATTTATGTCTAACCACCCCAGATTTATCACTAGTCATATCAAACATGCTTACAGATAAAAATACTGCTGATGTATCAGATAACAAAACTGAGACAGCTTCTAGGTCATAATAGTTAAAACTAGCCAGTAGTAATTTATCCTGTATGCTGGAGGCCTCGGTGTCCTTCCTTGGACACTGATGCCCTTCCAGCACATATATCCCATACATATACCCTGTAGCTACATAAGCTCCCCACAGTAACAAAAGTCCAAGTATCATTAGACCATTATTGCCCTTCATACTTTTATGTGATTTGTAAGTAACAAATAAAATTATTTTTATAGCAGCCTCCACTCAGCCTCTCTCTGTAGACTCACACCAGTGACTCATGCCACTCCTGCATGACATATGGCATTTGCTTGGTAAACACCACCTTCATGATGTGCTGCTGTTGGATGAGGATTGTTCTGGCAACACAGTACACATGGCCCTAAATAGTTGTGTACAAACACACACAACAACTGTAAGATAGTGGGCATGAAAACAGCAAGAGGAAGGAGCTGCTGTTATAACTATACTTCTCTAGTTGGACTAAAGAACTAGAACTCTACTACCGGGACCTTCAATTTAGGGTAAAAAAGAGTTAGTGTGTTTGTCTGAGTTGGCTGAAGTGAATTGTTATTTGTGCAATTAACTAAGTGTAGAAAGAGCTGTAAATTAGGGGGAGAGGCTTAGCTAGAAGGAAGTCAGGTGTTTTGGATTTAAAAACTGCCCTAGATAGCTTCTGGCAGAGAACAGCAAGAGGAAGGCATTTCTGTTATAACTATACTTCTCTACAGGGACTATATTGCCCTCCTTCCCTCCCCTCCACCACCCACCCAAAGCCAGTTCTACTTTTATAGGCACAGGATTTGACTGACAACAGGAACTTCCTGTTTGGAAGTAGGAAAAGAGTGATTGCAGAGCCACAAAAGACTCAGCATCCTAGAAGGAAAAGAATAGTTCTCCATCCCCCCCCCAACTGCTGGAGGTTTGACTCTTAGCAAGTAAGGAGACTACTGAGAGATATAGGAACTTCTTGTCTCAGAACAGGAAGATCAGGAGCTTAAAGGGCATGGAGGCAGTGAGTAAGTAGGGAGAAAAAAAATAAACAGAGGAAAGAGTAAGTATTCAAAACAACAGTTAAGGGGCCAGAAATAAGACATTATGGGAGTAGTGCAGTGCAATGACTATGGAGCGGCAGTCTTCCAGGAGATGTTCTGGAGGGTGCAGTGTTGTCCCATCTGCAGGCACTCTCTGGGCTGAGAGAGGAGGTTGCTCACCTCCAGACTGTGTTGACCAGGATTTGGAGGACCTCCTCTCCCACCCAGGGGCCACCAGCACCACTACTGTTGCCTCAGAGGTTGCTAAGAAAGATGAGCGGTTGGACCACAGTGGGCTTAGGAGAGTGAGGGTGGTGGGACAGAGGCACATTCCTCCAGTTGTACCTCTCCACAATTCATATGCCATTCTGGCAAAGTGTGATTCCTCTATGGAGGCACCCGCAGTGGAGACCAAGGAGGATGCTGGGAACCACCACAAAGGAGAACCACAGGAGGGTGGCATGGGACCCCACAAGGGAAGGAAACAACTCCTGATGGGGGACTTCATTGTTAGGAGGGTAGAACTGTTGGAGGAAGGGGAGAGGGAGGTAAGGAACCTGCCTAGTGCCATGGCTTGGAGGGACAGGGAGCGAATCCTCAGGATCATGAGAGCAGCTGCACGGGGGAGGAAGATGGATGTCATTGTCCACCTAGGGACAAATGACCTGGCTCAGAAAGGGATCAGAGCAGTGCAGGAAGAGTTTGTGGAGTTGAGGAGGAGCCTTAGACAAGTAGCACACATGGTAACCTTCTCGGAGGTGCTGCCTGTCTATGACATGGGTGAGGTTGGGGTGCTCCACACCGTGGGACTGAATCAGTGGTTGAAAAACTGGTGCAGAGCTCAGGGGTTTGGCTTCATTGGGGACTGGGGGTCTACCTTGAGTGTTGCAGGTCTATACTGGCATGATGGTCTGAATATGTCCACGGGGAGAACCAGGATCCTAGGTGATAGGTTTAAATGCTTCATTGGCAATAGGGTTGTCAGAACCCTCTGAAGTTATGGGTTCTAGTTCTAGTCTAGAATTTTTGAAAAAGTTCTAGAGTTCTAATCTTTTTTAGAACTTTTTAGAGTTTGAACCCTATTTTTTAATTGTGCTGCCAGTAATGAAAATAGTAATGAAATACATGTAAAGGAAAAACTGTTTAGTATAAGGGGGAGATAAAGGATCATGTGTGACACTGATAGGAATACAACTAGGTTTATCTATGGTTTCTTCTGTTTGCTAAACCCAGCAACTTAATATGTAACAGGCCCACCGACCCACTCATATGTTAAAAGTTTTTCTGCTGCATCTGCATCATAGTTCCTTAGTGAAAGAAAGAGGCACATTAGCCATTTATGTACTCAGTTATATATACTCTTCATCATGAATTATTAAAAAAAATAACGATATTACCTAATTTCAGCTATTTGCTGCTTTGTGTTTTAAATGAGTAAATCAAAAGTTGCTATGTTTAAAAGAAAGCTTTTATAACAAAGTCAAGCCAAGGTACTGCAGCCACAGCACATGGAACTGCTGGAAAACATATTATGTCATAACGTAGTCAGTCAAGACATTTGAATAAAAAAAATATGCCAGTCATTGTTGCTGGCAAAAAATGCATGTAATTTTCTAAGATAATGCATACATATACCAACATTCTTGTTGGCAAATTGAAGTAATACATACAACTTTCAAAGAAGATGCATTTTTCCAGCTGATACGTCAATAAAAATCTGTATTTCAGTCACATAAATAAAAAAAGTGGTTTCCTCACTGCATACTAACTTAAGGAACATTTAATGTAGTTGCAGCTGTTGGCATGTGATGTTTAAGAGACAGTGTCTGTCAACCCCATTATGTATCAAATTATCACTACGTTGAAAAGCAAAAACACTTTATGATAGGTCACATTCTGTGAAAACTGCTGATGCAGATTTTCTTTTATTTCTGATTCTTTTATTCTTGTTTTTAAAGGGACAGGACACTTGTGCTAGGTGGCAGCAGTTTGTAATGTGTTTAATAATAAAAATATATATACTGTATATATATATATATATATATATATATATATATATATATATATATATATATATATATATTATATCTATAGTAGGTTCCATAGTGGGCAATCGGTGTAGCCCTGCCATACCATCAGTATGTCATTATCTTTTTCCTCACCATCCCCAGCCGATCATGAATCTGTAAATGAAAGGACTAAAACAACACCCACCTTTCAACCCAGCACCCATTTCACTTTTCTTCCACCACCCTCATCTATGCAGTAGCACCCATACCACCCTTAAACCCATGTGTTAAAACCAAGCCACAACCCTCACCCCCTCAAGCACGTATTCCACCCTCCTCCCTCACCCAAATGTTTAAACTACCCACACTTAGTCATGAACTACCATTCATGTCACCCTTCTCCGTCCCCACCTTGTTAAAACCCACCCCAACCATCACCCATGTACTAACAACTATGCCATGTTTCTCCCTCCTGCATCCATGTTAAAACCAACCCCCAACCCTAACCCATGCACTAGCATCCATGCCATCTTTCTCCCTCTTGCATCCATGTTAAACCAACCTTCAGCCCTTTCCCACCCTCTAGCACCCATTCTACCCTCTTCCCCCTCTCAAATGCTAAAACTACCACATGCTTACTCAAGAAAAATGAAACTCTTGCCTCCAAATGAGCTGTACTTAACTGTTCCTTAATAAACAAAACTTATGTGAAAAACTGTCTTTCAATTGTTTTCTTATGGACAACATTCTGCACAGTCCTCTTCATGGAACCAGTAATTTGAGAGTTAGTTGCTATTATGCCATGGTCTGTGCACAACAGAATGTTAAACATGAGGTACTGTGGTATGAAACCTATGCTTACAGAATATGTGCTCAACCATGACATAGGTAAAACTCCAGATGACTCTGTTTCCTGGAAGAGACTTGTAACAAGATGCTGACCACAGAAACATAACAATACAAAATACAGTTTTTCTCATAAATTTTTATTCAGTAAGATAAGTTACATATAGATCATTTTGGTGTATGGCTCACATTTCTGTAATTGAAAAAATAATAAACAGCTACCAATTAGAAATCACTGTTTTGTCCTCTTTAAAATTGAAAAATAGACTGCCCCCAGTCCCAGCCCATACTGATGCACCACAAAGTCACAGAAGGTAAATCCAAAAATAGATGTTTGCACTTTAACTATAAATAATAAGATACAGAAATGATTGACATGACAGTGCCCCTTTTATGCCAAATTTGGGCCTGTTCCCACTGATGTTAAAATTGCCCTGTATATAAAACTTGTTGACTTTAGACCCTAACTACAAGGCAGTTTGCCATGAAATGTTGAAAGTGTTGTTGGGTATATAATCCAAGGTAGTAGATCGAGAAAGGAGAGAGACAACCACAGTCATCACAGTCTGTAAAAGTTTCCTTTTTGGTGCAGTGAGACTCTGTCCCACACAGTATTTACCAGCCACCATCATCTGAGTTGTCATCACCATCAATATCCACAACATCAATCACTTCAGGATCAGTTTGTATACTCTTGTAAGGATATGAAAATCTTGACTTATTAACTTTAATAAAAGTTAATGTGTGTGCATTTTCTGGCAGCAACCTATTTCTGGTGTCTGTCACAATATTGCCAGCTGCACTAAACATGTATTCTGAAGAGACACTTGTTGCAGGATAACCAATATATGTACGGGCTTCATCATACAGCTCTGTCCAAATCAACTTTTTTGATCGTCAGTATTCAAAAGGACATGCATCAATAGGAATAGGCAATTCTTGCAGATAACTGTCTACCATGATGAACAGAGACCGCTCAGAAGAGGAATCAGCATAAGCTGGTATGGCAGCAATTTGGGAAAGGTTTTGCCACAGATTTAGCTTGCTAGTAAGGGTTGAAGAAGTGGCAGTTGTGGAACAACTACTGTTAATGTTTGGGGACTTTTCCAGTTCTGTGTCCTTTTGTGAAGATGAACCTGCATGTTGTGGTGATGACAACCTGAGGGTACTGTGCATGTCTCTGTTTGACTCCTGTGAGAGCTGCAGCTCATCTAGCAACAGACATTTGTACTGCTCTATATCACCTGTTTCTGGAAGATGTATAGCCTTGAACCTGGGATCTAAGGGAGTTTCAAGGATGTAGTGTTTTGATTTCATCATTGCAACTAATTTATCATTGGTTTTGAAGCGCTCACTCATTCTCTTTATGAGATTCCCATGATACAGGCGACATGTTGTCTGAGCTTCAGATGTGTATTTTTCTATTTGTAGATTTAGAACACTAAGATGATATGAAATCAGCATTATGAGTGGGGTAACCTGACTCACAGATGTGCCTTCAGAAGACATGTCCCTTGTGGCTGTCTCAAAAGGAGCTAGGATGCAGCACACTGTCTCTATTAATTTCCACTGCAGCACAGACAGCATAATGCCATCTCCAATAATGTAACTGGAGCAATACTCATGTACAGCTTGCTTTTGCTCCAAGAGGCACTGCAGCATATAGATCGTTGAGTTCCAATGAGTGGAAACATTTTGAATCAGCTTTTGCTGGGGCAGCTTGTGTCTTTTTTGCAGTTCGGACAATGTCTGTATAGCCTTGTTTGAATGTGAAAAGTGAGTCACAATTTATTTGCAAACAGCAATCATACCATCCACTTGTGTTTCATTGCTGAGAAATCATGTAACAATTAAATGTAAGTAATGTGCAAAGCAAGAAGCATGCATAAATCCTCCATCCTGTACTGCTTTTAAGATGTTGGCTCCATTGTCACTTACTATGAAGCCACATTTTAGACCATGAGAATAAACCCATTTGTCAAGGAGGTCATATAGTTCCTGCAAAATGTTTGCAGCTGTATGACTTTGCCCAAACTTCTTTATATGCAGCAGCAACATCTTCTGGGGTGTCTTTGTTTTTGAAGAACCACAAGAAAACATGACACAATGAGCGGTAAGGGACATATAATCAATGTTTTGAGTGCAGGTCCACATATCTGTTGTGACATGAATAACACCACCCTCTACAGTTTTAAGTGCAAGCATCACTGTCACTTTTAAAGCCTGATAAA
Source organism: Neoceratodus forsteri (assembly GCA_016271365.2). Taxonomy (NCBI): domain Eukaryota; kingdom Metazoa; phylum Chordata; order Ceratodontiformes; family Ceratodontidae; genus Neoceratodus; species Neoceratodus forsteri. The sequence continues at coordinate 1,361,368,880 of CM028130.1, read as the reverse complement.
TGTTTGGTATTTCAACATAGGTAAAGTACCTTCAATGAGGAACATTATAACAAGGCTCTGCTAGTTTCAAGAGCTCCCTAAAATCCTCATGATCTACCAAAGAGCATGGAAGAAGAGCTACAGCTAACAGTTCACCAATTCTGTGATTAACATGAAGGGTCTTTGGATGATTTTTAGTAAAGGTATTCTTTCTTTCAAATGCCTGAGACAGTGTTAGCTGTTTACAACATGTCTCTGCTGGTTTATTATACACTGTGCTTCGATGGGCAGATGGACACTGGGATGCTGGACTAGGACTTATACATTCAGTGCCATCACTGGATGTGCAGCTGGTACTAATGGTGCTGGCATTGGTAGTAACAGCGATCCTAGGGCTGGCAGTGGTTCTGTCCGCATCAAGTTCAGACACTTCAGTACCCATTTCAGATTCCTGACCCTTCTCATGTGTGGTCTGGAAGATGGAGGACATGGGTTTTGGAAGATCAAACAAAAGAATGCTTTTTCAGATGGCGTTTAAGAGCTGTAGTGCCAAGGCATGACACAACATTACCACGGCTTACACTCTGTTTACACAGGGAACAAATTGCTCTGCATGGATCAGTTTTACTGACAGAGAAATAATTCCACACCTCAGATGTGACAGATTTTGTTTGAATGCTAGGAAGATAGCTAAAGACTGATTGCATCTTTTCACCTGTGCTAACAGAACCCGGGACATGCTCCTTGGTGCTAGAAGAGTGGATAGAAGACTCTGATGGATTTTCATTGTTGGCAGTCACAGAAGTGGTGGATTCAATGGATATGTTCTTTTCATTGCCAACAGTGCTGGATGTATTTGCAAGTGCACTACCTGATTCATTGTCAACAGACTTGCTCATTTCACTTTGTTGAGGAAGTAATGATATGTCGCAAGACACAACGTCGGACTGAGACAAAGAGCTACTGTCTGAGTCTGAGTCAGAGAGGGGCTCACTGTCACTTGCATTATTACTGCTAGTCACAGGGATTTTAACAGCATGAACGGCATACCTTATGGTGCCTCTCCGTGTGACCGCTGCAGCTGCACAGATTTTCTTAAAAGGTCCCCTTTTACCACACTTCGCTGTTGCTCTTTTGCTGTTTGTTGAATTTTTTTCACGTGAAACATTTTGGTTATTTCTGCTTGCACCAGGATTACCACTACCATCAAAACCTGCTCCAACACCAGCACCAGATGCTTCATCTATGTTGGTGTCAGCCATAACAGTATCAGTATACTTCAGGGAACACACCCACACAATTCCTGTGTAAGAAACAGTGCGATCTGTGATCACTGGCTACAACTCCAAAATTTTATTTTGGCTATGTGACACTGTGATGCAGTGGACTGAAAGTAATTGAAGAATATGACGGTTTGCAACTAAAGGATCCCAGGTTCAAGGCTTACAGAATTATTGGGTTGCTGGTCATAGGCATGCACATAGCAGTCAAGGGGCACACAGCAGTAGGGTGATGGACTGACCACAAGAGATGGAGTTACACACACAAACAGAGGAAAGAGATTTTTCTGTCTCTCCTCCCAACAAGGAAATATATTTTTAGGCTTCTGTCATGTATTTTAGGATAATGCCACCATAAAACTGCCCACTGGGCTTCACACAGTAACACACACTGGGTAAGGTACAGTGCAGTCAAGGGACGCACAGCAGCAGGGTGATGGGCTGACCACAAGAGACGAAGTTACACACACAAACCGAGGAAAGAGATTTTTCTGTCTCTCCTAACAACGGGGAAATATATTTTTAGGCTTCTGTTGTGTATTTAAGGATAATGCCACCACACAACTGGCCACTGGGCTTCACACAGTAACACACACTGGGTAAGGTACAGTGCAGTCAAGGGGCACACAGCAGCAGGGTGATGGACTGACCACAAGACACGGAGTTACATACACTAACTGAAGAACAAGATTTTTCTGTCTCTCCTCCCAACAGGGAAATATATTTTTAGACTTCTGTCATGTATTTAATGATAATGCCACCACATAACTGGCCACTGGATTTCACATGGTAACACACACTGGGTAAGGTACAGTGCAGTCAAGGGGTTCACAGCAGTAGGGCTTCTGTCACATATTTAAGGATTACCACCACCACCACACAACTGGTCACTAGGCTGCACATGGTTACACACAGTGGGGGTGGGGTACAGTGCAGTCAAAGGGAACAAAGTAGCAGGGCTATCGGCTGGCTACGCCGCAGGAGAAAAGCATCAAAAATTTCCTTGTGCTGCTCTTGTATTAGAGGACAGGACTGTTTTTTTTAGGGTGAAAGAGGTTTAAGAGGAAAGGATCCCCATGAGCACAGAAGACTTCTGACAAATTATATTTATGTTTGCTTGCACGCATGTTCAAGAAACATAGTGCTATCATCCGAGTTTTCGGAGGGTGTGGCAGCCCTCTTCCAATTCAGGCAGTGTGTTTGCAGGCACGGATGCAGTTCTGCAATGCCTGCTGGAGCTGTCTATGACAGCAGTCCAAAATGCAGTGGAGTACAGTTGAAAGGGGGAGCTATGCTTCAGTGAGCAGTGATAAGATATCGCCTGCTCATGAGTGCTCCCCCTACACACACACACACACACACACACACACACACACACACACACAGCATACTGCGTGCTGGCTCCCCACGCACACTGTGTAGCCGACGGGGGTACCCAATCCCCTGTCGGCTCTGCTGTGCCCCCCAAAACAGAGTTCCATATGCCATGCTGGGTGCCCACCCCAGTGTGGCTACACTTCATATACCCGACGGGGGTTCCCAATCCCCCATTGGCTCCACTGGTCCGCCCCCGAGAGTAAAGGGTGCCAGGCTGGGAGCCCACCCCATTGTGGCAACACATGCTATCACTAATGCGGGTGCCCAATCCCCCGTTGGATCCACACCCCCCATCAGCCGTCCTTCTGCCACGTTGGGAGCCCACCCCGGCATGGCAAATGTCCCGCGATGTCGCTATTTAAAAAAAAACTAAAACTCAAAAACGGTCCTCACTGTCTTTTTCCCCACCCACGCCCATCCACTGTGCACCCTGCCTCCCCACACCCCATACTACCGGACCTCCTGCGCGACGATCTCGTGGACCGGGAACACGTCTGCACTCTTCAAAGCCGACGAACTGAGGAAATGCCGTAAGCTGTATAATGGGATAGATAGGGTTTTTCAACTTTGCTACATATCTCAGGCATTTTTTGGAATTTTTGCACCAAATTTTCAACATGGGGTTTTTGGGACCCCTTCTTATGAATGCTCTCACTGTCATGGCGTTAATCGGCCCTGAAGGGTGATTTTTCAGTCACTGTGTGAAATCATCTTTTGGGACTTAGTAATGAAATGACACTGCCACTGTTCATAAGGTGGGCTTTCAAAAAGCCAATGTTGAAAATTTGGTGGAAAATTTCCTAAAAATGACTGTTTTACTAGTGTGCGTTGCGCAGTTCCTACGCACACTCGTAAGTTCGCAAATTTTCAATATTTTTAATCCAGATTTTCAACATTGCTATTTTACCACACCCTCCTTACAGCAGTACAGCTGTCATTACATCTTGCCCAAAACATGTTTCCTGAAACATGTATCCTCACTTTCCAGGTGCGGCTATGTCGTGCGAAATCAATGTATGGGACACATTAAGAAAATCACAGTGACACTGTTCATGAGCAGAGGTATTAAATGGCTATCTTGAAAATTTGGTGAAAAAATTCCTAAAGTGACTGTTTTAAAGCGTGCGTTACGCAGTTCCTATGCATGCTCGTAAGTTTGCAAATTTTCAATATTTTCACTCAGATTTTCAACATTGCCATTTTATTACACTTCCTTATGAGCAGTGCAGCTGTCATTTGTCACATCTTGCCCAAAATGTGTTTCTTCCCACGTAGCACACAATGGCGCAGTTGGTGTTCGAAATCAATGTATGGGACACATTAAGAAAATCACAGTGACACTGTTCATGAGTAGAGGTCTTAAATGGCTATGTTGAAAATTTGGTGACAAAGTCCATAAATGACTGTGTTAGGTGAGCATTGCGCAGTTTCCATGCACCCTCGTAAGTTCATGACTTTGTAATATTTTCAGTCCAGATTTTTACCAGTGGCATTTTTCCACACTTCCTTATGAACAGTACAGCTGTAATTTTTCACAACATGGCCGAAATGTGTTTTCACACTTTCAGTGCAGAGATGAGTGGTCTGTATGGGAAATCATTGTTCGGGACAGATAAAGAAAATCACAGTGACACTGTTCATGATCGGAGGTTCCAAAATGCCTGTGTTGACAATCTGCTGTAAAAAATCCCCAAACTAATTACATTACGGATGTGCATTGCACAGTTTCTATGCACGCTCATGACTTCACCAGTTTTTTTAATATTTTTACTGCAGATTTGCAACATTGCCATTTTTACACTTCCCCATGAAAAGTACAGCTGTCATTTTCACATCCTGTTTGAATGTGCTTGCACCTGTGGTGCTAAATGGCGAAGTCGCCAGCATAAGCGCTTTCAGCTAACAAACTGATATTGCCACTGTTCATGAGGTGGGGGTCTCAAAAAAACCATGTTCAAAATTTGGAGTGAAAATACCAACGAATGCCTGAGGTGTTAGGATTTTCAGCCATAACGCCCCACCCTGTAGAGAATGACAGGCATTAGGGGTGTGACTTGGGATTCTTGCCTGTAATGCTCATACCATTCCACACCCTGCAGCCAGTGAGAGGCATTGAGGTAAGCCTTGGACTCTTCGGCCCCAAAGTTCACCCCATTCTCCCATACCACTCTCATCTCACCGTATTTCCTGATGGAATAGGGTGCGCATAAGGGCCAAAGACCCCAAGGCACACCGTGACACTTGTCAGTGTCTGCAGGGTAGGGTGTGGTGAAATGGCGTGGCCGTTATGCCTGATAACCCAAAGGCACACCCCAATGCCTGTCACTCTCTGCAGGGTGGCGGTGGGGTTGGCTTCAGTTCAATACTTCACTGCCATTTCTATTATGCAGCTCTGTAACTTCTACACTACCAATGCCAATGCCAACAAGCAAACATTCACCATTGCCAAATGCTTGTTTTGTTTTGTCACTTAGAGATTTTTTCCCATTGTTGATTGACTTTGAAACATCAAATTAATTAACTTCAGTTGCTGCATTCAGCCCCTCCTCCAGCCAGCGAGCTCTCTCCCTCCCAGGCACCACCAGATGTTAGATGAATTAGTCTACTTGACTCTGACCTAAATTCATGATTTAGAGATAGAGCTGCAGTAAGAAGTCTCATCAAGTTACAGGAACTTAAATCTGTTCCTTTCTGTCTTTTTTTCCCTCCCAGTCCCAAGTCCCCGGCCCCTATAGTGGGGCCTATACAGTCAGCACTGCTGCAGACTTCTCAGAATCCATTGCATTCCTCCTTTCTTTCTGCGGCCCCTCCACTCTGCCTGTTCCTTATTTTCCCCCACCCTTCATTCAATTTGTATTTTTTTAATTTTCAAAGATCACAGCCTCAGCTCGCACACAAATGAAGAGATGAGACTGAGCGGCAAGTGCTCTGCACACTAGCAGATTGCAGCTTCTTCTCCTCCTAGCCACACAGTTTGCTCCACCTTCCAGGCTCCCACAAGGCTTTCCCGACTTAAACCACCTGACTTGACTGCATATCAACTGGTTAGGTGGTGAGATGCTTGGAGTGCAAAATGCGCAAGCATGAGATGGAGTCATCACTGAAAACAGCTGCCCCGGGTGCTTGGAGTGCAAAATGCGCACGCGTAAGACGGAGTCATCACTGAAAACAGCTGCCCCTCCATAGCTGTAAGGGACCACCGGGCAGAGTCGGGAGGAGCGTGGGGAAGGAGTCAGCAGTCGGGACCCCCTCACCGAGCTGGTGCAGAGAAGTAAAAGAAAAAGTAAGCTGCCCCCTGATTCAAACCCTTTTGCAAACCATCTAGTGTTCAAGTTCTAAATTAGAACTGGAACACCAGGGTTCGAGGAGGGTTTGAATCTTTCTCAAACTAGTTCTGACAACACTAATTGGCAAGCATTTAAACTAGCCAAGAGGGGAGGCACTGGAAAGGAGCAGGGAAATCCTAACCCCCCCAAACAAAATTAGGGTAGTAAGTGAGGCAAACATCAAGATAGAGGCATCAATAGGGAGAAGGGTAGGGGTAAATGGAGAAAATTGCAAAGGCAATAAGGACAGGGATGGGGCAAAAATGGGTAAGGCTGTCAAAAAATGGAGGGTAATGAGTACCAATGCCCATAGTCTGGGCAACAAGCTCCCTGAACTGGTGGACTTGATGGAAGAGGGGTGCCTGGACATCATGGCAGTCACAGAAACATGGTACACAGGAAACCATAACTGGAATGTTAACATACCAGGGTACACAACCTGCAGGAGAGACAGGTAGGGTAGAAGAGGGGGAGAAGTAGCTCTGTATGTATGGGAAGGGATAAAAGCAATGGAAAAAAAAGATTAAACAAGGAAGAAAGGAGGAACTGTGGGTCACCTTAGAGACTGGAAATGGCACCACAGTCCGCAAAGGGGTTGTATACAGACCCCCATGACAGGGGGAGGGAACATACAAGGATATGATAGAAAGCATCCTTAGGGTGGCAGAGACTGTTGATGGGGGACCTGAATATGCCAGATGTTAACTGGAGCACCTTTGCTACAGCCACATTCAAGAACAGGGCCATTCTCGATGCCCTACAGGGGGCATGCCTCAGACAGCTAGTGTTGGAACCCACTCAGGAGGGAGCAATCTTAGACCTCATACTTTCAAATGGGGACAGTGAGAGGATTTCAGATCTAGAAGTGGTAGCCATCTGGGAACAAGTGACCACCAAACAGTGTGGTTCTTGATAAACTCGGCTGCAGAGTAAAGCCATACAAAAGTGAGGGTACTGCACTTCAGGAGGGCTGACTTTGGAAAGATGGGAGAGTGCCTTAGAAAAGCACTAGCAAATCGGCAAGAAGGAGGGGTGGAGCAACAATGGAGAAACATTAAAACTGCCATCACAGAAGCAACAAGCCTTTGTGTGAAGCAAATAAACAAATCAAAACAAAAGAAAAAGCTACTATGGTTCTCAAAAGAGGTGGCGGGGAAGGGTAGGGAGGAAAAGATAGCATTTAGGAAGTATAAGGAAACACAGAAGGAGCAGGACAGACAACTGTGCCAGTTAAGGCAGAAGGAAGCAGAGAAAGCAGGGAAGGCAGTCAGAATAGCAAAGGCCCAAACTGAGGAAAAGATAGCCAACTCGGTTAAGAATGGGGATAAAACCTTTTATAGGTACATTAGGGAGCATAGAAAGACAAACAGGGATGGTGAGGCTGAATAGACTGGACGGTGGGTGGGCAGAGATAGACAGAAAAAAAGCAGGGATACTGAATGAATATTTTGCTCAGTATTCACAAAAAAGGAGGAGGGGAGGTACCTAATCCAATTAACAGAAGCACTCTGGATAGAGGGATCAATCCCACTGCTTTCACAGAAGAAAGGGTTCTGAAAGAACTCCAAAAACTGAAAGTGGACAAAGCAATGGGGTCTGGCAGGATTCACCCCAGAATTCTAAAAGAATTAAGGGGAGAACTAGTGACACCACTGACTACCCTTTTTTACAACTCATGGGAGGATGGTGTGGTACCTGAGGACTGGAGGAGGGTGGATGTGATTTCCCTTCATAAAAGTGGGAGCAAGACAGAGGCAGGAAAACTATAGACCTGTCAGTTTGACCTCTGTGGAAGAGAAAGTGATGGAATCACTTTTGAAGGAAAGAATTGTTGAGTACCTAGAGGCCAGTGGGGCACAGGACCCAAGGCATCATGGGTTCACAGCGGGAAGGTCATGCCAGATGAATCTAATCAATTTCTTTGAGTGGGCGACCAAAGTAGTAGACCAGGGAGGGGCTGTGGACATGGAATACCTAGACTTTAGCAAGGCATTTGACACAGTCCCACACAAAAGACTAATAAACAAATTAGCCAGCCTGGGAGTGGCTCCCTGGGTGGTTGCCTGGGTAAAACATTAGCTGAACAACAGGACACAGAAGGTAATAGTAAACGGAGTCCACTCTGAAAAAAGGGGGGTTACCAGTGGGGTACCATAGGGTTTAGTACTGGGTCCAGTCCTTTTTAATGTCTTTATAAATGACATTGCAGAGGGACTGGAAGGAAAAGTATGGCTCTTTGCAGATGACACAAAGATCTGCAACAGGGCTGATACATAAGGAGGTGTGGAAAGGATGAGAAGGGACTTGGCAAGGTTGGAGGAATGGTCAGAAGTATGGCAGCTTGGATTCAATGCAAAGAAGTGCAAAATAATGCACCTGGGAAACAAAAACCCAGGGGAAGAGTACACAATCGGGGGGTAGTAACAACAACAAAAATGGAAGGATACCTGGGGTAATCATATCAGATGACCTTAAGGTTGGCAAGCAATGTGAGAAGGCAGTAGAGAGGGCTGGGGGGATACTGTGATGTATAGGGAGAGGCATCACCAACAGTAAACAGGAAGTTGTTATTCCTCTGTACAAACAGTTGGTGAGAGCCCATCTGGAGTACTGCATCCACTTCTGGTGACCCCATCTCCGCAAGGACATAGACAGAATGGGGACAGTCCAGATGATGGCAACTAAAATGGTGTAGGGTCTGCAAGAGAAGCCATAAGAGGAGAGACTAAAGGAGCTTACTATGTATACCCTTGAGGAAAGGCGGGAGAGGGGGTACATGATAGAAACTTTTAAGTACCTCACTGGAATCAACAAAGTCCAAGAGAGTAGCATCTTTCAGAAAAATAGATGTGCAAGAAAAAGGGGACACAATTTGAAGATAGAGGGGGGATGTGCTCAGGGGCAATGTGAGGAGGATTTTTTCACAGAGGTAGTGGTGGACACATGGAACAGCCTTTCTGAGGAGGTTGTGGGATCTAAAACTGTGGGAGAATTCAAGAATGCATGGGACAGGCATAAAGCAATTCTTGTGGTGTGATAGAAAGAAAAAGGTTGTTGGCTAACTAGGATCTGCAGCTTATCCAGTAGGTAGGGAAATGGGCAAACTAGGTGAGCCAAGCAGTCCTTATCTATCATCAAAGTCTATGTTTCTATACTGCATTGTACAATATATCCATGTACAAGTAGATGGCAACAGCAGGACACCAATGTGGCTTCATCAGCACACATGGATATGGGAGGTGCACAGTGTACACATGTAGGTTGGGTAGTAGGTATCACCACTATAGTCAAAGTTCTAAACTATATCCCCATAGTGTATAGCACTGTACCTGTATGTACCACAACCAGGTACTGTAGTGTGTAAAGGGTGCTGCTGTGTCCAGAGAGCCACATTGGTGTACCACAATGCAGATGGTTGGATGGTGCCTGATATCACTGACATATGCTGCACAACATCAATATGTGACACGTCAAGGTACAGTGTGCAGACATGGGCCAAGGGCAACACCCTGTATTGCAGAGTGCTTGGAGTATGGCCAGGCACATGAAGGTGAAACAGGTGTGGACTGTGTCAGTGATCATCACACTGCATGTGTCCATCACCAGCACTGCATGATACTGTTTGGTAACATCACTGCAGATGTACATGTACAATGGCACATTGGGCCTTTACTGTCATAGCAATTTCATAGCTGAGACCATCACAAATGGTGATGGCACACATATACATATATGGATATGTCCAGTTACCCCAACAAGTGTAATAGGAATGACATAACGTGCCATCACCAGCATAGTTACAGATGTCTCCTGGGGTGATTGGACTGTGGAGAACATTACACATGACATAGTTCTGCAATACACCAATATTGAACTTACCATGACAGCATTACCATACAGACAATGAACGTGTCAAACAAGAACATAGAATACTCATACATATACCACAACACAGTGCTAGAGGTATTGGACAAGCTGTGGTGCAGAACATGCACATAGGCCAGAGACAATGTCAATTAGTAGTGAGAATGGGCAGCTGCAGAAGCCATATGGCAGACCTCTACCTATGGTAACCTGCCCTTGAAGGTGTGCAGCCCTCAGGTTGGTGAGGCACTCCAGATCATGCCTGCTGAGGTCATCCTACCATTGGTGGAATTGTGCTCATCTTCTCAACCTGGGGTGACCCTCCTGACCACCATCTCCTAGATCTGTATTTTCACTGCCTTTGACACACCCTTGTCTGACTCCCCAAATATGGCCCCCTCCTTCACCACCTCCCTCACAAGGACTTTCCCTTCAACAGTGGTGAACCACCAGTTCATCACTCTCTCCTCCTTTGACACCCTGCCTGGACATTGTACAAAATCCACATGCTGTATCAGGCACTGGACACCTCCCGTGAGGCTTGTGGTGGTTATCGTCCCGCTAATAATGCTGTATATGTACATAGCAGATACAAACTGAGGTACATCACCCTGAGCATGAGTACATCAGTGCACTCATGTGTGGTCACGTCCAGCATGAAAAGACTCCTTGTGAGAGCAAACACCACTTATGATTGCAATGGTCACTGCTCCAGAGGGCCTGCACAACATCATTCTGGGTGGTCAGGGGGCTGGTGGTAGGGCACCTGCAATTAGGGCAGTGGGAGGAGGACACCAGTAAGGACTGAGTCACACCACAAAGTCACAGGTAAGCAGGACTGCAACCCGACTGAGTGGCGCAAGGCACTGCCAAAGCTGACAACCCACAAACCCACCCAAGGAATGCACACAGGGCAACTGGCAGTGCAGAAACAGCACAGAGCACCCCTGAGAACAGTGCAACAGGGACAGCGGCCCCACGGGGACCATGTGTAATGCAGCAGGGCACCATGGCAATGGCACCATGGCATGCACACTGGCCCACATGTACAGTGCCACTGGGAGGAGGTGTGAAACATCAATGGTCTCTCATGGTCCGGCCATGTGACCACGGGGTCGGTGGCATGGATGACACAGCACCCTGACAGGGAGGTGCAGCACCAGACAGACACGGGTCAGAAGGGCCGACGTGGCACACAGCACAAGCACCAAAACCCAGGTAACACTGTGGCAGTGGCCACGAAGTGGCCATGATGACAGGGTGCCATGCACACAGTGGTGCACAGGGATACTGGCAGCCAGCAGCAGCACGTGACCCAGCACAGGAAAGACCCACCGACTGCATCTGTGGACAGTGTACACACAATGGGATGGGGGAGCTACCGCCGCTCCCTTCCAGCTACCAATGTGGCATGAATCACTTCCTCTGTACCTCTGCCCTAGCAGCTCCTGTCACTACCTTCCAGCCACCAATGTGGCAAGAAAACCCCCTCTGCTCCTCATGCTGTCTCCTGCAGCTCCCCCGCTTGAGACCTCAGTGGCATGTCCCCCTCTCCTTCCTGCTGGCCACTTCTTCCTGTGCCCACTCGCTCCCCCAAATGCCTATTCTAGGACTATGGGGAAACCTAATGGGAAAGTTAGAACTGATGCAGATAAACATCTGAGGAGCCAATTATTGTAGTATTTGTTGTCGCAGAAAGAAGGTACTGGTGATGTTTCCATACAAAACAAGCATTTGTCAATACCGAATGTTGATTGTGTTCGTCCATTGAGCTTGTTCACTGCCCCTCTGTCACTCGCTCAGTCTGTTTCGTCTGGTACTTCAGGATGGTGTTTCATACTGGGCTCCTGCCTGCATTGGCACCTTTTTCTGCCCAATAAGAAATCTGCAGCTGTCCTGACAGAGCTCCTTTGAGGTGACTCACTCCCCCTCTCTCACTTGCTCATTCTGTTTCTACCGGCTCTGCAGGCTGCCCTTTTGTAGAGGGCTCCTGCCTCTGTTGGTGGCTTTTTCTGCCCACAAAGAAATCTGCAGCAGTCCTGACACAGGTCTGTTAGCCTGCTCACTCCCCCTCTCATTCACTCGCTCTGTTTCTGCTGGTGCTGCAGGCTGGCCTTTTGTACTGGGCTCCTGCATGCATTGCTGCCTTTTTCTGCCAACAAAGAAATCCTCCGCAGTCACGATAGAGCTCTGTTGAGCTCACTCCCCCCCTCTCTCACTCGCTCGTTGTGTTTCTCCTGGTGCTGCAGGCTGACTTTTTGTACTGGGCACTTGACTCTGTTGGTGCCTTTTTCCGCCCACAAAGAAATCCGCAGCAGTCCCGACAGCTCTGTTGAGCTCGCTCACTCCCCTTCTCTCACTCGCTTATTCCATTTCTGCTGGCGCTGCAGGCTGCCCTTTTGTACTGGGCTCCTGCCTGCATTGCTGCCTTCTTCTGCCCACAAAGAAATTTGCAGCAGTCACAATAGAGCTCCGTTGAGCTCACTCACTCCCCCTCTCTCACTCGCTCATTCTGTTTCTCCTGCCGGTGCAGGCTGCCCTTTTGTACTGGGCCCCTGCATGCATTGCTGCCTTTTCCTGCCCACAAACAAATCCGCAGCAGTCCCAACAGAGCTCTGTTGAGCTCACTCACTCCCCCGCCTCATTATCTCATTCTGTGTTTCCTGTAGTTGCAGGCTACCCTTTTGTACTGGGCTCCTGCCTGCATTGCTGCCTTCTTCTGCCCACAAAGAAATTTGCAGCAGTCACAATAGAGCTCCGTTGAGCTCACTCACTCCCCCGCCTCATTATCTCATTCTGTGTCTCCTGTAGCTGCAGGCTACCCTTTTGAACTGGGCTCCTGCCTGCATTGGTGGCTTTTTCTGGCCACAAAGAAATCTGCAGCAGTCCCAACACAGCTCCATTGAGCTCGCTCACTCCCCCCCTCTCTCACTCACTCGTTCCATTTCTGCCGGCGCTGCAGGCTTGCCTTTTGTACTGGGCTCCTGCCTGCATTGCTGCCTTTTTCTGCCCACAAAGAAATCCGCAGCAGTCACAATAGAGTTCCGTTGAGCTCAATCACTCTGGCTCTGTCACTTTCTCGTTCTGTTTCTCTTGGCGCTGCAGGCTGTGCTTTTGTACGGGGCTCCTGGCTGCGTTTGCCCTTTGTCTGCCCACAAAGAAATCTGCAGCTGTCTTGACAGAGCTCCATTGAGGTTGCTCAATCTCCCTCTCTCATGCACTCATTCTGCGTGTCCTGGCGCTGCAGGCTGCCCTTTTATATAGGGCTCCTGCCTGTATTGGCACCTTTTTCTGCCCACAAAGAAATCTGCAGCAGTCCTGATAGAGCTCTGTTGAGCTCACTCAGTCCCCCTGTCTTACTCGCTCATACTGTTTCTCCCACCGCTGCAGGCTGGCCTTTTGTTCTTGGCCCCTGCCTGCATTGATGCCTTTTTCTTCCCACAAAGAAATTCGTAGCAGTCCTGACAGCACTCTGGTGAATTCGCTCACTCCCCCCTCTCACTCGCTCTCTTGTTCTGTTTCTTCCAGTGCTGCAGGCTGCCCTTTTCTACTGGGCTCTTGCTTTGGGGCTTTTCTGCCCACAAAGAAATCTGCAGCAGTCCCGACAGAGCTTAGTTGAGCTTGGTCACTCCCCCCCCCTCACTTGCTTGATCTTAATCTGTCCCAAACACTGATTTCCCTCAGTGACCATGCTGTTCTTCGCAGGAGTGCAAAAATATATTTTAGCCAGGATGTGAAAAATGACAGCTGTACTGTTCATACGGAGGTGTGAAAAAATGTTAATGGTGAAAATCTATTGTGAAAATATTACAAATTTGAAAGTTACAAGGGTGTGTGGAAACAGTTCAATGCACAATTGTAATACAGTCATGTTATGGAGTGTCGTCACCAAATTTTCAACATAGGGATTTTAGGACCTCTGTTCATGAACAGTGCCACTGTCATTTTCTTAATCTGTCCCTAACACTGATTTCCAACAGCGACCGTGTTATTCTGCAACAGACGTGCGAAAACACATTTCGGACAGGATGTGAAAAATGACAGCTGTGTTGCTCATAAGGAGGTGTGAAAAAATGCCACTGTTGAAAATCTGACTTGACAATATTATAAATCTGCAAAGTTATAAGGGTGCGTGGAAAGTGCACAATGCACATTTATATCACAGTCATTTGATGGGCTATCATCACCAAATTTTCAACACAGGCATTTTAGGACCTCTGCTCATGAACAGTATCACTGACATTTTCTTAATCTGCAATGAACAGTGATTTCCCACAGCGACCACGCTATTCTGCACCGAAAGTGTGAAAACACATTTCAGCCAGCATGGGAAAAATGACAGCTGTACTATTCATAAGTAGGTGTGGGAAAATGGCAATGTTGAAAATCTGGAGTGAAAATATTATAAATTCGCGATGTTACGAGTGTGCATAGCAACTGCGCAGTGCACACTCGAAAAACAGTCATTTTTTGGGGAATTTTTCCACCAAGTTTGCAACATAGGCTTTTTGAGAGCCCACCTCATGAACTCTGGCACTGTCATTTTGTTAATCGGCCCTGAAAGGAGATTCCGTGCAGTGACCCCGAAATTACCTTTTGGGGCCGATTAATGCCATGACAGTGCCAGAACTCACGAGGAGGAGTCCCAAAAACCACATGTTGAAAATTTGGTGCCAAAATTCAAAAAAATCACTGAGATATACATCAAAGTTTAAAAACACCATATTTATTCCATTATACAGCTTACCGGCATTTCCTCATTTCGCAGTTGGCTTTGAAGAGTGCAGACGTGTTCCCGGTCAAACGAAGATCATTGCGCTGTACTCCGGAGGTAAGTATGGGGTGAGGGAGGGTGTGGGGAGGCAGGGTGCACAGTTGGTGGGCACAGGTTATGGGAAGGGGGCAGGGAGACTGCCGAGGGACCGTTTCCTTTTTTCACAGGTAAAAAAAAAAAAAAAACATAGCAGAACCGTTTTTTGTTTTCAGGAGCATGTGGTATACTGGGGTGGACTCCCAGCATGCCAACGGACTCGTTCTTGGGGGGGGCAGCTGTAGCCAATGGGGATTGGGCACCCTATCAGCACAACAAAGGGGAGGGCCACATCATGCCGATGGGATTAGGCACCCGTCGGCACTAAAGGGGGGCACAAGAGCGAGGGGATATGCACCCCTCTGCACAAATGTTCTGGGTGTTGTGGGGACATTATGCTGATGAGGAGTGGGCTCCCCCGTTAGCACATGAAACTGGGGGGGGCATAATGCCGACGGGGAATGGGCTCTTCCGTCAGCAACATCAAAGAGCAGGCCACTGAAGCTGACGGGGATTGAGGCCCCCGTCGGCAAACAAAACCTGCTGTGGGGGGGCGCATGCTGCAGAGTTGGATTGGACACCTCCTCGGCACTGGGGGTTACTTAATATTGTTTGTGAATATGGCGGCAAGCCGCCGCCATGTTCACAAACAATATTGCACTTGGAAACATTCCACCCAGTAATAATGGGTTGCTCCCTCACCGCAGCGAATGGCTGACGCTGCAATGACCAGGCGGCCCCTGTATGCAGCGGCTGAAACTTTTCAAAGTTGTGGCATACTGGCTGAACTAGTGTCAGCAGCAGTGTGCTACGGCATTGGGGAAAGCTAGCCAAGCCTTTAAAGGCTGTGGGAGCTTTGGCCACAAAAGTGCCACGCCTCCACAACCTGCTTCTGAAAACCTGCCACAATATGTTTCTTGTGCATGCGCACAATCAACATAATAAAGGTATAAAGCCTGAAATGGCAAACATGTAATATGTTAATAATAAATCTTTAGAAAGGGAACATGACTTCAACATGCAAGGGAAGAAAGGACATAAGAACCCTGTGAGTGTAGTACAGATCTGAGAGCTACTAAACCCCGTCATTTGTAATATCAGCGGATGGCACCACGATAACCGATACTAAGGGGAATCTTAGAAAATAAGAAAACATGTAACATCCCTTTCTACTAGTCAGAACTTGTCCTGAGAACCTTAACAAGCTTGGCTGCCATCTCCCGCACAGTTCTTTAGGGTTGCAAGCCCTCCCAATAGCCTATATTACAAAACATGTACTTAGTTCCATTATTTGATCCTTATATACAGGAGAAGCACCAGGATCGGATGGCCTTCCTCATGAACTACATAACACTATGTTTGACACTGTAGGTAATGAATTAGTCTGTTTGTATAATGCAGCATTGAATGCTGGAGGACTACCAAATAGCTTGTATGTTGCTCATGTTATATAAGACTAGTGACAATGGCAACCTTCAAAATTGGAGACCCCTTTTACTGTTAAATTCAGAATGTACAATGCTCAGGATATTATTGAATAAGAGACTTCAGTCCATTCTGGACAGTTTTATCCAACCATTCATCCAATGGAGGGGGTAGACACAGGGGCACCGCAGCTGCCAATAGCACCACAGCATGGCAACATAGCAGAGGACATGGGCATGAGCAAGCTGACCCCAATGGACCCCAACAGTGGCTTCTCACAGTGCTAGGTACAGTACATGCACCCACCCCCGACATACACACCACATGGCCAGCACCACCCCAACCCAAAACCAGCAACCCTGGTGCAGGACCCACCCTGGCACAGGTGAGACATGCAACACACAGCATACAGTGAGAAGCCATGTAGGGCAGGTAGACCACACCACAGGGAGATCCTGGCGCAAATGTGGATGGTCTGTGGTGGGTGGTGCATGGCACCCATGCACCCATCACACAGTGCACCCCAGCACATGCACTGCAGGTGGAATGTGGCATGCCTCAGGGGACCTGACTGTCAGACATGTACCAGCACACAACAGGACATGAAGGGGCTACGTGTACCCGGCAGTGGTAGGCCGCTCGGCAGGTGATGGCAACCTGGTCCATGGCAGTGGCCCTTGTCCCAGGCAATGTACAATGCCCATGGCAGGGCCACTAGCAGGATGTGTGTGACTGTATGCCACCAGTGCCAGACCATATGGCGTGCATGTGTGCAGGGGGACTGTGGACAAGCAGGGGCCGTGTACTTGGCAGTGCCACGGACACAACAGAACCACCAGTGCAGCACGCCACAGCCATGGCCGGGGCTGGTTGGGGGGGGAGCTGACATAGCACCCATACACGGTGCACACAGGGGCATGGGGATGGACAACAGCATGGCCCTGAGCCATGCATGACCCTGAGTGATGGCCTGGAAATGGCTGCACAGTGCTGTAGGGAAGCGTTGCTGCACAAGTGAGTGCACGGTACACAGGCCCAGCCATGCAGCACATACAGCCACACAGTGCACAGTGGCAACACAGCTGACACAGGCACACTTGCCCATGCACACCCACTACACTTCCTAACCACACCCATTGCCACCACCCCCACTCCCACTCCCACACACAGACGCACACATGCCCACACATGCACTGTCACAAGCAAAGAAAAGTCATGAGACGTTACTGCTGTTCACACAGTTTACTGATGTAGGGGAGATGTGTTAATCTTCACACATCCTCTGGGGATAGGGGACTGTATGTGGGACATGCCAGCATGGATAGACTTATGGCCATGTGGACTAGACCTGCAGGTGAAAGTGCATGGCGATGCCCTTCAGGTAGTCCTGGTTGCTATGTTTCCCATACCACTCAACAAGCTTCATAATCCACTGGCTCCTGTCCCTGAACCTCCGGTGGTGTGGTGCAGCAGGTTCCCCCACCATGAATTGCTGCACCTTGATGTCATTCAATTGCTGTTCAGAATTCAGGCAGTCAATGAATGTCCAGATGCTGGGATGGTCTGCCCCCAGCAGGGAGCTGAAGCCCCAATGCCACCCTCCGACCGCATTGATGGTCCATGGCAGTCCAGACCATGTGGCATCATAGCAGTTCTAGACCTCTACTGGGAATGTTGGCTTGTGCCTGAGGCCACTGTGGATGGGCTGCCCCAGCCAACTGTCATCAAAGTACTCCATGAGGGGCACTAGCATTTCCTCCCACTCCGTATAGAACTCACAGGTCTGCAGGTCCTCAGACGTTACCTGGACCTCGCTGGGTGGCACATATGTCAAGGCCGGGAGGAGCCGGATGTACATTGTGAAATCAGGGTCACTGGTATATGAATGCTGGATGTCTGGCACCTGCTGCACCTTCTGCTGCACAGCCTGGAACAGGTGGAAGAAGCAACCACGCAGGGTAGCATTGGGGAAGATGGCCTGGAACGCCTTGTATGCGGCCAGTTCATAATCCACCATGATGGTGTGTGGGGCCAGGCCAGGGTGCAGCTCCAGCAGCTTTTGAAGGACAGCTATGTAGGCATCTGTAGTGAGCAGTGCCATCAGGACATATACTGTGTGTATGATGTTACTGTATTCAATGCCATGGATCATGTACAGCTGATGGAAGAGGGGTGGGCAGCATTTAACCGTCCCATCTGTGTACCAGTGGTCACAGTGCTCCATGTAATGCAGGTTCTTTGTGGTACTGAATATCAGGCACCTGTCCGGTCCTGTCCCCGAGTCCCACAGTAGGAACTGCTTGCCCTTCTGTGTGAGTCTATATGGCTCAGGCACCTCCTGATCCATTAGTGTCACTGGCAGGGGTGGTGCAGTGCTTGCAGACCTCCTGGTGCACCTCAAAGACCTTCACAGGTTTTCCAGGCATGGTAGTCAGCCTCCCATGGACTCTGGCATGGCACTGCACCATGCTGCCACCACCTGTTGGGGAGTTTCTGGTGTTTGCAGTGCCCTCTGCTTGATGTCGGCCCTGACTTGCTGCGCTGTGATGTCTGCAGTCAGGGACATGGTTGTGTGTCCCAATGGTTGTTTCTATCTCATCCTGGGTGCTATAGGCTTGCACCTTGCAGTGGCCACCCTGGTACTCCACACGCTTCCAATAGATTTTTTCACCCCATCTCTGCTCCTTTCTGTACAGGTATCCCTCATGCAGCAGCAGTCTATTGCCTCTCAGACTGTCTACATACTCCAACAGTATGGCTTGTTCACCTCCTGTGCCTGTGGCAGCGGTGCTGTAGTGCTGCTCTTCTGCCCTGCTGGGTGCATGCCATTGGCTGTGTGTTATGCAGTGCACCTGGACACACTGACAGCCTGCCTTCCTGTGGCCTACCCTCCGTGATCTGTGAATCCTTGCATTTTCAAGTCGTGACACTCCCCTCTGTGTGTTCCCCTTCCCAGTGTGCCTGTGTGTGCACTGTTCTCTCGCTCTGCTGTGGGTGTGTGTGCCCGCATCCACACACAGCCCATGCCTGCAGTGCTCTGCTCTCCATGACTTGCCTGCTGTTCATTATGTGTACCTACCCTGCCCTCTCTCTCCCTCCATTCCTGCTGTGGCTCCGCTGCTCTGCTGGGTATGTCAGCGTTGCCAAGGCAGCACACATTCCAAGGCACTCCAGCAATTGTCTCGTTGTCTCCTTACACACCTGCCTGTTTGTGGTTGCTGTGGTTACCATCCTAATAGATGGCACCAAGGGTGATCCACTGATAGATGGCCTGTATTGCCATGCCTATGTTGACACCAGCCCTGCCAGCCTTGCCACCATGGGTCTGCCTTATGTACCCTACTGGCTGTGTGCACCATTGCCTGCCGTCTGCTGTTCCCTGTGCTTTTGCCAACATCTGTTGTGTTGCTGCTTGCTGTGTACACACGTACACCCTTTGGTGGCATTTATCTGTTCCCTGTTGCAGTCCTGTCATGGTGGGTTATGTGCCTCTGGGCACTGTCCATTGTAGATGCCACTGCTTTTGACATCTCGGTTGTCACCTGCTTGCGGCCATGTCCCAGGGCTGTCCCGTTCCCATCTGTGCTTTGGTGTCGGTCACCATGGTTATGGCCGACACCGTGCATGCGCCCTCATTGCAGGTGCTGATGCATTCTGGTACTGTGCCCTCCAGTGCGGCATTGGCCACTTGGCTGCAAGTTGCTGTTTTGTCCTGGCACTCCACTTGCGGGGGTGCAACTGTTGACTTTTGCATCATACCAATGCTGCATTTGCGGCGCTCTAACGCAGGCACCCTGACCACCTGGAACCCAACAACATCAGTGTAGGCCATATCATCATGCCGTCACCCTACTCTCCAAGCTGCTGCCTCCCCCTTGTAGTCAGACTTCATAGTTCACCTGGGCTGTTGTATATCTGCTCCTGTATATGCCCTCAATGGTTGGGCAGTGTATATCTGCTCCTACTTTTAATAGTTTGGAAGCACCAAAGTTTGTTGTTACCTTCTGTCTTACACCCAAATGTAGTTTTTGAAGCTTTTTTTGAAGACGTCTCTCTCAGTATTGTCTTTTCTTGTTCAGTATTGTATACTGTACCATCTGTTATCCACTTGTATAGTGGGTCATGTATCCATGATGCATTTTTACTAAATGTTTCATATTTCTGCATATTTCTATTGTTTACCCTGCCCACAGGTCACAACTGGAAATGAGCCTCAGCTCAGTGGTGCCTTTCCCGTTTACCAAATTAAAAAATAAATAAATAAATAAACAAATCATCGGCGTTCAGTGCCACCACAGATGTCACATGATTTTGGAGCATGGCTCAGAAACAGCGATTGCGACTGCAAATATGTTTGCGACCATCTCTAAGAGGCATATGTTGGTACAGTAGGTAACATGCAAATGAGCCTACTCACACATGTAAGAAGCATACTTTGGATGTCATTATGGGCTAATTATAAGTCTCCCACCAGGTTTACAATCCACACTGAGGAGAGTGAATTTGGAAGGCTATAGAACTGTGTGGCATGAGGTCACTGATAGCAGGAGGGAAAGGTAAGGTGAAACATGGTCTTCTACACTTTGTACACGACTGTCAATCTAGGTTGCTGTGCCCATGTCCTGGTACATTGGTGTTGTGACCCTGTCTTACAGGATGGCATCAACATCATCTATCACTGGTGAGAATCTGCACCCCCCAGTGTTAAGTGCCAAGGGAAAGCAGGTAGGAACGTGTGGCAGCTCAGACAGTTGCATGCTGCATGTACATATGGCCATATACTATTTGCATATGCCACCAGGGATAAGTGCATTTATGGTGGAGCATGCAGGGGCACTCACCTTTGTTTATAGGGGGCTGGAATATGTCACTGACCTCAGACTAACCCGGATTATGCCTTGGCTGCTAGAGTAAGGCACATGCATCACATGAAAGTGTACAGGTGCTGGCACATTCCCCATACTGTCATGTGCACTGCCTATGTCTGCACACGCTTCATGTGTGTGCACCTACATGGCAGCAGACATACAGGCTGGACACTGTCCATGCATGGTGCCTTCACTGGTTGGGCACTTGAAATCAACAGGTAGAGTGGAGAATAGTATGCTTCTTGTACATATTTATGCTCCCACAGACAATACTACAATGTTTGGTATACATAGGGAAGTGATCAGTATCCAGGGTACACTGTATGTCACTGGCCACTATGCTGGAATGCCCTGCATGGCTTTGGAGTTATCAAGGTGGACACTTTTTGTTCCACTGTATTGCACCCATCCACATGTGGGTGGACATGCCTGCCACTGTATGGTGTGTGATGTTGGATGAATGATAGTCTATTCCCATGCCATGCAAGTACCGTGGGGCCATGGCCCTATACACGGGGACAGATGGAGTCAGGTCTACAGGCTTTACTCTGCGCATGCACCTAACAACTGTACAGGCATCCTGGCAGGCAAAGACAATCAAATAGAGCTGTGGATGTTCTGACCAACTGTGGTAAGGGGCATGAGCATGTCCTCATACATTTCTTTTCCCATCAGGGACTGTCACTTGAATATATGACCAGGGAAGGCCAGCTCTTTAAGTCCATTCCTTCCCAACAGCAGGCATTGGTATGGCACAAGATGATGGATGCCATCAATGTGGAGTGCAGTAGAGAGTGCATGATAAAGGTGGTTAAGAAGCATTCAACAGGATGCAACTGCACACAATGGAAAAGCTATGAGATGCACAGCAGTGACTACAAGCCAGAGGCAGTGGCCCACTGATACAGCTCTCCCACACACCAGAGGAGGACCTGCTGGCAGGCACCCTGGGCCGGCAGCAGGTGAAGGGTACTGAAAGGAGCATGCCTGCACATTCCAGGATGAATACATGCACAATGCAGCTAGGACTTGTGGTGAACAGGGACTGTCAGGGCACTCACCGTGCACATGAGGGTTGCAGATGTTGTGTTTTGTCTCCTCATTTCAGGACCTGCAATTATCAAGGTGTGCATGTGGTCTACATGGCATTGGTTCCTTTGGTGGGACACACTCATCTGTGAGAGACAGAGGAATGTGGGTAAGTTTTTCTTCATAGAAAGGGTGGTAGATGCATGGAATAGCCTGCACCAGGAGGTGATGGGAGCTAAGACAGTGGGAGGATTCAGGCATGCATGGGATAGTCATAGGGGAACCCTGGAGGTGGGAAGGAGAAGCTAAAGCCTCTGGCCAAGTAGGGTCAGTGGCCGCAAATGAAGGCAGGGAATACAAGCAGATTGGGTGGGCCTTGTGATCCTTATCTGCCATCAATTACTATGTTACTATGTTTCACGTCTGGGTCATTATACAGGCTAGGTGTGCTGTGGTGTGCATCATAGTTGTGCCATGACGCCATTGTTGAAACATGGCCCTGCATTCCCTTCATTGCAGATCCATAATGGGATGCAGAGGAGGATGATAGTGATGATGTGGAGTCCTTCTAAGGGACAGAGGACTCCACTTCTAACTTTAACACTATTGGGAGGACCAGCAGGATATGTAGCATGCCCTGGTCCTATTTTCCAACACAAAGAGAGGGGGGGGGAGTTGGAGCTCCCATATGACCATTTGGAGGATGATGTGGAAGTCAGGACCCAGGAAGATGCACCAAGTAGGTCCTCCAGTGCCAACAGGGCTAGGGACCCACAGACCAGGAGTGCTGGTGGCACAATGGATATAAAGTCACTTTTTACAGTCACTGCAAGGCACCCCATCAATAGCCCTTGCCTCCACCATGCAGGTCCCTCCATATGGATCCATCATACAAGGATTATACTTTTGTGCTATTGTGACCAGTGAGTCTGGCATAGGTGCTGTGGGCACCATTGATGAATGTGCTTGAGCAGGCTGACAGAAAGTTGCAGGCTGTTGAGGACTGCAGTGATTCTTTGCAGGCCATCATATCTACCATGTGCCACAATCTTGGTTTGCTTTATCACATGCTAAGGCACAGGACCTTTGCCACAAGACACTTTGCCATGTACCTCTCTGGAGTGTCTAACCAGCCTGGGGTTATGACTCCCATAGCGGACTGGTGGCTGCTCATTAATGTCTGCTTTGCCATCCCCACCTAGTGTTTCCCTCAGGGTTGTTTGGTGGTATAATGTGTTGGACTGCAAGGCTTTGGAGGAGGCAGAAGGACTAGAATATCTTGCATACCAGAAAAAATCAAAATGTTTCTATATATAAAGTAAAAATAAAGCATATTTTGTTTTAAAGTAGTCCCTCTGTTCTGAGTTTGTGTAGTTTTCTTTTTATTTTTTACATTAGGACATTTGTCCTAATATGGTCACTATACCTATAGTTTGTCATACTGTAGTTTTGAACCCGCCCCCCCAACAACAAGCATTTGTGTGCTGGACAGCGTGTAAGAGAGAGATATGTCCTAGGTACACACACACATATAATTGAAAGTACTGAATTCTTTTTTTTCTTTTTAATTTGACTTCTCTTGATGATTATGTATTGCCAATTAGGCTGAAGCTTGAAGCTTGTGTGCTATCACATCACTGAAAACAAATGTAACCGAATGCAGTATTGATAGATGAGAAATGTAGTTCTGGAATTAATTCTGCTACTTTGCTTACAGTTGTATTTTGTTTCTTTGTTTTGTTTAACAGTGACTTAGAACATCAAGTGAGTGAGCTGTAGGTGGGCAGGCAGACCGGCCGCTGGAGCATGAAGCAAGACAGCCAGAGGTTGGATGGGTAAGCCAATGGATGAGTGAGCAAATGAAGTTGCTGCATAAAACATACTATTAAAATTAAAAGCATTCAACATTCATCAAAAGTGGCAAAAAACAAAAGTTCCCTTTTGTGTTTTGGGGGAACATTTAAACAAGTAATGTAAAATATTTTTGCCGTTGCGTACCTTTTGGGGAAAAATTGTGGCTGTTCAGTTTTTAAAAATTTTAAAATACGATTTCAAAGATGTGCTTCATCCTTTTTAGACACTTTTAACACACAGCTAACAACCAATCAGATTACTCAAAATCCTTTGCCCAGTTATAATTTCTCTGTGAGGCAAAGTGCAGCCACCTTGCCCACCTCAGGAATACAAACAACAATGCTAAAAGATACCAGAATACCATGTTAAATATATATATATATATATATATATATCCTTTTTTTGTATAGTGGAGTGTTGTTCTGTATAGAATTCCATCCCTTTCAAAATGATGTTGTACCACAGTTCAAAGGTTGTGGAATGTGATTCTACCCTACTGTGGTAGAACAGCATTCTAGAACTTCTAGAGACTGCTTGAGTCAGTTTCATTTTGAAAGCAAAACAACTCAGGAACAGATATTTCTCATAGTACTATACACTATAAAAAATACGGGATGAGCAACTCTATGCACAACCAGTGTGTTTTGCCACTTCGGGGTTCTAATTCCCATGGACTCTCAAGCTTTGCTTTCGAGGTCAGGGGGAATCAGAACCCCTCTGCTGCAGAACACACTGGCTGTGCATATTTGCCCGTCCAGTATTCTCTCTATATATAGACTGTTTCAAAATCCTGAAACCATTGTCTCCAATAATTGAATCACATTTAGCTCTATAGCAACAGATTGTGATCCCACATGCAGAGATACTGTTTATGACTTCAGTTTTTACATACCATCAATCAGACTGAACTATACATGACAAATGTTACATTTTTCAGACGTATACAGTTTTATTATTATTAAATAAAATAATACCGACATATATTCTTATTAATAAAGACAACCACAGTTTGATATTCCATTTTATTTTGGCATGTTTGTTAATTGGGATCTGCTAACTCCAACTGCGACTTTTTTGAAGGTAAATAGAATTCACTCACTTATTTTGCAGATTCATAAACCAAACTGTCACTAAAGAATTATAAACAACTTGTGCAAGCAATCCATTTTAACATTCTTATGTGGGGTTCCTAATTCAAGAAGAAAGGAATCCAGCTGTGGCCTAACCATTCCTAATGGTACAGAGAACACAAGATGGAGTCTGCTCCAAAACACCTTCTCAGGTACTGTGCACATGGAGTAATAAAACCACACACCCAACTGTTTTCTAATAGGTGTGGGCATTGTGGCATTTTAAAGTTTTTGAATTTAATTGCAAAGTGAGAAAAGTCACATTGCAATATATTTCCCCTAATTCCATACTTCTCTGATCCATGAATCATGAAGTTTGTACTTTGTGTAGTAAAGAACAATATAAATTCACCTCTTCACAACATTTTATCATTGTTATAATTTTCCAAACTAAAAATTTGAGTAAAAGTATGGTTTACACAATCCGTCCTACGATCACAGAATTACATCATTGAACCTTGTGTCACTGGTCACAAATCGCCTGAGAAATGACTATTTATTATTCTTTAATATTATTAATATTCCCTTTTTGTTTTCAGAACTGGGTTTTGAATTTAAAAATGACCATTATGACACAAGAGGTCACCCACTCCAGGTTTCAGGCAGAAAGGTTTACATAGAAAATGTTTTTTATACCCTAAGAGTAGTGAACCCATGGAACAGACTTCCACTTGAGGTGGTGATAAGTAAAATAAGGAATGATTTCAAAAGATATTTAGATAACCTAATCTTGTCTGGTTTTAAGCTCAGGTACTATTAGGACAAAATAGGAAGCACACATGGGCTGTATACGCCTTCTTGTTCCTAACCTGCCTTAGTATGAAGATCCACAGTGTGAAATGACCACTTTGCAGACACCACACAACATGTGTACTGGGCCACTTTGTGCTAACTTTGACAGCAATGTTTAAACTTTATACAGCCCTGCTTTCTGGCTGAATTGTCTGTTTTCATTCAAACATATAAAAAGATGACAAATTGTAGATTTAGTGCCTGTGTCATGGTTTACTTCACTTCACCAGGGTACCATTGATTTTTTTCTTTTATGATTTATAATTTATTGACTTTTATTTTAGCTTTAGAACAAAATAACAATAATACATTTGTAACACCAGTCTTAGAATATGACATTCATTAACTTACTGTTATTATTAATTTGTATGGCATGTCCAAACCAAACATACGGGGGGGTGTGTGTATAAAAAATTATAAATCAAAGTTTCATCTGAAGTTTATAGCAGCAAAATAAAGTGTATTCAGTACTTAAACTATTTATACATATATGGTTATTCTTAAACCATGTACCTGCTCAGTCTTCAAAACAAGTAAGGGTTAACATGACAACATTTAACCCCAGAGTTCAATAAAGAAAAAGATTAGTCCCCCTTCAAAACTGCTTTAATCATTACATCATTAATATTAGTTAAATCTGTATATATTCACTATATCAAGTCTTTCAAACATTTCCACCAAATGCATTAACTTCAGTAGTCATCATACTAATCATTTCCTCTTCTGAGGGTGTCTGGGAATCTGTCTCATTTTGGTTGTATTGTGCTCTAATAAAAATATCAACTTGGTCTAAATTGTAGAAGTCATGTTGTGTCTCTTTAACTTTTACACAAAGTTTCATCGAGGTAAGAAGCTGAAGCTCAACTCCCATTTCAAGCAATTCCTGCCTATGGCCAAGGAAACAGTGTTATCTTTGTTGTGTAGAGAAAGAATAATCATGGGGCTGGATATTCAGAAGGGTTGCGCATGGCGCAACACTGCTGCATCATGCGCAACCCACTGATGCACCTCGGCATGATATTCAAATGGATATTGAGCCTGGCACAAATTCTGATGTGCTGGAGCACATCAGTAATGTGTCCGGTGCATATGGGGGGGGCGTGTCCATGCATACTCCGCACATCCTGATATTCAGCCTGGGATGTGCTGAGCCCATGCATGCACAACCCCTACCTGCGCTGCACACACGTGAGCAGAAAAAAAAAGGAACAATGGCTGGCCAGCCACAGGTGAGCTGCCGTATTGCAAGGTGCAACACGGCAGCTGCCACCTGTGAGTGGCCACCCGAGCTCCAGCTGCACCTTCATGGCAGCACCCCCCCAAGCCTGATCATGGGTATACGTAGAAGAATATAATTGTCCAATAACCCTGGTGGTCCAGTGGACCACTTGCAGCCTGGTCGCGGGCATATGTTAAAGAAAATAATCATCTAATATCCCTGGTGGTCCAGTGGACCGCTCGCAGCCCAATCATGAGCATATGTAGAAGAACATATTCATCCAATATCCTTGATGACCCAGTGGACTGCTTGCAGCCCAATCGTGGGCATCAGTAGAAAATAATGCCACACCACAACAACCCTGGTGGACTAGCGGTACCCCCCTCCCCACCTGCCCACTGAGCCCCACCGCCCCCCCCAGTCAGTGGCAGGTGGCAGCTTCCCACCCACTTGCTGCTGTGCCGTCCACCAACTGACTCCATATGGTAGGGCTGTACACCCATTGGTCGAGAGCGTGAGCCAATGGGCATGCAGCTTGTACCATACTACACAGTCCAGCTATATGACATATCTAGACTGTGTAGTACGGTACAGGCTGCATGCCCCTTGGCTCATGCTGTGGTCCAATGGTCGTACAGCCCTACCATATGGTGTCAGTCGGTGAGCAGCAAGCAGGTGGGGAGCTGCCGCCCACCGCTGACCGGGGGAGTGGGGTGGTTGGGCCAGTGGGAGGTGGGGAGGGGCACCGCTAGTCCACCAGGGTTGCTGTGGTGGAATTATTTTCTACTGATGCCCGCGATCAGGCTGCAAGCAGTCCACTGGACCATCAGGGTTATTGGACGATTATTTTCTTCAACATATGCCCACGATCGGGCTGCAAGCAGTCCACTGGACCACCAGGGTTATTGGATGATTATTTTCTTCAACATATGCCTGCGATCGGGCTGCGAACGGTCCACTGGACCACCAGGGATAGTGTTAACAGTTTGCAACACACTTCTGCCCATGATCAGGCTGTGAGTGGTCCACTGGACCACCAGGGTTATTGGACGATCATTTCTTTAACATATGCCTGTGATTGGGCTGTGAGCTGTCCACTGGACCACCAGGGATAGTGTTAACAGTTTACAACACACTTCTGCCCATGATCGGGCTGCGAGCGGTCCACTGGACCACCAGGGATATAGGACAATGATAATTTTCATCACATGCCCACGATCAGGCTGCAAGCGGTCCACTGAACCACCAGGGGATATAGGAAGATTTTATTTACAACAAATGCCTGCGATCGGGCAGTGGGGCACTTTGCCGTGAGGTGCAGGGGATGTCAGCCCCTGATGGATGCAGCCTGGCAGGCACCAGGTGCAAGTTGCCGGGGATCAGCACACCTGCATGTAAATGGGGCCATAATGACATGCAAATGGCCCCATTTGCGCATTGCATACATGATGGCCCCATTTGCATGTGTACTTTTGAATATTGCGGTTGTTGCACCTAGTGCAATGGAACTTGCACTGGCGCATCCCCCTGCTCCACTCTGGCCACTTGCGCTGGTGCATTGCCACTACACCATGCACACTGCAGGTGGCCAGGGTGCAATATTCATCAGTGCTGTGCAATGGCACAGCTCCGTTGAATATCACCCTGTCAACGCCCCTTGCGCAACAGCCTGGTGCAGTCTGAATATCCGGGCCATGGAAGATTGAGAATCTATGTGATTTGTATGCAAGTGGAGCCTTAATTTTTGAGAGACACATAAACAAATTCCAACCCGTTTCAAAAGCCAGTGTTAAACATATAGTTGACTTCCTTTGAAAACTAGGTCTGAAGCAGTTTGTATAGTTCATTGTTCTTGAAATGTGGATTCTTGTGATATTCTGTAAGAACTGATTATAAAAGGAAGGTTATCATCAGGTAATTCAAATAAATTGATAAAGAAGTCTTTAATCATGTCCCTTATAGACCGAAATTCATGATCTAATGTGACAGGCAATCCCACCACTCAAATTCTTATATCTTTGTTAGTTCTCTAATAACTAAATTTTGTATGCCACGGCATAATTGTCTTTAATTAAGTTTGCTATTGTTGCCTCCATTCCCAGAATTTTATTTGTTGTTTTATAAAATTTTATTTTTATTTGAGTCTAGGTCTTTAGTAACAGTTTCAATTTTTCCCCAGTACTGTTTTGTGTCCATTTGTAAAAAATCAACTTTTTCTTATAAAGCATTAAACTTTCTGTCAAAAGTTTGAGTACATTGTACTAGTCTCTGTTGTTTGTCACCAAGTGAGTCTATTGTGTACTTATTTCCAGTAGTATCTGCAGCCACACTACATTCTGTGGAAGTGGTGCACTTCATAGAATGAATACATTTGCTGTTTACTGATTGTGTTTTCAGAACAGGTGTCTCCACTACCATTTCACTTGCTGCAGGAAACAAAATTGAGAGTTTTATTAATGACACAGGTGTTAAATGTATCTTTATTTCCAAAGTGGTCTTTTGTGTTTTTTATTTAATCAATGTACAGTATCTGTGTTTGCAGAGTTTTTTGATAACATAATGACCCCAGAGCTTGGAGTTATATTGGAGCTTATTGGTGAGCTTGTTGTGCTTGGGACCTCCACAGGCTCTTGCTACTCAGCAGTCAGCACTCCAGTTTCAAGACTGGAGCTTCTCTCTCTCTCCGGCTCTCCTGAAGCCCACTATGTCAGTATCCACTCTTAGATATTTTTCTAGCAGTTTGATTTTTGATGAGGCAAACTCTTCATATGAAATTGAGTAGAATACTTTCCTATTATCAGCCATGTAGTTTCAGGCAGTAAACTCTTCCCAAAAATGCAACATTTTACCATTTAAAAGAACCACCAGTGTGGAGCTCTCTCCCAAATCTGCTTACTTCAGTCATGTTGCTTACTTCAGCCATGTTGAGGGTACCATGGATTCTTGAGTTCATCTTTTAATCCAGAAATTAATTTTTTGCCCTTATACTAACCCATCAATATTAAACTCATTAATGACCATTTGTTTTTATGTGCCATCAGTGATTCCCCTGTTGTGATTGAAAATGTTATTATTAGTGGTTTTTTTTCTTTCTCTCTCTCTCTCTCTCTCTCTCTCTGTCTCTCACACACACTCTCTCTGTGGACTGTGTCAAGGTCCAGGTGTGATGTGCTATTTCTGTGCATTTAAATATGTAGCACTGATCTTTACGATGCAAAGCAAATGCCCAGAATGCATAGCACATGTTTAAAGAATAAATTTAAGAAAAGTGGATACCATACTGTATATTTAATGCTAATGATTGTTTTTGTATCAAGTTAATCAAAATTGTTCATAGTTTGAATGCTCAGAAATAGCTTTCAAATTATTAGGAGCATCAGTAAATATTCACAGAAAAAGATTAAATCTGAGGTATAAAATTCATAACGTTTTTGCAAAATGTGCAGCAGTTGTGAGCAGTAGTCATTAGTCTGACTCAAAAGGAACTACAGTTAGGATTTCAACTATCTTGTAACTCCTAAAGAAACTATTACACTGCTCTACTAGTTGTGGTAATTGTTAGCAAGGTCAGTTCTGAGTTTTGCATTTCTGATGGTAACAGCTTAATAAAATCTTGTAGCCAAGGAGATACTTGCTCTTCATAATAAGACATTAACAATCAGTTAAAAGAAAAAAAATAATATCTTGATTAGACACAGCATTTGATAATCTGTAAAAGGCTTCATATTGTTAAGTGTGTTAACTGAAATGAACACATTCCATTCAGAACCTAGAACGTATTGTACCTTAATGACCAAGCCACTGGTAGTCAAATTGGTAATGTTAACACTCAGTGCTCTGATGTGCTAAGGCTCATATGGGAGAAATGAAGTATTACTGAAACCAACTGGAATTATCCTACTAAACTACCAATGAAGTGGAAAAATATTCAAAGGGAGCTCTAGCATGCAAAACACTTTCATGTTAATATGGATGCAAAACAAGACTCCTGCTGACAATCGTCTCTCTCTGTAAGATTATCATAATCTCTTGCTTTGGTTGATGACTAACAGATTGATGTTATGAAATGCAGATCAATAAAGGGAATGTTGTAATGGATTATTTAAATGACCTACCCTCATACATTGTCTGTCCACCTCCTCCCTTCCTTTTAGGCACCTCTCCCCAGTGACCACTAGGTATGCACAGGTTAAAGCTGGAAGTTGCCTATAGCTTTAATCAAATCATCACATAGTAAAACCCTTTTGCATCAAAATATACAGCATACAGTTAAACAGTGTGGAAAGATACTTATTATAAGACAATTATAAATGCATTCTACCTGAGATGACACCCCCCCCATCAATTAGCTACCAAATTTCCATCCTGACCCTCATCTGAGAGTGAAGAACTGCAAATTGGAGATGTAGGTGTGCCATCAGAACCATTGCCCAATGTGAAGCAGGGCCCTAGAAAAAGGGCAAGATCCTGATGTGAACCAGGCATTCTTTAACGTGCCTCAATGCAAATTAAGGCTAATGTGACCTGGAAATGAACTCGCTATCATTCCATGGTCTTTCAGTGTCTCAGTGCAGACTGAGGCCAAGTGCTGCCCAGGCTATGACTCAAATGATGTCCTATGGTCATCCTTAAGGCTATGTCAATTCTCAACTAACCCCACATTCTTCCTCACCAAGACAGGCCCTTAGCCAGCTCCCATCAATCAATTAATTGTAGGGTGATTAGCAAAAGTTTTTTGCTCTAAAACTGCACCAGTGAATACAAGGCCTCTATCACTGTTGCAGCTGCCTTTATGGGTGGAAAATCCCTCCTAAAACTCAGAGTCAGCCTTCCCTGCTGGCTACACCCTCTGGCATTGTGATTGGCTGGCCCACAGAGAATGACAGTGCTTATGGGGAGGAAAGCCCCACCCCTAGCCTTCTAGCTAATGGGACATTAAGTGAGGTGCAAGACATCAGACACCAACCCCCCCTCCTCTGTGCAAGGGATATCCCAGAGAGCATCTGGGAAGAAGTAGGGGGCTAAGACTCTTTGCTGGTCCTTCCAGCCCACTGGCTCTTCCAAGCCTGAAAACCTGTCTTTCCATTTGGTGGCTAGCCTGCTTCCTGTCCCTCACCCTCTTTTTTCCAGCAAAATCTGGTTCAGACAGTCCCTTCATATGAGGAAGGGCTGTTCTCAGCTGCTCCAAGGAGGAGAGAAAGACCATTAGGAACAATGTAGAAAATGGGGAAGGAACAGATGCCTCTGCTTTCCTGGTGCCTCCCCTCTCTAGGGGGAGGGCTGCTGACAGTGGGGATCTTGGCATGAGTGTCAGATGCCTACATTTTTGGATGGTCATTTAAGTATATTCCACATAGTCTATTAACATCCATTGAAGTGTTGATGCTGAGCTTGCAGATTTTCAACCAAGTTAAAAATTTATATTTAAATTGTGACATTAAATCAGGATACAAAATTGAGGTGCTGGGGTTTACGTGCAGTAACATATGGTGCTATTGTTAAAGCAGATGTGGCTTTTTTCATTTATAGTAGGTTACTTCTCTTTCATAGCTTGATGTTTATTTATCCAAAAGTATTTTTTAATGTAGATTCAGAGACCTCTGAACAAGTTACCTTTTTATGTAGGCTGAGAATAGAAAGAACAATTTGGATCAAAATATAAATACCAATAAATTACATTTCTGTCCATTGAAAAAGTATATATCTGGTGTTGAACAACTTGAAGGGAGGGGCAGCTGCAGAATAAGGGGTGCTAGCTGCACATTCGAGCAGACTTGATACAGCTTTAGCCCTTTATCTGCTAGCAAATTTTGTATGTTCGTAACTTGAAACACTCATTAAATTATGTAATGGAATGTTTGATCATAGATACAATATATTTTGTGCTTTTACATCAAACTATTAAAATCATAAATAGAAGTCTTTGATATATGACTGAACCACTAGGGATGGGGCTGTGCCGGATCTGGTGTTTACAAACAGTGAGAGCACTGCGGACACCATAGTGGTCAGACCACTAGGTAACAATGATCACCATACAGTGAGGTTTAACATAAAGACAGGAGCAGAGGCAAACCACATGAAAACTGGGTCCTACATAGGAGGGTAGATTTTAAAGAAATGGGAGAGTGCCTCAGAAACAACCTCATGGGGGGATTCCCAGGAATGGGTAAAGACAAAGTGGAAAACAATAAGGGAGGGAATCAATAAGGCAATCTGCCTCAATGTGATGGAAGTGAGTGAAAGCCAAAGGAAAAAGAGAATGCTATGGTTGTCTAGGGAAGTTACCATGGTGTTGAATGAAAAAATGTGGAGTTCAGAAAGTACAAGGAAATGCAGAGGAAAAAGAACCGGGAGGTATATCAAATAAAACAGAGAGATGCATGAAATGCAGTGAGAAGAGCAAAGGTGCAGATAGAGGAAAAGATAACCAAATGGTTAGCAAAAGGGATTATTACTTTCTTCAGCTACATAAATGATACGGGGAAAGCTAGAGGAGTGATAGTATTAGGAGGGTGACAAGGGGAAACTGCGCAGAAGAGGACCAAAAAAGCCTGCCATCCTGTCTTCTTCTCACTGTCTTCACTGTCGAGGGAGGAGATGAAGGACCAGCAGGAAGTAGCAGGAACAAAGTGGGAGGTGAGGTGGACATAAGCTCATTTTCAGAGGAAAGAGTCCTGACTAGAGATGCACCGAATTATAAATCCGCCCATGAAGTGGACGCGAAGTGTCCACTTCATGTCCGTGGAGCACAACTCGAAGTGGAACCTGTAAAGTACTCACTTCGTGTTATCATTACCACTTCACATTCTCATCTTGTCTTAATACGAAGTAAGGTGAAGTGAGAAGAAAATAGGCACGTCAGATGGCCAGCAGCACTGTAAAACACATGCTTTAGCCAGGCAGGAAGGAAGTGAGTCAGAGAAGCAGTTTCACTTTCTTCTTTGCATTTGTACAGGGAGAAAACAAAATTGTGAGAGGAGAGGAGTTTGCTTGGCTGTCGGAGTCATTTCTTATTGCTGCCATAACAATCAAACAGCTTTTTTAAAAGCTATTTTATTTAGTGCTTGTTTTGTCTTAGTGTTTTTTTTGGTTAGTGAATTTTTTTGTTTAAGTTTTGTTTTTGTTTTGTGTGTGTCACTGCCTGTGTGTGTGTGTGTGTGTGTGTGTGTACGTATGTGAGTGTATGTCCACTGTGTGTGTGTGTGTGTGTGTGTGTGTGTGTGTGTGTGTGTGGTCCCGTGGACCCAGGAGGATGGAAGGTCACGTTGAAGTCAGAGAAGGCGAGTCACTGGCACGTGGGAGTGTTAGGAGGGGAGGAGTGCAGACCGGTGGGGGGCAGGGCAGTCGTGTTATGTTGGACCCCTCCAGACTCCTGGCCAGTGTTGCTTCCCCCGCAGAAGCAACAGGAGCAACAGCAGCAGCAGCACCACCAATGCCAACGGTGCCTGTTGCTCATCCACCTTCTCCACCACCACCACTAGCAGAAGCTGTTGGTACTCCATCAGCATCCCCTCCACCACCTCCATAGCCACAGGAGGTGGCCCCAGCAATTGTGGGTGATGGTGGGACTCATGCCTGACAAGTGTGTACTGTGTCTGGTCCCCCCACAGCTCCCCAGTGTGGGAAGTTTTTTAATTGTGTGGGGGGAGACAGCACAGTGATGCAGTGCCATGTGTGTGGTGTGCTGGTGTGCTGTGGGCCCCCGGGACACATTTGGGGACCAGTGGCCAGCACACCCACATGATGAATCACCACAGGGCAGAGTGGCAGGCTGCCATGGAAGGGGCCAGGTGTCCACCTGCTGGCCCTTCTGTGGCAGTGGCTGAGGGTGCTGCTCGGGTGGGAGATGTGCCTTGCAGCAGTCACCACCACAGCAGGAAGAGGAGGTCTACATCAGGTGCTCCACCACCACCACCACCACAGCCACCAGCAGCACCATGTCCACCACCAGCACCACCCTGTCCACCACCAGCCCCCCTACCTGGATTACCCACTGCAGTGGACCCTGGCACAGTCCCTGTTAGCCAGTCTGACCTCTTCCTGGTGTGGGCAGCACTGGAAGAAAACAACAAGCCTTTCATTTCTTTGGAGTAGCAGGTTACCAGAGTGGAAGCACAGCAGCAGCAAATACTTTCAGTGCTGCACCTGCTGCTGGACCACCATGGCATCCCACTGCCATAGTAAGTCCGGGTATTGTTTTCTGCCCACCCTACACCCCCCACCCCATCCCACTACTGTGCTGTACTTTTGTTGTGTGTTTTTTGTTTGTTATTATTAAATCATACACATTTTCCCTTCCAGGGGAATCTTTCTTGGACCACATAGTGCAATACATTTTGATGAAAACCAGGCATAATGCATTACAGTGAGCCACGTGATGGAGGAATTCCCATTCTGAAAATCTGCCCACATTCTGCCTCCCTTCTCAGCAACATTAGGATGTGATGGCAGGGAGAGTGCGTGTGTGTGCTCCTCAAAGTGTATATCCGATTGTGCAGGTTTACGAATGTTTCTTTATGTAAATGGTCAGTTTGTTGTGAAATGTGTGGTCATGTTTCCAGTAAGAAGAGCCTTGAAACATCCCACATTTCACCACAAAGTGAACCTTATAACATTAGGAAACTTTGCTTGGGATAGCTACTGGACATTCAGTATAGTGGAGCATGCACCTGCGCTCCCCCTGCCATCACGTCTTAACGTTGCTGAGAAAGTGTGGCACAATGTGGGTTGCTTTTGAGATTGTTAATTCCTCCATCATGTGACTCACTGTAATGAAATTATGGGTGGTTTTCACAGACATACATTGCACTCTGTGGAGCAAGAAATATGCCAGTGGTAGTAATGCCCCCACATATTAGTTTATGTGCATCACCGTAACTATGTAATGTGGTGACTGTCTGTAAAGCAGCAGTGCAACAATCTGTTGATAACTCTGACCTATATTTTTTAATGCTATGTCACAACTTTCTTTACTTGCACCTGACTGACTGGAATGATACGATAATGTGCAGTAGTTGAGTCTGCTGTACTACCTTTTTGCATGTGTGAAATAATGATAGGAGCATTCCTTTTAAACTGGCGCTGCTGTCAATGAGTGTGACCACGTATTTGTCATTGTTTCCCTCTGCTTTTCTCCATCACATCAAGTAGTTGTCATATATCACTTCTGTTGTTAGCTAACAGTTATGCATCAGTCAGTGTTCTATATGACACCACGGAACAATAGTTATTGAAAAGCAGCTGCAAATAAATATAAAGCTGGTCGGAACAATATTGGAAGATGTGCTCATTTTGTTTTCATACATGAAAAAAGTAGGAGTAAGAGAAGCAGGCATCAGTTGTGAGAAGAATCGTCTCATTCAAGTCATTGACGACTTGGACGTAAGTAGTGGTTGCTGTGGCAATTTAAAGCAGCATAAAAAAGTACAGTTCAGAACTGGGAGGACATTCTTGCAATGCTGTATTAATTGTAAAAATGTCACTACGACATCATGACTATGAGCTCAAAGCAACGATCACAGAACACACAAAAATGGCGCACTCAGTCATGCCGGCAGTGGTGGCACAGAGTCCCCAGATTTTTTCTGCAGGCCCACAATGCATCCTCCTTGTGTGCAGAAAATTGACAAGTGGTAAAGAAGTGAAAAGAGACTGTTTCAGCATATACAAAGTCCACCAGAATTAATGGCGCACTCAGTCATGCCGGCAGTGGTGGCACGGAGTCCCCAGATTTTTTCTGCAGGCCCACAATGCATCCTCCTTGTGTGCAGAAAGTTAACAAGTGGTAATGAAGTGAAAAGAGACTGTTTCAGCACATACCCCCAGTATAAAATGATGACTGTGAGGTTTGTGTTGCTGGTCCAATGTGTTGTGTGAGACAATTCCACCAAATGAAATGTGATCATCTCAACTGGATTGAAAGGTGCCCTTTGGGTGTACACTAATAGTAGCCTTGGTGAGTATATATAGATATAGATATATATATATATATATATATATTGTGTATTTTGTAGGTGATGATGAGGGGGGTTGAACTTGACATGGACATGTACTCATGCTATTGTTCTGCATCACACAGGTGACTCATAAACTGTTGGTGTGCACATTCCAGTGCTCAATGAGAATTGTTTGAACTTAAATGGAAATGGATAACTCTCAAGCACATGAAGGAAAGTATTTCTTTTTTTTTGGGGAGGTGGGGGGAATCATATTTTCAGTTCTGTCTGTAATGGTTTTTTAATTTTTCACTTCTTCACAGATTTCATCAGCATCCTTCTGGAGTCCGGTTGTTAATGATTGTCATGGTCATCTAATGAAAGGACTTCTGCATGTTGCATGTGTGCCCAAGCTCAGGGGAAGGGTGTGCCTGATGTTGAAGAACTTTTTTGGATAAAGCCACTTTGACAGAACATCAAAACATCTCAAAGTTTCTTAAAAAAAGAAATGAATGACTTCTTACAAGTTACAACTTCATTGTTATGTGCCCCTCCTTGGTTCTCAAATCTCAATCCCTAATGTCAAATTACATTTCAGAGACACATCTTGTCAACTACTAAGACAACCTGTTGTGTGCAATATTTGCAGCAGTCTTTACAAAGCAATGAAATGGATGAAATAACATCTTCATACTTACCAGAATGGATTTCACATGGACATTACATCGGTTCCTCTCTGTTCGGTATAGCTACAACATCTTTCCCAATGAGTATTAACGATGGAGTCTGTTTTTGTTCTCCTGTAAAAGAAACAAAAGAAGTGTACTGTATGTGTGTTGTCACTGTGGCTCTGAAAAGCTACAGAAAACAAAACATAAAACTTAAGGAAGTGAGACAGCATAACAAACATGAGTGCACATACTCGCTTTATGGTTTAAATATTAAGAAGCTGGTGGTGATGGTGCACTGGTGGACTGGTGGTCCGTGGGGGGCAGACAGACTCATGGTGGCAGACTTGCCTAACATCAGTCGAGGTGGTGGTGGTGGTGGTCCATGGGGGGCAGACAGACTAAAGGTGGCAGACTTGCTTAACATCAGTCCCGGTGGTGATGGTGGTGGTCTGTGGGGGGCAGACAGACTCATGGTGGCAGACTTGCTTAACATCAGTCCCGGTGGTGATGGTGGTGGTCTGTGGGGGGCAGACAGACTCATGGTGGCAGACTTGCATAACATCAGTCCCAGTGGTGATGGTGGTGGTCCATGGGGGTCGACAGACTCATGGTGGCAGACTTGCATAACATCAGTCCTGGTGGTGGTAGTGGTGGTGGTCCGTGGGGGGCAGACAGACTCATGGTGGCAGAGTTGCATAACATCAGTCCTAGTGATGGTGGTCCAGGGTGGGGAGGGCACACTGCCTTTTAAATACTGCAGTTAAAACCTGCCAACATTAACCACATCATCATCCTCATAAAGAAAACTGCCCTCACAGTCACTGATGTCTGAAGTCTGACCACTGGGAAATTCTTTCTCCATTGTATCATCATCTACATCAGTGGTGGGCCATTTCAGGCAGCCACTGCCAGTGCCACCAGGATGCTCCATTTCCACATCAGCAAGACCACCATGACTAGGCTGGGGTACGAATACCGAGGTTGCAGTCTGTGCTGGTATGTGCCTCTCAATCATTTTAATGAATGTCAGCAAACTAACATTTGTTGGAGACAGGTTTGTCCGACGATCCCTGACTATTGCACCTCCTGCGCTGAATACCATCTCAACACTTACACTGGAGGGTGTGCATGTGAGGTACTTCAGTGCCACTGCAGTCAGTTTGGCCATTCACTGACCTTTCCACTCCAGTACAAAAGAGGATCTTCACTTATTGTCAGATGCCTGTTTTCAGACAAATATGACTCAACCATTCTCTGTGTCGCACTAAGTCCAATTGTTGATGCATCAGCCTGTTCTCCGGAATTTTTTATTTCACAAATACCTACTTGGGACAAAGCCTCCCAAAGTGGGTTGACGCCACCCTGACCCACTTTGGATGACAGACCACCTGGAACTACAGTCCCCTTACCCTTGCACTATATGTTTGATGGTCCTCCAGCTACACCTTCAGCTGGATTATGCTGAGGTATGCACACACTTGGCACGTGACTTCTGTGCCCCATGAACCAAGAGAACCAGTTGACCACTGATATTTTTTACCTGTTCAGGCCCTCCCTCCAGTGCTGATGCAATTCCATGTTTGTATCGTGGGTCCAGCATTGTTGCCATGGCAAAGTTGTCACTACGCTGAATGCTCACAATGTGACAATTCTGATCGAATACTGTCAGCATGTGTCACAGCAACATACTGTTACCACCATCTCTGGCAACATCAAGGCTATGCTGTACATTCACCAGTGTCTGCCTCAGCACCCGCAGCAGTGGAATTGATTGGCAAATGGAGGCAGACTCGCCACTCACTGCCTGTGCGGCATGTTCAAAATTCCACAAAATTGTTATTACAGGGTCCATGAGGCGCCACTGTTCAAACGTCACAGACATGGAGACCCCAGAACTGTCACAGCTAGTGTGCATAACAAGATATTCTGAGATGGCTTTTTATTGTTCATACAACCTCTCTGCCATGTATAATGTGGCGTTCCATCTGGTGACAACTTCCAGCTTCAAGTGGTGCTGAGGCAGGCTGTTTTGTATCTGCAGCTGTCACAGTTGGTCACGGGCCTTTCCAGATCTTGAAAAGTTAGAGCAGATACATTGTGCAATGGTCAGCATTTCCTTTATATCAGGGTGCTGCAGAAACTCCTGAACCACAAGATTTAAACAGTGAGCCATGCATGGAACACACAAAAAAAAACACCTTTCGTAATGCATTTCACCACATTTGACCCATTGTCACTTGCTATGAACCCAGCTCTCAGGGACAGAGAGTTTAGCCATCTGTCAGTTTCAGTCAGTACCATGTCAAACATGTTCTCACCAGTGTGCGAACAGGTCACACTGTACATAGCAATTGTTGCATGATGGCGAATTCCAGGAAGATTGCTACCGTGACAATCCACCTTACTGCACTGATTATTCACACTACCAACATCACAAACAACCCCCGACACCTGCGCCCAGTGTAGTTATACACACATATGAACTCCCGCTGTTTTGCCACTTGTCCACATATCCATACTTAAATGGATGAATGGAGAGGAGGAATGTTGAAGGGCATGTCTTGCTGAGTCTGAGACAGTGCAGAACAACTCAGCAACAGCACAGGTAGAAAAGTATGTCCTGGATGGGACTTTCCATTTTGGACAGGCATGGGCAGCAAACCACCAGAACCCAGAATTCTCCACAAAGGAGAAGGGCAAAAGATTAATTGCCAGCATTTCCGCTACAGCAGCATTAAGTTCACGTGACACTGTATGATTGGGGGGGGGTACTTCAGCTTATGCACAAAAACACTCTGTAACATGGGCTGACTTAAACATTTTACACGGGGTGTGTTGTTGGTCACAAATGGTTGTGTTCTGTGATGAATGGCATTGGCAGGGGTGGAGTGTGGACATTTGATGAAGACGGTTGCACAGGTGATGATGACAAACCCAGAAATTATGTTATTTTTCTAGATTTCCCAACCGGGGTTGATGTACCACTTGCACTAGACATACTTCATTCACCACCACCACCACCACCACAAAAACAGCTAATCTCACCAGCACTGGACAACATTTCAAAGTCATTATGGTCCTCCACCTCATCATACCTGTAGTAATCCTCTGCTCTCATTACTGCACTACTGCACATGTTTAATTTCCTATTGGGCTTAACAGTCATGGAACAGGATAACATGCTGGCTATGGTTGCAGATGATATGGGTGAATGCCCTAGTCTGATATTAGCTGCCAGCTTGTGCTGGGTCCACAGAGCCAAGTGCCTATTCTTAAGATGCGTATGCTGTCCTTCTGTCCCAAGATGGCTCCCCTTTTACCTCGACTCACATGCACATGACAAACCTGGTAGATTGCAACTGAATCATCATTTGCATCTTGAACAAAAAAATCCCAAACAAGGGAGTGTGATGCTCTGCTTTTAACATGTCCATGATGATGTGGCTTATTTAAGTCTTTTATTTTAAGCACTGAAGTGGGGGGGGTCACGTGATGTTTCTGGCAATGCACACCTGGACTGCAACTGATCACCACGACTACCTATCATATTGATTACTAGGTTATCATCATTATCATCATCAACTAAAACTGGTAAACCACAGGTTTTTACAGGGGGGGATTCCTGCAAGCAGATTCAGACACAGCCACTTTTAATTTCTTTTTCTCCGGTTCCCAAATGGGGTCAATTACATCACCATCATATTCATCAACATCACTGTCACACACATCCACATCTTCTACTTGGATGATAACATGTGGACTGCATGTTGCAACAACAGCAACATCATCATCATCAGCATCATCACATTCATCATCAGCATCTACACCACCATCACCTGATATTTTTCACCACACTGTGAATCACTGCACGGAAAATGCATGATGTTAAGTGCCACGGTGGATGGAATATCACATTGTATGCTATCTTTGACATGATCATCAGAATCAGGTTCAGTTAATGGGATGTTACTGTGAAGTATGACAACATCTACGCTGTCACTAACTTGCACTGCTTCACACCCAATATGTTTGGATACGGTACACTGGTCGGAATTAGAACTTGATGCAACAATGCTAATACTACCTCCACCACCACTAACACCAGTAACACTAACACCACCGGCTGGGAAAACATCATCTCCTCCAACTATGAGTGGAGCTACTGATTGGGCTGTAAAAAACATTGCAGGAGAAATACCTTTCCTCACATCAGCAATGCACTTCTCTGTCCGCGTATCACTGCCACGTCCACAGACCCTCTTACTGCCAACATTGCCATGGTCAGAAACAGCTTTACTTGCATGTCTCTTTGCAGGCATTTTGGGGGATCAACCACAA
Source organism: Neoceratodus forsteri (assembly GCA_016271365.2). NCBI lineage: Eukaryota > Metazoa > Chordata > Ceratodontiformes > Ceratodontidae > Neoceratodus > Neoceratodus forsteri. The sequence goes on along the minus strand of CM028130.1, from coordinate 1,361,326,980 downwards.
ATATTATTACCAAATTCAGATTTTGATACGTTCACTTTCTGACTGGAGGGACACTGGCTGGATGTGAAGCATAATAAGCAACTGTGGCTTCAGCAACAGATAAGAGACTACTGTGTTGTGACACTGTCATGAAATTAAACAACTTCAGTAACCAGTGGTGCTGATGGGGGCACAAAAACAATCCAGTCTGGTAAAAAATACCTTTTCAACGTGGGGGTGGGGGGAGCACTGAATACAGACAGTGCTGATTTTTATGGCACTACAAGCAGCAAAACTAAGAACACAGAACACGATCACAGTAGCTGTAGTGGATAGCAGGTTCACACTGCTGCACTTAGTTGCACTTACACTAGTCTGTGTCACAAATTTTAAAAGGTGTATTATATTTGATGCATGCAACACTGCACATGCAACACAGAAGAGCTTGTGTACAATGCTGAATGAGGAATGCGACGCAAATGCAAAAGTTCAGTGTACTGCCATGTAATGTAAATTTGTAATTTAAACAACCTGACATTATGAAATGCTGCACCACATTCACACAATAAAACAGCAAGAACATTTGTACTATTACTGACAGTTTTACTATGTGTACAGTAACACAGACAGTTATATAACAAAAATATAACCAAAACACAAAGAAATCACTAGTTCTCCAACTTAAATCTACCTACACACAGATACGTCCCTCCCCCACACAGCACCCTTCACTGTCTTTCACCACAGTCACTCAATGTTGTAAATTAACATTCAAAATCCACACACAAACAAAAATGCTCTATGATGTGAGCACAGGAGGCTTTCCTACATTTGATGAACTATAGTTGGATCCCCCCAAAAAAGCAAAAAAAGCTTTTTGAACAGCTTTTAAATGATTCCTGCAGACAGCTATCAGAGCAGACTGTCTCCTACTCCTTCCTACTTATACTACCTCAAACTGAGGCTGTGCAGATCAATATAGAATCCATGTGACCTGAACTCCCATGAATCACTGCAAAATCCTCCTTCGGAGCTCAAAAACAAGGTGAAGTGAGGCGATGTGAACTGCCACCAATGTACTTCACCTTAAAAATTGAAAGAGTAGCAACAAGTGGAGGCAGAGTAATGCGAAGTCGCTGTTTCTAATGCACTTCGCGTTCCTCATTATAGCTAGGCATCCGCTCATGTTGCAGAGCACCCAGGAATCCACCTGTGCTCCGGGAAATGCTTCGCCGAGCAGATTGAGCCCACTTCTCTCACCACTAGTCCTGAAGGGATTTGCAGTTCTGGAGATGTGCACAGTTATGGGATTAGATGGGATACAACTAAGAGTCCTAAAGGAACTCAGGGAGGTGCTCACTGCCCCACTGATGGCCTTATTCAACAGTTCACTGGAAATAGACATGGATTGGAAGGACTGGGGAAGAGAGGCATGGTCCCTTCACATAAGAATGGCAGCAGAGAGGAGGCTATCAGATATATGCCATTTATTGTCACTTCAGTGGTGGGGAAATTAATAGAGACCCTGCTAAAAGTTAGGAGAGCATCCTGAATCCAATGGGCTGCAAGACCACAAACAGCCTGTGTGTGTGTGTGTGGGGGAGGTTATGCCCGATGAATCGGACTGATTACTTTGACTGGGTGACCAGAGAAATAGATCAGTAGAGAGCAATGGACATGGCCTAGCTGGACTTTAACAAAACTTTTGACACTGTGCCACACAGGAGACTGATTAAGAAATTGAGCAGCCAAGAGGTGGGATCAAAGTGGTGAACTGGGTCAGAAACTGGTTAACAGATAGGTGTCAGATGGTGGTGGTTAATGACACTCAATTTAATGATGGGAGAGTGACCAACAGGGTGATGCAGAGCTTAGTACTGGGACCGGTCCTCTTCAAAGTCTGTATAAGTGATGCTGCAGAACAGGAAGAGAAGATATGCCTTTTGAAGATGATACAGAAATCTGTTATAAGGCTGGCACTCAGGAGGGGGATAGAGAGAATGTGCATGAACTATATAGGCTAGTAAGTCCCACTTCAGTGGTGGGGAAATTAATGGAAAACCTGCTTAAGGAAATGCCTGTGCAGAATCTTGAATCCAATGGGCTGCAAGTCACAGGCAATATGGATTAATTGGGGTGGTGGTGGTCATGACTGACGGATCTGACTGATTTTTTTTTACCAGATGACCAGGAAAAGAAATTTGGGGAAGGCAGTGAACATTGCCTATTTGGACTTCAGTATTGTGCCACACAGGTGACTGATAAAGAAATTGAGCTGCCTTGGGGTAGGACCTAAAGTGGTGAAGTGGTTTGAAAACTGGTTAACAAATAGGTACCTCTGGGTGGTGGTTAAAGGCATTCACTCAGTAGGAGAGTGAACAGTGGTGTGACACAGGGCTCAGTATTGGGATTGGTACTCTACAATGTTTTCATAAGTGACATTGCAGAAGAACTAGCAGGTAAAATGTGTCTTTCTGCAGATGATACCAAAATCTGTAATCAGGTGGACAATCAAGAGAAGGTAGACAGAATGGGTAGTGAACTTGTAAAACTTAAGGAGAGGTCAAGAATAACTTTTTTGTGGTTCAATGCCAAAAATTACAAAATCATGCAGTTAGGGAATAGGGACTCAGTATCAGAGTATAGGATTGGGGGTACTGACTGTCACTGAGCAGGAAAGAGATGTTGGGGTTATCAAAACAGATGATCTCAAAGTAGCACTGCAGTGTGACAAAGCAGTGGATAGAGATAGTGGAATGCTGGGGTGCATAAGAAGGGATATCTCTAGCAGCAGGAGGGTGGTGTTGTTGCCACTGTATCACTAACTGGTGAAACCCCACTTGGAGTACTGTGTGAAGTTTTGGAGGCCACACCTCAAAAAGGACATACACATCATGGAGGTAGTCCAGAAGAGGGTAACTAAAATGGTGCAGGGGTTACACGAAAGCACTACAAGGAGACAGACTGTGGGATCTCGACATGTACACCCTGGAAGACAGTAGAGCATGAGAGGACAAGATAGAGACCAACAAATACCTCATGGGGGTAAACAGGGTGAAAGATGGGAGTCTCTTTCAAATGAGAAAGAGCACCAGGACCAGGTGGCATGCAATGAAGCTGGGGGGTTGAGTTTAAGAGGTATGTGGGGAAGTGCCACTCACATAAAGGAACACTATAAACCCCTCCCCCCCTCCAGGCCTCAAGCTGTCTCTAGTTTAAAAAAAACACATTTTATGATTGTTCACATTCTGCAGAATATGTTGATGTAGATGGTATTTTGATTCTGATTCTTTTTTCTTTTAAAAAGTAAAAAAACAGACTGCCCAACATACTGGTGTTACCACACCGAAATGTGTTTCTTTACATTCCTTAATCAACTCCCACTGGATCTTTGACAGGCTTAGGGGCACCTCAACACAGTCTAGCCACTCAGGATGCAGTAGGATGAGAGGAAACTATTGTATCAAGAGTGGCTGCTCTGTTTGGAGTGCTCCTAATGTTCAGGATGTGTGCAAAGGATCTGAATCAAAACAAGGTTGAGTATCATTACACCATTTGCATACATTTCAGATCTTCAAAGAATGGAGATGTAGTAAACAACCAGCAACATCAATGCATTTTAGAGACGATCAGCAATAATAAAATCTGAGTTTTCAACTAGAAATAGTATGATGCAAAAAAGGTTGACAGTGTCCCTTTAAAGGGTGGTAGATGCCAGAAACAGGCTGCCTGCAGAAGTGGTGTAGGTGAAAACACTAGTGGGCTACCAGCATATGTGAGATAAGCATTGGGGAATATCAGTAAATAGCAAGGGAGGGGGAAGGTCACAAGAGATTAGTTAGAGTCTGTGGAAAAAGACTAGGCAAGGACCATCTGGGTAGGCGGAGTGTGCTAAAACGGCCCTTTACTGCCAACAAATTCTGTGTTTTTAAGTTTCATCCCCTTTTTGAGATTTCTTTACTCTGGACAGCACTGCTGGGCAGGCCCATCAGTGATGTGATAAGGCCACTGCTCGTAAGGCTGACAACCTTGGATCAAGTATGAACCAGGGTTTCTCTAGTCTGGCTAAGGTGAAGGAGGATTGAATATCCCACAGAATACTCTCCTTGCTTGGTGAGGAATTGAGACAATCATTGCTGTGATAGCACCACCTGAGTGACAACAGGTGCAACTGCAGTCAGTGCTAATGGAGGGGGTAATAATGGCTTGTTCCACATGTTAAGCACCCTTACATGCTCATGTATGAGATCACCTCATCACTGATGCCCCTGGGGAATGGGAGAATGAGGAAAACACCCTGACCGATGCAGGATGAAGCTGCCCTCCTGTTGATAGAAAGCACTGCTGACCTAGGCACATCCTCTATTTGATCCATTTCTCTGGAGGTAATTGTGGAACACCAATGCCTCCATCATGGGGTATAAGCCATGGAAGACAGAGGTGTGGGAAGACTGGGAGTGGCCAGTTGGTTGGTCTGTGGGGGGCAGTACAAAAGGGGTTAGTTGGTAAAAAAGAAGCATAAAGAACATAAACATTGCACTACTGTGACAAAACATGTATTTATCAATGGATCCTGCATTTACTCTTATTTACGGCAGAGGAACTTAAGCACTTAGAGGTTATCTTGGCAGTACTTTACATGAAGGTTATGACTTACAATCTTCACTATATTTCAGAAATCTGCATAATAAAGAACTACATGAATTAAGTATTGCACTTTAATGAAAAGGATTATGTCTACCAGTTTAAATCGGTCATGTAACTTGGGTAATGAACTACTTATCCACATACAGTATGGTATGTGGCTGACAATGCTTAACAGCAATTCAAACCCTGTTACTGAAATTGTATGAAATAAGTACAGAAGGAATATAGAGCACTGCTGTAAAGGGCCCCACAATAATTTCTTGGCATTGTGGATCCTCATTAGCTATAGCATAAGATCTACAAAATGGCTCAAGGCAAACTGCAACGTTTTCTTATTAATATTGTGTTGTCTTTTCATATTTTGTCCTTTATCTTTCAATCAAAAACTGTCCTAAGGATACTGCAGGTGCAATAGCATGCTGCCAAATGAAAAAATGTCTCTAGCTGCCCAGTACTGATTTAAGATATTAAGAGCAAACCATTACTTATTAAAGGAAAAACTAATGTACTGTATAATATTCAGCTTTGATTCTCACCATAGTAGTTGGATCCCTGCAAGACTTTGTCATATAATCTGTCCTTTAGTCCTCCTAGCTGTGATATTGGACATAATGTGTGCCCTGCTAACAATTGTTACACTTCAGTTTGGCTCCTAGAGTAGATAAATTACAATTTAAAATACACTGTTCTTATCAAATGTAACTCTGTCCTATTTGATAAGCAGAGGAGTGAGAAAAGCTATTTATGCCCCTAGTTGCACAATGGTTATAAGTTAAAACCTTAAGCAAATTAGAATACTCGGATATTGTGAAAAATCAACCTTCTCATTTGTACACTTTTGTCAGTTCCCTGGCAATGCTTTTCAAGCACCATTAAATCCCTCTAGACTAATAACTGTACCCTACTCAGATCTCGTAAGGTTGCTCTAAGTAGCAATCAGTTTAGTAAAATATGCCTTGTAATAGTTTTTTTTAGTTTTTTAGCTGAAGCATTATGCAGTATCAGAATTTTAGATAATTTTTGTCAGTTACTGTACTGCATTGTTATTGTATTTCAGAATCTGAGCAAAACTTACATAGATGTGCAAAACAGTAATGTTAGAAAAAAGGTCAGCCATATAATGATGTGGGAACTATGGTTGAGGTTTTAAAAATAAAAATGGGGTACTGTGTAATAAATGGTAATTTCAACCCTCTATAACAGCTTAAATCTCATGCCGATCATGGTTTGAACCCTAGTAGGTCAACATACTGTACCTGATGTATAGGTTTATAGCAAGGGAGGATGGGGGAGTCAAGTGGACTACAGCACAGGTACTACAGTACACCAGAAAGAGACAGTGCCACTCACTGAATGAAGCACAATGAAATAGATACATTTTATAAACATAGAGCTGCAGTATAAACTATCAATTAATTAGATTAACACTGTGAAACCTTTTTTAATCAATACAATTATAGATCCATTATTTAATTGTAATAATACACTGCAGATATCATCACTTTTTGGGTGCATGAGGCATTCGGCCCATGGACTCATACCTCATAAAGCACCTGAGTTGTAATTATATCCCATAACATATCACAGTCTGTCATGTTTTATTGCTGAATTATAGCAGCAATGTTTAGATAGAATGAAACAGGGCATCTGTGTCTTAATGATATGAATTAATTGCATATTCTTATTGTTTTATACTATTTACTTTTTCATTTTCTTAGGATACTCAAGTGGTTAGGACAACTTTACAGAGCGGGACTTAAGGTATGCAAGCAAGACAGCAGAACTAACATGCATCAATACATTTTCAGTCCCTTGCAAAATGATAACAAATGTGGCAGAAGTTATGGCAGACAGAAAGCAGCAGAACATAGTACACTTCGATATATACTGTGTTATTTGATTACATTTCATTTTCATATTATTTCATTATATCACATTTTAGAATGTATGTTGTTTCATTTATAGCAAAAATGCCTGATTATGATTTATACTTTACAAAATCTCAACAGTGTTATTTCTTAAATGTATATCTTTATAAGTGAGCAACTCCATTTACATATTTACTACCTTATAATTTTTGCGAATATGTCAGAGTATATAGTATATAGTTATTTTTATCCTACTTCCTCTGGCACTCAAACTGATGTAAGGTCTTTTTTTGCTATATTTTGTTGCAACATTCAGATTACTGCTCATTTAAAGACAACAGACACTGTAAAAGTCCAGCAGGTGCTGTAAAATTATTTGCAAAATCTTTAATAGAAAACATGCTTTACTATCCTTCTGTTAACATGTCTGACATATGTTTAAAAGCATTTTGCTTTTTATATAATAAAATGATCTTATTTCATTCATTTTTTTTATAAATAATAATGAATAGTCATGAATAATAATGGCAGTATTACAGCTCTTTCCTCCATCTTACAGTGGTGCTGAGAGATTGGCATAGAATATAGAAAGAACTTTACACACTATTCTGACACTTTCAGCATACAAAACAGTTCTTCTTCATCTACAGAAATTGTTCTAAAATCAGTAAAGTTGAACATAATTATTCTGAAACAAAAAGATATATACCTGTTAGTCCCTTAAAATGTCTGGTTTTGATGCAAAATGTGAAAGTAGGCATCTACACAGAAATCTTGCAGGGGAAGCAAAGTGTCTGTTCTTTATTGAGTTTATTCCAAGACAACCTATACTAGCTTTTACATACTGCGGAGATAAACATACAAAAATTGGCTTCATGTCTTTGTAAAAAAGAGCATTGACTCATGTTCTATATTTGGTTGATTTGTAGGAGATTATATAAAGGAGTCCGAGAACCTGAGAATCTCATTGGCTGACTGGTAATTTTGACTGTGGATAAATTCTATGATAACCCACACAAAAAGTGCCAGCCAGCCACATCTGCATTCCTCTAACTGTGAAATCAATCTGACCCTCCTAAAAATTAAAACATCAAGCTCCCATGTTGGATTCTTCATAAACCACAACGGAAAACCCAACTCTGGCAAAGATAAAAGCAACTGCCCTCAATAGCCATAAAGTAGTGTAAGCCCCCGCCCCCCCAACTCAGGATTTATCTAAGTAGATTCCTGGACTCTGTCTCTCAGGTATCTTCACCCTCTGGTCCCAAGTACTTTCAAAGAAAGGATCAGATGAGCACTCACAGCAGGGTTCCATAGTTGTAATGTACGGCTGTTGCTGCTCAACACTGTCTCACCTCTAATCCTCTGCAGTGTTCCGGAGGCTGAGGCAAAGAACATAAGGTACAAAAACTATGACAACTTCATTCTCATGGCCCAGAAGCTGAAGAAAGCTGGAGAAGGACTCAAATGAAGCTTGGCAGTGATGTATGCAGTTGCACATACACACAAATCAGAAACAAAATGGAACCAGTGCTCCATACTAAAACTGTATCCAGGACCAACTTCAGGAGGCTATCCCATCTCCAACAAAATAAAAAAAAAATGGAGCTGAGACACAGTGAAGTTCCACATTGAGCACAATGTTTAAGATTTCATGGCCTGGGGTATGAATCGAGGCTGGGAATGACAAAACAGCACTTTGCATGCCCAGTAACACTGGAGCCTAGCAACCCAGGACTATTTTGTTCTGGTACAGCAACAAATCACACAAAATAATTTAAAATTAAAAAAACAACAACAACAACATGGTTTTCTTGATGATTTTTGATACAAAAAGAAAGTGGGGCATCATATAATCGCAATAAACCATGACAGGGTGCAGATTGTGCTGCTATTTATTCAGTTATGGTGTAGTTTATGCACTCAACCTGTGGCCTTTTGACCAAACCACACCAAGGATGGGTAAATCCTAGCATAACCAATGCCCTGTCATGGTTTATTGCTTAAATGAAACATATTATACAACAAATGATGTCTTAAATTCCTTGTAGTTCTGAGGCAAAAATGAAGGAAAGAAATGCTAAATTGACTGGAAAAAAAGACTAAACAATAGGCTTGTGAAAATGTAGAAGAAATGTAGACTTCCTTAAATGCCAAAGTAACAAAAAACAGAGACACTTATACCAGAATCTATTTTAGAACTTGTTACCAACAAGATGAGTCCTTCGTCTTTTGACCAATTCAGTTTGAAAGGAACAGAGAGTAGATGTCATATCCGAAGATATTTCAGTTTGCATTCACTGTTAAGAATTTCAGGGGTCCCTGAAAGGTAAAGACCTGTTTACCAAACTGTCAGCTTCTGGCTTAACTAACTACAAAATGCTCAGTTTCAGTTCCAGGTGTTATGTTACTCCATTGCTTGATTAAAAAAAAGGCAATAATAACTCGTAATTATTTATATAATAAATTAAATACATTTGAATGGCATAAGATTTAATAACAATCCAAAAATATGTATTTCAGTTTATAGTTTATTTCGACTTATTAAAGCATAAAAAAGCAATGATGTGAACATGGACTATAGCTTTTACTCTATGTCAGATAAACCAGTAATGCCTCTGTAAAGAGCACTGGTAAGTTTATACTTGAAGTATTGTTTCCAGTCATCACCAATGTGCAACATGAAATACATTATGAATTTGAAAAGGTGAAGAGGAGAATAAGAAGAAGAATTAAGGGTATAGAAGGATAAGGGATAATCAAAGACTACAAGCAGTACAGTGAAAATTATAATGAGACATATAATGTGATCTAACTCGGAACTCAACTCAGAAGGGGTGGATGGGGGTAGTATTGACGCGTGAAAAGTATTGTGAGAATAAACTCAAGTAGGTTGCTTGTTAAGCCAGGAAAATACATTGAAGGGAAAAGCGCTGAAGGATAATGGGCACAGGGTTAGAAAATAATTAAGGAAGCATTATACTGCTCTAATTGCAGTTGTCCAGTGAAATAGATTGCCTCAAAGGCTAGTCAATTAAAATTCAGTTGTGTGTTTTGAGCACAAACTAAATAAGCTTTTGAGCACAAACTACATACGCTTTTAAAGAGGATTGACATCCCAGGGCAGAAAGAGATCAAAACTCTGGGGTATCTTAGTCCATTTTCTCTAATTACATTGTTAAATAAATAGGATGTTGTCATTTTACTTTGTTCCAGTTTTGACTCCTTTTTTACACAGGTGTTTGGCTGCTCATTTAGCAGGATGATGGACATGTTGGACCACTAATCCTTATCTCAGAAAATTTCTACTTACTAATGAACCAAGTATGCAAGGAATACACAGTGAGAATTATGAATGGGGGTGTTGAACAAAGTAGAAATTTCAAGCTCAAAGCTGGGGGCAGAGTAATTCATGAGGCTGCATTTTTTCCCAGCTCATGAGATGAAACTATAATCATGCTGTACACACACCCATGCCTAAGGAGTTATAGTACATGCTTATGAGGAAATACTGTAGATTGAAAATATTGAGTGCAGGTGAAAAAAGTTTGGGTATTTTTTTACTATTTTTGTTTAACTGAATGCAGTCCAGATTTTAAATAGCAATTTTCATTAAGTTAATTATTTTTTAATTGATTGCAGCTCCACTACAGGTTATCCTGTTCTGTTCATAATTGCTCTGGTCCAGGTTTCCTCTGTACTTGGCTAGTCTTGATGCATTAATTCATTGAGCTCGGCTATAGGACCAAATGTCTCCTACTGTAAGTTGCATCTGAAACATTTATGTTTTTGGTTTTTGTTAGTAGAAATAGCTGTTTCTTTCAAGACTTTCAGTGAGTATTCTACAAGAAGTGCTTAAGGGTGATGTATGCTGTAATTAGGACTGTTTTAATCACAGGGCTACTGTTTGAAGAACTACTGATCTTGTGATAATGCTGCAGGAATTCATGGTCACTAGGTCTATGTACTTTCATAAGACTTTTGCTATATTCATGTTAATTTCATGTTTGGGTGCAGTGTTACTTTGTTTCATAGGCAGGTTTCTGATAATTTTGTTCTGAATGCAGCGAAAAACTATGTATCATCAGTGGGAAGGGGACTGAGTTACTTTAGTTTACATAGCTTGATTTGTTTGCCTTTTCTGGAAAGTGACATACATTTATATGCGATATCAATGCAGTGCAGTGGTTCTTAATGTAGGACTTTAGTTATAATTTGTGTGAATTTTGTTTTGCTGCAGTGTTACTTTGTGTTTTGGGCAAGCTCCTTTTTATTTGGTATTGAAGGCAATGAAAGTTTTTGCAACATTAGTGTATGGGTGTCGCTAAATTAGTTTGATCTCTATGGTTTGACCACTAGTTTGCTTTGGGAGGGAAGGAGCAGTATGTGTGACATCATTACAGTGAGTAACAGATGGTTGAAATGTCATTGAAGTCACAGTTACCAACTGCAGTGATGTCACTGGAGTTGGTAATGAAGATTCCTTGCAACTGGAAATTAGTGAGTAATAGACATCAACCATGTAATATAACACATTTTAGTTTTTTGTTTATACTGTTGTTGCACTGTGATTGTATTCAGTTGAAATTCATACACTTCCAACTTGTTTAATTACTTTTTAAGTGCATTATCTTCTTTAATTAGTATAGTGTTCCAACTTTGTTTTAAGCTGCCTCTGTCCCTTTCCCATATACATACTGTATTTAGTCTGTCCCTGATACAATATGCTTTGTCATCCAGCTATCTCACTAGTCATGGATGGATAGGATCAGTTAAAGGGAAACGTCCATTTAGGATTAAATTAATCAATACTGATCAAGAAAGTTAAGTGGTTTGCTGAGGGTCATACAGTAATGCTAGTGGGGACTGCAGGATTCAAACCCAGGTCTCTAGATTTGTAGCTCAGAGCCTTAAATCACTGTGCTATACTGCCTCTTTCAAAGTAAGCGAAAAAGAAGAGTTAGGCCTCTTGACGAGCTGTCACAACAAGCCCCTTAATAGTTTAGTTATTGCATCTTGGAGAATAAGAGAAGTGGAAAGGGGTTATCTTAAAATGAAGGGGCTACTGGAGATGTCCTGCGGGAAAGACAGAGTGAAACCGTTGGAATCATGAAATGAAAATAAAATCTGCTGTTTTTTTCTCTTTTACTCTGTTGAAAGGAAACCTATTTCTGGATGGTGTTCAAATAAAGATTTTTTTTTTATGTTGCAGCCTTCAGAAGGAGTAGTGCTGGAAAATGGGGAAAAGGGAATGTGTATGTGTGTGTGTATGGGGAGGGGGGCACAGTAGTAATAAGAGACCGGATTGCTTCCTTTCTGACATTGCATGCATTTAGGGGCACTTTGAATGCTCATGGGCAAAAGTGGGGGGTGTCCACCTCCCACACGCACCTGTAGGTTCTGGCACCTATGTTCAGAAGGGTTCTGTACTGACAGCCATCTATCCTATCACACACCAACACAAAACAATTATTTTGTTACAATTTATTTACCCAGAATAGTCCAGATGAGATGTGCTACCTCATTTCCAGTGAGTACCTGCTGCTATTCATTTCTGCTGCTAGGTGGACAGGAGCACTGGGGGGTTATGTGACTTACTCAAGGTCACACAGTTTGACTTTATTGAGGTTTGAAACTCTCATTTCCTCGGCCCCAAGCTTATGCTCTAGCCACTGGATCACAATCCTACAAATGACAGAATATGACGCCAACAACAACAAAAATAAATAAACACAGCTACTTCAGTGCTAACAAATACTGGAACTAAATAGGTACAGGAATAAAAATTATTTGCAGTGTTACCACAGTAGCAGAATATTCTGCAAATTACACTGGCACAAAACATTTTACTGAACTGAAATGTCACAAAACATTGTACAAAGCAATGTAAACCCCAAAGGAGCTCGGAACCTGTTGGCACTGGCAGTACACAACTTTTGTTTATAGCAACCCCTTCAAGATAAGAGACATGTACACATCCCCATGGACTGGGTAAAAGCATTTTTTGTTTCCTTTCTGCTGCCTTTCAAGGATGCAGTATAGTGCAGTGGTTTAAGGCTCTGAGCTGCAAACCTGAAGACCTTGGTTTGAATCCTACAGTCCCAAATTGCACTACTTTATGACCCTCAGTAAGTCACTTAACTTTCTTGTGCTCTTAGATTGCACCTGGACTCAAGCTTAAGCTTAGTGTGCCTCTCCTGATTAAAATATTTATTGACTATATGTGTTTCCCCTGATGCGATGTCATTTCCTGTGCCTGTGATTTAGAAAATGGATGCCTGCAGCTATAAAGGGAGAGGAAACTGAATGGGTACAATTCTCGCCCTGAAAGTGTTACAGGTTCAGTTAATAGCTTATGTAGAGCACATTTCAATTGGTAATGATATTGATTCATTTAATCTTAGATGGATGTTTCCCTTTAATTTATTATTTGTGCACTCCACTACCAGAATCACACTTCTCCTTTCTTTTACTGTATATTCATACACAGCATACTATGATAGCCCCCCTTCCCCAAAAACAATGTTTGATTTTCAGTGGGTTCCTGCTTTACCCAGTTTTACATCTGAGAGGAACAGAAGCATAGGGTTGGCAAGTGACTTACTGAGGATTGTTCAGTTTTTCAGAGACAATTTTGGGGTTTGTCCCTGAAGTCTCCAGACTACGCAGAACAAATGGGAGGTGATAGAAGTCAGGTTCCAGGTCTAGGAGACATGCAATGAAATTGGGGGGAAGGGGAGTAGAATTTAGGAAATTATGTGAGAGAATATTTCCTCACAGGAAGGGTGGTAGAAGCATGGAACTGACTACCAGTCAAAGTATAAATGCTAGAATGTTGAAAGGCTTCATGCCTGCATGGGATAGACACAGGATTATACTAGTACAGAGACATGATGGTGAAAGGTCCCCAGAGACCAGTAAGGGTCCGTTAAGGTACAATATGCAGAAAGCCCTTAGGCAGACTCAATGGGCCTAGCAGTCCTTTTCTACTAGAGAATCTGGTCCTTCTGTGTTACATCACTGAGCTGTGAACCTGGAGACCTATGTTTGAATCTTGCAACTGCATTTTTAAAACAGTGTAATCCTGACCAATTCACTTCACCCTCATTTTCTTAATTCTGCCTCTTTATCTACCCCTGGCCTTTCCTTTACCTTTCTCCATGCACCTAATGGCTGTTGTCAATTGTTCCTGGACTGTAAAGCACATTGGGATACATTTCACATAAAACATGCTATTAAAACTAAATTCATTTCTTTCATTCATTTCTGAAGTTTGCATAGATAGTATCTCTGCTGCATGGGTACTTAAAATAGAGCAGATATATGTAGAATAATTCATGGAAAAGTGCAAAAAATCAGAGTTTAAGCTTTTTCCCATCTTTTATTTTTTTACATTTACTGGTTCTTTGCATTTTCCAGTAATCCTGAAAGTGGTGCCACACTTCATCAGTCTGTCTCCACTAACCGGATCTTGCAACTACCTCCACAGTAGTACTCTGCTGTTCCGTGGCACTGTACACAAAGAATTTAAAAAATTGTAAAAAGACAATTTAAATTCAGCAACAGCCACTCTGTGTGAGCAGCTTCCGTAGTGCTGGCTTAGTGGCATAATTGAGCACACACTTGCTTTGCAGCTTTCAGCCATTTATAGAAGCACATGAAGAGGCTCTTAATTTAAATAATTAAATCAGCAAATCAGCACTCCTTTTTAAGAAATGAGGCTTCTTTAAAAAAAAAAAAGTTTACATACTTGCCTTGATCCATTTTAATGGCCACCAATTTTCAGTCTAATTCAAAACTGACCTCAAACAGCACCTAATAACACTCTCTAAGTGCGCATGCCCCTAAGTTCAGCCACACTCGCTCTTTCTGCACCCCAGCAAGCACTAGGTAGGCCTCAGGTACCCCCTTCCTTCGCATAACTTGCCTCAGCAATCAGTTCATGTCATGCTCCTTCGGCATCTGCCACCCCACCTTTCTCCCCCCTCCCCCAACTCCCAGTCCCGTGAGTTTCCCTAACAGTCACTACCAATGCAAGCTGCCTGACCATACCCCCTTGCACCCCAACATTTACTCTAGCATGTCTTCTCCGCTCAGCCTCCTCTCACCCCCGATTTCTCCCAATACCTTATCACCATTCTTCCCCAACCCTTCACCTCCACTGCAGTAAATACCTGTCTCGTAACTCCTTTTTTCACCCCACTGTCAGCTATCCCCGTCCCTCTGAACTACTGACAAGGTACTTTGTGACTGCTTATCCCCCCCCACCCTCATAAAGTGTTTTTCTTGTTATTTAACTTGTACCTATGTTTTGAGTTATTCTGTAAGTTCTGAATCCAAGCTCTATCGTTCATTGTGATGTACCTTTGCTTTCTCCTATTGTACTTTGTTTTGCAGTCTAAGACATGGAACCTTTGTAAAAGAGCTTGCGCTCAAAGGTCTTTTCTGAATCACTAAATAAATAAATAATGCAGTCAGCCAGAACAACTTCCCCAAAATGAAAAACCGGAAGTGTTCATCTGGCTACTTGTAACTGCAAGTGCCGAGAAGTCTGTCATTCGCACTGCCGGTTTTCCAGAGGGAGCGCAAGTGAACAGGCAGTATGAGGGCAGACTCTGGGTCAGGTGCTATGCTGTAGTGACAGGTATGTTTTGGAAAGGTGGTTTATGGAGCTTTGTAATTCACAAGTGTGAATTACAGAGTTTGTAGGGTTCTACCAGCGGTGGTTAATTGACCCCAACCAGTAAATACAATTGGATAATTTTGTTTTTGGTAATCCTCTTATCAGCTGCAGTAAGACTTGATCAGATAGTCACCATCCTCTATGGAGTGCTTCCATCTACTACCCAAAGAAAAATCTCTCTGCACTATGTAAAACCTCCCCTTTCATGAGACAGCAATATTTGTTTAGACTGCTTTCTGCCCACATATGTGGGCATTTAATTATCTAAAAACCTGTGTGTATCATCTGTGGTAACACCTCTCCTTGGGCCATAATAAATCTGCATTAGCCACACAAAATTAATAACGTTTTAAAATATATACTTCAATCCTATCATCCCCACTCCCTATTCACATAGCTGTTCTATCAAAACCTATCAATTTTCAGACCCCCGATCAGGCTCGAACACCTCAGTGGTGCAGCTTTCCTCAGACCACTGCTGCCTGCCTTTCCACTCCAGAATCCAGCCTGTCCTACAGATTTTCAGAGCCCCTGATTAGGCTTGATCACCCTGGTGGTGCAGCTTTCCTCATACCACCACTGCTCTCCTCTTCCCTCTGCAGAATCCAGCCTGTCCTGAAGATTTTTGAAGCTCCTGATTGGGCTCGAACACCCCTACATTGCAACTTTCCACATACTGCCGCTGCCCGCCTCTCCCCTCTGCAGAATCCAGACTGTTCTGAAGGTACGGTCCTCAAGATTGCACTGCTTCAATTTTTAGTGCCTGTCTGCCTCTACTCTCTGACTGGCTGCAGCATCTCAGCCACTTCCTGTGATTGGTCTTTGCAAAACCTTCGACTGTGCACTGCTCTACTTATGAGGTCAAATTTTCAATTTTTAATTAATTCCTTCAAACTCTGTCTACAGCCTTTATTTATTTTACTGCACAGCTGTTTTACCTATTTAAATTCACTACTGCTTAGTAACCTGCTGAAAAGTTGCAATGCTTGAATTTAATCCTAATCTTTTAAGATAAAATACTTGATGATTGCAGCAGCTAATTTCCTCTCTGCCTAACCTCTGCACTAAATCTGCTTAACCCTGATTCCTTTTCTGTGAAACTATTCTGCTTCTTCATTTCTTTTGTTTTTTTCCTTTTGCTTTTTGACTTAATCTTTAATTCTGTTCTCTGTCCTACTACCCCCACTGAGCTTTTCTCTTCTTCTCCTACCCCCCAGAGCTTGGCGCTGACCTGTCCTGCCCCCAGACACTTAGTTCTCTGCTGAGCAATTATCTCTATCTCCTGTGCTCATCTTTAACCTGCCTAACCATTACTCTTTTGTCTCCCTGTTGCCCCTTCCTAGGGGTGTGCAAAAAACAAAATTCCACTGATGGAACTGTGGCAAAAGTCAGATTTTTGCTTCCACGAAAGTTCGAAAATCATTTTGTCAACTTTCGCGGAAATTGCACTGAAAAACTGTGGAATAAATGTAAGAAATGTGAGTTAATGTATTAAACTGCGGGACACCCCCCCACATAAGTAATGCAAACCGCAGATAATTACATCATATATTGCAAAAAACTAAGCAAGAGATTTTATTTCCGCATGTCATGTAAAAAGTCTGCAATTCGTAAATAAATGCTGCATTACTAGGTGGAAATCCACAATTATTTCATGAAAGTTTGGAATTCTGCCACAAGCGAAAGAACAGAAAATTCCGCAAAATTTTCAACATTTTGCAGCATTTCCATAAGGGTGGAAATCCGCACTTTCGGCTGCCTCTACCTTTGACCCCAGTGCCCTGCCTGTTTTTCCCCATCTCGCCTCCACACCAAATCTTCTAGTCTTTAACATCTGTCTTGTTCTCTCTCCCCCACAGATTTTTGGAGCCCCTGATCAGGCTCAAACACCTTGGTGGTGTGGCTTTCCTCAGACCACCACTGCCTGCCTCTCCTCTCTGCAGAATTTAGCCTGTCCTGAAGGTATGGTCCCCGAGATTGCACTGCTTCAATTTTTGGCACCTGTCTGCCTCTACTGTCTGATTGGCCACAGCACCTCAGTCACTTCGCCATGATTGGTCTCTGCTAAATCATGCACTGTGAGCTGCTCCAGCTCTGCTTTTCAGGACAAATTTTCTGCCCGCCCCTCCACCCACTCCCAGTCCCAACATTCCTTAAATGCTTTAGCTGATTTCAGAGCTCCACCCTCTAACATTGTGATCCAATCTCCTCTGTCTCACCTGCATCTGCAGCTGCATGCCCTCCCACTGTGTGACCTCCCACTGGGATGTTTCTCTGTCTCTCTTTCTCTTCCTCCCAATATCCTCTCTTGCTGTGGCTCCACTCAGTACACTTCTCTTACTCTCCTCCACATCTGCCAACTTTTCCCTACTTTCCCTTCCTATGGCCTCCTTCTCCCTTCCCTGGATCTCCCTCTTTACCCCTGTGTGCACCCTAGTTGACTTCCTCCTCCCTCTTCTAGTCCTCCTTCTCCCCTCAGCCCCCTCCTGCTGTTCAACTTCTAACTCCAACTTTCTCCCCGTCGACCCCTGCTCTCACCACAATGTTACCACCTCACCAACCATCTCCTCTCTCCTCCCGTCTCCCTAATCTTCTACCCCCCTTCTCAATCCATCATGGGCTTCTTTGCTGCTCTAGCCTTCAGTTGGCAGCTATTCATCAGCTCCTTGCATGCTCCCCCTCGTTCACAGATTCAAAAACTAGTTTCATGCTCCCCATCTCCACCTCTCGGTCCTCCTAGTGCTTCTAGCAGGGGACATTGAACCTAATCCTGGCCCCACAACCCTGACACCCTTCATCCTCAGGCTGTCCCAAAAGGCTTGCACATCTTCCATATCAATGCATGTAGCCTCCTTCTCTAACTGGATGACCTTAAAGTGTGGGTCACCCTACACTCCCTGGACATTATTTGCATCTCGGAAACCTGGCTATCCTCTCTTGTCCCTGACTCTCAAATGGCCCTTCCCGACTTCACCATCTTCCAACAGGACCATGAAAAATGTGGTCTCAGGGTGGCAATCTACATCCGGACCTCTTTAAACTGCTCCTTTTCTCACCACTATGCTATTCCCATCTCTCATGAGTTTCTCTTTACCTCCATCACCCTCCCCTCTTCTTCTTCTCCCATTTTTGTGGAGGTCTTATATGCCTCTCCTAAATATCCCCCCATATCCCTGGACTCTCACATCACTGCCATCTCTGCCCTCACTAATTCTGGTGAGCTCATTCTACTGGGTGATTTTAATCTAGACTGGCTCTCCCCCTCCTCTCTTAATGCTTGTCAACAGATCGAGGCACTAAACCTTTCCCAAATGATTAAAGATCCTACGTGTCCTAACCCTAGATCTCAATCACACTCACTGCTTCACTGGGTGCTGTCTACTCACCACCATTGCATTTGTTCTGCTGGCATCCTACCTGACATGCACAGTGATCATTGCCCTTCCTAATGTATAAGGAAAGCCCGTCCTCCTTCTAGTCCCCCTGTATACATCCAATTCCACCTCCTAAAATATCTTGATGTACATAAACTTCTACAGGACTTGGCACAGGCCAATTGAAGCCCTGTTCTTTCCTCCCTTTCAGTTGACTCCACCCCCTTCCATTTCAACTCTATCTTCCTGAAGATCTAGGACTCCCATGCTCCCCTTAAAACAGCCAGAGTAAGGCACACCCACCATCCCTGGATAACCTCTGATTTCTTGGCCAAGTGTAGAGCTTGTGATCACGCTTGCCACTGCTTGAAAACTACAGGCTCCCAAGCCTACCTCGAGGCCTTCTGTACCCTCCACAAAAATTGTACCATTAGCATCAGGTGTGCAAAATCTGACTTCTTTAAATCCTGGCTGCACCCCTCTAATAGTACTCTGTCCTCTTTTGGGTGAGACCTTCACTCGCTACCTCATCCCTCCTCTGACTTCCTCCCCCCTCTATTCAGGTAGATGGCACACTAATCTCCAATCCAGCTCATGTTACCAAAGCTCTTAATAACTACTTCACTTCCTGTGCCATTCCTGCAGGGCCTACCCCATCCCACCCCATTCTCCTCATCTTTCCTCGCAGCCTTCTGCCCCAATTCCCACCTATTCTTTCTTCAGAAATCTTGAGAGCCTTTACTTCCCTCAACTCCAAGAAATCTATCCCTGATGGACTGCATCCCAGGCTGCTAAAAATCTTATCCCCCTCAATAGTGTCCCCATTACCCACATCCTAAATCTGTCCCTCTCCTCAGCCATGGTACATTCTGCCTGGAAGTCTGCTACAGTTCTCCCCCCTCAGAAAGGTGGTGACCCCACTAGCCCTGGAAACTTCTGCCCTATCTCACAGCTCCCTATCCTTGCCAAACTGCAAGAATCCCTAATTCTCATCAGGCTAAATTTCTTCCTATCCTCATGCAACATCCTCTCCCCATTCCAATCAGGATTCAGGAAATCCCACTCGATCTCCTCTCTCTTATGCTTCATGGACACCATTTACTCAGCGATGGACAGGGTCAGATCACCTCTGCCATATTTACAAATCTTGCTAAAGCCTTTGACTCTGTTTCCCATGCCCTCCTTTTTTACAGGCTAAGCTGTATTGACCTTTCCCCTGTCTCAGTAGCCTGGTTCAGCTCCTACCTTACTGGCCACATCCAGTCAGTCTCTATCAATAATGTCCTCTCTCCTTCCCTGCCTATTCATGCAGGTGTTCCCCAAGGTTCAGTCCTCAGGCCTGTTTTCTTTTCCCTCTTTATAAATGATCTCCCCTCTGCCTTTACCCAAGCCCCCATTCACATGTACACAGATGATACGGTCCTTTTTTCTCTCTGTCCATCCATTCAGGTCATTCAATCTCACCTTTAACAAGATCTCACATTGGTCACAGCCTGGTTTGAAGCAAACCACCTTAAGCTTAATACTAAAAAAACTGTGGCCATGGCCTTGGGCTCTAAACAAAAACTTGCCAGGCTTCCCTCCCTCCCTGTTTTTTACTCTGTGACCAACAATCCCCTTGACAATGTCCAGGCCTACAAATATATCAGTGTCTGGCCTGACCCCCTCCCTCGATTTCTCCTCTCACTTCAATGATCTCCACACCAAACTGCATCCTAAACTAGGGTTACTCTATCGTCACAAATCCAGTCTCTCCCTCACTAGTAGATGTGACCTTCTGGTTAAATGTATCCTTCTTGCCTTTGATTACGCTGACATTGTTTACAGTGCTGCCCTAACCTCCCCCTTCACCAAACTGGATGTGTTGTTTCATGCATTCTGTAGGTTTGCTTCAAACTCACTCCCTCTAACTCACCACTACAACCTATACTCTTCCTTTTCCCTTCAGTCTCTCTCACATAGGCAATCTTCTCATTGCTCTACTTTCATTGCTAAGTACTGGTTTGGGTCCCTCCCATCCTATCTCATCTCTCTCTCTCTCTCTACTCCTGCTACTCCCTCACCCTACAACTCATGCTCGAACAGTTCCCACACTTTCTCCCTCCCACGTCTGCAACTCTGCAGGCAAACTCTTCTTTTCCTACAGATTTCCCTTCCTGTGGAATACCTTCCCCTCTCATGTACGCCTCTCCCTTTCCTTCCCTTCTCTCAGGCGCCTACTCAGAAATCCCCCAATTACCTCTGGCACCTGTTCTCCCAACTAGACCCTCACCAGACACATCCGACTTCTCTCCCCTCCTCGACTGTACATAGCTTGTAAATATAGCAATTGAATTCGGCTTCTACTTGTATATACTGCCGTGTTGTAATTATCTTTTATGTGTTTATTTCATTGTTAAGTACCCTGCATAGCATTCTGTATGTCATTTGTATTTACTTCTACTATGTATCCCTGTTCCCCTGGCTTGCACCTGGAAAAGAGCTTGAGTTCATGGTGCCTTTGCAGGTTATCAACTTTTATATAAATAAATAAATTCAGGCAACGAAGGCCCACATTTCGACATGCTTCCAAATCTATCTCCCTCACAGTGGAGTCCCCACCAGGAGTTATGTCCTTCTCCTCTTGGGTTCTCTGTCTCTCTCCCTGGGGACTTCACTACAGAGGATCCCCCACATCTTCCCTGGTCACTACTAAGGTTGTCTCTATGGGACATTCTCCATGTACCAAAGCAGTGAAGAAATTGTATCTTGGTACCTTATGGAAAATGTGCCTCTTATCCACAACTCTCACCCTTTCCAAGCCCACTGTAGTCCAGCTGCTCTTCCTTCTTGGCACCTTTTGAGGCAGCAGTGGTGGACGGTAGTCCCAGGGTATGGAGGATGGCCCTCTGAATCCTGGCCCACTAAGCCTGGAGCTTAGCAACCTCCTTCTTCAGACAAGAGAGGTGCATGCAGATGGGGCAGCACTGTAGTCTCCAGAAAATCTCCCTGAAAACTGCCACCCCACAACCACTGCACTGCACCACTCCCAGCATACCTACTTACTACTCCACCTGTTTATGATTTTGCCTTCTTAAAACCTTTTTGTATCCCCACCCAAGATAGGACAGTTTCACATTTTTTGTGTGACCCTAACTCTCCTTTCTCCCTTGCAGTGTGAGCTACAACAATAGTGTAACAGGACTGCAAAACTGAGAACTAGTTCATTGTTGGACTGAGTCACACTACATCAGTTATATTACAACTTATACACTATTAGTACTGTAAACTTTTAAACCATTGTGGACCTTCCTTACCTATATCCCATCAGTAAGTACAACAACTGTAGACATCAGGCACTTACCTTAGCTGCTGACAGGGTCCTTTGCTTCCCCACTTCCTCTGCTGATACCTGCTGATGCCTAAGATGCCAATCTTGTACCTGTTCCACTCCTTCACTGTTCCACTCATTCACAAAATGCCTCTGGCTTTTTGTTTCTACAGAGATGCTTGGATATCTGTTGACATTTCTACACACACACAGATTTCATGAACTGGAACACAGTCAATGAAAACAGTGTGGTCTCTTATAATGTCTTTCTCTATCTGCCCCTTTTCCTTTCTTGTTTCCTTTTTATTTAACCTCCCCTACTCTTTTTCTCACTTCCTTCTTTCCTTGACTGCGCCTTTTCATTCCCTTTTGCCTCACATTTGGTTCCATTAACCATTTGTCTCCTTCACATTCACTAGCACCACAATGGTCCCTCTGGATACTCCACCTCCCTTATCTTCCTTTCTGAACTGTTTCTGTCCACTCCCATCTCCATTATAAACAACAAAGCTCTTTTATGCTTGTTTGCCTGTTATTCTTCTAGCAGGATATGTTGAGCTCAGTCTAAGCCCCTCTCCTCTGCTTTCCTCTTCAACCCTAAGATACAAGGTATTCCCGAGTTATTGGGGGCCTGCACCTCATCAGTCTTCTACCAGATATTTACAACTTAATGCTGTCGATGCAATGCCCTAGACAATCAGATCTGATCATCATTGAGACCCAGCTGTATGCCAAGATTTGTACTGTGGCCGTTACCCTTCCTGGCTACAATATCATTAGAAAAAGACTACCCTAAAATGGTGGTGTTGTAGCCATTTATGTACTGTAGTCTCACCCTCTGATTTGAGGAAATGCATCTCACCTCCATATCAGCTTTCCATGAGTGTTTCTTGGAAAACCCTAACTACCTTTCACCAGTCCTATATTAATTACTGGCATCTGTGCCTGAGCTGGATACAAATCATACTTTGTTCAACCTCTTTCTCTCTGTCTCTTCCCTTACTGCTATTAGTGAATTCCTACAGTATTTGCAGTTGATTTAATTTCCTTTTTTTTCTCCCTACTTAAAAAAAATCTATCCAAAGCTGTCCAATCCTTTCAGCTCATACAGTGCATCACCAATCCTTCCCAGCTCATCCCTGCCTCCTTCAGCAACTCTTTATTAGACTGGATTTTCTCATCCTGCTTCACTACATTGTGGAAACTGGAATCCTTCATAATGATCACTGGAAGCATCACATTGTCTATTAGATGCATAAAGGTTGTCATCCTATAGACCCCTTAGGATCATTCAACTCCTGTCCTAGCAGTTGCATCTGTGTCTGCCTTTCTCACCGACTTTAGCACCACTGATTAGCCTCTCATCTCTACTTCCTTTGAAATACAGAATGCCCTTCATATTTTCAGTTTTATTTCTCTGCCACCTGGAATGGGCATGCACCTTTCTGGAAGACCAGTGTCAAGGGCTCTCAGCTGCCCTAGGTCACTTCTGAGCACACCAGTTGCCTTACTACTAGAGATGCCAATTACTCTCTTCATTTGGACATTGGTTTGCACATGACCTGATCTAGTTTCAGTGTTGTAATGCCTGCAGAAAGGTTAATAGGCTGGCCAAGATAGAATTCTTTGCTTCCACCATTCAAAATAACATCGTTGACCCTATAAATTCTGGAATGTCAAGCACACCATATTTATGCCCCCAATCCAGTCTCCCATTTCTCTACTTTAGCAAGGTAGTTCCCTCATTTCCAAACCTGAAGAAATTGATTCGACTTTTTTTGAGTGCAAAGGCCCATGAGCAATGGCTGGGTGACAACTGAAGCCCATGTAAAACAGAGCTCTATTGGCAAAAATTGCCAGGATCAGAGAGAGATATCCATTACATGACAGATAATCTGCTTCTCTGCCCCTCTCTTTCTTTTTCTCCCTGTCACCCTGCTGAGGACCAATATGGAAAGTTGCAGGGGACTACATCCAAGAAACTCTGTACCCATCCTGTCCAGATATCACTCAGTGGAGTTAAGAAAAGGGGCTTAGAGCCCCACTCCAGATGGATGATTGAATAAAGAAAATGCTCTAGCAACACTCCATAGCAGGGCTTATCCAGGCCTCTCAATGTCCTTAATCCTGGTCATCCAGTAGTACCCAACCACCAAGCCCTCACTGAGGACCACCAGGATTACTACACCAGTTATTGCAGAAGCCAGGACCCTTTTCAGGCATTTTAGATCCCAGTCCCTATCGGCAGGTGACACAGTCACCTGGGATCATATCACATTACCACAGTGAAATCCGAACGCGAAACTGATTATAACAACAATTTTCAACAGATTCAAAGTTGTCGCTGTAAGTGTCCCATTGCATACTGGTGCCGGTTTCGCCCCTTCACAATCAACTCCAACTTGGAGATGATTATGTTTGTAATGGGGGGTGTGGGGGGCACAGCAAAACACACAGTTGGTTTCTGATGGGTGAAATACCGAATGTCAGCATTTTACCCGTCACTGTAGAAGGTCTTGACCACTTCAGTGTCGAAGCGGCTTGGTGGAAGCACCCGGGACACTTCCCAGATGATGAATTGACTCTTCCAATATTATTTTATAATTTCAACCTGATCTGATTGGTGAGGGCAATTCCATATCAGCTTAACTCCCAACTAGCATTCCCCCATCACTATCACCCCTCAAAAAAAATCACGGAAAAGTGCCCCAAAGAGACTTTCTTACATATATTTTCTTCTGATGGAAATAATCCCAACTACAGTTTCCTCAAAGAGGAAGAAATATTTTCCTTGTGGTCTAATCATGATTAATAGTGGGACAGAAAGTCTGTCATTTCTGTGCTGTCTGCCAGACTAGTGTGTTAGCTTTAACCTAAGAGGCTGAAAATCCAGGTACTACCACATCACTGTCACATGTGTATCCTTTATCTGGTCCACGCAAACTAAATAATTATGACCAGTGTGACTTACTTTTCCTGTAAGTAGTACTTCAATGCTTCCATGGCCCACTTAATCACTAGGTCTTCTTTTCCAGTGGTTGAAATAGCTTACAACTATTCATAGCACTAGCTACTCCTGTTCCCCCAACCTTCTAAATCAGAACTACTCACACACCCACCTCTTAGGTTTCAGATTGGACAAAGTATCAAGACTTTTGAAGCCCAGATATGAACACAGTTGGGTTTTGATGGCCTTAAATGCTTGATTACATTCACCCACATAAACTACCTGATGAGAGTGATTCTTTCCAACAAATCTTCAAGTGGAGTTGCCAGTTCTGAAAATTAGGATAGGAACTAGCAGCAGTAACACGCTAAGCCTAGAAATGATCTGACTTGTTTCTTAATGCAGGGTACCCCACAGTCTGCTATGGCTTAAGCCTTCAAGATCTCATGCATTTCCAAGGACAAACCCAAGGTATCAAGCTAGCTTATATTAGTTCAGCAAATACTGCTTGGAAACACATTAAGTGACTCTCCCAGTCCCCAATAATCACGATAACATCTTGCAAATCTGTATCACAGTAACCACAGTGTTGACTGAACACCAGTCTGTCAATTATTGAAAGATGATTGTTAGCCCATGGAGTCTAAATGACCACTGTGGAGTGAAAATAAAAGTATTTTTTTTTCATAATGCCTGGCTGAGGTGTATTTGTCAGTTATCTTTAGTAAGGTAAAGTGTTAAGATATATTTGATTCCCCCAAGCTGATCAATCAGATCATGAATGCAAGTCATTTGATAACTACTAAACTTTGAAACAACATTAACTTTCTGGAAATCTGAACAAACTCTTATTTGGCTATGTTTCTTGGGCACTACCAAAATTGAAAAGCACAATACACCTTGTGACTCCTCAATCTTCCCCAGATCCTTTATCTTTTGGATTATCTCTGACACCACTGATTTTAACCTTTCTGCCAAGCAATAAGGATTCTGCTGACTTAGAGGATGGTCGACTGTATCAATTAGATGTTCATACACCAGTTTTTTTAGGGTATTCTTCAATATCTGACTCAGCTGTCAGGCTAGTCTATCGAATTCTTCCCTTTGATCCTCACTTAAACCAGTTTCCTGTGTCACCTGCTGGGTCCATCCTAGTTATAGTTCACATTCAGTTCTACCCAATGTCTCAGTAAATTCACATAATGTGCCTTCCCCCTCCTTGCTTTCATGGTGTAGCCACTTCATAATTAGCCAACCTAGGTTTTTTTGTCACTTTATTTGCCAGAAATTTTTCATACACTGCTTGGCAACCAAATACCCTAGCACAATTAATTCACCCAGAATACATCCACAACTGGCCCATTCAAATATGCCAGATACTAAAATGCCTTTCTCTTAACATCTAAAAATATACACTGTAAAACCTGCACATTTACAAAGCATATGTGCAGCATATGTGTATCATTTGGGCTTTAGTAAGTGTCCTTTCCTGACAGCAGGGGTGCTGTCGGAGCCTCACATATGCACTAAAGGGGCCGACACCCCTTTCACTCCCAATCCCTTGTCCAGCTGCAGAGCTACACATGCAGACTAATACGGAGGATGGCTGGGGGCATAACAGGGGCAGTGCACTGCTGTGTGCCATGCACCATGTCATATACATGACATGGAATGCCAGTGGAGGGGGCCTAAACCTAAATTAGCTATAAGTATACTTTTAAACAAGAACTCATGCTGATGCTATAAAAACCTAAAACTAATAGCTACTCTCTGCTGTGTTCAATACAACAATAGCAGGATTCAGATCACTAAAAGGGGAAATTTTCCCATAACTCTTAGTGCCACTAAAGAGGACTTCTCAGGGAGCCACCTCCACTTCCACATCTGCCAAAACTCTGCAAACTAAAACTACATATGAACATAAGAACATGCGAAAGTGCCAGCAGAAACAGACTACCCGGTCTATCTAAGTTTTCTTGAGTGTGCAGCCAACACCCCAAGTTTGCAGCTGCCCCACTCACCTCCCTTTTGCCATCCCACTGCCACCCTCCACCTCCCCCATCCTCACTCGCCCCTGTTCCCTGTCTCATGCCCCTTTGAAGCTGTTCACAGATTTACATGATTTACATGATACCACACATTCTGATAGGGCATTCCATTTTGCTACCACCATCTCTGTGAAATAATGTCTCCTCATTTCCTTCCTAAATCTTCCCCCCTCTATTCTTAGCCCATGCCCCCTGGTGACCCTGCCCCTCCTTAACTTAAAGACCCCATCTGCCCCAGCCTTATTGATTCCCCTCAGATACTTGAATGTCTCTATCATGTCCCCCCATCCCTTCTATCCTCCAGGGTGTACATATTCAGGTCTCCCAGCCTGTTGTCATAATCTCTCCCCTCCATTACGCATATCATCCTTTGCACCCCCCCCAGTAGCCTGATATCATGCTTTAGGCATGGCCTCCAAAACTGCACATAAAACTCTAAGTGCAGCCTTACCAGTGACCTGTAGAGGGGCAAGATCACCTCTCTTCACTTGGACGAAAACCCCCTCACTATGCACCCCAGCATTTTGTTCACTTTTGCAGCTGCTCTCCTGCACTGGGCAGTGTTGTTCATGGTCCCTGTTATCATTACCCCAGGTCCTTCTCCTCCTCAGTGATCCCCAGCTTAACCCTGCAACACCCCACTCATCACTGGCATTGGAGTTGAGAGCTCCCCTCTCACCACCGCCTGTTGCAGCCTGCACTCAGCCAGCTTGTAATCCAATTCATCATTTTTGCCCCTACCCCTACACCAGTTAGCTTCTAACCAAGCCACCCATGAGGCACAGAATCGAAGGCTTTGCTGAAGTCCAAGTAAAGAACATCCACCGCATGACCCTTATCCAGCTCACCGGTCACCCAGTCATAATATTGTATGAGGTTGGTTTGACAAGACTTTCCTGAAACAAACCCATGCTGCCTCACATCCTGGAAGCCATCGTCCTTCAGGTACAACACCAGTCTTTTCTTTAGTATCGTTTCCATGAGTTTGCACACTATGGAGGTGAGACTTACCAGACAATAATTACCTGGTTCATCCCTTGGCCCACTCTTGTTTAATGGTACTACATGTGCCATCCTCCAGTCTAGTGGCACACATCCTGACTCCAGTGAGGTGCTGTACAGATCTGCCAGAGGCTCTGTCAACACCTCTGCCTTCTCCCTCAGTACGCTGTGGTGGATACCATCCTGCCCTGGTGCCTTGTCTACCTTCAGTGCCCTCAGTCCTGCTAGGGGGGTCTACTTGCCTCAATTCTTCCATCTGTCACCTCCTCTCCCCCTGTCCCCACACCCCCAGCCCATGCTGGTAATGGTCCCCTCCTTTCTTCCATGAACACTGAGCAAAAGTATTCATTCAGTGCTTCTGCCTGCTCCCCCACCTTTTCCATTCACTCCTCACCCCTTTTTATCCTCACTATTGTCTCCTTGCACTTCCTTTTCTCCCTGATGTATCTGAAAAAGTCTTTCTCCTCCCCCCCACCATTCATTCCCTGTGCTAATATCAGCTCCCTCTGGGCCTTGGCTTCTCTCACTTTCCTAGTCATCTCCTTGGACCATCTTACATAGTCCTCCCTGTCCAGTTCCTTCCCTGTCCTGCTAAACCTCTGGTGAGCCACTCATTTTTGCCCTCACCACCTCCACAACCTCGCTGTTCAACCAGCATGGTCTTCTTGCTCTGCTTTTCTTACTGTATGCCTTGGCGCAGGCTTCTGTTGCCTCTGTAACCCCCCATTTAATAATATCCCATTTCTGCTCCATGCCCATCTCCTGCCTTATGCCCTTCAGTTTCCCTTTCAGTACTTTCTGCATCCTCCCAAAGTCCACCCTCCTAAAGTTTACCACCCGAGTAACTGATTTCTCTGGCTCCCCACATATCATGATATTAAATCACACCGTTTGGTGATCGCTGTCGGCTAGTGGGTACTCTATCTTTATTTCCTTCACTGCTCTCCCATTCAACAATACCAGATCTAAAGTGTTCTTTAGCCTAGTAGGTACATTAGCCAACTGTGTCAGGAGACCCTCCTGGATTGCGTACAGGAGCACTTGCTTCCCTAGCACTGGAGGTGACCAAAATGCTCCAGTCAAGCCCCGGCAAGTTGAAATACCTCACAAAGACCGTCTTCCTTTTTCTACATACCTTTTTGATTTGTCTCGCTAACTTCCTGTCAAGCTCCTCAGACTGGTATGGCGGCCTGTATACCACCCCAAACCTTACTTTCCTACCCCTTAAGTCTAGGAGCTTCAGCCAGATTGCTGATCTGTTCTCCTTTCTTCTCCCTCATCCCTTGTGCATTTGATTCTGTCCCTCACATAGACTGCCACCCCACCCCCTTCCCTCCTTACGGTCCTTCCTGTATAATTTGTATCGTGGGATTGCAAGATTCCAGTCCTGGTGCTCAGTTGCCCACATTTTTGTGACAGCTGCAATATCCACCTTCCACACTGCTAAGAGTGCCTGTAGCTCAGCGGATTTGTTTCCTAGGCTTCTTGCATTCAATGAGACCACCCTCCATAATGCCCCCCTTCCCTTCACTAGCCTCTGTCTCCTCCCTTCTACTCCCTCCTTTTTTGGCCACCCCTAGTCCTTCCCAGCTAGTCTGGGGGGTAGGCTGTGACTCCACTCTACTGGGTACCCACCTACCTGCTATCTACTTGGCACCCCCCATCTAGTTTAAGTCCACCCTTGTCACAATATACCTCCCCAGTCCTTGCTTTAATGCCGCCTTCCCCTCCCCTCTCAGGTGCAGCCTGTCCCTTGCAAACAGGTTGTTATTATCCCAGTTTACTGCCTCAGCCGCCTAGGCCATACCCCTAGTTGACACCATTTACAAACCATGCTGTACAAAGTTCATGTGTTCATCTCTACTTTCTCACTGTGCTTGTGCAGGATACTGGGAGCACTTCAGAGAAGGCCACAGACTCCCCAGTCTCCTTGCACAACCTTCCCACATCCTCAATCCTCTCCCTTGTTACCTCCAACATTTACCCCACTAGGACATTTGTCCCCACATGTACCACAATGTGTGGTTTCCTCCTATCCCTCTTTACACACCTTAGGATTGCCTGTCTTGCCATGTCTGCCTTTAATCCTGGTATGGGCTCCACCCATATCCAACTGTGCCTCTCCCCTTGGCTGCCCCATTTGATCCCCTTGAGTACGGAGTCCCCCAACACCAGTATACCACCTTCCTCTTTCCTTGTGCCTGTTGCCACCCCCCCACCCAGGTTCTCATATTTGGAGCCATTCAAGACTGTGTTTTTACCATGTGCCCCAGTGTCTTCCACCCTGTCCCTCCCAATTAAGACCCCTTCCCCTCCTCCTGTTTGACTGCCAACCTCCCTTTCCCTCCCTCCTCACCTTTCTGAATATTATCCCTCCCCAGTCACACCATGCTCAATCTTTCTACTAGTAATGTCCCTTACTCCCTCTTCTTTGTGAGGCCTATCCCTTGTGCAATCACCTCCTGCATCCTCCTTCCCATGTGTTGCCAGTAAAGTAAATCTGTTCCCTGTCCCCCTTGCCTTACTGTGTGCTTTTTCCTCCCTCCTGCCTACTGCTGCTCCTCTTTTTCTAGGTCCTACTAGAGTCCACCCTTTATCAGCTGGCTTCCTGTCTAGTTTCCACCCCCCCCACCCACTGTGCCTTCTCTGTGGTGCCTTCACAAAACTCTCAGATGTCAGCCCTCTTACTGACACAATCCTCCTGACATCCCTCAACCTCCCCAGCTCTCTGCCAAGCCCCTGAACCTCTTCCTCAAGCCTCCTTAGCTGTGGCATATTGGGCACCCTCCCAGCCTCCACAGTATATTCATCCGCATTGCTGCCCCACAACCATTGCACCCAAAAATCCTACCCATGGTCCACACTACCTATACAGCCTTTCCACACTAACTATCCCTATAGCAAGTAGAATTAACTAATCCTAGCCCAGCCTCAAACATAAATTTTACCTGATATGTTCCAGTTGAAGGCCCTCCACAATATCCACCTATCAAACTAATCAGTAATTCATTGTGGATGCTGTACTCCTATTGAGACCTACCTCTACTTTCCCCTGCCCCGTGACTGCATTATTGGATAGAACTATATGAGCTGCACCTGAAGCCCCTTCCTCCAATTGCAGGGCAGGTGTTCCCCTATAAATGAGCTGTGCTCTGGGGATAGAGGGGTTGGTGGGATTAGGGCCCACACCCTACTCTCATGAGAGAGTATCAGCCCTGTGTCTGCCCCTCACTGCACCTTCAAGCACTGCATCCTCCTCCAGGAGGAAGGTCCCCCACACATACAAACACTGTATTAAACAAGTCAGCACTCCTGCCCTAAAGTCCACAGACTGATAAAGAATTGAAAGCTTATCCAGCAACTAAAATCCTTTCCCTAACTGCTCAGCAAAAGCAGGTTCAGACAACCTCTGCCAGACCCCAACTGTTTCTGCAGTACTGGCGGCCACGCTGGCCTAGTCACGGAGGTCTACTAAGAATCACTAAGTGTTATCAAGAGTGATTCTTTAAATTGTGTTTTTATTAATTTTTTACAAATTTGTAGTTGAATTATTTATTTTTTGTTTTGTCGATTGTGTTATCGCACTGTCGTGTTGCTGCTTGGTGTCGATACATTGTTTGGATGTGGATATGCTGACTTGCGGAACCTATTGTTTCGACTGAAGATTTCCTAGAACTTGTGTGCAGGGAAGGAGTTGCTGTCGGATCTGCGATTTGTTGGGATACATAGATACATAGACAGTGTCGGCAGATAAGGGGCCTATGGCCCACCCAGCCTGCCCATTTAAGTTTGTAAGTTCAGTTTATGTTTTCCAGGAAGTCTGTTGCCCCTGCCCCTGACCTCCAGAATTCCTTTATGTCTATCCCATGCATTCTAAATCCTGTGATTGTTTCAGCCCCCACCACTTCCTCTGGCAGGGTGTCCCACTTGTCCACCACCCGCTCTGTGAAGAAATTCTTCCTCACGCTTCCTCTGAATCGCCTCCTCCAACTTCATCCCATGCCTCTAGTCCTGGAACATCTTTTTGCTTAAAAATAGTGCATTCCTGCACCCTGTTCCTCCCTGTAAGATACTTGTATGTCTCTCTCATCATATCCCTCTCCTCCTCTCTCCTCCAGGGAGTACATGTTCAGTGCCTTCAACCTGTCCTCATAGGACTTGTGATGCAACCATGCACCATCTTTGTTGCCCTCCTCTGAACCTTCTCTACCCTGTCTATGTCCTTACGTGAGGTAAGGTCTCCAGTACTGCACAGTGTACTCCAGGTGCGCCTCACTAGTGTCTTGTATAGTGGAATTATGACCTCCCTTTTCCTGCTGGTGATGCCCCTGCCTATGCATCCCAGCATCCTATTTGCTTTACCTGCTGCCTTGTCACACTGTTTCCCTGCCTTGAGGTCATCAGAGATGATAACTCCAAGATCCCTTTCCTGCTTGGTGCATGCTATATCCTCACCCCCCAACTGATATATTGTGCCAGGGTTTTTGTGCCCCATATGCATTATCTTGCACTTCCTTGCATTGAATTTCAACTGCCAAACCCCTGACCATTCTTCAAGTTTCTGCAGGTCCCTTCTCATTTTGTCTACACCCTCTGGTGTGTCTACTCTGTTACAGAGCTTTGTGTCATCAGCGAACAGTGAAATTCTGCCTTCTAGGTCCTGCGAAATGTCACTGATGAAGATATTGAATAGTACCGGTCCCAGCACTGATCCATGTGGTACCCCACTGGTCACTCTCTTCCTCTGTGGAGTGACAGCCATTTACCACCACCCTCTGTGTCCTGCTGCCCAGCCAGTTACCTACCCACCACACTACTGTCCTGCCCACACCCATATTCCCCAGTTTGTGCAATAGTCTTCTATGTGGCACAGTGTCAAAGGCCTTGCTGAAGTCCAGATAGGCTGGTCCATTGCCCTCCTGATCCACCTCCTAGTCACCCAGTCAAAAAATTCAATGAGGTTGGTCTGACATGACCTTCCCCTGGTGAAACTATGCTGCCTTGGGTCCTGTAGTCCATTGACAACCAGATGTTCCACCAATCTCCTTCAGTAGTGCTTCCATGATCTTCTCCCCACTACCGAGGTGAGGCTGACTGGTCTGTAGTTCCCCGCCTCTTTGTTCCCACTTTTGTATAAGGGGACTACATCTGCTATCCTCCAGTCTTTGGTACCTCCCTGTTTCTAGTGATCGGCTAAACAGGATAGCAAGAGGTTCAGCCACCACCTCTTAGTTCTTTAAGGACCCTGGGTGCACCCCATCTGGCCCCATTGCTTTATCAACTCTTATTACTTCCAGTTCCTTCAGGACCCTTTCTCATGTAAAGGGACTTGTGTCCATTTCTGCACCATTCTCACCCCTTGTACTCCATTCAGACCCATTACCCTCCTCTTCCTCAGTAAAGACTGAGCAGAAATACCTGTTCAATATGTCAGCTTTACTGTTGTCATCCTCCACACAGCCCCCATCCTCCCCCTTCAGTCTCACTATCCCTCCCTTTGCCTTTCTTTTTTCACTTATGTACCTGTAAAAGGTTTTGTCCCCTCTACCCACTGATTTTGCAATGTGTTCTTCTGTCTGAGCTTTGGCTTCCCTTACTGACCTCCCTGCCTCCCTTGCTTCTCCTGGTACTCTCCCTCATCCCTTCTGCCTGTGTCTTTTTGTATTGCCTGAATGCAATCTTTTGGCTTTCACTTTCTTTTGCTACCTCTTTGAAAACCATAATGGTCTCCTCTCCTTTTCCTCTTGCTAATCTGCTTAATACAGAATTCTGTTGCTCTTGTAATCCCCATTTTAAATACTTCCCACTGTTCATCAACCCCTGATTCCTGCCCCATTCCCCTTAATGCCTCTTTCAAGTGTCTCCCCATTTTCTCAGTTTTCCCCCCTAAAATCCAGGATACGTGTTTTTGTGTGGTTTGGTTCTGCTCTTTCTGTGATTTCAAACCACAGTGACTGGTGGTCACTGTTCCCCAGGTGCTCCCCCACTCTTACCCCCATCACACTGTCCCTGCTTGTGAGCACAAGGTCCAGTATTGCCTTCTGCCGAGTTGGTTCCATGACCAGTTGCTTGAGGAAGGCACCCTGAAGGAGTCCAGGATAATCTTGCTCTAGTTGATGCTGCTGCTGGGATGCTCCAGTCCACGCCTGAATATTGAAGTCTCCAACCAGTACCATCATTTTTGTCTGCCATCCTCTGGATGGCTAGCATCAGCTCCCTATCTGTTTCTTCCTCCTGGGCTGGTGGTCTATAGGACCACACCCGAAAGCGGATGGCTGGCCCCATTTTCCTTTCCAGCTTAACCCACAGTATCTCTCCTCATTTTGTTCCGCCTGGATCTCTGTGGCCCTTATGTCATTTTTCACATACAGTGCCACTCCTCCTCCCTTCCTGCCTGCCCTGTCTCTTCTGAATATGTTGTAGCCAGGTATGGCCAACTCCCAGTCGTGGGTTATCATTACACCAGGTTTCAGTGATGGCCACAATGTCCAGGTCTGACTGCACCATGACAGCCTCCAGATCTTCCATCTTGTTGCTAAGGCTCCTGGCATTTGCACACATGACTTTCCATGATTTGACCTCCTAGACTGTTTTGCTGTTCTACTCCAGCCCCTTCCTTGGTTGTCCTTATCTCTGGTTCACCTTGCTGTCTGCTCCTTCTGCTGAATTTTGCCCTATTCTGCCTCATCCACTTCCTGGGTGCTAATTCCATCTTTTGCACTTGGCTAACTCTCCACATCCTTTCTTCCATTTCTCTCTGGGTACCTCTATTTGGTTGTCCCTGTTTGGCAGTGTGGCATATGAGTTCTTGAGTGGAATAGGATCTGGGATGTGCCTCTGCCTGACTGGGTCTAACCTCTCCTGAGCCCACTGTCATCCAAGTACTCCTCTTCTCTGCATCCTTTGAGGCAGCTGCATTGGACTGAGTGGTCTCTGGATAGGGGTGATGGTACTCCTGACCCAGTTTACTCGGCTCTGAGTCTGGCTACCTCATCCCACAGTCCAGAAAGATGCATGCAGATAGGGCAGCACCTCAGTGTCCAGAAGATCTGCCTGAATATGGCTGCCCCACAGCCACCTGCATTGCACCACTCCCCACATTATACTGCAATTATACTGCTATTCCACTACTTGTCTGCTACTGAAGCTCTCCTAGTTCCCTTTTTATTAATTTACTGTCCTAAAAATCCTGCCACTGTTCCTCTATAATATTTGAAAATACAAACACTTCTATCTCACCTCTTTATCCTTACCATCAAAAGGTAACTACAATCACAATAATCTACCTTCTACTAATACAGATTCTATCACAGAATCAGAGCACAATGCAAAACATCTGCTACTTAGCAACAACAAACAGGTGACAACAAACTGAGTTGATGTAGCTTTTTAAAATAGAAAAAAAAATGTATTAGTTTAAACCAATAGAAATCAGCAGTTCCAAAAGCACCTTGAACTACAAGAAAGAACACAGTACCACACCTCTGCCACAATAACTAAACAGTTCTAAAACATTGGAGAAAGAAAAGAAAAATCAGAGACTGAGCAAAAAGATACAATGTACTATAAAGTATTAGGCAATACTTATATTAATAGGGATTCATGACAGGATGGTGCTCGCTGACTAGCGGGCTTGTTTGCAGCTGTTTCAGCAGACATTGACCGAGTGGTGGTTTGTCTGGTCCTGTGGGGTGGCGGTGATGGCCCCCATTTCGGTTCTTCGACCGGGCAGGAGTTGCCGCGTGATCCCTAGGGAGCTGGGGGAGACCTGGGCTTCTCCTAAGCCACCTTGGGATTCAGCCCTCAGGCTGACTATTAGGGCGTCTGTAGCCGTGGGTCGTCGACTGGCTGGGGGTGTCCTAGCACTCTGTTTGTGACTGCTCCCTGGGCGTTCATCTGCCTGGAGTTTGACCTAAATGCGGTGCGAATCAGCTACCGGTGGATCGATTGGGAACTGTTTTTCCATTTGGCTATATTTGGATCTCTACTGTGTGACTGTTTGTTGGAGAACTTATCCTGTCTCTTTCCCTGTTGATTCTGACCCTGTTTCATCTTTTATGTGGAGTTGCTGGAAGAACTGGTCTCCTGTCCCTGCTCTGTTCTTGGATTTAGGGTGGTGAGAGTGTATATCTACTTACAGTTCATTTGTTATGAACGATCCCAATCCATGTGAGAGAAGGTATTGGGGGAGTGTATAACATTTTACCATTTTACTATCGTTGGATTGTAGCACGTGAGAGGTGCTTCGTTGAACACAATACAACACAATATTTTAATATTTTGACACTTTGTTGGACTGAAGCACGTGAGAGGTGCTTCATTGAACTTCAAAGTACAATTTTGAGTACCCAGAGTGGCATGTGTTAGCATCGACAGTGTGTGGTCTGGTTTATTGATTTTGTCTTAATATATTTATTATTTGGGATATTTTTGGGTTGGGATTAATTTCTGTGATTGGGAGGGGTTTTATTTTTTTTTATATTGTTATTTAAATTAGATTTTGTTTTATTCTTTCTCCTCTGTGAGAGAGTGGAGAGTGTTTTTATTTTATTTTTAGGTTTATTTGTTTGTTTTTATTTAATGGCGGTTGGACATTATCTCCATGAGGTTTTAGGAATTACGTCCCTTTGAGTGCCCATTATTGTCATCTGACACCTATTTTAGGTGCCATGCATTGGGCATCCTGAGGAGACGAGATGAAGGTGGGAGAGCTGGGCCTGTGGGGACAGGAGGGGAGGCGGATTGGGGTTCTAGGTTCAGAAGACGCCCTGGGATGAAATGGGTCAGGTAGAGGTCTTTCCTGTCTTGTCCCCATACCCAAGGGCTCCGTGAAATCGGACAGGCGCCGAGGTCTTCCCGACACTCATCCTGCCTTGGCGGTGTTATGCAATGCCAGATCAATTAAGAACAAGATAGCTATTATTGCTGATCTTGTTAGTTCATCTGATCTGACTTGCATCACCGAGACCTGGCTTGATGAAAATCGGGCCCTATATTGGCCTCGTAACTCCAGCCGGGTTCTCGTGATACACCGCCTTGTGGATCATAGGGCGGGTGTGGCTATTATGTTTAAATCGAGCTGGGCCTTGTGGATGTGCCATTGGGAAGCACCAACCTTTGAATATATCTTGGGTGAGGGTGCAGGTGTGGGATTCTCCTCATCTACCATCCACCAGGACGGTGGAGAATTCTGCAGGAGATGCAGACTTCATCGTCGACCTGGTATTGAGGTTTCCCAGACTGATACTTCTGGCACTTCAATGCCTGGGTCGGCATGATTTCTCTCATTTTGGGCAAATCTCCTCCAGCTGATGAATACGCTGGGCCTGACACAGGTTGTTACCGCCTACCCATATAGGTGGTCATTCATTGGATCTGGTGTTTCTCTTGGGTATGAGATCACTGATTTGGGGTGGAACCAGTCAGTTGGTCTGACCATTACACCATAAGGTTCAGCTTTAGGGCCCTCCAATAGGGTCTGCTTCTACGGAGATGGTTCATACACCTTTAAGGGGTGTTA
Organism: Neoceratodus forsteri; assembly: GCA_016271365.2. Classification (NCBI taxonomy): domain Eukaryota; kingdom Metazoa; phylum Chordata; order Ceratodontiformes; family Ceratodontidae; genus Neoceratodus; species Neoceratodus forsteri. The sequence goes on along the minus strand of CM028130.1, from coordinate 1,361,289,602 downwards.
ACCTCAATGACCTGATGGCGGTGCTGGATCTATCGAGTTTATCGGTGAATGCATGAGTCCAGATGATCTTGTATTGCCTATAATAAGGCTGTGGGAGATGCTCTGGACAAAATTGCTCCTGTTCGTGTTCGGCCTCTCACTCTTCATTCAAGAAGTCCGTGGTTTGAAGGCCCTTGAAGGAGTTAAAGCTAGCAGGCCAAGGCTGGAGAGACTCTAGTGAAGTCAGGCCTTGATGCTGACAGGCTTAGACTGATGGCTCATTATGACAGCTATCAGTCAGAAATCAATCTAAGAAGGCAGAATTCTGTCCAGAGAGATTTCTGCGCATTACACTCGACCTGCTCAGCTTTTCCGGACTGTGGACAGACTGTGCAATCCAATCTGTCTTCAGCCTAGAGAAGCATTTTCAGTTAAGATGTGAAGAGTTTGCTCGGTTCTTGCAGATAAGGTTGTTGGCATTAGGTCTGGCATCGGTCCGATCCTTCCTATGGGGGACTGCGGTGGTCGACTGGAAGTGGCCTGCCCTCAGTCTGTCTGGTTAGATTTTCACCGTCGGAATTTGGGACATTGTGAAGATCATCCAAACAATGCCACCAACTAGTTGTAGTTTGGATCCGGGTCCTACACCACTTTTAGTAAGTTGTAGTAGTTATCTACCCAATCCTTGCAGACATTGTTGGATGTCTTGGAGATGGGGTCTTTCCTGACCCCTTAAGGAGGCGGTAGTTCGAACCACCCTTAAAAATCCTCCTTGGACCCAGATTGTCTTGTTAACCACCGGCCTATCTCTAACCCGCCATTTGTTGGTAAGGTTATTGAAAGGCAGTTACGCTACACTGGCCTGATCACCTTATATCTCACAATGTCTGCTATACTCTCCAGTCTGGTTTCAGGAAAAGACACAGTACAGAGACTGCCCTTGTCCGGGTATTGAGCGACCTCCTGATGGCCAGAGATCGAAAGGCATGTACCATTCTGGTCCTTCTCGATCTGTCTGCTGCATTTGACACTGTAGACCATGGAGTGCTATTGGATCGCCTGCAGGTCTTTTGCTGACTGTCTGGTACAGTCCTAAAATGGTTTCGTTCTTACCTCACGGGCAGGTTTCAGAGAGTTGTCACCGGAATTTATTCCTCTGACACTCACTTCCTGCCTTGTGGGGTACCAGGGCTCCATCTTAGTTCCATGTTGTTTGCAGTGTACATGCTGCCATTAGGGAAATTATCAGGCGATACAGTCTCAGTTTTCACTGCATGCAGATGATACTCAACTGTATCTGTCCTTTCTCGGTCAAGGTGATGCACTCTCTGTACTTAATAGTTTGCTTGATGAGATGAGACTGTGGATGAGTTCGAGCTGGTTGAGACTCAATCCGGATAAGACTGAGGTGCTGGTTGTGGATCCAGGTCGTCCGGGATGGGTGTGGGTGTTGGGCAACCATCAGGTTTATTACTTGGTATGCACTACCCTACCTCTAAACAGGTGCAAACCTGGGCGTGTATTTTTGATGATGGTTTAACTCGAAATCCCAGGTGTCAGCTGTCGCCAAATCCTCTTTCTACCATCTGAGGATATCGCCCGGTGAAACATCTGATCTCCGGATGACCTTCCAACATTGGTCCACGCCTTGTCACTACCTGTCTTGACTACTGCAACCCTCTACCTAGGGCTACCAGGGGTTGATATCCCACCTTCAGCTGGTTCAGAACCGGCAGCCAGGCTTTTGACTGGGACTCCCCAGAACCAGTCATATATGCCTGTGTTCGCGAACTGCACTGGCTGCCGTGTGGTGGTGGATCACCTTCAAGGTTGGTTTACTAACCTTTAAAGCCCTACATGACCAGGGACCCGGTTACCTGAAAGATCTTCTGATTCCCTATTGTCCCCTCAGCCCTCTCCGTTCCGCCAACAAGGGATTGCTGGAGATTCTCAGGGTTCGATTGAAGTCATCAGGATCTAGTGCTTTTGCTTTTTCAGCACCGACCCCGTGGAATTCTCTACCTCGTTGGTTGAGAGAATGTCCAACCGTTGAACATTTTAAAGTTGCTTTAAAAACATATCTTTTTGGATTAGCGTATCTCTGCTAGTTGTGGCTGTCTTTTAAATGTTGTGATTTTATTATTTTAAAACTTGTACAGTGCCTTGATTATGAAAGGCGCTTTATAAATAAAATTGAATTGAATTGAATTGAATGTGAGAAGCCCTGGAATTTAAGTCCCAGTAAGCTGTAAATTGATCTTGGCTGAGAAGGACAGAAACTTCCAGAAAGCTGCTCACAATGCCTGTAGAAAAGGTAAATGAATATCCAGCTTCCACTATGGTTCCCCCACACAACACTATTAAACAAGTTAGCACTCCTGCCCTAAAGTCCATAGACTGATAAAGAATGTAAAGTTTATCCAGCAACTAAAATCCTTTCCCCAGCTACTCAGCAAAAGCAGGTTCAGACAATCTCTGCCAGACCCAACTGTTTCTGCATAACAAATTGCAAAAATTACCAGCAAGAAGACATCAGCTGACACAATAAGTGGTATTACAGGGGCAACCCTTTGCTACATACCTTTACCTGTCACCTTTAATGGTCCTTTGCATGATAAATGGAGAAACACATTATTGAATGATATTTTTCCATATTGAAAGTCACTAAATTACTGCTTTGAGTAGAATACTTTTAGATTCCACTCAACCTGCAAGCTAAGGATTTTAGCAGAAGACTGAGTACCTTCTATTAAGCTGTATTTAAAAAACAAGGAAAATGTTTACTAATGGAAATTCAGTGTAATTTAATATGAAATATGTTTTTTTCCCTTTGGCTTGAATTTAGTGCACTTTGTTGAACACTATGTCTTTGAATCTGACATCACATGACAGTCAACAAATTATACTGATGTTTTTATGTAACTTTTAATGTTTGACTTTTTAACATGTTTTGCAATAAATTGTGTTGGCATTTTATTAAACAATAAAAGATATTGAAATGAACTGAAGACACGGGACAACATTCCAGGCAAATTGAGCACAACCAACCCCAAACTCAACCTCTGCAGTCAGGAATAGGGGCTTACAGCACCAAGTCACATGAAGGGGTAGACAAAAAAAATCTTCTTCCCAAAACTCCATAAAAGGGACTCTAGAGGCCTCTCAATACACTTAAACCTGGACATCCATCATTATCCAGCCACTAACCCCTTGGGGGGAGAACCACCACAATGTCCTTCCAGTCAGACCTTTTAGAACTTCATAACCAGCCAGGGCAGCCACCAAGTATCCATATCAAAAGGTAAATCTTATTATTTTGATTTGAACTGATAGGCAAGGACCATGTCATGTCAGCCCATCTTCACACCAGCACCCCCCATCACTATCCCTCCTCAGATACTGGTGAGTGTTTAGAAGAAACCCTTTCCCATTCCCTCCCATCCTCTTTCATCTGCCCCTCTCTTCCTCCCTTCATCCTGCCATTCTCTATTCCTCCCACCATCTTCCAACCCTACCTTTTCTACTGCTATGCTCTCTGCTCTATTATTTCTCAAAGCCTCAAAAGATAACAGTCCTAATTCTCTTCAATCTCTCTGCCCATGCTAAAGCTTATTCTATGTCTGATCTACTTGACCCCATTTTCCTTCTAAGCACTGTTCCTGGTGTTTGGAGGAAAGCCAACCTTTTCCCCCTTCACAAAGTTGAGGATTCCTCTGCATCAGATAATTATTGACCTACATTTCTTCTCTCTGATATTTCCAAACTGCAAGGACATTTAGTTCTCTTTCAAATGTCCTCCTTCCTTGGCTCTCCTTCCTTTCTTAACTCTTACCAGTCAGGTTTTAGAAAATGTCACTCTACTGTTTCACCTCTGAGACACACTGCTATCATCCTAAGGTGAGGGACCAAGAATACACTACATCACCGCTGCATCTTTATCGACCTTGCTATATTCTTCAACACTGTTGGCCACCTACTCCTACTGGTCAGTCTCATCAGTGCTTGTCTATCTGGCCTCATGGTTAAATGGTTAAGTTTCTGGATGTCAGACAGGTCACAGGCCATCCTAATAGGCACCATCATCTCTGCTTAATGCAATCATGTCTGGTGGTCACCAAGGTTCTGTTCTTGGCCCTATCCTGTTCTTGATTTTCCTGAATGATTTTCCTAAGGCCTATGGATAGATACTCTTACATTCATTACTATGTAGACAACACTGTGCTCTTTGCCTGTGGTTTCTCTGCCCATGATCTGGCTGTGCAATTCCATCATGACTTTCACAATGTCAAACATTGGTTTTGTGACAAACAGCTTCCCCAAACATCAAAATAAAAAAAAACAATTCCATGATATTTGAAGCCAGCTTCTGATCAGAACACAGACTCCCCTTGTCTTCATAACCATGGATAATTCCGTAGGATCAAAGGTCATGCCTGCACCACACTGTATTTGTGCAGCTTCCTAACTAGACTATGGGGCTTCATCATTGTTGCCCGCCCATTATCTTTGATGTTAGCAGTAAAATGTATACAAAATGTAAATGATGTAGTGCTTGCAATCAATCTATGTACATGTTTCATGAATGAGACACTGTATATTATAAATACTGTCATGTTCTTGCTACCAGCACCTATTGTTAAATGTACAGTTGCATCCCCTTCCCCCTTCCCCCAGGATACATCTGGAAATGAGCATTTTGGTTCGGCATGCCTTCCTGGTGAAACATTTCAATAAATAAATAAACAATCTCTCAATTTCTGTCTCCAAAGTGTTTTTCATCTGGGGCTGGGTTCAGTTAACTGAACTTTAAACATAAGTGATTTCACTCTGTCTGAATGCCAGTGTTGGTGCTGATGACAGACCACTTGCAAAACTGAAAAGGAAACACTTCAGGAAAGGCTATTCACAACTCTCACTAGAATGTGTGTATACCCTGGAGAAACTGGATACCACAGAGCTCTGCTCCGTAAACAGAAAGTATTAATTAACCCTGTGTGGTGCTCATGATATCATGATTAGCCTGTTAAACTTTCAAGGTCCTGCATGAGATGGGTCCATATTATTTTTCTTAATATGGAAAACATAAGTAGGCAGGGTCTTTGCAGTTGTGGATCTGTCCTGTGAAATTATTTATCCGATTATCTGAGATATTGCCCCTCATTGGTGGCATGTAAAAGTGCACTGAAAATGCACTTTTGTGCACTAGAGTTTTCTGGCCAGTAGGGGAATAAATATTTATATTAATTTATTATGTATGACATTATACTAACTATTCAAATCTGTATTTTTGCTGTTACACTGTTTCTCTGTATATTTTTTACAACACATTAAGCCTTCAGTATATGGTGCTGTGGAAATGAATACAGATGTGTTGTGCCTATTAGCCACTCCAGTACAACATCATTAAATCCTTGGGAATGTGTAAGTGATTACAGAGTATAAATGCAACTCAGATTAAGTACAGTACTTACTTAAATAGCCAGCACAAGTCCAGAGACATTCAGATAAGTTATCACTGATAGAATTATGAATCCTAATCATCGTATGTTTCCATTTATAATTTTTGGTCAGGCAAACGCACACTGAGCTGAAGATCATATTGGGGAGGGAGAATGGTATACCAACAGAAAAACCATATACAGTATCATTAAGACATGTACAGTGAAAATGACACAATACAGAAGAAACACAATTCACCATAAACAATATCATTAAGGCACAAAAATGTGCAGCAAATGATGCAACAGGTCATAAAGTGCAATAAATAATAAAGTGGTAGTGTAAAACTCAAGACAGAGAAAATCATAGAACCAACATTTCTCCCAATTAGCTAATCCATAACGTATTCCATCTATTAAATCTTGCTAATTTCTTCCAAATTTAAAGAGATTTTGCTAACAGTGGGTGACATACTGCAACAAGACCAAGATGGCAACGCTGCTCTGTTCCTACCACGCTATGAGTGTGCTCTTTGTTTTTAGTTATTAACTTATTTTTTTCCCTGGTTCGCTAAAACTACTGAATGAAACTAACATTATTTTGGCATCTGACTTATGAGAGTGAATTAGATGATGGCTTACCTTAGTAAGTAGAGCAAGTAGTGTTGAGTAAAGTAGCTCGATGGATGCTTTGTTGGCTGAGCTGATTTTCTGGCAGCCTGCAACACCTTCTAGCTCTGAGAGCTAGGAGGATTTCACTCTCTGTTGTTTAACCCAGAAAGGCAGGTCAGTGCTGGAGTGGTATCAGGCCCAGGTGGAAGATACAATGGTCTGCAAGAACGTGGACTTCCATTAATTCTGTGGGGACCTTGTTGAAGCACACTGTAGTATGTGCTAGAATGCTTGGTAAACTTAAAAAGAGGTATGCCACCTTTGCCTAAGTGGTATCAATTTTGCAGGGATAAGATTATCTTTTACAGGTGTAACTAGCTGTTAAATCAAGTGAAAATAAAGAAGGGAGTTAGTTAGAGTGGTATCCCGGGTGATGGCCAGTAAAACCCTCACAGATGACTTTGGTGATTTGCAGGACATAATCAGACAGAGCACTGATTAGATACGGGACATGGAGCCAGAATGTGGAACCTAAGGACTCCAAAAAGGGAACTGCAAAGAGAGTAAGGTGGACACAGAGGGAGTAGGTGCAAAGTAATTGGTTGGAGGTAGCTGGTCAAGCTATCTCGAGGTAGACATTTCTAAAAACTCTTTTTACAGAAGAGACCTCCATAGCATTTCTCCATTTCCACCTTGAAATTAATGGGACCTACTTTAAAAACTTCAGAATTAAAGTTTTCTCCCTTTGTTAACTTCATTTAAATGTGGCTCCAGCTTCTGTGATTCAACGTACTTTAGTGGTTTCTTTTATTTTTAGGGCTGCAAGTAGGTGGAGCCTGCAGCCCTATTGCATTAGCTCTAATAATGAGCTACAGGAGTCAGACCATGGAACACTTCCTTTGGAGTTTTCAATTGATCCTTCCACCTCTTTGCAGCTCTTCAGTTTAACCATTACAGTGCTGCAGACTGAACATCTAGCCAGAGCTCAATCAAATAGATTCATTCTAGTTCTTTCAACAGCCTAGGGACTAAGAAACAAATGCTCTGGAGAATAACCGCTCCTCACCAACCTTATAGTGCTTCAGTGAATACAAGATACACGTTTTCATTTGAATCCAACTTGCTAAACAGCTGTATCCTTCCACCCTGCCTGCAATATATAGCACTGTTCATAAAGCCCTGTAAATAAGTGTGCCTCTTAAAAGAGCTTAAGGCAATAATGGCTGTAGTTTCTATTGAAACACATTCATAATTTCAAGGGCATGTAAGATAAATAGCTATGGAACAGTTAACTTCCATAAACAATGAAAATATTATCTCTTTTCAGTAGCACTCTAGCATATTTACCTGAATCTGTAGTATATGTGTTCATTTCCTGCAAAATGTTTCTTTAAAACTAAGATATGTATAATCATTAGAGAGTTAATGAAGCTATGTGCCTTTTCTAGTATTTTAATGGTTTCAACTCCCTTTGTTCTCAGATTTCCTTGCAATACATTTGAGTCTTAACCTTTGATTATGTTGGTCATTAATCTTCAGCCTTCTTGTGTGGTTTTATATACATAAACATTGACATTTTATTTTCTTCTTCAGTACCATAAAGACATTGGGCCGGATATTCAAACTGCACCCTAAAAGTGCGCAACAGCAGGAGCAAGCGCAACTCACTTGCGCACATGCACAATCGTTGCGATATTCAGACATGGAGCAAGGCCAATTGCGTAAGCAGCCAACGTCTGAATATCACACAAACTGCACCATAGCGCAACCAGGGAGGGGAAGCTGAGCAGATATGATGTGCCATAGCGCAACCAGGAAGGGGAAGCTGAGCAGATACGATGTGCCATAGCGCAACAAGGCCAGCCCAGCTGAGCAGTCCAGAGGCCCATAGGGCAAGCAATGACACCCCCAGCAGCATAGCAATGGAACAGCACAACCAGGAAGGTAGGCAGAGGCCCACCACCCATGCCACAGATGGGCACAGGGACACACTGCAGAACTAACAATGCACCCCCATACCCCAAGAACAGCATAACTGGGGGAGGGACGGAATATCAACCGACCCATGGGGACAAGCAAAGAAAGCACATCCTGGCTGTGTTACTGCAGCACACCCACTGGCAAGCTGAGACTGCCACACAAAGGGGGCAGACCACCCCAGTGTCCAGCAGCCCCCCGTGTGCACAGCACACCCTGCACTGAGACCCCAAGACACCACCCATGAGCAGTGACCAGCACTGCAGGAATCCCCAGGCCCCCCATAACACTGCAACCTCATGTACCACAGAACCATACAAGCCAGAGCCACCATGAGCACCCAGCAGTGGGTGGCAGCACATGGCAATACTGACTGAAAGCCACTCCCACACCAGAGACACCTCCCCACGCACACACACACACACATACCCATGACTATACCACCCCAGATGCCATGCACATCACTTCAACTGAGCACCTATAGCCAGCTGCAAATAAGAGACCACCACAGTATTCATATCAAAATATATATTACAAATATAACAAGAATAAGAAGAACAACTATAACTATGTACAAATATACAAAACACAGAGTATGGGTACAAGGTAGGGGTGGGTAAGGGGCAGGGGTGAACAACCGGGAGAGGGAAGGTGAGGTGAGGTGATGGGAAGCTACTGCCGGCCAGCCTGCTCTCCTACCACCTGGTGCTGGGCCTGAGGCCTCCTCCTGTGCCTCAGACCATGTTGCTGTAGGTCCAGCAGGATGGTGTGTGAATCCATCACCACCTGTATCATCCGCTGCATCGACCTCTCAATGCGGTGCAGGATCCGGACACCTATGACAAGGAATCAGAGTCAATGGCTGTGACTGTCCATATCCCTGAAGCCCACCCATCATGCATGGCATACAGCCAAGTGCCCCACTCCTGTGATGGACTGCACCCACCCACAGTGACCGTGCACAAGACATGCCCAACCAGGCAGAAACAGCCATGTGTACCACTGCACACACACACTGCCCATGACCAGCACAGCACAACCAAGGCTGTCCAGTGATGTGGCTACGTGGTGGGAAGTCAGTGCCACAGCCATGTGTCCAGTGCATGCATGGACCACCAGTGATGCGCTCACAGACATGCAGTGCCACTGGACAGTGCTGACTGTCACACGTCACGTGCATGGCAGTGTTGTCCATGGATGGTGGCCGTGCCCCCCCACAGCATGCAATAGCATCCATGATGTAATGACACTCACCCTCATCAAGCCGCTGCATCAGGTGCTGCTGCGGCTGTGGCTGCGGCTGCTGCTGTTGCTGCTGCTGTGGCCGTGGCTGTTGCACACATCCTCCGCCAGCCACCCTGGCACCGCCATCCCATGCCTCAGCCTGTGCCTGCCTCCACTCCTCCACGCCTGTGGGAGACAAAGGAAGAGAAAAACATCAGTGAGATCCCAAAGCAGACAGCCCCTTGCCCCATTGAGTGTGCCTGCCCACACATCCAGACCCAAACAGCACACACCTGCAAACACCCTCACAGCAAACCACAGCCCAACCCACCCCCATGCACAGATTACATTACACGGTCACCCATGCAGACAATACCGGTGCATACACAGCACAACCACCTGGCCTGGGCACAATGCCCCTCCTGGCACACGACCTGAGGCATGCAAGCAGAGCACGCTCCCTCCTCCTACCGTAGCGGTGCCTGCACTGTTCAGGGGTACTCCTCCACCCAGTAGCCTGCTCCAGGGCAGCGATGACATGCTGCCACACATGGGTGCATGGCACCTGCAGGGGCACACTCTCAAACAGTGAGACATAGTGGGGCTCCACCACAGCCACCAGGTTGGCTAACTCCAAAGCCCCCCATTGTGGTGCTCTCCTGCGTGCCATTGTCAAACTGTACAGTGGCAATATGGCGCTCAGCAGCACGGCAACCCCATGTGGAAATGTTGTGCAATACAACTCCATCACTGCCTATCATGCTGTTTGGACAGCGCCTTCGGTCCACATCGCGCTGTCACTGAACAGCACGATAGAGCCGTGCACGTGGCAGACGTACAGTGCCGGGGGCAAAGGTCATGCACAAGGTCATGGGTCAGTGGCGCAAGGCCACGCACAGCGCCATCGGATGTCCACACATCCTGCATGATCCAACACCTGCGTGCCAGTGCCACAGTGGACTATTGCGCAGTACTGCCACTGCGCCATGTGGTGACCAGCGCTGTAGCGCCATTGGCACAATGGTGGCTATGGCCTGAATTGCCGATTGCGCACAGCACGTCATCAGCGTGGCAGATGCCTGCGTAGCTACCTGGAGCATCGCAATGCAGTGTACCACACAGTCACAGATATGCACCATTTTCAGCTGGCTCAACCAGATGGCGACAGCTTAACGGCGCGATATTCAGCCGACACATGCAAATCATCGATCAGCCATTCAAAGGTGCAGTGGCGCGATTTGCATCTCTACTACAGTTGCTCCACCTCTAATTTGCATGCATTGCACTATAAATGTGCGACATTGGGCTGCGCTGGCCAGATTCGGTTACTGCAGGTGAGAGGTGGGTTGCATGCTGTGTGATGTTCTGGACAATGGTCATGGGATAATGCTGTAGACTGCACAGTGACAGGTGTCCACTTCCACCCATACAGATCAACATGACAGAGAAGAGCCAAGGTGAGGGTGAGGATGGTGGGCGGAGGGGGAGGCCCAACTTCATAACGGTGGAGACAGAGGCCCTCTTCCAGGCCTACCTGGAGGAGGAGCCACTACTGAGTAGATGGCGGGGCACCCCTCAGGCCCATGTGGCTGCATGGGAGGGGGTAGCTCGGGCAGTGAACCTGCACAGAAGCCACCAGCGCTCCTTGCAGGAATGCAAAAAGAAGATGGGAACAGACCGCAGGAGGGTGAAGGAGAAGGTGGCAGCCCTCAGGGCGGCACGTGCTGGCACAGGCAGGGGCCAGCCAGCGGTGGCGGAGCTGACCCCGGCTGAGGACTGACTGGCTGCATCAATGCAGTGGAGTGCTATTGAGGGCGTACCAGGAGGTGGATTCTAGACAGGTGGAAGCCCATCACTGCACAGTATGACATGGTGGTGGTGTTGGGGGGGGGAAGGTTGTTCACATGCACTCACATGTCCTCACTTTCTGTTACAGATCCTGTTCATCTTCAGGGGACAGTGGTGGTGGGTCCAGGCAGTGAGGAAGACCTGCTGGACTTGGAGGAGGGTTCATCCACCTCTGTCACCAGCCAGCATGCACGCCGGGCTGCCAACTCTGTTGTCGGTGAGTCGGGTGTGGGGGATGCACAGCCTGTGTCTCAGCAGTCTGGCATGCAAGCACGCCAGCACACTGTGACTGTGGCTGTAGCACGTACCTGCACCATTGATGATGCAAGGACTGCAATGGGCAGTGACATGTGTGTGTCCCATGACGGACACGCAGCAGGCCACGCGCCCTGGGCCTAGCTGGTTCCAACGTGTGTGCCAGCATGTTGGCACAGTCCCAGGCTGTGCCTGTCAGCACCGTGGGCAGCACCGGTGGCTGTGCAGGTGTCTGGCACTGTTGCAGCCACAGCAGTGGAACAAGTGGTCCCTGGGGCACAGCGGTTGGAGGGGCAGCAGCAGCAGTCACCCACCAGGTCTGCGGGTACAGTGTCCAGGGATGGCACATGCCCACCGCCCTTTGATATGCCCATTCCTGGTCCTGGTGAACAGCGCCAACCCTCAAGGGGTGTTGAGCATCAGGACCTTCCATACCCTGGAGGACAGGATGCCGTTGTGGCAGAGTACCCATTTGAAGAGCACACCCGCTTGCTGTGGGAATCAGTACAGCAGCAAAGGCGGGTTGCAACGTCCGTGGAGGCACTGTGCATGGCTGTGGAGTGGCACAGCAGGGACTGTGCTCTGATCCTTGCAGATATGGTCCATATGCGGATGGATGTGACCACCGCCATTGACAGGCAGACCCAGGCATTGGTCTCTGTCGTGGCTGCATCGGGCACACAAGCAGGTGCCCCTGTACCACGTACCCCACACAGTATGCTCTCCACTCCCCATTCCCGGCGTCGTGCGACACCCAGCCTGTCGACGCCGGGTTTTGCTGTGGGCATCCCGAGCACCCCTGGTGCAGGTATGTTTGGCATACTACAGACCCCAGTGTGGACAAGGTCACGATCGTGAGTAGACCCTGGTGGTCCATTGGTGCCACCCATGTGGCCCTGCTCAACCTGCCAGTGCTGTTGGGTCATGGCAGGGCCGCCCACATCCGCCCGGTGGCCATGGAACAGTGCCCAACATGACTGACCTGTCTCTGATGCGGGCCCTAACTGGTGCTGCCCTGTGTGCAATGTGGTCATGGTGGGCAGTGCACTGGTGGGTGCCCTGCACATCACACCGACACGGACCACCTGCACACCATCCTCAACTGCTTTCCACAGGTGCGTGTGCATGATGATGCCTGCATTGTAATGTACACCAAGGTGAAGGTGCCCAGCATCTGACACACGCATTTGGACAGTACAGGTGGTGGGTGTGGTCTGTGGATCTGTGTGTTTGCCATGTCTGTTCCTGCTCTGCTGTGCACCTGCCCATGTATGCTTTGTGCCTGGTGTTTATGTGTGTCTGTGTGTCCATATGACTGTTAACCTCTCCCTGATGGTGTGTTTGTGTGCCTGGTCCCTTCCACTCCCCTTGCCGTCATGCACCCCTGGTGTGTTACTCTGTGTGCCTGTGGGTTGTGCCAGGACAGTGTTGGTTGCACATGGCACCTTGACTTACCTGTGTAGTGCATAATGCTCCTCCGTGATGGTGTCCCGGTGCAGCTGGGCCTGCCGGATCAGTCGGGGGTCCCGCCGTCCAAGGGGGGGCTGCTCATCACCATCATCACCGGCGCCGCTGGCATCCCCAATGCTGTCTCCCTCCTCAACCTGAATGACTATCCCACAGTCTTTGGCCATGTTGTGCAGGATACAACAGACCAGGAATATCCCACAGGCCTTTGAAGGGCTGTACTGTAGGGCACCGCCGGAGGTGTCTAGGCATCGGAAGTGTGCCTTGAGCATCCCAAACACCCGCTCGATGATGTTGCATGTGGCGGCATGCACCTCATTATAGCATTGCTGCGATGGGGTCATGGGGCGCCGGTATGGTGTGAGCAGCCAGGGATGGAGTGGGTATCCGCTGTCACCTGTGTGGGGATAGTGGGAGATCAGTGCATGTTCAGGTCCATATTGCCTATATCCTCTGTGCCTGTGGCTTTTGCTGACCTGCACGAGTATTCTGTCATATGGAGCTCCATTAGCCAGGTGGCTGCTTATGGCCACATGGCGGTGCAGTCTATGGCCCCTAGCATGCCAGGCATACGTGCTACCCTGTGGAACTCCTGCATGTTTACTGTACGCTCTGCCGCGGTGCTGGGGAACTGGATGTGCTCCGCAGCATGTGCAGCAGTGCGCTGAGGAATTAGGTGAGGATGCGTGATGTGGCTGACTGTGTGATGCCTGTGGTGTCCCCTGTTGGCCTCTGGAAGGTGCCCATGGTGAGCAGGCACATGCAGGCTGTCACCTTGGTCTCCACCGACAGAGCGTGACTCCGTCGTGAGGGTGCCTGCATCACATCACTGCACAGCTCACAGAGCCGTCTCAGTATTGACCTGTTCAGGTGGTACCGGTCCACGATCTCTACATCTGTGAACAGCTCAAAGCTGATGCGGGCATGGTACTGCCTGTTGGGGGCGTACCACGACGGGCCCTTCCACGGCCACGTCCCCCTGCAGCATGCATTCTCACCCCCCTCATTACAACTTCCATGTGGAAGCTGGCACTGTCCATCTCCCTGGCTTGTGACCCCCGGCTGATGTTGCTCTGTTACCCCCGCTGTCCTGACTGCTACCTCCACTGCACCGGGTACCCCCACTGGCCTCTGCAGCCTATGGCCCACACAACTTCCCTTGCCTGCCCTGTTCTGGACTGTCACTGTCTGTCTCTCTCTGTCTGGCTGGCTTGGCATCCCTGTAACGTTCTTGCGCCTCTTTCTTGAGCCTTTTTATTTTGGCTCATTTCCGCTGTGGCGCAACTTCCGGCTGTTCCGCTGTTGCGCATTGCGCAACTCTTTGAATATCGCATTGCGCTCTTTATGCAGGGATCCACCCCCTTCGGTTGCACATGCCATCATTTGCATTGCGCTGTCGCTCAGCCTGTTTTCGGTGGTAGAACTGCCTCCTACTGAATATCGCAGAATGGCGCACTTTCGGACTTACGCATGCGCAACCCTATTGCGCATGGCGCAACCCTTTTGAATATCCGGCCCATTGTGTTTTTGCAGAGTTTCTTGAAAATTCCTTGCCTTTTTCATTTCATTTTTCTGTCCAATGTCTACCTCCAAATTTATATTTTTTTTTCATATTTGATCAGTTTTACAGCATGTAAATCTAGCAACAGTGGCAGCTCCTGCTTCTGTTGGTTACCAGGGTACTGGCCAGGCACTACAGTTGGAAACCAGGGCACCTATTGAAACTGGAATGGAAAGCATATGTTTACATCAGCCATTTTCATAGACCTGGCCAAGGCCTTCAATACCATCTCCCACTCCCTGCTACTAACAAAATTAAAAGATACCAGACTCACTGGTCCTGCCACCAGATGGTTTCATTCATACCTGGGAGGCAGACACCAATCTGTAAAAATTGTCCCACACACCTCTAACCCCCTGCCAGTCTCTACTGGATTCCCCCAAGGCTCAGTCCTGGGCCCGTTACTTTTCTTCATTTTCTTAAATGGTCTCCCATCAGCCTTCCCACGCACATCCATCCACATGTACGCGGATGACACCGTACTGTATGCCACAGGCCCCTCCACCACTGAAGTGTCTACTGCACTCCAACAGGACTTCAACACTGTTCAGCATTGGTTCCTCTCCAACCAAGTGATCCTAAACACCAAGAAAACCATCTCACTAACTTTCAGCTTGCAGGCAATACTCTCCTGTCTTGTGGCTCATCCCACATACCAAACCATGGACAGGACTCCCCCCCCCACAGGCATGTACCTCCTTCAGGTACCTAGGGGTCTGGCTCAACCAGCACCTTGACTTCTCCATGCACATTGAATCAATTCACAAAAAACTATACCCTAAACATGGTGCCTTATATCACAACAAGGGATGCATCCTCACTTCGTCCAGGAAGGAAATTGTTGAAACGATGATTCTGCCATTACTTGACTATAGAGACATAGTCTACGGCTCAGCCTCCCCTTCCTCCCTAGCCAGTCTGAACACACTCTTCCATTCCTTCTGTCACTTCATCCTGGACTGTCCACAAAAGACTCACCACTGCAGCCTCTACAGCTCCCTTGCCCTACCCTCACTCCAGGCCCGCAGACAGGTCCACTGTGCCAGGGTCATAGCTAAATGCTGGACTCAGTCCCTTCCCCCATACCTCGAATTTGCCCTCTCAACACAGCCACCATAAGCCTACCCCCTTAGAAGCACTGATTCCAGGCTCCTTCACATCCCATTTATAGGTTCCTCTAAAGGACAAGCTGCCTTCAAATACTGGATGTCCAAAATTTGGAACACTTTGCCTACTGACATTAGACATACCACAAACTCTCAGAGTCTCAACTCCCTCCTCTATGCCCATTTCTCCACAAGTTGTGTATGCACCTAGTGCTACTAGCCACCCGAACCACCTCAGCCATGCACACTCTGACCGCCTGGCCTCTCAATTGGGACCTTGGTTGTCACAGCACTTACAGGTTCTGGACAACTGCCCCCTATACAAGGGACAAAGTGCTGATTTTCTCCCAGCTCTGATCCATCACTCAGGCTATGATCCCACCCTTTACTCAATTAGTTTTGTCTACTAAGGTCGTTATCCCTCTCTGCCTAGCAACTAACTGAATTCACTCTATAGAATGTATGTATGCTAATTGTATGCTCTGTCAACACTGTTGTCCTCACTTAACAAGTACTGTGTTAAAATGTAATGATCTGTAACTTGTTGCCTTTGTATGCTCATTTTATATTCTGCGTTCCAGTCCCCTTACCCCCAGGATGCATCTGGAATCGAGTGGTACTCTGCTTAGCATGCCCTCCTGGTTAAACTCTTAAATAAATAAATATTCATGCTTGCATCTTGGAGTAGTTGAACTAATGATGAATGTTATGTTTCTAAAAATAAAAATGCAAATTCTATTTTATTTTTTTTTTACAGGGGATGGCCCTGCTTCTCCTATTTTGGGGTGGGATACAGATGGCCCTGGTTCTCTTGACTTGGGATGGATGGCTCTGCTTCTCCTCATTCAGGGAGGGGAGGAATGGCCCTGCCCCCTGCTTTTTCTAGTAGGAGAAGCTTGTCCACATGACCCAGAAGATAGGGCCACCCCAAGCCAGGAAAAGCAGGGCCACCCCTAAGTCAGGAGAAACAGGGAGATACCCTTTCCCCAAGCCCAAACAAGCAGGGTCATCCTCACCTCCACAAGCAGAGAGAATCAGGGCCCCCACCACCAGGAAAAGCAAAGCTATTCTCCCCGGGCAGGGGAAGTAAAGTGTTATCCATCACCCGAACAAGAAGAACTTGGCATCCCAATCCTTTACAGCAGGTATCTACCTACCAAAATAGTCCTTAATGGATTTGGCAGGCCAGGAGAGTGGAGGCAATGCATTCTCTCTTTTGAGTCTCTCCCCTCCTCTCCCCACAGTACTGAGACATTTTCAAATAAACCCATCCACTTACCTTAATGACAAGGCACAAGCAGTCAGAACCCGGTCACTCTGGTTCTGCAGGCAGTTTCTTTCTTGGCTGTGTTTTTCTGTGGACAGGACTTTTACTTGAGGTTCTGACTCTGTGCTGCAGCTACTGGCTAGGCAGGGTGGCTAGCTGGTTCTGCACTCTCTCATTACTGACCAGACTGTGCTCTAGTATTTGATGAAAAAGGCACAGCATAGTACAGCTCTTTTAAGGTTAGCTATACTGCTGGGTTGGGGGCTTCTGTCCTGCAGCTTGCAAGCAATGGCAATGCAGTTCTGGTTTGATTGGCATGGTAGGCTGGCTAACTCCTCATTCAGGCAGCTAGGCAGTCACCAGGAGCCAAGCCACAGTGCCACTCGCTGCCCCCAACACTGGCTGCCAATTATGGGTAAGGTGGTAAACTAAAATGAAAGCAAGTAGCCACTTGCTGCTCAACCCTGTTGAAACTGGACTTCCCCAATTCTGACACCAAGTCCCTAAACCTAGAGTCAGACAGTAAATGAAAAAAGTAAACAAACAATGACAGCCAAACCCAATGCTGCCAACCCTCCATTCTAACAACAGGTGCCCAGCCTCCCCCGGTTCAACAATCAATGAAATAAAGTAAACAGACAATGGGATCCCATCTACAGTGATGTTTTTAGAAAGAAACATTAGTTGTTTTCTGCATTAATCTATTATAGCATTGTTCCCTGTTATTCATTGTACTATTGCACATAAAATTACAACCAGCAATTAAGGTAATGAAAAATATATCAAACCTGGTTTAAACTACCCAAAAGGCACATTTTCACATTTGGTTACTGCATGTAGTTATAAAAAAAGATTTACATATAAACTACAACATCAGGAAATATAAATCGTATAGAAATACATTTTGTTGATGTTGGAGTGAAGCAATGAGGACATAAAATTGACATGCATTCATTTATATATCACATCTCTTGAGAGACATTTTCTTTAGGACTGTGGAACCAATGAACTGTTCAGTACAATGATTCCAAATATCAGGAATCTATTCTAAAACATTAGATAAAAAGTGGGGCATTATTGTATCAGATGCTCAGCCATAATGGAGCTATACCTTGGGGGCTCGCTATAGCCCAGGTGTGAATGATTGCTATAGATAATCTTTATTTTCTGTATATAAAGATGAAAGGCATACTTTGCAACAGAAGAGTGTTTTTTTATTGTATTATAGTGGAAGTTATCTAAAAGTTGCCTACCTCGTGGTACCACTGAGGTACTCAAGTTGCATTTGCATTGACTATAATGTGATTTTGCCTCATTCTGCCTCAGTATACCTAGCTATACCTCAGTACTGAGAAACTTCTAGGTATACCTCAGTACTGAGACACTTTTCTATGGCTGCCACTGTATGATTGACTAAATGGGCATCTGATATAACAAAGTCCTGCTTTTTATTGGTTTTTAGAATACATACCTGACATTTGTATTTTGTATCACGAAGTTCACTGTATCCACAGTGCAAAAGAAAAGGTCTCTCAAGAGAAGGAATATATATGGATGAACACCTAAACATTTTATATTCTCAGTGCTTCACCTCAACATGTGCAAAATGGACTTCGATATAGATTTATATTCACTGTTATTGTGGTTTATATGTAAAGTTTTTTTTAATACTTTATCTACTAACCAGCTGTTGAAAATATGCCTTGTGGGTAGTAAATACCAGGTCTGATGTTATACTTTTCATTACCTTTATTGCCAGTTGTAACTTTATGAGCCTCCTCGTATCCTAAGGATGACCCACATTTGTCTCCTGTAGCCCTATCGGATCTGGCCAGAGTTTGTTTAAAATTGTTGTTGCAAAACAATGGAAATGTCTAAAAAAGGCCATAAAGTAGGTTGGAGAAGCCCTAAAAGACTCTTTAAATCAGGAGAAAATGATGCATAAACGGTGGACTCTGGTGTTAATAGAACCAGCAAGATTCAAGTGCTGTGGAATAATTTTTTCTTTCTATGCCAAGCAATATATTTTAGCGTATGGACTCCAGAATTCTCTGCAGCAGATTTACAGTTATATATAGTGCAGCTGAAACCCGCTTTGAAATGGGAACATGGGGTTATTGAATATTATAGCTGAATTAACATTGGAAAGCTCCCCAGTGGAGAATTACTATTGATACTGGCATCAAGTCTCCAGAGTAACCAGTTAAGTAATAAGTTAAACTTGCAGCCTGTGTTACATTACTATAGTAATTGTGTTTTGTCTGTATTTCATATAGGCCATTTTTGTGTTTTAAATGTAGTCCTTTTCTTGTATTTATGATGTGATAGTAATAATCAAAAAACATAAAATTTAAGCATACATTTCTGAGAAAATGAATATAGGCAAACAGCTCATAGGACCTGGAAGATGAGTTGATAGTCAAATTGACCTATAGATAGTTCATAATAGACCAATTAATGGCCCATACAAGGTTTAGATTGGGAGCTGTGGTTTGGCCTAGTAGAGGGCAATTGAGCCAGATGATAGAGTAGAATGCACGGTTGTTTAGGGACAGGGGGTGTTCACAATGACTTGCTGTGAATGCCAGCTGCTATCGGTATATAATTCCCACCATACTTGGCAACAACTAGGGTCAAGGAGCAATGTTTGTGGCAGGAAGCCTCTAAATATTCAGCAAAAAGGTCAGATATAACTGGCATCAAAGTTATGCCCGGTTGGACACATGACTAAGTGTGTATGATTTATGTGTATGACATGCAGTAGTACCTTCATGACTTGAAACCTGATCCAAAGGTGACCCGAAGTTGAGTGGATACATCCCTTAAATGCCCACAGTAGGGCCCTTTAAGGGGAAAAGTTTCTGAAAGTGAAGCAAAATGTGTGCAATCAGAAAAGTATGTAATGTTTAGCTTGATCCAGAAGTGGAGTTTACTTGTTGCAGGTTTATAATTCCTGCTTTATAGTTGACAATTGGAGTCTCAGAGCTAGCAGGAGTTGCAGGCTGTGTCTGTAGTTTGCCAGAAAGTGTGGGTGTTACTGGTAACTCGGGTGATTAACTTGGGTCCAGTGATTCACTCATTCTGATTATTCCCCACACAAAAGTACTCTTGCAGTTTGGCAACAAGCCTGATTTGGTGCAATTATTGATGACTAAATCTAATATTTACTAGGGATCCTATATGTTGGTTTTAATAAAAGAAGCAAGAATAGTATGTTATTCAGTTTCTAATCTCTTTAATATCTTAGCTGTAATTGTTAAGAACAATATTTATTGAAATTAACTAGCTATTGCAATAAATGTCTATAGGAAGTCAATACTGATGTTATTGAAGACATTTAACTTATTAGGACTAGAATATATCTATTATGACTGGCCCTTTAACCTAAATTCAGTGTTAATTGAGACTTAGAATGGAAATGCATATGAATATGTTATAGATGTGAAATTTTAGTATTTGTATATATGGGCCTACATATTTTATGTTTTTTCCTGTTTTATGTTGTAATGGTTGAAAAATAACCGATCAGCAATTAAACTAATTGTACTGCAACAAATTCATTTGTTCCTTACTATTGTTGCTAGGATACATGGTTACAGTGAGAGCCATGTGAAGTCATCTAGTAACAGTTCAAATCTCTACATACATTATTGTGTAGTGCTCATTCAAAATACTAGATAATACAAGTTCTCTGGACAAATGTACAGTCACTCATGGAACTACAGGCTGTAAATGACAATGCTAGCCCAAAACACAGAAACAGAAGTAACAGACTCACCAACCACCTCCATAGCTCAGAAAGAGAATCCAAAGCAACACATGTCTGTCAAGAAGCCACCAATCAGCTTGTTAAAGATGAGATTGAATGGGCTCACTACTCCCTTGTGCCAGAATCAAAGAAAGGAGAAAAGCCCAGATCCATACTGACTTGATTCTTAAAATTTCAGGTCAAGGATATCCTGTGCAGCATGAGGGACCTGGACACTATCAAATGGCAGTGACATAAAATTATGATTTTCCAGGACTACTCCAAGGACCTGATGGCATGGTGATGGACCTTTACTGAAGCACAGCAGGATCTTCACTGAGAGAGCATCTGCTTTGCATGCAGGTACCTAACACTACTTAGACTGCTGCACAGTAGCATGCCACTGATTCTTAGTACCCCTGAAGCAGTCAAGGAGTACATTTAGAAGCACTGGTTGGCTGCACTAGCTCCCTGAGCCCACCACCCACAAATCCACCCTCTAAATAGACCTGAGTGGATACCACCACAAGCCAAGCCACAACCACTACCTCAGCCCTCAAACAACAATGCATGGCTGGCGCTGCCAAAAGTGAAGAGATGGCACTGAAATAGACTTGGTTTTGAAAGGATCACACCCAATCCTGACTGCATTTCTGGAGCCACAGCAACAGTGCAGGGTCTGCCAAAGTGGATGAAGAACTAGCAGCCATTAGGGTCTCCAAGAGATATGCTTCTCTGAGATATATGTCTTCACACCTTGAGGGTTGATCAGGGCCCCCTGCTCCTGCTGAGCCATCTCTGACACAGACAGAGTTGCCAGCGATAGCTTCCTCAGAGAACCTTCTGCCAGCTACTTCATGGGCTCAACTGAGGAAGTGGCTGTGCCACTACCATATTCTGGCTCTTCTGGTAAAGAAGAAGGAAGCTCCTCAGGTGCACAGGTGGACAACTCTTCAGTCTACTCCACCACCCAAGTGCCACCATGAACAGCAAGGTCTTCAGAGGCTGAGTGAAACCTAGTGATTGGAGACCGCTATGGGGCCAATAGGAGAAGTAGTCAGAAAGATATGTTCTATGACTGAAACTGTTTAAAAACTGCTCCATAATATCAATTGGGGATATCCCTGCACTGATTTTGCCTAACCTCTACAAAATGGCTCCAATCTGGTAAGACATTTATTTCTTGATGCTGAAAAACAATGTAATGTGTCTCACTGTAGTTCCACAAGTCATGATTGACACTACCTACTTTTTGATGTGGAACCATTTATTTATTTATGACTTTGATAGCCGATAAGTACACTGATCCCAGGAACCATTTTCAGGCATGACCCAGGTGATGACAATGGCACCAGAGCAAACAAAAGCATCATACATGAATCGTGAAGGCAAATTACACAAATAATGTCCAGAGGAAAACAGATGTTAGATGAAAGATACAGCAGCAGTCCTTACAATAAGTGGGTGCAGAAAACATAATACATGGTACACTTGGTTCTAGAACAGCAATACATACTGGGTGTACTGTAGATAAGCAAGGCAGACAAAAACAAGGGGAGGAAATGGTGCTTGCTAAGGTTGAGGGTAGACAAATGAGAGATGGGGAAGATAGAGCAAGCACAAGGGGTGACATTCAGTGGTATGGAAATCCTACCCAGGGAAGTACTGGCAGCAGGATGCAGATTGTAGCCAGTCCCTGAGATGCAATTTGAACAAGTGCTGTGTGTCCTGGGTAAGGAGTTTGGCAGGCATGGGGTAGAGAACTGTTCTCATCCTGGCTCAACTGCACCAAGCATATGCACAATAATCAAATGTTAAACATGTTTTCTTATGCTTCATTGTGGAGGGGTGGGTCACTGTTTACTTGGGGCATATAGAAAAGATTTGGTAGGAGGTTATGTGACCCATCACAGGTATACCTCATGCAGTACCCTGATTACCACTCTCAGGCACCACCATGAGTCTGATCCTCACTGCTTCCAGGAGTTGCTCTGCTAAAAGGACCAATGGACTGGGTAACACCAATGGACTGGGTAACACACAAGTTCAGGCCCCACCTGTTATGTACCTATAAGTTGATCTCCTCTCATGGCTCTTCAAAGCTGAGTATGTCTGATAGGCAATAACTACATCCCCCCACCTCACCCAAAACATTTCTCTCTCCAGTAGGTAGCCCTTTGTTGGTCAATAAAAGTTTATCATGCTCATGGCAAGAGGCATGTGCAGAGACCACTCAGGGAGGCTTTGCTGCAGTTATTCCAAAAAATCAGGTATTAGGAAGGTATTAGAATCTTCTTCAGCTTCTTTGCAGTGTGAGCAGTTCTCTCTTTTTAAATTTTTTGCAGAAGACTTGGCTGCAGTAGGGAAGTCTTGAACCTGCATTCTAGTCCTAAATAACAACATTAAAGGCAAGTGACAGCAGCCTGCAATGCAATGCACCACCCACAGCTCCCTAGGCTATTTGGAGTGGAAATGGTAGCACAGTGCCCTTGAAGAATGCAGGGATGCTAGGCAGTCCCCTATACCGACCCTGTAGGACAACACTTACAAGACCATTATCACCTGCATCCATGTGCATGGAGCTCAAAAGACTTATCTAGCACTAACCAGATAATGGCTGATATGCAGGGCTACACCCTAGGGGACCCCTCCCTCCTGCTTCTCCTCACCCCCTACCAGACCTCCCACCTTCCACCTCCACCTACCCTGTACAGTGCAGCTGATGTTCTTCAGAAGGCCTGGGGTACCTTACTGTGCCTGGTTGCTTCCCTGCTGCACTATAAAACATGATTTTTGTTGTTCATTCTACCGATGATTTATTCTTCTTCAATGTTGTTCCTACAGTTTCTAAACTAAGGTGGTGCTTATATCTTATCTTCTGGGATACAACTAAGGGAAATTGGGGTAAGAGTCCCCAGGGTCCCTATAAGTTAGACTTTCTGCTGCATGATCCAGCTGTCTGTGTGGATGGGACTCTAGAAACAGACAGCCCCAGAATCCTTCCTATTGGGGGAATATCCCTGCTTGCTATTTCAGTAGCCTGTGAGACTCTGGACCTTGCAACTGTGAACCTCCTTGATGTCTGACATATGTTATCAGAGAAAGAATGTTCAGGGCCTCCTTGAAACTCCTGGAACTCTTCGGTAGTGGGTAAATCTTTATGCCCCAATTTTATTCCACAATGTGGCTGACCAAGTAGAATACTTAAGGTTTATTCAAATGCATATTCTGCTCATTACTACACTCAGCTATGGGCATGGGCAGTCTAGGTGGGCCAAGCAGTCCTTATCTGCCTTTAAAGCCTATGTTTCTATGTTTCAGTGAGGCAAATGCTCCAATACTACTGTGGAGAGATTTTAATCTCATCCTCAATTTCTGGACCACAATCATTGCAAGAAGGAGCCCCATGGCAGAGCAGCTCAGACTGTGAAACTATGGTTGTCTGAACAGGCCCGCTCTGACATCTAGTAACTTCACAACCTCAGAGCCATGGATTATTCTGCTATACAGCAGTCCATGGGTTGTACAGCTGCATCGACATGTGGTTTACATCCCAACAGCTCACCTCCTCAGTCAAAGTGGCCTCCATTACTCCACTTATCATTTATGGCCATACATCAGTGCAGCTAGATTTTCTACTTGGCCCTGCTACCTGCCAGTCCCCAAGATGGAGGTGGGACCCTCTCCTCCTACAGGATTTCCAGTTCAGATACTGGATCCATGAAGGAATGAAGTAATACTTTAGTATAAACAACACTGACAATACTTCAGTTGCCACACTTTGAGATGCTTTCAAGGCTACATTACAGGGCCAAATAATAAGCTGCACCTCACATCACTGGAAAGAGAGAGAGAGAGTAGAATCTTGCTGACTTAGAAGCTCAGTTCAGGTAAAGGGAGGCCAAATTTAAAGCAGACCCCAAGGGTCCCTACAAATGCAGCAGACATGCACATATTGAAACTGTGCATACAGATCACTTCCCTCACAGTTTGCAAAGCTGAACTGGCAGTTCTTAGGCTCTGTCACATGTTCTGGTAAGGGGGAAAGTGGCAGACTCCTCTCCTACAGACTCAGAAAGAAGCAAGTAAAAAGGCACATTTTGAGCTTATGGAATGCCAAGGGAGCAATGTTCACCAACTCTTCTGACATAACTAAAGTAATGTTAGAATTTTATACTCAGCTTTATCAGTCTGTGGTTCCCCTTGACACCTCCTCAACTGAGACCTTTCTGTCAAAAATCCATCTTCCCAAATGTCACCAGAACAGGAAGCTGCCCTGGACCTTTCCCTTGCCTTCATAGAAACTGATGCAGCTCTGAAGTAACTCAACCCATGCAAAGCCCCAGCAGGGGATGGCCTGATGACTGAATTACTGCAGTTACTATCACCCATTATCTGCTCCATGTCACAGAAATGGTATGCTGAGTTTGAAACCATGGGCTCCTTTATCATACTATGGCCATAGCAACTATCACAGTTCCCCCTAACAATGGTATGTACCCCATCTTACTGGCCTGTTATGGCCCTATCTCCCTAATAATGGTGTTTGGGCCTCCTTTCTATGGTGTAATATACAAAATATGTACAGGAAAGAAAATACAAAGGCTAGGCAAAGCGTAGTGCATAAATGGAGCTTAAGCTACAGGCAGCAGAAGCAGGAGGGTTCATCATAGAATTACACATTCCCAGCATGTTTATAGCCTTTCATGCTACAGGATCTAGTGATTTGTTGCATGAACTGGTCTGAATGAAAGGAAGCCTGTAGTTGGAAGTAGCTTGGCTGGTCTTGTGGGATAGTAGGTGCTGCTTAAGCAAATATAACATGTAGACAGCACCAGGAAAAGCAAATAGGATAATGGGATATATAAACAGGGGTATAACCAGTAGGAAGGTGAAGGTCATCCTGTCATTATACAGGTCACTGGTTAGGCTGCATCTGGAGTACAGTGTGCCATATTGGAGCCCATACCTCAAGAAAGACATCAACTTAATGGAAATAGTGCAGAGAAGAGTGACAAAGATGATCCAGAGATGAAAGGTTTGGCCATTAAAAAAACATAGATGAGATTGAGGAGTCTATGGTGCTAAATTACAGTGAGTTACTGCTGCCCACTTAAATTCTTTGCATAGAGTTATTTTATTAGTGATCCATCCAGTGAGAGTCAGGCAATCTGTTAGATATTCACAGATAATATGACTCACTCACCTCTGTTTGGGTGTTTCATTGATAAATACATTACACCATAGAAAGGAGGCCCAAACACCATTATTGGTGAGATAGGGCCATAACAGGCCAGTAAGATGGGGTACATACCATTTTGCCTGAAAAAGTGCCACTTCATCTGCCAAAACTTCACAAAGCCAACATTTCGCACTTCATGAATGTGGCAAACCTAATTTTTTTCACTGCCAACTTTCCACATCTCTATCTGCAAGCTTACAGCTGTAGACAGAGTTAAGTCACAGTATATTTAAATAAATCTGAATACAAACCAGGAAATCTTAATTTATTTTAAGCAGGCTTCTTGTCATATATATGGCTATATCTATTCATTTTCTATGACGTATCTCTCACTATCACAGTAATTGCTGCTATCAGCAACTCATAAGCATTTAGTGATATGGTCTGTATCAATGGTACTTAATAAAACAAATATCCTTTCTTTTCCCTTCCCAAAAATAAAATGCAGTATGCTCTAGGCAGCATCTTGGAGGCAATTACGTTTGCCAAGTTGTCACACTTATGCCTCTAGCAACAGTGCCTTCATCATAAGTGATCAAGATTGCCATAATTGCACTAAACATTTGAGAAAAGCCTTTGCTTTTCAACTGTTGCATGTAGTCATTCAATGGACAGTTGCAAGACTATGAGCTGTGGTGCTAATAATGGGAAGGCCATTTCATTCTTATTTAATTTTGCTATAAAATATCTTGTGCACCCTTCTTCTAGTGTTCATTCTATAAGAATATATTAGTATACCTAGTGTTATAGACAACACTGGATGAGCATGTTATTTATGAAAATAAATTATACCACACTGAAGGACATTGCAACAAAATTATATGTGAACATCAGTACTACTGTATCTTCAAACTGATGGCACAGGTGAAGAGA
This sequence comes from Neoceratodus forsteri, assembly GCA_016271365.2. Lineage (NCBI taxonomy): Eukaryota > Metazoa > Chordata > Ceratodontiformes > Ceratodontidae > Neoceratodus > Neoceratodus forsteri. Next base: position 1,361,263,005 of record CM028130.1, on the reverse strand, counting down.
ATACCAAAGGTGTTTACATACACTAGGTGTCTGCATTTTTTTATTGCAAATACAGTATTCTAATATGTGAAAATATTATGTAGGTGGCCCTAGCAAAATCCCAGTATTTATACTGTAGGGCACACTTAGCTGGCAATATCCAATTTTCAGGTGTGCTTGGGTGTGTGTGTGTAAAGGAGCATGGGTACTGCACAGTACATGCATACGTATGTGGTTGGTTACAGAACCCAGACAATAATGGGAACATTAGACAAGTGCTAGTACTGTACTACCTTTTCACAATAAAAAGAATCATAATTCAGTGGGACATTTGGGAAGTAAGGACCAACACTGAGCAGTGTGACACACTTAACTGCATGCTATCAGGAAGTTTTTACAGTAAAAGAAAAAAAATATATCAAGTTTTTTCTGAACTACTGAAAATCCCTTGTCTGACTACTTCAATGAACTGACATCAGTTCCAGCAGTGAAGTGTATTCCATCATATCTAACAAACATATATCAAAGAGTATGGCTCATTGCTTCACACAAGGTTGACTTGATTCTCAGGGGTCTTTTTTTTGTGGGCATAGTCTGTTCCTGTGTTACATAAATAACCTAGCAGATGTCTGTAAACACTACTATTTTATTTATATGCATGCACATGACAGTGTCTTCTTTACAGCCTTTGTTTCAGATATTGACAAGAGTCTGACTACAAAAATGACTATAATATCCCACTGACTATTCACCAAAAATCTAATTTAGAATGTAGATCTGTTCTAGCAAGTGAATCTGTGAAGCAGACCCATCATTCATAATAACTGTTATGGGACCATGAAGTTAACTGAGTCAAGTATATAGAGAACAACATGTCAATGATTTTTTTTATTAGAAGTGTATCACAGCTGGGTAAATCAGGGTTGGATTTTGTTTTGTATCCCCTAAGGCTATGTGAGTAATAAACACTAATTTACAATTACTGCAACATGAATAATGGGCTACTTGGCACTCAGGATGGAGCACAGGGTATTTTCAATTATTTGGGATGTACAGCCTCAGAAGCTCAAAAACTAAACATGTTAAAAAAGAAAAGAAAAAAACTTTTGCTCTCCCCATGTGAACTGCAATAGTCGAGTGGCCACTTGTTCCCCCCCTCCACAGTCATATCCTACCCAGTCCCCATTCTCACATACAGTTTTTGTGTAAAACATATATGCTGGATTCCTTGATCTGTGTCAGGAGCCAACATAACAGAGTTATTGACAACCTCCATAGCCTGACTGTCAAGCACTAAAAGGGCAATTTATGGTAAATGCCTCCCATTCCTAATGACCTCTGATTTGGATGTCCAATATTACCCACAATCAATCTAGCCCAGCTGATCCCCTCATTAACCTGCAGCCCACCATTGCATTACTGTTAGATACTGCCATCTGACTGTAGCAGCCCTTGCCTCTGAGGGAAGGGTGAAATGTGATCCATGTCACTGATGTCACTGATGTAGGAAGAGTGTCCCATTAGTCTGCCTAGCATCATCCATGATATGGACCATTTCACTCACCCTGCCACAGTACTGGAGTTGCTGCTCTTATTTTGAGCAAAGCCATAATTATAACACCATGGTATGATATTAAACAAAACCATAATTATCACACCATGGTGTAATATTAAGCAAATCTATTATTTTATCACATGTTATGAATAAGACTCATTTTGTGCACCATTAATTGCCTTGCTATAGCTCAAGGAGTCAAATAGCCCACTTGGCCTGGTCTGCCAAGCCAACAGCTCAGTTTAATGAGCTACAACTGAGTATGATTCTGCTAAATATGACACACCATATGCCTAATCTTTCCTATTCCCAACTTTGTCACTGCAGCCTGAATGCCTACTACTTCTTGACCCTGGCTGACAATTACCAGTGCTTGTACCTATGGTAAGCTGGGATGGGGTTGGAGTTCTTGGACAGGATATGCAAAAATTACATCGAAGATTCACCTGCCAGTATTTTCAAAATGGAAAAGCATCTAGTCTGCTAAATACTATTAGTGTAGGCATTGTCTGATTATAAGTTTTGGCAACTTTTTCTTTATTTTGCCAAAAATTCTTTCCCCATTTATTGCATTGATCACAGAATATCCCAAAATATTCCACACAACTTCCTGTTGCTAGCCTTGCTTGTACAGCAGAAAACAGCTATCTTAAAGAAGCTACCATTTCTTACTAATTTAACACTTCTATCTCAGCAGGAGTAAGTGTCTGCTGAGATTAAGCTGACAGATACTTTCTTAGAAGTAGAAGGGATCTTATTTTGGGTTAAAAAAGAAAAGAGAAGAAAGAAAGTGAGTATGTGTTCTGTGCTGGGAAAGGTACTGTATCAACTTACTTTGCTTAATCAGTAGGAGGAGAGAGAGCTTAATTGGGGTGTGGCTTAGACAATAAAAAAGCAGGTGACCCCACTTATAACTTCATGTTGCTAGCCTTGACTGTAGAGCAGAAAGCAGCTAACTAAAAGAAGCTACCATTTCTTACTAATTTAACACTTCTATCTCAGCAGGAGTCAGTGTCTGTTGAGATTAAGCAGACAAATACTTTATTTGAAGAAGGAGGGGTCTTATTTAGGGTTAAAAAAGAAAAGAAAAGAAAGAAAGTCAGTGTGTGTTCTGTACTGGGAAGGGTACTGTATCAACTTATTTGCTAAATCAGTAGGAGGGGAGAGAGCTTAATTGGGATGTGGCTTAGACAATAAAAAAGCAGGTGACTCCAATTATAACTTCATGTTGCTAATCTTGTTTGTAGACCAGAAAGCAGCTAACTAAAAGAAACTACCATTTCTTACTATTTTAACACTTCCAACTCAGCAGGAGTCAGTGTCTGTTGAGATTAAGCAGACAGGTACTTTATTAGAAGTAGAACAGATCTTTTCTAGGGTTTAAAAAAGAAAGTCAGTGTCTATTCTGTGCTGGGGAGGGTACTCTTTCAACTTACTCTGGTAAATCAGTAGGAAGAGAGAGAGCTTACTTAGGGGTCTGGCTTAGACAATATAAAGCAGGTGACTCCAATTACAACTACCTGTTGCTAGTCTTGCTAGTAAGCAGAAAGCAGCTAACTAAAATAAGCTACCATTTCCAACAAATTTAACACTTCTAGCCCAGCAGGAGACAGTGTCTGTTGAGATTAAGCAGACAGATGCTTTATTAGAAGTAGAATGGGTCTTATTAAGGGTTAAAAAAGAAAAGAAAAGAAAGAAAGTCAATGTGTGTTCTGTGCTGAGAAGGGTATTGTATCAACATACTTTGCTAAATCAGTAGGAAGAGAGAGAGAGAGAGAGAGAGCTTAAATAGGGGTGTGCCTTAGACAATATGAAAGCAGGTGACTCCAATTATAACTTTGTGTTGCTAGCCTTGTTTGAAGAGAAGAAAGCAGCTAACTAAAAGAAGCTATCATTTCTTACTTATTTAACACTTCTATCTCAGCAAGAGTCAGTGTCTGTTGAGATTAAGCAGGCAGGTACTTTATTAGAAGTAGAATGTGTCTTATCTGGGGTTAAAAAAGAAATCAAAAGAAAGTAACTGTGTGTTCTGTGCTGGGAAGTGTACTCTATCAACTTACTCTGCTAAATGAGTAGGAGGAGAGAGAGCTTAATTAGGGGTGTGGCTTAGACAATATGAAAGCAGGTGACTCCAATTGCAGCTTCCTGTTGCTAGCCTTGATTGTAGAGAAGAAAGCATCTAACTAATGGAAGCTACCATTTCTTAAAAATTTAACAATTCTATCTCAGCAGGAGTCAGCGTCTGTTAAGATTAAGCAGACAGATACTTTTTTAGAAGTAGAAGAGGTCTTATTTAGGGTAAAAAAAGAAAAGAAAAGAAAGAAAGTCAGTGTGTGTTCTGTGCTGGGAAGGATACTGTATCAACTTACTCTGCTAAATCAGTAGGAGGAGAGAGAGCTTAATAGGTGTGTGGCTTAAACAATTTGAAAGCAGGTGACTCCAATTACAACTTCCTGTTGCTAGCCTTAATTGTAGAGCAGAAAGCAGCTAACTAAAAGAAGCTACCATTTCTTACTAATTTAACACTTTTATCTCAGCAGGAGTCAGTGTTTGTTAAGATTAAGCAGATAGATACTTTATTAGAAGTAGAAGGGGTCTTTTCTAGGGTTAAAAAAAGAAAAGGAAAAAGACAGTGTGTGTTCTGTGCTGGGAGGTGTACTCTATCAACTTACTCAGCAAAATCAGTAGGAGGAGTGAGAGTTTAATAGGGGGTGGATTAGACAATAGAAAAGCTGTTGACTTCAATTATAACTTTCTGTTGCTTGCCTTGTTTGTAGGCAGAAAGCAGCTAACTAAAAGAAGCTAACATTTCTTACTAATTTAACACTTCTATCTCAGCAGAAGTCAGTCTCTGTTGAGATTAAGCAGACAGATGATTTATTAGAAGTAGAAGGGTTCTTATTTAGGGTTAAAAAAGAAAAGAATAGAAAAGAAAAGAAATGGAAAGAAATGAAAGAAAGTCAGTGTGTGAAAGACCCCTTCTACTTCTCTGGATTTTAGGGGGGCAGACTTTGGGAAAATGGGGAGATACTTGAAAGAGGCATTAAGGGGAATGGGACAGGAATCAGGCGTTGAGGAACAGTGGGCAGTATTTAAAATGGGGATTACAAGAACAACAGAATTATGCATTAAGCAGGTTAGCAAGAGGAAAAGGAAGAGGAGACCATTATGGTTTTCCAAAGAGGTAGCAAAGAAAGTGAAAGCCAAAAGATTGCATTCAGGCAATACAAAAGACACAGGCAGAAGGGGATAGGGAGAAGTACCAGGAGAAGCAAAAGGAGGCGAGGAGGTCAGTAAGGAAGCCAAAGCTCAGACAGAAGAACACATTGCAAAATCAGTGGGTAGAGGGACAAAACCTTTACAGGTACATAAGTGAAAAAGAAAGACAAAGGGAGGATAGTGAGGCTGAAGGGGAGGATGGGAGCCAGTGGGATGACAACAGTAAAGCTGACATATTGAAAAGGTTTCTGCTCAGTCTTTACTGAGGAAGAAGAGGGTAATGGGTCTGAAGGGAGTATAAAGGGGTGAGAATGGTGCAGAAATGGACACAAGTCCTTTACAGAAAAGGGTCCTGAAGGAACTGGAAGTAATAAGAGTTGATAAAGCAATGGGCCAGATGTGGTGCACCCAGGGTCCTTAAAGAACTAAGAGAGGTGGTGGCTGAACCTCTGGCTATCCTGTTTAGCCGATCACTGGAAACAGGGAGGTACCCAAAGACTGGAGGACAGCAGATGTAGTCCCTTATACAAAAGTGGGAACAAAGAGGAAGCAGGGAACTACAGACCAGTCAGCCTCACCTCAGTAGTGGGGAAGATCATGAAGCACCACTGAAGGAGAGATTGGTGGAACATCTGGTTATCAATGGACTACAGGACCCAAGGCAGCATGGTTTCACCAGGGGAGGTCATGTCAGACCAACCTCATTGAATTTTTGACTGGGTGACTAGGAACTGGATCAGGAGGGCAGTGACATGGCTCTCTGACTTCAAAGGCCTTTGACACTGTGCCACATAGAAGACCATTACACAAACTGGGGAATATGGGTGTGGGCAGGACAGTAGTGGTGGGTAGGTAACTGGCTGGGTGGCAGGACACAGAGGGTGGTGGTAATGGCTGTCACTCCACAGAGGGAAGTGTGACCAGTGGGGTACCACAGGGATCAGTGCTGGGACCGGTCCTATTCAACATCTTCATCAGTGACATACATTTGCAGGATCTAGAGGGCAGAATTTCACTGTTCACTGATGACACAAAGCTCTGTAACAGAGTAGACACACCAGAGGGTGTAGACAGAATGAGAAGCAACCTGCAGAAACTTGAAGAATGGTCAGGGTTTGGCAGTTGAAATTCAATGCAAAGAAGTGCAAGATAATGCATATGGGGCACAAAACCTGGCACAATATATCAGTTGGGGTGAGGATATAGCATGCACCAAGCAGGAAAGGGATCTTGGGGTTGTCATCTCTGATGACCTCAAGTATGAGAAACAGTGTTACAAGGCAGCAGTTAAAGCAAATAGGATGCTGGGATGTATAGGCGGGCATCACCAGCAGGAAAAAGGAGGTCATAATTCCACTATACAAGACACTAGTGAGGCCCCACCTGGAGTACAGTGTACAGTTCTGGAGACCATACCTATGTAAGGACATAGACAGGGTAGAGAAGGTTCAGAGGAGGGCAACAAAGATGGTGCATGGATTGCATCACAAGTCCTATGAAGACAGGTTGAAGGAAGCGAACATGTACTCCCTGGAGGAGAGGAGAGAGAGGGATATGATAGAGACATACAAGTATCTTACAGGGAGGAACAGGGTGCAGGAAAACACTATTTTAAGTGAAAAGATGTTCCAGGACTAGAGGGCATGGGATGAAGTTGGAGGGAGGGCGATTCAGAGGAAACATGGAAAGAATTTCTCCACAGAACGGTGGTGGACAAGTGGAACACCCTGCCAGAGGAAGTGGAGGGGGCTGAAACAATCACGGGATTTAAGAATGCATGGGATAGACATAAAGGAATTCTAGAGGTCTGGGTAAGGGGCAACAGACTTCTAGGAAAACAAACTGAACTTACAAGCTCAAATGGGCAGACTGGGTGGGCCATAGGCCCTTATCTGCCGACACTGTCTATGTATCTATGTATCTATGTATCTATGTGTGTTCTGTGTTGGGAAGGGTACTGTATCAACTTACTTTGCTAAGTCATTAGGAGGAGAGAGAGAGCAAGCTAAATTGGGGGTGTGGCTTAGATAATATAAGAGCAGGTGATTCCAGTTACAAGTTTCTGTTGCTAGCCTGCTGGTAGAGCAGAAAGCAGCCAACTAAAAGAAGCTACCAATTCTTACTAATTTAACACTTCTATCTCAGCAGGAGTCAGTGTCTGTTGAGATTAAGCCAACAGATACATTATTAGAAGCTGACAGGGTCATACTTATGGTTAAAAAAAGAAAAGAAAAGAAAGAAAGTCATTGTGTGTTCTGTGCTGGGACAGGTACTGTATCAACCTACTTTGCTAAAACAGTATTAGGAGAGAGAGTTTAATTCTGGGTGTGGCTTAGACAATGTAAATGGAGATGACTCCAATTACAACTTCCTGTTGCTAGCCTTGTTTGGGGAGCAGAAAGCAGCTAGATAAAATAAACTACCATGTATTACTAATTTAACACCTCTATCTCAGCAGGAGTCAGTCTGTTGAGATTAAGCAGACAGATACATTATTAGAAGTAGAATGGGGTCTCATTTCAGTTTAGAAAAAAGAAAAGAAAAGAAAGAAAGTCAGAGTATGTTCTGTGTTGGGAAATTTACTGTATCAACTTACTTAGCTAAATCAGTAGGAAAAGAGAGAGCTTAATTGGGGTGTGCCTTTGACAATATAAAAGCAGGTGACTCCAATTATAACTTCATGTTGCTAGCCTTGTTTGTAGAAAAGAAAGCAGCTAACTAAAGAAAGCTACAATTTCTTGCTAATTTAACACTTCTATCTCAGCAGGAGTCGGTGTCTGTTGAGATTCTAAAAGAACTAAGGGTAGAACTAGTGACACCACTGACTACCCTCTTTAACAAATCATGGGAGGATGGGGTGGTACCCGAGGACTGGAGGAGGGCAGATGTGATTCCCCTTCACAAAAGTGGGAGCAAGGCAGAAGCAGGAAACTATAGACCTGTTAGTTTAACCTCAGTGATAGGGAAAATGATGGAATCACTTCTAAAGGAAAGAATTGTCACGTATCTGGAGGCCAGAAGGGCACAGGACCCTAGGCAGCATGGATTCACAGTGGGAAGGTCATGCCAGATGAATCTGATAGATTTCTTTGACTGGGTGACCAAAGTAGTAGATCAGGAGGGCTGTGACATGGCCTACCTAGACTTTAGCAAGGCATTTGACACAGTCCCACACAAAAGATTATATATAAGTTAGCCAGCCTGGGAGTGGGTCCCAAGATGACAGCCTGGTAAAGAATTGGCTGGAGAATAGGACACAGAGAGTAATAGTAAATGGAGTCCACCCAGAACAAAGGAGGGTTACTAGCGGGGCAATCAGGGTTCAGAGATTAGGACTAGTCCTCAATGTCTTTATAAGCGACATTGCAGAAGGACTGGAAGAAGAGCATGTCTCTTTGCAGATGACACTAAGATCTGCAACAGAGTTGATGCACAGGGTGGGGTGGAAAGGATGAGAAGGGACTTGGCAAGGTTAGAGGAATGGTCAAATGTATGGCAGCTTAGATTCAATGCTAAGAAGTGCAAGGTAATGCACCTGGGAAACAAAACCCAGGGAAGAGTACACAATGGGAGGTGAGATACTAACAACAACAAAATGGAAAGGGACCTGGGGTAGTCATATCAGATGACCTAAAGGTGGGCAAGCAATGTGAGAAGGCAGCAAGGAGGGCTGGGGATACTGGGATGCATAGGGAGAGGCATCACCAGTAGAAAACAGGAAGTTATTATCCTCTGTACAGACAGCTGGTGAGACCCCATCTGAGTACTGTGTGCAGTTCTGGAGATCCAATCTCCTAAAGACATAGACAGGATGGAAGCTGTCCAGAGGAGGCACTAAATGGTGCAGGGTCTGCACGGAGGACATATGAAGAGAGACTTAAGGAGCTTAATATGTATAGCCTCGAGGAAAGGAGGAGAGGGGACATGATAGAAACTTTCAAGTACCTCAAGGGAATCAACAAAGTTCAAGAGGGTAGCATCTTAAAAAAAGAGGTGTGCAAGAACAAGAGGCACAATTTGAAGATAGAGGGGGCGGCTCAGAGGTAATTTAAGGAAGTATTTTTTCACAGAGAGGGTTGTGGATGATGGAATGGCCTTCCGGAGGAGGTTGTGGAGTCAAAATCAGTGGTGGAATTCAAGCATGCATGGGATAGTCATAAGGCAATTCTGTGGGGTGGGGTAGGAAGAAGTAGGCTGCTGGTTAACTAGGATCTGCAGCTTATCCAGTAGGTAGGGAAATGGGCAGACTGGGTGGGCCAAGCGGTCCTTATCTGCCATCACATTCTATGTTTCTATGTTTCTATGTTTCTATTAAGCTGACAGATACTTTATTAGAAATAGAAAAGGCCTTATTTACATTTAAAAAAGAAAAGAAAATAAAGTAAGAAAGTCTGTGTTTGTTCTGTGTTGGGAAGGTTACTTTATCAACTTACTTTGCTAAGTCAGCAGGAGGAGAGATTGCTTAACTGTGCTTGTAGCTTAGACAATATGAAAGCAGGTGACTCTAATTACAACTTTTTGTTGCTAGCCTTGATTGTAGAGCAGAAATCAGCTTACTAAAAGAAGCTACCATTTATTACTAATTTAACACTTCTATCTCAGCAGAAGTCAGTGTCTGTTGAGATTAAACAGACATATACTTTATTAGAAGTAGAAGGGGTCTTATTTAGGGTTAGAAAAAGAAAAGAAAAGAAAGAAAGTCAGTGTGTGTTCTGTGCTGGGAAGGGTACTGTATCAACGTATTTGTTAAATCAGTAGGAGGAGAGAGAGCCTAATTGTGAGTGTGGCTTAAATAATACAAATGAAGATGACTCCAATTACAACTTCCTGTTGCTAGCCTTGCTTGTAGAACTGAAAGCAGCTAACTAAAATAAGCTACCATTTATTACTTATTTAACACTTCTATTTCAGCAGGAGTCAGTATGTCGAGATTAAGCAGACATATACTTTATTAGAAGTAGAAGGGGACTTATTTAGATTTAGAAAAATGAAAAGAAAAGAAATGAAAAGAAAAGAAAGAAAGTCACAGTGTGTTCTGTGTTGGGAAGGCTACAGTCTCAAATTATTTTGCTAAATCAGTAGTAGGAGAGAGAGAAAGAGCTTAATTTGGGGAGTGCCTTAGACAATATAAAAGCAGGTGACTCCAATTCTAACTTCATATTGCTAGCCTTGTTTGTAGACCAGAAAGCAGCTAATTAAAAGAAGCTACCATTTCTTACTAACTTAACACTTCTATCTCAGCAGGAGTCAGTGTCCATTGAGATTAAGCAGACATATACTTTATTAGAAGTAGAAGAGTTCTTATTTAGGTTTAAAAAAGGAAAGAAAAGAAGAAATAAAGAAAGTCAGTGTTTGTTCTGTGCTGGGAAGGCTACTATATCAGCTTACTTTGCTAAATAAGTAGGAGGAGAGAGAGAGAGAGAGAGAGAGCAAAATTGAGTTGGCATTAACAAAATAAAGCAGGTGACTCCAATTACAACTACCTGTTTCTAGCAGTAGATGTAGAGCAGAAAGCAGCTAACTGAAAGAAACTACCATTTCTTACTATTTTAACACTTCTATCTCAGCAGGAGTCAGTGTCTGTTGAGATTAAGCAGACAGGTTCTTTATTGGAGGTAGAAGGGGACTTTTCAAGGGTGCAAAAAGGAAACTAAAAGAAAATCAGTGTGTGTTCTGTGTAGTGAAGGGTACTATTTAAAGTTACTTTTCTAACTCAGTAGAAGGAGAGAGAGACAGCTTAATTTGGGGTGTGGTTTAGACAATATAAAGCAGGTGACTCCAATTACAACTTCTTGTTGCTAGTTTTGCTAGTAAGCAGAAAGCAGCTAACTAAAATAAGCTACCATTTCCTATTAACTTAACACTTCTATCTCGGCAGTAGTTATTGTCTGTTGAGATTAAACAGACAGATGTTTTATTACAAGTAGAATGGGTCTTAATTAGGGTTAAAAAGGAAAAAAAAAGGAAAAGAAAGTCAGTGTGTGTTTTGTGCTGAGAAGGGTATTGTATCAACTGACTTTGCTAAATCAGTAGGATGAGAGAGAGCTTAATTTTGGCTGTGGATTGGACTATATAAATGCAGGTGACTCCAATTACAACTTCATGTTGCTAGCCTTACTTGTGGAGCATAAAGCAGCTAACTAAAGAAGCTACCATTTCTTAATAATTTAACATTTCTATCTCAGCAGAAGTCAGTGACTCTTGAGATTAATCCAGTAGATACTTAATTAGAAGTAGAATCTGTCTTATTTTGGGTTAGAAAAAAGAAAAGAGAAGAAAGTCACTGTGTGTTCTGTGCTGGGAAATGTACTCTATCAACTTACTCTGCTAAATCAATAGGAGAAGAGAGAGTTTAATTGGGGACGTGGCTTAGACAATATGAAAGCATGTGACTCCAATTATAACTTTGTGTTGCTAGCCTTGTTTGTAGAGCAGAAAGCAGCTAAATAAAAGAAGCTACCATTTCTTACTTAAATAACACTTCTATCGCAGCAGGAGTCAGTGACTGTTGAAATTAAGCAGGCAGGTACTTTATAAGAAGTACAAGTGGTCTTATCTGAGGTTAAAAAAGAAATGAAAAGAAAGTCATTGTGTTTTCTGTGCTAGGAAGTGTACTCTATCAGCTTACTCTGCTAAATCAGTAGGAGGAGAGAGAGAGAGAGCTTAATTAGGGATGTGGCTTAGACAATATGAAAGCAGGTGACTCCAATTGTAGCTTCCTGTTGCTAGCCATGATTGTAGAGCAAAACGCAGCTAACTAATGGAAGCTACCATTTGTTAAAAATGTAACAATTCTATCTCAGCAGGAGTCAGTGTCTATTGAGATTAAGCAGGCAGATACTTTATTAGAAGTGGAAGGGGTCTTATTTAGGGTTAGAAAAAGAAAAGAAAAGAAAAGAAAGAAAGTCAGTGTGTGTTCTGTGCAATGAAAGGTACCATATCAACTTATTTGCTATATCTGTAGGAGGAGATAGAGCTTAATTTGGGTGTGGCTTATACAATATAAAAGCAGGTGACTCAAATTACAACCTCCTGTTGCTAGTCTTGTTTCTAGACCACAAAGCAGCTCTTTAAAAGAAGCTACCATTTCTTACCAATTTAACACTTCTATCTCAGGTGGAGTCAGTGTCTGCTGAGATTAAGCAGACAGATACTTTATTAAAAGTAGAAGAGCTCTTATTTAGGTTTAAAAAAGAAAAGAAAGAAAGTTAGTGTTTGTTCTGTTCTGGGAAGGATACTGTATCAACTTACTCTGCTAAATCAGTAGGATGAGAGAGAAGATAATATGTATGTGTCTTAGACAATATGAAAGCTGGTGACTCCAATTACAACTTCCTGTTGCTAGCCATGATTTTAGAGCAGAAAGCAGCAAACCAAAAGAAGCTACCATTTCTTACTAATTTAACACTTTTATCTCAGCAGGAGTCAGAGTCTTTTGAGATTAAGCAGACAGATACTTTACTAGAAGTAGAAGGGGTATTTTCTAGGGTCAAAAAAAGAAAAGAAAAGAAAGTCAGAGAGTGTTCTGTGCTGGGAACTGTACTCTATCAACCTACTCTGCTAAATCAGAAGGAGGAGAGAGAGCTAATGGGGGGTGGATTAGACAATAGAAAATCTCTTGACTCCAATTATAACTTTCTGTTGCTTGTCTTGTTTGTAGAGCAGAAAGCAGCTAACTAAAAGAAGCTGCCCTTTCTAACTAATTTAACACTTCTCTTTCAGCAGGAGTCAGTGTCTGTTGAAATTAAGCAGACATACACTTTATTAGAAGTAGAAGGGGTCTTATTTAAGGTTAAAAAAGGAAAGAAAGAAAGTCACTGTGTGTTCTGTGCTAGGAAGGGTACTGTATCAATTTACTTTGCTAATTCAGTAGGAGGAGAGAGAACTTATAAGAGTGTTTGGATTAGACAATAGAAAGCTGGGGTCTTTTCTAGGGTGTAAAAAAGAAACTAAAAGAAATTCAGTGTGTTCTGTGCTGGGAAGGGTACTCTTTCGCGTTACGCTGATAAATCTGTAGGAGGAGAGAGAGCTTAATTAGGGGTGTGGCTTAGACAATATAAAGCAGGTGACTCCAAATACAACTTCCTGTTGCTAGTCTTGCTAGTAAGCACAAAGCAGCTAACTAAAATAAGCTACCATTTCCTATTAATTTAACACTTCTATCCCAGCAGTAGTCAGTGTCTGTTGAGATTAAACAGTCAGATGTTTTATTACAAGTAGAATGGGTCTTATTAAGTGTTAAAAAAGGAAAAGTAAAGAAAGAAAGTCAATGTGTGTTCTGTGTTGAGAAGGGTATTATATCAACTTACTTTGCCAAATCAGTAGGATGAGAAAGAGCTTAATTTTGGCTGTGGCTTGGACTATATAAATTCAGGTGACTCCAATTACAACTTCATGTTGCTAGTCTTGCTTGTAGAGCAAAAAGCAGCTAACTAAAGAAGCTACCATTTCTTAATAATCTAACACTTCTATCTCAGCAGGAGTCAGTGACTCTTGAGATTAATCTGGTAGATACTTAATTAGAAGTAAAATGGGTCTTATTTTGAGTTAGAAAAAAGGAAAGAAAAGAAAAGAAAGTCACTATGAGTTCTGTGCTGGGAAGTGTACTCTATCAACCTACTTTGCTAAATCAGTAGGAGGAGAGACCTGAATTAGGGTGTAGCTAGACAATATGAAAGCAGGACTACAATTATAGCTTTGTGTTGCTTAGCGTTTGTAGAGCCAGTTGCTAACTAAAAAGTAGTTAACATTTCTTACTTGTTTAACACTCTATCACAGCAGAAGTCAGTGTCTGTTGAGATTAAGCAGGCAGGTACTTTATTAGAAGTTGAAGGGGTGTTATCTGATGTTAAAAAAGAAATACAAAGAAAGTCACTGTGTGTTCTTTGCTGGGAACTGTACTCTATCAACTTACTCTGCTAAATCAGTAGGAGGAGAGAGTGCTTAAGTAGAGGTGTGGCTTAGACAATATGGAAGCAGGTGACTCCAATTACAACTTCCTTTTGCTAGCCTTGATTTTAGAGCAGAAAGCAGCTAACTCAAAGAAGCTACCATTTCTTAATAATTTAACACTTTTATCTCAGTAGGAGTGAATGTCTGTTGAGAGTAAGCAGAAATATACTTTATTAGAAGTAGAAGGGGTCTTTTGTTAGGTTAAAAAAAGAAAAGAAAAGAAAGCCAGTGTGTGTTCTGTACTGGGACGTGAACTCAATCAACTAACTCTGCTAAATCAGTAGGAGGAGAGAGAGCTTAGTGGGGGTGGATTAGACAATTGAAAAGCTCTTGACTCCAATTATAACTTTATGTTGCTTGCCTTGTTTGTAGAGCAGAAAGCAGCTAACTAAAATAAGCTACCATTTCTTACTAATTTAACACTCCTGTCTCATCAGGAGTCAGTCACTGTTGAAATTAAGCAGACACATGATTTATTAGAAGTAGAATAGGTCTTATTTAGGGTTAAAAAAGGAAAGAAGAGAAAAGAAAAGGAAAGAAAAGAAAGAAAGTTAGTGTGTGTTCTGTGCTAGGAAGGGTACTGTATCAACTTACTTTGCTAAATCATTAGAAGGAGAGAGAGAGAAAAGCTAAATTGGGGGTGTGGCTTAGATAATATAATAGCAGGTGACTCCAGTTACAACTTTCTGTTGCTAGCCTGGTGGTTGAGCAGAAAACAGCCAACTGAAAGAATTTACCTATTCATACTAATTTAACACTTCTATCTCAGCATAAGTCAGTGTCTGTTGAGATTAAGCTGACAGATACTTTATTAGAAGCAAAAGGGGTTATAGTTATGTTTAAAAAAGAAAAGAAAGAAAGTCATTGTGTGTTCTGTGCTGAGGCAGGAGCTGTATCAACATACTTTGCTAAAACAATATTAGGAGAGATAGTTTAATTCTGGGTGTGGCTTAGACAATGTAAATGGAGATGACTCCAATTACAACTTCCTGTTTGCTAGCCTTGTTTGGAGAGCAGAAAGCAGCTAGCTAAAAGACGCTACCATTTATTACTAATTTAACACTTCTATCTCAGCAGGAGTCAGTCTGTTGAGGTTAAGCAGACAAAATACATTATTAGAAGTAGTAGGGGTCTTATTTCAGTTTAGAAAAAAGAAAAGAAAAGAAAGAAAGTCAGAGTGAGTTCTGTACTTGGAAATCTACTGTATCAACTTACTTATCTAAATCAATAGGAGGAGAGAGAGCTTAATTGGGGCTGTGCCTTCGATAATATAAAAGCAGGTGACTCCAATTATAACTTCATATTGCTAGCCTTGTTAGTAAAAAAGAAAGCAACTAACTAAAGGAAGCTACCATTTCTAACTAGCTTAGCACTTCTATCTCAGCAGAAGTTATGTCCATTGAGATTAAGAAGACAGATACCTTATTAGAAATAGAATAGGCCTTATTTAGGTTCAAGAAAAGGAAAGAAAAGAAAAGAAAAGAAAAGAAAAGAAAAAAGACTGAGTTTGTTCTGTGTTGTAAAGGATACTGTATCAACTTACATTGCTTAGTCAGTTGGAGGAGATATTGCTTAATTGGGCTTGTAGCTTAGACAATATGAAGGCAGGTGACTCCAATGACAACTTCCTGTCGCTAGCCTTGATTGTAGAGCAGAAATCAACTTGCTAAAATGAAGCTACCATTTCTTACTATTTTAACACTTCCATCTCAGCAGGAGTCAGTGTCGGTTGAGATTAAGTAGATATATAGTTTGTTAGATGTAGAAGGGGTCTTATTTAGGGTTAAAAAAGAAAAGAAAAGAAAGTAAGTGTGTGTTCTGTGCTAGGAAGGGAACTGTATCAACCTACTTTGCTAAATCTGTAGGAGGGGAGAGAGCTTATAAGGGTGTTTGGATTAGACAATAGAAAAGCAGGTGACTCTAATTATAACTTCCTGATGATTGCCTTGTTTGTAGAGCAGAAAGCAGCTAGCTAAAAGAAACAACCATTTCTTTCTAACTTATCACTTCTATCTCAGCAGGAGTCAGTCTGTTGAGATTAAACAGTCAGATTCTTTATAAGAAATAGAAGGGTTCTTATTTAGGTTTAAAAAAGAAAAGAAAAGAAAAGAAATAAAGAAAGAAAGTCAGTGTTTGTTCTGTGCTGGGAAGGCTACTGGATCAACTTATTTTGCTAAATCAGTAGGAGGAGAGAGGGAGCTTAATTGGGGGTGTGGCATTAACAATAAAAAAGCAGGTGACTCCAATTACAACTTCCTGTTTCTAACAGTGCTTGTAGAGCAGAAAGCAGCTAACTGAAAGAAGCTACAATTTCTTACTAATTTAACACTTCTATCTAAGCAGAAGTCAGTGTCTGTTGAGATTAAGCAGACAAATACTTTAACAGAATGAGCAGGGACGTTATTTAGGGTTAATAAAAAGAAAAGAAAAAAGGAACGAAAAGAAAAGAAAAGAAAAGAGAAAAGAAAGAAAGTCAGTGTTCATTCTGTGCTGGGAAGGGTACTTTATCAACTTAATTTGCTCAACCAATAGGAGGGGAGATATCTTAATTGGGGGTGTGTCTTAGAAAATATATAAGCCAGTAACTCCAATTATAACCTCATGTTGCTAGCCTTGTTTGTAGACCAGAAAGCAGCTAACTAAAAGAAGCTACAATTTCTTAATATTTTTACACTTCTAACTCAGCAGGAGCCAGTGTCTGTTGAGATTAACAAGATCGGTACTTTATTAGAAGTAGAAGGGGTCTTTTCTATGGAGTAAAAAAGAAACTAAAAGAAATTCAGTGTGTGTTCTGTGCTGGGAAGGGTACTCTTTCAAGTTACTCTGCTAAATCAGTAGGAGGAGAGAGAACTTAATTAGGGGTGTGGCTTAGACAATATAAAGCAGGTGACTCCAATTATAACTTTGTATTGCTAGCCTTGTTTGTAGAGCAGAACACAGCAAAATAAAAGAAGCTACCATTTCTTGCTTATATAACACTTCTATCACAGCAGGAGTCAGTGACTATAGAGATTAAGCAGGCAGGTACTTTATTAGAAGTAGAACTGGTCTAATCTGAGGTTAAGAAAGAAATGAAAAGGAAGTCACTGTGTGTTCTATGCTGGGAATTGTACTCTATCAACTTACTCTGCAAATCAGTAGGAGGAGAGAGAGCTTAATTAGGAGTGTGGTTTAGATAGTAGAAAGCAGGTGACTCAGTCACGGCTTCTGTTACAGCCTTGATTGTAGAGCCGAAGCAGCTATCAATGGGCTACCATTTGTAAAAAAATTAACAATTCTATCTCAGCAGGAGTCAGTGTCTGTTGAGATTAAGCAGACAGATACTTTATTAGAAGTGGATGGGGTCTTATTAAGGCTTAAGAAAAGAAAAGAAAAGAAAGAAAGTCAGTGTGTGCTTTGTGCAATGAAGGGTACGGTATCAACTTATTTGCTATATCAGTAGGAGGAGAGGAAGAGCTTAATTGTGGTGTGGCTTATACAATATAAAAGCAGGTGACTCCAATTACAACTTCCTGTTTCTAGTCTTGTTTCTAGACCATAAAGCAGCTAATTAAAAGAAGCCACCATTTCTTACTAATTTAGCACTTCTATCTCAGCAGGAGTCAGTGTCTGCTGAGATTAAGCAGACAGATACTTTATTAGTAGTAGAAGAGGTCTTATTTAGTTTTAAAAAAGGAAAGAAAAGATAAAAAGAAAGTCAGTGATTGTTCTGTGCTGGGAAAGATACTGTGTCTACCTACTCTGCTAAATCAGTAGGAGGAGAAAGATCTTAATAGGTGTGTGACTCAGACAATATGAAAGCAGGTGACTGCAATTACGACTTCCTGCTGCTAGCCTTGATTTTAGTGCAGAAAGCAGCTAACTAAAAGAAGCTACCATTTATTATAACACTTTTATCTCAGCAGGAGTCAGTGTCTGTTGAGATTAAGCAGACAGATACTTTATTAGAAGGAGAAAAGGTATTTTCCAGGGTCCAAAAATGAAAAGAAAAGAAAGTCAGAGAGAGTAGTGTGTTGGGAAGTGCACTTTATCAACTCACTCTGATAAATCAGTAGGAGAAGAGAGAGCTTAATAGTGGGTGGATTAGACGATTGAAAAGCTCTTGACTCCAATTATAACTTTCTGTTGCTTGCCTTGTTTGTAGAGCAGAAAGCAGTTAACTTAAAGAAGCTACTATTTTTTACTAATTTAACACTTCTATCTCAGCAGAAGTTAGTGTCTGTTGAAATAAAGCAGACATATACATTATTAGAAGTAGAAGGGGACTTATTTAGTCTTAAAAAATGGAAATAAAGAAAGTCAGTGTGTGTTCTGTGTGAGGAAGGGTACTGTATCAATTTACTTTGCTAAATCAGTAGGAGGAGAAAGAGATTATCAGGGTTTTTAGATTAGACAATAGAAAAGCTGGTGACTCCAATTATAACTTCCTGTTGCTTGCCTTGTTTGTAGAGCAGAAAGCAGCAAGCGGAAAGAAGCTAACATTTCTTTCTAATTTATCACTTCTATCTCAGCAGGAGTCAGTCTGTTGAGATTAAACAGACAGTTGCTTTATGAGAAGTAGAAGGGTTCTTATTTAGGTTTAAAAAAGGAAAATAATAGAAAAAAGAAAAGAAAAGAAAAGGAAAGAAATAAAGAAAGAATGTCAATGTTTGTTCTCTGCTGGGAAGGCTACTGGATCAACTTACTTTGCTAAATCAGTAGTAGGAGAGAGAGAGCTTAATTGGGGAGTGGCATTAACAATATAAAAGCAGGTGACTTGAATTACAACTTCTTGTTTCTAGCAGTGCTTGTAGAGCAGAAAACAGCTATCTAAAGGAAGCTACAATTTCTTACTAATTTAACACTTTTATCTCAGCAGAAGTCATTGTCTGCTGAGATTTAGGAGACAAAAACTTTATCATAATGAGCAGGGACCTTATTTAGAGTTAAAGAAAAGAAAAGAAAAGAAAAGAAAAGAAAAGAAAACAGAAGAAAACAGAAGAAAAGAGAAATGAAAGAAAGTCAGAGTGCGTTCTGTGCTGGGAAGGGTACTTTATCAACTTAATTTGCTCAACCAATAGGCGAGGAGACATCTTAATTAGGGGTGTGCCTTAGAAAATATAAAAGGAGGTGACTCCAATTATAACCTCATGTTGCCAGCCTTGTTTGTAGACCAGAAAGCAGCTAACTAAAAGAAGCTACAATTTCTTACTTTTTTAACACTTCTAACTCAGCAGGAGCCAGTGTCTGTTGAGATTAAGAAGACCGGTACTTTATTAGAAGTAGAAGGGGTCTTTTCTAGGATGTAAAAAAGAAACTAAAAGAAATTCAGTGTGTGTTCTGTACTGGGAAGCGTACTCTTTCAAGTTACTCTGCTAAATCAGTAGGAGGAGAGAGAGCTTAATTAGGGGTGTGGCTTAGACAATATAAAGCAGGTGACTCCAAATACATCTTCCTGTTGCCAGTCTTGCTAGTAAGCCGAAAGCAGCTAACTAAAAAAATCTACCATTTCCTATTAATTTAGCTCCTCTGCCCCAGCAGTAGTCAGTGTCTGTTGAAATTAAATAGACAGATGTTTTATTACAAGTAGAATGGGTCTTATTAAGTGTTAAAAATGGAAAAGAAAAGAAAGAAAGTCAATGTGTGTTCTGTGCTGAGAAGGGTATTATATCAACTTACTTTGCCAAATCAGTAGGATGAGAGAGAGAGAGCTTAATTTTGGCTGTGGATTGGACTATATAAATGCAGGTGACTCCAATTACAACTTCATGTTGCTAGCCTTGCTTGTAGAGCAAAAAGCAGCTAACTAAAGAAGCTACAATTTCTTAATAATTTAACACTTCTATCTCAGCAGGAGTCAGTGACTCTTGAGATTAATCTGGGATACTTAATTAGAAGTAAAATGGGTCTTATTTTGAGTTAGAAAAAAGAAAAGAAAAGAAAGTCACTGTGAGTTCTGTGCTGGGAAGTGTACTCTATCAACTTACTTTGCTAAATCAGTTGGAGGAGAGAGAGACCTTAATTAGGGGTCTGGCTTAGACAATATGAAAGCAAGTAACAACAATTATAGCTTTGTGTTGCTAGCCTTGTTTGTAGAGCAGAAAGCAGCTAACTAAAAGAAGCTAACATTTCTTACTTATTTAACACTTCAATTGCAGCAGGAGTCAGTGTCTGTTGAGATTAAGCAGGCAGATACTTTACTAGAAGTAGAAGTGGTGTTATCTGAGGTTAAAAAAGAAATACAAAGAAAGTCACTGGGTGTTCTTTGCTGGAAAGTGTACTCTATCAACTTACTCTGCTAAATCAGTAGGAGGAGAGAGATCTTAATAGGTGTGTGACTTAGACATTATGAAAGCTGGAGACAGCAATAACAACTTCCTGTTGCTAGCCTTGCTTTTAGAGCAGAAAGCAGCTAACTAAAAGAAGTTACCATTTCTTACTAATTTAAAACTTTTATCTCAGCTGGAGTCAGTGTCTGTTGAGATTAAGCAGACAGATACTTTATTAGAAGGAGAAGAGGAATTTTCTAGGGTCAAGAAACAAAAAGAAAAGAAAGTCAGAGAGTGTTCTGTGCTGGGAAGTGCACTCTATCAACTTACTCTGATAAATCAGCAGGAGGAGAGAGAGCTTAATAGGGGTGGATTAGACAATTGAAAAGCTCTTGACTCCAATTATAACTTTCTTTTGCTTGCCTTATTTGTAGAGCAGAAAGCAGTTAACTAAAAGAAGCAACTATTTCTTAATAATTTAACACTTCTATCTCAGCAGGAGTCAGTGTCTGTTGAAATTAAGCAGACATATACATTATTAGAAGCAGAAGGGGTCTTATTTAGTGTTAAAAATTGAAAAGAAATAAAGTCAGTGTGTGTTCTGTGCTAGGAAGGGTACTGTATCAACTTACTTTACTAAATCAGTAGGAGGAGAGAGAGATTATCAGGGTGTTTAGATTAGACAATAGAAAAGCTGGTGACTCCAATTATAACTTACTGTTACTTGCCTTGTTTGTAGAGCAGAAAGCAGCAAGCTGAAAGAAGCTAACATTTCTTTCTAATTTATCACTTCCATCTCAGCAGGAGTCAGTCTGTTAAAATTAAACAGACAGATACTTTATAAGAAGTAGAAAGGTTCTTATTTAGGTTTAAAAAAGAAAAGATATGAAATAAAGAAAGAAAGTTAGTGTTTGTTCTGTGCTGGGAAGACTACTGGATCAACTTACTTTGCCAAACCAGTAGTAGGAGAGAGAGAGCACTTAATTTGGGTGTGGCATTAACAATATAAAAGCAGGTGACTCGAATTACATCTTCTTGATTCTAGCAGTGCTTGTAGAGCAGAAAACAGCTAACTAAAGGAAGCTACAATTTCTTACTAATTTAACTCTTCTATCTCAGCAGAAGTCAGTGTCTGTTGAGATTAAGCAGACAAATACATTATCAGAAAGAGCAGGGACCTTATTTAGGGTTAATAAAAAGAAAAGAAAAGAAAAGAAATGAATAGAAAAGAAAAGAAAAAAGAAAAGATAAGAAAAAAGAAAAGAAAGAAAATCAGTGTGAGTTCTGTGCTGGGAAGGGTACTTTATCAACTTAATTTGCTCAACCAATGGACATCATAATTGTGGGTGTGCCTTAGAAAATATATAAGCAGGTGTCTCCAATTACAACCTCATGTTACTAAACTTGTTTGTAGACCAGAAAGCAGCTAACCAAAATAATCTACAATTTCTTACTATTTTACCACTTCTAACTCAGCAGGAGCCGGTGTCTGTTGAGATTAAGAAGACCAGTAATTTATTAGAAGTAGAAGGGGTCTTTTCTATGGTGTAAAAAGAAACTCAAAGAAATTCACTGTGTGTTCTGTGCTGTGAAGGGTACTCGTTCAATTTTCTCTGCTAAGTCAGTAGAAGGAGAGAGAGCTTAATTAGGGGTGTGTCTTAGACAATATAAAGCAGGTGACTCCAAATACAACTTCCTGTTGCTAGTCTTGCTAGTAAGCAGAAAGCAGCTAACTAAAATAAGCTACCATTTCCTATTAATTTAACACTTCTATCCAAGCAGTAGTCAGTGTCTGTAGAGATTAAACAGACAGATGTTTAATTACATGTAGATTGGGTCTTATAAAGTGTTTAAAAAGGAAAAGAAATGAAAGAAAGTCAATCTTTGTTCTGTGCTGAGAAGGGTATTATATCAACTTACATTGCCAAATCAGTAGGATGAGAGAGAGCCTAATTTTGGCTGTGGATTGGACTATATAAATGCAGGTGACTCCAATTACAACTTCATGTTGCTAGCCTTGCTTGTAGAGCAAAACACAGCTAACTAAAGAATCTACCATTTCATAATAATTTAACACTTCTATCTCAGCAGGAGTCAGTGACTCTTGAGATTAATCTGGTAGATACTTAATTAGAAGTAAAATGGGTCTTATTTTGAGTTAGAAAAAAGAAAAGAAAAGAAAGTCACTGTGAGTTCTGTGCTGGGATGTGTACTCTATCAACTTACTTAGCTAAATTAGTAGGAGGAGAGAGAACTGAATTAGGGTGTGGCTTAGACAATATGAAAGCAGGTTACTACAATTATAGCTTTGTGTTGCTAGCCTTGTTTGTAGAGCAGAAAGCAGCTAACTAAAAGAAGCTAACATTTCTTACTTATTTAACACTTCTATCGCAGCAGGAGTCAGTGTCTGTTGAGATTAAGCAGGCAGGTACTTTATTAGAAGTTGAAGGGGTCATATCTGAGGTTAAAAAAGAAATACAAAGAAAGTCACTGTGTGTTCATTGATGGGAAGTGTACTCTATCAACTTAGTCTAATAAATCAGTTGGAGGAGAGAGTGCTTAAGTAAGGGTGTGGCTTATATAATATGAAAGCAGGTGACTCCAATTACAACTTCATGTTGCTAGCCTTCATTTTAGAGCAGAAAGCATCTAACTCATAGAAGCTACCATTTCTTAATAATTTAACACTTTTATCTCAGCAGGAGTCAGTGTCTGTTGAGATTAAGAAGACAGATAATTTATTAGAAGGAGAAGAGGTATTTTCTAGGGTCAAAAAACAAAAAGAAAAAGTCAGATAGTGTTTTTTGCTGGGAAGTGCACTCTATCAACTTACTCTGATAAATCAGTAGGAGGAGAGAGAGCTTAATAGGGGTGGATTAGACAATTGAAAAGCTCTTGACTCCAATTATAACTTTTTTTTGCTTGCCTTATTTGTAGAGAAGAAAGCAGATAACTAAAAGAAGCTACTATTTCTTACTAATTTAAGACATCTATCTCAGCAGGAGTCAGTTTCTGTTGAAATTAAGCAGACTTATAGATTATTAGAAGTAGAAAGGGTCTTATTTAGGGTTAAAAATTGAAAAGAAAGAAAGTCATTGTGTGTTCTGTGCTAGGAAGGGTACTGTATCAACTTACTTTGCTAAATCAGTAGGAGGAGAGAGAGATTATAAGGGTGTTTGATTAGACAATAGAAAAGCTGGTGACTCCAATTATAACTTCCTGTTGCTTGCCTTGTTTGTAGAGCAGAAAGCAGCAAGCTGAAAGAAGCTAACATTTTTTTTCAAATTTATCACTTCTATCTCAGTAGAAGTCAGTCTGTTGAGATTAAACAGACAGATACTTTATAAAAAGTAGAAAGGTTCTTATTTAGGTTAAAGGAAAGAAAAGAAAAGAAAAGAAAAAAGAAAAGAAATAAAGAAAGAAAGTCAGTGTTAGTTCTGGGCTGGGAAGGCTACTGGATCAACTTACTTTGCTAAATCAGTAGTAGGACAGATAGAGCTTAATTTGGGTGTGGCACTAACAATATAAAAGCAGGTGACTCGAATTACAACTTCTTGTTTCTAGCAGTGCTTGTAGAGCAGAAAACAGCTATCTAAAGGAAGCTACAATTTCTTACTAATTTAACACGTCTATCTCAGCAGAAGTCAGGGTCTGTTGAGATTAAACAGACAAATCCTTTATCAGAATAAGCAGGGACCTTATTTAGGGTTATTAAAAAGAAAAGAAAAGTAAAGAAAAGAAAAGAAAAGAAAAAAGAAAAGAAAGTCAGTGTGCATTATGTGCTGGGAAGGGTACTTTATCAACTTAATTTTCTCAACCAATGGACATCTTAATTTGGGGTGTGCCATGGAAGATATATCAGCAGGTGACTCCAATTATAACCTCATGTTACTAACCTTATTTGTAGACCAGAAAGCAGCTAACTAAAAGAAGCTACAATTTCTTACTATTTTAAACTTCTAACTCAGCAGGAGTTACTGTCTGTTGAGATTTAGAAGACCAGTATTTTATTAGAAGTAGAAGGAGTCTTTTCTAGGGTGTAAAAAAAAAACAAAAAGAAATTCAGTGTGTTTTCTGTGCTGGGAAGCGAACTATTTCAGGTTACTCTGCTAAATCAGTAGGAGGTGAGAGATCTTAATTAGGGGTGTGTCTTAGACAATATAAAGCAGGTGACTCCAAATACAACTTCCTGTTGCTAGTCTTGCTAGTAAGCAGAAAGCAGCTAACTAAAATAAGCTACCATTTTCTATTAATTTAACACTTCTATCCCAGCAGTAGTCAGTGTCTGTTGAGATTAAACAGACCGATGTTTTACTACAAGTAGAATGGGTTTTATTAAGTGTTAAAAAAAGAAAAGAAAAGAAAGAAAGTCAATGTGTGTTCTAAGCTGAGAAGGGTACTATATCAACTTACTTTGCCAAATCAGTAGGATGAGAGAGAGCTTAATTTTGGCTGTGGCTTGGACTATATAAATGCAGGTGACTCCAATTACAACTTCATGTTGCTAGCCTTGCTTGTAAAGCAAAAGTAGTTAACTAAAGCTACCATTTCTAATAATTTAACACTTCCATCTCAGCAGGAGTCAGTGACTCTTGAGATTAATCTTGAAGATACTTAATTAGAAGTAACATGGGTCTTATTTTGAGTTAGAAAAAATTAAAGAAAAGAATGTCACTGTGAGTTCTGTGCTGAGAAGTGTACTCTATAAATTACTTTGCTAAATCAGTAGGAGGAGAGAGACCTGAATTAGGGGTGTGGCTTAGACAATATGAAAGCAGATAACTACAATTATAGCTTTGTGTTGCTAGCCTTGTTTGAAGAGCAGAAAGCAGCTAACTAAAAGAAGCTAACATTTCTTACTTTTTTAACACTTCTATCGCAGCAGGAGTTAGTGTCTGTTGAGATTAAGCAGGTAGGTACCTTATTAGAAGTTGAAGGGGTCTAATCTGAGGTTAAAAAAGAAATACAAAGAAAGTTACTGTATGTTCTTTGCTGGGAAATGTACTCTATCAACTTACTCTGCTAAATCAGTAGGAGGAGAGAGTGCTTAAGTAGGAGTGTGGCTTAGACAATATGAAAGCAGATGACTCCAATTACTACTTCCTTTTGCTAGCCTTCATTTTAGAGCAGAAAGCAGCTAACTCATAGAAGCTACCATTTCTTAATAATTTAAGACTTTTATCTCAGAAGGAGTCAATGTCTGTTGAGATTAAGCGACAGATACTTTATTAGAAGGAGAAGAGGTATTTTCTAGGGTCAAAAAACCAAAAGAAAAGAAAGTCAGAGAGTGTTCTGTGCTCGGAAGTGCACTCTATCAACTTACTCTGATAAATCAGTAGGAGGAGAGAGAGCTTAATGGGGTGGATTAGAGAATTAAAAAGCTCTTGACTCCAATTATAACTTTCTTTTGCTTGCCTTATTTGTAGAGCAGAAAACAGTTAACTAAAAGAAGCTACTATTTCTTACTAATTTAACACTTCTATCTCAGCAGGAGTTAGTGTCTTTTGAAATTAAGCAGACATATACATTATTAGAAGTAGAAAGGGTCTTATTTAGGGTTAAAAATTGAAAAGAAAGAAAGTCAGTGTGTGTTCTGTGCTATGAAGGTTACTGTATCAACCTACCTTGCTTAATCAGTAGGAGGAGAGAGAGAGATTATCAGGGTGTTTAGCTTAGTCAATAGAATAGCTGGAGACTTCAATTATAACTTCCTGTTGGTTGCTAAGTTTGTGGAGCAGAAAGCAGCTAGCAGAAAGAAGCTAACATTTCTTTCTAATTTATCACTTGTATCTCATCAGGAGTCAGTCTGTTGAGATTAAACAGATTCTTTATAAGAAGTAGAAAGGTTCTTATTTAGGACAAGAAAAGAAAAGAAAAGAAAAGAAAAGAAAAGAAAAGAAAAGAAAAGAAAAGAAAAGAAAAAAAGAAAAGAAAAAAAAGAAATAAAGAAAGAAAGTCAGTGTTTGTTCTGTGCTGGGAAGGCTACTGGATCACCTTACTTTGCTAAATCAGTAGTAGGAGAGAGCTTAATTTGGGTGTGGCATTAACAATATAAAAGCAGGTGACTCGAATTACAACTCTTGTTTCTAGCAGTGCTTGTAGAGCAGAGAACAGCTAACTAAAGGAAGCTACAATTTCTTACTAATTTAACACTTCTATCTCAGCAGAAGTCAGTGTTTGTTGAGATTAAGCAGACAAATACTTTATCAGAATGAGCAGGGACCTTATTTAGGGTTAATAAAAAGAAAAGAAAAGGAAAGAAAAGTAAAGAAAAGAAAAAAGAAAAGAAAGAAACTCAGTGTGCGTTAAGTGCTGGGAAGGGTACTTTATCAACTTAATTTTCTCAACCAATGGACATCTTAATTTGGGGTGTGCCTTAGAAGATATATCAGCAGGTGACTCCAATTTTAACCTCAAGTTACTAACCTTGTTTGTAGACCAGAAAGCAGGTAACTAAAAGAAGCTACAATTTCTTACTATTTTAACACTTCTAACTCAGCAGGAGCCAGTGTCTGATGATATTAAGAAGACTAGTACTTAATTAGATGTAGAAGGAGTCTTTTCTAGGGTGTAAAAAAGAAATGAAAAGAAATTCAGTGTGTGTTCTGTGCTTGGAAGTGTACTCTTTCAAGTTGCTCTGATAAATCAGAAGGAGGGGAGAGAGAGAGAGCCTAATTAGAGTGTGTCTTAGACAATATAAAGCAGATGACTCCAAATACAACTTCCTGTTGCTAGTCTTGCTAGTAAGCAGAAAGCAGCTAACTAAAATAAGCTACCATTTCCTATTAATTTAACATTTCTATCCCTGCAGTAGTCAGTGTCTGTTGAGATTAAACAGACAGATGTTTTATTACAAGTAGAATGGGTCTTATTAAGTGTTAAAAAAGGAAAAGAAAAGAAAGAAAGCTAATGTGTGTTCTGTGCTGAGAAGGGTATTATATCAATTTACTTTGCCAAATCAGTAGGATGAGAGAGAGTTTAATTTTTCCTGAGGCTTGGACTATATAAATGCAGGTGACTCCAATTACAACTTCATGTTGCTAGCCTTGCTTGTAGAGCAAAAAGCAGCTAACTAAAGAAGCTACCAATTCTTAATAATTTAACACTTCTATCTCAGCAGGAGTCAGTGACTCTTCAGATTAATCTTGTAGATACTTAATTAGAAGTAAAATGGGTCTTATTTTGACTTAGAAAAAAGAAAAGAAAAGAAAGTCACTGTGAGTTCTGTGCTGGGAAGTGTACTCTATCAACTTACTTTGCTAAATCAGTAGGAGTAGAGATACCTGAATTAGGGGTGTGGCTTAAACATTATGAAAGTTGGTAACTACAATTATAGCTTTGTGTTGCTAGCCTTGTTTGTAGAGCAGAAAACAGCTAACTAAAAGAAGCTAACATTTCTTATTTATTTAACACTTCTATAGCAGCAGGAGTCAGTGTTTGTTGAGATTAAGCAGTCAGGTACTTTATTAGAAGTTGAAGGGGTCTTATCTGAGGATTAAAAAGAAATACAAAGAAAGTCAATGTGTGTTCTTTGCTGGGAAGTGTACTCTATCAACTTACTCTACAAAATCAGTAGGAGGAGAGAGTGCTTAAGTAGGGTGTGGCTTAGACAATATGAAAGCAGATGAATCCAATTACATCTTCCTTTTGCTAGCCTTCATTTTAGAGCAGAAAGCAGCTAACTCAAAGAAGCTACCATTTCTTAATAATTTAACACTTTTATCTCAGCAGGAGTTAGTGTCTGTTGAGATTAAGCAGACAGATACTTTATTAGAAGGAGAAGAGGTATTTTCTTGTGTCAAAAAACAAAAAGAAAAGAAAGTCAGAGAGTGTTCTGTGCTGGGAAGTGCACTCTATCAACTTACTCTGATAAATCAGTAGGAGGAGAGAGCTTAATAGGGTGGATTAGAGAATTGAAAAGCTCTTGACTCCAATTATAACTTTCTTTTGCTTGCCTTATTTGTAGAGCAGAAAGCAGTTAACTAAAAGAAGCTACTATTTCTTACTAATTTAACACTTCTATCTCAGCAGGAGTCAGTGTCTGTTGAAATTAAGCAGACATATTCTTTATTAGAAGTAGAAGAGGTCTTATTTAATGTTAAACATTGAAAAGAAAGAAAGTCAGAGTGTGTTCTGTGCTAGGAAGGTTACTGTATCAACTTACTTTGCTAAATCAGTAGGAGGAGAGAGAGATTATCAGGGTGTTTAGATTAGACATTAGAAAAGCTGGTGACTCCAATTATAACTTCCTGTTGCTTGCCAGGTTTGTAGAGCAGAAAGCAGCAAGCAGAAAGAAGCTAACATTTCTTTCTAATTTATCACTTCTATCTCAGCAGGAGTCAGTCTGTTGAGATTAAAAAGACAGATACTTTATAAGAAGTAGAAAGGTTCTTATTTAGATTTTAAAAATGAAAAAAGTAAAGAAAAGAAAAAATAAAATAAAGAAAGAAAGGAAGTCAGTGTTTGTTCTGTACTGGGAAGGTTACTGGATCAACTTACTTTGCTAAATCAGTAGTAGGAGAGAGAGAGAGCTTAATTTGGATGTGGCATTAACAATATAAAAGCAGGTGACTCGAATAACAACTTTTTGTTTCTTGCAGTGCTTGTAGAGCAGAAAACAGCTAACTAAAGGAAGCTACAATTTCTTACTAATTTAACTCTTCTATCTCAGCAGAAGTCAGTGTCTGTTGAGATTAAACAGACAAATACTTTATCAGAATGAGCAGGGACCTTATTTAGGGTTAATAAAAAGAAAAGAAAAGGAAAGTAAAGAAAAGAAAAGAAAAAAGAAAAGAAAGAAAGTCAGTGTGCGTTCTGTGCTGGGAAGGGTACTTTATCAACTTAATTTGCTCAACCAATGGACATCTTAATTGGGGGTGTGCCTTAGAAAATATATAAGCAGGTGACTCCAATTATAACCTCATGTTACTAACCTTGTTTGTAGACCAGAAAGCAGCGAACTAAAATAATCTACAATTTCTTACTATTTTACCACTTCTAACGCAGCAGGAGCCACTGTCTGTTGAGATTAAGAAGACCAGTACTTTATTAGACGTAGAAGGGGTCTTTTCTATGGTGTAAAAAAGAAACTCAACGAAATTCAGTGTGTGTTCTGTGCTGGGAAGGGTACTCTTTCAAGTTTCTGTGCTAAATCAGTAGAAGGAGAGAGAGCTTAATTAGGGGTGTGTCTTAGACAATATAAGGCAGGTGTCTCCAAATACAACTTCCTGTTGCTAGTCTTGCTAGTAAGCAGAAAGCTGCTAACTTAAATAAGCTACCATTTACTATTAATTTAACACTTCTATCTCAGCAGTAGTCAGTGTCTGTTGAGATTAAACAGACAGATGTTTTATTACATGTAGAATGGGTCTTATAAAGTGTTAAAAAAGGAAAAGAAATGAAAGAAAGTCAATGTGTGTTCTGTGCTGAGAAGGGTATTATATCAACTTACTTTGCCAAATCAGTAGGATGAGAGAGAGCTTAATTTTGGCTGTGGCTTGGACTATATAAATGCAGGTGACTCCAATTACAACTTCATGTTGCTAGCCTTGCTTGTAGAGCAAAAAGCAGTTAACTAAGGAAGCTACCATTTCTTAATAATTTAACACTTCTATCTCAGCAGGAGTCAGTGGCTCTTGAGATTAATCTTAAAGATACTTAATTAGAAGTAAAATGGGTCTTATTTTGAGTTAGAAAAAATTAAAGAAAAGAATTTCACTGTGAGTTCTGTGCTGGGAAGTGTACTCTATCAACTTACTTTTCTAAATCAGTAGGAGGAGAGAGACCTGAATTAGGGGTGTGGCTTAGACAATATGAAAGCAGATAACTACAATTATAGCTTTGTGTTGCTAGCCTTGTTTGTAGAGCAGAAAGCAGCTAACTAAAAGAAGCTAACCTTTCTTACTTTTTTAACACTTCTATCACATCAGGAGTTAGTGTCTGTTTTGATTAAGCAGGCAGGTACTTTATTAGAAGTTGAAGGGGTCTCATCTGAGGTTAAAAAAGAAATACAAAGAAAGTCACTGGATGTTCTTTGCTGGGAAGTGTACTCTATCAACTTACACTACAAAATCAGTAGGAGGAGAGAGTGCTTAAGTAGGGTGTGCTTAGACAATATGAAAGCAGTGACTCCAATTACAACTTCCTTTGCTAGCCTTCATTTAGAGCAGAAAGCAGCTAACTCATAGAAGCTACCATTTCTTAATAATTTAACACTTTTATCTCAGCAGGAGTCAATGTCTGTTGAGATTAAGCAGACATATGCTTTATTAGAAGGAGAAGAGGTATTTCTAGGGTCAAAAAACCAAAAGAAAAGAAAGTCAGAGAGTGTTCTGTGCTAGGAAGTGCACTCTATCAACTTACTCTGATAAATCAGTAGGAGGAGAGAGAGCTTAATGGGATGGATTAGAAAATTAAAAAGCTCTTGACTCCAATTATAACTTTCTTTTGCTTGCCTTTTTTGTAGAGCAGAAAGCAGTTAACTAAAAGAAGCTACTATTTCTTACTAATTTAACACTTCTATCTCAGCAGGAGTCAGTGTCTATTGAAATTAAGCAGACATATACATTATTTGAAGTAGAAAGGGTCTTATTTAGGGTTAAAATTGAAAAGAAAGAAAGTCAGAGTGTGTTCTGTGCTAGGAAGGTTACTGTATCAACCTACCTTGCTTAATCAGTTGGAGGAGAGAAAGATTATCAGGGTGTTTAGCTTAGTCAATAGAAAAGCTGGTGACTCCAATTATAAGTTCCTGTTGCTTGCTAAGTTTGTGGAGCAGAGAGCAGCTAGCAGAAAGAAGCTAACATTTCTTTCAAATTTATCACTTGTATCTCAGCAGGAGTCAGTCTGTTGAGATTAAACAGATACTTTTTAAGAAGTAGAAAGGTTCTTATTTAGGTTTAGAAAAGAAAAGAAAAGAAAAAAGGAAAGAAAATAAATAAAGAAAGAAAGTCAGTGTTTGTTCTGTGCTGGGAAGGCTACTGAATCAACTTACTTTGCTAAATCAGTAGTAGGAGAGAGAGCTTAATTTGGGTGTGGCACTAACAATATAAAAGCAGGTGACTTGAATTACAACTTCTTGTTTCTAGCAGTGCTTGTAGAGCAGAGAACAGCTAACTAAAGGAAACTACAATTCTTACTAATTTAACACTTCATCTCAGCAGAAGTCAGTGTTTGTTGAGATTAAGCAGACAAATACTTATCAGAATGAGCAGGGCCTTATTTAGGGTTAATAAAAAGAAAAGAAAAGGAAAGAAAAGTAAAGAAAAGAAAAAAGAAAAGAAAGAAAGTCAGTGTGCGTTCTGTGCTGTGAAGGGTACTTTATCAACTTAATTTGCTCAACCGATGTACATCTTAACTGGGGGTGTGCCTTAGAAAATATATAAGCAGGTTGCTCCAATTATAACCTCATGTTACTAACCTTGTTTGTAGACCAAAAAGCAGCTAACTAAAAGAAGATACAATTTCTTACTATTATAACACTTCTAACTCAGCAGCAGCAGCCAGTGTCTGTTGAGATTAAGAAGACCAGTGACTTTAGTAGAAGTAGAAGGAGTCTTTCTATGGTGTAAAAAACAAAAGAAATTCAGTGTGTGTTCTGTGCTGGAAGCTGATTTTCAAGTTACTCTGATAAATCAGAAGGAGGAGAGAGAGTGCTTAATTAGGGGTGTGTCTTAGACAATATAAAGCAGATGACTCCAAATACAACTTCCTGTTGCTAGTCATGCTAGTAAGCAGAAAGCAGCTAACTAAAATAAGCTACCATTACCTATTAATTTAACACTTCTATCCCAGTAGTAGTCAGTGTCGGTTGAGATTAAACAGACAGATGTTTTATTACAAGTAGAATGGGTCTTATTAAGTGTTAAAAAAGGAAAAGAAAAGAAAGAAAGTCAATGTGTGTTCTGTGCTGAGAAGGGTATTATATCAACTTACTTTGCCAAATCAGTAGGTTGAGAGAGAGTTTAATTTTGCATGTGGCTTGGACTGTATAAATGCAGGTGACCCCAATTACAACTTCATGTTGCTAGCCTTGCTTGTAGAGCAAAAAGAAGCTAACTAAAGAAGCTACCAATTCTTAATAATTTAACACTTCTATCTCAGCAGGAGTCAGTGACTCTTCAGATTAATCTTGTATATACTTAATTAGAAGTAAAATGGGTCTTATTTTGACTTAGAAAATAGAAAAGAAAAGAAAGTCACTGTGAGTTCTGTGTTGGGAAGTGTACTCTATCAACTTACTTTGCTAAATCAGTAGGCGGAGACAGAACTGAATTAGGGGTGTGGCTTAGACATTATGAAAGCAGGTAACTACAATTATAGCTTTGTGTTGCTAGCCTTGTTTGTAGAGCAGAAAGCAGCTAACTAAAAGAAGCTAACATTTCTTATTTATTTAACACTTCTATAGCAGCAGGAGTCAGTGTTTGTTGAGATTAAGCAGACAGATACTTTATTAGAAGGAGAAGAGGTATTTTCTTGTGTCAAAAAACAAAAAGAAAAGAAAGTCACAGAGTGTTCTGTGCTGGGAAGTGCACTCTATCAACTTACTCTGATAAATCAGTAGGAGGAGAGAGAGCTTAATAGGGGTGGATTAGACAATTGAAAAGCTCTTGACTCCAATTATAACTTTATTTTGCTTGCCTTATTTGTAGAGCAGAAAGCAGCTAACTAAAAGAAGCTAATCTTTCTTACTTTTTTAACACTTCTATCGCATCAGGAGTTAGTGTCTGTTCAGATTAAGCAGGCAGGTACTTTATTAGAAGTTGAAGGGGTCTAATCTGAGGTTAAAAAAGAAATACAAAGATAGTCACTGGATGTTCTTTGCTGGGAAGTGTATTCTATCAACTTACACTACAAAATCAGTAGGAGGAGAGAGTGCTTAAGTAGGGGTGTGCCTTAGACAATATGACAGCAGGTGACTCCAATTACAACTTCCTTTTGCTAGCCTTCATTTTAGAGCAGAAAGTAGCTAATTCATAGAAGCTACCATTTCTTAATAATTTAACACTTTCATCTCAGCAGGAGTCAATGTCTGTTGAGATTAAGCAGACAGATACTTTATTAGAAGGAGAAGAGGTATTTTACAGGGTCAAAGAACAAAAAGAAAAGAAAGTCATAGAGTGTTCTGTGCTAGGAAGTACACTCTATCAACTTACTCTGATAAATCAGTAGGAGGAGAGAGAGCCTAATGGGGTGGATAAGAGAATTAAAAAGCTCTTGACTCCAATTATAACTTTCTTTTGCTTGCCTTATTTATAGAGCAGAAAGCAGTTAACTAAAAGAAGCTACTATTTCTTACTAATTTAACACTTCTATCTCAGCAGGAGTCAGTGTCTGTTGAAATTAGAGACTATACATTATTTGAAGTAGAAAGGGTCTTATTTAGGGTTAAAAATTGAAAAGAAAGAAAGTCAGAGTGTGTTCTGTGCTAGGAAGGTTACTGTATCAACCTACCTTGCTTAATCAGTTGGAGGAGAGAAAGATTATCAGGGTGTTTAGCTTAGTCAATAGAAAAGCTGGTGACTCCAATTATAAGTTCCTGTTGCTTGCTAAGTTTGTGGAGCAGAGAGCAGCTAGCAGAAAGAAGCTAACATTTCTTTCTAATTTATCACTTGTATCTCAGCAGGAGTCAGTCTGTTGAGATTAAACTGATACTTTATAAGAAGTAGAAAGGTTCTTATTTAGGTTAAGAAAAGAAAAGAAAAGAAAAGAAAAGAAAAGAAAAGAAAAAAGAAAAGAAATAAAGAAAGAAAGTCAGTGTTTGTTCTGTGCTTGAAAGGCTACTGGATCAAGCTACTTTGCTAAATCAGTAGTAGGAGAGAGAGCTTAATTTGGGTGTGGCACTAACAATATAAAAACAGGTGACTCGAATTACAACTTCTTGTTTCTAGCAGTGCTTGTAGAGCAGAAAACAGCTAACTAAAGGAAGCACAATTCTTACTAATTTATCACTTCTATCTCAGCAGAAGTCAGTGTTTGTTGAGATTAAGCAGACAAATACTTTATCAGAATGAGCAGAGACCTTATTTAGGGTTAATAAAAAGAAAAGAAAAGGAAAGAAATGTAAAGGAAAGAAAAAAGAAAAGAAAGAAAGTCAGTGTGTGTTCTGTGCTGTTAAGGGTACTTTATCAACTTAATTTGCTCAACCGATGGACATCTTAATTGGAGGTGTGCCTTAGAAACTATATAAGCAGGTGACTCCATTTATAAACCCATGTTACTAACCTTGTTTGTAGACCAAAAAGCAGCTAACTAAAAGAAGCTACAATTTTTTACTATTATAACACTTCTAACTCAGCAGCAGGAGCCAGTGACTGTTGAGATTAAGAAGACCAGTACTTTATTAGAAGTAGAAGGAGTCTTTTCTAGGGTGTAAAAAAGAAATGAAAAGAAATTCAATGTGTGTTCTGTGCTGGGAAGCGTACTTTTTCAAGTTACTCTGATTAATCAGAAGGAGAAAAGGGAGCTTAATTAGGGGTGTGTCTTAGACAATATAAAGCAGTTGACTCCAAATACAACTTCCTGTTGCTAGTCTTGCTAGTAAGCAGAAAGCAGCTAACTAAAATAAGCTACCATTTCCTATTAATTTAACACTTCTATCCCTGCAGTAGTCAGTGTCGGTTGAGATTAAACAGACAGATGTTTTATTACAAGTAGAATGGGTCTTATTAAGTGTTAAAAAAGGAAAAGAAAAGAAAGAAAGTCAATGTGTGTTCTGTGCTGAGAAGGGTATTATATCAACTTACTTTGCCAAATCAGTAGGATGAGAGAGAGCTTAATTTTGCCTGTGGCTTGGACTATATAAATGCAGGTGACTCCTATTACAACTTCATGTTGCTAGCCTTGCTTGTAGTGCAAAAAGCAGCTGACTAAAGAAGCTACCAATTCTTAATAATTTAACACTTCTATCTCAGCAGGAGTCAGTGACTCTTGGGATTAATCTTGTAGATACTTAATTAGAAGTAAAATGGGTCTTATTTTGACTTAGAAAAAAGTAAAGAAAAGAAAGTCACTGTGAGTTCTGTGCTGGGACGTGTACTCTATCAACTTACTTTGCTAAATCAGTAGGAGGAGAGAGATCTGAATTAGGGGTGTGGCTTAGACATTATGAAAGCAGTTAACTACAATTATAGCTTTGTGTTGCTAGCCTTGTTTGAAGAGCAGAAAGCAGCTAATAAAAGAAGCTAATATTTCTTATTTATTTAACACTTCTATAGCAGCAGAAGTCAGTGTTTGTTGAGATTAAGCAGGCAGGTACTTTATTAGAAGTTAAAGGGGTCTTAGAGCTTAAAAAAGAAATACAAAGAAATTCAATGTGTGTTCTTTGCTGGGAATTGTACTCTATCAACTTACTCTACAAAATCAGTTGGTGGAGAGAGTGCTTAAGTAGGGTGTGGCTTAGACAATATGAAAGCAGATGAATCAATTACAACTTCCTTTGCTAGCCTTCATTTTAGAGCAGAAAGCAGCTAACTCAAAGAAGCTACCATTTCTTAATAATTTAACACTTTTATCTCAGCAGGAGTTAGTGTCTGTTGAGATTAAGCAGACAGATACTTTATTAGAAGGAGAAGAGGTATTTTCTTGTGTCAAAAAACCAAAAGAAAAGAAAGTCAGAGAGTGTTCTGTGCTGGGAAGTGCACTCTATCAACTTACTCTGATAAATCAGTAGGAGGAGAGAGAGCTTAATAGGGTGGATTAGAGAATTGAAAGCTCTTGACTCCAATTATAACTTTCTTTTGCTTGCCTTATTTGTAGAGCAGAAAGCAGTTAACTAAAAGAAGCTACTATTTCTTACTAATTTAACACTTCTATCTCAGCAGGAGTCAGTGTCTGTTGAAATTAAGCAGACATATACATTATTAGAAGTAGAAGGGTCTTATTTAGGGTTAAAAATTGAAAAGAAAGAAAGTCAGAGTGTGTTCTGTGCTAGGAAGGTTACTGTATCAACTTACTTTGCTAAATCAGTAGGAGGAGAGAGAGATTATCAGGGTGTTTAGATTAGACATTAGAAAAGCTGGTGACTCCAATTATAACTTCCTGTTGCTTGCCAGGTTTGTAGAGCAGAAAGCAGCAAGCAGAAAGAAGCTAACATTTCTTTCTAATTTATCACTTCTATCTCAGCAGGAGTCAGTCTGTTGAGATTAAACAGACAGATACTTTATAAGAAGAAGAAAGGTTCTTATTTAGGTTTTAAAAATGAAAAATGTAAAGAAAAGAGAAGAAAAAATAAAATAAAGAAAGAAAGAAAGTCAGTGTTTGTTCTGTACTGGGAAGGCTAATGGATCAACTTACTTTGTTAAATCAACAGTAGGAGAGAGAGAGCTTAATTTGGATGTGGCATTAGCAATATAAAAGCAGGTGACTCGAATTACAACTTCTTGTTTCTAGCAGTGCTTGTAGAGCAGAAAACAGCTAACTAAAGGAAGCTACAATTTCTTACTAATTTAAGTCTTCTATCTCAGCAGAAGTCAGTGTCTGTTGAGATTAAGCAGACAAATACGTTATCAGAATGAGCAGGGACCTTATTTAGGGTTAATAAAAAGAAAAGAAAAGGAAAGTAAAGAAAAGAAAAGAAAAAAGAAAAGAAAGAAAGTCAGTGTGCATTGTGTACTGGGAAGGGTACTTTATCAACTTAATTTGCTCAACCAATGGACATCTTAATTTGGGGTGTGCCTTAGAAAATATATAAGCAGGTGATTCCAATTATAACCTCATGTTACTAACCTTGTTTGTAGACCAGAAAGCAGCTAACTAAAATAATCTACAATTTCTTACTATTTTACCACTTCTAACTCAGCAGGAGCCAGTGTATTTTGAGATTAAGAAGAGAACTACTTTATTAGAAGTAGAAGGGGTCTTTTCTATGGTGTAAAAAAGAAACTCAAAGAAATTCAGTGTGTGTTCTGTGCTGGGAAGGGTACTCTTTCAAGTTTCTTTGCTAAATCAGTAGGAGGAGAGAGAGCTTAATTAGGGGTGTGCTTAGACGATATAAGGCAGGTGACTATAAATACAACTTCCTGTTGCTAGTCTTGCTAGTAAGCAGAAAGCAGCTAACTAAAATAAGCTAAAATTTCCTTTTAATTTAACACTTCTATCCCAGCAGTAGTCAGTGTCTGTTGAGATTAAACAGACAGATGTTTTATTACAAGTAGAATGGGTCTTATTAAGTGTTAAAAACTAAAAGAAATGAAAGAAAGTCAATGTGTGTTCTGTGCTGAGAAGGGTATTATATCAACTTACTTTGCCAAATCAGTAGGATGAGAGAGCTTAATTTTGGCTGTGGCTTGGACTATATAAATGCAGGTGACTCCAATTACAACTTCATGTTGCTAGCATTGCTTGTAGAGCAAAAAGTAGTTAACTAAAGAAGCTTCCATTTCTTATTAATTTAACACTTCTATCTCAGCACGAGTCAGTGGCTTTTGAGATTAATCTTGAAGATACTTAATTAGAAGTAAAATGGGTCTTATTTTGAGTTAGAAAAAATTAAAGAAAAGAATGTCACTGTGAGTTCTGTGCTGGGAAGTGTACTCTATCAACTTACTTTGCTAAATCAGTAGGAGGAGAGAGACCTGAATTAGGGGTGTGGCTTAGACAATATGAAAGCAGATAACTACTATTATAGCTTTATGTTGCTAGCCTTGTTTGTAGAGCAGAAAGCAGCTAACTAAAAGAAGCTAACATTTCTTACTTTTTTAACACTTCTATCACAGCAGGAGTTAGTATCTGTTGAGATTAAGCAGGCAGGTACTTTATTAGAAGTTGAAGGGGTCTAATCTAGGTTAAAAAAGAAATACAAAGAAAGTCACTGTATGTTCTTTGCTGGGAAGTGTACTCTATCAACTTACTCTGCTAAATCAGTAGGAGGAGAGAGTGCTTAAGTAGGGGTGTGGCTTAGACAATATGAAAGCAGGTGACTCCAATTACAACTTCCTTTTGCTAGCCTTCATTTTAGAGCAGAAAGCAGCTAACTCATAGAAGCTACCATTTCTTAATAATTTAACACTTATCTCAGCAGGAGTCAATGTCTGTTGAGATTAAGCAGACAGATACTTTATTAGAAGGAGAAGAGGTATTTTCTAGTGTCAAAACACAAAAAGAAAAGAAAGTCAGAGAGTGTTCTGTGCTAGGAAGTGCACTCTATCAACTTACTCTGATAAATCAGTAGGAGGAGAGAGAGCTTAATGGGGTGGATTAGAGAATTAAAAAGCTCTTGACTCCAATTATAACTTTCTTTTGCTTGCCTTATTTGTAGAGCAGAAAGCAGTTAACTAAAAGAAGCTACTATTTCTTACAAATTTAACACTTCTATCTCAGCAGGAGTCAGTGTCTGTTGAAATTAAACAGACATATACATTATTTGAAGTAGAACGGGTCTTATTTAGGGTTAAAAATTGAAAAGAAAGAAAGTCAGTGTGTGTTCTGTGCTAGGAATGTTACTGTATCAACCTACCTGCTTAATCAGTAGGAGAGAGAGAGATTATCCAGGGTGTTTAAGCTTAGTCAATAGAAAAGCTGGTGACTCCAATTATAACTTCCTGTTGCTTGCTAAGTTTGTGAAGTAGAAAGCAGCTAGCAGAAAGAAGCTAACTTTTCTTTCTAATTTATCACTTGTATCTCAGCAGGAGTCAGTCTGTTGAGATTAAACAGATACTTTATAAGAAGTAGAAAGGTTCTTATTTAGGTTAAGAAAAGAACGGAAAAGAAAAGAAAAGAAAAGAAAAGAAAAGAAAAGAAAAGAAAAGAAATAAAGAAAGAAAGTCAGTGTTTGTTCTGTGCTGGGAAGGCTACTGGATCAACTTACTTTGCTAAATCAGTAGAAGGAGAGAGAGCTTAATTTGGGTGTTTCATTAACAATATAAAAGCAGGTAACTCGAATTACATCTTCTTGTTTCTAGCAGTGCTTGTGGAGCAGAGAACATCTAACTATAGGACACTACAATTTCTTACTAATTTAACATTTCAATCTCAGCAGAAGTCAGTGTTTGTTGAGATTAAGCAGACAAATACTTTATCAGAATGAGCAGGGACCTTATTTAGGGTTAATAAAAAGAAAAGAAAAGGAAAGAAAAGAAAAAAGAAAAGAAAGAAAGTCAGTGTGAGTTCTGTGCTGTGAAGGGTACTTTATCAACTTAATTTGCTCAACCGATGGACATCTTAACTGGGGGTGTGCCTTAGAAAATATATAAGCAGGTGACTCCAATTATAACCTCATGTTACTAACCTTGTTTGTTGACCAAAAAGCAGCTAACTAAAAGAAGATACAATTTCTTACTATTATAACACTTCTAACTCAGCAGCAGGAGCCAGTGTCTGTTGAGATTAAGAAGACCAGTACTTTAGAAGAAGTAGAAGGGAGTCTTTTCTAGGGTGTAAAAAAGAAACGAAAAGAAATTCAGTGTGTGTTCTGTGCTTGGAAGCGTACTCTTTCAAGTTACTCTGATAAATCAGAAGGAGGAGAGAGGGTGCCTAATTAGGGGTGTGTCTTAGACAATATAAAGCAGATGACTCCAAATACAACTTCCTGTTGCTAGTCATGCTAGTAAGCAGAAAGCAGCTAACTAAAATAAGCTACCATTACCTATTAATTTAACACTTCTATCCCTGCAGTAGTCAGTGTCGGTTGAGATTAAACAGACAGATGTTTTATTACAAGTAGAATGGGTCTTATTAAGTGTTAAAAAGGAAAGAAAGAAAGAAAGTCAATGTGTTTTCTAGCTGAGAAGGGTATTATATCAACTTACTTTGCCAAATCAGTAGGATGAGAGAGAGCTTAATTTTGCCTGTGGCTTGGACTGTATAAATGCAGGTGACTCCAATTACAACTTCATGTTGCTAGCCTTGCTTGTAGAGCAAAAAGCAGCTAACTAAAGAAGCTACCAATTCTTAATAATTTAACACTTCTATCTCAGCAGGAGTCAGTGACTCTTCAGATTAATCTTGTATATACTTAATTAGAAGTAAAATGGGTCTTATTTTGACTTAGAAAAAGGAAAGAAAAGGAAGTCACTGTGAGTTCAGTGCTGGGAAGTGTACTCTATCAACTTACTTTGCTAAATCAGTAGGAGGAGAGAGAACTGAATTAGGGTGTGGCTTAGACATTATGAAAGCAGGTAACTACAATTATAGCTTTGTGTTGCTAGCCTTGTTTGTAGAGCAGAAAACAGCTAACTAAAAGAAGCTAACATTTCTTATTTATTTAACACTTCTATAGCAGCAGGAGTCAGTGTTTGTTGAGATTAAGCAGGCAGGTACTTTATTAGAAGTTGAAGGGGTCTTATCAGAGCTTAAAAAAGAAATACAAAGAAAGTCAATGTGTGTTCTTTGCTGGGAAGTGTACTCTATCAACTTACTCTACAGAATCAGTAGGAGGAGAGAGTGCTTAAGTAGGGGTGTGGCTTAGACAATATGAAAGCAGATGAATCCAATTACAACTTCCTTTTGCTAGCCTTCATTTTAGAGCAGAAAGCAGCTAACTCAAAGAAGCTACCATTTCTTAATAATTTAACACTTTTATCTCAGCAGGAGTTTGTGTTTGTTGAGATTAAGCAGACAGATACTTTATTAGAAGTAGAAGAGGTATTTTCTTGTGTCAAAAAACCAAAAGAAAAGAAAGTCAGAGAGTGTTCTGTGCTGGGAAGTGCACTCTATCAACTTACTCTGATAAATCAGTAGGAGGAGAGAGAGCTTAATAGGGTTGGATTAGAGAATTGAAAAGCTCTTGACTCCAATTATAACTTTATTTTGCTTGCCTTATTTGTAGAGCAGAAAGCAATTAACTAAAAGAAGCTACTATTTCTTACTAATTTAACACTTCTATCTCAGCAGGAGTCAGTGTCTGTTGAAATTAAGCAGACATATACATTATTAGAAGTAGAAGGGGTCTTATTTAGGGTTAAACATTGAAAAGAAAGAAAGTCAGAGTGTGTTCTGTGCTAGGAAGGTTACTGTATCAACTTACTTTACTAAATCAGTAGGAGGAGAGAGAGATTATCAGGGTGTTTAGATTAGACATTAGAAAAGCTGGTGACTCCAATTATAACTTCCTGTTGCTTGCCCGGTTTGTAGTGCAGAAAGCGGCAATCAGAAAGAAGCTAACATTTCTTTCTAATTTATCACTTCTATCTCAGCAGGAGTCAGTCTGTTGAGATTAAACAGACAGATACTTTATAAGAAGTAGAAAGCTTCTTATTTAGGTTTTAAAAATGAAAAAAGTAAAGAAAAGAAAAGAAAAAATAAAATAAAGAAGGAAAGAAAGTCAGTGTTTGTTCTGTACTGGGAAGGCTCCTGTATCAACTTACTTTTCTAAATCAGTAGTAGGAGAGAGAGAGAGCTTAATTTGGATGTGGCATTAACAATATAAAAGCAGGTGACTCGAATCACAACTTTTTGTTTCTAGCAGTGCTTGTAGAGCAGAAAACAGCTAACTATAGGAAGCTACATTTTCTTACTAATTTAACTTTTCTATCTCAGCAGAAGTCAGTGTCTGTTGAGATTAAGCAGACAAATACTTATCAGAATGAGCAGGGACCTTATTTAGGGGTAATAAAAAGAAAAGAAAAGGAAAGTAAAGAAAAGAAAAGAAAAAAGGAAAGAAAGAAAGTCAGTGTGCGTTCTGTGCTGGGAAGGGTACTTTATCAACTTAATTTGCTCAACCAATGGACATCTTAATTGGGGGTGTGCCTTAGAAAATATATAAGCATGAGATTCCAATTATAACCTCATGTTACTAACCTTGTTTGTAGACCAGAAAGCAGCTAACTAAAATATTCTACAATTTCTTACTATTTTACCACTTCTAACTCAGCAGGAGCCAGTGCCTGTTGAGATTAAGAAGACCAGTACTTTATTAAAAGTAGAAGGGGTCTTTTCTATGGTGTAAAAAAGAAACTCAAAGAAATTCAGTGTGTGTTCTGTGCTAGGAAGGGTACTCTTTCAAGTTTCTCTGCTAAATCAGTAGGTAGAGAGAGATCTTAATTAGAGATGTGGCTTAGACAATATAAAGCAGGTGACTCCAATTACAGCTTCCTGCTGCTAGTTTTGCTAGTAAGCAAAAAGCAGCTAACTAAAATTAGCTACCATTTCCTATTAATGTAACACTTCTATCCCAGCAGTAGTCAGTGTCTGTTGAGATTAAACAGACAGATGTTTTGTTACATGTAGAATGGGTCTTATAAAGTGTTAAAAAAGGAAAAGAAATGAAAGAAAGTCAATGTGTGTTCTGTGCTGAGAAGGGTATTATATCAACTTACTTTGCCAAATCAGTAGGATGAGAGAGAGCTTAATTTTGGCTGTGGCTTGGAATATCTAAATGCAGGTGACTCCAATTACAACTTCATGTTGCTAGCCTTGCTTGTAGAGCAAAAAGCAGCTATCAAAAGAAGCTACCATTTCTTAATAATTTAACACTTCTATCTCAGCAGGAGTCAGTGACTCTTGAGATTAATCAGGTAGATACTTAATTAGAAGTAAATTGGGTCTTATTTTGAGTTAGAAAAAAGAAAACAAAAGAAAGTCACTGTGAGTTCTGTGCTGGGAAGTGTACTCTATCAACTTACTCTGCTAAATCAGTAGGAGGAGAGAGACCCGAATTAGGGATGTGGCTTAGACAATATGAAAGCAGGTAACTACAATTGTAGCTTTGTGTTGCTAGCCTTGTTTGTAGAGCAGAAAGCAGCTAACAAAAAGAAGCTAACATTTTTTACTTATTTAACACTTCTATCACAGCAGGAGTCAGTGTCTGTTGAGATTAAGCAGGCAGGTACTTTATTAGAAGTTGAAGGGGTCTTATCTGAGGTTAAAAAAGAAATACAAAGAAAGTCACTGTGTGTTCTTTGCTGGGAAGTGTACTCTGTCAACTTACTCTGCTAAATCAGTAGGAGGAGAGAGTGCTTAAGTAGGGGTGTGGCTTATACAATATGAAAGAATGTGACTCCAATTACAACTTCATTTTGCTTGCCTTCATTTTAGACCAGAAAGCATCTAACTCATAGAAGCTACCATTTCTTAATAATTTAACACTTTTATCTCAGCAAGAGTCATTGTCTGTAGAGATTAAGCAGACAGATACTTTACTAGATGGAGAAGAGGTATTTTCTAGGGTCAAAAAACCAAAAGAAAAGAAAGTCAGAGAGTGTTCTGTGCTAGGAAGTGCACTCTATCAACTTACTCTGATAATTCAGTACGAGGAGAGAGAGAGAGAGATAGCTTAATAGGGGTGGATTAGAGAATTAAAAAGCTCTTGACTCCATTATAACTTTCTTTTGTTTGCCTTATTTGTAGAGCAGAAAGCAGTTAACTTAAAGAAGCTACTATTTCTTACTAATTTAACACTTCTATCTCAGCAGGAGTCAGTGTCTGTTGAAATTAAGCAGACATATACATTATTAGAAGTAGAAGGGGTCTTATTTAGGGTTAAAAATTGAAAAGAAAGAAAGTCAGTGTGTTCTGTGCTAGGAAGGGTACTGTATCAACTTACCTTGCTAAATCAGTAGGAGGAGAGAGAGATTATCAGGGTGTTTAGATTAGACATTAGAAAAGCTGGTGACTCCAATTATAACTTCCTGTTGCTTGCCAGGTTTGTAGAGCAGAAAGCAGCAAGCAGAAAGAAGCTAACATTTCTTTCTAATTTATCACTACTATCTCACCAGGAGTCAGTCTGTTGAGATTAAACAGACAGATACTTTACAAGAAGTAGAAAGGTTCTTATTTAGGTTTAAAAAATGAAAAAAAAGGTAAAGAAAAGAAAAGAAAAAATAATTAAAGAAAGAAAGTCAGTGTTTGTTCTGTGCTGGGAAGACTACTGGATCAACTTACTTTGCTAAATCAGTAGTAGGAGAGAGAGAGAGAGCTTAATTTGGATGTGGCATCAACAATATAAAAGCAGGTGACTCAAATTACAACTTCTTGTTTCTAGCAGTGCTTGTAGAGCAGAAAACAGCTAACTAAACAAACCTACAATTTTTTACTAATTTAACACTTCTATCTCAGCAGAAGTCAGTGTCTGTTGAGATTAAGCAGACAAATACGTTATCAGAATGAGCAGGGACCTTATTTAGGATTAATAAAAAGAAAAGAAAAGGAAAGTAAAGAAAAGAAAAGAAAAAAGAAAAGAAAAAAGTCAGTGTGCATTCTGTCCTGGGAATGGTACTTTATCAACTTAATTTGCTCAACCAATGGACATCTTAATTGGGGGTGAGCCTTAGAAAATATATAAGCAGATGACTCCAATTATAACCTCATGTTACTAACCTTGTTTGTAGACCAGAAAGCAGCTAACTAAAAGAAGCTACAATTTTTTACTATTTTAACACTTCTAACTCAGCAGTAGCCTCTGTCTGTTGAGATTAAGAAGACCAGTACTTTATTAGAAGTAGAAGGGGTCTTTTCTATGGTGTAAAAAAGGAACGAAAAGAAATTCAGTGTGTGTTCTGTGCTGGGAAGTGTACTCCTTCAAGATACTCTACTAAATCAGAAGGAGAAGAGAGAGCTTAATTAGGGGTGTATCTTAGACAATATAAAGCAGGTGACTCCAAATACAACTTCCTGTTGCTAGTCTTACTAGTAAGCAGAAAGCAGCTAACTAAAATAAGCTACTATTTCCTATTAATTTAACATTTCTATTCCAGCAGTAGTCAGTGTCTGTTGAGATTAAACAGACAGATGTGTTATTACAAGTAGAATGGGTCTTATTAAGTGTTAAAAAAGGAAAAGAAAAGAAATAAAGTAATGTGTGTTCTAAAGGAGAAGGTATTATATCAACTTACTTTGCCAAATCAGTAGGATGAGAGAGAGCTTAATTTTAGCTGTGGCTTGACTATATAA
Source organism: Neoceratodus forsteri (assembly GCA_016271365.2). NCBI lineage: Eukaryota > Metazoa > Chordata > Ceratodontiformes > Ceratodontidae > Neoceratodus > Neoceratodus forsteri. The sequence goes on along the minus strand of CM028130.1, from coordinate 1,361,218,230 downwards.
ATGCAGGTGACTCCAATTACAACTTCATGTTGCTAGCCTTGCTTGTAGAGCAAAAAGCAGCTAACTAAAGAAGCTACCATTTCTTAATAATTTAACACTTCTATCTCAGCAGGAGTCAGTGACTCTTGTGATTAATGTCGTAAATACTTAATTAGAAGTAAAATGGATCTTATTTTGAGTTAGAAAAAAGGAAAGAAAAGAAAGTCACTGTGAGTTCTGTGCTGGGAAATGTACTCTATCAACTTGCTTTGCTAAATCAGTTGGAGGAGAGAGACCTGAATTAGGGGTCTGGCTTAGACAATATGAAAGCAGGTAACTACAATTATAGCTTTGTGTTGCTAGCCTTGTTTGTAGAGCAGAAAGCAGCTAACTAAAAGAAGCTAACATTTCTTACTGATTTAACACTTCTATCTCAGCAGGAGTCAGTGTCTGTTGAGATTAAGCTAGCAGGTACTTTATTAGAAGTTGAAGGGGTCTTATCTGAGGTTAAAAAAGAAATACAAAGAAAGTCACTGTGAGTTATGTGCTGGGAACTGTACTCTATCAACTTACTCTGCTAAATCAGTAGGAGGAGAGAGTGCTTAAGTAGGGGTGTGGCTTAGACAATATGAAAGCAGGTGACTCCAATTACAACTTCATTTTGCTAGCCTTCATTTTAGAGCAGAAAGCAGCTAACTCAAAGAAGCTACCATTTCTTAATAATTTAACACTTTTATCTCAGCAGGAGTCAGTGTCTGTTGAGAGTAAGCAGAAAGATACTTTATTAGAAGTAGAAGGGGTCTTTTGTTAGGTTAAAAAAAGAAAAGAAAAGAAAAGAAAGCCAGTGTGTGTTCTGTGCTGGGACGTGAACTCTGTCAACTAACTCTGCTAAATAAGTAGGAGGAGAGAGAGCTTAATGGTTGTGTATTAGACAATACAAAAGCTCTTGACTCCAATTATAACTTTGTGTTGCTTGCCTTGTTTGTAGAACAAAAAGCAGCTAACTAAATTAAGCTACCATTTCTTACTAATTTAACACTTCTATCTCAGCAGGAGTTGTTATCCATTGAGATTAAGAAGACAGACAGCTTATTAGAAATAGAATAGGCATTATTTAGGTTCAAAAAAAGAAGAGAAAAGAAAAGAGAGAAAGAAATTTAGTGTGTGTTCTGTGCTTGGAAGGGTACTGTATCAACTTACTTTGCTAAATCATTAGGAGGAGAGATAGAGCAAGCTAAATTGGGGGTGTGGCTTAGATAATATTGTAGCAGGTGACTTCAATTATAACTTTATGTTGCTAGCCTTGTTTCTAGACCAGAAAGCAGCTAACTAAAAGAAGCTACCATTTCTTACTATTTTAACACTTCTACCTCAGCAGCAGTCAGTGTTTGTTGAGATTAAGCAGACAGGTACTTTATTAGAAGTAGAAGAGATCTTGTCTAGGGTTTAAAAAAGAAATGAAAAGAAATTCAGTGTGTGTTCTGAGCTGGGAAGCATAGTCTTTCAAGTTACTTTGCTAAATAATTAGAGGAGAGAGAGCTTAATTAGGGCGGTGGCTTAGACAATATAAACAGGTGACTCCAATTACAACTTCCTGTTGCTAGTCTTGCTAGGAAGCAGAAAGCAGCTAACTAAAATAAGCTAAAATTTCCTATTAATGTAACACTTCTATCCCAGCAGTAGTCAGTGTCTGTTGAGATTAAACAGACAGATGTTTTAGTAAAAGTAGATTGGGTCTTATTAAGGGTTAAAAAAGAAAAGCAAAGAAAAAAGTCAGAGTGTGTTCTGTGCTGCGAAGGGTATTGTAGCTGCTTACTTTGCTAAATCAGTAGGATTAGATAGAGCTTAATTTTGTCTGGGGCTTTGACTATATAAATGCAGGTGGCTCCAATTACATCTTCATGTTGCTTGTCTTGTTCGTAGATCAGAAAGCAGCTAACTAAAGAAGCTACCATTTCTTAATAATTTAACACTTCTATCTCAGCAGGATTCAGTGACTCTTGAGATTAATCTGGTAGATATTTAATTAGAAGTAAAATGGGTCTTATTTTGGGTTAGAAAAAAGAAAAGAAAAGAAAGTCACTGTGAGTTCTGTGCTGGGAGGTGTACTCTATCAACTTACTTTGCTAAATCTGTAGGAGGAGAGAGAGAGCTTAATTAGGGGTGTGACTTAGACAATATGAAAGCCGGTTACTCCAGATATAGCGTTGTGTTGCTAGCCTTGTTTATAGAGCAGAAAGTAGCTAACTAAAAGAAACTAATATTTCTTTCTTATTTAACACTTCTATCACAGCAGGAGTCAGTGTCTGTTGAGATTAAGCAGGCAGGTACTTTACTAGAAGTAGAAGGGGTCTTATCTGAGGTTACAAAAGAAATACAAAGAAAGTCACTGTGTGTTCTTTGCTGGGTCGTGTACTCTATCAACTTACTCTGCTAAATCAGTAGGAGGAGAGAGTGCTTAAGTAGGGTTGTGGCTTAGACAATATGAAAGCAGGTGACTCCAATTACAGCTTCCTGTTGCAAGCCTTGATTGTAGAGCAGAAAGCAGCTAACTAATGGATGCTACCATTTCTTAAATATTTAACAATTCTATCTCAGCAGGAGTCAGTGTCTGTTGAGATTAAGCAGACATATACTTTATTAGAAGTGGAAGGGGTCTTATTTACGGTTAAAAAAAGAAAAGAAAAAAGGAAGAAAATCAGTGTTTGTTCTGTGCTGGGAAGGATACTATATCAACTTACTCTGCTAAATAAGTAGGAGGAGAGAGAGCTTAATTGGAGTGTGGCTTAGACAATATGAAAGCAGGTGACTCCAATTACAACTTCCTGTTGCTAGCCTTGATTTTAGAGCAGAAAGCAGCTAACTAAAAGAAGCTTCCATTTCTTAATAATTTAACACATTTATCTCATCAGGATTCAGTGTCTGTTGAGAGTAAGCTGGCAGATACTTTATTAGAAGTAGAAGGGGTCTTTTCTAGGTTAAAAAAGGAAAGAAAAGAAAGTCAGTGTGTGTTCTGTGCTGGGACGTGTACTCTATCAACTAACTCTGCTAAATCAGTAGAAGGAGAGAGAGAGCTTAATGGGGTGGATTAGACAATAGAAAAGCTCTTGACTCCTATTATAACTTTATGTTGCTTGCCTTGTTTGTACAGAAGAAAGCAGCTAACTAAAATAAGCTGCCATTTCTTACTAATTTAACACTTCTATCTCAGCAGGACTCAGTCTCTGTTGAGATTAATCATACAGGTGATTTATTAGAAGTAGAAGGCATCTTATTTATGGTTAAAAAAGGAAAGAAGAGACAAGAAAAGGAAAGAAAGGAAAGAAAGTTAGTGTGTGTTCTGTGCTGGGAAGGGTACAGTATCAACTTACTTTGCTAAATCATTAGGAGAGAGAGTGTGAGCTTAATTGGGAGTGTGGTTTAGATAATATATTAGCAGGTGACTCCAGTTACAACTTTCTGTTGCTAGCCTGGTGGTAGAGCAGAAAACAGCCAACTAAAATAATTTACCTATTTTTACTAATTTAACACTTCTATCTCAGCAGAAGTCAGTGTCTGTTGAGATTAAGCTGATAGATGCTTTATTAGAAGCAAAAGGGGTTATATTTATGTTTAAAAAGGAAAGAAAGAAAGAAAGTCATTGTGTGTTCTGTGCTGGGGCAGGAGATGTATCAAGCTACTTTGCTAAAACAGTATTAGGAGAGAGACTTTAATTCTGGGTGTGGCTTAGACAATGTAAATGGAGATGACTCCAATTACAATTTCCTGTTGCTGGCCTTGTTTGGAGAGCAGAAAGCAGCTAGCTAAAAGAAGCTACCATTTATTACTAATGTAACACTTCTATCTCAGCAAGAGTCAGTCTTTTGAGATTAAGCAGACAAGACACATTATTAGAAGTAGTAGAGGTCTTATTTCAGTTTAGAAAAAAGAAAAGAAAAGAAAGAAAGTCAGAGTGAATTCTGTGCTGGGAAATCTACTGTATCAACTTACTTAGCTAAATCAATAGGAGGTGAAAGAGCTTAATTGGGGCTGTGCCTTAGACAATATAAAAGCAGGTGACTCCAATTATCACTTCATATACTGCTAGCCTTGTTTGTAAAAAAGAAAGCAGCTAACTAAAGGAAGCTACCATTTCTTTCTAATTTAACACTTCTATCTCAGCAGGAGTTGGTGTCCATTGAGATTAAGATGACTGACACCTTGTTAGAAATAGAATAGGCCTTATTTAGGTTTAAAAAATAAAATAAAAGAAAGAAAGTCTGTGTTTGTTCTGTGTTGGGAAGGATACTGTATCAACTTACTTTGCTAAGTCAGTAGGAGGAGATATTGCTTAATTGGGCTTGTAGCTTAGACAATATGAAGGCAGGTGACTCCAGTTACAACTTCCTGTTGCTAGCCTTGATTGTAGAGAAGAAATCAGCTTACTAAAAGAAGCTACCATTTCTTACTATTTTAACACTTCTATCTCAGCAGGAGTCAGTGTCTGTTGAGATTAAGCAGACATGTACTTTGTTAGAAGTAGAAGGGGTCTTATTTAGGTTTAAAAAAAGAAAAGAAATGAAAGAAAGTCAGTGTGTATTCTGTGCTGGGAAGGATACTGTATCAACGTATTTGTCACATCAGTAGTATGAGAGAGAGCTTAATTGGGTTGTGGCTTAGACAATATAAAAGCAGGTAACTCCAATTACAACTTCCTCTTACTATCCTTGCTTGTAGAGCAGAAAGCAGCTAACTAAAATAAGCTAAAATTTCTTACTAATTTACACTTCTATCTCAGCAGGAGTCAGTGTCTGTAGTGATTAAGTAGACAGATACTTTTTTAGAAGTAGAAGGGATCTTATTTAGGGTTAAAAAGAAAAGAAAAAGATAAGAAAGAAAGTCAGTGTGTGTTCTGTGCTAGGAAGGGTTCTGTATCAACTTACTTTGCTAAATCAGTAGGAGGAGAGAAAGCTTAATAGGATGTTTGGATTAGACAATAGAATAGCTGGTGACTCCAATTATAACTTCCAGTTGCTTGCCTTGTTTGTAGAGCAGAAAACAGCTAGCTAAAAGAAGCTACCATTTCTTTCTAATTCATCACTTCTATCTCAGCAGGAGTCCATTTGTTGAGGTTAAACAGACAAATACTTTATTAGAAGTAGAAGGGTTCTTATTTAGATGTAGAAAAAAGAAAAGAAAAGAAAAGGAAAGATTAGGAAAGAAAAGGAAAGAAAAGGAAAGAAAGTCAGAGTGTGATCTGTGCTGGGAAGGCTGGTGACACCGGTTACAACTTCCTGTTGCTAGCCTCCTTGTAGAGCAGTAAAGCAGCCAACTTAATAAGCTACCAATTCTTAATAATTTAACACTTCTTTCTCAGCAGTAATCAGTGTCTGTTGAGGTTAAGCAGACAGATACTTTATTTGAAGTAGAAGGGGTCATATTTAGGGTTAAAAAAGAAAGAAAGTCAGTGTATGTTCTATGCTGGAAAGGGTACTGTATCAATCTACTTTGCTAAATCCATAGGAGGAGAGAGAGCTTAATTAGGGGTGTGGATTAGACAATAGAAAAGTTGGAGACTCCAATTATAACTTCCTGATGCTTGCCTTGTATGTAGAGCAGAAAGCAAATAGCTTAAAGAAGCTACCATTTCTTACTAATTTAATACTTCTGTCTCAGCAGGGGTCAGTCTGTTGAGATTAAGCAGACATATACTTTATTAGAAGTAGAAGGGATTCTTTTTTAGGTTTATGAAAAAGAAAAGAAAAGAAACAGAAAGAAAGAAAGTCAGGGTGTGTTCTGTGCTGGGAAGGCTACTGTATCAAATTACTTTGCTAAATCAGTAGCAGGAGAGACAGCTTAATTGGGGTTGTGCCTTTGACAATATAAAAGCAGGTGACTCCAATTATAACTTCATATTGCTAGTCTTGTTTGTAAAAATGAAAGTAGCTAACTAAAGGAAGCTACCATTTCTTACTAATTTAACTCTTCTTTCTAAGCAGGAGTCAGTGTCTGTTGAGATTAACCAGACAGATACCTTATTAGTAATAGAATAGGCCTTATTTAGGTTTAAAAAAGGAAACGAAAAGAAAGAAAGAAAGTCTGTGTTTGTTCTGTGTTGGGAAGGATACTGGATCAACTTACTTTGCTAAATCAGTAGGAGGAGATATTGCTCAATTGTGCTTGTAGCTTAGAAAATATAAAAGCTAGTGTTTACAATTACAACTTACTGTTGCTAGCCTGGTGGTAGAGCAGAAAACAGCCAACTAAAAGAGTCTACCATTTCTTACTAATTTAACACTTCTATCTCAGCAGAAGTCAGAGTCTGTTGAGATTAAGCTGATAGATACTTTATTAGAAGCAAAAGGGGTAATACTTATGTTTAAAAAAGAAAAGAAAGAAAGTCATTGTGTGTTCTGTGCTGGGGCGGGAGCTGTATCAACCTACTTTGCTAAAACAGTATTAGGAGAGAGAGAGTTTTGTTCTGGGTGTGGCTTAGACAATGTAAACGGAGATGATTCCAATTACAACTTCCTGTTGCTAGCTTTGTTTTGAGAGCAGAAAGCAGCTAGCTAAAATAAGCTACCATTTATTACTAATTTAACACTTCTGTCTCAGCAGGAGTCAGTCCGTTGAGATTAAGCAGACAAGATACATTATTAGAAGTAGTTGGGGTCATATTTCAGATTAGAAAAAAGGAAAGAAAGTCAGAGTGAGTTCTGTGCTGGGAAATCTATTGTATCAACTTACTTATCTAAATCAGTAGGAGGAGAAAGAGCTTAATTAGGGGTGTGGCTTAGACAATATGAAAGCAGGTGCCTGTTTCTATCCTTGATTGTACAGTAGATAGCAGCTAACTAAAAGAAGCTTCCATTTCTTACCAATTTAACACTTCTATCTCCACAGGAGCCAGTGTCTGTTGAGATTAAGCAGACAGGTACTTTATTAGAAGTAGAAGGATTCTTGTTTAGGGTTTGAAAAGAAAAGAAAAGAAAAATAAAGTCTGTGTGTGCTCTGTGCTGGGAAGGGTACTGTATCAACTTACTTTGCTAAATCAGTAGTAGAAGAGAGAGAGCTTAATTGGTGGTGTGGCTTAGATAATACAAGAGCAGGTGATACCGGTTACAACTTCCTGTTGCTATCCTCCTTGTAGAGCAGTAAAGCAGCCAACTAAATAAGCTACCAATTCTTTTTAATTTAACACTTCTATCTCAGCAGTAGTCAGTGTCTGTTGAGGGTAAGCAGACAGATACTTTATTAGAAGTAGAAGGAGTCATATTTAGGGTTAAAAAAGAAAGAAAATCAGTGTATGTTCTATGCTGGGAAGGGTACTGTATCAATCTAGTTTGCTAAATCTGTAGGAAGAAAGAGAGCTTAATTAGGGGTGTGGATTAGACAATAGAAAAGTTGGAGACTCCAATTATAACTTCCTGATGCTTGCCTTGTTTGTAGAGCAGAAAGCAGCTAGCTTAAAGAAGCCGCCATTTCTTACTAATTTAACACTTCTAACTCAGCAGGGGTCAGTCTGTTGAGATTAAGTGGACATATACTTTATTAGAAGTAGAAGGGGTCTTATTTAGGTTTCTGAAAAAGAAAAGAAAAGAAAAGAAAAGAAAAGAAAAGAAAGAAAGAAAGTCAGAGTGTATTCTGTGCTGGGAAGGCTACTGTATCAAATTACTTTGCTAAATCAGTAGGAGGAGAGACAGCTTAATTGAGGTTATGCCTTAGACAATATAAAAGCAGGTGACTCCAATTATAACTTCATATTACTAGCCTTGTTTGTAAAAAAGAAAGCAGCTAACTAAAGGAAGCTATCATTTCTTTCTAATTTAACTCTTCTATCTCAGCAGGAGTCAGGTGTCTGTTGAGATTAAGCAGACAGATACCTTATTAGAAATAGAATAGGCCTTATTTAGGTTTAAAAAAGGAAAAGAAAAGAAAAGAAAGAAAGAAAGTCTCTGTTTGATCTGTGTTGAGAATGATACTGCATCAACTTACTTTGCTAAGCCTTTAGAGTAGAAGCATCTAACTAAAAGAAGCTACCATTTCTTACTAATTTAACACTTCTATCTCAGCAGAAGTCAGTGTCTGTTGAGACTAAGCAGACAGGTATTTTATTAGAATGAGCAGCGGTTTTATTTTGGGTTAATAAAAAGAAAGAAAAGAAAAGAGAAGAAAAGAAAGAATGTCATTATGCATTCTGTGCTTTGAAGGGTTCCTTATCAACTTAATTTGCAAAAACCAGTGGGAGGAGAGAGAGCTTAATTGGGGGTGTGCCTTAGACAATATAAAAGCAGGTGACTCCAATTGCAGCTTCCTGTTGCTAGCCTTGATTGTAGAGCAGAAAGCAGAATACTGAAAGAAGCTACCATTTCTTACTAATTTAACACTTCTCTCTCAGCAGGAGTCCGTGTCTGTTGAGATCAAGCAGACAGATTCTTTATTAGAAGTAGAAGGGGTATTATTTAGGGTTAAAAAAGAAAAGGAATTTAAATCAGTGTGTGTTCTGTGCTGGGAAGAGTACTGTATCAACTTACTTTGCTAACTCAGTAGGAGGAGATGGAGCTTAACTGGGGTGAGACTTAGCCAATATAAAGCCAGTGACTCCAAAAACAACGTCCGGTTGCTCATCTTGCTTGTAAGTGGAAAGCAGCTATCTAAAAGAAGCTACCATTTCGTACTAATTTTGCACTTCTATCTCAGCAAGAGTCAGTGTCTGTTGAGATTAAGCAGACAGATTAAATAGTAGAAGAAGAACATGTTTTATTTAGGGTTAAAAATAGAAAAGAAAAAAGAAAGAAAGTCAGTGTGTGTGCTGTGCTGAGAAGTGTAATGTATCAACTTACTTTGCTAAATCAGTAGGAGGAGAGAAAGCTTAATTGGGGCTGAGGCTTTGACAATATAAATGCAGGTGACTCCAATTACAACTTCCAGTTGCAAGCCTTGCTTGTAGATCAGAAAGCAACTAACTAAAGAAGCTACCATTTCTTTCTAATTTAACACTTCTATCTCAGCAGGAGTCAGTGTGTCTTGAGATTAAGCCTGTAGATACTTAATTAGAAGTAGAATAGGTCTTATTTAGGGTTAGAAAAAAGAAAAGAAAAGAAAGATTGTCAGTGTGTGTTCTATGCTGGGAAAGGTACAGTATCAATTTATTTTGCTAATTCAGTAGTAGGAGAGATAGCTTAATTGGGGTGTGGCTTAGACAATATAAATGCAGGCGACTCCAAATATAACTTCCTGTTGCTAGCCTTGCTTGTAGATCAGAAAGCAGCTAACTAAAGAAGCTACCATTTCTTTCTAATTTAACAGTTCTATCTCAGCAGGAGTCAGTTCCTGTTGAGATTAAGCTGATAGATACTTAATTAGAAGTAGAAGGAGTCTTAGCTAGATTAAAAAAAAGAAATAAAAAGACAGTCTGTCTGTATTCTGTGCTGGGAAGTGTACTCTATGAACTTCTCTGCTAAATCAGATTCAGTAGTAGAAGACAGAGCTTAATTAGGGGTGTGGCATAGACAATATGAAAGCGGTGACTCCAATTGCAGCTTCCTGTTGCTAGCCTTGATTGTAGATCAGAAAGCAGCCAACTAATATAAGCTAAATTTCTTATAAATTTAACAATTCTATCTCAGCAGGAGTCAGTGTCTGTAGAGATTAAGCAGAAAGATACTTTATTAGAAGTAGAAGGGGTCTTATTTAGGGTTAAAAAAGAAAAGAAAAGAAGGAAAGACAGTGTGTGTTCTGTGCTGGGAAGAGTACTGTATCAACTCATTTGCTAAATCAGTAGGAGGAGAGAGAGCATAATTGGGGTGTGGCTTAGACAATATGAAAGCAGGTGACTCCAATTACAACTTCATGTTGCTAACATTGCTTTTAGAGCAGTAGGCATCTATCTAAAAGAAGCTATCATTTCTTACTAATTTAGCAGTTATATCTCAGCAGGAGTCAGTGTCTGTTGAGATTATGCAGACAGATACTTTATTAGAAGTAGAATGGGTCTTATTAAGGGTTAAAAAAGAAAAGAAATGAAAGAAAGTCAGTGTGTGTTCTGTGCTGAGAAGGGTACTGTATCAACTTATCTTGCTAAATCAGTAGGAGGAGGAGAGAGAGCTTAATTGGGGCTGTGGCTTAGAATATATAAAGGCAGGTGACTCCGATTACAACTTCCTGTTGTTAGCTTTGTTTGTTGAGCAGAAAGCAGCTAACTAAATAATCTACCATTTCTTACCAATTTAACATTTCTATCTCAGCAGGAGTCAGTGTCTCTTGAGATTAATCCAGTAGATACTTAATTAGAAGAAGAATGGGTCTTATTTAGGGTTAGAAAAAAGAAGAAAGATAGAGAGTCAGTGTGTGTTCTATCCTGAGAAGGGTACTGTATCAACTTAGTTTGCTAATTCAGAAGTAGGAGAGAGAGCTTAATTGGAGTGTGGTTTAGACAGTATAAAAGCAGGTGACCCCAATTATAACTTTGTGTTGCTAGCCTTGTTTGTAGAGCAGAAAGCAGCTAACTAAAAGATGATACCATTTCTTATTATTTAACACTTCTATCTCAGCAGGAGTCAGTGTCTGTTGAGATTATGCAGGCAGGTACTTTATTAGAAGTAGAAGGGGTCTTAGCTGAGGTTAAAAAAAAGAAACAAAAAGAAAGTGTGAGTGTGTTCTGTGCTGGGAAGTGTACTTTATCAACTTACTCTGGTAAATCAGTAGGAGGAGAGAGAGCTTAATTAGGGGTGTGTCTTAAACAATATGAAAACAGGTGACTCCAATTGCAGCTTCCTGTTGCTAGCCTTGACTGTAGAGCAGAAAGCAGCTAACTAATAGAAGCTACCATTTCTTACAAATTTAACAATTCTATCTCAGCAGGAGTCAGTGTCTGTTGAGATTAAGAAGACAGATACTTTATTAGAAGTAGAAGGGGTCTTATTTAGGGTTAAAAAAGAAAATAAAATAAAAGAAAGTCAGTGTGTTTTCTGTGCTGGGAAGGGTACTATATCAACTCATTTGATAAATCAGGAGGAGAAGAGAGAGCTGAATGGGGTGTTCCTTAAATAATATAAAAGCAGCAGACTCAAAGTATAACTTCCTGTTGCTAACATTGCTTGTAGAGCAGAAAGCAGCTGTCTAAAAGAAACTACCATTTCTTACTAATTTAACAGTTCTATCTCAGCTGGAGTCAGTGTCTGTTGAGATTAAGCAAACAGATACTTTATTAGAAGTAGAATGGGTCTTATTTAGGGTTAAAAAAGAAAAGAAAAGAAAGACAGTCAGTGTGTGTTCTGTGCTGAGAAGGGTACTGTATCAACTTACTTTGCTAAATCATTAGGAGGAGAGATAGCTTAATTTGGGCTGTGGCTTAGACAATATAAAGACAGCTGACTCCAATTACAACTTCCTGTTGCTAGCCTTGCTTGTTGAGCAGAAAGCACCTAACTAAATAAGCTACCATTTCTTACCAATTTAACATTTCTATCTCATCAAGAGTCAGTGTCTCTTGAGATTAAGCCAGTAGAAACTTAATTAGAAGTAGAATGGGTCTTATTTAGGTTTAGAAAAAAGGAAAAAGATAGAGTGTCAGTGTGTGTTCTATGCTGGGAAGGGTACTGTATCAACTTACTTTGTTAATTCAGTAGTAAGATAGAGAACTTAATTGGATTGTGGCTTAGACAATATAAAAGCAGGTAACTCCAATTATAACTTTGTGTTGCTAGTCTTGTTTGTAGAGCAGCAAGCAGCTAACTAAAAGAAGCTTCCATTTCTTATTATTTAACACTTCTATCTCAGCAGGAGTCAGTGTCTGTTGAGATTATGCAGGCAGGTACTTTATTAGAAGTAGAAGTGGTCTTAGCTGGGGTTAAAAAAGAAATAAAAAGAAAGTCTGTGTGTGTGGTCTGTGCTGGGAAGTGTACTCTATCAACTTACTCTTCTAAATCAGTAGGAGGAGAAAGAGCATAATTAGTGGTGTGTCTTAGACAATATGAAAGCATGTGACTCCAATTGCAGCTTCCTGTTGCTAGCCTTGATTGTAGAGCAGAAAGCAGCTAACTAATAGAAGCTACCATTTCTTACAAATTTAACAATTCTATCTCAGCAGGAGTCAGTGTCTGTTGAGATTAAGCAAACAGATACTTTATTAGAAGTAGAAGGGGTCTTATTTAGGGTTAAAAAAGAAAAGACAGAAAGTCAATGTGTGTTCTGTGCTGGGCAGGGTACTATATCAACTCATTTGATAAATCAGTAGGAGAAGAGAGAGCTTATTTGGGGTTGTAGCTTAGACAATATAAATGCAGATGACTCCAATTACAACTTCCTGTTGCTAGCCTTGCTTGTAGAGCAGAAAGCAGCTAAGTAAAGAAGCTACCATTTCTTACTAATTTAACACTGCTATCTCAGCAGGAGTCAGTGTCTCTTGAGATTAAGCTGGTAGATACTTATTTAAATATAGAATAGGTCTTATTTAGGGTTAGAAAAGAAAAGAAAAGAAAAGAAAAGAAAAGAAAAAAGAAAGAAAGAGAGTCAGTGTGTGTTCTATGCTGGGAACGGTAGTGCATCAACTTACTTTGCTAATTCAGTAGTAGAATAGAGAGCTTAATTGGGGGTGTGACTTAGACAATATCAAAGCAGGTGACTCCAATTATAACTTTGCGTTGCTAGCCTTGTTTGCAGAGCAGAAAGCAGCTGCTTAAAAGAAGTTACCATTTCTTATTATTTAACACTTCTATCTCAGCAGGGGTCAGTGTCTGTTGAGATTAAGCAGACAGATACTTTATTAGAAGTAGAAGAGATCTTATTTAGGTTTAAAAACGAAAAGAAAAGAAAGAAAAGTCGGTGTTTGTTCTGTGCTGGGAAGGATACTTTATCAACTTTCTTTGCTAAATCAGTAGAAGGAGAGAGATAGAGCTTAATTGGGGATCTGGCTTTACCAATATAAAAGCAGGTGACTCCAATTACAACTTCCTGGTGCTTGCAGTGCTTGTGGAGCAGAAAGCAGCTAACTAAAAGAAGCTACCATTTCTTACTAATTTTACAGTTTTATCTCAGCAGGAGTCAGTGTCTCTTGAGATTAGGCTGGAAGATACTTAATTAGAAGTAGAATGGGTCATATTTAGGGTTAGAAAAATGAAAAGAAAAGAAAGAGAGTCAGTGTGTGTTCTAAGCTTGGAAGGGTACTGTATTACCTTAATTTGCAAATTCAGTAGGAGAGAGAGAGAGAGAACTTAATTGCCGGTGTGGCTTAGATTATAAAAGTGAAAGTGATTCCAGTTGCAACTTCCTGTTGCTAGCCTGCTTGTACAGCAGAAAGCAGCTAATTAAAAGAAGCTACCATTTCTGACTAATTTAACACTTCTATCTCAACATCTTAAGTCTCGGTGGAGATTAAGCAGACACTTTATTAGAAGTAGAAGGGGTCTTACTTATGGTTAAAATAAAGAAAAGAAAGAAAGTCAGTGACTGTTCTGTCCTGGGAAGGGTACTGTATCAACTTACTTTGCTAAATCTTTAGGAGGAGAGAGAGCTTAATTGGAGCTGTGGCTTAGACAATATAAATGCAGATGACTCCAATTACAACTTTCTGTTGCTTGCCTTGGTTGTAGAGCAGAAAGCATCTAACTAAAGGAGCTACCATTTTTTACTAATTTAACACTTGTATCTCATCAGGAGTCAGTCTGTTGAGATTAAACAGATTCTTTATAAGAAGTAGAAAGGTTCTTATTTAGGATTAGAAAAGAAAAGAAAAGAAAAGAAATAAAGAAAGAAAGTCAGTGTTTGTTCTGTGCTGGGAAGGCTACTGGATCACCTTACTTTGCTAAATCAGTAGTAGGAGAGAGAGCTTAATTTGGGTGTGGCATTAACAATATAAAAGCAGGTGACTCGAATTACAACTTCTTGTTTCTAGCAGTGCATGTAGAGCAGAGAACAGCTAACTAAAGGAAGCTACAATTTCTTACTAATTTAACACTTCTATCTCAGCAGAAGTCATTGTCTGTTTAGATTAAGCAGACATATTCTTTATTAGAAGTAGAAGGGGGTCTTATTTAGGGTTAAAAGAAAGAAAAGAAAAGAAAGAAAGTCAGTGTGTGCTCTGTGCTGTGAAGGGTACTGTATCAACTGTCTTTCCTAAATCAGTAGGAGGAGAGAAAGTGCATAAATGGTGGTGTGGCTTAGACAATATGAAAGCAACTGACTACAATTATAACTTCCTGTTGCTAGCCTGCTTGTCGAGCAGAAAGCAGCTAATTAAACGAAGCTACCATTTATTAGTAATTTAACACTTCTCTCTCAGCAGGAGTCACATCTGTTTATATTAAGCAGATAGATTCTTTACTAGAAGAAGAAGGGGTCTTATTTAGGGTTAGAAAAAAGAAAATGAAAGAAAGTCAGTGTGTGTTCTGTGCTGGGATAGGTTCTGTATCAACGTAATTTGCTAAATCAGTAGGGAGAGAGCTTAATTGGGGGTGTGGCTTAGACACTATAAAAGTAAGTGACTACAATTTAACTTCTGTTGCTAGTCTGCTTGTCAAGCAGAAAACAGCTAACTAAAAGAAGCTGCCAATTCTTACTAATTTAACACTTCTACCTCTGCAGAAGTCAGTGTCCAATAAGATTAAGCAGTCAGATACTTTATTAGAAGTTGAAGTGATCTTATTTAGGGTTAAAAAAAGGAAAAAGAAAAGAAAGTCAGCATTTGTTCTGTGCTGCGAAGGGTAATGTATTAACTTACCTTGCTAAATCAGAAGGAGGAGACAGATCTTAATTGGGGTTATGGCTTAGACAGTATAAAAGCAAGTGACTCACATTACAACTTCCTGTTGCTAGTCTTCCTTGTAGAACAGAAAGAATCTAATTGAAAGAAGTTACCATTTATTACTAATTTAACACTTCTATCTCAGCATGAGTCAGTGTCTATTGAGATTAAGCAGACAAATGCTTTATTAGAAGGAAAAGGGGTCTTATTTAGGGTTAAAAGAAGAAAAGAAAATAAAGATAGTCAGTGTGTGTTCTGTGCCGGGAAGGGTACTGTATCAAGTTACTTTGCCAAATCAGTAGGAGGAGAGAGACAGAGAGAGCATAATTGGGGTGTGGCTTAGACAATATAAAAGCAGGTGACTCCAATTATAACTTCCTGTTGCTAGCCTTGCCTGTAGAGCAGAAAGCAGCTGACTAAAAGAAGCTACCATTTCTTTCTAGTTTAACACTTATATCTCTGCAGGAGTCAGTGTCTGTTGAGATTAAGCAGACAGATACTTTATTAGAAATAGAAGGGGGTTTATTTAGGGTTAAAAAGAAAATAAAAGAAAGAAAGTCAGTGTGTGTTCTGTGCAGGAAAGGGTACTGCATCAACTTACTTTGCTAAATCAGTAGGAGAAGAGAAAGCTTAATTGGGGGGTTGGCTTAGACAATATAAAAGCAGGTGATTACAATTATAATTTCCTGTTGATGGCCTTGTTTGTAGAGCAAAAAGCAGCTAACTAAAAGAAGCTGCCATTTCTTAATAATTTGACACTTCTATCTCAGCAGGAGTCAGTGTCTGTTTAGATTAAGCAGACAAATACTTCAATAGAAGTAGAAGAGGTCTTATTTAGGGTTAAGAAAAGAAAATAAAAGAAATAATGTCAGTTTGTGTTCTGTGCTAGGAAGGGTACTGTATAAACTTACTTTGTTAAATCAATAGGAGGTGTGAGAGCTTAATTGGGGGTGTGGATTATACAATATAAAAGCAGGTAACTCCAATTACAACTTCCTGTTGCTAGTCTTGCTTGTAGAGCAGAAAGCAACTAAATAAAAGAAGCTTCCATTTCATACTAATTTAACACTTCTATCTCAGCAGGAGTCAGGGTCTGTTGAGATTAAGAAGACAGATACAGTAGTAGAAGTGGGTTTTATTTAGGGGAAAAGAAAAGAAAGAAAAGAAAAGAAAAGAAAAGAAAAGAAAAGAAAAGAAAAGAAAGTCAGTGTGTTCTGTGTTGTGAAGGGTACTGTATCAACTTAATTTACCAAATCAGTTTTAGGAGAGAAATTAATTTGGGGTGTGGCATAGACAATATAAAAGCAGAGACTCCAATTATAACTTCCTGTTGCTAGCCTTTTTTGTACAGTAGAAAGCAGCTAACTAAAAGAAGTTACCTATTCTTACCAATTTAACACTTCTATCTCACCGTGATTCAGTGTCTCTTGAGATTATGCAGACAGATACCTTATTAGAAGTAGAAGGGGTATTATTTAGGGTTAAAAAAGAAAAGAAAAGAATGAAAGTCATTGTGTGTTCTATGCTGGCAATGGTACTGTAATAACTTACTTTGCAAATTCAGTAGGAAGAGAGAGAGAGCTTAATTGGGGTTGTGGTTTAGACAATATAACAGAAGGTGACTCCAATTACAACTTCCTGTTGCTAGCCTTGCTTGCAGCACAGAAAACAGATAACTAAAGAAGCTACCATGTCTTACAATTTTAACACTTCTATCTCAGCAGGAGCCAGCGGCTGTTGAGATTAAGCATAAAAATACTTTATTAGCAGTAGAACAGGTCTTATTTAGGGTTAAAAAAAGAAAAGAAAAGAAAAGAAAAGAAAGAAAGTTAGTGTGTGTTCTGTGCTGGGAAGGGTACTGTACTACGTTCCCCCTAGGTTTTCAAAATTATTAGCCACTGTGGCTAAACAGATCCTATATTTTTTTAGCCACCACAAGAGGTCTTTAGCCACTCATGGTGAGTAATGCTAAAATGTATACAGAGTTGTATTAACATTGTTTTTAAATAATATTATGGACAAGATTTACTTTTGTAGTGGTAGGCACAATATATTCACAGTTTGAGCCAAATTGTTTGAAATTATTTTGTATTAAGTAGATGTGCAAGTATGTGTACAGCAATAACATACATACCAAAGCTTAAGATGTGGTCAGCCCAGTTTTGTCCCCCCCAAAAATGCAGCAATTATTATAAACTGTGCACATTGTTTTATTAGGTAAGCAGAAGACAAATAATGCTAAAGGCCACGCAGATTCAGGCAGGAAAAATTAAACAATAACACTACAATGGGTGCTCTTAAACAGTTTGATGGCATATTAAATATGTGACACCAGTCAGATGTCAATTATTTCATGAAAATGACTGAGCACCTGGCAGTCATGCCTAGAAGAAATTTTGAATCTCTGCCCCCCCCAGCCCATTACTGCAATAAAATGCTGGGGTCAGGCTCACTAAAGCCTGTACATAACAAGCAACCCAGTTTAAAAAAAAAAAACTATTAAAATAACATTGTGTGAAAACTTGAGGAATCTGTGCCATGCCCCATAAAAAATGTGAATAAAGGCAAGCCAGGCATCCATCTCAGACATTTAACAAGCAGAAAAAAACAATGAGTAACAGTTGACACACTGCTCCTCTCTCAGCCCAGATCAGTGTCAGGCCTGGTTCGTAAGCAAGGCAGTAAAATTCTATAGTATATGGTTAGGGTTTGTTGTGGATGGAAAACAATGGTTTTCCAAATCCTGTTGTAGGACAGTTCAAAGGTCAAAAAAGTTGTTGTACTAGCGTTCTGACATCACATCGATAGTACAACTTTTGCCCCTTGAACTCCTACCCGATTGGTGGAAACGGGCAGTGCTTTTAAAAATGCATTCTAAAATGGCGTATCCATTTAGTGAGTGGGCGGGCGAGCAGACAGTTTGGACACTGGTTGTCATTATCGGCTCTGTGTGTCCAAACTATCAATTTACATTTGTTTTTTTTGTTTTGATTTTTTAATCTCTGTTACAGTTACTGTTAAAATGGAGTGGGACCGCAGCAAGGAGTACCGCTATATTTCGGGACGTGGCTGAAACAGAGCATAACCGTAGTGAGGAGGATCGGTATCTTGTTGGCTGGGACTTGAGCGAGGACCAGTACAGGAGTGTCAACGCAAGGTATGGACCTTGTGTTCATTTTGGGGGAACCATATACTATAAAAAACAATGGATGGTTGACCATCCACAACTAAGTCTGTGTTTCCATCTCGGGAGTTGATGATGCCATGGAGACCTCTATTGTTATTTAAACTAGATGTGAAAAATGTTTTGTTTGAAAAGATTAGAAGTTAGCAAACTGTCATGGCATTAAATGAGAATTGCTGCCAACAAGGCAACAGCAGTCGTTTTTTTTTCTGTGTGTCTGAGCTTCGTGAAGACTACACAAGAGTCAAATGGAGAACATGGCAACAATTAACACATTTTGCTGTAGCAGTAGGTACAAATTACAGTACAACAAAATAAATATCATAAGAAGAAGTACAGCCAGCTGTTTATTTTTCTTCTGCTAGGTCTATGCAGTGGTGTAGCTGCTGCAGGTTTTCTCGAGAAGAACTTGGAGGTGCATCTTCATTTGTCTTGACAGTTTGAAGGAACCCACACCTGTCTTTTTCAAATGCCCAGATGTCAAATGCAGTTTCAAAATCAAACTTTCCCATGTCATCAGGAGCCTCAACCAGAAGAGTCATTAGATAGTTCACATTCCAGACTTTAAGGAGATTCCTTTTGGCAGTCTTAATGTTGTTATATGCACTAAACCTACGTTCACACTCCACTGAAGTTGATGGGGTTGCCAGACATACCGAATATAGTTTGGACATCTTTGGTCAAGATTCCTTGTTTGGGACTACCACTTTGACATTGAATTCTTCAATAGTGGACTCTTTGTGTGCCAAGAATAATCTACGTAATAATGACCATTCCAGTTTGGTTTCATCTTGGTTAAGTGGCAGGATGTTAGTACAGAGTCCTTTTTTAATGGCACCATAGTGAGCAATAAGATTCTCAATCTCCTGGTCTCCATAGCTCACAATGTGATCAGGTGCACTGCGTGGGTCTAATACCGACCAGTTGTCCAACAATGTGCTTTCTGGAAAGTAACTTTCAAGTTGTTCAGCTGTTGACTGTATATAAGATGTTTGCAAATTCTTGAACTCTTCTCTTTGCTGCCATGTATCTAGCTGTGTATGTGTTCTAAATGTAGATTTTCCCCTCTTCTGATGGTTCACTTGGCATCTCTGACAAAAAAACTTTAAAGTGTGGGCCTGGATTTTCAGGCAGTACACAAAGTGCATCAGTGGTGCTAACAAGCTGCTGCCTTGCCTCTGAGAAGATGACAGACTGTTTTTGGAAAAGTTTTGAGACAATTGCAAGAAGACCTACTGCATCAGCCAGAAAGAAAGTAGTGGCAACAAATTTGAAAGTCCCCATTTTTTAAGGCACCCTATAGCAAGGTTTCGCTGATAGTTATCCTCTGCCATTTGTGACAAAGCAGACATAAGTGAGGCTATGCATGCTTGTAATGCCTTTACAGAATCAGAAAATGAAAGCCATCTAGTGAAAAAAATCTGTTTTAGTTTCACAGCATGCTCCTCATGTATGTCTTTGCTCTGATCGAGTATTCAACAACATTTGGGAGAGTACTTTATCAGTTTCCCAAGCTGATTCACTGTAGACATGTAACTGACCAGATACTGGTGTTGGTTGGCTGCTTTCTCAGATGCTAAGGCGAGTCTATGTGTGAGACAGTGAGTGGCAACTAAATGTAGGTGATCTATTTTGGCTAGAGTGGTCACACCTTTTTTACAACCTGTCATTACAGAGGCCCCATCAGTTGTAAGTTCTATCAGCTCTTTATCTCCTAAATTTTTATCAGAGATCATGTACTTCATAGCATTGTATACTGCTTCTGAATTGCATTCTGCAAGCTCAGTCACACCTAAAAATTTAGACTGAACATAGCCCTTGCAGTCAATGAATCTGATGTATACCATCAGTGTACTCTTGTTGGCTACATCTGTTCCCCCATCAGTTTGTAAGGAAAACATTTTAGATGGAGAATCCTCCAATTCCTTTAAAAAAGCATCCTGCACTGCCTTAGAAATTGCTTTGTAAAAGTCATTGATGGACTCGGAATGTGTGTAGATGCCTGTGCCTTGGAGGACTGATTGCTTTATAGGTGCTAGCAGAGTGGATTCCTGTGCAGAAAAAGAGAAAAAAGGAATGGACTTTCAGTTATTTGTAGCCATGCCCCCCTCTCCCCCATAACGTGACTTGTAGCGCATCTCTGCTGCAGCACTGCTAATGTTTTTTTATTCAAATTCAGAAACGACAATACAGTAAGTGCTATTATTTATGTTGGGCCTGCAGTTTCGTGACATATGATCTGCAACTCTGAGGCAGTGCCCCCCCATGTAATATACATGAAGCGAGACTTTAATTGATGTTCGAGATATTGGCGAGTAAAAAATACTCACATTGTGAACCTGTATTTCCAAAAGTTTCTGTATGTTATGATTTGCAGTCAGAGTTTTGCCCATGTAATAAACGCTTTGCATCTCTGCTACAATGGCACTTTTCACTGATGAATAAGCTGTGCTCACAGCCTTTGTCATTCCCTTTTTCCCAGTATCTGCCTCGACTGCAAGCCTTATTAAATTGAGAGAAACACATATTTAACCATGACAATTAACAACAGATTCAGAAGACAAGAAGAATTGCAAACTGGTGGGGCATCTGTAATAAGACTCACTTGTGTTCTTTGGACATCTGATGCTTATATAAATTGTCAGCCTTTGGCTTATTGGTTGGTTTCCCTTCTGTGAAAATATTTATTCAGCCAGTTTCTTTGTAAATTCTGCAGTAGAATACTGAAGCTTCTTTGTCATGAATGAGCCATGGGTATGTTTTAAACCAGGAATCCTTAATTTCCCTATGACTGTCTTTGTCATATAAAACTCTGGTTTTCTTGCTTGCAGTTTTTTGAATAGCTGCTCTCCATTGCTACAGAGATGCTGCCACATGATTCTGGCTCAGTTTCAAGGACAGGACTTGCTGATCTGGGCCTTTTGAAAATATCTGTTATCTTGCTTTGTTTTACTGTGGCCACCTGGCAGCTCTGTTTAGCAGTTTCTGGATTTTCAGCTTGTTCTGACATTTTTATTTAGCTAGATGGTACAAGAAAATATGTGACACAGACTAGAATATGACATTATGTGACACTGACTGGATATGTGAGAATATATGTTGACACAGAGTGGATATTTGTACAAGAATTTATATGGGACACCGACTGGACAGAGCACAAGAATATATATGACACAGACTGGATGTTTCAACAAATATGTGTGACACAGACTAGTTTGCACAAGAATATGTGACACTGAATGGGTATTTGCACAAGAATATGAGACTGGATATTTGCACAAGAATATATGTGACACTGACTGGATAATATTTGTACAAGAATATGAGACTGGATATTTGCACAAGAATATATGTGACACCGAATGGATATTTGCACTAGACTATATGACAGACTCGGACATCTTTTTGAATTGTGTGACTAATAAAGTTCTTTAATGAAGCAGTTGGTCAGAGTTTTATTTCTTCACACACACACACACACACACACACACTGTATGTGGTCACCAGCAATTGGGGGGTTACAGGACCAGATATGCTTCAGCACTTACAGTTTCATTTCTCAAAAAGATTACACAGCATGCTGCCAGTGTGTTTGATTGTTTTCTGAACACACACATACACACACTGTACTGCAGCAGTATGTCACATAAATTACAGTCAGAGAACAGTTTAAAATAATTATTTTGCCTTGGCAAGTTTGTTTATTTGTGTATCCCCGCTCTCAGCTTGTCTGTTTCTTGATCACTTTTCTTTCTACTGATGTGCTTTTTCTTAATCTTTAAGTGTATCTGCATACACACTTACTGTCCCCCATTATTTATTCAATACTTCAGTAGTTCAATATAGTAGGTACTGTCTGTGCCTTAATACCCCATAAGCCTTTCAATTTAGTTTTAATATCTTTTTCAGTATTGCAGTATTGCACAAACAATTCAACGCTGGTTCAATCCAAGAATTTATTTTTAATCTCCTGTCTGCCCTTGTCTACATTCTATTTTCCTGCCTGCTTTTTTACATCTCTGGACTGTAAAGCACTGTGCCTTTAGTTCCCCAGCTCCTTTAAACTCCTCACATTTGGTTTGTACTTCCAAATGCTTTTTTTTGTCTCCTGCTATTTCCTCCATCAAACTACACTAACTTGTCAGCTTTTTATCTGTAGTACTGAGCAAACAAAGCTCAAGAAATGTAATTTACCCTGTCTCCATTTTTTTAATATGCGTCACACTGTAGCTTGCACTCGAACGTTTAGCTCTGCTCTCATGTTTTTTTCCCATTCCCCCATTTATTTCTTCTCTCCTCACCTTCTCTGGCACCGGCCCTACCTACCCACAGCCTAAATATGCCAGAAAAATAAATATTGTAGCAAGAATCAGTGATCACCGAGGAGGCTACAGAAAAGCACCCGCTCCCTTTCACCACCGCCGCCCGAATGACTTGCTTCACAGCACACAGAAACTCCACTGATTGGCTGGAGGAGATGTGTTTACCTAATTTCCCCAATCAGATACAGTTTCCTCCATGCCAACAATTAAGTCATGTGGTTTTCTTTTCACTCCTAATGCGGTCAGATGGTTGCCAGTCACCCGAGCATGCACATTACAGCATTACTGCGCTCCTGAAGGTCACCAACAGGGTACTGCTGCACTTTGTATTTTTTTTGGCAACTCTCTCAGTAGTTCCTATGTCTGTGGCAAGAGAGTGGTGAAAGCAGGTTGCAGGCTGGCTCCTTTCACCTCCGTGGTGTGGCAGGGATATAAAATTTTAGCCACAGAGGTTGTGGCTTCGCCATTGGCGATGTGGCAAGCGGCCAGTAGGAACATAGCTGTATCAACTTACTTTGCTAAATCAGTAGGAGGAGAGAGAGAGAGCTTAATTGGGGGTGTGGTTTAGACAATATAACAGCAGGTGACTCCAATGACAACTTCCTGTTGCTAACCTTGCTTGTAGAGCAGAAAACAGCTAACTTAAATAAGCTACCGTTTCTTACTAATTTGACAGTTCTATCTAGGCAGGAGTCAGCATCTGTTGAGATTAAGCAGACAAATACTTTAATAGAAGTAGAAGGGGTCTTATTTAGGGTTAAATAATAAAAGACAATAAAATAAAGAAAGTCAGTGTGTGTTCTGTGCTAATAAGGGTACTGTATCAACTTACTTTGCTAAATCAGTAGGAGGAGAGATAGCTTAATTGGGGGTGTGGCTTAGACAATATGAAAGCAGGTGACACCAATTACAACTTCTGTTGCTAGCCTTGCATGTTGAGCAGAAAGCGGCTAACTAAAAGAATCTACCATTTTGTACTAATTTAACACTTCTATCTCAGAATGAATCAGTGTCTGTTGAGGTTAAGCATACAGATACTTTATTAGAAGTAGAAGGGGTCTTATTTAGAGATAGAAAAAAGAAAAGAAAAGAATGAAAGACAGTGTGTGTTCTGTGCTGGGAAGGGTACTCTATCAACTTAAATCAGTAAGAGGAGAGAAAGAGCTTAATCTGGGGGTGTGGCTTAGACAATATAAAAGCAGGTGACTCCAATATAACTTCCTGTTACTAGCCTTTCTTGTAGAGCTGAAAACAGCTAAGAGAAGCTACCATGTCTTACTAATTTAACAATTATATCTCCGCAGGAGTCAGTGTCTGTTGAGATTAAGCAGACAGATACTTTATTTGAAGTAGAAGTAGCCCTATTTAGGGTTAAAAAAGGAAAACAATATAAAGAAAGCCAGTGGGTGTTCTGTGCTGAATAGGGTACTGTATCAACTTACTTTGCCAAATCAGTAAGAGGAGAGAGATCTTAATTGGGTGTGTGGCTTAAACAATTTAAAAGCAGCTGACTCCAATTATAACTTCCTGTTGCTAGCCTTGCTTGCAGAGCAGGAAGCAGCAAAGCAAAAGAAGCTACTATTTCTTACTAATTTGACACTTCTATCTCAGCAGTTGTCAGTGTCTGTTGAGATTAAGCAGACAAATACTTTAATAGAAGTAAAAGGGATCTTATTTAGGGTTAAAAAAGAAAAGAAAAAAGAAATAAAGTCAGTGTGTGTTCTGTGCTGGGAAGGGTACTGTATGAACTTACTTTGGTAAATCAGTAGGAAGAGAGAGAGCTTAATTGGGGGCATGGCTTAGACTATATGAAAACAGGTGACTTCAACTACAACTTCCTGTTGCTAGCCTTGCTTGTTGAACAGAAAGTAGCTAACTAAAAGAAGCTACCATTTCTTATTAATTTAACACTTCTGTCTCAGAATGAGTCAGAGTCTGTTGAGAGTAAGCAGACAGATACTTTATTAAAAGTAGAAAGGGTCTTATTTAGGGTTAGAAAAAAGAAAAGAAAAGAAAAGAAAGAAAGTCTGTGTGTGTTCTGTGTTGTGAAGGGTACTCTATGAACATACTTTGCTAAATCAGTAGGAGGAGGAGAGACAGCTTAATTGGGGGGTAATTTATAGAATATAACAACAGGTGACTAAAATTACAACTTCCTGTTGCTAGCCTTGCTTGTTGAGCTGAAAGCAGCTAACTAAAAGAAGCTATGATTTCATACTAATTTAACACTTCTATCTCAGAATGAGTCAGTGTCTGTTGAGATTAAGCAGACATACTCTTTATTAGAAGTAGAAGGGATCTTATTTAGGGTTAGAAAAAGAAAAGAAAAGAAAAGAAAAGAAAGTCAGTGTGTGTTCTGTGCTGGGAAGGGTACTGTATCAACTTACTTTGCTGAAGCAGTAGGAGGAGAGAGAGCTTATTTGGGGTGTGGCTTAGGCAATGTAAAAGCAGATGACTCCAATTACAACTTCCTTTTGCTAGCCTTTGTTGTAGAGCAGAAAGCAGCCAACTTAAAGAAGCTACCATTTCTTACTAATTTAATACTTCTATCTCAGTGGGAGTCAGTGTCCGTGAGATTAAGCAGTCAGATACTTTATTGGAAGTAGAAGGGATCTTATTTAGGTTAGAAAGAGGAAAGAAAGAAAGTCAGTGTGTGTTCTGTGCTGGGAAGGGTACTGTATCAACCTTCTTTGCTAAAGCAGTAGGAGGAGAGAGAGCTTAATTGGGTGAGTGGCTTAGACACTATAAAAGCAGGTGACTCCAATTACAACTTCCTGTTGCTATCCTTACTTGTAGAGCAGAAAGCAGCTAACTAAAAGAAGCTGTCATTTCTCGCTATTTTAACACTTCTCTCTCAGCAGGAGTCGGTATCTGTTGAGATTAAGCAGACAGGTATTTTATTAGAAGTAGAAGGGGTCTTATTTAGATTAGAAAAAGAAAAGAAAGAAAGTCAGTGTGTGTTCTGTGCTGGGAACGGTACTGTATCAACCTTCTTTGCTAAATCAGTAGGAGGAGAAAGATCTTAACATATTGTGTGGCTTAGACAATATAAAACAGGTGACTCTAATTACTCCTTCCTGTTGCTAGCCTTGCTTGTAGAGCAGAAAGCAGCTATCTAAAAGAAGCTACTATTTCTTTCTAATCTGACTCTTCTATCTCAGCAGGAGTCAGCGTCTGTTGATTTTAAGCAGATAGATACTTCATTAGAATTAGAAGGGTTTCTATTTAGGGTTAAAAAAAGAAAAGAAAAGAAAGTCGGTGTGTGTTCTATGTTGGGAAGAATACTGTATCAATTTAGTTTGCTAAATAAGTAGGAGGAGAGAGTGCTTAATTGGGGGGGTGTCTTAGACAATATAAAAGCAGGTGATTCCAATTACAACTTCCTGTTGCTAGCCTTGCTTGTAGAGCAGAAAGCAGCTAACTAAAAGAAACTACCATTTCTTACTAATTTAATACTTCTATCTCAGCTTTATTCATTGTTTGTTGAGAGTAAGCAGACATATATTTTATTAGAAGTAGAAGGGATCTTATTTAGGGATAACAAAGAAAAGAAAAGAAATTCAGTGTGTGTTCTGTGTTGGGAAGGGTACTGTATCAACTTACTTTGCTAAATCAGTAGGAGGAGAGATAGCTTAATTGGGGTGTGGCTTAGACAATATGAAAGCAGGTGACTCCAATTACAACTTCCTGTTGCTAGCCTTGCTTGTTGAGCTGAAAGCAGCTAACTAAAAGAAGCTATGATTTCATACTAATTTAACACTTCTATCTCAGAATGAGTCAATGTCTGTTGAGATTAAGCAGACAGATCTTTATCAGAAGTAGAAGGGATCTTATTTAGGGTTAGAAAATTAAAAAAGAAAGTAAGTCAGTGTGTGTTCTGTACTGGGAAGGGTACTGTATCAACTTACTTTGCTAACGCAGTAGGAGGAGAGAGAGCTTAATTGGGGTTGTGGCTTAGACAATATAAAAGCAGGTGACTCCAATTACAACTTCCTCTTGCTAGCCTTGCTTGTAGAGCAGAAAGCAGCCAACTGAAAGAAGCTACCATTTTTGCTATTTTAACACCTCTATTTCAGCAGGAGTCAGTGCCTGTTGAGATTAAGCAGTCAGATACTTTATTAGAAGTAGAAGGGATCTTGTTTAGGGTAAGAAAAGAAAAGAAAAGAAAAGTAAGTCAGTCTGTATTCTGTGCTGGGAAGTGTACTGTATCAACTTACTTTGCTAAATCAGTAGGAGGAGAGAGCATAATTGGGGGAGTGGCTTAGACAATATAAAAACAGGTGACACCAATTAGAACTTCCTGTTGCTAGCCTTGCTTGTAGAGCAGAAAGCAGCTAACTAAAAGAAACTGCAATTTCTTGCTATTTTAACACTTCTATCTCAGCAGGAGTCAGTGCCTGTTGAGATTAAAGCAGACAGATACTTTATTAGAAGTAGAAGGGGTCATATTTAGGGTTAAAAAAAGAAAAGAAAAGAAAGAAATTACAACTTGTTGCTATTCTTTTTTCTTACTAAGTGCCCTCTATCCCATCCCTCCACCCACCCACCCTAAGCCTGTTCTACTTTTATCGTCACTTGATTTGACTGACAACAGGAACTTCCTGTTTGGCAGTAGGAAGGGAAGAATCATAGAGAAACATTAGTTTTGTCAATCATAAAGGAAAAAAGTAGCTCACTCTCCCTCCCTAGCTGCTGGTGGTCTGACACTGAGCAATTATGAAGGAGGCTACTGAAGAATATAGGAAGTTGCTCTCCCAGAACAGGAAGGGTGAGAGTTGTAAGGAGAGGAGAGAGTAAGCTTATGGAGAAACAGGAGTGGGAACACAAATTAAGACATGATAGGAGTGGTGCAGTGCAATGGCTGTGGGGCAGCAGCATTCTGGGAGATATTCTGGAGGCTGCGATGCTGCCCTATTTGCAGACACCTCTCTGGTCTGAGGGAGGAGGTTGTCTGTCTTCAGGCTGACCTGGCTAGGATTCATGAAACCTCCTGCCCCCACCCACGGAAAACCAGGGCCAATGCCTTACCTCAGAGGTTGTCAAGAAAGAGGAGAGGCTGGACCAGGGTGGTCTCAGGGAGGGAGAGGTTAGTGGAACAGAGTTGCATCCCACCAGCTGTACCTCTCCTCAATTTATATGCTCTTCTGGTGGATAGTGGTTCCTCAATGGAGGCACCTGCAGTGGAGACCAAGAAGGATGCTGGGAACCTTCACAAAGGAGACCCACAGGAGAATGGCATGGGACCCCACAGGGGAAGGAAGGAAACAACTCCTGGTGGGGGACTCAGTCATTAGGGGGTAGAAGTGAGGTAGGAAGGGGAGAGGGAGGTAAGGTGCCTTCCTGGGTGCCATGGCTTGGAGGGACAGGAAGAAAATCCACAGGATCATGGGAGCAGCTGCACAAGGGAGTTGTATGTCATTTTCCACCTAGGGACAAATGACCTGGCTAGGAATGGGATCAGAGCAGTGCAAGAGGAGTTTATAGAGTTGAGGAGGGGCCTTAGACAAGTAGCACATAGGGTAACCTTCTCAGTGGTGCTGCCTGTCTTTGGCAAGGGTGATGCCTGGGTACTCCTCACCAGGGAATTTAATGAATGGTTGAAAAACTGGTGTGGAGCTCTGTATTTTGGCTTCATTGGGGACTTAGGAGCCACCTAGAAGGATGCAGACCTATACTGGCATGATGGTCTGCATCTGTCCAGGGGGGACCAGGATCCTAGATGAGAGGTTTAAATGCTTTATTGGCAAGCATTTAAACTAGCCAAGGTGGGAGGCACTGAAAAGGATCAGGAAAATCCCAGCCTCCCCCCACAAATCAAGGTAATTAGTGAGGTAAACACCAAGGTAGAGAAGTCATTAGGGAGCAGGACACAGGTAAATGTAAAAAAAGGCAAAGGCAGTAAGGACAAGGATGGGGCTAAAAGGGGTAAGGCCATCAAAAAGTGGAGGGTGATGAGTACCAATGCCCATAGTCTGTGAAACAAGCTCCCTGAGCTAGTGGCCTTGATTGAAGAGGGTTGCCTGGATATTGTGGCAGTCACAGAAACATGGTACACAGAGATCCATGACTGTGATGTCAACATACCAAGATACACAATCTATAGGAGGGGCAGGGAGGGTAAAAGATAAGGAGGAGTAGCTCTCTATGTAAAGGAAGGGATCAAAGCAACAGAACTAAAGAGTAAACAGGAAGCATATGAGGCACTCTGGGTCATCCTAGGGACAGAAAATGGCACCAGAATCTGCATGGGGGTTGTATACAGACCCCCATCTCAGGGGGAGGGAATGGACAAGGAAATGATAGAAGGGATCCTTAGATTGGCAGAAAAAGGGGAGATATTGTTGATGAGGGACCTGAATATGCCAGATGTTAACTGGGGCACCTTTGCTACAGGCACATCCAAGAGCAGGGTCATTCTTGTTGCCCTACAAGGGGCATGCCTCAGCTGGCTAGTATTGGAGCAATCTTAGACCCGGTACTTTCAAATGGGGGTGGAGAAAGAATCTCAGATTTAGAAGGGGGTAGCCATCTGGGAACAAGCGACCACCAAACAGTGTGGTTCACGATAAACACAGCTATACAATCAAGTCATACAAAAGCAAGAGTATTGGGCTTTAGGAGGGCTGACTCTGGGAAAATGAGAGAATGCCTTAGAAAACCACTAGCAAATAGGCAAGAAGGAAGGGTGGAGGAACAATGGGGAGTAATCAAAATAGCCATCACAGAGACAACAAGCCTTTGTGTAAAGCAAATCAACAAAAGACAACAAAGGAAAAAAAAAACACTATGGTTCTCAAAGAAGTGACAGGGAAGGTTAAGGAGAAAAGGATAGCATTCAGGAAATACAAGGAATCACAGAAGGAGCAGGACAGAGAACTTTATCAGTTAAAGCAGAAAGAGGCAGGGAAGGCAGTCAGAATAGCAAAGGCCCAAACCAAGGAAAGGATAGCCAACTTTGTTAAGAAGGGAGATAAGACATTTTAAAGGTACATTAGGGAGTGAAGAAAGACAAAAGGAGGGATACTGAGGCTAAATACAGGGGATGGAATGTGGGCAGAGGGTGACAGTGAAAAAGCAGGGATACTGAACGAATATTTCTACTCAGTATTCACAAAGAAAGAGGAGGGGAGGTACCTAAACCAAACAAGAGAAATACTCTGAAGATGGGAGGTTGATACCAGTCCATTTACAGAAGAAAGGGTTCTGAAAGAACTAATAAAATTGAAGGTGGACAAAGAAATGGAGCCTGATGGGATTCACCCAAGAATTCTAAAATAACTAAGGGTAGAACTAAAGACACCGCTGACTACTCTCTTTAACAAATCATGGGAGGATGGGGTGGTACCTGAGGACTGGATGAGGGTGGATGTGATTCCTCTTCAAAGAAGTGGGAGCAGGACAGAGGAAGGAAACTACCGACCAGTTAGTTTGACCTCAGTGGTAGGGAAAATTATCGAGTCACTTCTGAAGGAAAGAATTGTTGAATACCTAGAGGCCAGTGGGGCACAGGACCCAAGACAGCATGGATTCATGAAGGGAAGGTCATGTCAGAGGAATCTAATAGATTTCTTTGACTGGGTGACCAAAGTAGTAGACCAGGGAAGGGCTGTGGACATGGCCTACCTAGATTTTAGCAAGGCATTTCATACAGTCCCACTCAAAATGTTAATACACAAGTTAGCCAGCCTTGGAGTGGGTCCCAGGGTGGTAGCTTGGATGAAAAATTGGCTAGACAACAGGATGCAAAGTGTAGTAGTAAACGGAGTCCACAGTGAAGAAAGGAGGTTTACTAGCAGGGTACTGCTGGGTTCAGTACTGGGACCAGTCCTTTTTAATGTCTTTATAAGTGACATTGCAGAGGAACTGGAAGGAAAAGCATGTCTCTTTGCAGATGACACAAAGATCTGCAACAGGGTTGATACACAAGATGGAATGGAAAAGATGAGAAGGGACTTGGCAAGGTTGGAGAAATGGTCAAATGCATGGCAGCTCAGATTCAATGCAAAGAAGTGCAAGGTAATGCAACTGGAAACAAAAATCCAGGGGAAGAGTACACAATGGGGAGTGAGATACTGATAACAGTAAAAATGGAAAGGGACCTGGAGGTAACTATAGCAGATGACATAAAGGTGTGCAAGCAATGTGAGAAGGCAGTAAGGAATGCTGGGGGATACTGGGATTCATAGAGAGAGGCATCAATAATAGAAAACAGGAAGTTGTTATCCCTCTGTACAGACAGTTGGTGAGACCCCATCTGGAGTACTGTGTGCAGTTCTGGAGACCTCATCTCTGCAAAGACATAGACGGAGTGGAGGTTGTCCAGAGGAGGGCAACCAAAATGGTGCAGGGTCTCCACCAGAAGACATATGAAGAAAGACTAAAGGAGCTTAATATGTATACCCTTGAGGAAAGAAGGGAAAGAAGAGACATGATAGAAACTTTCAAGCACCTCAAGGGAATCAACAAAGCCCAAGAGGGTAGCATCTTTCAGAAAAATAGATGTGGGGGCACAATTTGAAGATATGGCGGGGGACGGATCAGAGGTAATGTGAGGAAGTATTTTTTCATGGAGATGGTTGTGGATGCATGGAACAGCCTCCCTGAGGAGGTCATGGAGTCAAGAACAGTGGGGGAATTGAAGAATGCATGGGACAGACATAAGGCAGTCCTAGTGGGGGGTAGGAGGAAGTAAGCTGTTGGTTAACTAGGATCTGCAGCTTATCTGTTAGGTAGGAAAATGGGCAGACTAGGTGGGCCATGCGGTCCTTATCTGCTGTCAAATTCTATGTTTCTATAAGATAATTATTTCTCTTCTAAAATCCTTTATATTCTTCAGGACTACTTAAAAGCTACTGCATGGGCAAAAGAAGGTCAAATGTTGACCCTTTCTTGTGGTGGTAGTAGTCTAGAAGGATAAAATCAAGAATTAATTTCTCCCCTTACTGGATGGCCCTGCTTGTTGTCAAGTCACTTCTCCCTATACAAGTGTACAGTGCAGTTCACATTAAAGTGTCATTCTGATATGTTGCTTTTGCATTTCTCAATGAACTGCATACAAGTATATGCTGCAGTATTAAGCACACAGCCCTATAAACAATCATTTGTCTGTGAATTTTAATTCACTTTTACATTGCATTGTTACAGAACTGCAGATGTATTTCAGATGATCTGCAAAAACATTTCAGAAAGTTGTTCTTAAGTGTAATATGTGATTGACAATGTGAGTTGCTAATTGATTGCCAACTTTAAAATAACTCACTGAACCAAACATGATAGCTTAATGTGAACTGTATCATACATGGCAGTTTCAAACTAGATAAAAGAACAAGTTACCAGCACAAATGTTTGCAATACATTGTGCCACAATTAGAAACTTTGTGGAACAGGCACACCCATATTTGATTAGTAGTCCGTCTGTATCACAGAAGTTATTGCTCAGTTTGATAAGCACATCAAGACACACCAGAAATGTTTGTCACTTTTATTTATAACAAGTCCAGTCACATTTGTAATCAGCAACATACGTTAGGGATACTATTATTTATGGTTAGATGGTCTGCATCATACAATTACCTACACCTAGTGTTGATCAGGCCCTCGATTATTTAATTTCCCAATTCAACACCTCTTGTGACACCAATGCCCCCTATAAAAAAATGTTAAGATAAAAAATGCTAACAACCCTTGGATCACCTCCACATTACTAAATCAAATGTCCTGTAGGGATCACCTATGACACAAAGCATGAGCCACTGGAAAACCAGATGACTGGCAGCAGTACAAGGCGGCCAGAAATGCATGCACCTGAGCTACTCCCTAGCCAAAGCTGCCTATTACAAATATGCTCTAATCAATTCCTGGGGAGACAGCAGAAAATTCTGGGTCAATCTCAGGGAACTGTCATGCAAGCCCAGCAAATCCCTTCCCTCCATGCTTAATTTAGATGGTGCAACCATTCTGGACCCAAAACACATAGCAGACACTTTCAACTCTGCATTCACTGACCTGAGTTGTGCACTCCCACCTGATTTTTAGACACACATTCCAACCTGCCTGACCCTAAGAACCTGACCCCACTGTTGCTCAACCCAACTTTCCGCTTCAAAAAAATCTCACTTGCAGAGTTCAAAAAATACCTTCTTAAGGTACTCTATAAGGCCCACTTTTGTAGTGATTCATTGGACCAAAAACTCCATCACTTCACACTGGATGCTGTGCTTCTGCCTCTCACAAAAATTCCATACATGGAACTGTGCCTTAGTCAATTCTCCATGTTATGGAAAACAGCATTAGTGACCCCTATTCATAAATCTGGGGACAGGATGGCTCCCTCAAACTATCGCCCAATTTCCATTCTTCCCCCACTCCCCAAAGTACTTTGAACATATTGTCACAGACCAGCTCACTTACTACCTTTCCAAGTACAACATCCAATGTCCGAACAGCATGGCTTCAGGACAGGCCATAGTATCACATCTGCCCTTCCCCAGTACACAGATTTCATACACCAGGCAATTGTTAACAGGCACTTAGTGGGGTCAGTGTACACTGACCTCACTAAGGCAACTGACACCGTTAATCCCCCCACTCAGTTCCCTTCTTGACATTGGTTTATCAATGGATGCAGTAGCTTGGTTTAAAAGTTGTTTAACTGGAAGGTCCCAGCAGGTCAAAATAGGTGTCACCCTCTCAGACAGATGGCCAGTTCTCTCCGGTATTCCTCAAGGCTCCATACCTGTACCTCTGTTTTTCAGCTTCTTTCTAAACTCATTCACACTTGTCTGCATCAATTATCTCCTACTATTTGCAGATGACGCAGTTATAGTCTCCAGCCACTCAGATCCACTCCTATTAGTCGATAGCCTACAATGTGATTTCACAACTGTGGAGACCTGGTTCTCCAAGTACAAGTTAGTTATGAATTACAAAAAAAAAAAATCTATGATTTTCACCAGCCCTCATAATAAACAACTATCTACACCACAAATCATACAGAACAATGTTGATGTCCCTATAGAGCAGGTCTGTACCTTTAAGTATCTTGGAATAACCCTTGACAGTACCTTACCTTTCTGTGAGCATATCATTAATGACTCCAAGATGATTAACTCAAGACTAGGGATCCTTTACAGGCACCGACAGAGCATGATCCCTGATGCCCTTCGATTTGCTGTTACTAGTTCTGTGCTGTCCAGAATAGATTACGGCCTAGTTATTTATGGCTCAGCCTGTGAGACATCCCTTAAAAACATATGCACTGCCCTCAACAATTCCTGCCATCTAGTCTCAGGCACACCCAGACACACTCACACGTGTGACTGCTACACGCTTACCAAATGGCTGAACCTCAGTGGTAGAACTACTTATCATTCCTGTCTGCTTGTGAAGAAAATCTCCCTGGGGCTGACCCCCCATCCTCTCAGCAGTTCATCATGCATGCTCCCAACCAATGCAGCACTAGGACTGTCTCGAAGCATGCTTACCTGACCCCTTTCTGTCGGACCACACAAGCACAACAGTCCTTCTGGTTTCGTGCTCCTAACTGGTTAAATAAATTTCCCATTGACATCCTAGAAGAATCTAAACTGGGCCCACTCAAACAGAAACTTAGACATCACCTCTCTGCTAGTAGCAGCTGTGATTGCCACACTTAGGCCATTATTGGCCTTATACCTTGCCTTCTCTCTTCACTCTCACCATCCTGACTTCCCCCCATCCATTGTCCCACCCCTTCAACCCCTCTCTGTTTCCCTGTTCCTGCTACTTGTCCCTCCTCTCCCTTCTCCTCCCTGACTCTCCTTCCCTTCTTCCTTCCAGTGCTCCCTCATCTCCTTGCACTTCCACTCCAAACGCTGCTCACAGACCCCTGCCTGCCCTTTCTCCCTTACCTCCACTGTCCTACTCCCACCCCTATCTCCCCTCCCATCACCTACTACACTCCCTCCCAACCTTCTGTCCTCCCTCTCATCTCCCAGTTCTCCACTTGACAGTGTCAGCTCCTGACAGCATACTTTCCTGCTGTCTCCTCTGCACTCTTATGACAATGTCAGATTCCTGACAGCATCCCTCTCTGCCCTTCCCTCTGTGTACCTCCTTAAGTCCCAAAACCTATTGAAACTTATATGTAAAAGTTTAACCAGACTGTAACTCTTGCTGTAACTTATATTGTTAACTCTTTAACTGTCTATAACTTTTATGAATGTCTGTACCCACCTCCATCTATCATGTATTCCACTTGTCTTGTATTTAGTTCTCTGTTGTGTTGTCTTTACTCTGACATGGAACCTTTGTAAAAGAGTCTTTGACTCAAAGGTACTGTAATCCAAGACATGAATAAATACATAAATAAATAAATACAAAGTAATATTTAAGAGGCTAGCTGCAGTCTAATAATGAGCATACCCAATCCTGAAAAAACTTTGCCCTCCCTCCCTCAAACACACATAGTGTGTCCTTTATAGCATATAGAAACCTTGTCAGGAACATGAATACTTTCTCACTGTGGGGCATTGACACAGTGCTTTCATGATAGCTAGTTTCACTAACTGTAAGTCCCCAACTGTCTGACTTATATATGCACTATTGCTTTAAAGAGAAAACGTGTTACCTGAAGATGTCTTAGAAACATAGAATTTGACGGCAGATAAGGACTGCTTGGCCCACCTAGTCTGCCCATTTCCCTACCTGATGGATAAGATGCAGATCCTAGTTAACCAACAGCTTACTTCCTCCTACCCCCAATAGAATTGCCTTATGTCTGTCCTATGCATTCTTGAATTCTCCCACTGTTCTTGACTCCACAACCTCCACACAAAGCTGTTCCATGAATCCACAACCCTCACCATGAAAAAATACTTTTTAACATTACCTCTGAGCCATCCTCCCTCTATCTTCAAATTGTGCCCCCTTGTTCTTGCACATCTCTTTTGCTATACCCACAGCCAGTGTACTTCCCACCACCTATCACCACCACTGCAGCTACTGTTACCACTATTCCTATGCCCATGGCCATAGCACCTTCATCCCCTGTGACTGTGACCATGAACAATGTTGATCCAATGCAGTGCCTGATAATGTTTTCTCAGTGCTATGTGTGTGGTGTGGTGGATCAAGTGTATCACATGTAGCTTGTGCTGCATTAATAACTGTTTTTTGTTGGTTGTTGAGGTATATATGGTACACCAGGTTTGAAGGGGGCTTAGTGGTGTTATTTAAGTGTTTTAAAGCTATCAAAAAAAAAAACTTTCCTGGCTGAATACCAGATAATAAACATCCAAATACCTGGTACCTGAATATCAAATATTTGGCCAAATATTCAGGAAAAGATATTCACACAGCCCTGGCATCCACTGAGCAATTTTAAACAATTTCAGAAATGCAAGAACAGCTGTAGAAATATATATGTAAATGTATTGTGTGCAATATGTGGTATAATCTGTAATCATCTACAGTGCCATTGTTTGTGTATCTGTCAACCATCTTAGGCAGGATCTTATTGTAAACAATCCTTCTGGTTTAATAATCTATCCTGCAAAAATATCTTCAAGTAAATAAAGCCTAGGGCATGGGAGTATAGCTTACATGTGGAATGAATACACATCTAAATTACAGGTTTATGGTAAGAGGAAACATTCAAGTTCCAGTCATAAACAATGTCACTCACTCCAAAATGCATTTTAATAAAAACAATGGTGCACCTAAAAACAGTTCTCATAATCAGGATCACTGGCCAAAAATGCTGAGATTTTTTTCCTAAAATTTTAGGGCTTCCAATGAATATTTAGAGTCCAACAATAATGATCTCATTTATTTTTTTTAGCATTTATTGGTCAACATAAATTCTTTAATAAATGTATCACCACTTGTAGATGCTTGCAGATGAAAAAGGTGTATTATTGAAATGAATAACAAGTACATCAATATGCAACATATTTTGTAAAACTTAATGACAGTCACCTGAAGAAATGTTATCTAGCTTTACAATGAAAAATCTACAGTCCCTTTATTTCATTTAGTGTTCAACAGTGAATCAATATTACTGTAAATAAATCCAGAATCTACATATTCTGTCAATTTCTGAATATAAAATATTAAAGTCAGATTTTTTTTTAAAGTCTTATTTATCTGTATACATACCACTAGATAAAGAAGCATTTAAGTAAACCCAACTGGTTGCAGAGATAGTTAAGGACAGATAATGACTTTCATCCATGTAGTCTGAATTATTTTTCTTCCTTATTTGAACAATCCCCCATCTAGTGACACTTTGCAATCCATCCTTCCTTTAACTACACTTTGGCCCAGATATTCAAACTGCACCCAAAAAGTGCGCAATAGCAGGAGCAAGCACAAGTTTATTGCGCCCATACGCAAGAGACGTGGTATTCAAAAATGGAGCAGGCCAAATTGCGCCTACAGCCAACAACTGAATATCACACCACCTGTGCCATAGCGCAACTAGGGAGGGGAAGCTGAGCAGATCTGATACTCCATAGCACAACAAGGGATGTTCAGCTGAGCAGTCCAGAGGCGCCATAGCACAACCAGGGAGCCCCCCAGCTGCAGAACAATGTAACAGCACAATCAGGGAGGTAGGGGCCCACCACCCATGCCACAGATGGGCACAGGAACACACAGCAGAACAGACATTGTCCCCCCACACCACAAGCACAGCACAACTGGGGGAGGGCTGGAATAACCATTGGCCCATGGAGACCAGCAACCAACCCACAGCCTGGCCATGGTGCCCCATCACAACTACCGGCAAGCTGTGACTGGCACACAAGGAGGGCAGACCACCCCGTACACACCATCCCCCCCAGTGCAGAGCACACCTGCACTGTGACCCCCAGACACCCCTCATGAGCAGTGACCACCACTAGAGGAAGCTCCATGCATGCCACCACCCCCACTGTGTCAATGCAACCCTGTGTACCATAGAACCATGCAAGCCAGCACCACCACGAGCACCCATCAGTGGTTTGCAGCACATGGCAATGCAACAATGGCAGACATGTTGACACCACACACAGTCCCCTCAAGGTACTGCTGAGAGACCAACCATGCATCGGCACAAGAGGTACCCCACATGGGACAGGGCATGCCCTTGACATCACAACCAGTGGTACAGCACCCTGCACAATATTCCAGTGACACACCCTGACCCACCACTGGCCACAACAGCTAGCACAGACACCCACAGTGGTGCATGGAAGCATGCACCACACTGGATGCCACACAGCGTATGGACAGACACCCACCCATACCCAAGGGCACAAAAACACAGGGACGCAGTGGTGGGGCAACCAAGCCCCCATTGTGGGCCCATGTAAGCTGTGTATACACAACCCACAGTCCTCCATGGCACTGGAGTGCCAGTCACCCTGTGTAGGCACTGTGGACCCATACTCCACCAGTAGTCGCACGGAGCACAAGTCACAGACAGTGGGGCGCATCCCCTGCAACACACACAAGGCACAGCATGGAGGTGGGACAATGACTGTGGTGCCCACAGTGCCACCCGAGCCAGGTATGCACCACACCAGTGACAGGGGCAACCCAGCAAAGTGACTGGTACAGTGGCCGCCCTGCAGGGACTGCCACCATTGACATGCCAGCAGACTGTGCAGGTCACAGACATGCATGTGTGTCAGCTGCACAGGCCATGGATGGGCAGATGGGTGCACCATGGATACAGAGCATGTGCCATGGACCACTGCACACAGTCATCCAGTGCACAGGGAACAACACACACACCACAGATACTGACTGATAGCTACCCCCACATCATAGTCACCTCCACACGGACACACACACATACCCATGACTGCACCACCCCTGACACCATGCACACCACTGCAGCTGAGCACCTATAGCCCACTACAAATCAGAGATCACCACAGTATTCATATCAAACTCCCCCATGTTATTCACAGCATATATGCTATCCCTCAGAGACATTGTAAGACGGTATGAGCTGAGGTTTCACTGCTATGCTGATGATACCCAGCTCTACCTGTCTTTTGCACCTGACCAGGTTAGTGCTATGTCGGTGCTGAATAACTGCCTCATTGATATCCAAGACTGGATGAATACCAGTGGTTTGAATTTGAACCCCAGAAAGACTGAGGTTATGGTGGTGTACCCCGGTCACAGGGTTGAGGGCTTAGGGATAGGGTCCCCCTCTGGATTAGTTCTTGGGGTAGACCAGATCCCTACCTCTGAACGGGTGCGTAACCTGGGTGTGGAGCTTGACACTGGCTTGACCCTTCATTATCAGGTGTCTGCAGTAGTCAAGACTTCATTTTTTCATCTTAGAAACATCTCCAGGATTAGGCACCTGGTTCCACCTGGCGATTTGCCGGTTTTGGTCCACGCCTTTGTGACATCTCATCTTGATTACTGTAACTCCCTGTACCTAGGGCTTGCTGGGGTTGATATCCACCGCTTGCAGCTAGTGCAGAATGCAGCAGCACGTTTGTTGACTGGGGTGTCTAGAAGGTCCCATATTACACCTGTGCTGCGCACTCTGCACTGGCTGCCAATACAGTGGCGGATCACCTTTAAAGTGGGTCTATTGACCTATAAAGCCCTACATGGGTTAGGCCCGACTACTTGAAAGAGCTTCTGGTGCCTTACACCCCTCTGAGATAGCTTCGCTCAGCTGACGAGGGGTTGCTCGAGATACCGAGGGTGAATTTGAAGTCTTCTGGAGCCCGTACCTTTGGATTTGCGGCTCCCACCCTCTGGAATTCTCTGCCCTGCCAGCTCCGAGAAAGTACAATGGTGGATAGTTTTAAGAAGGCTTTAAAGTCATTTTTATGGAATCAGGCATTCCCTGTTGTATTGTAATTGTTTATTTTAAATATTTTATTGGTTGTATTGTCAGTGTATGTATTGACGTGTTGATGCTATGATGCTTTGTATAGCACCTTGAAATATTTGAAAGGCGCTTAACCAAATAAATTTTATTATTATTTTTCTTTATATATGTATTGAAAAAATATAACAGTCAATTATGTACAAGAATAAAAACTACATACAAGCTTGGGGGGCACAAACAAGGTGGGGTGGGTAGGGGGCAGGGGTGGACAAATGGGATGGGATAGGAGGGGTATGAGGGTGGGTCCAGGGGGGTAGGGGAAGTCAGGGACTGAGGAATTCCTAGTGGGACTGCCATTCAGGACTTCATGACCTCCGGTCTCTGTGCCTCCTCAGTACCCCGGTCGTGTCCAGTCTCCTGAGTACATCCAGGGATTCCCGGGCCAGCTGTAGGATCTCCCGCATGGTGTCCCATATATCCCTGAGATGGTGGGTACCTAAGACAAGGGAGCACAGTCAATAGGTGTGAATGCACAACCCCATACAGCCCACCCACTGTGCATGGCATACGGCCATGGGACATACCACTGTGATGGTGTGTGACCACCCGCAGTGATCACGTCCAAAGGACCTGCCCACCTAGGTGCATACAGCCATGTGGAACACTGCACACACCCACTGGCCAAGTCACCACAGCACCACCGTGGCCGTTTAGTGACATGGCTATGTGGTGCAAAGGCAGTGGCACAGCCATGCACCTGGTGCATACATGGACCACCATTGATGCACACCCAGACATGCATTGCCACTGGACAGTGTTGACTGTAACAAGTTGCATGCATGGCAGTGGTGCCGATGAATGGTGGCCATGCCCCACTGCCCACCCTGTCACACAGCATGCAATAGTAATCATGGATGAATGGCACTCACCCTCATCGGGCCAGTCAGGTGGGCGGTGATGGCCCTCACCCTGCCTTGCTGCACTGTCCCCCTTCCTCCACCGCTCTTCCCACAACCTGCGGAGTTCATCTGGGCCTGTGGGGAAAAAAAGGAGAGAAGAACATCAGTACATTCCCAAAGCAAAGTCCCCTGCCCAGAGGTGTGTGCTCTCCCACCAAGCCAGACACACCAATCCCACACCCTGTGAACACCACCACAGCTAACCCCATACGGTCCCTCCCCTATGTGCTGGACACATACAACACTGCGACCCATATGGATGATAAAAGTGTGTTGACAGAACCCCTACCTGGATGTGGCACTGTGCCCCTCCTGGCACGTGCCCGCAGTCATGCCAGTAGCTCCGGCTCCCTCCTCCACAGGTCACCATAGCAGTGCCTGCACTGCTCTGCACTCCTTCCCCGTCCGGTGGCCTCTTCCAGGGCAGTGGCCACCTCCTGCCACACCTGGGTCCTGGCCTGTCCAGGGGAGCCTCCCTGAAGAGAGGCCCATGGTGTGGCTCAACAATTGCCACCAGATCTGCAAGCTCAATGGCTGTCCACTGCGCTGCCCATCTGTGTGCCATCCTTGCAGCTATAGTAGGCAATATGATGCTCTGCAGCATGGCTCCCCATATGCAGATGCTGCGCAGTACAGCACTACCATTCCCTATCGCACTGTTACCGAACAGCATGATAGAGGGACACCCATGCCTGATGCATGGTGCCTGGGGCAAAGGTCGGGCACAGGGTCAAGGGTCTCTGGCACATGGCCACACACAGTGCCATTGGAAGACAATGCATGCAGTGTGATTGGCTGCCTGTGTGCCAGCACCATAG
Organism: Neoceratodus forsteri; assembly: GCA_016271365.2. Classification (NCBI taxonomy): domain Eukaryota; kingdom Metazoa; phylum Chordata; order Ceratodontiformes; family Ceratodontidae; genus Neoceratodus; species Neoceratodus forsteri. Next base: position 1,361,177,424 of record CM028130.1, on the reverse strand, counting down.
TGGACTACCGAGCAGTTGGGTCATTGTGCCTATGATGGCCCATTGCCACAGTGCTATGTAGTGACCATCACTATTGCACCACTGACACAATGGTGGCTGTGCCCTGCATTGCCTACCATGCACAGCACGTCATCAGTACAGCAGATGCCTGCGTCAGCAACCCGGGCATGTGCAGTGAGGTGTACTACGCATATCACAGTACTGAGCCATTGGCTGAGCACGTTCAACACAACTGCACAAAGCGCAACAGCACGATATTCAGCTGTCATATGCAAATCATCTCATCAGCCATTCAATGATGCAGCACTGGAATTTGCATCTACTTAAAGTTGCTCCTCACCTCATTTGCATGGATTGCTCTATAAAAGTGCGACAATGTGCTGCAGTGGCCATAGTCAGTTACTGCAGTTTATTGGTGAGTTGCATGCTGTTTGGGAGTGTGGACTGTGGATTCAGGGACATGCATGGGACTGCACAGTCACAGGTAACAACTGCCATTCTTACAGGCTACATAATGACCGAGCAGGTTGTTGGAGAGGAGGAAAACAGTGGTGGGAGGAGGAGGAGGACGAACTTTACAAAGGCTGAAACCGAGGCCCTGTTCAAGGCCTACCTGGATCAGGAGGCACTTCTCAGTGGATGGCGGGGAACCCCTCAAGCCCGTGCTGCTGCATGGGAGGAGGTGGCACGTGCTGTGAACCTGCATGGCAGCCACCAGTGCTCCATGCAGGAGTGTAAGAAAAAGATGGGCACGGACAGGAGGAGGGTAAAGGAGAAGGTGGCTGCCATCAGGGCAGCAAGTGCTGCAACAGGTAGGGGACAGCTGGAGGTGGTACAGCTGACCCCAGAGGAGGAGAGGCTTGCTGGAAGCATGCAGTGCAGTGCCATTGAGGGTGTTCTGGGTGGTGGCTTCCAGACGGGTGGTGGCCCATCACTGCATGGTAAGTCATGGTCAGTCTATGGGGGGGCAGGGTGGTCACATGCAGTAATGTGACTTTGCTTTCCCTTACAGATCCTGAGCATCTGCATGGGTCAGCGGTGGTGGGCATGTCCACTGTGGACAGTCAGCTGGAGTTGGAGGAGGGACCATCCACCTCCACAGGTATATGTGGATCATTGCGACAGTGGGGCTGCCTGGCTGTCCACACTGATGTCGTTGTAACAGGTGAGGAGGAAGCCCTGCCTTTGTCCCAGCATGCTGGCATCCATGGATGCCAGCATGTTGTGGCTGTGACTGGTGCAGAGTCCGTCACCAGTGATGATGACATGACCGTCATGGGCAGTGACATGTGTGTGCCACGGGATGGCCACACAGCAGGGCAATTCACACCCATGGCTGTGGGTGGTGCCGCCATGGAAGCCTGCATGTCAGCACAGTCCCAAGCTGTGCCTGTCAGCACCAGTGGGGCAGAACTGGTGTCTGTTCAGGACAGTGGGACTGTTGCAGCCACTGCAGTGGCACCACTGAGCTCTGGGGAGCGGCAGCCAGAGGGGAAGCATCAGCAGTCGCCCAATGCACTTGGGGGTACAGGGTTCAGTGGTGGCGTCTGTGCACCACTTGTGGACATGCCCAGACCTGGTCCTGGTGCACAGCACCCACCCTCAAGGGGTGCTGATCATCAGGGCCGTGCACACCCTGAGGGACAGGATGCCGAGGAGGCTGATGCCCTCTCAGACGAGCACACCCGCCTACTGCAAGCATCGGTCCAGCAGCAGATGTGGCTTGCAACATTCGTGGATGAACTGCATGTGGCTCTGGAGTGGGCAGAGGAGAATTGCAGCAGGGACACACACTGATCCTGGCAGGGATGGACTGTTTGCAGGAGGATGTGACCTCTGCCCCTGACAGGTATGCACAGGCATTCATTGCTGTCATGGCCACAATGGGCACACAGTCAGGTGCCCATGCAACGTGGACACCACGCAGTGCACTATCCACCCCCCTGTTCCCGGCGTCATGCGACTCCCACCCTGTCGATGCCGGGTTCAGCTGTGGGCATCCCGAGAACTCCTGGTGCAGGCATGTTCAGTGTTCTGCAGACCCCTGTGCAAGCACAGTCGCGTTCATGCAGTGGAACCCCTTGGGTACCATCGGTGCCACCCCATGAGGCCAGTGGTCAGCCTGTCAGTGCTGGCGGGTCTCAGCAGGGCTGCCCAGGCATCCATGGTGGCCGGGACACTGTGTCGCGTGACTGACCTGTCTCCCAGCGCAGCTACTGTCTGGTGCTGCCCTGTGTGCATTGTGTGTTTCAGTGGGCAGTGCATAGGTGGGTACCCGGCCCTGCACGCGGCCACACAGTCCACCTGCACACCCACCCAGCTGCTGTCTGCAGTTACATATGCATGATGATGCCTGCATTGCGCTGTACACCAATGTGCAATGGTGCTCAGCATCTGACACACGCACATGGACAGGCAGTGAGTGTGGTGGCCTATGGACATGTGTGTTGCTAGGGTGTGCGTTCTGGGTTGGTGTGCCTTCCGCCCTCTGTGCTCATTTGTTGCATTGTGTGTGAGCGTGTGTGTGTGTCCTTCAGCGTGGCATGTTAATCCTCACCCATCCCTGGTTGTGTGTGTGCTTCTGTGCCCTGCCACTTCCCTTGACAGCATGCATCCCTGGTGTGTGTCCATGCATGTTTGTGGGTTGTGCCTTGGCCACTGGTGGTTGCGCATGGCCCCATGACTTACCTGGGTGGGATGAAGTGCTCCTCCATGATGGTTTCCTGGTGCAGCTGTGCCGGACGGAGCAGTCAGGTGTTACATTGCCCAAGGGGGGGCTGCCCGGCACCATCATCACCGGCATCCCCATCGTCCCCATTGCTGTCCCCCTCTTCGACCTGTACAGCTATCCCACATTTGGCCATGTTGTGCAGGATGCAACAGACCAGGAATATCCCTCAGGCCTTTGAGGGGCTGTATTCTAGGGCACCGCCAGAGGTGTCCAGGCAACGGAAATGTGCCTTCAGCATCCTGAACACCCGCTCGATGACATTACATGTAGTGGCGTGTGCCTCATTGTAGCATTGCTGCGATGGGGTTGCGGGCTGCCGGTAGGGTGTGAGCAACCAGGGATGGAGTGGGTATCCACTGTCTCCTGTGTGTTGAGGGCAGAGGTTAGTTTTGTGATCAGCATCCCCCTTCCCCAGGCCATGTAGACCACTACCCATGCCACTTCTGGCCATGCCCCCCAGGCCCAATGATTGTCCATGTGGTTTGCATACTCACCCACTAGGTGGCCAGTGGGGATGTCCCCACTCTCAAATCTGTGGCACAGTGCTGACTGGTGCCAGATGAAAGAATCGTGTGCTCCCCAGGGTGCGTGGCACAGACATTGATGATGCGCCCCCTGGCATCGCACACCACCTGGCAGTTAATGCTGGCATAGCCCTTGTGATTTATGTATGCAGCCCCCTCGGGGCCAGGTGGTGCGATGGCCACGTGGGTGCAGCCCATTGCCCCTAGCACGCCAGGCACATGCTGCCCTGTGGAACTCCTGTATGTTTGCTAGCCCGCTGCTGTGCTGGGGAATGGATGTACTCTGCAGCATGTGGCAGCAGTGCACTGAGGAATGAGTGAGGTGGCATGATGGCTGACTGGGTTATGCCTGTGGTGTCCCCAGTTGGTCTCTGGAAGGTACCCGTGGTGAGCAAGCACATGCAGGCTGTTACCTTAGTCTCCACTGACAGGGCATGGCTCCGTTGTGTGGGTGCGTGCATCACATCACTGCACAGCTCACAGAGCCACCTCAGAATTGCCCTATTCAGGTGGTACCAGCCCACGATCTCAGTATCAGTGTACAGCTCAAAGCTGGTGCGGGCTTGGTACTGCCTGTTGGGGGCATACCACCGAAAGACCCTTCTATGCCATGCCCCCCTGCTGCCTGCCTTCTCACCCCCCTCATTATGACCTCCATGTGGAAGGTGGCACTAGCCATGTCCCTGGCTTGTTTTCAACCCCCCAGCAGCTGTTGCTGTATTCCCCCTGCTGTCCTGGCTGCTACCTCTTGTGCACCGGGTACACCTGTCTGTGCTGGCCTCTGTGCTGTGTGGCTCCCCACACCTTCCCTGTGTCTGGCTGTTCAGACTGCCCTTTCCCTGGCCTACCTTGTCTGTCTTCCTCTGCTTCTGACACATGTGACTTCCCTGTAGCATTCTAGTGCCTCTTCCTTGCTCCTTTTTATTTTGTCTCATTTCCGCTATGGTGCAACTTCCGCTTGCTCCCCTATTGCGCATGGCGCAAGTCGTTGAATATCGCACTGCACCATTTATGCATGGTTCCTCCCCCTTCAGTTGCGCATGCCTTCATTATCATTGCGCTGTTGCTCAGCATGATTTCGGGGGCGGAACTGCCTCCTGCTGAATATCGCAGAATGGCGCAATTTCCGACTTGCGCAGGTGCAACCCTATTGCACATGGCTCAACTCTTTTGAATATCTGAGCCTTTGTGTCTATCCCATTTCATTGTGATGTTTGCTACAGAGCCAGCATTTATCACTTCACATGACAATCCATTCTAGTAGTCCACCACTCTCTCAGTAAAAAAAAAAAAAAGAATCCTTATGTAATTTCTGATTTGTCCTGCCATCAGTTGGAGGTCATGACTGCTGGTGTTTGTCTGATCATTTAATATGAATAGCTCATTGATGTTTACCCAGTTAAACTTTTCATGTATTTGTTGGTCTCTTTCACAGGTGGTGGGGGGACTACAGTACTTAACTGAAAATTTAATGAATCTATGGAAATAACTAAACTATACTTTTACACCCTTCCTCAGATCAAAGAAGTACCAGGTTGTTGCACTTTGATGGGGCACATACTCCAGAGTCTATTGACATGACAACCCTGTCTATTGCTGTATATTCACTCTCTTCCTCCCCGCTAACAGTATATGTTAATGTCTCTCAGGCTCTCCTTGCAGTTTGGGTTTTCTTGTTCAAGTATTATTTTACTCACTCTTCGGTGTAGTCTGTCAAGTTGATCTTTATCCTTTTTTAGAAGTAGGTTCCAAAATGGCCCATAGTACTATAGACATGGGAGACCAGTGACCTACAATGTGACTTGATTACTTGCTCACCGAAGATTGTGCTTCTTCATTTGTTTCATCTTTGTAGCAGAGTTAAGTGCAGAATTAGCAAATTCCAGGTTTCTGGACTATTGTCAAAGTGCTACAAAATTCCATGAAAGTCTGTGGAATTACAGGGAATTTCATGAAAATTCACGAATATGTGTTTTTGGTCATAACTCAACTTTCTACTAAGCTAGAGGCCAGGTAATTGGCATGCTTTCTTGCTTTCAGATGTCTCAAAAGCAACTCAAATATCATTACAGTTACAGCAGCAGTTTGGAACTTACAGCTGCCTCGAATACATTTTATTTTTTTTGTGAAATTTTAGCAAAAATATTTCTCTTCCATAACTGAACTACTAGTAGAGCAAGATGCATGCAAAGTAGCAAGCATAAACTTCTTAGAAGGGTCTTAGAAAATTTTAAATACATAGAAATTTGGTTAAATAATTTTTAAGTTTCATGCATTCATAATTCCCCCATTTAATTATTTGTGAAATTTTCTTAACATTTTCTAAAAATGTGAATGTTTGTAACTCCCCCACTATTACATGCACAGTATACCTGAATTTGGAATGCACTATTTCTATGACAACTGGTTTCTAATGTAACCCTGGTGCCATTATACCAATGGCTACTACCCCTGCCTGCTTACCTAACCGCAGGTTGAGGGCCTGGGTTCAGTATTAGCTACTATTGGAATTTCTCTATCCACAGTATACATACAATTATGGTGCCTCCACCTAAAGTAATGCTTATATGGGTAACTAGGAAGTTTTGTATAGTCCTATGGGAAGCTATAACCACCCACAACCCCACCTAGTGATCTTTTAAACTTAGTTGTACAACTGTAACACTCAACACTTAGAATACATGCCAATGCCAGCATTAATGATATTCTCATGTATAATAATTTTACCAACAGGATCCAGACATCCTGCACAGGCTAGAGAGCTTCTTGGAGGAAAAAAAAGTCTCCAGGATGGTCAACAGCATGGTTTATAGTGGGAATATCCTGCCAGACAAACTTTGTAGAGTACTACGACTGGGTGACATGGGAACTGGGCAAGGGCCATGCAGTGGATATCCCGGACTTCAGCAAGGCCTTTGATTCAGTGCTGCATGGGAGGCTGGGGGAAAGTGTAATAAGTGGGGCAGGACCAAAAATAGTAAAATGGATCACAAATTGGCTAAATGAAAGGCAGCAAAGGGTGGTGGTAGGGGACCTCTCATCACCAAGAGCGGTGAAGAGTGGGGTACCACAGGGTTCTGTACTGGGACTGGTGCTGTTTGAGATTTTTATCACAGCTATCTCACACAGGATCCAGACCAAGGACAGTGTTTACAGATAATACCAAGATGGGAGCTGTGGTTGATGACACAGAGGGGTGGAAGGGGTTGCAGGAGGACCTGACTAAGCTGCAGGAGTGAACAGAAATGTGGCAGTTGGGGTTCAATGCCAAGAAGTGCAAGGTTCTCCACTTCAGAGGCAGGAACCAAGGGAGATATTATCACTTGAATGGGGTACAGTTGGGGAGCGTAACAGAGGAGAAGGACCTAGGAGTGATCATTATGGGGAGCATGAACAACTCTGCTCAGTGCAAGAAGGTGGCAGCAAAATCCAGCAAAATGCTTGGGTGAATTGCAAGAGGGATTTCCTTCAAAAGGAACAAGGTTATCCTGCCCCTGTATAGGTCATTCATCAGGCCCCACCTGGAGTACTGCATGCAGTACTGTCATCCATTCCTGAAGAAGGACATCAGATTATTGGAGGGGGTGCAGTGAAGAGCTACAACGATGATCCAGGGATTGGAGAGCAAGCCCTACAAGGACAGACTAGGAGAGCTGAATATGTATTCACCGGAGGAGAGGAGTGAAGAGGAGGGATTTGGGGATATGACTGAGACATTTAAGAATCTGAAGGGGATAAACAGGACCAACACAGAAGGGATTTTTCAGATGAGAAGGGGGAGGGGCAGGTGATGGCATGAACTGAGATTGGAGGGGAAAGTTTCAAGAAGGAGATGAGGAGAGAGTGGTGGACAAACGTAACACCTTATCAGATGAGATAGTGTCCTGTAAGACAGTAAGCAGTTTCAAGAGGGGTTTGGACAGGGTAAGGGAAAGGGATACTGGAAAGGGGGGATGGGAGGGGAAGCTGTGAATGAGGATCTAGCTGCACACTCGAGCATACTCGTTAGACCATGAGGCCCATTTCTGCTTTCAATTTTGTATGTTCCTATGTTCATATTCACCCTGCAACCCCTGTAAAAGACAGTTTTCAACACAAATATGAACTTTTAATATACTTTGCACTGTGTCAATAACTTCAGACCAGGTATTAATAAGCTCACTGGCACAGTGGATGGATTTCCACTCATGACACCAGCAACCTGGGTTCAGGAATGGACTCAGGTCACTGGAAGACTGGCAGTGGAGAAGGATTTAGCATCCCAGGAACTGCTTGCCTTCTCCAGAGGGGAGGGAGGGACAAGATCTGTGGCTTGCCTGACCCCAGGTGGAGGCCTGAGGTACAGCAAGCTGGTAGGACAAACCAATGGGGGAGCTGTGTGATGGATGTCAGCGTACAATGCCTTGACGTCAGGACACACACCACACAGCACAGAAAAGACAGAAAAAGCACAACTGGAGTGTGGGTATATGGAGCACCAGTGCCAGCCCTAATTGTGATGGCATGCCTGACCACCAATGGACCCAACAAAACTCAAAAATGTCGGGTGCTGGGCTCCACCCCGTACCTGCCTGGGGAGTATAGCCATGGCTCAATGGGCGAACCTCTGGGGATTCAGGTGGGCCAGTCACAGGGGGCACTTAGGAGTCTCCCAAAGAAGTACAGCTCCGGGGTGGGGGAAGGAGGAGAAATAGAAGGTAAAAAAGAAAAAGAAATAAATAATATGCTCACAGCCCAGGTTAACATTCAACAATAAATCTGGTTTATTAAAGGGGCTTAAACAAGGGAGGGGGCATGGATTTACATTAATGATTACTTAACTGTAATGAGACAGATTCAAATTACTGTTAATCAATTAGTCCCTAATTTTCTCGGTCTATGCAACTGCTGGGTACCCCGAGTGGAAAACAGGCATGCCTGAATGATGCCACAGGGTGGCCGGCATTGCAGCTGGTTGGGGCCCTTAATGGAAACAAAAGGTGATTAAACAATAGCAACTCACTTATGAAACCATAAACCATTTGTAATTCCTTGTGGGAGGGTCCAGTCATGTTTAAACGCTCTAAGCTGGTAAAACAAATCAGATGGTGCCATTAAAAAATTGATGTTTTGTTTCAGGGAGCTACCCTGGTTGTATTCACTGTACCCAGATAGGATAATGCCACAGCTGGTGAAACAGAAGACCCTTCAGGATGTTGGTGGGGACCTGGGCTGACATGACACACCTCTGTTTCATGGCCATTCCCTCTAGGTGGCCACAACCTGTGTTCCGTTGCTGTACCAGGCTGAATCCCAAATGTTGGTCTCCTGCCAGGATGATAGTTCTGGTACAGGAACAGTCTGTCTGGGCCATGGATGGCATGGGACCTGTAGTTGAAGTTTGGCTTAGTAACAGGTAGGCAAAGTCTATTAAAAGGCAGCTGATGGACTGACTTAAACAGCAAACTGGAACAACTGGCACCAGGTCACCTTTCTTCCAAACTGGGGTAAGAGACAAATGCCACATTTACAGACTCCAATAGGACTGGAGTCCTTAGACTGAGAAATTTCCTCACAGTTCTACCAAATGCCCTCTCCTCAGGCAAAATGGTTTCTTTGCTTTCAAAGTATCTTATCTTGGTCAGGGCAATAAGACTTACTATTGCAGTTCTGCATTTTGGCAGTTTGAGGCCTTGCAGGGTGGCAGAGTGGGCCAAAATTACCCACAGCTGTTTCAGCTTCCCACAAGCTCCCAATTCTCACAGAGATCAAGAAGATTCACTCTTTTTCTGCTTATAGGCAGTCCAAAAGGGTTTAAGTTCTGAAGGGAATATAGTCAGACCTTTCCCCTGCATGTCTCTCAATCCACACACATGCTGCTTCCTTCTTCATGGCCCGAGCTGAACTGCTTTCACACAGGATCCCTCTTTCTTGATAGCCCTGTCTGAACTGAATCTCTGTTTAAACTGTTCCAGCTTGAAGATTGGGATCTTTGTATTCTGGTTGGCTGCCTTTACTGTCAGTTACAGTCTAAATGCCCCTATTGGTTAATTTAGGCACCCACAAGAAAAGTTCACAGTTTCACCTACAAAGCATTGCAATTAAGACCCCGTGAGGACCCCTTAGTTCTGATTGGTCCACCTGCAGGAGTCCAGGACCAAAGATGGTAGATCTCATCGGAAAGTTCAATACTGGCAACACAAACAACTTATTTAGTAACAGTAAAGCTTTAGAAATAAATATTTACAGACCACTGATGGACTCCCTCTGCACTATAATCAACAGCAGAATGGAGTCAATTAGGGTTTTGCTAGGCTGATTGTGAGCTCTGTTACACTTGGACCCAGCCCAGGCTACTTGCACTGCATACTGGCTGGAGCTCTTAAAGGGACAGCATGGTGGCATGGTATGGCATGTTCACACAGGACAACATTACAACATCACTGTACATTGATTTCAACCTATTTACTGGATGTCTGCCAGGTAATGGGCATCAGCAGAGCCCATGGAGATACTTAAGGTAAGCCCCCTAATTTCAGAGGGTGGGTAAACTCTCCATTGCCCAGCAAATTTGGTGTCCGCATCATACAGTCTATAATACAAATAACAGTTTCTTCTGCTCAATAATACAATTTACTATTTACAGGTTGCAACCTTACATTATTATATACAATATCTGTGCAAATTTACTATAACTATATACAATATAGCATTCAATACTTTAAATGATATTTCTTGAAGCAATTGCATTGTTTAATTAGTTGCATTTTATCCTAACATTTTAAATTAACCATTCCCATAGTGGTTTAGACAGTTATTCATATCTAATGACATTTGCTCCCCTTAGGACTTTACACATTGACTCAGGAGGACAATAGACCTGAACTTTTCAACTAACTGTGAGAACTCTATATGGATGAGCCCTAGGATATTGGGCAAAGGGCTTAACTATCCCTTTGAAAGATGTAGTGAATATTAGCATAGGTAGAAAAATGGCTGTAATGTATACCTCTTTATGAATTACATAAATGGGCAGTCCACAGGCTTTCCTGGTGTGTCATAAGTGAGCTGATTCGCAGATTTCACAATTCTTCCTGATCACCTAGGCATAGATGGCATTGGCACTGACATTTTAGCATTAGCATTCGGGTTAGCTGCTCCCAGCTCATTGTCCTGCAACAAGACAGCTTCTGAAGAAATGGGTACTTCTGCACTCTCTTGAGGTTCAGAATTGTCTGTATTAGTCATGCTTGAGATAGTACTTGCATTTTCTGGTTATTGAGTCTCACTTTCATCAGTAAGAGGTATTTCAACAAAATAAGAATCATCCAACACACTGTTAGCATCTTCAAGAATGGCAATACTTTCTTGTACAAGAACTAGTTCACTTGGCCTACTTGTGTCATTATCACTCTGAGATTCACTGGTCTGCTCGCCATCTTCCTGGTCTGAGTCCACCACTCCAATGTTAGATAACTCCACTGAACTAAGGGAGTCTGCTACTTCAGAGGCAACACTTTGCATATCACTTTCAGGAGGCACAGCAGCAGTTGAAAGAGCAGGATTGTCATAAACTACTGGATTGTTGGAGCTATTACTGAAAACAGAGGGATACATGCCTTGAAACAACTGAGCTAGCTCAAAAAATGGATAGTAAGCAACAACAAATTCCCTGTTATTATCTTCAGTGTCAGCATCACTGTCAACTAGGGCATTGCAGTGTGAAGGCTCTGGCTGTTGAACTGCAGGAGGCTGACTCAACTGTTTCTTATGAGCAGCAGATCTGGTGACAGGCCCAGTTTGTGTAACATCTTGAGGTGCAGTATCTATGACAATTTGCCTGATTGTCAGATGGTGATTCCTGTGTATTGTCTTTACAGCTCAATGATCTCCATCAGGGCACACTTGGTATACTGGTAAATCATTTAACTTGTGGATTACTATGTATGGTGTGTTACTCCAATGGTCAGCTATCTTATGCTTTCCTTGAAAACTAAGATTACTCATTAACACACAATCCACAGCCTTTAACTCTGAGGCTTTAACTCTTTTATCATGCAGAACTTTGTTAGCCAAATTTTTCTTTGCAGTCATGGTATAGACAAGCTGGTAGGTATGATTGAGTTGTGCTTTTAATTTCTTGACATACTGGAAATAATTGTCTGACTGGACTCCATCAGGTGAAACTCTGAAACAGACTTCAACAGGAAGGTGTGACTCTCTCCCGAACATGAGATGATAGGGTGAGAAACCTGTGGCATAATTTTTTGTGCAATTATAGGCATGTACAAGTGCTCTTATTTGCTGACTCCACCTTGGCTTGTCTTTAGGATGCAGAGTGCCAAGCATATCGAGCAAGGTTCTATTAAAACTTTCCAGCTTGCAGATGGCATGGAGTAGTTCAGGACTTTCTCACACCCCAAATAGACAAGAGCTCCTTAATAAGCCTGCTCCTGAAGTCTCTGCCTTGATCTTAATGGATTTTTTGTGGAGCACCGTAGTGACCAAAGATATTTTCTACAAGAACTTTTGCTACAGTGGCAGTCTTCTGGTCTCTGGTTAGATAGGCCTGAGCATATCTTGTAAAGTGATCCATCACTACAAGCACATTACCAATGTTATCTGAATCTGTCTCTAGGCTCAGGAACTCTATACATACAAGCTCCACTGGGGCACTGGTTGTTATTTTGACCAAGGGGGTGGTCCTCTGAGGTTGAGCCTTCCACTGGAGACATATACTACAAGTCTTGACATACTGATCAACATCTATGCCCATCTTGGGCCAGTAGAAATGTGCATGGGACAAGTCCAGAATTCTCTCACTACCTAAATGTTCCACATGGCCATGTAGAGCATTTAGCACAACATATTTAAATTTTGTGGGCAACACCAACTGTTTTTTTTTACAAATACCCTGTGACTGTCAGTTAGTTCTCTGTACAGGAGTTGTTCTCTTAACTTGAGTTTAGGCCCTTCTCAGAACAGCAAAGCAGTTTTGGGATCACTGGACTGCATTTTTGAGACATCTTCCCCATTTCTTAGGGCATTTACCACTGGTCTGATCATTGGATTGTGATATTGCTCTCTTTGATGGTCAGCTGCGGTTAACTACGGTAGAACACTGAGATCTAGGGCTGCAAAATTACAATAGGCAACTTCCAAGCAAATATCAAGAGGTCCCAAGCAGTCTGCTAGGCAATTCACAGTTTCAGTTGAGGGAGTTTCACCTCTGTCATACTTTTGACACAAAGCTTTGATGGAATGCTTTGGTATGTGTATCCACTCTTGACTGGAAACAGGTCTTCGTGACAAGACATCGGCATCAAAGTGGTTGAGGCCAGGTCAGCACTCCACTGCATATTCATAGGTTGATAAAGCCAAAAGCCATCAGTGTCCTCTAGCATCTAGCTCGGCAGAGGTTTGAACATAGGTTAACAGACTGTTGTCTGTTTTAACCAATACCTTGGCGCCATACAAGTATTCCTGAACCTGCTCCATGATGGCCCACATAAAAGCGAGAAACTCCAGTTTATGTACTGGATAATTTTTCTCTAATGGTGTCAGACTTCTGCTGGCATACACCACTGGGCACAGTCCTTCCATATATTCTTGGCAGAGCACAGTCCTGAGGCCCCTCAGGCTAGCATCCATGTGTAGCATATAAGGTCTGAATGGAGTCTCTTTTGCAGTACCTTTCTTGAACTTTTTATGAGTGGGAGGGTATTCTTGCATTATATTCAACAGTGGATGCACTACCTAGGTGTAGTCTCTGACAAAACAGCTATAGTAGCCGCAGAAACCCAGAAAATGTTGCAACTCTTTTAAGTTGTTTGGCTTTGATCAATTAGTCAGTGCTTCTACCTTTCTAGGATTGGTTTGGATGCCTTCTTAGAGTAAAATGTGATCTATATATTTCACCAAACTCTGGAAAAACTGACATTGTCAGTTGATAACTTTGAACCAAACTGTTCAAGTTTGTCCAATACATTGAATAGGTGAGCCTCATGTACTTCAAGGGTTTTGCCGAAAACAGTAACATCGTTGAGGTAGACTAAACATTTAGGAAGGTTCATGTCTCCTACAGCACACTACATTATTCTTGAAATGTGGCTAGTGCATCTGAAATGCCATGGGACAAGTGAAGAAACTCATAAAAACCTGAAGGAGAAATTAATGCTGTTTTCTCTCTGTCCTCTTGTGCCATCAAGATCTATTAGTACCTGCTTGAAAGATCAAGGGCTGAAAACCACTTACTTCCATTTAGGCAGTCCAATGCATCTTGTATGCAGGGCATAGTATATTGCTCCATCACAGTTCTTTTGTTAAGAGACCTGTAGTCTATGCACATGCATTCGGAGCCATTTGTTTTCCACACCACCATGACTGGATAGGTGCGTGAACTGCATGATTCCTGAATTATACGAGCTGCAAGCATTTCCTGCAGATGACATCTGATGTCATTGATGTCAGCAGTAGCTTGGCACCTGGGCCATTCTTGAAAAGGACTTTCATCATTTAAATGGGTATGAAGCTCAGTACCGGTAACACAGCCTACATCCCATTCCTTAAGAGAGAATACTTTGTTCCACTGCATCAGCTTCTGGCTGATTTTGCCTTTCCAACTACTTGGAATGGGTGATTCTCCAAAATCAAACATATCTGGTGACATCTCACCATCTTTTCCACTCAGCAGTTAGACAGCAGGGCAGCAGTATCCACACAGTAGACATTGGCCAAAGTGTATGGTTACCTCTGATGTCACGGTCTGTCATAATGGATTTGAATCCTCTTTGCATCAGTGTGAGCCTGAACAGGAAGCACACTAGGTTTAACCATAGGTCCCTCAGGTAGCTTTTCTTCTTCTGGGGCATCCAGTATTAATATCTTGTTAGTCACATCTTTACGTAGAGGTACCTCCTCACAGACAACACACAGAGCATTACGAGGAAGAACAAGAGTTGAGGGATCTTTTTTTCCAGACAAATCCCATGGGCTCATCTTTATCACTTTCTTCTGGGTGCATCTGCATTTTATGCATCTTCTGTACCATGTCATGGATATGTATCACTCTTCCTGTCTTTTGTGTTTGTCTTTCTTGACACATTTGGGCCAGATAGCCGAACATGTGTGTATTAGTGCCAATCAATACTAGAATTCCATCATACAGGCCAGATGGGGACACACAAGAGCTAAGGTCTCCACTGGATGTCCTACACCTGCCAGAGAGAAGGGGTAAGAAAGTCACAGTCGAAGAAATCCAAGATAGGGATATGATTTGTCACTAAACTCCCACACATGTAGTTCATCAAGGGGTTGTAAAGGATGGTCAGATAGTTGTTGATCATACCAGTCTTTAAATATTATTGTAACCTGAGATCCACTGTTTAATATGGCTCATGCCAGGCTGCCATCTATATGTACAGTAGTCTCCATAGATGGACCCACCATCTGTGTTCAGTCAGGAGGAGCATTATTGACAGGTGGCATAATGGCAGACCATCCAACATAAGGCTTGGAGGGAGGTTTAGACTGAGGCTTTAGGCCACTTTGTCTGACTTGGTTAAGCAGCTTGGTAGTTACTTTTCACAAATCTTCAGGAGAATGGCATAACCTTTTAGTATGCCCATTTTCCCCACAATGGTAGCAAAATACATTTGGTCTGGGGTTAGGAGTTCTAGCAGGATATACCACCTGTTTACAGCTGTCACAGGAGTCAGACTTGTATTTATTTTTAGTCCTAGACTCAGTGTCAGCCCCATGAGACTTTCTTCATGGTGAAGACTGGCAAGATGACTGGGCATAGTCTCTTACTAAGCCTCTTAGTTCCCTCATCTCTTGTAACATGTTGCCATCTGACCCACTCTCAGGGATATGAACACTGGCACTTTGACTGTGGGTTGAACTTTACTAGCAGCTTCAGTAGCCTGCTGGTTAGCAGTTTGTTTTTTAACCATGTCCATTGCTGTTTGTGCACTAGCTTTCAACTTCCTTAACTCTTTCAATAGCTCAGTAAGCTGATGGGCATCAAGGGTAGTGTTCTTTTCAGACTTCTCAGAGGCCAGGGAAGCTTGGGGGGCACCCACATAAGGGTCCCAAAATGTATCCTCATTTTCAGCTTCTCTGATCTCCTTCATGAGCCAGCAGTATGTAGGGGGATCATCTTTATGATCTTGAAACTTGAGTTTAATCATTAGTACACTGGAGTACTGGGCTGACCTGAGAATATGTTCCAGCCTCACTCTGCTTAAGTCACTGGCAAGTACTTCACCCTTGGGGTGTGCTCTCTCAAGGGGTCTTTCTAGTTGGGTCACATAGGTGGACAAATATTCATATTTGCACTGTTTAGCAGACTTGAATTTCCACATTAGGTTTTCCCCAGATTTAGTACTCCCAAATACACCCTCTAGTGCAGACAAATACTCATTGGCTGAAGCATCAGGGTTGGTGGACCTTAAGAATAAGATGGCTTCAAGTGCAGGGCCCCTTAAACTTTTCATAATTCTTTTTTGTTTCTCGCCTTCTGCACACTGCCACTCTTGGACCAGGTGGGATGCATAGTCCATCCAAGTCTCTAAGTCATCTTCATCCTGTGTAAAACGTGCCAGAAAACAGTCTAAACCTTTTGTAGAAGTCTAGATTTACTGATGGTACCAATATAGGGCAGGGTGAAGGTGGTGAAGGCACAGGTACAGGCAAGGGTACCTGAGAGGGGTTAGCAGGGGTAGTTCCCCCTGAACTTTCTGGGGCCCTTTTTAAATCCTCAAGTGTCTGTCCAACAGCTGCTAACACTTTTTTCTAGCTTTTCCTTTAACCCATCAGTTCTGAGTGACCTTCCAGGTGTGGATGCCCCACTATACATAGTGATCACTCTCCAACCCACTTCGGACTCCTCAGGAATAATAACAGGGGGCATCTTTTCCATATCTACAGGAACACTCCATTCAATCAAAGCCACTGCATTCTGAGCAAATAAATAAGCATTTCATCCCTGTACAGTGGCTTTACCCAGGCACTTAAATGTATTTACTATCTCCTCTATAGTAACTTTACTAGTACCCAGGGGGATATCCAATAGCATTAAAGCATGGTGAGGATCAATTTATTTGGCCTCACACCACCCCAACAAGTGGTACACAGCAATTTTGTGGGGTGGAATCTCAAATTTGGAACAAGGGATTTTTTCCATTTTCATACTAACATCCATATAAATAGAAGTTGTAATACTGAATTTTGTCCACTAGGGGGCAGTAATCCCATGGTGCCTCCACATGTGTACCCCTGATGCCATTATACCAAGGGCTACTACCCCTGCCTGCTTCCCTAACAGAAGGTTGAGGGGCCTGCATTCAGTGTTAACTTCTACTGAGGTCTCCCTATCCACAGTATACATACAATTATGGTGCCTCCACCGAGAGTAATGCTTATGTGGGTAACTAGCAAGACCTGTACAGATCTCTGGGAAGCTATAACCAACCACAATCCCACGTAGTGACCTTTTACCCTTAGTTCTACATCTGCAACACTTAACACTTAGAACACATGTCAATGCCAGCATTACTGATATGCTCATGTATAATCCACTTACCAGCAGGGTCTAGGCATCCGGCATTCACCTGCAACCCCTGTAAAAGATGGTTTTCAACACACACCTGCACTTGAATATACTTTGCACTGTGTCAATAACTTTAGACCAGGTAATTATTTGCTCACAGCCCAGTTTAACATTCAGCAATAAATCTGGTTTATTAAAGGGGCTTGAACAAGGGAAGGGCATGAATTTAGATTAATGATTACTTTACTGTAAAGAGACAGATTTAAGTTTTGGATAATCAATTAGCCCCTGATCTTCTCAGTCTTTGCAAATACTGGGTACTCAGAGAGGAAAACAGGCATGCCTGAACAATGCCATGGGGTGGTCAACATTGCATCTGGTTGAGGCCCTTGATGGAAAAAAGGTGATTAAACAATAGCAACTCACTTGTGAAATGATTAACTATTTGTAATTCCTGGTGAGATGGTCCAGTCATGTTTAAACGCCCTAAACTGGTAAAACAAATCAGAGGGTGCCATTAAAGAATTGATGTTTTGTTACAGGGAGCTACCCTGATTGTACTTTCTGTACCCTGATAGGATAATGCTGCAACTGGAAAAACAGAAGACCCTTCAGGATGTTGGTGGGGACCTGGGCTGACACGACTCACATCTGTGTCATGGCTTTTCCCTGTAGTTGGCCGCAACCTGTGTTATGTTGCTGCACAGGGGCTGAATCCCCAATGCTGGTCTCTCACCAGGATGATGGTTCTCATACAGGAGCAGTCTTTCTGAGCCATGGATGGAATGGGCCCAGTAGTTGAAATTTGCCTTAGTTACAGGTAGGCAACGTCTATTAACAGGCAGCCGATGGGCTGACTTAAGCAGCAATCTGGAACAACTGGCAAAAGCTCTCCTTTCTTCCAAACTGGGGTAAGAGACAAATGCCAAATTTACAGTCTCCAATGGCACTGGAGTCCTTAGACTGAGAAATCTACTCACAGTTCTATCAAATGCCCACTCCTCAGGCAAAATGGTTTCTCTGGTTTCAGTGTCTCTGAACTTGGTCAGAGCAATAAGACTGACATCTGCACTTCTAGGTTTCAGCAGTTTGAGGCCTTGCAGGGTGGCAGAGTGGGCCAAAAATCCCCATAACAGTTTTGGCTTCCCACAGGTTCCCAATTCTCATGGAGCTCAAGAAGATTCACTCTTTGTCTGCTTTTAGGCTGCCCTAAAGGGTTTAGGGTCTGCAGAGAAGGCAGTCAGGCCTTTCCCTGTGTGTCTCTCAGCCCACACTCAGGCTACATCCTTCTTGGTGGCTCAAGCTGAACTGCTTTCACACATGTTCCCTCTCTTGATGGCCCTGGCTGAACTAAACCTCTGTTTAAACAGTTCCAGCTTGAAGACCAGGATCTCTGCATTCCAGTTGGCTACCTTTGCTGTCAACCACAGTCTAATTGCCCCATTGGTTAATTTAGATGCCAAAAAGGAAAGTTCACAGTTTCTCCAACAAAGCATTGTAATTAGGACCCCTTGAGGACCCCTTAGTTCTGACTGGTCCATTTGCAGGAGTCCAGGACCAAAGATGGTGGCTCCCGTTGGAAAGTTCAATAATGGCAACACAAACAACTTATTTATTTAGTAACAGTAAAGTTTTAGAAATAAATATTTACAGAACACTGATGCGCTCACTCTACATTATAATTGACAGCAGAATTAAGTCAATTAGGGTTTTGCCTGGCTGGATGTGAGCTCTGTTACACTCGGACTCTGCCCAGGCTACTTACACTGCACTCTGACTGAAGCTCTTAAAGGGACTGCTTGGTGGCATGGCATGGCACACTCACACAGGACAATATTACATCACTGTACATAGATATCAGTTTCTTTACTGGATGTCTGCCAGGCAGTGGGCATCAGCGGAGCCCAAGGAGATACTTAAGGTAAGCCCCCTAATTTGGGATGGGAGCTACACTAACAAAGTTGGAGATGTATACTTCTGTAGTTTAAAATTTGCTGGGAAAATACTGCAACTTGCTAGTTGGAAAACATTTTTAAAAAAGTAATGGTAGTGTAATAGGTAATGCCACTAGAATTCCACTTACAAAATTTAACTTTCAAAGAGCACTTATCACCACTGTATCTGATAAGCCTATTTGAGCTGTTTGGAGTCCTCTACCTGTAGATTGATCCTGTGTGGCTGTTTTACTCCCCCCCCTTTTTACAGCTACATGGTGAAAGCCATGCTGACATACTGTAATTACATAACAGAAACACAGAAACATAGACATTAATGACAGATAAGGACCACAAGGCTCATCCAGTCTGCCCCTTTTTTCTACCTAATACAATATGCCATTGGCTTGTACTCTATCAATGGCCTGTCTATTCATACTCATTCGTATTGCTCCCTTATGCCTATCCCATACCTGTTTGAAGGGACTGTGGAATCACATGAGGGGATACCTAGACTGTGTTCTTCAACACTGAAATTGAAGTACATATAGTCCTGGCCATTCACCACAGTGCTGTTCACTTCCATCCCCGTGCACTATTTTGTAGCTCCATGCTTACTTCCAGTTCACTTCAAGGTTCAGAGCACTGCTTTTACTTTAAAATTAAATACTTTTGTTTCCAGTTCACTTTCATTTTCTGACTGATGGGGTGGGTGACTGACCAATTCCAATGGTCCCAACTACTTCTAAAAAATCAAAGCACTTTTAGGGCTCCCCAATATTGAGCAATTCCTATAGTATAGTACAGTGCTCCTTCACTATAATTAACAAATCTGAGCCCATCAGCAAAATTCATTATAGTGCTTCATTCATTATATTGAGGGATGCTGCTATTTAACTAACACATAGTAAAGTACTATACTGTATCAGTTTTGATATTTGCATATACAGTTTACACTTAATTTGATCATGAAATACTGTACATATTGCATCAGAATATTACTTAGTAATACTTATTCCTTGCTAATACATCCCCACCAGTACTTTTTCTCCCCTGACAATGGAAACACATTTTGAATAGCTCAGTGGGCACAGTGGGAGTACCGGAAGCTCAGTCTCAGTCTTGTCAATGGGAGCAGGGGCAGTGTTAGTGTAAACTGGAGCAGAGGGCACAAAATTATCCATGGTGGGTAATTGATTTACCTCCATATGGGCAAGATGGCAGTATGGGGAGTGGGTTTTTTGGAAGTGGCAGAATAGGAAGCAAGTTTGTTAACAAAGTGGCAGTATGAGAGAGGGTTTGTTTCAAGAGTAAAGAGCATGCCTGTGTCAGTTTTGGTAATTGCATGCCATGGTGTTTCCCCCTGTCATGACCCAATCTCCACAGTTTTTTTAAAGAAAACAATACCTGTTGATTCCTTACCAAATCTCATGACAGAGAAAGTGTTTAAAGATTTATACCTGAAACTGTTAAGTTTCTGATGGTATGTGGATTCCCAGGGCAGCACTCTGTTTCCCTGCCCCTTGAAAATTGAAGCACTTTCAGTGCTCCAGATATTGAGCAATTCCTACAGTATAGTACTGTACTGTGATTCCTCACTATAATGAACAAATCTTGGCCCATCAGCACAGTTCATTATAGTGCTTCAGTCATTATATCGAGGGATGCTGCTATTTAACTAACACATAGTAAAATACTCTACTGTATCAGTTTTGATAGTTGCATATACAGTTTACACTTAATTTGATCCTAATGCATACATACTGCAGCAGAATATTATTTAGTGATACTTGTTCCTGCTAATTTGTCCCACCAGTGCTTTTGCTCTCCTGACTATGGCAACACATTTTGTATAGCTTGGTTTGCATAGTGGCAGTAAGGGAAGCTCAGTCTCAGTCTTGTCAATGGGAGTAGGTGGAAACTGTTCTCTCCCTGGCACCTTCTGGCTTATATCCCTACTTCCTTCCCTCACTAAACTACAGGAATCCATTGTCTACTCCAGTCTCAGAGAATTCCTGTCAACCACTGACACTCTCTCTCTCCCTTCCAAGCTGGATTCAGGAGAAATCACTTCCACCATATCCTCCCTACTGCTGGTCTCAAACTCAGTCCTCTCAGGTATAGACCAGGGTCATATTACTGCAGCAATCTTTATAGACTTAGCAAAGGCATTTGACTCTTTATCCCACTCTCACCTTCTACACAAGCTAGTCTCTGCTTGCTTATCTGTCTCAACAGTAGACTGGTTCCACTCCTAGCTCTCTGGTTGGCAACAGTCAGTTCAGGTAGGAAACATCCTCTCATCCCCTCTCCCTATCCTAGCTGGAGTCCCCCAAGGTTCAGTGCTTGGCCCTATGCTATTTTCCATTTTCATAAATGACTGCTCCTCAGTCTGCACCAATACTCACAGCCACATGTATGTGGATAATGCTGTAATCTATACATCAGTACCATCCCCTAATGATGTACAACCCCCTCACCAGCATGACTTTAACAAAGTCCTGAGTTGGTTTCACACCAACCAACTCAGAGTTAACGCTAAAAACACCATCTCCATGGTTTTTGGTGCTAGGCCAAAGTTGGTACAGCTGCAGTCCCCCCCCCCCAGGTTTATCCACCCATGATGGCTTCCTCACTTCACCTATACCTTCTTTTAAATACCTAGGGGTCTGGTTAGATAGTCACCTGGATTTCACCACACACATTGATGCTATTTACTCCAGACTCCAGCCTAAGCTTGGAATCCTATTTCAGAACAACGACTGCCTCTCTCTCCAAATCAGTCCTGAATTATCCACTAAAATGGTACTGCCAGCTTTTAACTGTGCTGATGTAGTCTATGGAACAACACAATCCTTAGCTCCTTCTGCCAGTTTGCCACTAACTCTCCCTTCAGCACACACCACTGCTCTCCATACTCCTCTCTATCACTGCTCTTCCCTACCAGTGTATGAACCATTGTTTGGCCTTTACAGCCAAATACTGGTTTGGGACCCTTCTGTCCCATTTCTACTCCCTCCTATCCCCACAAACCCTCTTCATACCCCCTGCACTCCATTGACTCCCAGGCTTTCTCTCTGCCACATCTCAGCACCACTTCTGAACAATCAACTTTCTCATACTGTTTCCCTTACTACTGGAATCAGCTCTCCTCTTTCATCTGCTCATCCAGATCCCTCCTTGCCTTCCAGCACCTGCTAGGTCTCTCTCTAGTTCCATCATGCTCTTGCCCTTCCCAATCTTAAAATGTCCCCCCACCTCAAACTACAGTACCTAGTCCCTATCAGATCTGGAGTGAACCCTTTTGACTCAAACCACTCATTTAGCCTTACAGACTCATCTTTTGTCACCAAGAATTGATTAATTTGGTCTGAGCACTTTGCTTCCTGATAAAAATTACCACCAATTTTACACTACCAATTGAATGTAAATTTTGCCTTTTGTATTGTACTATAGTTGTTGTCTCAACCTTTTGTTGTATTTGTAACCTCCGTCCTCCATGGGTTGCACCTGAAACTGAGTCTCAGCTCAGTGTGCTTTTCCTGGTTACCAACTTTTAAATAAATAAATAAGTCATTTTCCAGTTTGCTGCTAGATCATGAGGAGGGGCCAACAGCAGTTAGCCACAACATCACTGCATGGATATAGGGATCTTGGTCTTTTGCTTACTACTGTGAACAGGGAGTTGAAAAGGCAGCTGATTCGCAAGTCTGAGAGAGACACTGAGTGGCTGGCAGACATTAGCTGGAGTAGGAGTGCCTGCTGTTCCATCCCCTCTCTCAATTGCACAGACAGACCACCTGTCTAAGCTGCTGCTGCTGCTGCCAGACCATCAGCTCCAACCCTATTGGTCCCCTTCCAGTCAGTCCCCACACTTCCTCATAGTTACTTGCTGATCAGCCAAAACCCCAAACACCAGCTCCCATCTAAACTCATTCCATCCCATCCCATATAATGCACAGTAAAAATGTTGCTGTGGTGACTGGAGTACTGATCTTCCTTGTTGACCCACACCATGTAGATTACTGTAATAAATAAATGAACAAATCCAAGTCAGGCCATCACCACGCTGCTTCTCCTTTTCCCCATGGAAAGCGGGGAGGGTTTGCATTTCTGCCACTTTGCCATGCTGTGCTAAGTTATGAGTGAGAGTCCCAAATGATGGTGTCTGTGCTCAGGAATGCACTGTTATACCCTGCCAGAGACAAAGTGATTTCTAAATAATTGGGCTGGCAGAATAGCCTAGAGGTTAGAGGAATGAGGTGTAAACAAGCTTGGTACATCCAGCAGACCAGAGCTGAGTTTGATTCTCACAACCTCTGCTTGCATACTGTGTGACTCTGAGCAAGTCTGTTAACTGCCCAGTGCTCCCAGGTCACCCTTGAAAACAGTCACTTGTGCCTAGTGGGCCTTACCTGGTTACCAAAGACTAAAAAAAAAGAAAAAAGAAAAATAGAGGACAGTTCCCTGAATGTGACAAAAAAGTGCTTTGCTGAAAGAAACATTATAACCTGTTAAAATCAATGTCTGAAATGTAAAACCTTTACTCTGACATGCACATTACCATCACTGCTAATGCATGTCCTCAGAATCATGACTGTACATTTCAAAACTTTGGTTTTAACAGGTTACAGTGTTCATTTTAGCACCACACTTAATTTGCAATGTTCAGGGAATGCTCCTCTATTTAGACATCACTTTGCATGCAACATGTTGGAAAATCAAAGTTCGTACATACATGACTTTATATGAACTGAGGCATCATGTTTGAAAGGCAGACACAGGCATGCACAGAAGGAGTGGATGGGAAGTGAACCAGTGGAGATTCAGTCAGGTGTGAGAACTACAGTATAGTACAAAATGTTAATAACACTCTAAATGAAGATACATATCAAGCAGGAACTAGATATTGCATTTCAATAATAAAAGTGCTTGCAGGTATTGTTTTTAAGAGGGGTCCCAAAAAATGAGTTAACAGCTGACAGTGTCCCTTTAAACCCTAAATGAAGTAGCAGCCATTGTGGATCTGACCAAACTTTGCTTCTCTTGGCTGCCTTGACTAGATGGTCTCAGTGGAACTGATTGTGTCCAAAATCCTCCCTGTTCTTCACAGTGACAAACTAACTTTTTTTCAATTTAATATGCTTTATTAAATTTTTAAAGAACAAATATACAGCATCAACCAGGAAAACACTATCAAGTTACATATCACAGAATAACAAAAACAAACCAGCACAAAAGGTCGGGAGCATGAACCTGACTATAGCAGGAAGTATATAAGACTATAACAGACAAAAACAACAATAAATAACAACCTCCCTCCACCCCAACAAAACTCTCAGCTCCCCCTTCTCCCCCCCAAAGCACAAAGACACGCAAAAGAATGGTAGCAGATGAAGAAGCAAAAAAGTGAAGATAAGTAAAAGTAGAGGCAAAAAGAAGAAAGAGAATGGGAGGAAGTTACCAACTCCCTCTCTCCCACACAGGGATAGGGGTCTATCCTCACCATTCGAGTGTGCCAGTCCTTCCTACTGAGCATGAGAGAGGGGCAGAAGGGCCACCAAGGGACCCTATCTCTCCATAAACCACTCCAGATGTGCCTGCTGGTGGGCAATGTGTTTCTCCATTTCAAGACCCTGGAGTATTTCCGCATGCCATTCCCTGAAGGAGGGGACTGAGTCATCTAACCAGTGCCTGACAATGATTAACTTAGCAAGAAACAAGATCAAGGACATAAAGGCCTGGTGGCAACTGATCATGTCCTCCAGGAAATGGCCCACTGTTCAAATCTGTGGGGTAAAATAATGGTCCAAGCTCAAAAGCAGATCTAAGGAGCTCTGGATTGCCTGCCAGAAGGGAGCCACTAAGGAGCAGTACCAGCGAATGTGTTTTAGAGTACCATCCAAACCTCCAACATGAATATAAGATAGGGATGCAGACCTACCCATCCTGTGGAGCCTGGAGGGCATAAAATATCAATTGTGGAGAATTTGAAATTGTAGGAAGTGAAAGAGGTCTTGCTTGTATATTTATACAGTTGCCGCCAAATCTTCCGCCACCTTCCGTCTTCCGGTGCAAGCCCTAGGTCTTGTTGCCAGTTGAAACAGCACCCATTAAGTCTTCTCAAGTCCCACTGCTGAAGAAAATCATAAAACCTAGAAATAGAGTTGTGTGGAGAGAAGAAGTATCTATGAGAGTTTGCAACAAATGACAAACTACCTTAAAAGATCTACACACTCTTACTTTGTTTTCCTTTTGGTCCTATCCAATTATTGTAGAAAACAATCTATTTCTTGGTGCCCTGGTCCAGGGGTATAGCCAGAGTTTGGGAAAAGTGTTTTTCACTAAGGGAATCTTATTATTTAGTTCTTGTACAAGCAAAGAAAAAAAAAGAAAATAAGAATATGAAACAAAAATGGAAGCAAGATAGCAGGGAGTATCTGGGCACCCAGAAAACCACCTTTGCAATGCATGTGTGGTTGTTTGTTTCAACACTATGTCTCTCAAAATGCCTCTAAATCCTGGACTTCCAAGTGCTGTACATTAGTAACTCAATCTAGTCACTTTTGATGGGTATGATTCTTAACCAGCTTTCATATCAGAATTGCTGTCCCCCCATGCTTCATTGCTCAAACTTGGAGTTTACTATTCTTGTATTTCCTAGCTCAGCTTTCCTTCCCTTGCTGAACCCATGCACCTAACTCCTGCCACTGGTGACCCTCGCACAAGCTACTTCCCTTACTCCTATCTTTTAAATACCCCTGACTGCTTTGTTCTTTCTCATGGCAAGTATGCCCTCTCTCTTCACAGAGCTGCAGCTCATACAGAGTATATTTTCCTTGTCAAAAATGCTCTCTTGCTGACCAGAAAAGAACCGTCACCAAAGTTATTGTTGGTTGTCAAATGTATGTCATTTTTGATCCTCTCAGGCATGAGGACCATGAGGAACTTAAAGAAGATCCCTCTTAGGGACATCTCCAATTCATACAATAATCTCCTTATGTCCACAGAACATGTACCCCCTAATACAAGACTAACAACAGTCAGTTCCTCCCCTGAAGCTGCAGTGCATGTCAATGGTTACACTCATTTTACTTGTATGGCAGGTAAGCAAATGACATCACCTACACTATTATTATTTTCTAGCAACGCCCTTCCAACTTCTTTCACAATGGAATTCCCCATGAATCTAATATTATTGCTATTCTCCCCAGCCTTTTCCTTTCTCCTCTATGGCATGACAGGTGTATGGCTTGACAACTTGCACATATATGTCTTCTATAACGTAATCACATTTAACAATATTCAAAAATAAAAAACTCTTGACAAGGTTGATTAGCTTGGCCATGACTCCCAAACAGGGAATTAGGTCCTGTGGCCCCTGTCTCATGGCAACTTGGAGAGAAGAATCTTTCAGAAAAATTCAACCCCTTCCCTTGCCCTTGTAGTATCACCCTAAGAGACTCCAAAGCCATTCACAGTTACAATGACTGCAAGAATTTCAGACTACCCCTACACTTGATTAGCTATTTGGTGGAAGTGTTAAACTCTGGGAAAAGCCTCTCAGGGAAAAATCAAGATAACTCCTCCCCAAACAATAATGCTGTCCTCCATATGAGGCAAAGGGTTCCTTAGTCTATTCTGGCCAACCTAGAATCCTGCTTTTACAATGGTGGGTACGTGTGAAATTCTCAACTGTAAAGTAAGATTGGGGGGAGGAGTCACAGGCCACAGCTCATGTTAACCCTTCATGCTTCTCCCCATCCAAATGTCCCATGCTGTGGGTGACCCTGGTGGTTCCTCTGCTGTGAGGTGGTGCCAGAGCATTCCCCACTCCTGGGGGAAGAATCATACCTGCATACCTAGAGACCAGGATTCTAAGAAGTTGTCAAAAGAAAATTGGCCTTCTGCTGTAAGGCTTTGCAGACTGATTATAGGCTACAGGGTAGGGATGTATAAAAGTTAGTTTTCCCAGCAGAATTAATGTGTAATTATGATTCCATAAAACTTTTCAGAAATATTGCCTGTAACAACATTTGTGTATTTTTTTTTCAGGTTTCTATGTTTAATTGTTATCATCAGTGAGACCTCTTGTAAGTATTTCAGATGAGAAAAAAACTGTCTGATAAATCTGTAGTTTCAAGTCACTGGAGCCAAGGCCTGAGGCAGTCAACTGTGGGTTGCTTGTGCAAACAGTAGAGTTCCTTTTAGCTAAATGGTAGATACTATTCAAAGAGGTGAGTTGCTTTCATAATCACAGGCTCTGTTCTGAGCATAAACAAAGCCATAGTAAGGGATACAGAATCTCCATGGACTTTAGCAGATAGGAAGACAAAATGGATGGACTTTAAAATCCCCCAAAACAGGGTCTGGAGTACCAGTTCAGTTTGGACCAGTTTTACAGACTGGAGGTTTCCCAGAACACAAAGGAAGTGTCTAATCTATGATGACAGAGTGACACACTTGATGTGTCATGGAGGGACGGGGAGCTGAAGGGTTTTGAGGACTTTCCAGACCCTAATAGAGTTTAGTTAGATTGGGATCCTGAACAGTTAACATTTAAGGTTTGAATTGGCCCTGATTCACCAAGCTGTCCTGTGTGGAAAGATATTTCTACTTTGGGGAAAATTAAAAAGTGCAGTTAGATTTTTCTGTTTTTTTACTACTGTTCAAAATATTTCTTTTCATCTCTGTAGAAGTACTGTCCCTCATAATCTTAGTGTAGTATCTTGTATTATATGTATAAATATCTTGATGTATTAAATATTTTTTAATACACTTCATGTTTTTGTGACTGAGTCCTTTGAGGTAGAGATAACTGGATTATAACTAGGGATGGGTGAACTGGCTCTGATGGAGCTCTGAATCCCCTAGAATATGGCTGACTCAGCTCTGACAGGGAAGAACAGAATCATTCATGGTTTGACCTGAACAGCCAAGTTTGCCCAGTTTGGAAGTGCAGTCCAGTCTGGAATAATGCTCTGACCACTATTACTGCAAGAAAAAAGGCAGGACAGAGTGCAGAAAGGTGCTGAAAATTATAAAAAAGGTTTTGTTTTTTCCCTGATCTCTGATGAAGATTCCCAAGTCCCTGGACCATCACATGACCAACAATGGCAAACACTCATGATCCTAGGGCACTGAAGGGAGCCAACCAATGAAGGTCTCTGTTCTGTGATAGACTTATGTTCCAGTCAATCCTTTGTGTCAGACACCTTAGGACATCCCTAGGAAATAGTGTGTCAACCGCATTTAGGACTTTGCATTCAATGGAGAGAGTTTTGTGTGCATGTGTGTGTGTTTGTGTACGTGTGTGTGTATTTAGACATTGCAGACTCCATGGTAAAAAAATGAAAAAACACCCATTTTTGTTAGTCAGAGAGTGAGAGAGATAGAGCAAGAGGGAGGAGAGTGAGAGAGAGAGAGAGAGAGACCAACTAATTCAACAGCAGACAACAGAAAAGTGCAGAAAATAAAAATATATATATATATTAAGGGGAATAGAGTCAGACAGGACAGAATAAGTTTGTTTAAAGGTCATAGTGCCTCAGTAATTTTGAGGGGGGCTCATAGTGCCGTACAGATTTTGAAGGGGGTGTCACTGATGTCTCAAACTCTCTGTTGTCCATCTCTGTGCTGACCTGAAATGTCATACTGCCATAGAATCTGTGTTTCCCATCTCTGTCCATGAAGTACTACTAAGTCATAGTGCCACACAGATTATGAAGGGGGTGTCACATGTCAGACTCTGTGTTGCCCAGCTCTGTGCCTGAACCTCTACTAGGTCATAGCACCATAGCATAGACTCTGTGTTGCACATCTCTATGCCTGAACTACAACTTGGTCATAAAGCCTTACAGATTGTGAAGGGGTGGGCACTTCTCATACTCTGCATTGCCCATCACTGTGTCTGAACTACTACTAGGTCATAGTGCCATAGTGTAAACTGTGTACTGTTCATCTCTGTGCCTGAACTACTACTAGGTCATGGTGCCATACAGATTCTGGAGAAGAGGTGTCCAGTCTCAGACTCTGTGTTGTTCATCTCTGTGCCTGAAGTACTACTAGGTCATATTGCTGTAGCATACACTATGGGATGCCCATCTTTGTGCCTTAACTACTACTAAGTCATAGTACCATACAGATAGTGAATGGGGGTGTCACATCTCAGATTCTGTTTTGCCCATCTCTGTGCCTGAACCACTACTAGATCATACTGCTGTAACATAGACTCTTTGTTACCCATCTATGTGTCTGAACTACTACTAGGTCATAGTGCCATGCAAATTGTGAAAGGGTGTCACATATTAGACTCTGTGTTGCCCATCTCTGTGCCTGACCTACGACTAGGTCATATAGTGCCTCACATATCTTAAGAAGGGAGTATCTCATCTCAGACTCTGTGTTGTCCATCTCTGCATCCAAACTAATACTGCTAAGTAAGAAATTAAGTTGGACCCCAAGCAATGGACACAGGAATGGCAATGACAACAGTCAATTTATTTTACTGATGTTGGCTGCTTGCTGACCTTGAAAAATGACACAAAATTACAGACACACATTTTTTAAAAGGTTATTTATTTTTTACACAGGGATCTAAAAGAATAATATTGCTGCATTTCTCATACTCAAATAGACTAAAACAGGTCTACAGTTCATCAGAGTAAATCAGAGTTAATTAGAACATTTTGGAACAAAATCAGAGTCAGAATCAGAATTGAGTCACAGCTGACACACTCATCCCTTATTACAACTGACAAAAACTGTGTTTCCATCTCTGAAGAGAAGGTTACAGTTACAATATTTTGTTTCTAAAGTGAGGTGTTCTCAGCTGTGATAGAGAGGGTGCATCTTTTGCCCTTTTGTAAATAACATTGTACTGAGTGGGCAGTGGCTCTGGAGGGATTCAGATCTGTAGATATCCTGAAGGAACATCTGTGCTGAGTGGTGGCAGCCACTGAAATATCCTTGCAGGCATTTGAAGGGTTTGAGAAAGCTGGTAACATTGTACAGACTGAGTCTGGATGAGACCATTGTGTTACAATCTGGAGATAGTGGTTGGGATCTGAAACAGTTTTGTTAGCATAAGGGTTATCTGTCCAGTCATGGGAATAGGATATACAAAAGGGGATTGTATAGTCCACTGGTGTTATTTCGAAATAAGCAAGAGTAGCTAGACAGAGGACACTTTGTCTGGGCCATATGAGAAATGTGCACTGCCAAACCTGCAGGAGCTATGCAGAAGGAGAGAACTGAGCTAAGTGGAAGGCTAAGCATTGGCAGAATTCATATACATGCTTGAATAAAGTGAGCAGGAAAGTGCTGCAAAAGTGGTCATTCATAGCCAAGGACATGAGATGGAGGCTAGGGTGAATGCAAGTAAGTTAGATCCTATGACTAAGGCAGCTGTGCAAGCAGACTTGGTACAAATGCTGGCACTGGAGCTCATCTTGTTAAGGTGAAGGCAGAACATGAAAGGCAAAATTGAAATGTGGATATGCAGAGGAGAAAGCTAGAAGCTGAGAAACAAGAAAAGCAGTGCCAACTGGGGGTGATCATATCAGATCACCATAAGGTTGGCAAGCAATCTGAGAATGCAGTAGGGAGGGCTGGGGGGATGCTGGGATGTATAAGGAGAGGCATCACCAGCAGAAAACAAGAAGTTATTATTCCCCCTGTACAGACAGTTGATGAGACCCCATCAGGAGTACTGCATCCAGTTCTGGAGACCCCATCTCTGCAAGGATATAGACAAGATGGAGGTAGTTCAGAGGAGGGCAATTAAAATGGTGCAGGGTCTGCAGGAGAAGCCATACAAGGAGAGACTAAAGGAACTTAATATGTATACCCTTAAGGAAAGGGGAGGACATAATAGAAATGTTTAACTACCTCAGTGGAATCAACAAAGTCCAAGAGGGTAGCATCTTTCAGAAAAAGAGATGTGCAAGAACAAGGGGACACAATTTGAAGATAGGAGGTGGCTCAGGGGCAATGTGAGGAAGTATTTTTTCACAGAGAGGGTGATGGACACATGGAACAGCCTTCCTGAGGAGGTAGTGTGGTCTAAAACTGTGGTAGAATTCAAGAATGCATGGGACAGACATAAGGCAATTTTTGTGGGGGGTAGGAAGAAATAGGCTGTTGGTTAAATAGGATCTGCAGCTTATCCTCTAGGTAGGGAAATGGGCAGATTAGGTGGGCCAAGTGGCCCTTATCTGCTGTCAAAGTCTATGTTTCTATGTTTCCAACATGAGATCCAGCTGAGGGAGCACAAGAGAGAAACAGAATGAGAGGATTGAGAAAGGCAATTACACCGAGTGTGAGAGGAGTGAGAAAACAAGTGTCAGTGAGAGCAAGAGGAATGAAAAAAACAGCATGAGGAACAAGAGAGGCAGTGCCAGCAAGATATCTAGCTGAATGAGGAGCATTAGAAAGAGCATGAACATGAGAAACAAATAGAGATTCTCTTCCTGAGGACATCACCGTAAACTGTGACCAATGGCATTAAGGGTTCATCCCAGAAAGCCAACATTTATTTTAAAAGGTTTCTCAGGTATTAAGAGGAGGATAATCTTGACTTGTTTCAAAGTTGTTTTAAGAGAATCAATGGTCAATTTGAATTGAGCAAAGCTTCTTGGATAACTCACCTATTACCACTGCTTAAAAGCAGGGCATTATAAGCTTTTGCCAGAATTCACAAAGAGGACTGCATGGACAATGATAAAAATGAAATAGACCTCACTAAAGTATTTTGCGTTACCTCCTGAGGCCTATAGGAGCGAATTTAAAGGGTTAAGAAAGACACCAGGAGATAGTTGTGATGAAATGTATGTGCAGCTAATTAACATGTCAGAACGATGGCTAGAGGGCACAAAAGCTCACTCTCTAGAGGAAATAAAAGATTTATTTCTTCAGGAACATTTCCTAAAAACTGTAACTGAAGAACTGAGAATATGGTTGTCGAATAGTACTCTGAACTCCGTGAGGGAGGCAGCTGAGTGGGATGATCAATTCATATCAAGCTGACCATCCTTTCATTACAAAGGTAATGGGGGAGGGACATCAAGTGGTTTTAAGGGGAACCTTAGGGGACAAACTAAAGGAAGACAGCCTTTGCATGATCAAAGAAGGAAGCCATCTTGTTTCAAAAGCAAGGAGACAGGTAAATGCAGGTGCTATATCTACCAGAAAGTGGGGCATTTGTCTTATGAGTGTCCACAATATGTGTAAAAAGGGGTTTGTGCAGAAGGGGAGGGTAGCTTGGGGAGCTCAGAGTAGACAGTGGCCTGTACACAGAGTGCAATGCCCTCTGACTCCACTGCATGCATAAAACTGGTGTTTGTAAATGGGATAGTGACCAAGGGATTGAAGGACACTGGACCCTCCATTTCTATGGTGAAGCAAGATTTGATTCAGGAGGAACAGATCATAGCTGGCCAGTTTTCTAGGATTAGAGGAGTGATATGTCCTGTAGTGTCTGTTGTAATTGCTTGGATCTTTCCAAGGGGTGAAGGTGGACAGGGCATACAGGAGGTACATGTTGTACCAGACATGCCCGTGAATGCAACCATCAGAAATGACTTCGATAGTATGGCCAATATTGTTTGTGTCACTACTCATAACAAGATGAGAAAATGGGCTCTGGAGGACACAGAATGGGTAGTGCATGAGGAAGCAACCCCTACATCAGTACAGTAGCAGATGTTGTAGCTGAAGAATGAGCTGGGAGCAGCACTTCTGAGGCACAGCTACAGACTTAGGATAGCCCACCTGTGGGCAGCTTTCTCAAAGAAGAGTGTGTTTTGGTGAAGATCAGACATACAGAATTAGGGAGAGCTCAGGAATCTCAACCATTCATGCAAACATTAAGGGAGTTAACCACCAGTGTGGAAAGTGACTCTCTGAGTTCTGAGAAAAGGGAGATGTACTGGAAGAATGGGCTGCTGTACCTTGAGTGGGTTCCTAGGGGAGGATTGGAGGAAGGGGCACTTCAGCAGACAGTGGTTCCTAGGGCATATAGGACTCAGCTTCTGGTCTTAGCCCATAGCATATCCTTTCATGAGCACATAGGGATCAGCTATACAAAAAGGCAGCTGACTAACAATTTTTTACTGGCCAAGAATGTTTTAAGATGTGACAAATTACTGCCAGGCTTGTCTGCTGTGCCAGAGGGTAGGAAAGGTTGTGGACAAGGTTAAGCTTTGACTCCCCTGTCTATTATCGAATAGCCATTTTGGCCAGTTGCTGTGTACATTTTGGGGCCACTCAATGCTCAAAGTAGCACCATCAAGCTATACAGTTTGGTGATCATAGATTACATGACAAGGTTCTCACAGGCAGTGTCTTTGTCCTTCATTGGAGCCGAGAAAGCAACTGATGAACTTCTGGGGAAATTTAACTAGGTGGGTTTCCCCAGGATATTCTGTCAGACCATGACAGCAACTTCATGCCTGATCTGATGGTTCATTTTGGTAACCAGTGATGATAGCGATTATAAATGAGTGACTGTAGAAACAGTCACTCATTTATAGTGCTATCATCATCAGCTACCCTGCAAGGGTAGCAATGCTATAGCAAGGAAAGTGACTGAAAGGGGAGGAATAGGGAGGTGTAGGGGAAGGATAGGACAGAGGGTTTGTATGGGTAGGGGATTCTGCTGCAGTCAAGCCAGCCCTGTAGTAGGGTGAGGGTGGTTAGCTACAGTGCAGCAGGCACTGGGTTTGGGACCTGCTGGGGGCGATTGTTTTGCCACTGCATGTGGCTCTCCATCCATGTTTTGCTCCCTGTTTGACATTCACCCCCCTGGAGTTAACAATCCTTAGTCATGGGGGTGCGGGGGTGAAGCCCTCAATGAGGGGGCATGGGGGGTGCAGTCCTTCCATAAAAACACTTAAAATAGCCGTAAGACAGGTTGCTTGGATTTGTAAATTGCCAAAATGCTTTTCGGCGATATACATTCACTATGATAGTGATCACTGTATTGCAATCACAATCATGACATGGAACCAATAGTTTTTAGATGAAGTGGGGGTAAGGCAGCTCAGAGTATCATCATATCACCCCCAAATTAACAGTCTGATTAAGCGATTCAGTTGGTCTCTTAACACCATGTCAAGGGCATTCACTGGCCAGCATGTGAGAGAGTGAGACAAGTACTTGCCCCATCTCTAATTCTTATATAAAAAAAGTCTCCCAGGAGTCTAATGTTCTCACCATTTGTGCTCCTGTTTGGCCATAGGGCAAGGGGACCCCTTGATTTGCTAATGGAGACTGGG
The DNA here is from genome assembly GCA_016271365.2 of Neoceratodus forsteri. NCBI lineage: Eukaryota > Metazoa > Chordata > Ceratodontiformes > Ceratodontidae > Neoceratodus > Neoceratodus forsteri. Next base: position 1,361,143,429 of record CM028130.1, on the reverse strand, counting down.
AGGATCAGCTTGCTCCTAAAGGGAAATCTTTTGTCAGTATGCCCTGTATTTCAGGTTATGACTCAAGGAGCTCATATTGTTTGCCCAGGAGCACTTAGCCACTACACAACAGAAGTAGAAGACATGTTATGACCATGGGGCCTGAGTCTAGGAGTTTAAAGTCGAGCAGTGGGTGATGGTTCTCATCCCTATCTAGCAAAACAAATTACAGCTGGCTTGGGAGGGGCCTTGCTCAGTGGTCAGGAGAGTGAATTATGTTAATTACATGGAGGAGCAACCTCACAGGAGGCAAAAAAATTGAGTCTGCCACAGAAACACAATGAAGCAATACCATGACTGGGACAAGATGATCTTGGCAATGTGCAGCTATTCAGAGAATGAAGCCAAAGTAGACTCACTGGTGGATCTCCTTTGTGTGGTTAAGAAAGAATCCCCACTGGGTGCTGTCACTCTATCAGAGCAACTGATATCAGCTCAAGCTTCTGAAATGCATGGTGTGCTGCATAGATTTGATAAAATGTTCATGGAGAAGACAGAGTATACCATGCTAGCAGAGCTCCACATGTATATATGGTCCCAAGTCCCCCTGAGAGAGCCACCCTACAGTCCCAGATGGGGTAAGACATGCCATAGAGGGAGAGATCAGGGAGATTCTGGCTCTCTGGGTGATCCTGTAGTCCTGTAATCCCTGGGCCTCCCTAGTGGTACTGATCCCCAACATGGATGGGACCATGAGGTTGTACATCAATTATCACAAGCTCAACACTTCCATGGAGTCAGATGCTTACCCAATGGGCAGCACAGATGAGGTCCTAACATGGTCAGGGGAGCCCTTCAAATATCCACCATAGAACTTTAACCAAGAGATTTAAAAGTTAGCATGCTCATTCTGCTTGTGGGTATCTGTGAACCTGCCAAACGTTACATGTACTTGTGAAATTTAAATACAAATTTAAGATATTTGCCTGCTTATACCTCAGCCATCTTGAATACTACAGTTCAGAAATGTTGCACCCACATGTACGTAGTATAGAAATGAAAATATACCACATTTTGGAAAATTTGAACTAGCAGTTTAAAAATTTGATTGAAATAACTGAAAATTAAATCGTGAAAACATTTCTCTAAACATTTATGGAATTATAATGATGCATTGGTTCCACTGAGAAAAGTTTAAATTTCACATAGCAATACCCTGTAATTTAAATCTATTATTTAAAAAGCCTGAAACAAAGAAAATCATCCACTGATGTCAGTTGCTGGTGCCCATGTTACTACTCACCCTCACTTGACCCTCCCCCTCACACCCTCCACCACCCACAAACATAACACTGATACTGGTAGTGCCCAATCTCCCAGTGTCATCATCTGAAATATAGAAAACCGTCCCTTGTCATTTTATTAATTTACTCTGTAAAACAGAAAACCATCCATCAATGTCTGTTGCACGGTTAGCCCCCTGACCAACCCTCTCACTCAGCACCCACCACTGCATCCATCCCCCAGCCATTACTTACCCACTGGGAGTCTGACACTGTAATCTTCTCTGGACCACAGGCAAATCTTCATTCTTCAAAGCTGGACTGAGGAATTCAGGTATGCAGGTCAAGGTATTTTAATGGGGTTTTGAACTTAGTGCATATCTTGGCCATTTTCAAATATTTTTGCTCCAAATTTTCATCATACCTTTTTTGGGACACCTTCTCATGAACAATTACAGTGAAATTAGGCAACTCTGTCCCAAAAGGTGTTTTCGTGGTCACTGCACAAATCACCTTTTTGGCAGGAGTTGACAGTTTTCTCTCCACTTGTTCATTAGGTCGGGTCATAAGAAGGCTTTGTTGAAAATCTGAGGAAAAAATATTAAAAAACATAATAAGTGGCAGAATTTCAGGGGAATTACAAGAGTCGATCCCATTTAACTGGAATAAAGACAGAGTCAGATACTTAGGTATTCAAATTCCAACAAAATTATCCCATCTATACCAGGTTAATTATGGTCTGTTGCAGAAGGCAGTCTTTGCTGATATAAATAGATGGCGTATGATGCCTTTTTCCTTCACTAACAGGATAGAGGTGGTGAAAATGAACATTCTCCCCCGATACTTGTTCCTGTTCACTAGTTTACCACTACCTTTCCCAAAAAAAGACTGGAAGGAGTTGAGACGGAAGCTCTCTCAATTCATTTGGGCAGGAAGACGGCCTAGGAAGCATTGGGAACTCCTCACGGAAAGCAGGGATAGATGGAGCAAAGGTGTACCAGATTTTTACAACTATTATAAGGCAGCTCAGATAGTGCCTATCCTTGATATGTTAAATCCAAGACAGACAGGAGGGTGGTGTCCTATGGAACTTAGGACACATCTAGTTATTCCCCTGCAGATGTTACCCTAGGTAGCAATGCCTTCAGACATCAAACAGGTTACAAATAAGTGGACAAAGCACACTCTCAAAGTGTGGCTGGATGTCAGAGAGTATTGGGGGTCTTTAACCCCGGTGTGGAGATATATTCCACTTAACTTCCTTCCTGGGTTTCCAGCTGTGCTTGGAGATAGCTGCTTTAAACAATGGCAGAGCAAAGGACTACGTTTTTTGACCCAGTTTTTTCAACAAAATATATAAAATCTTTTCAAGAGTTGCAAAGAGAATTTGGCATTCCCAGACATGACTTTTTTAGGTTCCTCCAGTGCCGCCACTATATTAACACGAGGACACAGCAACAGGCGGTTCTTTCAGACCCACCTGCCCCCATCCGAACTGTTTTTCAGAGGAGTTGTATGACAGACCCCAAAGGGTTTATATCATATGTATATAAAACACTACAGGAAAATATAGGTAAATTATTAACCCAACAGCTTGAACAGAGATGGGAGGAGGAATTAAAGCTGAAGCTATCAGAGGAGGAAAGGTCAGAGATCTAGTTGAGAATTTCGAAAACAACCACATCTCTGAGTTGGAAGGAATTTAGATGGAAGGTAGTGGTAAGGTATTTTATCACTCCAGTGATCTCGGTCCATTATACACAACTGACAACAAAGAATTGTTGGAGGGGATGTGGGGGGTTGGGCACACATGCTCATCTGTTTTGGGACTGCCCGCAGATAAGTAACTATTGAAGGTTAGTAACACAGGCTCGCTGGACTATTTTTCAAGGGGATTTTGTGGTTGATGGAGCTCATTTGGTGTTAGGTCTGGTACCAGAGGGGTTAAGATCCAATGGCCAAAAATATTTGTACTACATATTAGTGGCAGCAGCTCTAAAAGTGATTATGCAACATTGGTTACAGTCAAAACCTGTAACCCTCTCCATGTGGAGAGCTAATGTTATAAAAATCAAAGGCATGGAAGCTATAACTGCCCATCTAAGACTGGCCACAGAACAGTATAATGCAAAGTGGCTCCCTTACTACAATTATATTGAAAGTCTGGAGGGCACCCCGGTGTTAGAGCAATACCTTCTGTCCTGAGATAGTATACAGGAGGCATTGGCCTAACTTAAAAGGATGCGAGATTTGGGAATATCTAGAACCTGACTGGTTTACAAAAAAGGGGGGAAAGGGGGAAATAGAAAAGGGGACTCAAAAGGGAGGGGTGGAGAACTGAAAATGGAGAAGGGGAAAAGAAAAGGAAAAAAGGGGGAAAGAAAAAGGTAATGTAATGGTTGGATAAAAGAAATGAAATGAAATCACATCACTTGGTTTGGTTGAGATGTTTAAACTCTGGTTATTTAATAAGGATGACAACATAGCATATCTTAGATTAACAGTATGAATGAAACCTAAAAGAATAATGGATGTCATTTTATCAGTTTGGTATAGATGGCATGAAACAAAGGATGTAAATGAAGGGTAGGATGCAATTAGATCTTCCTCTTGCCCTTTCTCCTCTAATTTATTTGGGGGGGGGGAGGTGATGGGAGAAAAGGATTACCTTAGTGGTTTTTAAAATGAATGGCAATCACTCACTCTTTATTGTACTGTGATAAATATGGGGTATACAATTAGTAGGAAAGAGAATATGGTAATTGCTGAAAAATTATTTCTTTCTGAATACAAATGTATTAATCTGCTTCAATGGTGGATATACCCATATGTAAAATTGATTTTTTTAAGCTATCAATAAAAGTTTTATGAAAGTTCAAAAAAAAATATTAAAAAACAACAAAGTTATGAGCCTACCTTGAAATTTGCAAATGCAGGCTTGTAACTTAGGTAGTTTTCAATATTTTGACCCCAAATGTTAAACAAAGCCATTTCTTTACAGCACCTCATGAATGTGACAGTTGTCATTTTTCAAATACTTCTCAAAATGTGTTTTTGTGCCCCAAAAGATAATTTCTCAGTTGTTGCACAAAATCACCTTTTAGGCAGAAGTTGAAAATTTTCTCTCCACTTGTTTAAGAGGTGGTGTCATAAGAAGGCTATGTGGAAAATTTGGGGCAAAAATATTAAAAAAATAAGAAAAGTATGAGCCTACTTTGAAATGTATAAATACATGCATGTAACTTTGGTAATTTTCAATATTTTGTCCCTAAATTTTCAACATAGCCATTTCTTTACAACACCTCATGAATGTGACAGCTCTTATTTTTCAAATCCTGGCCAAAGTGTGTTTTCGTACCTGTGGCATGGAATTGTTTATTTTTGTTTATTGAATATAATCGGAATTACAAACCTTTGAGTCACAGACTCTTTTGCAAAGGCTCCACATCGGTTACATGGGGTGGAGAAAGACATATACAGAATTAGGACAAACAAAACAGGCAGTATATACATTTTCAGTACTGTCAAACACAGTACAGGTTTGCTCTTATTAAAACAGAGGGACAGATTAATCAACATTCTAGATATCCTATGTCAGAAACTAGTAGGGTGCAGGTACTTGGGGTCAAGAGAGGCCCTGTGTCAGTAGATGTGGGGTGCAAAAAATTAGCCACAGGTGCACTTAGCACTTTCAAGTATTAGAGCTTTGAGACCCGTTTTGAAAAGAGAGATGCTGAGGGTCTGAGGGAATGAAGTTTTGGTGGTACGGACTAACGTTTTGGTAGGGATTTGAAAATTTTCACCTACTGGGTTCATTAGGTAGGGCAGTAAGAAGATTATGCTGAAAATGAGGTGCATAAATATAGTAAAATGCCTAGGTTATTACTGAACATTACATTACTTCAGCATTCACTCATAACTTTGCTAATTTTCGATATTTTGACTCCAACCTTTCAACATAGCTATTTGTCCACACTACTTCATAAATGTGATATGACATTTTTAAAATCCTGGATGAGATGTGTTTTCACACCTTTTGTGCAAAATGACATTTTTGGAGAATATATTATAAATGGTACATGTCATGTCTATAAGGCAAATCCTTAAACAAGTATCTTGAAAATGTGGGGTTGCAATTGTAAAAAAACTAATTGTTTACCAAGCATCAAATGTTTGGCATTGAAAAATGCTTGTGTTTGTTTTTTTTTTTGCATTTAATGCAGGCTGCCAGGCACTGAAACACTGCTTAAAGCTATCTGCATCCTACTTCATGTTTTTGATTTCTTGTGCTGTGCCTACTTTCCCATAAAGCTTTATGTCATCTGAAAACAGACATTCATTACCTCACTATTCAGACACTTCCTTATATCACTAACAAAAAATGGACATTTGGAACAGCATCTTCAACTCCTAAGAAAAAGGGTCACAGTCAGTCTCAGTTACTTTAGCAAGGGTGAAAAAGAGTGGAAATGCCTCCTTTGCTACAGTCCAAAGGTTTATAGAGAGACATATGGCTGACAATAAAAAAGCTTGTGTCCCAGATCCCCATCTAACTGAGAACTCTTAGAAACATTTTAAACCATCCCAGCCCATTATATTCAGGCACATAGCGTAGCCCATGACTCAGCTCTTAGTTAGTGCAGTTACACAATATTTATGTACTGGTCCTGTGATTTCTGTGAAGGAGTTAATGAGTTATTGTTTTACACTTGCTTCCCCTTCTCAGCTTGTTCCTATCTCAAACAGATAGTTTCTCCCTGCTGCTTTTCCAGAGGTGTCAGTTTTCTTGTGCTCCTCCATAGCTTAAACTACTCACTTCCCCCCCCGGCTGATAGGTTGTTCAGAGTTTTTCCTATTTAGTGCTGCAAGGTCCTGGTCCAATATATCATAGTTATACCATGCATTAGTAACCATTATACCATGACTTCTTGGGGGCTGCTGCTTTGTGAATATGCAAGCAGTTCCACCGCAATTACCACACATCAGTAAATGCCAGAGGGGTGCAGTAGGAGAGGGGTGGCTACCCCAAGAAACTAGCAACATCCTGAAGCCACGTGACTCTAGTGCCAAACAAACCCACTGTCCTCATGAAAGCTATATGTTTCACATAGCTACTTTACTGAAACAAGCATTTGTCAATGCCGAATGTTGTCTCTCTGGCATTGGCATTGGTAGTGCCAGAGTTGAAGATGCATAATAGGAATGGCAGTGAAGTATTGAAGTGATGCCAACCCCACCCCCACCCTGTAGAGACTGACAGGCATTGAGGTGTGCCTTTGGTTTGTCAGCTATAACGCTCATGCCATTGTACCTCGCCCTACCTTGTAGACAGTGACAAGTGTCGTGGTGTGCTTTGGGGTCTTTGGGTGTTATACTTACCCCATTACATAAGGAAATACACTGAGGTGGGTGCAGTATAGGAGAATGAGGAGAACTTTGTGGCCGAACAGTGCAAGGCACACCACGATGGTGGTCACTGGCTGCATGGTGGGGGTTGGGGTGGAATGCATGAGCATTACAGCTGATGATCCCATGTCACACCCCTATGCCTGTCAGTCTCTACATGGTGGGGTGTTACAGTTGGAAACCCTAACACCGCAGGCATGTGTTGGTATTTTCACTCCAAATTATCAACATGGGCTGTTTGTGAACCCACCTCATGACAAGTAACACTATCAGTTTGTTAGCTGAAAGGTCATTTTGCACAGAGGGTATGCCATTTGGTGACACAGGGATGAAAACACATTTTGGGCAGGATGTGGAAAATGACATTTATATTGTTCATGAGGAGGTGTAAAAAAATGGCAAAGTTGAAAATCTGGAATGAAAATATGAAAAATCAGTGAAGTCATGAGCATGCATAGAAACTATGCAACACACATCCATAACCCAACTATTTTTTGGAATTTTCTAGCCACATTTTCAACATAGGCATTTTGGGACCTTGCCTCATGAACAGTGGCACTGTGATTTTGTTAATCAGTCTCAAAAGTTGATTTCTCATAGCGATCATGCCATTGTGCGCCACAGGTGTGGAAACACATTTTGGGCAGGCTGTGAAATATGACAGCTGTACTGTTGATAAGGAGGTGCGAAAAAATGCCAGTGTTGAAAATCTGGCATGAAAATATTGCAAAGTTGTGACGTTACAAGGGTGCGTGGAAACTACACAACACACGCTTGTAACACAGTCATTTTATAGACTTTCAGCACCAAATTTTCAACATAGGCATTCTAGGACCTCTGCTCATGAACAGTGTCACCATCATTTTCTCAAACTGTCCCAAAAACTGATTTCACACAGCGACCACACTTTCTGCGCTGGACATGCGAAAACACATTTCGGCCAGGATATGTAAACTACAGCTGTACGGTTCATAAGGAGGTGTGGAAAAATGGCAGTTTTGAAAATATGGAGTGAAAATATTACAAATTCACAAAGTTATGAGCAAGCGTGGAAACGGCACAATGCATGCTTGTAAAACAGTCAGTTTTTTGATTGTTTTCACCAAATTTGCAACATAGGCTTTTTGAGAGACCCGCTCATGAACAGTGGCACTGTCATTTTATTACTCAGTCCCAAAAGGTGATTCCATGCAGTGACTGCAAAATCACCTTTTGGGACAGAAAAACACCATGACAGTGACTGAATTTATGAGGATGGGTCCCAATAACCCCATGTTGAAAATTTGGTGCAAAAAGTCTAAACAATGGCTGAGATATGCACCAAAGTTGAAAAAACCCTATTTTTGCCATTATGCAGCTTACTGGCATTTCTTCAGTTCATGGTCAGCTTTGAAGAGGGCAGACATGTTCCCTGTCCACCAAAGATCATCGCTCTGGACTTCAGAGATAAGTATGGGGTGATGGTGTGTGTAGAGGCAGGGTGCACAGAGGTGAGTGTGAGTTGTGGGAGGGGGCAGGGAGACCACGAGAGCCTGTTTTCTTCTTTCACAGGGGTAAAAAAAAACATCTCGGGATGGTTTTTCTTTTCCAGGGCATTTGGCACACTGGGGTGTGCTCCCAGTGTGCCACCTAATTATTTTTTTTGGGGGATGCTGTAGTAGACAGGGGTTTGGGCATCTCCCTCAGCACATGACCAATGGGGGGGGTGCATGATGCCGATTGGGAGTGGGCTCCCCCATCGGCACATACAGTGTATCAGGGCATGCTGACAGGGGAATTGGGCACCCCCAAAGTCGGCATTATGGCAGGCAGTGTGCCACCATGTTTTTACATTTTCACCAGGGCAAGCACGTCGGGAGGTGCCGCTGTGTATGACGAGCTTTGCTCACATTGCAGTGGACCTTTCATTAGATGTGCTCACCACATTATGTCTTTATTGAGTGGTGCCAGCATGCAGGCTTGTTGGGGAATGAGGGACGCACCTACTGATGCGTGCACTGCATTCGCTCAACAGTGACTACACCTCCAAATCTGCTAATACTGCATATGTTGGCTGTGCATGCACGAGCCAACGCAAAAAAAGCTAAACATGAACAAGTGCTGCCAGACAAACTGTGGGACCACAAACCCTAGTGCTTCACCATTCAGGCTTCATCAGGGGGCAGAGACAACTACTGTACACAAACAAACATTTTAAACAGCCTTCTCATTAATAAAACAATTAATTCTAAAACCAGATACAAATTCACTAAAACTGATAAACAGTTTGTTAAATACATACACCAATGCAGTCTGTGTAACCATAATAAAATGTATACTATAAGCAAGATGATCCTGGCAAGAGTCCATAGCGCAATAACAGCAGTTTTCACAATTCAATAATTAAAATTCTATCACTAATAAACTTAAAACTGAGCCAGCCTGGTGGGACTGAGGGTTGAGGCACTGGATGCCACACCTCACGCCATGCCGGCGACACGGGTTTGGAAATGGACTTAGGTTGTTCAGGGGTCAGCTGGGGGAGGAATGGATTGAACATCCAGGGGACTGCTCTCCTTCCTCGGGGAAGGGAGTTGGCACTCTGTTCTGTTGACTGACACCCAGCAGTGGCTGGGTGTCAGTTCAGATGTGAACACAAAAGGGGTTGGTCCATGCCCAGGGTGATTGGCTGCCTCCATGGAGGCGGAGGCAGATGCCCCACCCATTGCACAGGAATAGGGTGCAGGAGAAACATGGAGGCATAAATGGGACCTGGCAGGACCTGTGATGGCCTGATCACTTTTGTGTGGCTGCCCCCCCATTCTGGATTGTTGTGCTCTGGGGGGGTAAATAACCGTGACTCCTCACTCCTGGCCCCACTATGAGGGAAGGGAACCATTGGGGAAATACAGTGGGAGCCAAGCAGAAGCAGTCAGTGGGGCCGGAGGTACATACCTCTCTGAAGGAGGCTTTGTAGCCCCTGTCGGGTCTGCCAAGGTGCAGAAAAACTGTCCAATAAAAAAAAAACTTAAAACCCATATTCTGCAATCAACCATTAATTTTAAAACATCCTGTTCCCTGGTGATCTGCAGAAATTATCTGTGACTCATCTAGATAAATTACAACAGAACACTTTGAAATCCTGAGCTCTGAGAAGGACTTTGGAACAAAAAGGAAAAAATCACAAAAGATCCAAAAACAGAGGTGCAACGCTACATTTGCAAATTTTATGTCTGAATGAATATTCTGTAAGATTATATTATATACATTCTGCAACATAAACAGGGGGCCAAAATTTGTTATGAGAGTTAAAGGGAGGGGGTTGGGGAAATATAACTTCTAAAAGTCAGAAAGCACTGAGAGTAGGATCATAAAAGAAGATGGGGAAGAAAATAGGGGAAGCAGTAATACTAGGGAGGACAAACAGAGGAGGTATAACCAATGACAGAGGTAAAACACTAAACAAACATGTTACAAAAATTGGTAATGGGAGAATAATAGATGAGGACCAATACTTTCAAAATATACTGACAGTTGGCTGTATATTATTAGGTCCCAATGCTCATGTATTCTCCTAGGATTTAATGTGTGGTGCTTGTATGCCTAAAAGCTCTCCCTCCTGAGAAATAAATTGAATCCGAGCTATGAATGATTTCTGCAGATCATCAGGGAATAAAATGTTTTAAAATTAATGGTTGATCACAGACTTTGGGTTTCAAGTTCATCAGTGATGCTTTCTTAAGTTTTGAACTGTGAAAATTTCAGTTATTATGCTATGGACTTTAGCTAGAATCATCTTGCTTGTAGTATACATGTTATTATGGTTAAACAACACAGACTGCACTGGAGTGTGTATATACAGTAATAACCTGATTATAAGTTTTGGTGACTTTGTCTCTGGTTTTAGAAATAATTGTTTAATTAATGAGGGGGCTATTAAAAATATTGGCTTGTGCAGTAGTATCTTCCCCCGATGGAAGTCTTAACAGTGAAGCATAGGGGTTTACGGTGCCATGATGGGTCTGGCAGCACTTCTTCACTTTTACTTTTTTCAATAAAACAGCAGTGTGTTTGGCATTGGAATGTAGTGGCTTCATGACTTTGTGAATATGCAAGCTGGTTGCTGGCTGCCATTTCAGGTGTTCAGTCAGCTTGAGCTAGTACTGTAGTGTAAAGTGAATCATTTACGCACCTTCTGAGTAGATAACTGTTCTAGCCATTGATTAAGGAGAGGGGAAGGACCCTAGGGGAGCACTCAACAAGCTACAGAGAAATGTTTTAACCACAAATTCAGATTAGATTAGTTGGAGTTATTCTTCTAAAGCCTTTTCGCTCATTGTGCAGGGACCATTGAATGCTCAGCTACACTCTCCTCCATTGCTTTTTCACTAATTTTATGAAGTCCTTGGCCTTTTGGACTGAAGACAATACTCTCTGTTGTCCTTGTGGCTTAGTTATTTTGAGTTTTGATGGGTATGTGTTGGTACTGCTTTACACATCCCAATCACCAGATCCTAGCTTTGATATAGTTACATTTCTGCCTCTCCCATTGTAGTTCTCTGCTATAGACCAGGAATATGAGCACTCTGACTTTATTTTCTTATTTTATTTATTATTACAAGGAGACAACACCTTTGAGTTAAAAGCTCATATACAAAGGTTCTGCATCAATACAGAAAACAGCAAAGACATGCAAGGAATACATAGTCAAAGCTAGATTAACAACAATTATAACTAGGCAGAATTCAATACCTAGAAGTACCAATGTCATTAGGCATATCAATAATAATAACAAACAATTTCAATACCTGGAGGAGCAGGGGAGAGTGGAGGACAGAGAGGATTAAGGGGAGGGAAAGGAGGGGTGGAGGAGAGTGGGGGAAGCAGTCATAGAGGCCTTGTCTAGGGGAAGGGTAGTGGTGGGGAGGGGGAGATTACAAGCTAAACCCATGTCACACTTAGAGTTGCTGGATGCCAGGTGGGCCTTTAGCAAAGATTTGAAGTGGACAATTTTTGTGCACAGGACAGGAGGTCTGTGCTGAGAGAGTTCAGCCATTTAGGAGCCCTATAATCAAAGGAACACTGCTCTTGTGTCTTCCAGCAGAAAGGTACATTTGGTGTCTGACGACTAACATTTCTGGTGTTCCTTGAACTTAAGTTGGGGCACAGGACACCTTTGACCCCCAGGGTGGTAAGTTACTGGGTAGCCTTTTTAGCAAGAAAGCAGACTTGGTATTGAACTCTGTTATCTAAGTTGAGCCATCCAATGGGGGAGTAAAGCTCACAAGTGTGGGTCAGACGGTGAGCCTGTAATATCAGCCTACAGGCCTTGTTGAGGGCAACCCTGATTCTATTTATGGTAGAATCAGTCGCTGCACTATAAACCACTAACCCATAGTCGATAATCGATGTGACAGAGTTGGTCACTGCTAGTCTGAGTGCCTTATCAGTAAGATAGTGCTTATGCTTGTACAGCAGGCAAATTCTGGAGATGACAGTCTTTGCAACCACCTCAATGTGGTGCAAGAAGGAAATGGTGCTGTCAAGGGTAACCTTGAGATATTTAAAGGAGTGAACCATTTCCAGTGTTTTATATTTGGGTGTTACAGATTTGTAATTGATAGGTTTTGTGCCAGTTCTGGGGTGATGCAAAAAGCATGGATTTGTTCTTCATATAGTTGAGGAGAAGCTTGTGGTTCAGGAACCAAGTCTCCATGGTAGAGAAGCAGGACTACAATTGTTCTTCAACTGCAGCAGGGTTGAACTGACTGGTGAACAATACCGCATCATCAGAGTACAGGAGAACTTGGCCCAGGCGAGCCAGGGGGAGGCTATTTAGAAATAGGCTGAACAGTAAAGTACCCATGATAGAGCCTTGTGGACCCCCATTAAGATCAGACAGTCTTCAGAGTAGACAGTGAGGATTTTTACTTGTTGGGACCAACCAGTGAGATAGCTCCTGAACCATCCAACTCCTACTGGGGAGAGACTGCTGTGAGAGAGATGATGGAGAAGCAGCTCATGGTTGACAGAATCAAAGGCCTTAGTTAAGTCAATATAAGTTGCTCCAACTAAGTGCCCCTGGTCAAAGGCTTCATGTATGAAACTATTATACTTGGTCAAGGCAATAGTGGTGCTCTGCTGTTTCCAGAAGCTGTGTTGTTCCTTACATTGAAGCTGGTACTTATTAAGGTGGTCCACAAGCTGGTCACTGACAATCTTTTCTAGAGCTTTGGAAAGTGGAGGGAGAATTAATGTAGGCCAGTAGTTTGAGTGGATGGTATGGTCACCACTTTTGAAGAAAGGAGTGGCCACTGCTTGTTTCCAGATCCTGGGGAATTTGGCTGTGATGAGTGATAGATTAAGGACATGGGTTAATGGGCATAGTATCTCATCCAAGGTGAGGGCTATTAGCCAGGGGCGTAGTTTGCTTTTTTTACAGGGGGAGCAAAGAATGCTAAAAGTCCTGCTTTTCATAGTAAATCCCAAATCAATAGGCCAGAGGTCTGGGGGCTGCCAAGGCCCCCAGAAGCTATAAGGTTTTCGATGAATTCTGGTGCATTTTGAGGGTCATTTTGACACCATCTAGCTACTTTTCACACCTTCTTTGCCTTGTTACAAGCAACCAATATTCATATCAAAATAAGTAGCTTTTTGTTTTCTTGAAAAAATTGTCAACACTAAAGCAACTTCTTGATCAGTATCAAGGAGCAGAAATCATCCCTTATCCAGAAAATTCAGCCATAAATATTTACTTTGGTAACCATATTGCACATCACTTAGGAATTACACTTGCTGTTAAAATAAAACACAGGATAGGGGAAGGGACCATTTTGCAGATGAGATCCCTATGCAGCAGCAACCAAACAGTCCCAAAAACAATGGTGCATAAAACAAACCCATTTATACTGATAATGGTCAATCCAAAAGATGAACCACCTTGCGTGAACAAGAGTTTAAAACAGAGAATGACTGCTGTCCATCAGCACAAAACCCACAGCAAAAGGGATGTAAAAAGCCCTACTTGTGTCAGCAAATTCAGCACCAGCACAAGCATGGTCTGTGGGGAAATTAAAAAAGCTGAAGAGCTGTGCACACCAAGACTGTGCACACAATAGTGCCCCCAAACCACACCCCACCACCTACAACAGAAGGGAAGACAGTGCAAGAATACTAGACATGCCACCAATGGCTTAATCTGGTTCAATGTATGTCAGTTCTCAGCTGGCATCCATCACCCCTCCCAGAGAGGTGCTGTATGCAAGTTGAGGGCCCTCCACGGGAATAAGGCTAACAGACAGAATTGTTTAGTCCTCCTTTCCCAGTGAATAATGAATGCTACAAAGATTCAGTCAAATCTGGGAAAACAATGAGTGGAATATGCAAGTTTTCTATAGTAAATGAACAGGTAGAGTGAAAGCCCGCAGCACAAAACTGGTAGGGCAGCAGAAGGCACAGCATGCAACAATGAATTTAAATGTCCATGCAAAAGGTGGTCAGGAAAATGGAAAGTAAAATTCAGTGTGGGGAAGTGCAAGGTTCTGCACCTGGGAGTCAGAAATCTAGGCCAGGAGTATACCCTGGGAGGAGACATGATTCAAGTCACAGAGGGTGAGAGGGACCTCGGAGTAGTGGTAGATGTCAAAATGAACAACTCAAAGACCTCTAGGAGGGCAGCGGCAAGGGCAAATAGGATGCTGGGATGCATTGCCAGGGGGATTACCTCCAGAAAGGCGAAAGTGATCCTTCCACTGTACAACTGCTTGGTTAGGCCACACCTCAAGTATTGTGTACAATTTTGGAGACCACATTTAAAGAGGGACATTACACTCCTAGAAAGGGTCCAAAGGAAGGCAACCAAAATGATCTGGGGCCTAGGGGAGAGGAGGTATGAGGAAAGGCTCAGGGAGCTTGACATGTACACACTGAAGGAGAGGAGGGATGGAGGGACATGATAGAGGTCTTTAAGTACATGAAAGGGATCAATAAAGGAGGCCCAGTCAGGGTGCTCCAAAGGAAGGATGGTGGGGCAACAAGAGGTCACGGGTGTAAGCTGGAAGGTGGTAGGCTCAGAGGGAAGTGAAGGAGATGTTGTTTCACTTAAAGGGTGGTGGAGCCATGGAATGCACTGCTCAGGAAGCTGGTAGAAGTGGAGACTGTGACGGGTTTAAGAGGGGATGGGACAGGTACAGGGGGAGGGTAAATCTGACCAAGCCCATACAGGTCCCTGTATCCACAACCCCACACACACGACCGACCAGTGTCCCCAACTCCACTCACACACAACCAGTGTCCCCAACCCCCCACACACACAAACATAACCAGTGTCCCCAACCCCCCCCAAAAAAAATCATGGCTAGTCAGTAGTCACTATAACAATAGCCAGGTAGTACTACTATCCTTTCTTTAGGGTGCATGTTTCAGTGCAAGATTTGTTTCTAGTCTTGTAACGCTGTACAGGGGGACAACAAAATAAATACCCCCTTTGGTTGTGTTTGCTAGGCAATAGAGACAGAGAGAGCAAGGCCAAGGAATCCGTCTGTTTCACCCCTCCACAGTGGAGGATTGGAGAAATCGAAAAAGTGAAAGATTACCTTTACAGCCAGGTAAATGATGAGTGGTAAAATAACAGTGAGATGCATCCCTTGGCAGGTAAAGGATGAGGTGGAAATAACATTTTAACATTTACTTCTGTTTATATGCTAACACCCAGCCAGCAAGCATGGAATGCCCCCCTCCTAACCAACATGGACAGTCCTACCAGAAACCCAGCCAGAAAGCACAGTCCCCTCAAATACTCAGCTAGCAAACACAGACAACCCCCCCCACCAAAATGGATAGTTCCCACTAGACACCCAGTCAGCAATCACAGACAATCCTCCCAACTAAATCAACATGGATAGTCCCCGACACCCATCCAGCAAACACAGTCCCCCTTCCCACCAGACACCTGGCCAGTGAGCACAGAATGTCCCCCTCCCAACCAACATGGAAAGCCCCTTCCCACCAGCACAGACAGTCCCACCAGACACCCAGGCAGCCAGCAAACATGGATGGTCCCCCCAATGCTGCACCAAGGATAGTCCCTCCCGACACCCAGCTAGCAAACACGGAATATCCCCCTGCCCCACCAACATGAACAATCACACCCAGCTAGCAAACACAGGGAGTTTCCTTTCCCCACCAACATTGATAGTCCATCAAGACACCTGATCAGCAATCATGGATACCTCCCCCAATAAGCCAATACAGACAGTTCCACCCCAGACACCCGGCCAGCAAACACAGAGTCCCCCTTCCCCACCAAGCACCCTGCCAGCAAACATGGACAGTCCTCCCACCCCATCAACACAGAGAGTCCCCCCCAGACACCCAGCCAGCAAGCACGGAATGTCCCCTGCTCTACCAACATGGAAAGACCCCCCCAGACACCTGGCCAGGAAACAGACAGTCCCCTTTCCCACTAGACACCCAGCCGGCAAACATGGATAGCCCCCCCACCCCACCAACATGTCACAGTCCCCCTCCAGATACCTGGCCAGAAAGCATGGAACATCTCACTCTCCACCATTATGGACAGTCCATCCTCCCAGCCCCACCAAACAGACCGCCATCCCATCCACAAACACTAAACGCCCCAGCCTCAAACACTGACCATCCCCCAAGCCCCAGCAAACATAGACCCCCAGCATCAAACACTGACCATCTCTTCAGTGAGTCAGCCCCAAAACACAGACCATCCCCCAACCCCAGAAAACAGACCATCCCCCTGCCCCACCACAGACCATCCAGTGAGTTTCCCCAATGCACCTCACCACACCAGCACAAAGCCAGTGTCCCCACCCCACTAACATGGTCAGTGTCCACACCATAGCAAACAACAAATAGGCTCCCTGTCCCACACCACCAACATAGACAGCCTCTTCAGCAGCCAGCAAATACCCCCCCCAGAGACACATCCAGAAGCCACCCCTCATACATACTGACAGGCTGAATGACAGCAAAACTTCCACTGCCCCCAAGACACATGGTCATGCCCCCCAAAAGAGACGTTTCTGGCATGTGAATCATCATGGCATTAATTTCCAACAACCAGCTTGCAGCACGGTTACTTACCAAGTCAATAAGGGCACAGACAGAGCAGCATGCAGCAAGGCACAATAGGGCCAAGAAGGCAGGCCAGGTGGCTGCGTCTCTCTCTCTCTCTCTCCATAGTCCCGTTCCTCTCCCAATGAATTCCAACACCAACAAGACAGTAACTCCCCCCCCCGGACACCAGCATCGTGGGTCCTGCTCCTCCGCAGGGTGACAGGGTCTGTCTGGTGATGGAGACTCCTTGAGGATGCAAGCCTCTCGGGAATTGGGGGAGGCTCAGGCGGCAGTGTGGAAGTGCAGTTGCACTCAGTCTCACTGAGAGGCAGAGTAGTCAGGTGACTATTAAAACAAACCGGCGGGCTGGTCAAGGCAGGAGGAGAGGAGGAGCCGTGGTAACAGTAGACGACCGGCAGACACACCGGCGACGATCATCAAACAACGACCGCTGCTCAGCCTCCTTGAACAGCTCTCTCTCCCCAGTACCACATGATATGGATGCTGTGCTACTGCTGTTCCTTCGTGGATGGTGCAGGAGTCACGGAACAACCAAATGGCACCACTAACAGAGTACTGGTCACACAATGGCATCAGTCTGAAGCGCTCCCTGATTGGCTGCAACAGTATGCAGGCTGCTATGGTTGCAGCAGGCTTGTAGTCAACTGGGAAACGGGATCTTTTTTGAATGAGTCGAGGAGACATGTGCATGGCGTCTGGCACCTGGCAGCCCCCCTTCAAGGAAAGCAGCCAGTCCGGGCATGGCCCTGAGCACATGTTACAATAATAAAAAAAAAAAAGTGATAACCAGAAAATAGTGGCTCATTAAAAGTCCCGGTCTAATTTCTCAGGGAAGGCAGCTTGCCCAACCTGCCCCCCCCCCCGCAATCTACACCACTGCTATTAGCCTTAGGGCAAGAGAATCCCCACTTGACCTGGATTTCCCAACAGCCTTCAATAAGTACTTTCTGGCTGCAGCTAAGGAACAATTTTAAGATAAAAGGGAGGAGAAGGGTGCAAGTGGGTGTCTGCCTTGCACTCAGGGCACTGAAAGTCTTTGGAGTTTAGGAAGTCAGGAGGAAGTACCCCACTAAGATCCATAAAAGCCTTATTGAAGATGCTGGCAATCACAGTTGTATCCTGGATCAGTTTTCCCATCACATTAGGCACAGCAGGGGGACCTTTTCTAGGCTCGCCGGTTAAGGTCTTTATATTAACCCAGAAGGCTCATCAGTCACGCAAGGAGTTTTTAAGTTCCTGCTTAAAGTACTGACTCTTAGCAGTACGAGTGATAGAGGTGCATTTATTACGTACAGCTCTACAGTTCTGAGCGTTAGTACAGGAGCCAGTGCTTTTGGCTTTATGCCATAAGCTATCCCTTGACTTCATAAGCTCAGGAAGGGAGAGGGTGATCCAAGACTTGTTGGAACCCTTCACTAATCATTTTTTATACAGGGCATAGATATTGTGCTGTGACCATATCATTGGCAGAGTAGATGGTGGACCAGTTTTGGAGTCTTAGGTGGGTTTTTAGTGGGCCTACTTGCCCTGCCTTAAGGACTCTGGAGGTGATAGATTTGGGGGGTGTTTTAGAGGTCTTATTCATCCATGTACAGAGGATGGGGCAGTGATCACTTATACTATCCGGAAGAAAATTGGTACTAGTTATTCTTTCTGGGCAATTAGTAATCATCCAGTCAAGAAGAATGCTGGATCTGATGCAGTAATTTGTATGTGTGGGGGAGTCAACCAGTTGAGTTATGCAAATAGTGGAGATGGCATCCTTGTAAGATGTTGCCTCAGGGCCAACCAGTTGACATTAAAGTCCTCAAGAACTAGGGCCTACAGCTCCCATCTGAATTGGGCCATTGCTTCTAGCAGCCTGCAGCATAGCCTCCTTATCCTTGGTTTGTAGGAATTTAGCTAGGAAATGCCAATGCCAGTCTCCTGCTGTTGAATGGCTCCCCAATGTACGGTGGACTGCTCAACATTGCCAGTGTAGCTTGAGTCCTCTAGGCCCAGATGCAGTATGAATCACCTCCAAATAAAACCCTCAGTATCTCTCCCTTCCATGCCTTCATGGAGACCCACCGCTCAAATGTTTGAGCAGCAGGCTCTGTTCGTCTGATAACTAATATTTGCTTTAGCTGTTCCAGCATCTCCTTCAGATATGTTTGTGCTCTGTTCAGCTAAGCCAGCTGGTCTTCTGTGGCCACAGCCCTTCTCTGTGCCTTTGTTAACATTGTGACATGGGCAGCTGTTGTTTTACTGAGCCTCTATACTATGTTCTGGGTGTGGATCATTTGAGCACTGAGATTAGTAAAGTCTGCCTCATCTCCAGTAACATGTTAGTTACTAGACCTGTGTGAGTGGCTGTGTAGGGCTCTGATATGGCTCTCCATCTAAGCTGTGGCAACCATGCTGCTTCCTCTCACTGTTGTTTCTGGTGGCTATCACATTTTTCCATAGAGGAGCTTCTACACTACAATTAAAATTGTTTTTTTCTTCACCTTTGCAATGCTCATTGTTGGTATAACTGTTCTTTGCCTTCTCTCTTTTCTTGTACTCTCCCCTGCACCCCTGACCTTCCACTCCTTTTAGTTACTCAATGTCCCTGTCTGCCCACCAATCGCACCCTTCACTGCTGCTTTCTGCTACCTGGTTTACGGGGCTGTCACTATGCTTCTGGAGGGTCTGGCTAATCCCTTCTGGAGGCCCCCTTTCCTTAGGAGAAAGGAGGGGAATAGCATTCCTGGGGGGGTCCTCCGAGGTATGCAGGAGTAGGGTGGCAAGAGTGGTGTGCTAGGGGGACTGTAGCATGGGGGACTAGGCAACTGTCATTCAACAGGCCTAGATGGGTGCTTGTTTCCATTTTCTAGGCCCTTTCCCACACCCCAGTGGCATGCACCATGTCAATGCCCTGGAAGTGGAGCCCATTGAAGTGTGGCCACCCATGCCAGCAAGACTTTGCACACCACAAATTGTCACTGTCTGATCAGTGCTCCACAGTACCCTCCCCTATGAATAGAGTATCCACTTGGATGCTCTATCACCCTTCCTTTCAGACTCCTCTCCTTACCTCTGAGGCTCGGTGCCTGAATCTGAGTTGCCAGCATGCCAAGAGGATGTTCAACTAGTCAGTGCCATGGAGCCAGCTTGTGTCTTCTTTTTATTTATTACTCAGTGGATGCCTCTTATATTGCAGAGATTATAAGTACCCTGGGTGAGAGCAATGCCTTAAGCATCCACAATCGTTGCTGGCTCAGCCATGCCTGCTGTCCTATTTTCTTGATAAGCCACTTGCATGGCACTGAGTTAAAGTCTTAGCTATGGTATAGTGCTGTATGTCTACTGCCTTACTTTTTAATGCCATTATTATTATGTTAAACAATCTTTTTTGGGTTAATTTCGCATGATTTGCCTCTTGCAAATTTATACAAGTTCTTGTCTACAGGTAATTTCTTTTCCAAAATGTCCACCCTCTTTTTTGATTATGTTTTCCAATGACTTCACTATCAATTGATGTTAGACTTTCTGGCCAAGGATTGTGCTTTTTGTCAATCTTATCCAGGGGGATGGCACTTGCAGACTTACAATTAGCTGGGACCGCCACACTATGTAATAAATCAACTAAAAGAGTTGCCAGAGATGTTGTCAGTAAGCTTCCCAATAATGGTGAAAAACTATGAATATTGGCAGCTTTGACTCAGCTTGGATTTGGACCCCCTTTCTTCAGTTTAGCTTTGACACTTCGGACAAATATACTTTGAGTCTGTGGTATTGGGCTTAGTAGGTTACATATCAAGAAACTGTTACCCCTTAACCATTCCTTAAAACTCCAGTAAATATCAGCCTATTAAAC
The DNA here is from genome assembly GCA_016271365.2 of Neoceratodus forsteri. Taxonomy (NCBI): domain Eukaryota; kingdom Metazoa; phylum Chordata; order Ceratodontiformes; family Ceratodontidae; genus Neoceratodus; species Neoceratodus forsteri. The sequence goes on along the minus strand of CM028130.1, from coordinate 1,361,122,831 downwards.
CTCCCCAAATCCTCCAGTCAGAGTATTAGAAAAAATGTAGTCAACATCTGGCACACTACCAGGAGACAGAAATGTTTTTATAAGAAAGAATTCTGGGGAAGGAGGAGGATGGCAGGAAATGATCTGGGTGAGTGATGGGATCGTCATGGGACTAATTAACTAGCCAAATGCTGATGTGATCCTGAAGTGGGCCAAAAGTCTGATGGGCCAAGTCAATGGTAAAACTGCTGAATTTCAGCACATTCACCAAAAACAAATTTTGCATCAGATCATCCTTACTGCTCAACTCTTTTAGCACCCATATGTATATCTAATTTGGTCTTAGAAATGTGTTCTTGTTTAGTTCCTGAAGCCATTTCAGGACTTCACCTATTGATAAATGTTAAGAACTTCAATAATCAGAGTTTCTGGAGAACTGTAAAAGTAAAACAGTAGTGCCACTCTACAAGAGCAGAAGCAAGCAAGAGCCAGGAAACAACCGTCCAATTAGTCTAATTTCAGTGGTGGGAAAACTGATGAAGTCCCTACTGAAGGAAAGAATTGTTGCTTTTCTGGAGGAAAGTGGTCAGCTTGATACAAAACAACATGGTTTCACAACAGGGAGGTCCTGCCAGACAGACCTAGTAGATTTCTTTGAATGGGTCACCAGAACAGTGGATCAGGGTGGGGCAGTGGATGTGGTTTACCTGGACTTCAGTAAGGTGTTTGACTCAATTCAGCACAGGAGACTAGTCAATAAACTGGAGAACATGGGAGTCGGGCTTAAGGTAACAGACTGGGTCAGGAACTGGTTAAGTGGGAGAACACAGAGGCTATTAATAAATATATCTCTGTTAGAGGAGGATAGGGTGACTAGTGGGGTTCTGCTGGGCTCAGTTCTGGGGCCAATCCTCTTCAACATATTCATCGGTGACATTGCTGGTGAACTGAAAGGAAAGGTGTACCTGTTTGCTGATGACACCAAAACTGGCAACAGGTTTGACACACCAGAGGGGCAACAAAGCATGGAATCTGATCTCCAAAAGCTGGAGGAATGGTCAAGGATCTGGCAATTGAAATTCAATGCCAAAAAATGTAAAGTCATGCACCTGGGAAAACATAACCCATGGAAACTGTACTCGATGGGAGGGGAGCAGCTAGTGAATACAATGCTAGAATGACACCTGGGGGTTATCATATCAGTTGATCTCATGGTCAGCAAACAATGTGAGAAGGCAGCACTAAATGCTAGTGGCATCCTGGGATGCATAGGAAGGGGCATCACAAGCAGGAGGCATGAAGTGATTATGCCTCTGTATTGATCCCTGGTAAGACCCCACCTGGAATATTGTGTCCAGTTCTGGAGGCCACAGCTCAGGAGGTACATAGATAGGATGGATATTGTGCAGAGAAGAGCAACAAAGATGGTGCAGGGCTTGCACCATAAACTGTATAAAGCCAGACTCAGTGAACTCAATCTATACTCCCTAGGGCAGTGCAGGAATCAAGGGGACATGACAGAGACATTTAAATACCATAAAGGCAACAACAAGGTACAGGTGCAGAACTTCTTTCAGGTAAAAGTCTATAGGAGGACAAGATGGCATGACCTTCTCCTCAAGGGAAGTAGGTTCAGGAGCAATATGAGTAAATTCTTCTTCACAGAGCGCATTGTTGAACCATGGAACAGCCTGCTGGAGGGGGTGGTGGGGCCAAAGACAGTGGAGGAATTCAAGCAGGCATGGGACAGGCATTGTGGGATATTTAAGCAGGCAGCTAAGTGGAGGGGGTAGGAAAACAAGGGCAGACTTGATGGATCATAAAGTCCCCATCTGCCAACAACTTCTATGTTTCTATGTTTCTGAATGATGTATTCAGATGCAAATATGACACCTGATGTGATTTTGCTTGTGTTAGACATAGTTGTACAATTGTGTTAAGCATATTTGGTAAAACTCCCTGTAATCCTTATGTAAGCCACCCATCCCAAGTGCCTAGGGTATACCTGATGTTGAATTATGGGAGGGTTGTCCACAGCAGCAGAAACACCACTCAGATTCATTTAAAAAAGATATTATGAATACTGACTGTGATGACAGGTCAATAGCTGGAAGGGGATGCCATTCTTCAGTGCAGGGCTGCAATAAAACTTTTGGGTTAAGCACTAAACATACCAATGGGTTAAATAACTGAAGGTCCACAGCAGTTGCAGCTTCGAAACAGGGGCTCCCAATTTAATTAATAAAAAGGACAACTCCATGGCACCATTTCAAGTTTCTTAATTCCAAACTGTGGGGGTCTAAAGGAGTTAGTGTTGGCTACATGTGGCTGAGCTGGCCCCCACCTAATATCTCAGTCATTTGTCCCCTGGGATGAGATGACTGCTAAAAGATCAGAGCAGCATTATCTTTGGGCCTGGTGACCAACAGTACAGGCAGCAGCCGGAAGGCTCGCATTCCTCCCTTATGTGACTGTGCATATTCTCACTGGCATGATTCGACTTGAGGGGAATGAACAAAAACAAATCAGGACTGCCTCTCACCTTACCTTCTGTAATGACACTCCAAACAGGGCTCAGGATGTTGACTCCCACTCTAAAATAAGGGGCAGATGCCTCCACCACATGGCAAAAATCAGGTTGGTCCTCTTTGTTCTGGGTGCACACCATCTCTCTGGGCACAGACTGATTCCCACAGCACCTCTGTAGCTGTCAGGACTGGGCTGGCAATCATGCTTCAAGACAGACACTCTTACAATACAGGGCTGCATTCCACTTCCCATCCATGCTGTCTTTCTCAAATGGTCTGGGCAGTCAGTCACAGGTTCAAGACAGCTTTCCCCTCTCTCACTGCCTGTCCATCTCTGGCAAATATCAGCTGCAACATCACTGGAGGGAGAACAAAACTTTTACAGGCTTCACACCTGGGGCAGTCCACAACACAAATATGTTTTGGCTACTGAGTGTAAGTAAAACAAGAGACCATGCCCTCAAACATAGGGTGGGGCAGAATAAGAAGAAACATAAGACAACAATCCTCAACCCAGAGGGTAGTTAATATTTGTAAGAGGATATCCAGTGAGATTGTGAAAAATACTGCAGCCCTGTACATGCTCTCAAAGCAAGACTAGACAGATTTCTGACAGAGAGTGTATTGAGGAGTACTCTCTGTCATCAGTTTTGGTAATTATATATAGACTGAAATTCTATGGGCCATGCTTTAAAGGAGTTGGTTGTTCATAGAGATCATAGAGGATTCCTTCTTTAGCCAAAGTGTGAGAGGCAAATAGAGGGGAAACATTTTAGATATTATTATGTTCAATAAGGATATCATTCACATTAAAGTTGAAGATGCTATCGGTCAAAATGACCATAATTCTGTATGATTTATCATAGTGCTGGAGGTACAATATCGTAACTCCCACACCATGGCCCCTAAGATTAAAAAAATGGACAACACTAGAAGGAGATATAAAATAATTTATAAAAATACATAGGCAAAATAAAGTGGATGAACAATTAGTGGAGAGAAAAAATGTGGGCATTACAGGAGGCTTCCCAGGAGTGCAAGTATTTTAATACTGCATAACAAAGAAGCACAGGAAGCCAACTTTGTTTGATGGAGAGGTGAGGAAAGTAATCAGGAAAAAGGGCTATTATGAATTACAGTAGAAAGAGGAACAAACAAATGCTAACAGTGCTTTGTAAGGAATATTAGAGAACTGTAAACAAATCATTAGGAGGTCAAAGTCAAAAACTGAATTAAAGAAAACAGAGGGTGTTAAAGAAAATGATACGAGAGTCTTCAGTTATATTAAAATAAAGCAATAGTAAAAGATAACATTGAAAGGGTAATGAAGACTGGTGAGAGGGTGGGTGACTGAAAACTTGAGAGAAGTAAGATATTTATTTAAGCCCATCCTTTTTAAAACCACTTGCAGTATTTTAGATAGAATTAACTTTAGTTGATAATGCAATAAGTGTGTTTCAGTGAAATGACACTTACCATAGCTTTGTTCACACAATGGTTTCCAGAAAAAAATATTCAAAAATGTGCAAATGTATTTTGTCTTTTTTTTTCTGCTGTCAATAGCAACAAAGCCTGCCAAGAAGGGATTTCTTTTCCAATTATATAATTTCTGCCCCAGCTGACAAAAAAAGATAAATGCATCCTGGGTCTTCTAACTAGCACATACCAATTATAAAGCACTTGCAAAATAACCTTTACTCTTCTTTTCTCTGCCAGGCAATTATGGCATCCATTTACTTAAAACAAACAGCAAAATGTTTCATTCTAAAGGTACATCCTTGTAGGCCAAACAAAAAAGCTCTTAATCCCTCTATTGACTCACTTTATACAGACACAACAAAAGCAGCATGAAAAGCAGGTTATATCCCTTCTCTTTCTTTAAGCTGGCTACTGGCATCTTTCCCTGCATATTTATGCATTTCACATTGTGCTGACTGTTTGTTATAGACGGGCAGATTCTCTGCCAAATGGTACACTAGCTCTCTGTAAACCCTGATTACTTCTGAAAGCAAATTCCCATGTGATTGTGTATTTTGTGTTATTATTACAATAATAGTGTCATAATAATGCAGATATGTTTTATACTTTGCATTACAGTACACAATTGCAAGATTTACCCTGAGAAAAATATGAGCCTGAAAGTCTATCTACAAGAAATTCCCAGAGTTATGTTCAGTGTCTAACAGCTGTAACTGTTGTTGAGTAATGTCTCTGTTAAATATCACAGAATGTAACATTTCTAAGGTTTTATCTATGATTGTTTGAATTAATGTCCAGACGGTGCTGTTATTATTCGTTTGTCTGGAAGCAGAACATTATTGTAAACAGTACTACATAATATCCTGGCTTAAAAATAAACATTGTCATGCATTCATTCTTTCATTCATTCATTCATATGCAAGTGGCAGGTGAGACCATTTTACAAGAAATTTGACCATATTTACCAAACCATTATGTTCTCCTTAATGTGTTCATGTTTCAATGACCATGCTTCCATCATAATTTTTCATCTCATTTAATTCATTTAATTACATTTCAATTTATTTTTATTAGTTATACTGGAAACGCATGTGAGCATTGCTGCCCATTTACACAAGTGTCCAGTTACTAGGGCTGTGCGAATACCTTTTCCTGAATATTCAGCCAAATATTCGGTATTCGAGTCCCAAGTATTCGGTATTCATTATTTGGTATTCGGCCAGAAAAGGTGTTTTTTTAAGGAAACTTTAAAAAAGCACTTCAGCAACACCATTAATCACCATTCAACCTGGTATACCATATACACCCGAATGACACTTCAGCCACCAACATTGAGCTCTTACTAATGCAACACAAGCTTCATGTGGCACACTCAATCTACCACACTACACACATAGCACTCTGAAAACAATATCAAGTATTGCATTGGGTCAGTACTAGAGGGTGTTCATGGTCACAGACGTGGGGTAGAAGGTGCTTTTACCATGGTCATAGGAATAGTGATAGCAATGGCTGCAGTAGTGGTGACAACTGAAAGGGTGGCTGATGCAAGAATGGCACTGGTGGTGGTGGGAAGCACACTGAATGTGGATGTAGCAGCCATAGAGGTAGCAGTGGGAACACTGGTGGTGGTGTTTGCTGCTTCCTGCATAAATCATGTATGCTCTAATGCCCCCCCACTACTGCTGAGTTAGGATGTGACAGTGAACGTACAGATGGAGCAGGTGGTGACACTAGCAGTAGTAGTACTGCTAATGGTATTAGAGGTAGTAGTAGTACTATTACCAGTGCTACAAGAACTAAAATGCATGCTTGGGGAGAACAATATTTGAGCCCACCAAATAATGAGAGACACCTGTATGTCATTGTCTATGTAGTCTATCTCACCACCTTCTCTGGAATTGTATTATGTATCAATAATATACAGTGGAGCAAGACAAGATGCAATTCAGTACTTTGCAGTAAATGACATGACACAAAATATTGGGTCACTAGAGGGCTTAATTGCCATGAAATTACACTGCTCCTTGCAGCATACTGCAGCATTTTGCAGTAATTTTTCAAGATACGGCATTGCGTACTGTCTGGCATCACTGTATGAACTATGTTTTATAATCTTGATGCAGTTTATCATCCTTGGGTATGTTACTTGTGGATTGTTTTGTTACAAGGGCATCTCAGTCTCATTCATTTTAACTTAATTTATTTATGGTGTGTGTTTCTTTAAGGGTTGTATATTCATAGTGTGTTTGTATGTTCCTGACAAGCACCCTAACAAAGACCAAGTTCTGGTCAAAGCACCAGAGCTCTATTCGCATCCTCCAGCCTTAGCACAAACAAATGTATTGGCAACTTTATGCTCCACTGCTCTTAACTGTATTTTGTTTCTCCTCCCTCCCCCCCAGTGCTTCCTTTGTTCTACATAGATTGTTTGGGGGTTTGGCAGCCCAGGGACAACACTGGAAGTAATTGCCTGGATGTGCTGTACGTTTGTGGGTCTATCATCCTGTCCCTCACCACTTGGGGCCAGCGGTGCAGATGCTTTGCTGGGGCTGAACCAAGTATGTTTGCAAGATTGCTAAAGACATGATGGATCAGATCACTAGTGGTTACTGTGTAAAACACAAACTATTACTACGTAGTACCTCTGTGTGTGATACTTTACTTAGTGCTTGTGGAACTACAGTAATTCGCCAACCTTACCAGTTATACTGTATCTCAAAAAAGTAGCAGTAAAGAAAAACACTGCTACTAAGAAGGTTGAAGAAAAGGGCAACCTATTTAGTCAAACATGGAACTGAGCAAGGAACAGACAGATGACATACAATCAACTCAGTGTGACAAGCCTGCCCCACTAAGTGCAATGGTTTAATTAACAAAACAACAAGCAAACAAAAATGCATGTGCACAGCTGTGCACACACAAAGCACAGACTCGTGGCGAGTGATATATTTCATAAGCACAGGTTAATTGTGTGCAGTGGGCTGTAGAACTGGGAGGGGGAATCAGCCAACACACTCCTCATGTGTACAGGGCTCTATCACCTGAACTAGAGGACTGACAATAATAATTCAGTGAGTCAAGCCTGACTGGCTTAGAACTGAAGAAGTTTGTTTCAAAATCTGCATGCACACAGCTGTGCACACATGTGGCTCTGCCTCATGAAAAAATATATTAAGCATGCAGATGCAGAGTGAAGCCTCACAAAGTCAAATATTATGCACATATACAGCAAATCATAAGCAGTGACCTGCAGGAGGGGGAGTTATCAGACACCCTTAGCAGTCATGCAGAGAACCAAGCCTGGAACCACACAACAGCAAAAAAACTAAACATAAAAATAAAATGTGCTTCACCCCAAAAAAATCACACTGGAGCTATGTCAGACAGCTCAGCTGAGAAGGGGTGTTAGCAGACAGCCCTCCTAATCCCTGTAACTGAGTACAGCAATAAGGACAAAATACCTGTCAGAAAGTCAAACATAACTTTTCTGACACTGATCAAAAAAAACTATACTGACCCAAAAAAGCCTGAGAAGCAAAAATCTGTTTCTTTTTTAGCAAGTTTAAGGTCTCAGAAGTACTGCAGAGCAGCTCTCAGAAAATACTGTCTCTTGTCTTCTACCAGCTCAGAGTGAGGAAGTCACATGGTGTGCTTGCCTTTGAGCTCAAGAAACAGTTTTTGATTAGCCAACAAAGATCTGCGAGACTTGGAAATCTCACTGAATAGTAGTTCCCGAATAGTGGCCGAATAGTAAACTATTCGGAAAATGCATCCAAATATTTGGGAAGCCTACTATTCATGCTATTCGGAAAGTACTATTCAGCCCATGCACAGCCCTACCAGTTACATACAACAATCATGAGACATGGAATAGGTTAAAAAATTCACCTAACAGTGAGGGTTACTACAATGGTACATACAATCAGGATAATATAGACTAAATGGCAAACCATGAACTAGCCTTGGTGAATTAACCCCGCTGGTGTGGATGATTACCTTTCTAAATTATTAAAGGAACTGAAACAGTGGGTCTCTTGTAGAATTCTGCAATGCTGAGTAACTGAATATGGTCAGAAAAGAAGGAATTGTTGCTGATGGGCACTGTGTAAAAGATTTAATGTGAATATGTGTAATGTACTTTATACACAAATATAATATTCAAATAGTAAACGATTGCAACAGACCATGGAAATGACCTAAACATTAAAAAGAGGACTGAGTGAGCAACAAGCTAGATGGCATTCTATTGCTCTTATTGATTGATTCTGCCTCATTTGATCTTTGTTTAGGTAAGCTAGCTAAGCTGGTTGGCTTTTTTTTTATTTAAAATAAAACTGAAGTATTATGAATTGCCCAAAAACTCTACCTTGAAACAGAGCCTTTTCTTTCTACGTTGGCTCATGCTTGCGCTGCCAATATATTGCAGTAGTAGCAGAGTTGGAGGTGCAATCACTGTGAACGAATGCAGGGCACACATCAGTAGGTGTGCCCCTCATTCCCCAATAAGGCAGCTGCAGGCGCTGACTCCATCAACTTGTAAACTGGCCACCAGATCTAAGGAAAGGTCCACTGCAATGAGAGCCAAGCTTCTCATGCAGTGGCATGCCTTTCCTGGTGACCAGTTTACAAAACATGGCGGCATGCCACCACAGAGTGCACCGACCCACTTCATTTGCCAATGGGGGAGCCCACTACCTGTTGGCATAATGCAATCCCCCTCCCATTTAACGTGTGTGCTGATGGGGTACCCAATCTTCCTTGGCATCATGTCTCCCCTTCCCAGTTTAATTTGCCAATGGGGAGCCCATTCCCCATTGGCATAAGGTCTCTCCCCCCATTTGTTGTGTACCAATGGGGATGCCCAATCCCTCTTCAGCTACAGACCACCCCCAAAAAACAAACACTCAGGTGGCATGCAGGGAGCCCACCCCAGCATGCCAAATGCCCCTGTAAAAGAAAAAACTTTCCACAATTTTTTTGTTTTTTTTTAAACCTGCAAAGCAGAAAACAGCCCCTCATTGACTCCGGTGGCCCTCCTGCAACCCGAGCATACCCTCTGCATGCCCTGCCTCCCCACACCCCCCTCACCCCATACTTACCTCTGGAGCATGGCGCAATGATCTTCGGTGGACTGGGAACATGTCTGCACTCTTCAAAGCCGACCTCTAACTGTAGAAATGCTGGTAAGCTGTATAATGACATAAATAGGGTTTTTTCAACTTTGGTGCATATCTCAGGCATTTTTGGGAATTTTGGTACCAAATTTTAAACATGGGGCTATTGAGAACCCTCCTCATGAACTCAATCACTGTCATGGCATTATTAGGTCCCGAAAGCTAATTTTACAGTCACTGTGTGGAATCACCTTTTAGGACTGATTAACAAAATGACAGTGCCACTGTTCATGAGGTGGGCTTACAAAAAGCCTATGTTGCAAATCTGGTGAAAAAAGTCCAAACAAAATTGCTATTTTACGAGCGTATGTTGTGCAGTTTCCACGCACGCTAGTAACTTCATGAATTTGTAATATTTGCAGTGCAGATTTTCAACACTGCCATTTTTCCACACCTCCTTATGAACAGTACAGCTGTCATTTTACACATCCTGACCAAAATTTGTTTTTGCACTTGCGGCACAAAATAGCGCGGTCACTGTGAGAAATCAGTTTTCAGGATAGTTTGAGACAATGATGGTGACACTGTTCATGAGCAGAGGTCCTAAAATGCCTATGTTGAAAATTTGGTGATGCAAGTCCATAAAATGACTGTGTTATAATCATGCGTTGTGCAGTTTCCACGTACCCCTGTAACTTCGCAAATTTGCAATATTTTCATGCCAGATATTCAACACTGGCATTTTTTCACATCTCCTTATGAACAGTATCGCTGTCATTTTTCACATTCTGCCCAAAATGTGTTTTTGTACTTGTGGAACAGAATGGCGTGGTCACTGTGTGAAATCAACTTTTGGGACAGGTTAACACAATTACAGTGCCACAGTTCATGAGGGGAGGTCCCAAAATGCCTATGTTGAAAATGTGTCATTTCAGGGTGGGGGTGAGTTTGGCATCAGTTCAACACTTCATTGCCATTCCTATTATGCATCTATAACTCCTGCACTACCAATGCCAATGCCAGTGAGACAACATTCAGCATTGACAAATGCTTTTTAGTTGCTCTTTATGAGTACTATTTAGATGTTAGAGTTGGAGTTGAAGAGGATTGGGAGAATCGGTGAGTTGGTGCTGTGGCAGTGTCAAGCTGGTTGTTACAGAAGATCCTCAAGTTGGAGAAAAATTATGGGGTACAAATATGTCCAACAACTAGAAGATTCAGTAACGGGGCATGGAGGTTTTGAGAACATACTAATGATGGCATAGGCTGAATTACTGGGAAGGAAAGTCAGAGTGAACAAAAAAGCACATAAGAACAATATTTTTCATTACTTATTTTGTAGTTTAAGTAGTGGAGAACATTTATTGATCCAGTCATGGTACTTTCATGGCACCATAGAATCCTGGTCTTTTTTTTTTTTTTAATGAATTGTATGAGTGTGTTTTCTCCCACTCCTACTAGGTTGAAAAATAGATTCAGTGTATGATTAGTTACTTAATAAACTAGGCCTGAGATTAAGTTTAGTAATTAATTATTTACAAGCATATTACATCCACCCTTTAGAATTTTTTTCTGATCCTGTAATTTAAGTCATGTCCCTTTAGTTTTTTAAAGTATTTGAAAGCAAGAGCTATTTTAGTGAACTAACTAAATATTTCATAGCATATATAATTATATATTTTATAAAAAGAATAATTTTAACTTGTGATGACATTTCCCCTTGTGATCAGTAATTGGTAGTTTATTGCCTGATCGGCATACATTGCTAGTGTGACATCATCACACAAAGGCATTCTTTAAGTATCTGGCAGTCAGCTTTCTTTCTGTCTGATGCCATGAACTTAAATGGGCAAACTATGTGGTGGCTTGCAAGAAGCATGACAGTGCTCAGGAGATTTTTATTATCAAAGTATTTACTATTGTAAAAGAAGTTCAGCTGAAGCACGTAAATAAAGAAAAGCAAATTTTTGTGGAACGATGACTGAGCAGTTGAAATGTAAGTCTACATGTGTTTAATATTGCCTGTATATAAACATACAAAGGTATAAGATGAAAGTGTACACTATACCATCTGTAATTATTCTGTATTAAGAAACAGAAAAAAAAATCTAACTTTTTCTAGGGAACCAACCTACAGAAGTAAAGGAGAGCTTATAACAAACCCAGCTAAAGGAAACAAAAACTGAAGAATTTAAGTTAAGTATTTGATGTGCTTAGAACTATAAACATTCTTGTGGGATGGCCATTTTAACTATGCAATCTAAAATAAACATTTTAAGTGACATTACCAGTAAGACTGTTCTGGAACCCTTACCATGTATAGAACACACACTGGCTGAATTTTGCAGAAGCAGACTTTGCACTGATACTTCAGTGTTTTTTATTACATGCACAATTTGATGGACTATTAATTTCTATCTTAAAAGCAAACTTCGCACTTTGCTTATTGCACTTTTATTTTCATTGGAATTTTTGCTGCACCTTGTTTATTTAATAAAACTTAAAACAATAGAAACAGTAATTTTATAACCTAACAGAGATGAAGAACTGTAGTAACTAACAATAGATTTATTATCAAATGTATCATTACTACCATTCTCTGCACTATTATTAAGCAATTTTCTAATTGTTCATTTGTACCAAACATGCTATCTGAGGAAAGCAATCTCATAGATGTGTCATATAATGTATTATTGTCCCATTATCAGAAAGATTGAAATCAAAGCAAGAGACTAAACTCAAGAAGGTGAACTAGTAGAACATTAAAGCAATCTTCGCTAACCAGATATTTTTAATTGCCTTGTGAAATTAATGTAGGTGACATTTCAGAAACTTACAAATAATGGCCCAAAGGAAAACAGACAGGATGTCAAAGTGAGACACATTGTTTTAAGCTCTAAAAGGTATTTTTAATGATATAAAAAATATGAAAATCTCAAAAACAAATTGCTGAATATTGATCAGTATAAAAATGTTTATAATTGGGTCAAGTAAGGGAGAGGAGGTCCAAAAGTAGTAGTACAATAGAGTAGGTGTTTCGTGAGGGCAATATGCTTAATAAATTTAAAAAAGTGGAGCAACTAATGGAGTGTTTGATAAATTAAAGAAATTAATGTGGTTGCTGACTATCCTTGGTCAAAACACAGTATATTTGTAAGTGCAAATAGTATTCAGATGCTAATGAACCAGCAGTTTGCTAATGTATTTATTATACAACAGCTGATTTTATTAAATGATGATATGGAACTTTTAAGCAAAGACACAGCAATGAATTCAGCAAGTACTGAAATGATGGACAGCTGTTTATGTGAGTGTAAAATGAACATTCTGTAACAATATAACAATCAATTGAAAACAAAAATCATTGTTCAAGTTACTAGAACAGGAGAAAGTGCAAATAATGCCAACAATATTTTAATGAGGCTGAGTTGGAACCATTGCAACTGGGGAATAATGAAGTAGCAATATTATTATTTAGCTATACTTGAAATACCAAAACAACAGAAAATAAGAAAAATAATAAAAACAAAGCGGATGGCAGAAAGACAGAACTGATTAATCAGAAAACCCATTTATAATCAGTTGAAAATAAGAATATAAACAATAAAATGGAACCAGAATCAAAAAACTACAAGTAGCCACACCTGTTTCAAAAAAAGGAGAAAATGATCAAGTAGACCAAGCATATGCATGTACTAACAAAGACATGAATGAGGTTTCAGAAAATGTGGTCACAATTAAAGAAAAGAAAATGATCCAAACATAAGGTAAGGTAAGGGTGAGGTGTTTACTATTATATAGCTCCCCATCCATGCAGCACAGAACACGTCACAGTATTCAGGATATTTGCAATAAATACATATGACAACAACAATATAAATTAACACTTAAACAACTAACCTAAACACCAAGCATGTGTTAATCCATCTCATTTGAATCAAATTGTGTTCTAAATAAATGGTTATCTAGCCCCTTTTTAAAACCGTCCCCCAAGGCCAAACTCCTCCATTGGTATAGCAAGGAGTTTCATAGGCAAAGGGTTCATAATGCAAAGACTCTCTCTCTTAACATCTTTAAATGAACCCACAGGATGACCAAAAACCTACTCTCAATGGAGCAGAGGTGTTGATCAGGAGCATACCATGTTAAGATGTCATTAAGCTTGTCAGGTCCCAATCCATGCAGGGTTTTATAAGCTAACAAGAACATCATGAAGGTGGTGCAGCACCTAACTAGATGCTAGTGAAGCTGCCACAGCACAGGTATTATGTCTGGAGCAGGAGGATCCAGAGATTATCTTGGCTGTTGCATTCTGCACCACCTGTGGGCAATGCACCAACCTCCCTGAAGGCCCTAGGTAAAAAGCATTACAGTGGTCTAGACTTGAAGTCACAAAGGCATGGATAGCATCATCAGGTCCTCAGGCTCTAGACAGGGATTGATCTGGGAGATATTCCTTAAGTGGAAAAATCCACTGAAGATCATAGCAGATGCAAGAAGTTTGAGCGTGAAATCTGAATTAACAAATACTCCAAGATTCTTCACACTATCCATAGTAACCAGGGGCACACCATTCAGGAAAGAAACCCTAACAGCTGCCCAACTAACTCCCATTCCATGACCTGGTTCCACTTGCAACAACTATGCCTTGATTGGGTCAAGCACAAGCAGCTAGAGTCCAGCCAATCTGTTATCTCCTGAAGTCTTTACTGTAACGCTGGGACCACATTCAGCTTGTCAGGTGTAAAAGACAGGTACAGCTTAGTATCATCTGCGTAGCAGTGAAAACTCAAACAATACTATCTAATGACTGATCTCATAGGTAACACATAGACCACAATAACATGATGGATTGAGCCAACACCTCTGGAACCCCACAGCTAACACCTCTTGGCTGTCATACTGAGCCAAAAAAGTTACAAATCTCCAGCATATTGGTAGAAGCTAGTGACAATCCAACAAGAACAAATTAATGCCAGCAATCTGGAAAATCCTATTATATCCCTGTTTGGTTTTCTTAAATCACATTTTGAGAATAATAAAAATTTTCTTATTCAGTATTTTCTTTTTTGGAGGGGGCTGATAAGTGTTTTGAAAATCCACATGGGGTTAAAAGGGGTAATATCTGTGTATAAGCATGCATGTGTCAATAATGGTCAAGTTGACATAGTTCTAAGAGACTGGGACATATTGTGAGAAATTATGATGAATGCTAAAAGCTTAGACTCACTGGGAATTTTGATTATTGGACACTGTGTACAATAATCAGAATGAAGGGATTACAGTAGGTTAATTGAATCAGATAAAGTTGAATAACAACAGCTTATTAAATCAGATGCAGATGAATAACAATCTAACATGTACCCAAACAGAGAATACAGAAACTATAAATAACCCAGTAAGAAATAGATTTTCACTAACAAATCTTAAGGCACAATCAAATTCTGAGGCACTAGCGTGACTGCAACCACATTTAATGGATTACTCCCAAGCTTGCAAAGCAAGGCCACTGACTTACAATGATTGAAGTAATGACATTCCATTTTAAAGACTTGAAATACTGGGAGTTGTACTGGTGATAATTAATCTAATTACCTGAGTTTACTGGGATTCTACTGTCATTCTTTTACTAACTCTATAAATAATCAGAATACAAGAAGGCTTAATATACAGAGCATTAAATGAAGCAAATTGAAAATAGTACAGGAAGCAATTATAAGAAAAATACAAGTTCTGCTGACCCACCAGTGTAGTGGCATAGGCGTTCACTTATGGTGCCGACATCTTGGGTTCATAGATGGACTCAGGAGTCAGAGGGCTGGCCAGGGGGAGAAGGATTAAGCATCCCTCCACCAATCATGCCTGCTTACCTCCTGCCTACTTGCCTCTCTCTCCTCCTCCTCCTCCTCCTCTTGTCTTCATCTAACCCTAGTGTCCCTGTTAACCCGTAGCCTCACTAATCTAGTGCTCCCACTTGCCCTCCTGCTCTCCCCTTCTTCTGGGCCACTGCCCCTCCCCCTCCTTCCTCCTCCACTCACCCAATATGCCCTACTCCACCTCACCCCCCATCAAGACACTACCTTTCCTCCCCCCTTTGCTCCCTAGGGCAACTTATCGCTCAAGCCTTCCCAGCCTGTGCTGTACTACCCACCCCCTGTGTTCTGAAACCCTCCTACTCTTCCTATCTCTTCCGGTGCAAACTCTCCTTCTGCCACCCTCTGTCCAGGGCAGTTCTCCTCCTTCTGCTCCTGACTGGTAACATACATCCCAATCCTGGTCCACCTTGCAAAGGCTCCTCAGTGGAATCCTCTGGACTTCGTATTGTTTCCATGAACATATGTAGCCTCCTTAAAAAATTCGACTCTCTCCATTGCTGGGTTGCTGTTCATAAACCCAATGTTATCTCAATAGTTGAAACCTGGCTGTCAGACTCTACCCCTGACTCCCTGGTATCACTCCCTGGCTACTCCCTTTATTGGGAGGACCATGTTGGAAGGCGAGGTGGGGGCTGTGCCATTTATGTCAAAGACCCTCTCATTGGACTAGCCCTCCCAGCCCCTGTCCTTGAATTCAGGGCTCAGGCCCTAACCCTAAAACTATCTCCTGATCCCTCTAGGGGGTCCCATCTACCTGACTACAGCCTACATACCTCCAAAAAATCAAGCACAGGCACTAGGCCCACTAATTGATTATCTTACCTCCTTACCCCACTCTTCTGACCAAATCCTTGTGGGGGACGTAAATATCAATTGGCTCAGCCCTTCATCCACTTCCTCCCGTGACACTTTTGCAGCTATTGACCTAACTCAACTAGTTTCCCAACCCACTAGAGTGAATCCTAGAATGGGCTCTAGCACACTCCTGGATGTGGTCCTCACAATCCACCCTAACTGCATCCGCAATATCCAAATCCTTCCTGACGGTCTTAGTGACCACTCCCTGTTCTCTCTCTATTGGTCTACCTCCCGCCAAACTCACACGCAAATACCTTCGGGCGAAGGCCTAGACCCAGGTGGGAAAGGCCTTAAGCAACTCCTAGCCCACATTGACTGGTCCCCTATACAAAATGCTCCGGATATGGATACGGCCCTAACCTTCTTTACCCACACCTTTAACTCTGCTTGCGACATTTTTGCACCAATAACTGCTCGCTGGTCCAAAGTAAGGCATGCCCCCGGGTTACCCCCCGCCCTGCAGCAACTTCTTAAGCATAGGGATAAGCTATGGCACATTGCCACAGAAACAGGCCACCCAGTTGACAGGCAGGCCTATGCTGCTGCCCAGAACAAATGTGCCTGGGCCATTCACAAAGCAAAGGCTGAACACTATCAAGCCTCCCTCACCTCCTCATGGGGGAACACCAGGACCTTCTGGAACAACGTCAAGCAGCTGAATGGGGGCACACGTTCCCTCCCCACCCTTGCTTATCAACATTGATGGTTCTGTCTCCTCAGACCCAGTCCTTATTGCCAATCACCTCAACAAATCTTTCACTGACCTCAGCCCTGTGCTCCCAGATAAATTCTTCGCTCCCCCCAGTCTGTCCCTACTCTCACACACCCCTTGTTCTACCTGCATTGTGTTATTGCCCAGGAAGTCAGACCTTACCTACTCAAGGCCTTAAAGAGTAACACTATTGGCAATGACTCCCTCGATCCCAGTCCCCTCCGTCAGGTTCTGGATCTGGTTATCTCACCAATCACCTGCTTCTTTAACAAATCTCTCTGCCTAAGGCAATTCCCCTCTGCCTGGAAGATTGCTACTGTCACCTCAATACACAAGAGTGGTGATAGGACTCTTCCTGGCAATTATCGATCTATATCAATCCTCTCTCCTCTCTCTAAGGCCTTAGAAAAAATTGTGTCCACCCAAATCTCTGAATACTTCAACAAATATAGCATCCTCTGCCCCGAACAACATGGGTTCAGAGCTGGCCACAGCACCAATACTGCCCTTCTGGAGTTCTCTAACTTTCTTCACTCTCCCTCACTGGACTCTGCCTTAGCAGGTGCAGTGTTCATAGACTTATCAAAAGCCTTCAATACTGTCTCCCACCCCCTCTTGCTAGTTGCCCTTAGCCACTTAGGCTTTGCCACTGGGCCCATCTCCTGGTGCTCCAGCTACTTGTTGACACACTCACAATGTGTTAAAATTAATGGGACACTCTCCAGCGCCTGCCCTATCCACTCTGGAGTCCCACAGGGCTCCATTCTTGGGCCCTTGCTCTTTTCACTTTTTCTCAACTCCCTGCCAATGTACCGATAAAATCCTACTTTACGCAGATGATGCTGTACTCTTTGCCTCCAACTGTAATCCCATCTCACTTCAGGACTCTCTGCAGGTATCCTACAATGACGCAGAAGCCTGGTTTACCAAGCACAGACTCATAATTAATCTTAAGAAAACCAAAACCATGCTCTTTTCCCAACCCCAAAATAAATCCAGTAACTATCCACTCTCAGTCCACTCCAGCTCAAAACTCCCAATTGAGCTAGTTCACTCTTATAAATACCTAGGTATAACTTTTGACCCTGCCCTCTCTTTTCATGCCCACATCTCTGCCCTTGCCTCTGTCTCTAACACTCGGCTGGGTATCCTCTATCATCATAAAAACTGTCTCCCCATGGATGCCCTCCAACTTGCAGTCACATCCTCTGTACTATCCCTAGTAGACTATGGCCTACCTGTGTATGGAGCAGCAGACCAGACTGCCCTGCACAAGATCCACCTCACCTTAAATAAGGCATGCAGGCTCATAACTGGGGCTCCTAGACTAACCCATACCTGCCTTCTTTACACCATAGCTAATCTACTCAACCTAGATGAGCACCTCAAATACCAAACCTGCCTCCTAACAAAGAAAATCGCTCCTTGGTCTATCCCCACCTGGTCTGTCAGCCTCTATCCACCGAGCAAACCCTACAGTGCATACCCACAAATCCTGCAAAACTGCATTGGTTGTACCGAGGGCAAGAACCTCACTAGGTCAAAGGGCTTACCCCTACAGAGCCTCTTGTTGGTATAACACCCTCCCACCGAAATCACTGATGCATCCTCAATATCTCATTTTAAAACTAGCCTTAGAAATCACTTGCTCTCTACATGCAGCTGTAGCTCTCTGGGTGATCCAGGAGTCCAGTAGTCCCTGGGCCTCCCCAGTGGTACTAATTCTGAAAGAATGGGGCCACAAGGTTCTGCATCAACTACCACAATGTCAACAGCTACACAGAGTTGAATGAATACCCCATGTCCAGGATAGATAAGGAGGGAGCCCTTTACCTGTCAACCATAAACCTGACAAAGGGCTATTGGTAAGTTCCCCTGCCCCCCCCAAAAACAGAGTGTGGTTGGTATTTGTCACCCCATTTGGATTGTTCAAGTTCAGGGCAATTCCGTTCAGGATGAATAATGCACCAGCCACCTTTCAATGGCTCATGGACTGCATTCTGCAATTTATTTTATTTATTTTGTTTTTGTTTACTGGGTGGGGTGCACTAGCCAAATGAATGACTATTTTCAGGCACAACCCGGGAGGTTACAGAGAACAGTATTCAGTACATGACAATAGAAACAACAATACATAATAGCAACAATTCTCAGCAGCCAGTTTTAGAACAAGATACAAATAATTAAGGAAGTAAAGTATATAAAATAGGGCAACTCAGCTACAAACATTATACAGGTTATAAAAGGCAAATGCCAACACAATGGTACACAATGTGGGAAGTAAGGTACATAAAACAAGTCTGATAAACAATGAGCATAATGTATAATGGAGTCAGATAAGGAGTTCTTGAGTGAATACCAGTAAAATACTAGTAAGACATGAGTAACATTGTGGACAATTAGCCACGGCAACTAGGTAGAGTCCACAGAATGAGTTCTGAAGTTGTAGGAGCAAACAAAGAGACTGGAGAAAAGACAAGGAGGTAAATGGCAATGAATGTCTGGCAAAAGGGCTAAGGATGGCCGGGAAATGTATTGTCAGAGAGTGGCTGAGTGAGTGAGGGTGGGCATACATTGGTAGGGAAGAGAGGAATATTAGTGAGGGATGGCAGAGGAGCATTTTAGTGCAGGTAGAAGAGGCAATGAGTTGTCTAGGAAGCCTTAAAACAAGTGCAGCATGTACAAGTAGTGAGCAGTACCTAATGTTTCAATTTAAATAGTTTATGGGTGGGTGTAAGACACAGATCTAAGAGAAAAGAATTCCAATATTTGGAGTAGTGTGTGAGAAGGCAGAAGCACCCTTATTAATTCTGAATCTAGGAATGTGTGGCAGTGCATGGTTATTTGATCTAAGCACATAAGAGGAGTCTAGGCAGGGTTAGGAGGGAGGCAAGTGATTTAGGGGTGTTCAACCTCAAAATGAAGTCAGTAAGAGAGCCAAGGGAGCAACACCGGAGGGCCAGTTTAGATAAGTGAAGAGCTGGCAGTGGTGTTTGAATCGAGGGGACACTGAGGCAAAGCAACAGATATTGTTGTAAGTTGTATCCCACTTAAGCAGAGAGGTTTTGGATGCATTGACATAGGTAGCGGCACCTTAGGAGAGTGATGGTAGAAGAATGCCTCTGGCAATAACCAGCTTTGCTGCAGGGGTCAGAGTGTAACAGGTTCTATAGGCCACCCCAAGCTTGGAGTTCACAGACTTTCACATGGCCTGGATGTGCTGATCAAAGTCAAGGGAACCATAAAGTAGGATCCCTAGATATTTAAAGGAGCTTACAGACTCCAGTAAGGAGCCATCTATGCAAGAGACTTTGAGAGGGCACTGGTTAGTTTTGAGTTTGGCTCCCAAGCCAAATAACATAGCTTGCGTTTTGCCCACATTACGGACAGGTTTGTGGCTGAAGAATCAGGATTGGATATTTTGAAAAGCAGGCAAGAGATTATGGTTGATCTCAGCTATATCCTTTGTGCTGGAATACAGGACCAGATCATCCACATAGAGGAGATATGACCTGGGGGGGGGGTTATCCTGGGCATTCTGGTCAATGAAGACAGAGAAGAGCAGGGGACCCAGGATGAAACCCTGAGGAACACCTTTGTTGATAGAGTTTGGCTCAGACAGGGCTGATTTAAATTTGACTACATGGGTTCTGTTAGATGGATAACTTGCAAATCAGTCCACCACTTGAGGTGAGAGGCCTAAGGCATGGAGATTGTTAAGTAGGAAGGGGTGATCAACAAGATCAAAAGCCTTAGTAAGTTCTATGAACACTGAACCAGCCCTCAGTTCAGAATCCATGCAGCAGAGCATGTCATTAGTGAACTTAAGGAGGGCAGTAACAGTGCTGTGCCCTTTAAGCAATCCATGTTGGGTTTGAAAGAGAAGATCATGTTTAGCGAGGAAGTCAGTTTGAGCAGCAACCAGCTTCTCAAGGATTTTGCTTAATACTGAGAGGATAGCTATAGGTCTATAGTTGGTGATTTCTCTTTTGTCACCCTTTTTTGTAAACTGGCTTAATTCTGGTGTTTTTCCAAATTCCAGGTACTTGGCTGTGGCAAAGGGACAGAGTAAAGGTTCTGGCTAATGGTGAGGCAATAAAAGGGGCAGCTAACTTTAGAAGCATGGGCTCAAGACCATCTGAGTCAACAGCTGTGTTATCTGATATGGTGTTGAGGAGCTTTAGGACTTCAGCCCTAGTTATGGCTTTAAACCTAAAGATCAGATAATCGGACCTATTTGTGTTGAGTGTATGCCCTGATGTGGTCTGGGTAGGCAAGAACAAGGAGACATATTTTGACAGATCAGAGAAGTGTGATTAAAACAATTTGCAATGGTTAATGGATCATCGTGGATGGATGCGATGGATCGGTGCACCCCATTTAGGAGCATGTCATTAGTGGATGGACTGAGTACAGGCAAGGAAGGTTTTAACATGGGTCCAAAATTTTCTACTGTTGCCAGCAGTATCCACGAGGAGGCCTTTACAATAAGAATTTTTTGTAAGTCTGATTTGCCTTTTACAGTCCTTACATTGTAGCCTATACTTGTTGTAGTCTGATTGGAGAACAGTGTTTTTGAATTGCCTCCAACTCTTATCCCTCATCCATAGTAGGGAAAGAAGGTCTTTGTGATGTCACCTCGTCTGTTTATCCCAGATATGGCATTTTGTAAGAGGGGATGTACTTGTCCTTAAGGGTCCCGAAATGAGAGAGGAAGTAATCAAGAGCAGATTGAACATCTAGGGTCTAGTATAGGTAGGACCAGTCAACCATAGAGATATGAAACAGAAATCCTGCTTTGTCAAGATTTGCAAAGTGTTTGAAGGAGATATACCAAGGTGGTGGTGTGTGTGTGTGTGTGTGTGAGAGGGGCCCCAGCAGCAAAAGATAGGAGAACGATCACTTATGTCATCAGCAGTAGTAATTCTATCTAGGTGGTTTGTAAGTACCCTTTCAATCAGGGTACCTGAGGTAGAGGAGGATGTGACTCTTCTCGGGTCAGTTATCAGCTGATGCATGTTATGACTTTGAACTAAGGAGAATAGAGAGTGGTGAGATTTACCAGACCAATTTAGATTCATGTCACCAAGGACAAGGACTTCATTTTGTCCTGTGGAACGGGTAACACTGGTAAGCAATTCTTAGAGACCAGAGAGCCCACTTTGAGGAGGGTTATAGGCACACATGATGTGTAGCTTTTTCACTCCAAGGAGAAGGATAGTGTGAATATATTCATATGCAGAGAAGTTAGATGTTGATGTGACAGTAATGTTCAAGTGAGACTTATAAAATATGGCAACTCCCCACTGCATTTGGGTGACCTTCTGTCATATCAGATTAGATTATATATATAACCAGATCTGAGAAGATCACACCACACACATGACTAAGGTGTTCCACTGACTGCAGGCCACTAGTCTGACAGATAAGGTGGGGAAGTGTCAGATAAGAATGACAGAAGGGTCATACCTTGGGCACAGTGTGGGAATAGGTACATCTAGCCTGCACCAGTGAAAACTGAAGCTATCCAGGGATCGGGTACACCCATGACCAAGAGAAAACTACAGACCTTACTAGGGATTGCAGGGTACTACCATGAGTTTGTGCCAAATTTCAGCAGTATGGCCAAACCCCTGTCCAATCTCATAAGTTAGGAAATTCTGGAAAAGTTTCAGTGAATAGAAACATGTGATACTGTTATCTGCCAGATGAAGGAGGTTTGTGTTGGGTACCTGTGCACTCCAGTCCAGACAATTCTCTTAGGTTCATTGTGCACCAAGATGCATCTGATCATAGGTTAGTCATGGATCTGAGTCAGGTTACACACTTGGGAGAGGATCACCTAGTCGTGTCCCTGAGGAGGAAGCTGCTGCTCAGAGAAGATGCCTATGCCATGCTTGAGAAAGAGTGCATAGGGATTGTCTGGGTTTTGCAGAAGTTGTAACATTATCTGTATGGGAGGGAGTTCACCCAGGGTAATTATCACAACCCCCTTACATGGTTGCATAGGACCGGTGGCCAAAACTCAAAAATACTAAGATGGAGCCTGGTGCTGCTGTCCTATATTATGAACATTAGGCACCACAGCAGGTTGCATCATGGCAATGTGGATGGTCTGTCCTGACAATAGTTACTGCCCATGTTTTTTGTTTTAAGTTGGAGAGGTGCTAGGAGAAATTTATGTAGGGTTTACTCAAAGGGTGAACTAATGGCATAGCAGAAGGAGCTAGCCAACTTATACAAAAAAAATCACCATTTAGGGCTGCTAAAAAGATTTGTTTTTTTATTTTTCCTGAGTAGAGGGAGATGCAACAATTTGGTATGTATACCTCTCATTGTATTTTTAATTTTTCTCAGTTATTTCTGCATATATATCAGAATGTATTAGCTAAAGGGACAAATATGGCATTCTTGGGGAAAAAGTCAAGATTCTTACCAGAGCAGACTCACTGGCTCTGATGGCAATCTAATCTCTGTGTTGTCCAGTATCATGACATGACTCTTGTACAGTTTATGGGTGAGCTTAGAAAGTGTCTTTTGATGGCAGGACATGGCTAGCTAAACCATCCAATCCTGCTGAGATCAAGTCTTGGTATAAAACTCAGATGTATTTGTCAACCATTCCAGACCAGATTGGTATTCCAACCCAGCTCAAGATATAAAGAATACCGAATCTATGATGTCAGAGTAACATACTACATGATGTCTCATGGGGGGGGTAGCTTTATGGTCTCAAGGTCTGGCAGAGCCTGAAATAGACAGTTTGGGAATACAAACAAGCTACTATCTAAGGGTTTGAGTCTGCCCTGCTTCACCAAAGTGTTTGATGTAGTAAGCTATTCAACCTTGTTAAAGAGAGAGGGAGAGAGAGAGAGAGAGAGAGAGAGGTTTATCTGTGTGTAACCTACTGCTCAAACATTTACTTTGCAATTTCTGTAGAATTGTTGTTCCCCATAGTCTTGCTCTAATATCCTGTATTATCTGTGTAAATATCTTAAGTCCTTTGAAGTATTACTAACTGATTTGTAATTGAAAAAGTGTATCCCTGCTTCTAAAGAGAAGGGTACTGTTACCACATTTGGTTTCTAAAGTAAGGAGTTCTCAACTGTGACAGAGTGGGGTGGGTCAGTTGCCCTTGAGCAAGAAGAGCTATACTGTGTGAACAGTGTCTATGGAGGGACTCAGACCTTGCAATACCCTGAGACAGCATCTATACTGAGTGCTGGCAGCTACTGATTATACTTGCAAGCATGTGAAGGGTTCAAGAAAGGTGGAAACACTGACAGGCTACCAGTTTGCCGCAGTCTGGGATGACAAACACACAATTACTATATGCAATTGAGATTTGGGGTTATCATTTTCTTATGAAGTTGGAGTGTATAATTTTGGGGTACTATAAAAATACTTGTAATTCATCATTTTATACAGTACCACATGAGTATGTTAGAGCAGAAGAAGTGTAGCAAATTCTATGTCAAAGTTATGGATGTTATATTGGTTTAAGATAACAGCAATGTCTAACAAGCATTTGTCAATGCTGAATGTTGATTGCTTATATGTGCTGTTTAGGTATTTGGAAGTGAAAGTACCATGGCTAAGAACTGTCATGTGCCCTCCAAGACATCCACTGTGGCTTTCTGTTCAGTATTCACAGAAGAGGGGGAGGGGCAAGGGGCACAGCAGTACAGCAGTTGGAATGCGTGAAAGGGTGGACAATAGTCCATTCACAGGCAGAAGAATTCTGCAGAAGGTGAGTAAATTGAAGGTGGATAAAGTGATGGGACCAGATGGCATACACCCAAGGATATTAAAAGAACTGTGAAGGGAAATAGCAGTACCTCTGGCAGCCATGTTGACTGAGTCATTCAACACATGGGTGGCACCAGAGAATTGGAAGATGGCACATGTGGTCCCTCTATATAAATCCAGCAGTAGGGAAGAGGTGCGGAACTATTGGCTGTTCAGCCTCACTTCAGTAGTGGGGAAGATCATGGAGACATTGGATAAAGAAAGGATAGTGGGGTATCTAGAAGCCATCAGAAACCAAGACCATAGGCAACATGGATTCACAGTAGGGTGGTCATGTCAGACAAATCTGGTTGATCTCTTTGATTGGGTGACAAAGGAAGGAAATCAGGGTGGGGCAGTGTACAATGCTTACCTTGATGTAAGCAAGTCTTTCACACCATCCCACATAGGAGGCTGATAAAGTAGCTGAGTAGGCTGGACATGGAGGAAAGGGTGGTAAACTGGGTTAGAAACTGGGTAACACACAGGAGGCAGAGAGTGGTGGTAAATGGGGTGCAGTCTGGGGAAAGGGGGTGACCTGTGGGGTGTTGCAGGGAGTGGTCCTGGGGCCAGTCCTGCTCAATGTCTTCATTAATGACATTGCAGAAGGGCTGAAGGGAAAGGTCTGCCTGTTTGCAGATGACATCAAGATGTGTAACACAATGGATACCCCAGAGGGGGTGGAGAAAATGAGGAGGGACCTGGGAAAGCTAGATAAATGGTCTGAGGACTGACAATTGAAGTTCAATTCAAAAAGTACACAATTATGCACCTGGGACACAGAAACCCTGGGGAAAGGTACAGGATGGGGGGGGGAGTTGCTGACAGTCACAAAGAAGGAATGGGACCTCGAGGTTCTTATTTCAGATGACGTGAAAATGTCAAAGTGATAAGGCAGCTGGGAGGGCCAGTGACATTCTGGGGTGCATAGGCAGGTGTACCACCAGCATAAAGAGGAAGGCAGTGATGCCATTGTATAAAACCATGGTCAGGCTTCACATGGAGTACTGTGTGCAGTTCTAGAGGTCGACACTTAGTAAGGATATTAACAGGCTGGAGATGGTCCAGAGAAGGGTGACTGAGATGGTGCAGAGCTTGCAAAACAAGATTTATGAGGAGAAATTAAGGGACCTCAATATGTGCTCACTGGAAGAGAGGAGGGAAAGAGGGGGTATGATAGAAACATTCAAGTACCTCAAGGGTATAAATATAACTACTGAGAAGCAGGAGACAGCTGCTATAGGCACATGTGCCAGCTTCTGTGTGATATTCATTTGTTATTATAAATCTGTAATCTCCAGTAATTCAGTAACCACATGACCACACTGCCTTCTGTAGGCAATTTTATGCTGGTTGATGCCTGGTGTCAGATGGCAGACAGAGGGCTCACCAGATGTTGTTGCCATTTGAAAAACTTCATAGAGTGTTCTTTTACTGGAAAGCATTTTGGAAAGGTGGTGAAGGTCTCACAATTTTTATTATGATTTTATCTCCTTATGTCTGTTCCCTTTGGTCCCCCCCATCCCCACACCCCAACAGTCATCAGTGGCCACAGCTGCAGCCTTCTTCTTGGCAAGATGGTGGGTGAGAAACATAGAATTTGATGGCAGATAAGGACTGCTTGGCCCACCTAGTCTGATCATTTCCCTACCTGATGGATAAGCTGCAGATTCTAGTTCATCAACATCTTACTTCCTCCTACCCCCCCAGTAGAATTGCCTTATGTCTGTCCGTGAGCAGCTGCCTTCACAGTCTGTGAAGTCTGATGTCTTTCAGTGCAGCTTATTGGTCATCTTCCAACATAGGCGAGGTGCTACCAGCCCAAAACTAACCAAGGACAAACAGGTTTCAAAATAGGGAAGAAATGGAGTGAGCAAGAATCAAGTACTCATTCAGATGCAGCATTGATTTTAAGAGCAGCATATTGGTGTGCAAATAGAACCCCAGCTCTTTAAACAGCATTATGAAGAGTAAAGGCTTCTTGAAGCACTGAGGTTCTGTTTATTGTAATGTATGTGGGCTGCATCTAATTTGGTAATTTGCTGTACCTTACATCTGGATCTATGGTTGGGACAACTTTAAATAAACACTGCACCTGAATTATCACATGGTGCCATAGAAACATAGAATTTGTCAGCAGAAAATGACCACTCAGCCTACCCAGTCTGCCCAGGTGTTCTCTACCTACTTATAACTTCCACCTGTATATGTTACTGCATGTCTTACTCTGCCTGCATCCATTAGGGCCTCCTTGTGAATGAGCTTGCTTAATGGATTTTTCCTGTAATTAACTTGAACCTACTCCACTTCCATAGCTCTATTGATCTCTGTTGACCCCCTCCTTCCACTTTTTTGAATATACCCTTATATTTATTCCATGCATGCTTCATGTCCCCTACCATTATAACTTCCACCACTTCTCCTGGCAGTCTGTTCAAGGCATCTACCACCCTTTCAGTAAAGAAATATTTCTTCACATCTATCCTGAATGCCCCCCCCCCACCACCAGCTTCATTGTATTTCCCTTGGTTTGGGTGATCAACCTCATTTGAAAAAAACTCCCCAACTGTGCCCTCTTTACCTCTGTGAGGTACTTTGTAGGTCTTGATCATGTCACCTCTTGCCGTCCTCTCTTCCAGAGTATACATGTTGAGATTCTTCAGTCTTTCCTTGTAAGGATTTCTGTGAAAATTCTGAACCATTTTAGTTGCCCTCCTCTGGAAAACCTCCACCTTATGTCCTTTCTGAAGTGTGGACTCTAAAACTGGACACAGAACTCCAGCTGAGGGAATAGCAGGGAATGGTACAATGGCAATACAACATCCCTCTTCCTTCTACTGGAGATGCCACTCCTTATGCACCCCAGAATCCAATTTGCCTTGCACATAGCCTTTTCACACTGTACTGCCATCTTGAGGTCCTCTGATATAATAACCTCAAGGACCCTTTCAGGTCTAGTGAGTATCAATACCTCTCCCCATCCTATACCCAGCATTGGGGTTTCTATGCCCTAGGTACATGATTTTACACTTGTTGGCATTGAACCCCAAATAAGTAAGAAAATGGAATTGATTTGAATGAATTGAAGACTTGCAGGCAGCTTTTCGGGTAGTGTGTATGTGTGTGAGTGGGGGGGGGACTCTGCTACTAAAACTATTTGCTTTTGATTTGGTATAATGTGCAAACAGACTAACCCTGCTCCCCTGTCTATGTGCTATATCGGAGATAAAGAGCACAAATAGCATTGGGTCAAGCACTGAGCCTTGCAGCACCCTGCTTGTCACTGCTCTGGGTGCCGAGAGCCACCCCACCACCACCACCCTCTGCACCCTCCCCTGTAACCAGTTCTCTATCCATTTAGTCAGACCACCTTCCATCTGTACCCCTCCTTCTTCTCACTCTTCTCCTCCTTGGCCTGTCTCCCTCCTCCTGGTAGTCCACACCCTTTTTCCTCCTTATTCTTACTGGGAGGTGGTGCCTTCTGTATTACACTCAGACCACTGTGCCTGCCCCCTTCCAGGGTTACTACACCTCTGCCTTTACTTATATCTGGGGCGGTGACCTCATCAGGCTCCGCTGTCTGGACCCTCCTACCAACCTCAGTCTTTTGGCCACCCCCCATTTGTTTAAATCCACCTTAGTCAAGATATACCCCTCCTATCCTGTTTTTTTTTTTCTTTTACAAATTTCCTCACTGGGCTATGGTCGGCTTGGTCATCCTGGCCAACCCTTGGTAGACCTGCCCCCGACATCATGCCAAGCTGCTCACCTCCACAGATTACCCCTGGGGTGGGGTGGTGAGGAGCTTCCCTGGTTGACCCACCGGCACAGGATCTGGGTGAGGAGGCTCCATTCAGGGAAGGCAGGGTGGGTCGGAAGCTCATGTTGCCTGACAGTAGCCCATTTTCCACTTTTCTCCCCTTTGCAGAGTGTGGGTGTGCAATGATGCTTAGGCACAGCATGCTAACGTCCACCACACTCCACCACCCTTTACTACACCACTGTAGTAGCACCCACAGTTGTTACCAGGGGCTGTTACAGAGAGGTGGGTCCCTGAATCCCACCCCAGGATAGGAGAACAGGCCTCCTGATGCTCAATCCTATCCCTCCCTTGCCAACCCCTGGTGGCCTGGGCTTGTGTCCGAACCTGGGTCACCAGCGTGGCGCAAGGTGTGACGTCCACCATCTCAACCCTCAGCACCAGTGGTCCCGCAGCAGTGCTGCCTTTAATACTCCCCTTCCTGCTCCAGTGTACCCTGTCTCCTGCTTACAAGTCACTATTCCCCCCCAGACACTACCTCAGTTAGTCACTAACCCATAATGTTTCACGTGGCACCAGTCCCTCAGCCACTCAGAGTCCTCAAGCCTACCCTTCCTCGCCTATCTTGCACATGGTAGTAGCAATACCTTCAAGAATGCTACTGACTTTCCCACCCCCTCACACTGCCTGCCCAATACTCAAACCTCCCCCTCACTACTTCCACAGTGTGCCCCGCCAAGTCATTTGTACCCACATGCAACGTTTGAGCACTGCCTGCCCTTCCCATCCTGCAGTCAACCTGGGGACAGCGTCAACCCAAATATGGATGTGCCTTTCCCCCTTTCTGCCCCATCTCACCCACTTCAGTATGGAATCCCCCAGGATGAGTAACCCCCCAACCCTTACCCTCTTTCCCTTCTTATGCCCCTTCCACCACCCCAGTATTCATTCTTCCCTGTCCCTTACCCCTGCCAACTGCACCCTCTGTGACTTCTGTATCTGTACCTCCTACATCTGCCTCACACCTTTTCTCTGCCTTATTCCTCCCATCCCCCTTGAACCCTTTCCCAGCCTGACTACTTCCTACTAGGCTTCCCATGTCAACCTTCCCTGCTCCCCTGCTGATTTCCAACCCCTATCCTATCCCCACTGTTGTCAATTTACAGCCCCCATTCCCTTCTACCCCAATAGTGATGCCCCTCCCATCCTCCCCCCTTCTTGTAGCCTTCTCTCCTTCTGTCACCACCCCCTTCTTCCTTACTAGCCCCTTCTACCCTTTTGTCCTTGCTATCTCTTCCCCTACCTGTTGCCATCCCTCTCATGCCCCGCTAGTCCTCCCTCCTTCAGTATGTTCCTGCTCCCCCATCTGTCCCATAGCAGAGGTTCAAATCTATTCATAGTCAATATCTGTCTTACATCTCTTCCTCCTATTGGTTCCCCCTTCTACTTGTTCCCCTCCATGACACCCCTGGTCCCTCCCTACCCTCAGCCATCTGCTCTCTCCCCTGGTACTCCTCATGTTCTCTTCCTCCCCCATCAGTAGGCACCCCTCCCTCGTCTCAGGCACCCCTTCCTTCTTCTCTCTTTTCTGCTACTGCCACTGATGCTGGGATCAGTATTAATGCCTAGTTAATCTTACTCTCTCCCCCTTTGCCATCCCCTATTCCTTCCCTCAGGATGTGTACCATACTCATCTGCTCTGCCACTTACACTCCTTCCTAACCTTCACAGTTCCTCTCTCAAACTAGCCAGTCATCTGCAGATCATACACCCCCCCAAACCTCCTATCACAGTCCAGAATCATGGCAGAGCCACACCCTGTACACCCCTTCACCCTTCCAAAGATGTCCGCCCTATTGACATATGGCACCTTCCCCATTTTGGCCTGCATCTTATGTTATGGGTTCTTACTCCCAGGTTCTGTACCCGACTACAACCGTTAGGCCTCTATTTACTCAAATTCCTCTCCCCCAACACTAGTTCTCATACTGACCCCTTGCCAACTGGGAAAATTCAGTCTCCAATCTCATCTGTTAGATACTGTATTACTGTAGCAATCCTAAAGCCTCCTTGTCCATTTTTCACCCCTCAGCTACCATACTTTTTGTTCTCGGCTCTCATATAATTTCACTTAGCCCAGTTAGAAATCCTATTTCACTCCAAGTATTACTCAGCTCAGTTAGAGAAATAAACAGAACAAATAAATATGTATTATTACAACAATCATAACAGTATAGCTCAGTATTTAACTCAGAGAAAGAAACAGAACAACTAAATATGTATTATTACATCAATCCTAAAGTGTCCAATCATTGCTTTGTCTCCACTCCAGAGACAATGATGTAATATAAGACCACAGCGGACCCTGGGAGGGAGGGTGGGCAACTGAAACGTCCCAGCAGAGCTCCATTGAGCATGCTCACTCCCCCTCTCTCACTCGCTCATTCTATTTCTCCCTATGCTGCAGGCTGCCCTTTTGTAGTGGGCTCCTGCTTGCAATAACCCCTTTTCCTGTCGACAAAGAAATTTGCAGCAGTCCTGACACAGCTCCGTTGAGCTCGCTCACTCCCCCTCTCTCACTCACTCATTCTGTTTCTCCCTGTGCTGCAGGCTGCCCTTTTGTACTGGGCTCCTGCCTGTGTTGGCATCTTTTTCTGCCCACAAAGAAATCTGCAGCAGTCCCGACAGAGCTCCATTAAGCTCGCTCACTATACCTCTCTCACTTGCTCATTCTGTTTCTCCCAGAGCTGCAGGCTGCCCTTTTGCACTGGGCTCCTGCCTGTGTTGGTACCTTTTTCTGCCCACAAAGAATTCTGCAGCAGTCCCAACAGAGCTCAGTTGAGCTCAGTCCCTTCCCCTCTCTCACTTGCTCGATCTTAATCTGTCCCAATCACTGATTTTCCAAAGCAACTGCAGTATTCTGTGCAGGAAGCACAAAAACACATTTCAGCCAGGATGTGAAAAATGACAGATGTACTGTTCATTAGGAGATGTGAAAGAATGCCAGTGTTGAAAATCTGGTGTGAAAATATTACTAATTTTCGAAGTTACAAGGGTGCATGAAAACTGCACAACACACTCTCGTAACACAGTCATTTTATGGATTTTCATCACAAAATTTTCAACATAGGCATTTTAGGATGTCTACTCATGAACAGTGCCACTATGGTTTTCTTAATGTGTCCTGAACACTGTACTGTTCATAAGGAGGTGTGAAAAAATACCAGTGTGAACATCTGGCATGACACTATTACAAATCTGCGAAGTTAGATGGGTGCTTGGAAACTGCGCAATGCACACTTGTAACACAGTCGTTTGATGGACTGTCATTGCCAAAATTTCAAAATAGGCATTTTTGGACCTCTGCCTATGAACAGTATCACTGTCTTTTTCTTAATGTGTCCCGAATACTGATTTCTCACAGCAACCACGCTATTCTGCGCCGCAAGTGCAAAAGCACATTTCGGCCAGGATGTGAAAAATGACAGCTGTACTGTTCATAAGGAGGTGTGGAAAAATAACAATGTTGAAAATCTGGAGTGCAAATTTTACAAATTTGAGAAATTATAAGTGTGTGTAGCAACTACGCAATGCATGCTCATAAAACAGTTATTTTTTTGATTTTTTTCACCAAATTTGCAACATAGGGTTGAGAGCCCACCTCATGAACACTGGCACTGTCATTGTGTTAATCAGTCCTGAAAAGTGATTCCATGCAGTGACAGTGAAATCACCTTTCAGGACTGAATAACTCGATGCCAGTGGCTGAATTCATGAGGAGGGGTCCCAATAACCCCATGTTGAAAATTTGGTGCCAAAATTCCCCAAAATGCCTGAGATAGTGGAAACAAACCTATTTATGCCATTATACAGCTTAATGACATTTCCTCAGGTCACGGTTGGCTTTGAAGAGTGCAGATGTGTTCTCAGTCCACTGAAGATCATCACACTGGCTCCCAAGGAAAATATGGGGTGAAGAAGGTGTGGGAAGGCAGGGCATGCAGAGGGCGGGCTTGGGTTGGGAGATGCCAGGGAGACTGAGAGGGACCATTTTCTTTTTTCACAGGTTAAAAAAAAATTGCAGGATGGTTTTTCTTTTTCAGGGGCATTTGGCATGCTGGGGTGGGCTCCCAGCATGCCACCTGATTGTCTGGGGGGGATCTGTAGCTGATGGTGGATTGGGCACCCCCTTTGGCACATACGGATAGGGGGCACAAGAGCTGAGTGGGACTGGGCAGCCCCCTTGTCACAGAATGAAAGCGGGGGTGGGACTTATGCTAACAGGGAGTGGGCTTCCCCATCGGCAAGGGGAAGGGGAGACTGAAGCCCTGCAATGAGGGGTCACTCCCTCATTGCAGCAGATAATGCTGCAATGATGAGGCGGCCCCTGATAGCAGCTGCTAAAATGTTTTAAGGTAGTAACACGCTGACCGAACTAGTGTCAGCCGCAGCATGCCACCCCATTGGGGAATGCAGGCCAAGCCTCCAAAGGCAGTGGGGGCATTGGCCACAACACTGCCATGCCTCCATAGCCTGCTTCTGCAGCAAGCTGCCGCAACATGTTTCTTGTGCATGCATGCAATCAACTTAAAAACAAATAATCACTTCAATGTATTTTTGGAAAAAAAATGACATGAGCAAGGGATTTAACTCACTGTGGCTAATGGCAATAATGAAAACAATAAAAGATCTGTGATAACAAAAGTTATGGGACTATTCCCTTAAGGGAATAGTTATAAACTATGGCTATAAAGGAGTTTTTAAGCAATAGCTTACAGAGGTAAACTTTGCCATGAGAATGGACCTATGTACTTCTATAAACCTCTTGTACCTTATTGTATTGCTACTGCTGTCAACTATTTGTACTCCCCTGGGTCATGCCTGAAAATAACCATTTGTTGTCTAGTGCACCCACCCAGTTACCAAAAAAATGTTTTCAAAAGGGCTGCACTCTGGTTGATGGCTTACTCTTTTACCCAATGTTGTTTGTGAGGCCACTGTTTTCCTTGTAGCATTTATTGCTGTGTGGTTTTTGTTTGGCATGACATGACCCTGTGCCTTGGGAGAGAGAGGGTGGTAGGTCCTGGGTACATTCCTCAGCTGGTGCCTTTACAAAACTCAATCACTGCTCTGGGGGAGAGAACAACTGGGAGGAGGCACTCATGGTAATGGCTAGGGTGAATATGGGTGCCCTCCCTAGAGAAGAACCAAAGGTGAGAGGGAGAAAACCCCAGCAGAAGAGAAAGCACCTTCTGCTGGGGGACTTGAATGGCAAGGGGGCATAGTTGGGAGCAGGGAGGAAGGAAAAGAGGAAAAGGTAGGTGCCTACCTGGTGTCTTCACCTGGAGGGATGGAAAGCGGAGCCTAAGGATTATTAGGGCAACAGGGTAGGAGGGTGAGCTGGATGTCATTGTCTACCTGGGGACAAATGACCTTGCTAGGGATGAGGCTTGGATTATGCAAGTGCAAGGGGATTTTAGGGAACTGAGGTGGGGTCTTAGGCAGTAGCACACTCATTGGCTTTCAGTGAGATATTGCTTGTCTACAGCATGGGGAGGATAAAGACCTCTGCAGCAGGAGTTTCATCTTGTGGTTCAAGAAAGAGAGCAGAGAGGAAGGGTTCAAGTACAATGGGGACTGGGGACCAACCTGGAGGGATAAAGGCCTGTACGGGGCTAATGGCTCACATCTGTCTGGTAAGGGAATTACAGTCCTCAGTGGATGATTTTAATTTCTTTTGATGAACACTTAAATGAGCTGAGAAGGTTGGTGGAAGAATTCAGAGAAGAATAAACTGCACCCCTCAGCCTGAAGAAGTGAGAAGGGAGGGATCAAGAGGAGGTAAATCCCACAAGGTGAAAAATAATAAAGAAAACAGTATGGTTGAAATAAAAAGAGGTGGGAATACAAGCTACAAAAACTGAGGGAAAAAGGAGGCAAAGCAGAAATGAAACAAGGGGGTATCAGGCAGAGTGGCAACAAAATGTGGAATGCCACATGTGGAAATCAAGAAGTCAAGAAAACAAACGTCCATACCTAGAGCCCATCATAGTGGAAGAAGACTTGGATATCATGGTCATTATTGAGTTGTGGAGCACAGGAAAGCATGATAGAAGGATGGAAGGGTGGTGTTGTATGTATGGGAAGGTATCAAAGTGACAGTGGCACAGGGAATCCAGGGGGAATGATGGGGTTGGAGGTACTGTGGGTTACCTTGGAGATGAGAAACAGAGCCACTATTTACAATGGTGTGATCTACAAGCCCCAACACTGGGGAGAGAATTTAGACAAGTCACTGGGGGAAGCCACTGGCACAATGGCAAAAAAGGAGAGGTGCTGCTGGTGGGGGACATCAATCTGCTGGATTCAGACTTGATCATTCCAGTCACAGCTTCTACTAGAAGATAGGATATCCTGGGCTACCAGCAGGGAGCAGTTCTCAGGTCCTGGTCTTCAGAAGGACAGATTGAAAAAAAATGAGTGAATGCCTCAGAGGCCAGCTAGTGTGGGGGGGGGGTGACCTTGGTTAGGTAAAGGAACAGTGCTCTAAGTTAGGGGAATGCATAGTGAAGGCAACAAACCTCTGCCCAAAGGAAGTGATCGAAAACAACAGAAAAAAAACAAACAGCTAAGATTCTCAAAGGAAGTGGCTGAAAAGTAAAGGCTAGAAGACTAGCTTTCAAGAGGTATAAAGAGATGCAGGGGGAATATGACATAGAGGTGTATCAGGACAGGCAGAGCGAGGCAGGGAACGGAGTGAGGAGTGTAAAAGCAAACTGAGGAAATAATAGCCCAAGATGTAATGAAAGGGGCAATACAATTGTTTAGATACATAAGGAAAACATGAATACTAGGGGAAGGATTGTAAGATTAAGAAGGACAGGTGGGGACTGTGAAGAGGAGGATCAGGAAAAAACAGATACTCTGAAGAAATACTTTTGATCTGTCTTCATAGATGATGGGGATGAGGATGAGCTACTGTATATAAAAGCAACATCGGCACTGGGTGGGGTAGATACCAGTCCATTTACAGAGGAAAGAGTCATAAAGTGACTCACAGATCTGAATGTGGATAAAGCTATAGGGCCAGCTGGGGTACATAGAAGGGTAATGAGGGAGGTCAGGGTATTATTGGCTGCACCTCTGACAGTCCTTTTTAACAACTCACTGGAAACAGAAGTTGTTTCAGAAGACTGGAGGACTGCGATGTAGGTCTGTTTCACAAAAGTGATAGCAAGGAGCAGGCTGGCATCCATAGGCTGAGCAACCTCATATTGGTGGTTTAGAAGCTAATGGAGTCATTGCTAAAGAAAAGGACTATGGAGTATTTTCCTTTCATTTCAGTTTACTTAAACAATAGCCTTTGGGCAAAAATTGCCAATTTTCAAAGACACCCTTGGGCATAGTTCAGGCAAAACACTGAATACATATAGTGCAATATAAACATTTACAGCATTACAATGTTTCAGAGGAGTGCATGTAATGCTTAAGTTGAGATACAGATGGATACAAATTACCAACATCCCTTAATTTGGACAAAGAATTCTAAAAAGAGGCAGCATGATAATAAAAGGACATTTGGCCAATGCTTTTTTTACATTTAGGCAACCCAAAAAGTGAGTCAGTTAGGGATCTAGTATTTTGAATCCAGCGGGTTATAAGACCCAAGGCAACATGGATTCATGGGGAGGGGGGTAGCCATGTCAGACAAATCTGATAGATTTCTTTGACTAGGTGACCAGGAAAACAGATCAGTGTGGGTTGTGGGCATGGTTAACTTACATTTCAGTAATGCTGTCAACAGTGTTCCACATAGAATGCTTATAAGGAAACTGGGTGGCTTAGAGGTGAGCCAATGGTGGTAAACTGGATAACAACATGGTAAAGGGATAGGCAGCAGATGGCAGTAGTAAATAGAGTTTACTCTGGGAAAGGGAGGGTGATCAGCAGTGTTCCACAAGGATCAGTACTGGGCCAGTCCTCTTTAATGCCAGTGTCAGTGGCTCAGTAGGTAGCACACTCGCCTCTGAGGCTGGGAGATCAGTGGGATGTGGGTTCAGTTCCCACATCTGGCACTTGGGTTAATATCCCAGTACTGGCACTGGAGTGCAGCATGAGAGGGGTGCTGCACTTCTGAGGTGCCGTCTGTTAGATGAGACATTAAACTGAGGTCCCATCTGCCTGGATTGGTAGTAGTTCAGGTGGATGTTAAAGACCCCATGGCACTTATCGAAAAGAGTAGGGGTAGTTTTGTTTGAAAAGAACATTACAAAATACATCCATTTGACAACTTGAAATACCAAGAAAACAAGACAATTCATAAACTACATTCCATGAAGAGAGAAAATAGAAAAATACCATAAAAATTAATATTTAAACCTTCAGAACACAAAAATTCCTTTTTCCCCCTCCCACCTTCCTTCATATAACTCCATAACCTATTCCCCATTAAACAAAATAAATGATTAAAACAAACATTTTTTTATGTAAATGTTTTGAACTCCTTATTTATATTTAATGAAAAAAAAAACCTTTCCACCATCTTTGAACTTGTCTCCCTGTTGAATATGTTACATCTTTTTCATATACATGCCACATAGCTTCACTTATTAAGGTTCTAACCATCTCAAAAGGCATTTTTTTCTGCTGTAATACCCAACTGCATCTTGCCTGCCATAGATAAAATTTTAAACAACACAAAAATATGGCAAGAGTATCTGAATGAAACCTAGATTATAAAAAGGGTATAATGGCCTAATACACATACTTCATAAGACATAGTGTTGAGCCAGGGCATATTCCACACATTAGCTAAATAATTCCATAAAGATTTAGAATAGGAACAGAAGAATAAGTAATGCTCCATGGTTTCCTCTACATTATTGCAGTCCGGATAAGGGCAATTCCTTTCCTCTAAAGGTTTATGCTTAGCATTCCCCCTCACCTGTGTTCTACCATAAACAGAAAGCCATAAATGTTCCCACATCTGAAGTGGGATTCTGGGATTCACTAATTGAGCTAAAACATGATTGTTGTACTCCAGAGCACAACATGTAAAACTAGGTTCCTTTGGATAGATTTTATCAAATACTATTTGATACAACTTTCAACCAGAGTGGGACAGAATATCCATTTTAGTGAGATTCCATATGTGTAATTTTGAAGCTGCTGATTTAAAAAAATCTGGAACATGCAAAAAAAGTCTTAATCTTGGGGCCACCACCCACCATGCCCTAAAATACTTTTCCAAAATTAACCTGCACCATGACCTTTGTGTTGATGGTGATGACCCTAGTCCACATTTAACTGTCTGTGATATGAACAGAGTATGAAAAAAACCTGTAGGGTCTAGCATTCCTAAACCCCCTTTTATAATTGGGAGACATGTAAAACACCTTCGGATTGGATTTAACCGGTTTCCCCATAGCACCTGAAAAAAAAACACTATTTAGCCTAGTTTCTAACGTTTTTAGTGGGGGATACAATATTGCTACATAAAGTAAAATTGGAACCAGGAATTTTTGTATGAGCTGAATACATTTTAATTTTGACATACTCCATGACTTCCATTGACATACTTTAAATTCCACTTTTTTTAAAGATTGTTCCCAATTGTACAAAGCCATATTTTGGGGACCAAAGTTATACCTAAGATTTTCAATGGTTCAGGGGATACACTAAGAACCTCTAAATTCCGGGCCTCTGGGTATCCTATTCCTATATACAGACCATGACTTTTAACAATATTTATTTTCGAATTAGATACTAAAGTAAAATCAGACATAATTTTTATAAACTGCTGAAATTGTGAGATTTCTGAAAAAAAAAGACATGTCATCTGCAAATGCTTGAGCATTAATGGCAGACTGTATGCCAATTCCTTGAATACCCCTCCATTTAGGTCTATCAGTTATAAATCTTAGGAAAGAATCCAAAGAAAGCACATACAGAAGTGGGCTCAGGGGACAACCCTGACGCACTCCAAGCTGGGTTCAAAAGTTGAAATTAATTTGTCTTTGAATAATTGGATAACCAGCTGCTGATTTATAAATTAATTTGATTAACCTAATTAAATAATTGAGAATCCCATAATATTGTAAAACTGAAAAAAATACACATGTGAAACCCTATCAAATGCTTTTTCTTGATCTATTGTGATTATTGTACCATATTTACCTGAAAGAGAAAGATGTTCAGTTATATCCCTCACAACCATTAGAGCTGATTGTATTTTACGAGAAGGTAAACAACAGTATTGAACTGGGGAAATTACATATTCTGCAAAAAGTTTTAACCTGTTGTTTAAAATATGTGTTAAAATTTTGTAATCTGAATTCAGTATAGTGATAGGTCTCCAATTTGAAATATTCTATCTCCTGATTTATATAGATACATTAATGACCCATGTAAAAAAGAAGGGATAATTTTGTTCATTCTTGAAAAATAACCAAAAACAACTGCTAAACATTCAGATAACTCATCCTTAAACTCTTTATAAAATTCAGTGGGTAACCCATCCAACCCTGGAGATTTTCCTGGAATCATTTTCTGAATGGCCAGTTTAATTTCTTGAGGGGTAATATTAATTTCATTTTGTAGTAATTCAGAAGGTATAGGAGGAACTTGAATGTGCCTTAAATAAGCTTTGATTTCATGTACTGTAGGACATCTATCAGGTAACAGTGTTGCCCAATGCTGTTTAATAATAAAAAAATATATCTTTTTCAGAACTCTGCAACATCCCCTGAGAGTCATAAAGAGCCACCATTTCGGTATTATCCCTCATGGCTTTGCAAGCTTGAAAAGGAACCCCCACTGGGGAATTTTTAATCCCGTTTTGGAACAAGACTTTTAAAGTATTAGCTCTATCGTATTGATAGGATAACATTTCCAGTTTTATCTTTTTTATTTGGTCTGAGTAATTAAATCTAGAGGTATTAGACCAGGTATGCAACTTGTATAACTGTTGGCGCATAGAGAGATATTTTAAAAATTTACTATTTTCTTTATGTTTCCCATATTTCATTAACCAATTTTGAAAATCTTGTTTGAAATCCAGCCACCATTGTCCAATTATCTGCATATAAAAAACAGACAGAACATCATCCTCTAATAAGGGCTCTTGTACTTTTTTGGACCCTAAGTTCATTCAGAGCTTTCACATTCAGTTTCCATCTGGTAGTAAAGGGTTGAATTACAGGAATATCATAAAAATTTACAATTAATAAAACATGATCAGTAAACTCCACAGGATGAGTTTTCATTCCCCCTATAGGTAGATTTTTGGAAACAAAAACATAATCAATGGTAGACTTCATATTACTCAAATCAATAAGGGCATTGAAGTTGCAGTAAATTTTAGAGTTAGGTTTCTTAATTTTAGTATATGAGGGTATCTCACAGTTGAAATTCCACAAAAAATTATATTGTGAGTGGTCATTAAGTAAGATTTTACTGCATTAAGCAGTGCCACTCCCCCTGCTTTCAGCTGTTGGCCATAAATATTAATCAGCCTATATGTTTTATTCTTCCACATCCCATCTAGTAATAAGGCTCTTCCAGGAAAAATATCTACCAATTTTATTAAGCGGAAAGAAAATGAGCTAAATAAAAACCCCATCTGCAGCATCTTGTCCAAAGGACCAATATGAAGGTCCCCAAATCCATTCTCCCTGAAAGCTTCTGATATTATGCATAGAAAATTACCAAGATTCCTGCAAAAAAAAAAAAAAAACAGATTTCTAACTGTAACCTATGTAAATACTCAAAAACCATAATTCTTTTACCTGCATTTAAGAGACTATATACATTTATTGATCTGATTTTTAGATTTGCCATGCATTGAAAATTTTAAGCCTGCTCAGTGATCAACTTTTTTCCTTCTTTTTTCCTTTTCCCTTTGTACCCTGCAAAACCCATTTTTTGTGTTTCCATGTCCTGATCTCTGGGATTACTATCTCCTTCCTCCTGGTCCATGTCTGAATCCCCCCATTCTGGTGCCAAAACAGCAAAGGAGTTATTTGAATTTATATTGTCAGAAAGAGAAGTAGGGGAAGGGAAGAAGGGGGAAGGGCAATACTGGCTAACCTTAAATTCCTAAAGGATCTATACCTCT
Source organism: Neoceratodus forsteri (assembly GCA_016271365.2). Classification (NCBI taxonomy): domain Eukaryota; kingdom Metazoa; phylum Chordata; order Ceratodontiformes; family Ceratodontidae; genus Neoceratodus; species Neoceratodus forsteri. The sequence continues at coordinate 1,361,082,619 of CM028130.1, read as the reverse complement.
GTGGTGGAGTTAAGCTAAAGGAACACTATCTTGTACGGGATCACTATAGCAAACTGGGGTAAGAATCTCCTGCTGCAAAGTGTTCGGATCCAACATTTGGGGGGAGGGGGAGAAGGGAGGGGAGGGGAAAGGGGGGGAATGGATCCTTAACTTTAACCTGTGCAGTTTTTCTCTCTGTAACTTCCTTATGATCATATATATTTATAATTTCAGCAGAGGGAAAATAATTTTTGTCTGAATCATCCTGGTGGTATTTTTCAGGTACTTCTGCTATGTCTTGTGCCTGTTGAATGAGAAGATCTGGGCTAACATTACAAGCAGCATTTTTAGGTGCCCAGGGGCAGTCCTTAAAGGCATGTCCCACATCTTCACAAAGATCACACTTTGTGTGAGATGCGCAGTGGAAAGAAATATGTCCTATCTCCTCACAATTCCCACATCTGGGTTTGTCACATGTGCTAGAAATGTGGGTACATGAACCACATTTATAACAGGCTTGTGGTTGTCCAGCGTAAAAACACCCCCCGTCTCTGCCTAACATAAAAGAGTTATGAATATGTACAATGCCTGAATCTGTACTTTGTACTTTTACCTTGTATCTCCACCCCCCAGTCCAAAAGAGCTCTGTATCCAGAATAGCCTCAGGGTCTCCCAAAAGTTTGCATCTTTGTGACAACCAGTATGTAATATCAGCTACACGTACGCCCTCATTTCGGAACATCACCATAATAAATTTAACCAGAGGTTTAGAAAGAGGAATGACAACAAAAGGAGACCAAATGGGGGAATATTTCACCAGGGTATAACGCTCCCAAAAAAGATCCAAAAAATGGGCAGAACAAAAATGGTCTTCTCCCGAAGTTTATAAAAGCAAACACCTCTCGGGGAGAAAACTTCAAGGAGTCCTTCAATAAGATTTTTCCAACAAAATGTCTGTCAGGCCTGTCCTCCATGCCACCTTTATAACGGATATACACCACATTCCTCCTGGAAGCAGCTTCTTTCTTTATATTTGCAAATAGTTCAGACAATAGGGGTTGTTTATTTGTGGATGTATCATGATTTAAGTAATTTTCTGAATTTTTGTCACCATTGCTGTCTTTTTCTGTTTCACCAACCTGTTCTATGGGTTCAACTCCCTCTACTTGAGGAGGTTTTTCAGTTGTGTTATTTTGAGGGAGTGGTGCTTCTGCAGATGTTATAACAGGAACTTCTTGGACTTGAGAAATAGTTGTTATTGGATCCAAAACCTGCCCTGGAACCCAAGTAGAGGAAAAGGGGGTGAATGGTAGTTTATCATCCCACTCCTGGTCTGGGACCCAAATCCCCGCCGGGTTTTGCTTCCAACCCGACTGGGACAATGCTTCCCCTGGAGTCCATGTTGAGTCAAGCAACTCAGTTGTTTTGTGAGATGGTACTGAGTCACTTTTTAAGGAATCCATGTTTAAATGTCTTTTGGCTAAGGTTTGTGCAAGCCTTTTGTCTTTTTGTAAATCCTTCTGACCCTGTTTAGACAAATTTTTAAAGGAAAACTGCATCGTTGTGGCTTGAGAGTCTAAGTTATTTGTTTGAAACTTGACAGTAGCCTGGATATCAGGAAAAGCCACAAAGCCCAAAGTTTTAGACAATGTTATATGCTTTGGGTTTAGGTGAGTGTCAGTATTTAATTTAGTAGACATTGAGATATTCGTTCCTTGATCATTGGTCCCAGACATTTCATCTCTTTTAGCTGGGGGAATCAGCTGTAGGCACACACTTAAATCCTCAGCATTTGAACTGCCAGCCAGCTGACTCTTTCCTTTCACTTTCACAGAAGCAGAAGAAACATTGTAAACAGTAACTGACTCACCGTGCCCCAGATGGGCCTTTGATCTTGCTGCATCATAATTTTCTCTGACAGGCTTCTCTGCAGAATTGACACTTAAAGCTAAGCATTGCAACTCCTCAAGATTAGCTTGTAATTTGCTTTTTTCTTGGGCATGCCTTTGTTCTTTTCTTCGCAAAATTAAACATAATGCTTGCTCAGCGTCTTCTGCTGAATCCTTAGTATTTATAACTTTTTCCTCAGTTTTCAAATTTGCAGTAAGATCCTCCGTGGAAAAAAATTAAATTGGGGTATTACCTTCCTCATCCGAATTCATAAGGTTCTCCACCAAATGCTCAAGTTCCATACCGTGAACTGTCTGGAAAATTTTAGACCCCTGTAAAGCTTGCGCCTCTTTCCTCTCCAACTGCAAATCTGGACTGGCAATTGCAGTGGTCATAGGTTTCCCCCTACTGACAGCAATGCAGTAGGAGAATTTCCCCGGTGTCCTGGCCAAATTTCCCTCATTCACTAAAAATACCACCAACAGCTTAATCTGGTTCAAGGTCAGTTGGAATTCACCTGTTTCCTCCTCCCCAGGTCATGCCTGAAAATAGGAAGAATTTGTCTAGTGCACTTACCCAGTCAACAAAAACTAAATAAAATGTCTTTAGAAGTAATAAAGGAGGTGAGCTGGATGGGAAGGGCATGACAGCTGAGCTTCAATGTGAAAAAGTGAAAAGTTAAGCACTTAGGGTACAGAAACCTAGATGTGGGGTATAAAACCGGGGGAAGACATATTGTCATTCACCAAATTGAAACACCAAGGCAGTGCAACAAGGCAGGGGGAAGGGCCAGAGGGATGTTGGGCTGCATAAGGAAGGGCAGCACTAGCATATGGCTCGAGGTGGTGATGCCACTGTATAGATTGCTGGTAAGACTGCACCTGTAGTATTATGTCCAGTTCTGGAGACCACATCTCAAGAAGGCCATAGACAGAGAAGAAGCAGTCCAGAGGAGGGCAACTAAAATGGTGCAGGGTCTGCACCAGAAGCCTTATAAGGAGAGACTAAAGGACCTCAAAATGTATACCCTGGAAGTGAGAAGGGAGGGGCATTGGTGGGATGGTAAGTACAACTGAAAGTACAGTTCACAAAAAGAATCAAACATATTCAGCTTCTGCTGTTTGACCTCTAACTGACCAGAACAGACTTTGATCTGAAATGGAGGAGTTTGATTTGTAATGGTTCACAGCCCATGAACTGTCAAACCAGATAATGTGATGCCATTAAATGTCATTCAGATCCAGTGCTGGTACAGCTAGTTTAAAACCTGATTCTTGCCTTTGCCATCCCAGTGAGTAAGCAATGTGACTTATCTTCCAAAACTTTTATAGGCAAGTAAGGAATATTCTGAATTGGCAGATGGAAGCCTGACATGTTTGCCATGTGATTAAGTAGATTAGTGGAACTAGAGATCTAAGCAAAGGTTTGTATTTCCTGTGAGTTTTTATTGAGAATGACCACTATGACAGAAAAAAAAATAAATTTCTTTCTTTCTTTTTTTTTTAGAATGATTATATTCTTTATTTTTCCTTTCCAGTGGATTAAAATGTAGATAAATATTTGTTTGGGGAAATGTGAAAGTTTACATACCATAGTTATTTCACACAGTTTGAATTCCAGCAAATATCTGTTTTTGTTTTGCTTTTGACATGAAATACAAGTTAGCAAGAAGTCAGCAACAGTACTCTCTGCTTTAACGGGCATTTTTTCAGTGATGATGTATGATTTTTAAAGTGATTTGTTTACATTAACAGCAAAACAGCATCCTTTTCCCTAGCAAGGATGTTGTAATATTAGTAAGAGTTTACTATTGTATTAAGTGTTCTATTCTTACTAGAAGAAACAGTGTTGCTATTCATATGAGGAAGTGGAACAAAAAGTAAATGCTTACAATCAGTATTTTATATATTTTTTGAATCTTTTTTTTTCTGTCATCTAAAATCAAAAACAGAACAATTTTCTACATTGGTAGTTTTCATTATTCTACATGAAATGAAAATTATGATTTTAAACAGGCAGTTACAGCAATGTTCTGAAACCCAGGCTGCCTTACTTGTTCTCTTTTAAAGGGACACTGTCAGTCAAAAAAAGCAGTGTTTTTTTTCTAACAATAATAAAGTTAGACTGCATTCAAAGGGTGTTAATCTGTTATTTGTTTATGCTGGTATATTCTTTTTCTCTAAAAAATAATAAAAAAACATTATTTTACTTAGGCTGCCAACAGAATTAGAACGTATAGGAATTCTGGACTCATATATTTATTTATTTAATTTTTGTTGACTGGGTAAGTGCACTAGACAAATTCTGCCTATTTTCAGGCACAACCCGGGGGAGGGGGATACAGATGCATGCCAACTGACTTTGAACCAGATTAAACTGTTGGTGGTATTTTGGTGAATGGGGAGAAATTTGGCCAGGGCACTGGGGACATTTCCCTACTGTTCAGTAGGGGGAGACTCTGTCCTCCTGCCAATCATCCAAGATGGCCAATCAGCAGGGAGCTGGAAGGGAGGTGGTGGTGGAAGAGATGGAAGTCACTGACTCAGAACAGCAGCTCTACTCTAATAATATGCGAGACATGGAAGGACTTGTGTATGTTGTTGCAGAATCTACTCAAGACAAGATACAAGAGGAAAAAAGGTACTTTTAAATCCAGAAGACTTTCCTGAGCTACCAGTAGATACTTTGTCAGACCTCAGTGAAACAGAGGTAACTATGTCTGAAATGAACAGTGGTGCTGGAATGGTTTGAAAAGTAGTAGGGCCAAGGACATAAGGGGTAAGTTTTCACCTATTAAATATATTACCATGATAGCAAAAAGTGGTAGGGCCACTTATGAAAGTGGTAGGACCATGGTCCTAGTGCCCCCATTCCAGCACCTATGGAAATGAAGGAATGTGCAGTGATGAAAGCCTCAGAGGAAGCAGCCTTGTTAAAACAAATGGAACTGGAAGAGAAAGCATTTTTGTTTAAAAAAATGCAGCTCCATGAACAAGTGTGGGAAATGCAAATTAACAAGGAAAAAGTTGCTGTCAATACCGCCCAGCTGAGTGGCGGTGACGTAGTAGCATCAAAGTAACTGCCGAAAGATTGGGTGGAGGCCATGGAACTTGATGAGCACTTGGAGCAAACAGTGCTAAGAGATCTTTCAGCAGTAGCATTGCGAATGGCAAATACAGGTGTTTCAGAGCCTGGCCTAGGATGGGCTGAGAATCTTGCACGAGATGAGGAGACTAGCTGGACAGTAAACAAAGCCTCGGAAAGTGCGGGTTGGGAAAAGAATGGAGAAACAGGTCAGTGAATTTCAGGGTCTTCCCCGATTAAAATGCCAACTGTTCACCATTCAAGTATTGCTGACACTGCTCTTGATTTAGAGATACCTCCTGAGCTGGCACTAACTCAGAACCCAGTATTAAATGTGATCACATGCAGTAAGCTAGATATATCTGAAAGCAATGCATTGCAATCTGGGGGACACCCCACTATGACGGCTGCACAACCACAGAGGCCTTTACACACTATAAATAAAGAGGCTCTCAGATCTTTTTATCATTATTTAAACTTCCAATTCACTATGCTAAAAGGCACAATGTGGCACAGCTTTCTTACAGAGGGGGGATGCCAGAACCTCCTGATAGGCTATTTGTAGCCAAAATGCTCTTGAAGGAGTCTATGAAGTTTTTTGTAATGAGTTGTATGCCCTAATATATATCTCAGGGGAAACAACATTTGATGTAAGCTTTAAATCTATTAATGGTCTTGAGAATTCTGGACACAATATGCGACTTTGAAGAAAACTGCTTTATGGGCTCCTTTTGTAGCCATACTGCTTACAAAACCTGCTCAAAAAGTCATACCTGTTCAATTTCAAAATGAAGGCAACAGTGTGAATGATTTGACATATTGGTTGAAACAAAGATATACTATCATAGAAGACCAGATGCAATTATGGATTCAGAAAACATTTGGACTGGGGGGTGGAAAGTTAAAGTGCTGTTGAAAACCACTGACACAGGTGTAACACACTTACCTAACTCTTTTTTCTAGGAAGGGATAGGGGCATCTTGTTTTATGCAGGGCAACCCAAAATGTGCTATAAATGTAGTTCTATTGCTCACCTTAGTAGTATATGAGATACAGCCAGATGCAATGTGTGTGGAGAACGTGGACATATCAGTTCAGAGTACTCCAATGATTGTAAGTGTAATCTCTAGGACACTGTAGGTCACACTTTCCAAAACTGCAGGTGGGCAGCTCACAATATTCCAGATATTGCTGATGGGAAGAACAGAGATTATTAATTACTCTAACTCAAAAAAAACAAACTGAGAGGTCAGAGATGTTTAGGATCTGCTGTGAGTGCTCCCATGAGCCTCCCGAGCTACCTCAGCTTGTACCCCAGCTTCAGATAATACACAAAGTACAGATGTCTTAGTAGGACAACAGATAATGGTGAGGCCTATGCTTTCTGCAGTATGTGAGGAGCAGAGTACAGAACCACCTTCTGATGCACCCACAGCAGTACCTTCTACCTCTAGCATTACAGCTGTGCTTATGCCTCCCCCAGTTGGAAAGCCAGATGAAACTGCTGCTTCCTAGGTGTAAAACAAGGTCTTCCATGTCCCAAACCCAGGGAAAAGTAGGTCCTTTACCTATTTCAAACAAATTTGACATCTTACAGATTAAAAGTCAGGGTGATGAATCTGATGATTCTTCGGTGGCTTCTTCATTACCAGAGGCCACAATGGATACAGAGGTTCAGGAGCATGTAAAAGACCCTCAAAAGAGGAAATCTAAATTGAGAAAACAGAACTTTAGGAAGGGAAGTATAAATGATTTTTGATAAATGAGTGTTCCCTTTTCATGCTACACTTTTAATGTTAATAGCATTAAGAGGGACAGTAAAAGGAAAATAACATTTTCCTTTTTGACTCATTTATCTTTTGGCATCTTTTTTTACAGGATGCCAGATTACACTCCCTTAGAGAAATGCAGACTGCTTCTCGAGGATGGTATGCTGGGCCTTCTTTTTGGTCCATTGGACAGGAATCTTGTCCTGGAGTGGGAATCTTATTTAGACTACCAGAACTAAAAGTTTTGAAACTGTATGATTTAGCTCCAGGGAGAGTGCTGATTTTGGATGTCTTAATTCAGTATCTTATGTTTAGATTAGTAAATCTATATGCACCTCAGACTAAAGCAAGAATGTGCAATTTATTTAAACATATTCAACCATTTTTATTCACGTCACAGCACATCATCTTTTCAGGTGATTTTAACTGCTCAATAGTGGCTAAATCTTCCAAGCTATACTGTGATTCAAACTTTTGGCCCAATTAATACAGAAAACTCAGTTAAGGGACTCTTTTGTTTTCTCACATGAAACTGACAACCCACTTTCCAGAAATGATCTCTCACTTCTAGGATAGACTATAGGTAGAAGACTTGGTTTGCTGGCCAAGGCATCTAGCTTCACCTGAGCTCTTTCCTTCTAAGACTGCTTGAAAGGCAGAGTAGAGAAACTTACCAGAGCAAGGGAAAGGATTAAGACTTAATTTGGCTAAGCAGATTTACTGTGTGGTGGTATTTTTATTTTTACTCACAGGGATTGCTACTGTTTGTTGCTAACATTTCATTGCTTTATTTTTCTCTGATTCAAATTGTTGTTGCTGGTATACCTTCTTCTGCATTATTACAAGGTGTGCCTACAGATGTGTGCTAACAGATTACTCTGTAATCTTCTGATTCAAATTGTCTTTGCAAGGTATATCTTCTGTTACTGCTTTATTTTTCTCTGGAGCAAAGTGTTTCTTACAGGGTATATCTTCTCTGAAATTACTGTATTACAGGTGGAGCTTACATTTTTGTGACTTTTTATCATTGGGCTAAGCAAATTACTGTTTGACACTGTGTTTTATTTTATTCTTGTTTGTTGAAAAGGTTTGTTGTCTCAGAGGTGTTTCAGTCTCCTTCTCACATTGAAGGAGCTAATTGCTTTTCCTCCCACAGCTCTTCCAAGGATTGAGTGTATGTGAGGTGGAGCTGGCAAATTGTCAGTAATTTCCAACAGAAAGAAGGGTTAAAAAGTCAGGTTAGTTGATATCTTGAGGTAGAAGACTTGGTTTTGCTGGCCAAGGCACCTAGCTTCCTGAGCTCTTTCCTTCTAAGACTGCTTGAAAGGCAGAGTAGAGAAACTTACCAGAGCAAGGAAAAGGATTAAGACTTAATTTGGCTAAGCAGATTTACTGTGTGGTGGTGTTTTTTATTTTTACTCACAGGGATTGCTACTGTTTGTTGCTAACATTTCATTGCTTTATTTTTCTCTGATTCAAATTGTTGTTGCTGGTATACCTTCTTCTGCATTATTACAAGGTGTGCCTACAGGTGTGTGCTAACAGATTACTCCTGTAATCTTCTGATTCAAATTGTCTTTTGCAAGGTATATCTTCTGTTACTGCTTTATTTTTTCTCTGGAGCAAAGTGTTTCTTACAGCGTATATCTTCTCTGAAATTATTACAGGTGGTGCTTTACAGGTTTTACAGTTTTATCTAACATTAGGATAAGCTTTCAGGGTTACTGCATTTGTTGTTGACTGATTGTTTCTGCTCTTACCTCCTTGTTCTTTCGTCCGTGGTTCTTCTTTTTAGGCAGGAAGGGCCCAGCCACCACCCCATCCCAACACTACACTCCTTTATAGGGTACCACAGTTGTGACATTTCTATTGTGGCAGAGCAGGAAGGGCAGATCAGTGGGGACTCCACAAAATGATCTCATTTACAGGGGCACGAGTAATTTAACTTGTTACAAGTTAAACAAAGCACAATTAAACCATTACTTGCATTTTTTTTCCTTTTTTTTCCTTCTAATTACTCTGACTAGGTTACAAACCCAGCAACTTATTTGGAATGGATTTCATTAACTGCAGGTACTGTGGAACAATTTTCAGAAGGACAGTCTTACAGGATTTAGGACACTGTTCTACATGTTGGGCCTTTGGAGATCTTAGGGCTCAGCTCCGGGCAGCATGGGCAGAGATTGCATGCCTCAAATTTCATATTGAAGAGGAAATACATTATAAGAACCACCGCCATTTTCCCAGCATCCAACAGAAAACCTCGACCGCAGAGGGTAGTTGGTCCAGGAGGTTGGCAGGTGGTTAGGAGGAGCAAATCCGGTGCCCCATCACTCTCTGCTCTCCAACACATTACCTCCAAAAACCATATAAACACTATAAACAGGTATCTGCCTCTATCTCTGAAATCAAATAAAGAGGCAGAAGACACTGCAGAGCAGAACACTGCAGCACAGGAGCTAGCACAACAAAACTCACCCAAATCAGGAACCAAAACAAAACAAGCACAAAGGAAATCCAAAAAACTTCTGATCATAGGAGACTCCATGATTTGGGAAGTTGATACCCATCTCCAGCCAGGGGTGATGGTCAGATGTCTCCCAGGTACATCCGCATGGAGAGACACTGACCGCATTGCTAAAATTGTTCACAAAGCAGGAGAAAACATTGATGTCCTAGTACACATAGGGACTAATGATCTCACCAGCCAGTCAGTTGTGGAGACCAAGGAACACCTGACTAGGCTGGGTGACAAACTATCATCTATTTCATCCGGCATCTCCTTCTCTGAGATCCTGCCAGTCTGGGAGAGGGGAGCAGATGGACGAAGGTCAGAGAAGGGGAGATAGGGGAGCTAAACATGTGGCTCAAGGGCTGGTGCCAGGAAAAAGGACACAGATTTGTAGGGAACTGGCAACAGTTCTGGGAGCGAAAGTTCTTTAAATTTGATGGACTGCGTCTGACTAAAGAGGGAGTCAGTGCATTGGGGCAGAAGTTTGATGTCTTTGCAGAATATTTAAACTAGCAAATGGGGAGAGGGGTGCAGCACCCCATACGTCGAATGGGAAGAACACCCCTCCCCCCTCAGCTAGTGGTCAAACAGGAATTCAGCATGTTTGCCGTTCATTTGCATCACCAGGTAAGAAAAAAGGTTTGTCTCCCCATACGATGCACAGGGGTAATGCCAAACTTCACCCAACAACTAACACACCAAAATCTGGCCAATGGAAAATCATGTACACAATGCTCACAGCCTGGGAAATAAGATCCCAGACCTGCAGGCAATAATGTCAGAGGCTAAACTGGACATAGTAGCAATTAGTGAGACGTGGTTTACCAGTAACCACACTTGGGAGACTTCAGTACCTGGCTATGTATTGTTCAGAAGAGACCGAGGTGCAAAAGGGGGAGGAGGGCCCTGTATGTTAATGAAAATATCAAAACTACAGAAATTCAGAATACACATAAGGAGCCAGAAGAACTGTGGGTCACCCTGGAAACAGGAAATAGGACAGCCATAAGAACTGGGGTTGTCTACAGGCCCCAGACCAGGGGGAGGACATAGACACATTACTGTTAGAAGATATACAAAACATGACAGCTAAAGGGAGGTTCTGATAATGGGAGACTTCAACATGCTGGATACAGATTGGTCAATACCAGCAGGAACATCTGCCAGAACTAGACTCATAGTGGATTCCCTGCAGGAGGGCCTCAAACAACTGGTACAGCAACCCACAAGAGACAGGGCTATCCTAGATCTAGTACTGACTAACAAAGAAGGATCACAGATCTCCAGGTAGAAGGTCACCTGGGGGCCAGTGACCATCACATGGTATGGTTCAATTTGGCTACTACATTTAAATCATCCCATTCCAAGGCAAAAATATGGGACTTCAGAGGAGCTGACTTTGATAAGATGGCCAACAGAGTTAAGCTAGCCCTGGCAAAAAGAAACACAGGTGAGGGGGTACAGGCAAAGTGGTCAAGCATTAAGGATGCAATACTTGAAGCAACATCCCATTGTGTTAGACAGAAAAGGAAGTGCAAAAGAAGAAGGAAACCACTTTGGTTCTCAAATACAGTAGCAGAAAAGGTCAGAGCCAAAAGGCTGGCCTTCAGGAAATATAAGGGAACACAGCAGGATGAAGACAGGAGGCATACCAAACTGCCCTAAGGAAAGCAGGTAAGGCAGTAAGGCAGGCAAAGTCCCAAACTGAGGAAACACTAGCACGAACAGTAAAGAAGGTGACAAGACTTTCTATAGATACATTAGTGAAAGGAGAAAGTCCAGAGGGGTATTGCTAGCTTAATGGAGAAAAGGGAGCATGTGAGGAGGAGGACCCTGTAAAGGCATCTATCCCAATAGATACTTTTGCTCAGTATTTACTGAAGAGAAGGTAGGGCAGGGCCCACAGCTCAGCATCATGGACACAGGGGAGGGAGGTGAGCACTACTCCCTTCACAAAAGAAAGGGTCCTACAAGAGCTTGCTAAGCTCAGGGTGGATAAGGCAATGGGACCTGATGGCATACATCCCAGGGTACTTAAGGAGCTAAAGGAGGAACTAGCAGAGCCATTAGCAGAATGTTTAGTGAGTCTCTGAGTACAGGAGAGGTCCCAGAAGACTGGAGAAGGGCTCATGTGATCCCACTCCACAAGAGTGATAGCAGGGAGAAGGCGGGGAACTACAGACCAGTCAGTCTTACCTCAGTAGTGGGCAAGATTATGGAGGCACTCCTTAAGGAAAGGATAGTGCAACACCTGGAATCCATAAGGACAGGATCCAAGACAGCATGGGTTTACAAAAGGAAGGTCCTGTCAAACTAATCTCATAGATTTCTTTGACTGGGTAACCAGAGTGGTGGACCAAGGGGGAGCAGTTGATGTCGCCTACCTTGACTTCAGCAAAGCTTTCGACACTGTTCCACATAGAAGATTGATAAATAAGCTGGGTAGGCTCGGGGTGGGTCAGAAGTTGGTCAACTGGGTGGCAAACTGGTTGACGGGCAGAAAACAGAGAGTGGTGGTAAATGGTATACAGTCAGAAGGGATACAAGTCACAAGTGGGGATACCTCAGGGATCAGTCCTGGGCCAGTCCTCTTCAACATCTTCATTAGTGACCTTGCAGATGGACTAGAGGGAAGGCCTGTCTGTTTGCAGATGACACCAAGATCTGCAACAGAGTAGATGATCCAGATGGGGTGGGCAGAATGAGAAGAGATCTGGATAAACTAGCAGAATGGTCAGAAGAGTGGCAACTGGGATTTAATGCAAAAGTGCAAAATCATGCACATAGGGAAGAGAAACCCTGAAGCCACCTATAGGCTGGGAGGAGTTGCTAGCAGTCACAAAGGAAGAAAGAGACTTGGACATCATCATCACTGATGACCTAAAATCATCAAAGCAGACCTCTAAAGCAGTAGAGTAAGGCTACGGGGGTGTTAGGGTGTAGTAGGGTATCACAAGTTGTAAGAGTGTAGTATCCCACTGTACAAGACACTGGTTAGGCCCCATCTGAGTCTGGCGGCAGTATTGGAGGCCACACCTTCACAAGGACATTAACCAAATTGAGGCAGTCCAGAGAAGGGCAACCAAAATGGTGCAGGGACTGCATCAGAAGACATATGAGGACAGTTTAACGGAGCTCAATATGTATACCCTTGAGCAAAGGAGGGAGAGAGGTGATATGATCGAGGCATTCAAACACCTTAAGGGCATAAACAAGGTGAAAGAGTCTAACATGTTTAAATATAAGAAAAATAGCAGGACAAGAGGACACAGCATGAGATTAGAGGGAGGCCGATTAAGGGTGAATGTGAGGAAATTCTTTTTCACAGAAAGGGTGGTGGATGCATGGAATGGCTTAACACAAGAAGTGGTGGCTATGAATACAGTGCAGGGCTTCAAACAGGCATGGGATAGGCATAAGGGAGCAATACAAATGACTATGAATAGATAGGCCACTGACAGAGCAAAGGCCGATGGCACATTTATAAGGTAGAAAAAGAAATGGGCAGACTGGATGGGCCTTGCGGTCCTTATCTGCCGTCAACTTCTATGTTTCTATGTTTCTATGTATAGTCTGATCTCTACCCATTTACCTACTGTATCTGCAGATAATTTTCCAGTAGAATTTTTGTATCATAGAATAGTGAGTATAACTATAGGTTCTCCATTAAGAATTTAGAGAGGGCCAGAGTTCTGGAAAATGAACTCCTCAATACTTACAGATGTATATATTCTAAGGGCACTTCAAGATTTTGTTAAAGTGAGGAAATCTGTATTTATTGTTTTTGAGGACCCTTGTTTATGGTGGGAAGATGCAAACGCTGACCTTCAATATCTTTATAAATGTCTGTATAAAAATGTCTCTAAAAGGAAATATTTTGCCTATGTACAGGGCAGATTAGAGTTACAGCAATGGATGTCTATATCAGATGACACTGCACAGGATTTGAGTGATCAGATTAATAATTTAAAACAAAGGATGAGCAATTTTCATGCACAAGAAGCACAGTCTTTACACCATCTAAAACAGTTTTGCACTACAGGGAAGGCAGAGGTTGTCTGACCTTTTGAGAGCTATAATTATTTTAGGAAATCAAAGGACATGACTTCACTCAAAGGACCAGATGATACTATCTATACACAAAAAATAGAACTTATGAGTGTAATTTCCGATTATACCACCACAATGTATACCTCTTTAGACACACAGATAGGGCCCCTTATATCTTATTTAGACACTTTGAGGATACTAGAAATAAACATTACTTTATTAGCAGAAATGGTTCAACCCATACAAGAGAGGGAAATGTTAGAAGCCTTGCACATATCTAAAGGAGGGAAGTTCCAGGACCAGGTGGAATATCAAATGAACTATTCAAAATTATAATTCCAGACATTTTTTCTAAGTTGACTATAGTGTTTAATTATATTTTAAGAAAAAAAAATTCCACTACGTATGAATATGAGTATTTTGACATACATCTTTAAAAAAGGAGACAGGACCCTGATAGAAAACTGGAGGCTGCTCAGCCTACTTAACTCAGTCTTTAAACTTCTGACAAAAATTTTGTCAAAAAGACTGACTGATACTGCTATGATAGTTATTTCATATGCCCAGACATATGCTATCTCTGGTAGAAACATACAAGAACATTTATTGTTACTTAGAGAAATAATGAAATCAGGGGAACTGGGTAAATTAGATGGTTTCCTCATCTCTTTAGACCAGGAATAAGCTTTTGACAAGGTGTGTCATCTTTTCTATGGGAAGTATTGAAAACATATCACATTCCAGCTCCTTTTATTGAATAGTTGCAGAGTATATACAATACTGCTACAGTTGTACTTGTAATGCTAGGGTGGCAAAGACCTATCATACAGTTCAAAAGAGGAGAAAGGCAGGGTTTCCCATCATCCCGATTCTCTATGATTTCTTTATTGATCCCTTATTGTGAAAAATCAATGATTCTATTCTGATATTGTCAGTTCAGATTAACAATATTGATCTTCCACATAAATTGATGTTGAATGTGGATGATATGAGTGTGGTAGTAAAGGATGCAAGATCTCTTACTCATATAGTAGAATACTGTGCTACTTTTGGAACCCTATCTGGGGCCTCTTTAAATTTAAATAAATGTATGGGTCAAAGGTTAGACTATACATTAAATTATAATGACACGGTGGCAGAAATTGAAATAAAACCAGATCCAATGTCTATATTGAGAATTTTATTTGAGGCTGGTGAGTTAGATGTTTTGAACTGGGGAAATAAATTAGACTTTGGCAAACAGAAGGTTATGTCTTGGAATAAATGGAAAATCAGTAAAAAGAAAAGGATTTATCTTATAAAAACTTTTTTGGACCCAATTTTCTTGTTCATTAGTTATATTTTCCCTCCACCAAAGGCTAGTGAAATGGAATTATTGAGTATTTTCTTCCAAGCCTTGAAACAAGGTTGGTTAAATATGGTCAATCCAATTCAGTTTTTTAATAGTTTTTTTCACAGTTCAGCAGTTAAACAGTGAATCCAGAAAACAACTGTATTTTTATTTTGTAACTACTATTTGTCAGGAAGAGGTTGTGTTTAGGAAGTGTCCAACATCACATATTGATCATTTAGTGAAGTAGTTAAATAACACTCGAATACTGATCCAGATGTGGAATTTTCACTGGCTCACTTGTCATGAGAAGATAAATGTAAAGGCAGATCATAAACATAAGAAAATTGATGACCACTTATGTAGCAGACTTTTACGTATACTGAAAGAGGAAACTATCCATCATTGATTATTTTCCTATTCTTTTATATCAGGTTTTTGGGATGTGTTGGCTCTCAACTGGGACTCACAGCTTTGGAGCTCTATAACCTATGAGAACTTAATGTATGGGGTATTTTCCTCATGTTGCTTAAGATGGCATATTAGTACACTACAATTGATTATGGTTATTTTTAAATGGAATATTTGGGTAATTCATTGTGGCTTGACATTACAGGAATGGGAAAGCAATCATATGGAACTTTCCAACAAAGTGATGTAGAAGTAAGAAATTGTTATATGAAAGAAAAACCTACAATTGTCTGGACATGTTTTACTAGAATTATGGAAGGGGTTACCATGGACAACTGACAATGATGCCCCTATTACTTGAAGATTATATGGTATTACTAAGAACTGTTTTATAACTGGGAACAATGTTATGGTATTTTTTTATTTTTTTTTTGTTCTACTAATTCTGCATATCTTCAAATTTGCCTTTACATTATGGATTGATTTGTTGTGTGAAGTAACACTGTTTAGTTTCATATTTTGTTTTCACTGCAAATATTTTTCTCTTGTTTTTTTTCTGTGGTGTACACAAGATTTGTTTTGTGATTGTTCTTGATGTTTTCTTGCAAAAAAAAATGTCCCCTATTATTTGTGAGAAGTGCCATTGGATCTTTAACATCCATCTGAACTACCACCAGAACAGGCAGATGGGACCTCGGCTTAACATCTCATCTGAAAGACAGCACCTCAGGAGTGCAGCATCCCCCCATGCTGCACTGGAGTGTCAGTATTGGGATATTAACCTAAGTGCCTGGTGGGGGGCTAGAACCTACAGCATTCTGACCTCCCAGCCTCAGAGGTGAGTGTGGTACCCGCTGAGCCACTCGCACTGCAGATATATCAGTCCACGGCATAGCAAGGGTTAAATTAATTGCTCTTTCAGAGCAGACTGCTGGTAATCCAGTTTTACCTACTAAGTGGATCTTCATTCATGGCACACTCATGCTGATAGAGACAGTGGCAATTTATCATAGGAATGAGCAAGCAACGGATGAGCTTGCTCGTGATGCCATACATGGATGTGCTGCCACTGTCACTGTAGTGTGAGCTGTCTGATCATAATAGGTGTCTGTCAACAAGGTATCTGTTTCTACAGGCATGGGTAGTAATAAGACTGAGGGGAGAGTCATAATTTGAATGAAACTATTTGGTATTGACTTGCTTTTGGACGTGTGTGTGTGTGTGTATGTGTGTGTGGGGGGGTTCTGTTGGGTACGGTGGCATCTGTGTGGATTTTGATAAAACCAAATGTGCCACAAATGTTATAATCCAAAGCCCTGTCAGCCAAAACAAAGTGTAGTGCTGTTGTGGCCTACGATGGTGTCTGGCTTGACAGAAACCCAGGTTATTGAGTTGCACTGCTGTCACTGGCAATACCTCAACAGATTTTAGAAACAAATGTCAAAAAATATTGTAAATCAATGCCGTAGACTAACAGAATTAAATGTATGACATGATTTGTATTACTGTTCTATTAAATCCTGGTCTTGGGGAATAGGTAGGTGAAACAGGGGGAGCCTGATGGGGCACATCGACTACACCAAATGCTGTGATGCCACTGTATGTGTTTAACTTGTTTTGAAGCATGTGTATGCGTTTTCTACCATCAGCATTACATTTTGCCACTGCCATGGGAATGTGAGGGGGATGAAAAGCAAAGATATACTGTCAAGAACCTACTGTCACCCCTCAAAGTTAGCCTGATTCATTCAGGTGCATTTATTCTATATGTGTTTTGTTCACTTTAAATGTTAGTAATGCAATAGCTGCACCCTTCTGATTTCACTTGATTCTTCTCATTGCTCGTTTATTCCACCAGAGGGTTAGGAGGATGGGGAAGGATGTGGACAGGGAGGAATATGCAAGATGGTCCAGGGAGGTGACCAGAAAAGTGAGAGAAGCCAAGGCCCATAGGAAGCTGAGATTAGCACAGGTAGTTAATGGAGGGGAGAAAGACTTTTTCATATACATCAGGGAGAAAAGGAAGTGCAAGGAGACAATAGTGAGGATAAAAAGGGGTGGGGATTGGACGGAAAAGGAGGAGCAGCAGGCAGAAGCAGTGAATGAATACTTTTGCTCAGTGTTCATGGAAGAAGGGGAGGACCCCTACTAGCATGGGCTGGGAGAGTGGGAATGGGGGGGAGGAGGTGACAGATGGAAGAATTGAGGCAAGTAGAGTCCTAGAGGGAGTGAGGGCACTGAAGATAGACAAGGCACCAGGGCCGGATGATATCCACCATGGGTTACTGAGAGAGAGGACGGAGGTGTTGGCAGAGCCCTGGTGGATCTGTGTAGCACCTCACTGGAGTCAGAATGTGCCACTAGACTGGAGAATGGCACATGTTGTGCCATTACACAAGAGTGGGCCAAGGGATGAACCGGGTAATTATCTTCTGGTAAGTCTCACCTCTAGTGTGCAAACTCATGGAACGATACTAAAGGAAAGATTGAGGTCATACCTGGAGGACAATGGCCTCCAGGATGTGAGACAGCATGGGTTTGTTTCAGGAAGTCTTGTCAAACCAACCTCATACAATATTATGACTTGGTAACAGGTGAGCTGGATAAGGGACATGTGGTGGATGTTCTTACTTGGACTTCAGCAAGGCCTTCGATTCAAAGCCTCATGGGCAGCTTGGGGAGAAGCTAACTGGTGTAGGGTCAAAATGGTGAACTGGATTACAAGCTGGCTGAGTGGCAGGCTGCAACGGATGGTGGTGGAGAGGGAGCTCTCAACTCCAAGGCCAGTGATGAGTGGGATGCCGCAGGGCTCTGTGTTGTGGCCAGTATTGTTTGGACTCTTCATATCAGACATTGCACACGGGGTGGTGAGCAAAGTTAGTCTGTTCATTGATGACACCAAAATTGGAGCAGTGGTGGATGGAGAAGAGGGATGGAAGCAGCTGTAGGGGGACCTACACAAGCTAGAGGAGTGGTCAGAAAGGTGGCAGCTGGAGTTCAATGCAAAGAAGTGTAAAGTTATGCACTTTGGGGTGAAGAACCCAAAGAGAGAATACTGGCTGGGGGGGGTTAAGCTGGGGATCACAGAGGAGGAGAAGGACCTAGGAGTAATGATAACAGGGACCATGAATAACACTGCCCAGTGCAGGACAGCAGCTGCAAAAGTGAACAAAATGCTGGGGTGCATAGTGAGGGGTTTTTCATCCAGGTGAAGAGAGGTGATGTTGCCCCTCTACAGGTCACTGGAGAGGCCACACTTAGAGTATTCTGTGCAGTTTTGGAGGCCATACCTAAAGCATGGTATCAGGCTACTAGAGTGGGTGCAGAAGAGGGCAACAAAGATGATATGTGGAATGGAGGGGAGAGACTATGACAGTAGGCTGGGAGACCTGAATATGTACACCCTGGAGGACAGAAGGAACAGGGGATATGATAGAGGCATTCAAGTACCTGAGGGGAATCAATAAGGATGGGGCAGATGGGGTCTTTAAGTTGAGGAGGGAGGTCACTGGGGACATGTGCTAAGAATAGAAGGGGAAGATTTAGGAAGGAAATGAGGAGACACTATTTCACAGAGAGGGTGGTAGCAAAATGGATCGCAATACCAGAATGGGTGGTATCATGTAAATCTGTGAACAGCTTCAAAAGGGCATGGGACAAGGAACAGGGGAAAGTGAGGGTGGGGAAGCTGGGGGCAGCAGTGGGATGGCAAAGGGAAGGGGGTGGGGCAGCTGCAAACTAGAGGTGTTGGCTGCACATTCAAGCAGACTTAGATAGACCAGATGATCTGTTTTTGCTGGCACATTTGTATGTTTGTATGTTCGTATCTCCATCTTTTACTTCTGATCGGGTTGGAAGACAGATGAACTACCTCATCTAATTTGCTATCAGTGACAGAAAGTGGGTTCTGCTGCTGGTAACTGCCCATTGTGGAATGATGATGTCACTTTTTGCATTGCTATCTTACAACCAATTTGAGTTAATGACAGAATTCAAGTATTTTTTTTTTCTGATGGCCAAAGGGTGCTGTATCTCTAACAGCATGCAATAGTGGATATTTATCTCATTATGTTGATTTGTCTCTCCATCTTCACCTGGACATTAATGACCTCCTCGCATCACTAGTAGGAAGAACAGGGGATAACAAGAGAAGCGAGAGAAGAGTGGAGAGACCCAAACCGGTATTTGTAATGAAGGCAGCACAGTGGGCCTGGTGTCATGAAGGCAGTATAAGGATGGAGAGGGAATCACAGAGGGAGCAGCAATGGGTGAGAGGAGAGTCAGTGATCAAACAGTAGAAGGTGTTGCACAGGTATCTAGTCTGGGAAGGGAGGAGGAGGGACAACACCATTGAGTACATCCGCATAATCAAAGACTGTGAAAATTATTTTGTTTACTAGTTCCTTGTGGACCTGGAGGGTGAGGTAGTCTTTATTGCAGAACAGGGTGCTTAGTTTGGGATGAAATTTGGCATGAATTCCATCTATGTGGATAGAGAACTCAAGCTTGCTGTCAAGCCAGACTCCTAGGCACTTGAATGCATGGATGACTTCCAAACAGGTGCCATCTAGAGTAGTGAAAATGGGGGGTGGAGGTGGGAATGAAAGCCTGGCCAGTTTCTGGAAGGTGTAGAAGTTTATGGTCACTGCCTTTTTGGTGTGACCTTGAACTGCATAGGATATTGTGAAAAACCTGGTGGAGTGAACTGGTCACAGCACCGACCAAGGGGCCAGAAGTGTAGATAACCATGTTGTCCACACACATATGGATGTTCAAGGAGACACACTTGCAGAGGAGAAGTCATTGAGAAAAAGGAGAAGATGATGATACCTAGGTTGAAGCCCTGTGGGACTCTGGCTAGGATAAGGAGAAGGAGGCATGGAATGCCTCCCACCTGTACAGACGGTTGACGGTCTGAGAAGTACGATTAGAAACAATCATCATCATCAGCTGAGAGGCTGGTGGTGCACAGTTTGTTAAGGAGGAGGGGGTGAATCAATGAGTCAAAAGCTTTGGCAAGATCAATAAATATAGCTGAGGTTATGTGGCCCTGATCCATCCCAGTGAGGACAGAGTCAGTAACCCTCAGTAAACATAAAAACATAGAAAAATAGAAGTTCTTGGTAGAAAAGGACATCTTGGCCCATCTAGTCTGCCCTAAAAATATCCTACCTGATGTTTCACTGTAGGTCCTACTTGGTCTGCAGTCTTACTCCCTCCCCCAGCCTTTGCATTAAGGTCCCACTGTGTCTATCCCATGCATACTTAAATCCTGCTATCCTTTTGGTTCTCTACCATCTCTGCTGGTAGTCGGTTCCAGGCATCCACCCCATCCCATGAATAAGTACTTTCTCACATCCTCTCTGAGCATCCTCTTCCAGCTCCATATCATGCCCATTGCCCTTGAGCATCTCTTTCTATGTAAAATGCTACCATCCTGTACTTTGTTGATACCCTTGAGGTATTTCAGTGTTTCTATCAAGTCTCCCCTTTCCTTTCTAGCCTCCATAGGGTACATATTTAATTCCTTGAGTCTTTCCTCATAATTTTTCTGATACAGGCCATGCACCATTTTGAAGACAAAATCAAAAGGGTGTAGCTGTGACTGGTAAATATGAATTGGTGCACACTGCAATGGGCGGCCAGTCCATTTGAGTTCAATGCAGACAGTTCAAAAGTGCAGTGTCACTCAGTACTTACCAAAGTATAAGACAACAAGCTTGCAGTTGGTTTAAAATAAGAATTTAATTGTTGAGTAGCAAAATGGAAGGACTGACAGCAGGTACTCCTTCCTGACCACTCAAGGCTTCGACTTCTCATGAGTCTTCCTCAGGGGTGTCTTATTTTGAATGAGCTACAAGTTTGTTGTCTTATACTTTGCTAAGGACTCAAGTGACACTGCACTTTTGGACTGTCTGCATGCACCATTTGGTTGCTCTCCTCTGTACCGCCTCTACTTCTTACATGTCCTTCTTGAGATGGAGCCACTAGAACTGGACATAGCACTCCAGGTGGGGCTTCACCATTGATCTATGCAGGGGCAATGGCACCTCCCTCTATTTGCTTGTGATACCCCTGGCTATGCACCCAAGCATTCTACAGCTTTTCCTATTGCCTTATCATACTGCCTTGCCACCTTCAGGTCATCAGATATGATGACCCCCAGGTCCCCCTCCTGCTTTGTTGTTGTCACGTTCCCCCCCAGTTGGTATGTTGCCCTTGGGTTCCTGTGCCCTATTTGTAAAATTTTGCACTTTTTGGCATTGAAGCCTAGTTGCCATACCCTTGATCATTCTCCTAGTTTTTTCAGGTCATTTCTCATTCTGTCTACCCCCAGATAAATCCACTCTGTTGCAGATTTTTGTGTCATCTGAGAACAGGCATAATTTCCTTCTAGCGCTTCTGCAATGTTGCTAATGAAGACATTGAAGAAGACTGGTCCTGGAACTGATCTGTGGCACCCTACTGGTTACCTTTCCTTCCTCCGAGTGTACTCCATTTACCACCACCCTCTGGCTTCTGTTACTCAACCAGGTCTATACCCACTTTACTACCTTTTGGCCCACTCCCAGGCTGCCCAGCTTGTTTACCAGTCTTCTGTGTGGAATGGTATTGAAGACCTTACTGAAATCTAGGTAGGCCACATCCACTGCCCTTCCCTAATCCTCTTGACTGGTCACCCAGTCAAAGAAATCAATCAGGTTAGTCTGGTATGATCTCACACCTGTGAACCCATGCTGCCTTGGATGCTGCAATCCATTGGCTGCAAGGTATTCCACAATCCTATCTTTAAGCAGTGTTTCCATATGTCTACCCACTACAGATGTCAGGCTTACCAGTCTATAGTTCTGCACCTCCTTCTTATTCCCACTCTTGTGAAGTGGAATTACATACACCTTCCTCCAGTCCCTCTGTTCCACACCCATAATCAGTGATGGTTTGAACAGGGCTATCAGAGGTGCAGTGAGCTCCTTCCTAAGTTCCCTCAGTATCACGGAGTGCACCCTGTCTGGCCGCATTGTCTTAGCCACCTTTAGTTTCTCTAGTTCATAGAGGACTGTCCCCTCCGTATCTACCTTCCTTCCATTAATGTCTTTTTCTTCTATCTGTGACCTGTCACCCACCCCCTCTTTTATAAATAATGAACAAAAATACTTATTCAATATGTTTTCCTTCCTCTGGTCCTCTTCCACACTCTTCCTCCTTTCCCTTTTAGTCTTACTATCCCTGCCTTGTTCTCCCTCTTTTGCTAATGTACCCAAAGAATGTATTATCCTCCTTTTTTACAAATTTGGCCATATTCTACTCCGTATGTGCCTTAGCAGTCCTAACTACTTTTGCTGCCTCCCTTAATTTCTCCTGATAACCCTCTCTGTCCTCTTCCTTCTGTGTTGCCTTGCACTTTTTGAATGCTAATCTCTTTGTCATTACCTTCCCTGCTACTTCTCTGGTGAACCATAATGGTTTCTTGTTCCTCTTGTTCTTTGTAATCTGTCTTACACAGAGGTTTGTTGACTTTTTTGATGGCTTTCCTTATTTCTTCCCACTTCTCCTCTGTCCCTCCAATCTCTCTATCTCTGCTAGTGCTTCCCCGAGGCACTCTTCCATTTTCTTGAAATCATCCATCCTGATGTACAGGACCCACATTTTAATGTAATTTGTTTCCAGCCTAGTTCTTACCCCCAAACCACACTGTGTGATGAATACTTGTCCCTATGTGGCTCCCCACTGTGATGTCCATGACACTGTCAGCATTTGACAGTACCAGGTCCAGTATGGCACCCCCATGAGTGGGTTCACTGACTAGTTGGCTAAGGAATGCACCCTGCATAGAGTCTAGGATTTCCCTACTTCTACCTGTTGCTGCCACTGGAATGCTACAGTCCACATCTGAACACTGAAATTTCCTTCCAGCAATACCTCCTGTTCAGGCTCAAATTGTCTGGTGCTCCTTGGAATCTGGTGAGTTTCCAAGCTGCCTGAAGAAGGCGGTAGTGACACCACTTTTAAGAAAGCTTCATTGACCTAGACATTTTTGCTAACTGCAGACTTATCTCGAACCTTCCTTCATAGGAAGGTTATTGAGAAAGTAGTGGCAATCCAGCTGGAGAACCATTTGACCATCCATAATATCTATGAACCTCTCCAGTTGGGTTTTCGTAAGAGGTATAGTACAGAGACTGCTCTGGTTTGGGTGCTGAATGATCTTCTGATGGCGAGAGATCAGAGAAACCATTCCATTCTGATACTCCTTGATCTCTCTTCAGCTTTTGACACTGTAGACCATGGGGTCCTGCTCGAGTGCCTGACGTCCATCTGTCACCTGCCAAGTACAGGGCTCAGATGGTTTACATCTTTCCTCTCTGGTAGAACACAGAGAGTTGTGTCATGAATTTTTTCTTCTGACCCTTTCTCTCTGTCTTGTAGGGGTTCCTCAGGGCTCGTTGCTGTCTCCCATGTTGTTTGCAGTGTATATGCTACCCCTCGGAACATTGTAAGGCGGTATGGGCTGAGGTTTTCACTGCTATGCTGATGATACCCAGCTCTACCTGTCTTTACTCCTGACCAGGTTAGTACTCCCTCAGTATTCAATAACTGCCTTGCTGAAATCCAAGACTGGATGAATTTGAACTGGCGAAAGTTGAACACAGGAAAGACTGAGGTTATGGTTGTGGGCCCGGGGCACAAGATAAAGTGGCTGAGGACTGCTCAGCCCTCTGGATTATATCTGGGGGGCATTCAGATCCTTACCTCAGAACTGGTGTGTGACCTGGGACTGGTGCTTGACGGCGGGCTGACCCTTCATTATCAGGTGTCAGCAGTTGTTAGGTCAACCTTTTACCATCTTGGGAACTTTGCCAGGGTCAAACACCTCATTCCATCTAGCGATCTGCCAGCTTTGGTCCATGCCTTCATGACCTCCCGCCTTGACTACTGCAACTTCCTTTATTTAGGGCTTCCTGGGGTTGATATCTGCCACTTGCAGCTAGTGCAGAACACTGCAGCTCAATTGCTGACGGGGTGCCTAGAAGGTCATATATCACCCCTGTGTTGTTCAATCTGCATTGGCTGATGATTCAGTGGCAGATCACTTTTAAAGTAGGTTTATTGACCTACAAAACCCTACAGGGACTTGGTCCTGACTACTTGAAAGAACTTCTGATTCCCTACAACCCTGTGTGACAGCTCCATTCAGGCTGGCGGGTTGCTGGAGGTTCAAGGGTTACTTTAAAATCTTCTGGGGCCCTTGCTTCTATGTTTGCAGCCCCAAGCCTCTGGAATTCTCTGCCCCATCAGCTTGGGAATGTCGACTGTGTGGAGCTATAAGCAGGAACTTAAGACCTTCCTGTGGAGACAAGTCTTTTATGAATTCTCATGATTTAAGTGGTCTATTTTAATTGTAACATTTTATGGAATTTTTGTTATAATTGTAAAGTGCCTTGGTATTTGACAGGTGCTCAATAAATAAAGTTTTATTTATTTATTTTATTATTTTATTATTATTATTAGTCATCCCTCATATTTCCTCCATCATTTCTTTACCTACTACCTCTCCCTGTGCTGGATGTCTGTAGATCACCCCTTTTCAAATAACAACCTCCTTCCTTGTCGCTAGGCTAACCCACAGTACCTCTGCTTCTCCCTGCTTCCTATGTATTTCTGTGGCCTTTATGCTATCTTTCCCATAGAGAACTACCCCCTCCCTTTTTACAGACCCTGTCTCTCCTGAATAGAGCGTACCCTGATATGGCTGCATCCCAGTCTGGTTATCATTGTACCAGATCTCTGTAATTGTGACTATGTTCAGGTCTGCTACCACTATGGTGGCCTCTAGGTCTGCAACCTTGTTGCCCTGACTTCGAGCATTTGCACCCATGGTTCTCTAGATTCTACTGTTGTCTCCCTTTATTTTTCCCATTTTTCCTCCCCTTTTGACCTCCCTTATTTTCTTTACTCTCTCGTCTTTCCTCTCCTACTGATTTCCTCCTTGTATTTGGACTTTATTTGATTCCTTGCTCTTGGGATCCTTGCTGCTGATACTGTTAGTCTGTGAGGATGGACAGTCCATGCCCTTCTGCCTTAGTCTTCCCCCTCAAGCTAGTTTAAATGCCCACCAATGTAGTATTTAAACTTTTCACTGACGGTCCCAATTCCCCTCCTGGACGGATGCAGGCCATTGCCTTTGAACAGGCTTCTATACATACAGGTAGAGCCCCAGTTCCCAGTGAATTTGAATCAATTATCTTCACACCATTTCTTCAACCATATGTTGAGGTTCCTGGTATGGAGACTCCTGTCATTTCCCTTGTAATGGACAGGAAGCACTTCTGAGAGAAATAATAGATTTTGCTTGCATAGACCCTCCAATCTCCTGAACTCCTCCTGAAAAGCATCTGGCTCCTGTCTAACCAGGTTATTTGTCCCCAAATGAACAATGACATCCAACTCTCTCTCCTTCCTGCTTTCTCAGTGACCCCTAGGATCCTACTTCCATCCCTCCTAGCCATGGCACCTGGAAGGCACCTTACCTCCCTCTCTTCTTCCATCCCTGTCCCCTTCTGTATCCTCCTCATGATATAGTCCCCACCAGGATTCACTTTCTCCTGCTCTGGGGTTCTCTCCTTCATTTGGGTATCCACCATGGAGGACCGCCACATCATAGGAATCATAGGAATCATAGGAATGTTACTGAGCTAAATGGACTTACATCCTATATGCCGCCACTATCACTTAATTTCTAATCTGATTCAAATACCTGTCCCATTTAGATTTAAACTCAGTAATAGACTGACTAGCCACAACCTCCAACGGAACTGTATTCCAATCATGCACCACCCTTTTATTAAACCACCATGTACTTCGCTGTGATTTTATTACTTTTAGCGGCTGTTAACTGTGCATTGGATGGGACCTAGTATTATACATACCATTATTCATATTTAACCCAGTAATGTCCCAAAGATCATCACTTTGCCAAGCCTTATAAACCAAGCACATATCACCACGCTTCCACGCTCCTCCAAGGAGTACATATTCAACTCCATCAATCTAGTTGCATAATTTTTTCCTATCATATTGCAGATAACTCTTGTTGCTCTTTTCTGGACCCGCTCTAAAAAGGGTAAATCCTGTTTTTTAAGGGAGACCACACCTGTGCTCCATACTCCATAATAGATACTCACCAGAGACACATACAGAGGCATAACAACCATCCTGCTTCTGGATGATACATGCCTCAGTATGCAATTTAAGATTTTATTTCCTTTTGGCTATATTCTGACAATGTGATGAAAATGTCATATTACTAGATACTGTTATACCCAAATCTCTTTCCTCATTTGTTATTTTTATTGGTATATTTCTAATTTGTAGGATAATTTAGGATTTCTATTGTCCAAATGCATTATGAAACATTTATCTAGATTCAATGTCAATTTATATTTTTTAGTCCACATATCAATATTATCTACTACATCCTGTAAATTTGAAGTGTTTAATCTAATATTCACTTCTGCTCCAATCCTACAATCATCGGCAAACTTTTGCATCCATACAGATTTTGTTTTAATCAGTGGCGATACATAAGGATTGAAGAGACAGGGGCCCAATACCGATCCTGAGGCACCCACTAGTCACTCCCAAACTATCAGACTGTTCCCTCTAATAATCACACACTGATTTCGATCATATAACCAGTTTTGAACCCAATTTGTTAAATACAATTTATACTCAGATTTCTCATCTGTTGTATCAACTTTCGTAATGAGGAAGCCTGTCAGCGCCTTTGAAAATCGAGAAACAGCACATCGACAGGGTTACCCTCATCTAATCTATCCATAACGAGGTTATAGAAGGCCAACATATCTGCCTGGCATCACCTACCCCTACAAAGCCATGCTGAAATTCATCTGTAAGACGGTTTGTCTCTAAATATTCTTGAATTCTATCCTTTAACACCCTTCTAAAATCTTTGATGGTATGGCAGTAAGGCTAATGGGTCTATAATTTGCAGGATCCATCTTATTACCCTTCTTATATATTGGGACAACAATTGCTGATCTCAGCATTCAAGTACCTAGCCTGTGTTCAGGGATTGTTGGAATATGTATGTTAATGGGGAGCTATTGTCTCAGCTAGCTCCTTAAGTACTCTTGGATGGAGTCCATCAGGACCTGAGGATTTAGTCGGATCTAATTGGACTAGCCGTTCTTTAATTTCTGAATAAGTTATTAATATACTTTCGTTTGGGTCAGGGTCAATTCTTTTAATAGGATGTAAGATTTTATCATTGGAAAAGACAGTTGAAAAATATTTATTTGCAATATCTGCCATTTCTTTGTTATCAGATGTACTATCTCCATTTGTTTTTCTTAGTGGGCCTATAGTGTTGGAATTCCCTTTTATATTACTAATATAAGCATAGAAAGCCTTTGGATTTCCCTCTACCCTGTTAGCCAAACTAAATTCATAGTCAATTTTAGCCTTCCTGATTTGTTTTTTAATTTGATTTGTTATTTGGTTGTATTAATTTCTGGTTTTATATGATCTATTTGTTTTCCATTTTTTATAAAGTTTATGCTTTTTGTTAATTAGTGATCTAATTTTGTGAGTCCACATCCATTACAGCCACTATGTCAGGTGCCTCTGAGGAATAATCTCCTCCTGCCAGTGAGGAACAGAGATCTGTAGTGGTATGGGATTTGTGATGTGCCTTCTCACCACACTAGCCTTCCCTGAACCCACCATCATCCAGCTGCTCCTCCTCCTACTCAGCACCCTTTGAGGTTGAAAAGATGGGCTAGGTGGTCTCTGGATGGGGGTGCACTTCCTGCTAACCCAAGCCACCTCAGTCTTGAGTTTGGCAACCTCCTTTCTCAGTCCGGAGAGGTGCACACAGATGGGGCAGCACATCAGTGTCCAAAAGGTCTGATGAAGACTGCCACCCCACAGTCACAGCACTACATCACTCCCAGCATGGCTACCACCTTGCCTAGTCTTATCCCTCTTATTACAACCAGATGCAGTAATTCCTTATAATTGCCATATACCATTCCCAGCCATGGTCACTCTCTATTACTGCTTTTCTTTTTCTTTCCTCAAGTAGTTATGCAGATGCACTAATTACCTAGTAATTTCCCAATCCTTATCTGACCACCTTCAGAAAGTTACCCTTTGATGCACTATTCAGTCTTAGGTTTAGTGGGTTTAGATGTAATATTACTCACTTCCCTGTAAAAAAATGTTTTCTTGTTTTTTTGTTTTGTTTTGTTTTCCTCACAGCCCTTGTATACCAATCACAAGAATCAAGTGCAGTTTGCTCCCATCTGCAGCTGTAGAGCTCCTAGCTGTGTGCCCTGGTAGATTCTGCCCTTCCTATTATGAAGCAGGAAGTTTCTGTTCCTCTCTGCCTATGTCACTAGTACTGCGCTACTGCTCTTTGCCCTGAAACAATCAACTGTAGGCAAACAGGTATGCACAACAAGATTAGGTCTCTCTGCAACAAAAGGAAAAAAAAAGCACCTCTCAACAGCAAATCCTCTTCAGGAGCCTTTGATCCTCTGGCAAAACAGCGGTCCCTATAATGTTCACTAGACTTCCCTCACTGTTGTCCCTGCAATGAAACAAATAAAGAATAGACCAAACAGCAAAATATCACAACTGAGCCTCTGATCTGCTACTGCAGGAAGGAAAGGAGGATATGGTAGAATGGTGCTTCCTAAAACCAGACTGGAATGGGGAAAAACATAAGAGGAGTGAAGGAAGTTATTGAGTCAGGAGTAGATGAGTGTGTCCTTGAGCTTTGCAGGAGGGAGGAGACAGATGGGCCAGTAGTTACCAGTGGAGAAGAGATCACCCTTTATTTATGGGGAGTACCTTAGCAACTTTCTAGTTCTGGGGAACAGAAGAGGGTCACAAGAGGTTCAGGATGTAAGCTAGAAGTGATGTAATGGCTGGGGCCAAGATTCATAGGGGTTTATGGTCCATCCTGTCAGGGCTGGAATTAGAAGGACTCAGTGAGTTAAAGGTGAATAAAACTTTGCAGGGGAGATGGGAGGAAATAGTAACTTTTGAGTGACGATGGAGGCAGAAGGGAACTGGGGGGAGGAAAGAGGAGGAGGGTAGGGCACAAGTGGTAAATAAATTATTGAAATGAGTGGTGACAGAGGAAGGGTCAGAGACTGGTGAGCCATTCACCATGAGGATGGGTGAGGGAGAGAACTGGGCAGGGGAGTTAAAAATGGTGTTGATAACTTTCCAGAATTTTGCAGGGAAACAAAGGCTACTCTGGAGATTGTTTTGAAACTAAGGGCCTTAGCACTGTGAAAACCTTGATGAGTGAATTTCTAAGCATCCTGTAGGATAGAAGGTCAGATAGGGAGTGGAGGATTTGAAACAAGCCCAAGCCTGGTCATTGGTTTACATAAGGCAATATGGTCAAGAGTGTTCCATGGATGGTGAGCACCTTTTATTTTCTCTGTGAAGGTCTTATCCTCTTATCTGAAACTGGATGGACTATCAGCTCTGTCCCTGGGTGCAGGCAGCTGGTCACCTACCTCATCAATCTCCTTCTGTCCTCCAGTTGGTGGTTTGGTGGGTGGGTCTTGGAGCTCCATGCAGGGCGTCATTATTCCTCAATCCACAGTTTTTCCTCCTGTTTTCTTCCCTTACTCCCCAAGGCCTCAATGAAACAGTAGCACATGCATGTGGAAATGCACATGTGCTCTGGAACCAGCGATGTCATTCCACCTCCTGGCCAAGAGCCAGACCCCATTTGCATGACACTGCCACCAAGCCTCCATTCAGTGGCAGACAAGCACTGGGAAGACTTTACCTCCCACTCTGGTGAGATCTGCCAATTGGCTGTTTCATCCTCTCCAGCCCCCCCAGCCAACTGCAGTGACCCTAGCTCATTCCTGAACTCAGGTAGCCAGCGTGGGAAGAGGTAAGGCACATAGCTCCTCATCCTCTGCACCAGTGGGCCAGATATGGTGAACACATTTGACCACTGATTTTATTAGGGGCATAAAAGTTTCTAGTGTGAGTTAGAATGGCTAGGAAGTGGGAAAGGGCAGTATTATTGTCAGGGTTATGACAGACAGGTGATCAGTCTGAGGAAGTAAGGTTGTCTAGTAGGGCATGAGTGTTGAGAGATCTGTGAATCTAGATCAAATGTTCTTGGGGTGGAGAGGGTAAGTCTTACTTTCTTGATGCAGTAGGTCATGCTGTGATCACTGAATGCATCTGGCAGTGTGCCTGTTCTTATGATATGATGAGGGTAGGAGGCAAGTACCCAGTCCAGGAGGGAGTGATCGGGGGAGTGATGGTTGAGTCGGGTTGGTTCAGAAATTAATTAGGTGAGGATTAAGGACTCAGTCCTTTGGAGTATGGGTTTGAAGATGGGAAAGCCAATTTAAGTTGAAATTACACGACAGGTTAAGTTCATCAGATGCAGCATGGAAGACAAGGGAAGACAGGTTATTGAGAAGGGCCTCCTGATGAAGCTGTAACAAGTGAAAGGCCACAACTGCTATGTAATGGTTCACCTGGCTGATGATTTGATGTGGAAAGTTGGCTGTGACTTCATGGTACTTGTGAATAATCATTTTTAATGGATACTCAGGTGTTAGATTTTTTCATTTGGCCAGCCACATTGCCTTTGGAGTGCAGCTTTAATTTGGTTTGTTTGTATCAAGAAGGGAAGAGCTGTCTGGTACTGAGAGGGAGTAGCTTGGCAGAACCCACTGTGACTACAGAGCAGAAGTAGTCATTTAGAATGGACTGTTTCTGCTTGTTCTCCTCTATTACCCTGCCCTCTACCAGCCTTACAACTCCCCTTCTTATTTTCCTTTTTTCTCTGATGTACCTGAAAAAAACTGTTCCCTTCTTCTGACACCTCTGCAATAATTAGCTTTGTGTTTGCTTTTGTGTCCCTGACTGTCTTATTGATCTCCTTCATTTTTAACTAAATCTGTTTCCATGGTATTGTTGGAATGTCTTATTATAGACTGATCTAAATAATCAATTTTCTGTTTATCAAATTTCAGAGTAAACCTCAAATTAGGATTTGACCTTTCCAGAGATGGTGGTGGACACATGGAATAGACTGCCACAGGAGGTGGTGGGGTTTTTTATACATGCATGGGACAGGAATAAGGGTACCTTAGATGTGGGAAAGAGAGGTGAAAAGCCACTGTCCAGGTAGGGTCAGAGGCCCCAGATTAGTGTAGGGATTTTGGGCAGATTGGATGGGATTGACAGTTCTTATCTGCTGAGGGTTTCTATGTTTTTACATTTCAATGTCTTAATTTCATCAAGCCATCACTATCTCACCACAAAAGAAATAAATTGTTGTTAAAACAGTAAATAAGGATGTCACCAAAATAGCTATTGCTTTCAGGTGGCTTAATTGTTGTGTTAAATGTGAACATGTATGGGGGGCATTTAAGACATTTGAAAATGTATCAGTTTACAGGATACTACACTGATACTTTCAAAAACAAAATAAATGCATTTTTTGAAAATGCAAATCTAGTGGGAATAACTAGCAAGAATTAAAACAAAATCCCTACAGGTGAGTTCCTGGTGCTGGCAACTATATACGTCCTGCCTAAAATCCACAAATCCATGGTGCACCACACAGGCGGGCCTATCATCACTGGTATAGGTAGCCTAATGGAGCTTCTATCTAAATTAATAGATTTTCATATAAGTCCTTTGGTTCCCAATTTAACAGCTTGTCTTAAGGACTCTACAGATTTGTTGCATACCTTGATAGATAAGGTATCGCCAGAGGACTGCCTCCTTGCCACTCTTATTGTGGAAGCATTATATTGCAATATTCCACATGAGGGTCGCATGGAGGCACTATGTTTCTCTCTGGAATATAGTGGTAAATACAATATGAGATATGTGAATACAGAGAAGCCCACATAAGTGCACATCAGATAAGTGCACATCCCACTTAAGTGCACAGTTTTTCAATATCCCAATTTTTTCCTATTTAATCAATGTTAAATAGCCCAGATAAGTGCACATATTGGTTAGTGCATAATATTACAAAACATGCTTTGTAAAATTGTGATTTCTACAATGACTAAGTGCACAGGTTCCACCTTAACTGCTGCTGTCATGTAGCCACCTTAACATCATGGAATGTAAACATAATTTAACTAAGTTACATAATTTACTTAATTGAAGTGACCTTTATCTGAGTGTTTTAACTACAGTTAGATCACCGACCCTCAGTAGCACATCTTAGGACAGACATGGATAAGGTTAGGAAAAATACGCTTACGCTGGAGCAAAAGGTAGCTGTAATACAGAGACTGTCTGACCAAATACAAAGCATTCTGACATAGCAAAAGATTATGGCATTGATGTTTCCATCATTTCCATAATATTTTCACAAAGGGATTGCTTGCTTTCTGAATGGGAAAGTGGGGACAAATTGGAGCGAAAGAGAATGTGCACTGGAAAAAGTGAAACTGTAGAAACTGCACTTTTACGCAGGTTCACAGCAAGCCGTGCAGTTGATGCTCCAATAAGTGGTCCAATTCTACTGCAGAAAGCGCAACAGCTGGCAGATATGCTTGACATACCCTTCACACCTAAAATGGCTGGTTATGTAGGTGGAAGGAGCGCAATGGCATAATTTACAAGAGATGCCACTGTGAAAAAAAAAGACGTGGATGCTGAGTCTGCAGAAAACTTGCTGAAGAATATTCTGCCCCAGATTCTCATTGACTACAGCCCACTAAACATTTTGAACTGTGATGAAACAGGTCTTTATTTTAGGACTACTCCTGAGGGCACTTTAGAATTCAAACAGGATGCTGCATGCAGGGGGATAAAAGCCAGGGAGCGCATCTCTGTTCTTCTATGCGCAAACATGAGTGGGACCAAGAAATTAAAGCCACTTGTGATTGGGAAGTCTAAAAAGCCAAGATGCTTCAATGGGGTTGAAATTGGTGCTTTGCCAGTCATCTATGAAGCCAACTCTAACTCCTGGATGACCGCAGAGATTTTCACTGCTGGCTACAAACTGTCAATTCTCGAATGTGACGTGAAAAGGAGAAGAATTGCTATGCTGCTTGATAACTGCAGCGCACATCCCAATGTACACCTCTCCAATGTTAAACTTATCTTTTACCCTCAAACACTACCTCTTTGATCCAGCCCATGGATATGGGCATCATTGTAATGCTAAACATTTTTACAGGGTTAAGGTAAGGCTGCAGGTTCAGTATTGTGCCGGCTGTTTTCAAAAAGTACACTGCTGTGCTTACCTTTTTTTTTTCTTTAGATCATCCAGAAAATTATTGTCAGCATTGATGCAGGATCGGACATTGCTGTTTCTGATCTCAGCAAGAAGATCACAGTTTTGTATGCCATCCAGATGCTTGATGAAGCTTGGGGCAGGGTACGTCAAGAGACAATTGCCAATTACTTTCGGAAGGCTGGATTTACAACTACGTTAGAAACAACAGTTCCGACAGATGAAGATATTGCCGACA
The DNA here is from genome assembly GCA_016271365.2 of Neoceratodus forsteri. Classification (NCBI taxonomy): domain Eukaryota; kingdom Metazoa; phylum Chordata; order Ceratodontiformes; family Ceratodontidae; genus Neoceratodus; species Neoceratodus forsteri. Next base: position 1,361,049,079 of record CM028130.1, on the reverse strand, counting down.
AGCCAACTCCTGAGCTTCCCACTGGTATGACTTTCCAGGATTTTATGGAATATGCAGGAATAGATTCTGGGCTTCAAACAGAAGGAGCACTTACTGATGCCAACATATGTGAGGACATTCGTGGTCTACCGATACCTGATGAGGAGGAGGAGAAACATGCAGACTAGGAGCCAGTTACCACTGCAGCAGTTATTGCCAGCATGGAGACAGTAAGGAAGTTTGTGCTAACGAAAGAAAAGCAGGACTTAAGTATTTTATTTAAGTTTGAAAGCTATGTCCAGTCTCTAGCTATACAATCCAGTAAGCAGAGAAAAATAACTGATTTTTTTAAGCAGTAGAGTACAAATTGTGTGTACAGCTTATCAAGCTTTAAAGTTATAGTGCCAATGCACAATAAAGCATGGATCAAATGTACCGTCTTGGTTGCATTTTATTTGATTGCTCAATTAAATGCACAGCCAGGTTAAGTACACAAACCCAATATCCCGGTGTGCATAGCGGGCTTGACTGTATTATGCAGAACTGTATAGAATTTGTGCTGACCTGTAATTATTGACAAATAATATTTGCAGACTCAAGGGACTGCAATGGGGACATCAATGGTGCCACGTTATATTAATTTATTGCTTGGTCTTTGGAAACAGCAGGTAAGTTTGGACTTGGAAAGCAATCCCTACTTTGGTAACATCCTTATTTACTGTACCTTAATTTTATAGATAATGCATTTCTAATCTTGAGGGGGTAGTGCAGATAACATGATGGAAATTTAGAAATAGCTGGAAAGGTCAAATCATAAATTGGGGTTTACTCTGAAATTTGATAAACAGAAAATAGATTATTTAAATCTGTCAATAACAAGAAGTTCTAATAATAACGTAGTAACCGATTCATATCAGAAAAACACAGAAATTTTTCCGCTAATGGCTTCCAGTTGCCACCTATTCCATGCAAGTCATAATATGCCCCATAGCCAGTTCCTTTGAGTCTGCAGGAACTGTGAAACTGGGGTGATATACAAACAGAGCACAAGAACTGACTGAAAATGTTTGCAGCGTGTCTATAGCACTGAGAATGTTGCTACATCTGATCAATGGTCCAGGAAACACAGTTGAGCAGTCTCTTTTTCTACTTATAATTGTTATTAAATGAAAGCATATAATATAATTAGATTGTAAGAAATTAATTTACATCATTTTTGGGAGTTAGAAAACAGAAAATATTTCAACAGCATTCATCTCTGAGCCAGGTTCAATAAGAATGGTATCATTCAGTTTAAGCTTTCAGAGGCTCCACTGCATATCTAGAGACGGTATTACATTATACCTTTTAGATGAAGGAAAGAAACAAATATAACAATTCAATACAGAATATTCACCCCCACCTTTGTCTTTGTCCAATTCAATTCTAGAAAGCAGAAAAATACATGGACAGAAGTAAACAAAACAAAATAAACAAAAAAAAAAACACTACCACTAATTCAAGAAATGCCTTGTTTTTAAAGTCCTTTGTGAGATTATATACGAGAACAAGTGGATCGATTTTTGAGCCCCAATATTGATGCATGGTGCCAGTGTCATTGTTGTTTGATGCAAGTGGACCATGCATCAAAATTTGCAGCACTTTGATTTTCAATCACAAGCTGCATTACAACTGAGTTTATTGCACCAGACTGGCCCTGTGCCAGCCTTGCACATGAAATAGGGGTGCACCATGGTGGATAGGGGCTTGTGCCAGAACCCAGGTGCAGTGCCCCTATGTTGGATTTTAGAAGTCCTGCAGCTGCAGCAGGCAGAATCAGTGCTAGACCAGCCAAAGTTGGTCTACAGATCCTTGCACCACACTCATTGAACACAGCAGGCATGCACCCTGGTTACCAGAACCTTGAATGGCATTTTGCCATGTGTGGACATTGTCAGATGTGGAACCCCTATACTGTGCTCTGTCTATGGACATCTGACACATGCAGTGCCACACAGCTGTAGCACCTCTCAACAGTCCCCCATACCCCACCAGCAGCCATGGTACTGTCACCCGTACTTGCACTCCCCAACAAGCATGATGGCTGGGACCACCTTAGTACAATGGCAGACCACCTGCACACTAAGCTGCCACTGGCTGACTCAGATGCATCTGCAGCAGCCCAATCTCAGTGGGTGTCCGTGCAGCTACCCCATCACCACCACCAGTAGAAGATGAGTGTATCCCCTAATGCAGCACCACATTGGTGGCCAGCAGGCCAGTAATGGGTGATCCTGTGGCACTGGCATCGAACCACAGGACACTGATGACACACCCTTGGGAGTGTACCCACTGCTGCTGCTCAGAATCAGAGGCAAGGAAGCTATGAACACCTCAACCATGCCCCTCAGGGATCCTTCCCACACTGGACAGTGCCACAGATATGGTCACTAATAGTTCCAGAAGTCTGAAGGGTGTTGGTGCATAACTTTGGCACTTTCCCCTAGCTGTCTTGCCAGCTGACAGGCCAGGGGCTGTCACAAACCTTTGTCATTCCCCTCCCCTGAGCCATTCATTTGGTGCAGGAAAGTGGTTGCAGCTGCCTAGTGGACTTTGGCACTGTGACCCCACCTATGTGAAAATCAGGTGCAAGGTCCCTGGCACACCAGGCTCTGACACAAGCTGCTGTGTGTTGTAGCTTGCATCAATCTAAGGGTCTGTTCAAAAATCTAGTCCATGGTGTTTAAGTTAAATCTTTGCTCATTTAACAAGCAAATATTCAATTATGTCCACCTCCTCTTGCTCATCTTCAGAAATGAGCTGGGAAACAAAGTTGCACATTTTATCAAAACAGCTTTACTTTAGCAGGATCATTGAAGCAGTACAATTTCTAGTGGAAGTTAACTTTAGGGATCATGGAAACAATACTGAAGCAGCCACTCCAGCCTCCTTGCACTCTATCTGCATTGCCAAGAGTCTTCTCCACCTTTTCTGTGTTGTAAGGCTAATGTCTAGACACAGATGTAGTCTCTTATTTTTAAAATATCAGTTTTTTATTTCTGCACACTGAAGAATTTTATTTCTCTCGGAGCTTAATACAAAAGTCAATATTATAATATGGTCTGTAACACTGAAATTTTCTGACACCTAAGACAATGGATGCTCAGTAGTTTCCTCTGCTTAAGTTTCACTTGGTAAACAGGCTCTAGATCACAAGTATAGGTTAAGAGAAAACAGACTGAAGCAATCTTGCTACAATTTCTTCAGAGAAAGACCGCTCAATATCTCTGGAGAAAGTCCAATTAGATTTAAGTTTCTGGAGAATAAAGCATTCTTCAGTTTTAAGTTTTAGTGTTTAATGCAATCTGGTCATGGAGGAGAGTTGTTTTGCAGCCTCAGCAGTTAGCAACCATTGACTGTGTGAGGAATCAGCAGTGTCTACTCCAGTTAGCTGCTCTTCAATGGGCAACTGCTTCTGCTCTAAAGGGGTAAACCATGCAGAAATCTCAGTTATCTATATCTAAATCCCTATTAGTAGCTTTAGTTTCAGCTTGAAAGTTAGTCTGCAGAGTATGCAGGCATACCACAGTTATTTTTTTCCTTAATTTCTTTTGCTTTTGCTCTGGTCTCCAAGCCAGAATGATGTATGGGGGGGGGCCCAACTGCAGTGACTCCTGTCGCATTTCTCATCATGCCAGCCCAGATTACTTTCACTCGATAGCTTTACTAAGTTTCTCAAATCACAAGGTTAGAACGGGCATGACTGAGTTACAATAACTCAGTTACGTAAAGTACAAGCTATTGTAGTGTCATGTCACATTTATTTGGGTAAGATTTAAATTTAACTGCAGAGCTATATTTTAGCATTGCCAATCAGAAACTGGAACCAGGCAAACCCCTGAGCAACATTCTTGACAACTAGACAACATGAGGAGGTTAGACATCAAGGGGAAGTTCAGAATACAAGGAGAAATATATCACTACTTATACCATTCAGTCCAATGCAGTAGCCAGTATCATATGGAGAAATTGGCATATTATCCATGCTGACCCTATACTTGGAAAGTGTGCCCCTAACCCCCCACAGATGGTCTATAGGCGAGCACAGGATCTGGGAGATAACATTAACTTTGTCTCTTCAACTGGTGAGGAAAACAGCAGAACAGATCCTAAGTCATATTCTACCCTTAAGCCCTGCACAGCTTTGAATGTTGTCTCCGTAGTAGGTGTATTTACTGCTGCAATGTTAATAAGAGGAAAGTGTTTGTCCATCTTAGCTAAGGAGGGATATTAAATCAGAAGCCTAATAACATATGAAACTCCAAGATTTGTGTACATGCCTCTGTACTGGTGTGGGGCTTTCATGGGCAAAACTATTCGGCATTTTAAAAATGGGTCAGTGAACATGTTTATGTAGTGCAAGTGGAGATACAATAAACAGCTTAGCGGCTACATAAAGCATGCCAGAGTAACTGGAGAACATAGAAGAAGCTTTGTATGATTGGAAAAGGGCAACTGGGGCTGAGAGGGTAGATAAAAGGTAGCTTTACTAAGAAGCAGTTTTTGGACACATACTAGGGGGGCCTAGAAAGCAGCAGGGTTAAACAAACATTTTGAAATTGCCCCATTTCTACAGGTTACAGGGGGTTCATGGTTCTAAGTCTAGATTTATGTAATTGCTGAGAGTATCTAACATTGTTTCCCATCTGTTGTAAATATTGTTGTGCTAGGAGTGTCTCCATTTGAACTGTAACTTTTGTATCTTTTTAATCTTACTATCTAGCTTTATCTGAGTTCACCATTTAGTGTACATAAGGACTTAGTATGAGTGTATATATGTCTGAGCAATCAGGATGTCTAATTTTTACAGCTGCAGTGGGCATAGTCCTTCAGATGTTTTGCTTTGAGAAAAGGACTCCCTGCATAAATTACCTTCCAAACAACATGATAGAGTGTGAAAAATAGCATACTCCGCTGAAGCCTAATTACTACACAGCCTGTGTATGTATGGGAGCTTGAGAGCAATAGTTTTCCTCTGCTAAAGAAGTTAATTGAGTCCTCTCCAGTATCACCTTTTTTTTAGCAAGTTGAAACCTCCTCCAGCAATTGAGCCCTGCCCAGTACTGCCTTTTTCTGCAAGTTGAAACCTCTCCCAACAATTGAGCCCTTCCCAGTACTGCCTTTTTTTGCAAGTTGAAACCTCCACCAAAGTGTTAATGGGCCTTTTCTTTGTTTGTTAAGTTTCAGTGCTTAATTTACTACCCTTTGCAAACTGAGAAACTCCTGCTTTATTGGTATCCCCTTCCCCACTCATCCAGAAGTGTGAATTCATTTATTTCCTAAACATGCTGGTTGATTTTACTTGCTTGATTTCCCTCAATATCAAAGCCTCATGTTTTGAGTAGATGATCCAACCACCTCAGTTTACTCTCTACCCCCACCACACACCAACAGAAGTACAAACCATATGGCATCTAGCAGCACTTACAAAAATAGGAGGAATATGCCATTAGCAAGCAGCTCTTTAATTATTATAATGTTCTAGTTAATATCATACTAGCTGGTTTTAACAATAAAACCTGAAGAAGCATGCAGATGGCTCCTGGAGTTGATCATATAAACATAAACAATCCTGAAGCCTGCTAAGTCATTGGATGACCACAGCTGCAAAATGATTACACGTGTCTACAAGCACTGTATTCTATGCAAGACACAAACAACTGAATCAAAAGTACATAATATATTAATCAAAATGAGGGGGAGCAGGATTCTGGGCAAAGTGACCCAGTTTATATACAGATTGCATGCAGCAGTAACTGCTGAGTAGATGATCTAACCACCTCAGTGCCCTCCTCTCCATCACCACCACCGCACACCAACACACATAGAAACCATATCGCATCTGATAGTGCTTACACAAGTAGGAAGAATATGCCATTAGTAAGCAGTTCTTTAAATATTTTAAAGTTCCAGTTAATATGGTACAAGCTGGTTTTAACAATAAATCCTGAAGAAATCATGCAGAGGGCTCCTGGAGTTGATGACATAAACACAAACAATCCTGAAGCCTGCTTAGCCATTGGATGACCACAGCTGCAAAATTATTACATTTGTCTACAAACACTGTCTACTATGCAAGACACAAGCAACTGAATCAAAGTACATAATATGTTGATCAAAACTGGGAGGGGCAGGATTCTGGGCAAAGTGACACAGTTTATATACAAATTGTATACAACAGCAGCTGCTGAGTAGATGATCCAACCACCTCAGCACCCCCCCCACCACCACACACCAACACAAGTAGAAACCGTATAGCATTTGGCAGTGCTTACATAAATAAGAAGAATATGCCATCAGCAAGCAAACAGGCAGAGGGCTTCTGGAGTCGATCACATAAACACAAACAATCCTGAAGCCTGCTTAACTATTGGATGAACATCACTATAACATGATTACATTTGTCTACAAGCACTGTCTTCTATGCAAGACACAAGCAACTGAAACAAAAGTGCATAATATGGTGATCAAAATGGGGGCAGGATTCTGGGCAAAGTGAAACAGTTTACATACAGAGTGCATGCAGCAATAACTGCTGCTGAGAAGCTGATGTGCCTTCTGCTATGCAGTGGGGGTGAAGGGGAAGGAGCATTGTTGGAGCAACCACAGACTTGTTTTATAAATAGCTGCCTGTGCTACTTTAAACAGTGACATGCTTACTCACACCCATACACAGACACACACACACACCCTCCTGCAACAATTGAGCCCTCCCCAGTACTGCCTTTTTTTGCAAGTTGAAACCTCCTCCAAAGTTTTTTTTGGGCCTTTTCATTGTTATGGTTCAGTGCTTAATTTACTACTTTTGCAAACTGAGAAACTCCTGCTTTTCTGGTATTCCCTCCCACTCATTCAGAGGTGTGAATTATTTTATTTCCAAACCATGGTGGTTGATTAACTCATGAGTTCTCCACAATATGGAAGCCTCATGTTTTGAGTAGATGATCCAACCGCCTCAGTTTACTCTCTTCCCCACCACACACCAACAGAAGTACAAACCATATAGCATCTAGCAGCACTTACAAAAATAGGAGGAATATGCCATTAGCAAGCAGCTCTTTAATTATTATAATGTTCTAGTTAATATCATACTAGCTGGTTTTAGCAATAAAACCTGAAGAAACAGGCAGATGGCTCCTGGAGTTGATCACATAAACATAAACAATCCTGAAGCCTGCTAAGTCATTGGATGACCACAGCTGCAAATGATTACATGTGTCTACAAGCACTGTATTCTATGCAAGACACAAGCAACTGAATCAAAAGTTCATAATATATTGATCAAAATGAGGGGAGCAGGATTCTGGGCAAAGTGACCCTGTTTATATAAGATTGCATGCAGCAGTAACTGCTGAGTAGATGATCTAACCACCTCAGTGCCCTCCTCCCCATCACCACCACAGCACACCAACACACGTAGAAACCATATAGCATCTGACAGTGCTTACACAAGTAGGAAGAATATGCCATTAGTAAGCAGCTCTTTAAATATTTTAAAGTTCCAGTTAATATGGTACAAGCTGGTTTTAACAATAAATCCTGAAGAAATCATGCAGAGGGCTCCTGGGTTGATGACATAAATACAAACAATCCTGAAGCCTGCTTAGCCATTGGATGACCACAGCTGCAAAATTATTACATTTGTCTACAAGCACTGTCTACTATGCAAGACACAAGCAACTGAATCAAAAGTACATAATATGTTGATCAAAACTGGGGAGGGGCATGATTCTGGGCAAAGTGACACAGTTTATATACAAATTGAATACAACAGCAGCTGCTGAGTAGATGATCCAACCACCTCAGCACCCCCCCACCACCACCACCACACACCAACACAAGTAGAAACCGTATAGCATTTGGCAGTGCTTACACAAATAAGAAGAAAATGCCATCAGCGAGCAAACATGCAGAGGGCTCCTGGAGTCGATCACATAAACACAAACAATCCTGAAGCCTGCTTAACTATTGGATGAACATCACTATAACATGATTACATTTGTCTACAAGCACTGTCTTCTATGCAAGACACAAGCAACTGAAACAAAAGTGCATAATATGTTGATCAAAATGGGGGGGGCAGGATTCTAGGCAAAGTGAAACAGTTTACATACAGAGTGCATGCAGCAATAACTGCTGCTGAGAAGCTGATGTGCCTTCTGCTATGCAGTGGGGGTGAAGGGGAAGGAGCATTGTTGGAGCAACCACAGACTTGTTTTATAAATAGCTGCCTGTGCTACTTTAAACAGTGACATGCTTACTCACACCCATACACAGACACACACACACACCCTCCTGCAACAATTGAGCCCTCCCCAGTATTGCCTTTTTTTGCAAGTTGAAACCTCCTCCAAAGTTTTTTTTGGGCCTTTTCATTGTTATGGTTCAGTGCTTAATTTACTACTTTTGCAAACTGAGAAACTCCTGCTTTTCTGGTATTCCCCTCCCCACTCATTCAGAGGTGTGAATTATTTTATTTCCAAACCATGGTGGTTGATTAACTTGCGTAGTTCTCCCACAATATGGAAGCCTCATGTTTTGAGTAGATGATCCAACCACCTCAGTTCCCTCCCTACCATGCACCAACACAATTAGAAACCATATAGCATCTGGCAACACTTACACAGAGAGGAAGAATATGCCATTAGCAAGCAGCTTTTCAATATTTTAAAGTTCCAGTTAGTATGGTACTAGCTGATTTCAAAAATAAATCCTGAAGAAATCATGCAAAGTGATCCTGGAGTCGATCACATAAACACAAACAGTCCTGAAGCCTGCTTAGCCATTGGATGACCACATCTGCAAAATGATTACATTTGTCTACAAGCACTGTATTCTATGCAAGACATAAGAGCCCATGCAAACACACACACACACACATATGCACACACTCACCCCTAAGCAGAACACGGTTGGATAAGGTGCCAATATTTAGGAAACGTATTATACTTACCAGACTAGCAGTGTGACTCTGGCTGCTCTCTGTGCTGTGGCTTAGCTGTAATAAAGGCTCTGTAACAAGACACTGACCTCCTACAGGGGCTATTAGACATCAGAGCAAAGGGCACCTGGGAAGACTCTCTAGGACAAGATACATTAAAAGAAACTAGAATGAAATCCCAGACTGAGCAGAAAAACAAAACAAAACACTGGAATAAAGTGAGAACACAAAAAGTAATAATACATATATTTCCCAATTTAACAAGCAGTTTTCCTTTAATAATCCACAACAATGTGTGGTTTGGGCTAGCTTTACCCACATCTGGCAAGTGGCCAACAATGCCAGGCATGCATAAGTCTCAGTGCACTCTACACTGAGCAGTGTATTACTGTAATTGTACAACTGGTGGGAAATAAAGAATTAAAAAATAGTTATTAAAATGCTCAATTTCTAGAGTGAAGCATAAGTGAAAAGGAGATGAGGTATTTGGTTTACCTTTAGATGTCAGCTGTCCAGGCATATCCCTGTCTAAATCAGTTTTATCTTAAATCAAGGCAGTAGCCATTTCATAGAACCATGAGACTGAAACCGATTCTGCAGTTGATAAAGCTGTACTGGGCAGCATATTTAAGCTAAACTCTGGCATCAATTTCTGTCTCGAGGTTTTGTGAAATGCCTTCCTCCTTTCTTTATTGCTTTGTTGCAGAGATGTCAAAACAAAATTGATATTGCTTGACAGCTGACAGCTGGGTAGCTCTTCATACCTACATAGAAAATAATTTATAAAACATTACCTTGTGACTCATAGGGTCGTTATTCCTTTTATTTCTTCCAAAACATGTTGCTCCTCATTTTAATAAATTTGAATAGAATAGACCAGAATCTTGGTCTAATTTAAAGCAATTGTATGACACATATTTATTACTTACAAATCCTCAATGCAGCACTAAATAGGGAGAATACTGGATGGGCAACTAAGCACAACCATGTCTTCTGCCAAAGAGGGGTTCTGACTCCCTCTCATCAGGAAAGCGAAGCTCAAGAGGTCCATGTGACTCAGAACCCAGAGGACACAGAACACATTGGTTATGCATAAAGTTGCTTATCCTATATTTTTGTAGTGTATAGTAGTATAATATGAAATTTGTCAATTGTGTTTTATTTTAGCTCTTTCATGATGAAACTGACTTGTGAAATCGCCATAGGTTCCACACCCTTTCTGTGAAGATATACTTCCTCTCAGTACCCTTAGTCTACCCCTTCCAACATCATGTCATGCCCTCTCATTCATGGACATTTCCTTTTCTGAAAGATGCTACCCTCCAGCACCCTATTTATGCCTTTTAGATATTTGAAGGTTTCTATCATATTACCCCTGTCTCTTCTCTTCTCTTCTCTTCTCTTCTCTTCTCCTCTCTTCTCTTCTCTTCTCTTCTCTTCTCTTCTCTTCTTCAGGGTATATATATTGAGGTCTCTCAGGCTCTCCCCACATGACTTTTAGTGCAGGCCCTGCACTATCTTTGTTGCCCCTTTTTACTGCCTCCACTCTGTCTACATCCTCATGGAGATGTGGCCTCCAGAGCTTGACACTGTATTCCAAATGATGCCTCACCAGTGATCTGCACAGTGACATCACCATCTCCTTCTGCTGATGATACCTCTTCCTATGCACCCCAGCATCCCACTGGCTCTCCCCATAGGCTTTGTACATTGTTTAGCCACTTTTAGGACATGCGTATGATTACCCCCAAATCCCATTCCAGTTTGGTGACCGTCAGTCCCCCCCAATCCTCCCCGGGTTCCTGCAACCCAAATGCATGATTTTCCACTTTTTCATATAAAATCTCAGCTGTCACACTTTGGACCATTCCTCCAGTTTACCTAGGTCCCACCTCATTTTTTCCACCCTTCGTGGAGTGTCCAGCCTGTTGCAGATCTTAGTGTCATTTGCAAAGAGGCACACTTTCCCCTCCAGCCCCTTCACAATTTCACATATGAAGACATTAAACAGGACTAGGCCCAGGACTGATTCCTGTGGCACCTTGCTGGTCACACTCCTTTCCTTACATTGAGCATCATTTACCATGACTCTCTATCTTCTATCATTCAGCCAGTTCTTAACCCAATTTACCACCTTGTGACCTACTCTCAGGCTGCCCAGCTTTTTCACAAGTCATAGGTGGAATGGTATTGTGGGCCTTACTAAATTCAATTCATGTTTATGTTTAAGCCCATGAAACACCCTTATCCAGTTAATGCATTTGCAGCCATGGTGGCTGTGCTAGAAATTGTTGTTTTTGTTTTAGCCTTTAAAGGAGAACTGCCTTGAATCTACAAGCCTGTGTTTTCTGTAGAAGCTGCTTTTCTAATACTGGATCACATTCTTTTTTCCCATCTATACTGGACTTTTAGCAGATTCACTGGGTGTTTCTACATTACACTCTGGTGGGCAGTACCATTTTAGAACTGTATGATGTGCATTATGTTCTTGTTACAGAACTTACAGTGTTTTACAAACAGACAATGTAGTTGCCTGTATTTGTCATAGCAACATAGAAACAAAGACTTTGATGGCAGATAAGGACCGCTTGGCCCACCTAGTCTGCCCATTTCCCTACTATTGGATAAGCTGCAGATCCTAGTTAACCAACAGCCTACTTCTTCCTACCCTCCACTAGAATTGCCTTATGTCTGTCTTATGCATTCTTGAATTTCCCCACTTTTGTTGACCCATGACCTCCTCAGGAAGGCCATTCCATGCGTCCACCATCATCTCTGTGAAAAAATATTTCCTCACATTGCCCTGAGCTGTCCAAATTGTGTCCCTTGTTCATGCACATCTGTTTTCTGAAAGATGCTACCATCTTGGACTTAGTCAATTCACTTGAGGTACTTGAAAGTTTCTATCATGTCCCCTCTCTCCCTTCTTTCCTCTAGGGTATACATATTCAGCTCATTTAGTTTCCCTTTGTATTGCTTCTGTTGCAGACTCTGCACCATTTTAGTGGCTTCTTCTGGACTGCCTACATTCTGTCTATGTGCTTGCAGAGTCCGGGTCTCCAGAACTGCAAGCAGTACTCCAGATGGGGTCTCACTAACTGTCTGTTCAGGGGGATAACAACTTTTTGTTTTCTTCTGGAGTTGCCTCTCTCTATACATCCCAGTATCCCCCAGCCATCCCAACTGCCTTCTTACATTGTTTGCTTACCTTTAGGTCATCTGATATGACTATCCCAGGTCCCTTTCCACTTTTGTTGTTGTTAATACCCCCCCACACACACACATTTCGACTCTTCACCTGGGTTTATGTTTCCCAGGTGTATTACTTCTACTTCTTTTCATTAACTCTAATCTGCCATACTTTTGATCATTCCTCCAACCTTGCTAAGTCCTTCTCCTCCCTCTTTCCACACCCCCTTGTAGCAACACTGTTGCAGATCTTTGTGTCATCTGCAAAGAGCCATACTTTTCCTTCCAGTCCCTCTGCAATGTCATTTATAAAGAGATTAAAAGGACTGGACCCAGTACTGAACTCTGCAGTACCCCACTAGTAACCCTCATTTCTTGAAGTGGACTCTGTTTACTATTACAGTCTGTGTCCTGTTGTCCAGCCAATATTTTACCCAGGTTACCACCCTGGGACCCACTTCAGACTGGCTAATTTGTTTATTAATCTTTTGTGCATCACTGTGTCAAATGCCTTGCTAAAGTCTATGTAGCATGTCCACAGTCCCTTCCGGTCTGCTACTTTGGACACCAAGTCAAAAAACTATTAGATTTGTCTGACATGACCTTCCATTGTGAATCCATATGCCTTGGGTCCTGTGCCCCACTGGCCTCTAAGTACTCAACAATTCTTTCTTTCAGAGTGATTTTATCATTTTTCCTACCACTGAGGCCAAGTTAACAGGTTTGAATTTTTCTGCCTCTGCTTTGCTCCTACTTTTGTGAAGGGAATCACATCTGCCCTCCTCCAGTCCTTAGCTACCACACCATCCTCCCATGATATTTTTAAAATGGTAGTCAATGGTGTCACTAGTTCTCCCTTAGTTCTTTTAGAATTCTGGGGAGAATCCCATCAGGCCCATTCCTTTGCTCACCTTCAATTTTAGCGTTCTTTCAGAACCCTTAATTCTGTGAAAGGACTGCTATTGACTCCCTATCCAGAGTGCTTCTATTGATTACATTAGGTACCTCTCCCTCCTCTTCTTTTATTAATACTGAGTAGAAGCATTAGTTCAGTATCCCTGCTTTTCACTGTCCCTCTCTGCCCACCCACCCTTCCCTTTATTAAGCCTCAGTATTCCTCCCTTGATATTTCTTCACTCCCTAATGTACCTATAAAAGATTTTAATCCCCCCTCTTAACTGAGCTGGCTATCTTTTCCTCAGTTTGGGCCTTTGCTATTCTGACTGCCTTCCCTACCTTGCTACTTTAACTGGTACAGTTCTCTGTTCTGCTCCTTCTGTGTTTCCTTATACTTCATGAATGCTATCTTTTTCTCCCTAACATTCCCTGCCACCTCTTTTGAGAATCATAGTGTTTTTTTCTTTCATTTTGATTTGTTTATTTGCTTCACACAAAGGCTCTTTGCCTCTGTGATGGCTGTTATGATGTTTGCCCATTGTTCCCTCACCCTTCTTCTTGCCTGTTTGCTAGTGCTTTTTGAGGCACTCTCCCATTTTGATAAAGTCAGCCCTCCTAAAGTCCAGTTCCCTTACTTTTTTATGGCTTGACTCTGCAACTGTGTTTATCATGAACCACACTGCTTGGTGGTCACTTGTTCCCAGATAGCTACCCACTTATAGATCTGAAATCCTCTCTCTGTCCCTACTTGAGAGTACCAGGTCTAAGATTGCTCTATCCCGAGTGGGTTCCAACACTAGCTGTCTGAGTCAAGCCCCCTGTAGAGCATTGAGAATGACCCTGCTGTTACATGTGGCTGCAGCAAAGGTGCGCCAGTTAACAGCTAGCATATTCAGATCCCCCATCAACAATATGTTCCCTTTTTCTGCCATCCTGAGGATGCCTTCTATCATTTTCTTGTCCATTTCCTCCCCTGATGGGGGTCTGTATACAACATCAATGCAGATTGTGGTGCCATTCTTATCTTCAGGGTGTCCCACAGTGCCTCCTCTCCTCCCTGTTTACCCTTTAGTTCTATTGCTTTGATCCCTTCCCTTATGTACAGAGCTCCTCCTTCTTCCTCTTCTACCCTCCTTGTCCCTCCTGTAGATTGTGTACCCTTGTATGTTGACATCCCAGTCATGGTTCTCTGTGTATCATGTTTCTGTGACTGCCACAATATCTAGTCATCCCACTTCCATCAAAGCCACCAGTTCAGTGAGCTTGTTACCTGAACTACGGCATCGGTACTCATTATCCTCCATTTATTGATAGCCTTACCCTTTTTGCCCCATCCCTGTCCTTACTGCCTTTCCTTTTCTCCATTTATCCCTCTCTTTCCCTATTGACTTGTCTATCTTGGTGTTTACCTCACCTACTCTCCGATTTTTTGGGAGGGATAAGTTCACTGTTTCTTTTCAGTGCCTCCCCTTGGCTAGTTTAAATGCTTGGCAATGAGCATTTAAGCCTATCACCTAGGATCTGATTCACTCCTGGACAGATGCAGACCATTGTGCCAGTATAGTCCTGCATCCCTCCAGGTGTACCCCAGTCCCCAATGAAGCCAAAGTCCTGAGGTTTGCACCAGTTTTTAACCATTGATTGAATCCCATAGTGTGAGCACCATAGCCTCAATCATGCCATAGACAGGCACCTCCAAGAAGGTTGCTGTGTGTGCTACAGGTACTTGTCTAAGGCCCCTCCCCAACTCCAAACCTCCTGCACTGCTCTGATCCATTTCCCAGCCTGGTCATTTGACCCAAGGTGGACGATGACATCCAGCTCCCTACCCTGTGAAGCTACTTCCATGATCCTGAGGATTCACTCCCTGTACCTCCAAGCCATTGTGCCAGGCAGGCACCTTTCATCCCACTCCCCGTACCCCAGTTCTACCCTCCTAACAATGGAGTCCCCCACCAGGAGTTGTTTCCTTCCCATGTGGGGTCTCATGCCACCCTCCTGTGGGTCTCCTTTGAGGAGGTTCCCAGCATCCTCCTTGGTCTCCACTGTGGGTGCCTCCATAGAGGAACCACACTCTGCCAGAATGGCACACAAATTGTGGAGAGATACAACTGGAGGGATGCACCTCTGTTCCACCACCCTCACCCACCCTGAGCCCACTGTGTCCAATTCTTCCTCTTTCTTGGCAAACTATGAGGCAGAGGTGGCAGCCCTTTTGGTCCCAGGGTGGGAAAGGAGGTCCCCCAAAAATTCCTGACCAACTCAGCCTGGAGATGAACATTCTCCTCCCTCAGCCCAGAGAGCTGCCTGCAGATGGGACAATACCGCATCCTCCAGAACATCTCCTGGTAGACTTCCACTCCACAGCCATTGCACTGCACTGCACCATTCCCATCATGTCTTATTTGTGGCCCCTCAACTGTTGTTTTGTATGCTTACACTTTCCTCTCCCTGTTTGTTTATTTATTTTGTAATTTTATTGATTTATTATTTTTTTTCTCCTTACTTTCCTACTGCCTCTGTGTCCTTAAAGCTCCTGTTCTTCCTGTGCTGGGACAGGAAGTTCCTGTATTCCTTAGTAGTCTCCTTCTTACTTGCTCAGAGTCAGATCTCCAGCAGCTGGAGGAGGGATGGAGAGCTACTCTTTTCCTTCTACAGTACAAGTCACATTAAACTGTTCCCTTGACTCACTGGTGCAGCATTGTTCAATGAGTTTCCTAATCTGTGCAAGGTTTAATTCAATGAATTAGTAAAAGTTTAGTCTTGGTTTGCATCTAGCTGCTATGAACTATAAACTTTATTTTCAACTGAGTGCTTGTGAGTTTCATTTCAGAAGGCAGACTAAACAACTATTAAGGAATGCTGTGATATTTATAAAGATTGCTCTTAAGGAATGCTGTTATATTTATAAACAATGCTCTTAAGGAATGCTGTGATATTTATAAACAATGCCATGAAAATGCGGCTACTGCCATTTCACTAAACAGTTACATGTGAGCTGAATAGGCAGTGAAGGATGGTTGGAAAAGAGTTGAAAGCTTCAAGAGTTTGAGTTGCCAATCCAGTAGCATCACAAAATAACAATTCTACACCAGTGAGTTGATGGAACAGTTTAATGTGACTTGTACTGTAGGACTGTGAGCCTTTTCTGTCTCTGTGATCATGCCCGTCCTGCTCCCAAACAGGAAGTTTCTGTTGTCAGTCAAATCCTGTACCTATAAAAGTGGAACTGGGTAAGGCTTCCTGCTGCCTAAGCCACTCCCCCAATTCACAGTTCCCTTCTTCACATAGTTAACTGCACAGATGACAGTTCCCTTCGCCCAACTCAGATAAACACACTAACTCTTGTTTTTCTTTTTGTTTGTTTTTTACCCTAAATTGAAGGTCCTAGTAATAGAGTTCTAGTTCTTAAGTCTCAGTGGAATAGTAAACTTCTAACAACACCTCTTTTCTCTTGCTGTTTCTTGGTCCTAGTAAGAACAGATCTAGAAGCAAATGGTTTGATACCTTTAATTGGACCAACATAGATGTTGCAACAAAAGAAAAAAGTGTTCTAGCTTTCAAACTAAGTAGTTCTTCAAAAGCTTTAAGCTTCTGAAGAAGGACTTGATTCAAAAGCTAGAACGCTTTGTTCTTTGGTTGCAACATTTATGTTGGTCCAATTAAAGGTATCAGACCATTTGCTTCTGGAAGTGTTTTCGCAATGCATTCATGTTCTCCTCTGGAACTTTGTGGTCCAAAGGGGACATAAACTATATCATACAGTTCTAAAATGGCACTTACCAGCAGAGTGCACATCTGGAACACTCATTGTGTTTTCTAAAAAGGCAGGAAAAGATGGAACAATATCAGAAATGAATTAAATATAAGAAAAAAAGCATCTAATGGGAAAATGACTTACAGATTCAGTGCAGTTTTCCTTTAAGCATTAGGCATTGTTTGTGTGAGAACTTTTGGACTGATGCTGCTTGGTTTCATCACCTGTAAACAAGTTGGTTATGAATATTCACTATCCTATCCAAAATAGCCATTAGAATGGGTCATCCACTGTGTGCTTCCTTGGAATCCAGAATTTATTTATTTTACTTATTTATTTATTTGCATATTTGAATACCACGTAAGCTAAAAGCTCTTTTACAACGGAGAATGGGTCAACATACATTTTTTTTTACAAGGCTGCACTTTTAAGGGGTTTTCATGACTTCATAATTTTGTGAATTGGGGTTGGTATATGTGTAAATGATCCTAAATTAGCTGGGACCAATCTGATGATCTCATCACTGGCAGTCCTATATAATGGCACATACCATACTTAATTTTATGCCCTTGATAAAATACCTGACTAGGGTTCAAAATGCACCAGGGTGTTGGTTGAGCTACAAGGGGCTGTACCTGTTAACCATTTGCACTTACTTGATGTAAGTAAATAAAACATTTTTTGTACTACAGTATATCATCTGGAGGGAAACTTACTTAAAGTGAAGTGAGAGTGCAAGTTTTTCATGTTTGCTCAGTAGTCTGATTTATCTACTCCACAACTTTTTTCTGAGATGACCCTTGTTTGGTATTGTCTATCTCTTATTGTGCAAACCATTCTTAGGATTCCTTCCTGTTCGGCCATGGGATGAGCTAAACTTTGCAGGTTTATTATTAGGTGTGAATAAGATTTAGCATTGGTTACCATTTTCAAGCATGATTTAGTTGCTTTTTGAACAGAGCCTTTAACTTCTCATTACACTCTTATCTACCCCTGATTTTGACCACCCTGCTATCCAGAATACCATTGACTAATTATGTCATCTGGTCAATGCCTGCTTGTCTAAAACCAGAACCACAGCATTTGTTGAGGATGTACTGGAACCTAGTGCCAGTTCAAACCATATGGGATTATGGTTACTGGACACCAGTGGTTCTCAAACTCACACTACAACTACCATTTCAAAGTTAAGCGAGCACCATGTTAAGACTGGTAGCCTGGTTTGTGGTACCTGACCAGCTGCAAGCAGGCAATCCTACAATGTATCTAGTAGGGCCTGACTTCAATGTTCTTAGCAGCTTTAATGTCCCAATCTATGAGTGGTAGCCTGAGATCACCCCAAATACCACTACCTCCCCTTTGGACCCTTCTCAATTTCTGTCCCCAATTCTCTAGCCCCATTGTCCCACTGTTCCAGTGGTCTGTGAACTCTTTCATCTGCATCTTCTATCCCAATGTTGCCATGAGCTGACCCACAGTGTTTCTGTACCCCCATTTCCTCTCCTGTTGGACAAATTCTATAATGCCTCTCTGCCTTCCTTGACATAGAGGACTACCCTCCTAATTTTCTTTCCTTATTCCTCCTAAATATGGTATACCCAGTACTTCCAGGTCCTAGTCATTTCCCCACTGGCACATGTTTCTGTAATGGCTATGTGTTCTAATCTGCATCTGCACCACCACCTGGAGCTCACTAATTTTGCTTCCTAGGCTCCCCAGCATTTAGGCAGACTACCTTCCAGCTTGTGTCTATACCATTCACATTGTGTTAGCTCCCCTCCCATCCCTTCCTTTGTCCTCTCCTCCTCTCCGTAATCTCCTTGCTTCCTGTTCCATTCTGGATTTATCAGCCCTGTCTGGCATCCTTTCCTAATTTGTTTTGGACCCTACTTTGATGCTGTCTTCCTCACAGCTCCTAGCTTCATTTCTAAACAGTCCTAACTGTGTTCCCTTTTACTTACCATATTCTGTGGTTCCCCCAGCCTCTACCCCCATAGTTTAAATTGCCACCTATGTAGACATCAAACTTCTGACCAAGCACACTCATCCTCTCTCATTAGGTGAATACTATCACCATTGAGGATCTTCCTGTCCCAGAAGTACACCCAAATCCCCTACATAATGGTACTCCTCCTCCTCCTGACACCACCCTTTTATACACTCATTGAATCCCACAGTCTCCTTTTTTCTCACCCTATCCTTCCCCAATCCCACACAGGTAGAACTTCAAAAAGGCTGGGAAGCTAAGTGTTCTGTCAATTTGTCCCCATCATTTGGCAGTTATGATTGACCTCTTCAATGGACTTGTTTACAGATCTTTGGCACCCCAGTTTGTTAAAGCCTGAACCCCAAACTCCATTCCTCCTCCTACTGTCCTCTATTCTATATCTGTCACAGAAGGCAGATGAACCTCAAAGCATCTGACAACCCCTCCCTTTACCCTCCTCTTGTCACTTTCTCCACCCCTCTAAGCATAGAGTTCCCTACTATTAAGCTGCTCTGGATGCCATCTTCATGTTTTCTGCACTTGGACCCACTAAGTCATCTTGTTCACCTTTCCAAATCAACTCAGAATTCCAGCTTTGAAAAAGTCAGATACCTGTACCTACTCCAGTGGTGCACAATGAGTTCTGGAAACCCTACTTATCACCTGCCAACAACTGAAAGAGGGATCATTTACCCATACACTCTGCCTGCTGCCATGTGGCCAGCAACCGGTGCATGTCACATTATCATGTGCAGCCACATGTTGCTTATTTTATGAATCATGTCACTGTGGGGGACTGTATCAAAATCCTTACAGTATCCAGGTAAACCATGTCAACTACTCCACTTTTCTCCAGTGCTATATTAATGTACTTGAAAAGTTAAGCAGGTTATTTAAAGAAGACCTGCCCATTGTGACACAGTGGTCTGTCTGGTTACCTGTATTGTTACCCTGAGTAAAGTTCTTTATTTTGTCCCCATCATCTCTTCTCATACTTTCCCAATTACTGAAGTTCTAAGTCATTGGTCTGTAGTTAACATTGTCACTTGTGTTTTCCTTTCAAAGTGTGGGAACATGACAGCATCCAACTTGTTAGGGATACTGCCCTACCTTAGAGTTTTATTAGTGATGGCTGTTATCAGCCCTATAAAAATTACATAGGGAAAGATCACCACATATCCAGAGCGAAATTGTAACAAATTTATTTTTACAAAATAAGTGAGTCCCCTGCCGAGCTACCAAAGTTATGGGAAAAAAAAAAACTTCCTCAGGGTAGACAGGTGTATCTATAGTAAAAATTTGAATGTATAAACACTTTTTACTTTCATAAATATATTGATTATGTTTACCAAGCTTGCAAATAAAACCATCAGCCACAACACCACATTTGTACTTAAAATAATTCCTGGCAAAGCAATATAATCATCACAAATTGACAAAAGAAATGATTTACATGTAAGTACAGTGTAGGAAAACTGTAATCTCAGTACCTCACTCCTGGTTTATTGCCATCTGGAGTGACATAAACTATACAGATATATATATGTGTGTGTGTGTATATATATCTATATATATATATATAGATAGATAGATAGATATATTAGAGGCAACAAACTCTGTTTAATGCATCAGTTAGGGTTGTTCCACAGTGACAAAAGTGAGGAAATTTGGTGTTAGGGTTGAAAACCCCCCTTGGACCCATGATCTCAGGTGGAAGATCTCTTGATGTGCTAAGTTTTGTTTCAGTCGGATATGTGAATTCTGAGATCCAGATAGTGAAAAACCATAACAAATCGCATTTTTTTTCTGTTTTTGTTTCATTGTCTTACTCCCACATGGTTTTTAATTTTGGTCTGAAAATTTCAGGGTAAAAGGGTCTTGACCATTGGATGTGCCTTTTACTTGTTTGGTGCAAAGATGATACCTTCAAAGTTATGAATGAAAATATCAAAAACAAAAGTTTTGTTCACATGAACATTTTCATTTGCTATTTCCTGATCCTCTCTTCTTCTGAACACCTATGGCACCCAGCTGGTTTGAAGTTATGGTCTACAATTTTAAGGATAGATGGGACTGGCCCATATGTGCCTTTTGCTAGTTTGTTGCAAAAATCTCCACCCATTCAAAAGTTGTGAATGAAAATATCAAAACAAAGTTTTGTTCACATGAACATTTTCATTTGCTATTTTTGCTCCTCTCTTCTTCTGACACCTATGGCACCAGCTGGTTTGAAGTTATGGTCTACAATTTTAAGGATAGATGGGGCTGGCCCATATGTGCCTTTTGCTAGTTTGTTGCAAAAATCTCCATCCATTCAAAAGTTGTGAATGAAAATATTAAACAAAATTTCAGTTCATATTAAAATTTTCATTTTGCTATTTCTTCTTTCTGACACCTTCAGTGCCCATCAGTTTGGAATTTTGGTCTGAAATATTTAGGGTAGAAAGTAGCTGTTCTACAGATATGCCTTTTGCTGGTTTGGTTCAAAAATATCTATCCAGTCAAAAGTTCTGAATGAAAATATCAAATAAAATGTTTCATTCATATGAACAGTTTTGCTTGCTATTTCTTGCTCTTTTCTTCTCTTCTTCTGACACATGTAGCACCCACACAGTTTGGAAGTTTGGTCTGAAGTTTTCATGGTAGAAAGGGATGGGGCCACAGTTTTGTCTTTTGCTGATGTGGAGCAAAAATATCCATTCATTATTCAATATTCCAAAAGTTCCTCACTTACTTAAGTAATAGCACTAATTAGCACAGCTCCTAAAATCATGTGTCTAAGGAGGACCAGCACATGTTACACAAACATTTTATACTCTAAAAGGAAGCCTTGTCTTGAACAGAATCCTCATCTTGATATCTATATACAATGATGTCAGAGGACATCCCACCATAACAACTATAGTAGACCCACACCAGCCACACTCCCAACTATAGATGTTGCAAGCTTTACTTCACTGGTGAAGTTCCTGCAGAGTTGTAAAATTCACTTTTAATTACTTACGAAGTTTCCACTTCACAACCACCTAACTTTGCCTAATTTTGCTTGTAGAGTCAGTGAAGTTAAGCGAAGTTTGGTGAAGTTAAGTAAAGTTTAGGCGATTAAGTCATTCATCTAGAAAAAGCAACTTTGGCTTGCAAAAACTTCATGAAGTCAGCAATTCGTGAAATTCACCAACTTCTCAAATTTTATCCAATTCACCCATCTCTACTCCCAACCTGCATTCAGTCTGCAGATTCTGACAAATAAAGCCTTAGAGACAGAATCTTATGATTTTATCATTTGTATGAATTCCAGTTTGAACAATCACATAAAAATGGGGACTGGTACAGTACAAATGTGTCTACCAGGGTGTCACAGTAAAACTGTGCACACAGTACAGATAAATAAATGCTCAAAGAAAATCAAAGAAGGTTCTGCAGAATTATTAATCTACCTAACATAGTCATCATACATAATCATATCTAGACACAGAACAACAGCTTTAATGGATAGCCAGTTTATCAGCATGGCACTCTAGCTGAAAAGTATCTACTGTACATTGAAGGTCACTGGAAAATGTTGAAAAGGAAACACCCTGGATGGAAATTATTTATTTATTTGCAATTTTTGACCTGGAAAAGCACACTAAGCTATTATAGCCTATTTCTAGATATGTTCTGGAGGTGAGCTGCATATACCTGTGTTATTGACTGGGGAGCTTGGCTATGACACCAGCGGAAACTTCTTTGCTCTAAATTGACAAGTGCAATAGGATCTTTACTTCCACTGGGACAGTGACCAGAATGGACTTCCATTCAACATTTCATCCAAAGGACAGCACCATATCAGTGCAGCATGCCCCTTGTACTGCACTATGGTGTCCATTTTGGGGTATTACCCCATGCGCCTAGTGTGGGACTAGAACCCACAACCATCTGATTTTCTAGTTCCCAAAGGTTAGTGTGCTACCTATTGAGCCAGTGACTCTGACATCTGACACCAATGCTGGCTATCTAAATATCTAGGGCAGGATGGCAGCATGCTGTGCATTAGAAAACATTACCATTAATAATGGGGTATCCCAACCCACTAATGATACATATTTAAATCTTACCTCAAGAGTCGGACAGAGCAAAGGATAGAAATGTTTTGGAAGTGCAGTTGCCACTCTGCTCTCATTGACCACAGTCAATTCCTCTTATATGCCTTTTGATTATATGTGCATTTCTTTTATATGCCTTAAAATTATGTATCCCAATTCACACTAATACAGGCATGTATTAATCACTCCAGTTTTATGGCTTGCCTATTTCATTTATATTTTTATTTTTGAATGTGCATTGAAATCTGCTGGCTAATCTCAATTGTCAGTATTTTCTAGTCTGTCCAGTCTGTCTTAACAAGGTGCTAAATGATGCTAAATGATGCTAAATGATCACAACTAGAGTATTTAATGATCCATTTTACTTCCTCAGCCTCCTACTGTCACCTGATACAATAGCAAAATGTACATCTCTTTCTGTCTTTCTCTCTCGCTGACTGAAAAGGTGAAACTTCTTGAGATGGCTGATTCTCTTGGATGCACCTGCAATGATCTAGCTACTGAATTAAGAGTTGATGTTTCCAGTGTTGTTCATTTTATCCTCTCAAAGGAGGCAATTCTGACTGAGTGGATGAGCTGATGGCAAACAGGACTGAAAGTGATGAAGAGAATGCAAGGATGCCAGAGTTGAGCAGATATTACTGCTGTGATTCACAAGGTCCCATAACCACAGTGTTCTGATTTCTGGGCCAGTGCTCATTGAAAATTCTAAGAAGGTGGCTGAAGAGATGGGCACAGAGTTCAAAACCCCATCTGAGTGGCAAACAAGGTGGAAAGAATGCTATTTCAAAACATACTGAGAGCTGCATAGTGAGGATGCAGCATCTGATTTTGTTGTGACTGACAGCTGGCTTCAGAACACACAGCCTATGCATTTTAACAGCTACACTCCTGATTACATCTTCAGTGGAGATGAAACTGCTCTTTTGTGCCAATACATATGACATTTTCACCTTTAAAAGGAATATCTTAGTGAAACAAAAGACAAAGATGTGCATATCAATCATGGTAATTTAATAGAAATGCAGCATTCTACGCACCTGCAAAGTAAACATGAAAAAACAGGTATTTGATTAGATGATCTGCAACCACTTAACACTTTTCATTAGGTTCATAACTGCTGTCAGTTGCCTTAAATTTATCTACATAAAATGCTTCTCTGGTCAATAGCTTTTGTCCAGGCTGTCCCTCTTTTGACCATACTGACACTTTCAATACCAGAAAAACTGAGAATATATGTATTATTTTATTTAAGTTTTAAACTATTGGTGATTCCATATTATCTCTCTTCTTAGCAGGGCTGATGACAGGTTTTTGTGGACCCTGGGCAATGGACCTTAAGTGGGCCCCCCTCAGACCCAGGCGTCTGTGTAAAAAAAAAAAAAAACAGCCGACGTGGCAGTCTGACTATTACAGATGCAAGTATCACCCAAGTGCCAACTATCTGTCCATCACCAACCCTACACAGCACAGCAGTGACCCACCCTCTCCACACAGCAGTGAACTATCAAGACAATTCAGATTCAAAATTTCAGACAGAATTCCAATCCAAGACTACACCAACCAACCTAGCAGACTGAGCCACTCACGTTCATGCCTAAGTTGAGACTCCCCCTCCAGGGATGGCTACCTGTCAGTATCTCCCATAATAAATCCAAAACACAGCTGCGGAGCAGGGGACTCTGTGATGTCCTATTTGGTGTGGCACTGGCACAGTGGTGCAGCACAGGTAAGGGCCTTGACTGTCACAACCGAGGGGTCAAGGAAGACTTCATCCAAGATCACATTCATTGCTTGCTGAAGACAAGTTACTGTCGACTGTCCTGAACTGTCTCTGCTGGTGCCTATAACTCCACTGGCCCAATGGAAAGATGCACAGATAACAATTACTGATCTCTCTACTCAGTCCCACCAGCCCGGACAGTCAGTGCTCTGCCACCATGTCCACTCTGCCTGACTGTGTGTTATTTTGAACTCATGACCCTCTCCCTCCTTGCCTTGGTGCCTCTTCCCAACAACACAAACAACACAGCTAAGTTAAAGCTGAATGGTTGGGCCACAGCTCAGGTGGTCCATCCCTCCACTACACTTCTCTCCAGCCATTGGCCACCTGCACATCCTACACCCCAGCCCACAGAAAACAACAAGAAAGGTTGGGCTCACAGACTCACACAGGCAGACTTAAGGGGGGAATCAATTTGTTAGTTTCTTGGCTCATTGAATGCTGTGAATGTCATGGCTTCACCGCAGGCAGTGATGTGGTCAACTCGGAGTGCTGAGAATAATGGAAGAAAAATCATGCTGCCAGTGCAGTCCATGCAGAGCTATGGCAAAGTTAGTCAACAGTCACTTTTTGAGTCCCAGAACCCCCTCACTGGTGTCAGGGCCCTGGGCAATTGCCTGGGTTGCCCAGGTACTGATGCCAGCCCTGCTTGTTATGTCACTTTTATGTTCATCTCTGTGTGTCTTATGTTATCTGCCTATTTCACCTATTAATATCAGATCACAGGGGCAATTAATGGAGTAAAAACCCCATGTGGATAGATAATTGATAAATTCCAAACTTCTGTATTCTCCCCATTAAATACTTTTCTGATGGATTTCAGAGTGTATGTGTTTGAATAATGAGCACATCCAACACATGGATTAAATCTCTTAATATTCATAGGGTCAATGGCATAACAGCAATCACCAAATAGCGATCACCGTTTGGGCAAGTGTACATAGCGGAAAATGAATAATGGCGATGTACACTCACCGTGACTACAAAATAGGTGATGGCTTCCTATGTTATGTGGGGGGCACCCCCCATGTGGTGCAAGAATCTCAACTCAAGAGGGGGTGCATGTTGGGGTGTAAAACTAAAAAAATTAAAAACCAACCCTAAGCAAAAAGTGATTGTGCCCCAGAACCAAACCCATCACCCTTCCAACCCCAGCCTGCCACCCTACCCACCATGTCACACAGCCAGCTCAGCAGCTGACTGCCACACTACACCCCACATACCCTCCCTTCCCTTCCACCCATCATGTGGTGTGGTCCCTCCCCTCCGTTCACATGAATATATGCACATCATGTCACCATAGTTGTCCACTCCAGTATCCTGTCGCTACCCTGTCAGGTAGCCCAGAACACAGGTGTGGTGATTGAGTCACCCTTTTTGCAGTCACTAAATCATGGGTGCCATGCTCAGTGGACACCATATTCATAGTTGATAGTAAAAGTCCTTCATTGTTCTAGGATATAAGATGATCAGGACAGGTGCTTAGAGGATGCTGGGAGGAGATGGAGTTTCATGTCATTCCACAAAACACATTAGTGTTCATTAAAGATTAGATTATATTTTTGTAAATAAAATTTAATTCAGGATATTCTTAAAGCTGAAATTTATGAAATATTTATTTCTGGCCATGCTTTAGTTTCCATTATGTTTATTCCCACTAAAGAAAGACAAAGAATACCACAATGGTGTTTTCAGAATACACTATTGTCTGACATTAACTTTGAGAAATACTTTAAAAATCACATAAAGGAATTCTGGAAAATAAACTATAAAGACCAGAAAGTATCAGAAATTTGGGAGACATTTAAAGTTACCATGTGGGATATGTAATATCCTATCTAATACAGACAAATAAGAAACAACAGAGGTGTTTGGGAAAATTAGAAAGAAATACTAGATTTACAAGAAAGAGATAGGTTAGAACCACCAAAATATCAAACTCAGCTACAAAATAAAGTAATGGAAAAAAACTGCTTCTGGAAAAGAAAGTTGAGGAAAAATGTATCAACTTAAAATAAGTTATATTTGTTTTCTGTCAAATCTGGTAAAATGTTAGCCTATGCTTTAAAACAACAAAGGGAAAGAAATACCATAGAACAAATTTATACAGATGATCAAGAGATAGTTACCACAGATATTAAGATTGCTCAAGTTTTCCAGTCATACTATGGAGAGATATATAACTATACTGGGTTGAATAACAAACAGAGAAATAAATCAGAATGTGAACAATATCTTGCTAGTAGCAATTTGAATAAAGTTCGGACACTTACAGAAGGGTTTTCCAAAACCGAAGTGACTGAAGTCATAAAATCAATGAAGAAAAATTCTTCCCCTGGACCAGATGGATTTACATCCAAATTTTATCAGACATTTATTCTAGAACTGGTATACTGGTTCCAAAGGTTGGCAGAAGAGCAACTGTGGGAGAAGTTACAAAATAATGTTATGAGGTTGACATAATACTGATATTAAAGGAAAATAACGATCCATTATTCCCTGAAAATTATCGACCACTTTACTTAATACAGATTACAAGATATTAGCTAAACTTATTACCCATAAAATTCAAAACCAGATTGCAAATATTATACATAATGATCAAAGGACTTTATAAAAGGTAGGAACATAGTTGGTGGATTGGGGAAGTACAAGCTGCATTTTCTTTAGCCACCCAGGGGTTTAAATAATTGATTAGCATGTTTTTCTTGGGACAATATTAATTTTACAGAAAACATTTATATAGGTTTTCTAGAAGTGTTATGTTTGTTAAACACAGTGAGGCAAGTGCTATGCATTTTCACAATGTTTTAGAACTTTTATGAGAAAAACACTAATCAATTTTTAGAGTTAAATAAAACTCTGTCACCAAACTAGATCAAGAGACCATTGCGATAGCGTTGGATGCTATGAAAGCATTTGACTTAATTAACTGGGAATTCATGTTCTTAACCTTACAAACATGGGAATTTCCAAAATATGTAATAACAGCCATTCAAGCATTATATAAATCTTCGACCGCTGCTCTGAAAATTAACCAATATAAATTAGACCCATCTCAATGTTTAATGGTGTAAGACAGGGTGTCCCCTGTCTCACCTGCTATTTGTATTATCACTTAGAAACTTTTCTCAACCAAATCAGCCAGAATATTAAAATTACCAACTAGGGAAATAGCACACGCATTTTAGGTTGAATGTTTATGTGGATAATGTAAGGGTAATCATCTTAAACCCTAAGGAATCATATCCAGAATTACTTTCAGAGAGTCAGAAATTTTCTTCATATTCAAATTATACTTTAAATAAAAGCAAACCTTTATATTATGTTTAAATACAATTTCCCTAGAGACTAGACAGATCATTTCTGAAATGAAAATACAGGATTCAATAAAATATTTGGGAATTTAGTTAAAAAAAAAACTGAAACTACAATATAACTAAATTTAGATCTTTGTATGGCTAAAGTTAGTGATATGCTTATGCAATAGCAAAACAAAGTTCTTTCCCTATGGGGAAGAATTGAACTTTAAAGATAATAATTATGCCCCACTTGATGTATCTATACCAAGCAGTGTAAGGAGAAATATTCATCACATGGCTAGAACAAATAAGATGTTTATTTGTCAAATTTCTATGGCATGGAATGCTATATCCACCACAATCCAAACAAAAATTCCAGGATATTCTTGCATTCTCATCTTTATTTGAGAAGTAGCATAACCCCGTTATAAAAGCATTACAAAAAATAGCTTATTATTGCAATAAAACCTTGCCTAATAATAATTTTTGTTATTATTTGCCAGCATAAATGGGAACTCAAAGATCTGGACTATATAAAATGAAAATATAATAACTGATTTGGATTTACGTAAATTAAATATATACCATTGGATGGACTGCTGCCAAACAGACACTTTTATGGAATACCAAACTAAATGTATATCCCACATAGAGAAAAGAATTATGAGATCAAAAACTAGCGCTGAATTGATCCGGGTTTTATGAATCCCAGGATGAAGACTACTATAACAAAGATCAGTGCTATTGGATTTGTTTATACAAATATAATTACCTTTCACCAGCTATGGGGTGTGGTGAGATCCAGGAATGGTGGAAAGAAACCATAAGACAATTGGAGAAAATTATGCATAGGCAGTTCCCCTTTTCACCCAAAATCTTTATTCATAATGATTTTGATTCCTTGAAAATTGAATGGAAAGAAAAGAAAATTTCAGCCTTGGCCACCATGACAATGAAACGAGTGATACTAGCTAATTGGAACTCCTCCAAAATTGAGGCCTTTGAATTAAATAAATGGTGTTATATATTTAAAAGCACTTTATATCATGAAAAACTGTTGGATGAAGTATATGAAGGGCATGCTGGGGAAAAATTGCTTGGCAGGAATTAATTAGCTTTTGCCTCCACTATTACAAGTTTAATCAGTACCCCAATCAGAGTGGTATTGTCGTTGCACCTGCACATCAGGGACTGCAACCTCTGACTGGATATGATATCACCCACATTAGTGGGGTAGGAGGCACAGGAGTATCTCATCTAGACATTGCTGCATGAATTTAAGGGGTTCAGTTCTGAACTATGACCCCAGTACAACTCAAGTTGTCAATGACCTGGTGGCTGACAGAGATGAGTTCCTATGCAGTGTGACAATATTTTACAAATACAGAATAAAGTCACTGAAATTACACGTCTCTGCATATATAAAACTAAATTTAAGACTATTATCTAATAGTAATTACATTCAAATTAAAAACATAGAAGGACTCTGTAATAATTACTTTAAAATAAAAACTATTTAAGGACTCTTGCTTTAGAAAACACATCGATTTCATTATCATCCTCACTTCTCAGCCATGAATCAAATTTTGCTCATCATGCATCATTGTGTTGGGTGGGTCATACCGACTTCTTTCTGCCTTTACACTGCACAGATGGTACAAAAGGGCTGGCAGTCATCACTATAAGAGATGGTACAATGTGCCTTGGGCATGGGCATGTACAAGTACCTGTCTACCTTTTGAGACTACAGATAGGGCTATTCAATATCAACTTCATGACTCTTTTCATGTTCACAAACACCAGAACACCAGTTTCAGTACTAATGTCACCACAGTAAACTGTGTGCCATGGACATGGACAATTGCCTGTCCACCATCAGGCACTTTAGATGGTGCTATTTACTATCTTCACAACTTGTCATGTGCTTATGAATAAGAAGACACCAGCTGCCAGGTTCAGTGTCACCATGGCCAGATGTGCACCATGGTCATTGACAATTGCCTATACATCGTGAGGTACTATAGACAGCACTTTTATTATCATCTTTATAACTTGTCATATGTTCACTCAGAAATTGTGTTTTCTTTCCCAGTGAATTTATAGTAATGTCACTCATGTCACAGGGTCAATCTCTACTGAACTCTCTACACTACCTACAGAAGCACAAGAACCATTGCCCTTTCACATTTTTTAAACTCATTAGGGGTGATGATGACTCTTGATCTTCAATTACAGCAAGTATTTATTCTCATGACCTTTCCTATGGTGCATCTACTTGAATGCCACACATTGCTATCATTCATAACATTCTGCAGCAACTCACTGAAGCTTACTATTATATAGAGAATAATGGATAGGTAGCAGAGGAATAGTTTTTTTACACTGAGGTATGTGATGACTACATAAGCCTTGAGAGCAAAGCTCAGAGGTTTGTCTAGTCATCACACACCAAGTGGTGTAAAAAAAATCTCATAATGCAAACACTCACATATCTTTAATTTTATAATTACTGGTGCTAGGAGTGTCAGCAAACATTTTAGATATATGGAAAAATACACTAGTTCATTAGAATTACATTTATTGAAGGTTTTGCTTTCATAAAGACATTAGGAGGTGCAATTAGTAGCACTCACCTAAAAGAATACTTCAAAGAACTGATTTTGCTTGGTTAAGCTGTAAACTATAATATTAAATAAATACCAGAAGTCCCATTGAAGAAATCAGATCGAGATCGATTTTGGACTTCAAGAGACAGAAGGCAAAGAAGGCAAACGTCAGCGTAACGCTTCTGTGGGACGTTAACTAGAACGTGTTTAAAATAGTCCAAACTAGCAAATATCTTTAAGTTCAGTAACTTCCTAGTGAGTGTTTGTTGCCTGATGGTCAGGAAGTGTTGCTATGGTGATGGCGGTCTTGCAGTTGCTGTGAGAGATCTTGTGGGAGAAAAAAAAAATGCAAGGGACTGTCTGCAAATCCTCTAGTTTATGAGCTTGTTACGAGTGGTGCGAAGTGTTTTTTTTTTAAAGTTTGAAGTTTTTTAAGTGTTTGACACCACGGCACTAGTGAAAAGCTGCGTGCGACTGGAGAAAACCTTTAAGTAAGCTATCAAGTATCCCACTCAAAGAAACTGACAATGACTCGAGCTACTCGAATGCCATAATAACCCAATTTCAGGTTATTATGGCGTTCGAGAGGTATCTGAAATCAGGTTAATAAAGGGGGTCACCAGTAATTATACTATCATTAGAAATTGGTGAAGTTGGCAAAATTCACTCTGAATTAATCCACAAATTTAGCACAATTTGTGGAGCATGGATCAATCCTCAAAGTTCAATGTTTCATCGCAAAGTGTGGAATTTCATCCACAAAGTGTAGAATTTCTCAAATGAAATTCCACACTTCATGGTGCAAACTTTGTGATTCAGGTGAAGCTGAAGTTGCTGAGGAATGGGAAAACATCACAAAGCTCTGTGAATGCAAATAGTTGCCACTGTACGGCAATGTTGCAAGCAAATTAAAACTTTGCCACATCTATAACTATCATCCAGCTATTTTTCTTGGTATATAAATACAAATTAAATAATAATAAAATTACATTAAAAAAAATCCACAAATTTGAAGATCAGTGGAGCAGGCCAAGCAGCAATGCTTTATCTTGCAATAAATGACACGTCACAAAATACTGCATGACAAAAGGGCTTAACTGTTTTCAATTACACTGTTTCCTGCAGTATACTGCAATATTTTGCAGTAATACTGCAAGGTACTGTGTTGCCATCATCACTACAGAACAGTAAAACACTCCACACAAATATATACAGTTAAAATTTTCTACTCAGTTTTCTTGAATAGCAGCAGTTAAAGCAGGGACATACAGTTTGATTAACACAGTTCACAGTTTCACAGCTTGTAGCTTAATACTTGTAGTGTATAGCTTCTGTAACAGTTGATTTCATTGGTACTGTCCAGTAATTGGCTAGAAGAAAATACTTAAAGCAGTGATGTGGTGGTCTGAACAACCCATCGCATCCTGGTTGATGCCACTGTAGTTCTTCTAAACCCAAAACACTCACTATAAAAATGTATGCTGTCTTGTCATATAAATAGAAAGATGACATAACAATGATTAAAAAAGATTAATTTATTTTATTACTGTCATCATCATATGTAGTAATAGAACACTCATGCATCATCACTGCACAGTTCACAGAACTGCCTCAAGATTGCCCCTGGTTCAGGTGGTACTGGCCCCACAATCTCTGTGTCAGAGTACTGTCAAAGCTGGTGGTGCGGGCTCGGTACTGCCTGTTCTGGGCATACTGCCAATGGGCCCTTCCACAGCCATGCCTCTCTGCTGCCTGCCTTCTCACATGCCTCATTACCGCCTCCATCTAAAAGGTGGCACTGGCCATGTCCCTGGCTGGTGTCCCCCCCAGGTGGCTGTTGTCCTGATCCCCCCGCTGTCTGTTCCTGATGCTCCCCCTGCACCAGGTACACCTCCGGCCTTTGACTATGGCTGTCCTGCCTTCTTCCACTGCCCTCAGTCCACTGTGGCACCCCACGCCATTTGCTGCACAGTGGCACAGGCACACCCACTCCTACCCTGTCTATGGCTCAGTTCTGGTGGGCCCTGTCCTGCTCCTGCCCAGTCCTGTGCACTGCTTCCTTCTATTCCACCCTGGATCTCTGTCACCATGCTCCCACCTGTGGCTTCCCTTTTGCATTCTTGCTCCCTTTTATTTTGGATAATTTCCGCTGTCGCTGAACTTCTGCTTGCTCCGCTATTGTACACGGCACATGCTGTTGAATATCGCACTGCACATGTTATTCATGGTTCTGCCCCCTACGGTTGAGCAAGCATTCATTACTGTTGCACTCTGGTGCATTGCTTATTGTGCCGCGCAGCCACCTCCTACTGAATATCGCACAATGGCGCATTTCCGTACTTGTGCTGGCTCATTCCTGTTGTGCATGGTGCATCTGCTCAGAATATTTGGGCCCATAAGTATTGTGATAAAGAATGATCAAGACAAAAATGTCTTATTCTTGTTTGGCAAGGCGATTGTGAAGCTTGATTTTTGACCTGTTAAAGAGCCTTCTAAATGACAACCATGTCACAAAAGTTGTACAGTGACCCAAACCTTTATGTAACCTATTATAGAGCACAAGCTGGTCATGGCTTATCTGATTTACATGGTACCACTGTTATGTATGGTGCTGGTATAGGTGGTATATTTAGAGTTTTATTTAGAAAAGCTGTACCACTATTACAAAAAGGCTTCCAAACAGTAAAACCACACCTTAAAACAGCTGCTAAAAATATTGTAAAAGATGCTGTGGGAAACATTGTGAGTTCATTCATGACTCCAGATCTGGGACAACAGCAAGATGAGGCAGGAATGATTGTTTACAAGAGGCCCAATAAGAAGAGGAGAATGGTCCCTGCCAGGGACCCATGAAAGTGATATTAAAAGGTGGCATGTTCAAAAGAAAAGAACAGTTGTGAAACGTAAGCACAGCAAGAGAAAATCTTGTAAAACTAACAGTCAAAGAGACTTATTTTAAGCCATGGTTCTGGTACATTGCATGTCTCAAGAATGTGGAAAGTCAGAATTAGACCTTTTCATGTTACCACCAGCTCAAACCAGTAAAGAGAAAAACCTGTACGTTGAAATCCCTCCCTTGTCAGCTAGAAGGGATAATGCACCCTTGGAATTTTATGTGACTGGTAATGGTGAAGATTACATTGACCTAAACAACACCTTGTTATACATTTTGTGCCAGATCTCTAAGGCTGATGGTAGCAACATGGATGATGTAGCTAGAACAAGTTTAATTAACTACCCCCTGGAAACCATCTTTAGCCAGGTGGATACAGTGGTGGGTGACCAGCTGATTAGCCAGAGTAATAACTGCTAACCCTACAGAGCAATTATTGAGTCACTGCTTAATTACAGTGATGACGCCATGTGTACACAATTTTCATCTGGATTATTTCATAAGGACACACCAGGGCAGCATTGAGAACACCACTCTAAATGGTCCCAATGAGGGTTTCAAAAAGCGTGCAACTTTTACAGGAGAGAGTTACAGTGTAGAACTGCTTGGACCAATTCATGCAGACCTCTTCTTCCAGGAAAAGCTGCTTCTGAATGGAGTGGATGTTAAAATTAAACTCATTCGTAAGAAGAATGAATTTTGTTT
Organism: Neoceratodus forsteri; assembly: GCA_016271365.2. Taxonomy (NCBI): domain Eukaryota; kingdom Metazoa; phylum Chordata; order Ceratodontiformes; family Ceratodontidae; genus Neoceratodus; species Neoceratodus forsteri. The sequence goes on along the minus strand of CM028130.1, from coordinate 1,361,014,916 downwards.
AATTAGTGGTGATGCAAATGAAGATTATAAACTACAAATTAAATCTGCATCTATTTATGTAAAAAGGGTAAAAATGTCACCAGCTGTACGTATTGGCCATGCTCAGGCTTTATAAGCTGTTAATGCAAAGTACCCTACCCCATTGACCATGTTAGCATGAAAGTGTTTAGTATATCTAGGGGCAGCCATGTAGTGTAACCAGGATAATCTGTTTCTATGGCAGATACCAAAATTGTTGGTGATAGGGTTTATTTAATAATGATGCTTTCAGTCGTGTGTACAATAAATATCCATTCAATTTTAAACATTTTAACATTAACTTTAGCCCTGTATGTGGATGGTGAACAAGTTCCTGCTAAACCTCTGCAACTAACTTTACAAATGGTAATGCTGTCAGGAATATATCAACCTGGTCCATGCTAGTGAAAAGATATGAAAGATAACCTGTTACTGATAGACCATTATGGTTTTGTCAGGGGTACACATTATTTGCTTTTGACCTAAAAGCCCTGACCAAGGTTGTGGTGACCGCTTTTCATTAATCTGCTCTGGAAATTTGAGAGCTGAAATACATTTGCTGACCCTCTACCAGCTACTGTGAATATGTTGGTATATGCTGTCTTTGATAATGTGGTAGAAATTAATCAAAGATGAAACGTGTTTGACTTCAATTAAATATGAACACTCAACAACTGGATACCTTTCTCAGGCAGATTCTTTTACCAGACACAGTTTTTTGCAAGTGATTGACTACCTTCAGAAAGACTAACTTGTGTCCAGCTTCTTTAGTGGTGAATACACAGCCCCAGTCTAGGCCTGGTGAACACTGGTTGGTTATTTATCTTCCTGACATACTACTGGTGAGTTTTGACTCTATGGTTTCCTCCAGACTTTACATTTTTCCACAGCAATTGTTAATTTTTTGTAGAGGAATGTGGCAGAAACACTGTTTAACCCTAAACAGGTTCAAGACATAACATCTGTGACCTGCGGCCAACATTGTATATTTTTCCTTCACCATAGGTGCAAAGGTGCAAACTTTAATGATGTAGTTAGGTTGTCTTCTGATAATTTAATGTCAAATGATCAAAAGTTTTATACATTTGTCAATCAATGGAGAATTGCTAAAAGGTTAAAGCCTTCTTTTTCTTTCAGTCCACAGTCAGTAATTTCACATTATGATTATAACCAGCAATATTATTGTTAGTAGATATTGAAATAAAGCATGCTGTATGTTATAGCTAACAAATGTAGTTTACTTTTATAGAGTATAATTACTAATTGTTCTTATTGTAAGGAGGGAGACAATAAAACACAACCATTTGTACAATGCATCAGACTGTCTTTATTTTTCACAATGTGACAGCAAAATCAATGTCAACATGTACATGATTTATAAAAAATTTACAAAAACTCAGTGTTACCAAAAATGTGTGGTGCCCTATCCAAGACATTGCACTATCATCCATGCTGCTTTTTTTTAAAGGAGTTTTTCTTATTTTGGCCACAGGTGATGGTGTGCGGGTTTCAGGTATTAGTGCTGTAGAAACACCTGTCAGAACCTTTGAGAGGTTGTTCTTAGCAATCTAAATCAAATACCTGTTTTGGATGTTAGGCACCACTGATTCAGGATTGTTAATTTCTGCTAAAGCTCTGATAAAATGTTCCCACCCCCTAGGTTTTTTAGCATCAGATCTGTGTCTTTGTGAAGTAACAGCCTTGACTAAGTCATACATATGAAACCCTTCAACAGCCACACTGTGATATATAAATTCACCACGATCATTCAAGTCTGTAACAACAACAGACCTTTTGAGTTTGTTTAACAATATTTCAGTGTGTTTTCTGGCATACACAGAAACACCTTGTAATATGTCATTGTAAATATCATTGGTGCCAGGTGGCTTTGCCATGCTATCTTGTGGTTGCACTAGCTCAAGAGGTGTCAAAGATAATAACAAGTTTGCTACATCTTTTTTCCCCTTGGTGTACAACTGTGAGGTAGCATTGCAACACACTCTCATACACTTCAGCCTTCTCATATTCAGAGAGGTCAGTCCTTTAAAGAACATCCTGCATTTCAGCATCCAGCCATTGTTCCACAACCTTTCTCGGTGACTCTTCAAGGGGTGCATGACCTCTTAGCAAATCCAGCTGTTGTGGTACTAAATACATTTTTTGTGCATAATCCATGTCTGTTCACCTGCTTGTTAGAAGACTGGTTAAAAAGGGTATAGCAACACTAAACAAGGTGCCTACAAATCCCCCAGACTGTGTTATAAGTTTTTTTTTATGTTTTACAGACAGCTTTTTATTACTTAATTTTTTGATAATGGAGTTTGCCGTTTAAGGGGCAGACCAAGTTGTCCTGGTGCACCCCTCCCCTCTACCTGAAGATGATGTGCTCAGAAGGGGAAGGGGAAGGAAAGGGGAGGGTCAGCGAGACAGAACAATAGGCAGGCAACAGAAAGGGGAGGAGCTAATGGAGGTACATAATGGACAGCACAGAGTTGGCTCAGCTACTTTTGCTGAAGTTTTGTTTTACAAGAAACTACAGCACATCAGATTGGCATATTGTTTGGAAGGTTTGTGCACTAGCATACAGCAGGTAAGAAGATAACAGCTATGTTTAGGCAAGAATGAGCAGTACAAAAATAAATAAATAAAATAATGTTATTAAGTCTCTTAATGAAACTTGGATGGAGATGGCTTGTTAGGAACATTGTGTGAAGATTCTTTAGGCAAGGTTTAAGGGTTACTGAAATGATGAGCATTTAAACCTTTGGGAGGCAATTTCCAGATAAGACCTGAGATTAGTTTCTTTTAAAAAGCAAAATTGTCTAGAAACTGTCTTGACTAGGACTCCACTGGCTTTTTAACATTGCTTGTTCGGTGAATTTGATTTTATTTGGTTGGAACACAATTTTGAAGTTTGCTGTGTTTAGTGCACGCTCTGACTTTTCATCGCAGATTAGGTTCAAGGTAGTGAGGTTGTTGTGAGGTGTTTTGGGCCAGAGAAGGGTCATCAAGTAAAACCTGAGATTAATTTTATTTTAAAAAGCAGATTGGTTAGGAAGCTGTCTTGACTAGGCCTCCATGGGCCTTTAACATTGCTTGCTCATGTGGAATCTGTTTTAGTTAGTGAGAACAAATTTTGAAGCCTTACAGTGTTGGTATGATCTAGCTTTAAATCGTTGTGGAAGTTTTCAGCTGTTTTGCACCGTGAATTTATGAGAAAAAGGAGTCTCCTGGGCTGCTTGGGGTGCACACGAAGACATCACACTTGCTCCTTATACAGGTCTCGTGCTCAATTTCCTCACGAGGATCTAAAAATAGCCCAAAGTCTGGGGGAACCTCCTTGATGCTTCCTGTTGGGAGGATGAGCAGATCTCCATGGAGGCGTTCCCACACATCCGCTTTACGGCGTGCTTTAAAATTAACCCACCTCCCCAGTCCCTGCTACCTCCTCCCGTGCCGCCGGGTGGAAGTAACAGGGCCAGAAGCACTTCCAGAGGGGACAGGCAATTTTGCAAAAACTAGTATGGCAAGAGAGGCCCATGGTAAAGGCCCCAGTAATGGGGTGATGATCGGCCATGTGGCATGACATCACACTGCATAAAGGGGCAGCAAAAAGTGAGCGGATGGAATGGTTTCTGAGATAGAGGAAGGGTGCCTGATGGAAAAGGAATAAGGGTTTTTGTTTGAATACAGGACAGTGTATCTGTTGGCCCCATTTTAAAAGGGGTCAGGCAGCCCAGCAGGGGCTGAAGATTAAGTGCTAGGGGTTGGGAGAACACATAAGGTGCCACAAGATGAGGAGGAAAGGAGCAGGCCGGAGGCTGGTGAAGGGCCTGGCCACATGGCATGATGTCACACGCCAGGTGGAGCTGGTGATGAAAAGGTGACACAGAGAAGGGATGTTTAGGGGGTAGGGTTGGGCTATATACTGTAAAAAAAAAAAAGAAAGTGGAAGGCCCTGACAGGCCCAGAAAGGCAGGAGGGAGGGTCAAAAAATGCCATTGCCAGTGAGAGGGCAATGGAAGGAGGCCACGGGAGGATGGCCCTAGGCAGGACCCAGGCCATGCAGCATGGTTTGCATACCCCATTGCTATTTTTGTGAAACAGGCTATCGGAGGGGCCACATCCCAGGATGCTTGGGCCTAAGCATGGATGGCTGTACAACAATAATGAAAATTATGGGCTTAGGCCAGAGGGGTGCGAGGCTGCTAGGGATGTCAAGAGCAGCAAGGTTTACATAGGAGGCACTAGACGGACTCAGAGGCTTTATAAAAAAGAAAGAAAAGGAATGCGTAGGGAGCCAGACCGAAGGGAATAGGACCAGTTCTGGCTGACAGAAACAGGAATAAATTAAGAAAGCAGGCCTCACCATAAAAATGGATGTGTACAACTAAGGTTTAATAAAGGACCTTTTTGTTTCAGTGCCTTTACAGTTCATTTGCAAGAAGGAAAGATACATGGCTCCAAAGAAGAGCAGACCTTCTAAAGAGGAGGCCTACAGGGCTATTGGGGATCTGGCTGATAAAGCCAACAGAATGTAACCAACTGGAGGAAGAGGAGCCAGGGTGCTCTCTGGGGAGAAGTGGAAAGTGGGAAAGGTAAAGGGGACCAAGAAAAATGGCCAGCTAGAGGGCACACAGCCCAATCTTGGTGCAGCCACCCAATGGAGGTTCCTCCCAGGTTGGCTAGTCCAGTACCTCTGCAGCCCATTGACCAGGTACCATTAGTACCTCCCCAGGACCAGGTAGCGGTTCCCCCCTCAGAACCCAGGTTGGAGCCCCTGAGCACAGTAGTTCCTCCACAACTGCTAGGTTTACAACCTGCCACAAGTGATCAGACCAGAGCATCACAATGACAACAGGTCACAAGGAGTGGACAGGATCACCTGGGTCAGTGGGAGAAAGTATAAAAGAAAATATAGGCCCGATTGTTTCAGCACTTGGAACAGGGGGCTTGGGGCAGATGGAGGCAGTGCTGGCAGAAATTAGATCAGAGAAAGAGTTGCCAAAAGAAGTGGAAAAAAGAATAGAGTGAGAGGAAGGGGACAAGGGAAATAGGAGCTCCAGGAATGAGGGGGGAACATGTCCACTGGCCATGAAGGAGAAAAACATGGAAGGGGAATATGTGGACATTTTTGCCTTAGTGAGCCAAGACGGTGGCAAAAATACGAGGAAATGGAGAAATATAAAACAGTGAAATAGCAGCAACCATAGTCTTGTGGAGAGAAGAAAGAAGGATGAATTCACAAAAGGAAAACTTGGGATGGATGGTGTGTAGGTTTTGCCACTTACCGCAATGGTGATGTAGAAGAAGACAGAGGCCGGCATCCCATCACCTAATCCCTGATAATAAGAAAGGGTGAAGGCTAAGAGGGGTGGGATGGATATACTATGATGAATTCTTTCAACAAAAAGAACACAATGTAAGGGGATGTAACATGGGACAAAAGCAATTAGATCTGTGAACGGATTATGTAACAGCATCAGTCCACGCCAGAAGGAGATGCTGAGAAGGAGGACACCACAGAGATGTTGTTGGGGTTACAATAGGGCTTTTGTTCCTGGTCACAAAGCTGTTTTGACATGCAAGCTCAAAATGTGGGGGATCACACCCAGCGAGGAGATGCAGAACAACATGGGTCCAGGGAGCTCCAGGCCAGGGCACAGGAACAGAGCCAGCAGTTTTGGAAAGGGCAAGGTATAGAGGACAGATGTGGAATAGAGGCGGAAAGGCAGAGGGCATGCAGGGAGAGGGGGTCAGACTTATTGAATGACAAGGCCAGTAGGAAAACAGGGGAGGTTCTGGGGAAAGAGGAAGGAATACGGGCAGGTGATCATTTTGAAGAAGCCAGAATTCCCATCAGGATAGATGCATGAGAAGACTGGTTAGAGAGGTATCCAAATAAAAGGGCAGCAGAGACAATCAGAAGAGGTTTTCAGACAGGGTTTCTTTCAGTCAGTGTGGAGCCCAAGGCAAGCGAGAAAGCGGCAATCTGGGTTCAGTAAAAGGGAAAAGAGGAACGTAAGATGGAAAATAGAAAGAAAAGGAAGGCAGCGGAGGGTCAAAGAGCCATTTGACACCCCCCTCACAGAATATGAGAATTTGGCCATTGGGTTTGGTCCCAAAAACAACAGGGAAATTACAGAGGGATTCACCATCTGTCTTTTCCGGAAGGGACCTCGTGAATGACTTTATCGGGAAGAGCATAGCAGGTAACATAGCCACATTAGAAGAAACAGTCAGATCATCAGAGCAGTGGATGATGCATGGATGGCAAAGATGGACATAGAGTCCTTTCAGATTGCTACCAGTTAGGAAGAGGACTGGGAACCTTTGGGTTTCAAAATAGGAGGACAAGACTATTTGACAAAGCAATGCCGAGTGGGATGTTCCATAGCTTAAAGCTATATTTGAAACATTCAGCACCTGCTTGCAATGGATATTTCAAGAAAAAACTGGATACAAGATGGTCATTAGCTATCTGGATGACTTCCTTTTAATAAGCAGTGGGAAAGAGGAGAAGAAAATGACGTCATGTTCCAGGGATCTATGCAGAGATTTAGGGTTCCTCTAGCACCAGAAGACAGAAGGTCCCAGTAAGGTTTTAGAATTTTGGGGTATTGAAATAGATTCCCACGGGAGTGGTTTTAGGTTGCCAGACAAAAAGTGTCAAGTTGAAGGAACTAATTCAAGTACACAAGTAGAAGGAGAGAGCAGCTAAAAGCAGGTGCAACAGGTCTTGGGGCATGAACTGCATGCAGAACACATTACCTAGGAGAGCCTCTCACAAAATGACTAGCAAGGGCCACCAAGGAGCAACCAGACCACACCATTGGGTAGACATGTCAAAAGGAGTTAAGGAAGATTTTAAAGTGTGGGAGGAGGTCCTCAGTAGTTATAATGGGTGCTCCTTTTGGCAGGAGGACTGGGTTTATAACATGGACCTCGACCTCTACACAGATGCAATGGGTGGCCTGGGCATGGGGGGCTATTTGAGGGGCAGATGGTTTGCAGAGCCATGGCCAACAGAATGGGTGAGAGTTGGGAAAGTAAAAGACATAACACTGTTGGAGATTATGCCTATTTGGACTTGCACCCTAGTATAGAGGGAAGAGCTGCTGAATCAGAAGGTGACATTCTGGTGTGACAACAGGGCAGTGGTAAATGTTTTAAGCAACAGAGGATCCAGGTCAGAAACAGTCATGCAGGTCCTTCTACACCTGGTGCTAAGGGTTTTGAAATTGAACATGTCATTCAGAGCCAAACACATAGAAGGGGTACACAATACCCTGGCTGACAGCTTTTCCCATCTGCAGCTGGATCATTTCTGGAGGCTGGCCCAACAACAGAGGAAAAAATGCCTATACCAACTAACATCTGGGACGTTAGGCACAGAGGAGCAGAACTGTTATTTCACAGCTCATTAGCACCAAAGGACTCTGAGGGGCCTACGAAGTCTGGCAGGTGTTTCAGACATTCAAGGAAACACACCACATGGAGGTAAGTAGGCCCTTAAAGAAGAACAGTTATGAAAATGTACAGTGGAGAAATGGGAGAAGGGAACAGCCCACACAACGATAGGAGTCCATTTAGCAGGGATTAGTTTGGTTTGCAGCCTGAAGGGATGGAAGGACCCAATGAAATCAATGTTAATTAGAAGAATGATGCAGGGATGGGGAAGAATGAAGCAAAGAGCTGCAAATAATAGGCAACCAATAGGGGAACAGTGGCTTGTGAGACTAAAAGGAGCATTACCAGCAATCTGCAGATCAAAAGACAAGCCCAACTCTTCCATACGAATCAATCTGGTAATGTTGATGTGGCCATGAGAGTGAGTGAGGCAGTAGGACAAGGCAGAATGGACACAAGAAGTGGGGTTGGAAATGGGAGGACATAAGCTGAGGGACAAACAAGATACAAATCATGATAAAAATCAAAATGGATCAGGGGACGGGGTTTATGGTAACCTAGCCCGGCTCAGGTAGATGGCACACTGTGTGCAGTGAAACTTTGTGGGCTTACACCACAGGCGAGGAGTAGGACAGGAGGTTATTTGTACATGAAGATGGAAAAAAAGGTCACAAGTTATCAGGTCATGGCCATGCTTAAGAAGACATGCAATTTCTGGGGAAGGACACAGACAATTATTCATCTCACTCTCCATGAATAGGGGCTGCTTCACAGCAAGCAGTAAGCAGGAGGGGAAACTATGACTAATATAGTTGGAGAAAGGACACTGGTGGTCTGCCAGCTGCAGAAGATAACATTCGAGCACAAAAGTATGGAGACTAACGCATCACCTGTATTTTCTTTGCAGCCATTCAGGGAGGGGGGCATGGAGCTGGGATATGGAAAGGAGCCAATGAAATGGTATACACTTTTTTTTGTTTAACCTATAGGAAGGGAAGATAACGGAAGTTTGGATCTGGGGCCACTTCTATATTTATTGGGCAGAAAAGATACCTGAGAAAAGGCTGGAAGACACTTTACCAGGATGTAAGAAATGTAGGTTGCGTGGTGGCATCAGACGGATGAGATGGGGCAACTGCTTCCACCCTGAAAGAAGTGAGGTAGCCAGTTCCAGACTTAATTATTGTACATCTAGGAGGCAACACTAGGGAAAAAACTGTGACACATACATACAGATTAAGAGGAACTTGAGAAAATACAGCGATGGCCGGGTTATACCTTGCATGGTGGATATGAACCAAGAAAAGGAGGAATGAACACAATCATAGAGCTAGACAGGGCAGAAGAAAATGAATAGAAGGGTAGGAACACTGATAGAAAAATGGGGGCAGGGCACCGCGCGCAAAGGTGGAAGAGTGGTAGCAGTTTCTACAGGTCAGATGGAGTGCACCTCAGATCTAGCCATGAATATTTAATACAGAAATTATGGTTTATAGAAGCATGGAGGACATGCAGAAATGAAATATAAAAAGAGGAAGAGAAAAGAGAGAGAGTAAAGGAGGAAGTCCCTAAGGGGGCTACAATATCCCTAAATGAGGAAAGCCAGTCATAACACAAGCTGAGACGGGCTGATGGAAAAAGGAGAGGGAGGGGGGAGGAGGAGTGGAAAAAAGGAATAAGAGAAAAAAGAAAAGCTGAAGGAAAAAACGTCCGGTTCTCACTTACCTAACGGAAAAGAAGAAAGGCACAGGTTTCACCTGGGGGTGAGAAGTGGAAAAAGAGGATGACCAAGTTGACATATGGATACAATAAAATACAATGGTGAAAATACAGTAATAAATGATGATGAGATAAAATGGAATTATGATATATAATAAATTGATTGCCAATCTAGTACAACAACACAATGGTCTCTGTCTTTGTGAGAAAAGGGAAATCTGAGACAATGAGGTTTCTTTAAAAGGCAGACAGAACATCCTGGTGCCCGACCCTCTACCTGAGATGGTGTGCTCAGGGAAAGAGAAGAGAAGGTGAAGGCAACGAGACAGAACAACCGGCAGGCAACAGGAAGGGAGGGCTAATGGACACATCATGGACAGCATGGGGTGGCTCAACCGCAAGATTTATTCCTCCACACCCGTAAACTAATGAGCATGAGGAAGGCAGTCAAAAGGGACTGTACCATGGTCTGTCAGGGTGGAGACAGGTTGTCCAGTAGGATGGGTATAGACTGCAAGGTGGATGCAAAAGAGAAAAGAGGAAGAAAAATAAGGAAAAGAAAAAGCTGAAGGAAAAAGCAGTCGGTTCTCACATTACCTAGTAGGAAAAGAGAAGAAGAAGGCACAGGTTTTCACCTGAGGACCAAAGTGGAAAGAAGAGGGATAACCAGATTGATATATGGATGCAATAAATGCAATGGTGAAAAATACAATAATAAATGATGATGAGATAAAATGGAATTATGATATAATAAATTGATTACCAGTCTGGCACAACAACATACAATGGTCTCTGTCTTTGTGAGGAAAAGGGGAAATCTAGACAATGTTGCTCCTTCAGCATCTTAATCTATAAACGTAGAGTATAGTCCCTAATAGTATGGTAACCTCAGCATGCCACTATTAAATCATCAGAGGCAGAACAGTATAGCTTTTCTTTGCTGGTGGCCTTCACCAACAACTTAAGCAGTGCAAGGTTTCTTTCAGACATGTGACATGTCTCTGTACTATGAACATCTGGCTACAATGAACAATTGTCACATCTTATTTTGTTGTGCTCTTTTTCATGGTGTATGCAGCAGGTAAATCAGGAAAAACAGCCAGATTTTAGCGATAAGATTCAGGTGTTGAAGACTTCGTCAGTAAAGATAACATAGGCCTTGTTAGTTGCATCCTTCAAGGGCTCAAAAGTTAATCTTCCAGGACCATCTGGTGAGGCAGTGTATGACCTGTAGCTTATCTCTGGGGTCTTAAGTAATACTATATAATTTTTAAATCTAAGGCTGTTTTACCCAAACAAATTTTGTGTGACATAAATGATATATCACTTCTGTGATGGCATACTGAGTAAACATTTTTGAATCACAATTTTCAGATGCTATTTCCATTAAGTCATCTATAATTAAGATTTGCTTTTGGGGGCAATAGTTAGTCATCTTGTAGAGTGCCGAGAAACAATCTAAATCTCAAATGAGATAATTTGCCATATAACTCTGTATACAAGGTTACAGAAGTATAGCACCAATAATATTTTCTGAAATTCAGTGAGACCTCAACCAGCATGTTTATAAAGTCACTTTTCTAGAGTTTGATGGACCCAAAAACACAGGAAAATGGTGCCCAAGTGTATATCCACACAGTCAGAACATACGCAGTGTTTAAAATCTTCAATTAAAACCCCATTTTATACAACCTCAAGTTTTTTTCTGGCTTGTTTTCAATAGTGATGCTTTTTTTGCTCTGCACAATTTTTCAATCCTATACTGACTGACTGTACCTCAACACCTTCTTTAGCACCCTGTCCTTGACAAATGGCCAATTAGTGATTTGAGACAGCTGTATTAACCTGTTATTTGTCACATGAGCACTTTACACTTATACAGATTTTGCCATTGGTCAGTTTGCAACTAGGTTTTAGGACCACCTGACACAAACTCACAATGTGTTCATCAGGTAGTTCAATGGAATCACCTAAATAGTCACCCATGGTGGTCCCAATCACCAGGCTCTAACAAATATGACGAGTTCGAGTCATGGTACAGACAACGGCCTGTAAACTCAAACAAACTGTACAGTTTAAGTCTGGCAAGGCAGTGGTGAGTGCCATAAACATTAATGTTTGTGCATTCATAGTGTTTTAGCATATTTCAGCATACATGCTGTATAATAGTGATAAAATACAGACCAGATTCATGGTAGCGATCTATAAAAGATACTGAAGAGATCTTTAGTCTTGACAATAGCAGTGTTCATCAAACTGGGTCCCAACAAAATTTTCCACAATGAATTTAAACAGCTGAAATCTGTCTTTGTAGGCTGCTATTTCTGACAAAACAACACCCTCCTTAGCATAATGCTGTGATATGCTTTACATTCCATGTCAGTAGTACATTGCTGGATACCAACTACGTTTCCCCATTAGGTGTAATTTAACATACTCAAGAAAAGACTGTCAGATTTCCTTGGTAGTGCCATACCATACACCCTGCCACCTTGTAGCCTCTCTAAAGCAAAATTGAATTCCTTGAACACCATGTACCCCAGAGATCACAGTCATAAAATGGGTACAAGACAGGACTGTTGTGCTGTCTCAGCACATGAAAGACAGGCAAACATCAGCTTTCCACCTATCCTGCTGGGCAGAAACAGTAAAAAGTACGAGGGATACACTTTAGCTTTAATAAGCCCAAAATAATGTCCGAGTTCCAGAAAATTCTCACATATGACCACCGAAAGCCCTATGAGGTATATCTATCTTGTTCACATAGAGATACAACTGCCAAAATCATAAACCTCATGAACACTGGTGGTGAAATTTCATTATTCAGGCCAGAAAGGTGATTTCGCACAGTGACTGCCAAATCACCTTCCTGGCCCAGTTAACAAAATGATAGTTGCAGTGTTCATGAGGTGGGGTCCCAAAAAGGCCATGTTGAAAATTTAGTAAAAAAATTCCAAAAAAATAGCAAAGTTATGAACATAAGTTCAAAATGCCAATGAAATACATTATACGGCACTTACCTTGATTCCTCAGTTCACGGTTTGGTTTTGAAGAGTGCAGATGTGTCTTTGTCCACAGAAGATGACAGCCCAGAACCTCTGATGATAAGCATAGGTTAATGGGGTGGTGGGTGCTCATTGGGAGGGTTGGGATGGCAGAGGGCAGTGGCACTACGAGGACCATTTTCTTTGTTTCAGGTTTCAAAAATAAAAATGCCATGGGACAGTTTTCTTTATTTCAGTTAACAAATAAAATATAAAAAGTATTTGGGGACACTGGGAATTGGTTACCCAGTGTCCCATACCATGTTGGGGGTAACAAAATTGCAAATATTTGGAAACGCTTGGAGTGGGCTCCCCAGTGTCCCACACTGCTGAGAGTGGTAACAAATTATGAGTATTTAGGGACACTGGGAGTAGGCTCCCCCATGTCTCACACTGCTTGGGAGGGGATTGTGAATGATGACATGGATTGGGCCTCCCACTGTTGGCAAGTCTTATTACAACAATGGGTGGGAGGGAAGAAAGGGACATCTGACACTGGGGGGGGTGAGCATCCCAGTGTCAGATTATTATTATAAAGAAGGGGGACAGCAATCAGAGGTTGGGGGTGCCATTAAATATCAGAGAAAGGGTGGCTCACATCTACAACTGTAGCTAACAGCACTAGTTCCTTCTGCGGCTGCAGAAGTCAAGAAAACCCCACTGTTCTCATACAGAGAACTCAGTGGAAGGCTCCTCTAGCTAGGCTGGGAACCCGGGATTTCAGGCACCTAGAAAAAGTATTTCTGGTGCTAATTGAGAAAAATAAACACCAGAATCTAGTTAAACAGGGTCATTTGATCTTGGTTCTGGTGTTTGTTTCGTAAGATAATAACATTTGTATGTATTTTTCACTCGTTTTACTTGGTGCAAAAAAAAAACAAGATGGTGGCTGGCAAAAGATTTTTCCCTCATGAAAAAGGATTTTTTCCTCACAAAAAAAGGTGCAGATCTCATGAGAATGAATCTTTTTTTATGAGATCAAATCCTTTGCTGAACTTTCTCCTTCTATCCAGAAAAGTGATCTTCCCATTGAAAACAATGGGAAATTTAAAATTGTAATAACTTTGCAACAGATTTACATTTTTCCACAAAGCTAAGCATACCTGTTCTGTTATCCATGCTGTTTCAACCATAAAAAAATCACAGTAAACTTCCACACCATCTGAACGCAGGGCGATGAGGAAAAAACTGCAACAAGTAATGACTTTTTGCACTGTCTGGATAGCAGAATCTGCACACCCAACCAGAACAAAGTTTACCATATCAAGAGACCTACCCCACGGGACAGTGCATGTCAAATTTTGAGTAAATGCATTGATCTGTTGCAAAGTTATTAAAGTGCAAATTTTTTTTTAAGTTGTTTAACCAGATATAGCACACTAAGCTGAAAGCTTTTTTACAGGAGCGACCTGGGAGCACAAGGAGGTTAAGTGACTTGCTCAGGGTCACACAGTATGCAAGTGGAAGCTGTGGGATTCAAACCCAGGTCTGGTCTGCTGGATGTCACCAGATTTGCAGCTCAGAGCCTTAGACCACTGCACTATACTGCCTCCTTATGTTTCAACCATGAAAAAAAATCACACTAAACTTCCACACCATCTGAACGCAGGGCAATGAGGAAATAAACTGCAACAAGTAATGACTTTTTGCACTGTCTGGATATCAGAATCTGCACACCCATTTTAGGTTTCACATTAAACATGTTACTCAACCCTAACTATAGGGGCCCTACTGCACCACTATAATAAATATATATATATATATATATATATATACATATACATATATATATATATATATATAGATAGATAAAATAGATAACCCACTCTTAGGTGTGGGGTCGCCGGTTGCATTCTGATATATGCATGCCTTGGTATGCATTACTATGGCCTCGTGCATCAACCACCCAAGGCGTGTGTATATCAGAGCGTGATTGCACATCCTAGAGTGGATTATCTATCTTATAAAATGGTACAATTGTTTTGGAGAGGGATGAAAATGCAGGTGTGCGGTCATGCTCTGATATATGCGCGGTCATGTAATGTGTTTCAGCCAACCAGCAAAGGTAATTTTTCCTACCCATTTTATAAATACATATATATATATATGTGTATATATATATATATATATATATATATGAAGGGATGCTCAACCCTGTGGAAAATTGTTAATCAAACATGAAAGTATCACAAAGATTGAAATAAAAGGCACACATTCTTAGTCCATACTGTGCATATTTTCTCCAATGTGTAATTTACTGGTAAGCACAACAAGATTGTTTCTTAGTTTTATTTTAATGTATTGGTGTTTTATTTTGTTTTCTTTTGTTATTCCATTCCATTTTCTTATTTTTCTGTTGTAAATTGTTGTTTTGCTTAGTCATACTTTCGGGTTAGGTTATCATGTTTTTCTGGCATTCTTGTGAATGAGCTTTGAAATACATCATCTTGTGTGACATAATTTTCAGGTTACTTGTTGCTAGAATTTCTTAGACTTTCTGAAGTCTCATTGTTGAACAAGACTTCAGATAGATGTTGTCCACAGTCTTAGGTCAGACCACAAAGTGCATCCACTCTGACACCTCTTGCAAAGGTAAAATCCTTTTGGTTGTTTGAGCCATGTTCTGTTTTCATTTTGTGGGATGTAAAACTTGTTGTGCAACATTTTGTCTTTCAAGCTAGAGGCCTTTCTAAACATCTCCCTTGGTGTTTTTCCCACTACATTTCCCATTGCCACATCATTTTGTACAATATTCCATTTTTGCCAGATTACCTCTATTTGACAAGAGGATGGGATTAAGGCTTGCATGGATTTCTTGGAAAAATGCCCTATGAAAGACAATATACCATTGGATTTTATTAAAAAATCTTTGGAATTTGTTCTGTGCCATTTTTTTTTCAAAATCAGTAATAAATTCGATCTACAAACCTGTGGAACACTGATGGGGGTGGCTATGTCCTCCCATATGCAAATCTCCTGATGGGCTATCGGGAGGAGGTAGTCATTTGTAATCAACGTATGTGAATCCCTGTGCATCACACTTGAAACATTGATTCAGATATATAGATGACTGTCTGTGTATCTGGTAAGGCACAACTGAGGAGGCACTTGCTTTTGCTAAATGGTTAAGCCATAATTATATGAACTTGAAATTTACAGCATATATCAGTGGTTCTATGGTTGATTCTTTGGATTTAGTCCTTGAAGCTGATGTATCTAAGAGACAGACTATAACCAGAGGATATAGGAAACTAACCTCAATGAACAGCCACCTTAGATATGAAAACTCCCATCCCCGTGCAATAAATCAAAATCAGTTTATTGGTCGGCAGATTATACCATTACAACTGTAATAACATTGCAGAATATAAAAAGATACAATAAAAAAAACAATTATTATAAAAAGAAAAACCTGTACATTAGTACCGACAGTGACCTTTAAAAATAGGGCATACATTTACTAATTATTTTTTTCCATCTCCTTTGTGCAATTTTGCTTTATATTTGCATTACATGTAGTTTTCTGTTATCTATGATTTTACAGAAAGAGATCACCTTCTCGAGTATTGGTACTGCATTTTGATTTTAGCAAATATGTGGCCATTTGGTTCATCTCCAATTCCAAAGCAGCTATTATGTCTCCTAGAATTTAACCCTTATCTCGTTATATAGTGGACATAACACATTAAATAATTCCATCCCATATGATCAATTTATCAGAGTTAGGAGGAATTGCATGGGGCTAGACAATTATGATAAACAGAAGAGCAAACTAGGGGATTTTTGAAAATGGGGTACAGTGAGAAATTGTTAAAGGAAGCATGTACTGAAGTGAGACGAAAGATATGGCTTATTTATTTAGAAGTAAAGGGACATAAATGATGTTCCAGGAAATCAAGGAACTGTCACATTTTCACTAGAATATACAGTAATCAACTAGCAGGACAACTTGTAAATGTAATCTGGTGAAACTGGAATATTTTACAAAGTGATGTGGCAGTGGTAAATGTAGCTTGTGAATCTCCAAAGGTGATGTTTAGAAAGGCATCTAACTTGAAAGACAGGCTGGTGCAGAGCCAGTTATACATCCCACAGAATGAAAACAGAACATGGCTCAAACAGTAAAATGATTTTACCTCTGAAAGAGGTGCAACATCTGTCAATATGGGATGCAGGGAAGTAGTTTAAGTGCCACAACTTACCAAGGAGTTTTAAATCAATTAATCCATTTCATGTTCCACAAATTATGTCGTTTACGTACTATGGTGTGCATGCAATTTATACTAAGTTGGAAGAACAGTGAGCTTTGAAGGAAAGGATTCAAGAACACATAAGAACAATAGTGAATGGCAAAATTGAACCTCAGTGGGTAGGCACTTTGTGGCAAACATCAATGTGACCCCAAACAGATGAGGTTTCTGGAATTTGAATAAGTGAAGGTATGCAGGTGTGGTGGTGACAGATTGAACATTTTATTGCATAGGAAGAGTTACCCTTGGGGTTAAAACAAATTTTGGGACTTAAAATCCTTTTAAAGGGTACATAAAATTGTATATGTTGATCTTGAAAAAATGTTTTTCTTCCCTAACAACTCCTTCATTCTGTCAACCTTGCCTCTCAAACCTTCTAATCCTGAAGTCTCTATCTATCGCCTACCACTGTTGTAATGAAACTTTTCTTTCAATCTGAATTTTAAATAATCTAAGTATTGGTTTGTATGCTAACTATTGCTTATTCTGAATCTCTTTTTAGGTATATACTCACAAAGCAAGAACTGGATTCTTAATCATGTATTCATTCTGTGGATCTCCGGGTAAGACAGGAATTTAACCTGAATTGATTATGGTTGATCACAGCTGATATAAGAAAGGACAAGTTATCTTATAATGAGAATATATATCTCTATTGTAAATATGACTTTCTAAGGCCGGCCTTGTGGCGCTGAGGGTTGAGGTGCTGGACGCCACACTCATCCTATACCAGCGGCCCGGCTTTGGGAGCAAACTCGGCACCGGGTTCAGCGGAGGAGGGTTGAGGATTGAGTGCCCTTATGGTGCTCTCCTACCCGGGAGGGAGGGAGGGATGGGACAGCCTGGCATGCCAGCGGCCCCCAGTGGAGACCTAGGGGCACTGCAGCATGCCGGGCAGCATGTGATCAGCGTGGCCGAGGCTGGCAGGGTTGCTTTGCGCCAATGCGTCGGGGCATGCACCACGCATGGGAAGGGGGAGAGCTCAAGAACAAAGGAAAAACCCAGTCCATGGGGTAGGCAATAGCACCAGACCCCATGCCCACAGCCAGGCCTGGCCTGTCTGGTCTTTCAGTTCCTCCACCCAGGGCTTTGCCTGCAGCTGGAGTCTATGTATGCAAGTGCACCCATAGAGGAGGGGCAGCCCCACCCCAGAGGGGTTAAGCCGGGGGTGACAGCTACAAGGTAGGGGGGAGAAGAGAAGAGGCTCAGACAGATGGACTTTGGGCACAGCAGGATCTGGCTGGATGCCCGTAACAGGCTCCTTGGACTGAGATAGGAGGAAAAATAGTCAGAAAAGAAAAATGACTTTCTAAGATTATTTCTCCGTATTGTAACCTACAGAATATTTCATGAGTGTTGTTTGCTATATACGTAAAGATGCTTTTTGTAATCATTTAAAGGAGGTTCATGTAATGTTTCCCAAATGGGAGCTTACCTTATTGCCTATTTTGCCTCCATCTGCCTCCCGATTGCCTTTGTCCTTTTCTTTTGGTTTTCCTGTTGTTTGTCCCCAATCTTGCTGCCTTGTCCAGTTTCAGAGATGTGCCCTGAGGTCCACAAGTGCCCCTTTTCCCTTTTTGCCCTTCTTGGGCCATTAGAGCTGTTGTGAGTCACGGGCCAACTTCCTTAATCTTCATGGCCAGCTGGCAAGATCACACATGCGCAAAACACGCCTCCAGAATTGGACTGCAATTGTGATCATAAAGATGACTTCTTCAGTGATCCTGGCCCCTGAACAGAATGACTTATGGGGCTGGTGACTCTGCTGGCCCAGAGGAAGCCACTGTGTATTTTAAATAAAGAGCAGCATGCATGTTATTGGTGGCTGACCTGGCTCAATGAATATTATAGAGCAGGACATTAATATTCATGAGTGGGTCTGCTTCATTTCTGGGGAAAGCATGTTTTGGCAGCTGATGCTGGATTAAAATTGTAAATAAAAGTACAATAAAGGCAGTAAATGAAAGTGCAATAAAGAAGATATAAAACAAAAGGTGGCAACATAAATAAATAAAGCTTATACTGTCTGCAACGGAGTTAAAGAGTGGGACTCTTAAAATGCCTGTCTCCTCCTGGGGACTGCATATTTGTAGCAGCGACAGGCAAAGACTGCAATAAAGTGTTTAAAAAGTGCAGCATTAAAGAAGGCACACCTGTGGCCATTGAATAATGGGGCAAAGAAGTAAATTAAATATTTTACCTGGCTACACCAGAACTTAAATCTGGGGACTGTAATAAACTGCATTGGGACTGTAACCACTAGCAGTCATTTCTGCACAGCAGCAGCCAATTGGAAAAGTCAGGATTTCAGAGCAAGGATTGTTGGGACAGTGCAAGAGACTCTTGGGACTTTACCAAGTGCTTATGGGGGAAAATCTGGGACCTAATTCAGGCACCAAAACAGGAGGTCTATTGAGCATCAAGTGAGGCTAATGGATATTCATGTTATGGACTGACAAGTGATTTCAGCCCATCATCTTGGGACACAAAAGTGGACTCAGCCAATCGGTAGCCCCAGAAGGACTCCATAAAACCCAGTGACTTTCAAGCTGAGCTGAGAGTTCAAGCCAGGGCCACTGCACGGGGGCTCAGGCCTCTAGCTAGACAAAATGTGTCTAATTCAGTTTAGTATGAGACCCTCCACAGGGGAGGAGGGCTTTACCTCTGCCAAAGTGAAAGAGTGGCTGTAACAGAAGTCATTAGCCTGGGGGTTGTCAGAAATTGTCCTCCAGGGATAGCATCTGCCTTTCCATGTTTTGAGGAAAGTGTGGGCAAAATCTGAATCTTCAACTGTGAGAGAGCTGCACACATGTTCTGCCTCAGCAGTGAGAGTGATGATGAAGCCTGAAATCCTCAGAGAAAGACAACCTTTCTGCAATAATCTGAGTGAGTAAACTCTGCTTACAAGTATGAGTTAATGAAAGAACTGTTTGGGGCAGAGAAGACCAGCAGGCCCAGAAGAGCCTATCATCTGTCTGCACCCTGAGTCTGTCTAATGCTGAGAAAGGGTGGACATCTGTTGTGAGTGACCAGAGAAGGGTCCAGTATCTGAGAATGTTATGTGACTGTGTTGAAAGTGCCTACTAGACTGAAAGGGGGTACCCAGAGAGTGTGGCTCTTCCTGACATTGCCTGTGAGGACAATGTCTGTCCAACTGGAGATGATAACACCTGCATAGCCAAGAGGGACTTTACTGATGTATCTAAGTGTCCAAGTTGGAGTTGCTAATGCCAGCAAAGACATGAGGGACTGTTTTGATTGAGTCTTAAGCTTAAGAGAACATGCATGTGACCAGTTGTTTTGTCAAGTAAAGCTATCAAATGGTGGAGAGTTAAGCCTCAAGCTTTGCCTGATAATGTTAAGGATTCAAGTTACACTGCATGGACTGTGAGAGTGTGGATCACCCTACCTTAGGGAAGAAGCACCCTTTAGTGAAAACATATGCCTGCATGCTAGAGAAAATCATGGTGGCTATGCTGGCACATGACTGAATCAATTGTGACTACTCTGAGCTATTGTATAAATGTGCTACTGATAAATTTGCTGAATGCAATGCAACAATCTCAAATTGGCCTGGGGGACAGCCTGGTAGTGTGCCGCCTAGGGCGCTGCCATATGTGCTTCCCCTAAGGGGTATAGCCTAGATGTGGGGTCTGAAGTGTGCTGGCCACAGTCCCAGCCTAATGTGACCAAGAAGGGGACTTCAACCCAGAGAGGGGCACTACAACAGAAGCTAAAGGTGTTTTCCATCTGCAAAAGCAACAAAATCCTACAGCCGGCAATAGGGCCCTGGGTGTAAGCCTTTGCCCAGTCTCTTAGCCTCCGCAGTCAGTGCCTTACTGCTGAAATCACCCAAATCTGCTTTGAACAGCCTGATTGTGACATGCCTATAATGACTACCAAACTGTAAGTACACAGGGTCTAGCCCTGTTACACATGGATTGACTTGTACATAGTTTAATGGTTTTGCCTCAAGGCCAGTACAGCATTTAAAGTAAAGTCTTTTCAGATCAACCAGTTTTAAGTTCTGTGATCTACAGTCAGGAATGTGCCTCAGAATTTAAGTAAAGTTAATGTCTATTTTCTTAAGATCTCTAACTCAGCCAGCCATCACAGCTGCACGTACAACAGGCCAGCACCTTTAAGACTCTACTACTGTGTACCCAGATAATGGTTTAGGGATTGCTGGATCCTAAGGCAATTTTGGGACTGGTATTGTGTGGGCATTTTATTGTTTCTGCTACCAGTGCACCTAGCTAGATAGAAGAATCTGAATACATCAGAGGTTGGTGGGAGCCACTGTGATTAATTATTAAATCTAAATGCACACTGATTATCTCTATTGCAACCTAAACCCAATATCAATCAAATGCGAATACTGTAGCTTAACTAATGCATCCATTTTACCCTTTCCTAACCCATGCCCCATGTAAATAAACTGTTGTTACTGTTTTTGCATATCTTGGTGGGTAAGCATATTATTAGAGAGAGTCAATAATTCAAAAATGTTTTTAATGTGGAGAAGTGCTTATTGGGTCATGTTTGGGGTGGCTTTATGGTAATGTGGGTGGGTACAGCATACCAGAGGGTTATATCAGATTTTATCTAAGCCCACGTGAGTATACTTTGGGTGGAGGCACTGCACATTTATGTTATTCTTAGGAAAGAACTAGTTTAAGGTTAAACTAGGAACCCAGGCCCCTCAACCTTGTTTTGGACAGCAAGGCAGAGGTAGTGTAGCATGCTTGAAGCTGGTCGGGCCTAGTGAGTGTTGAAGTCTGCACCTATGAGGCACCTTGCTATTTTTGCTTTTTTTAGCTTGTTAATTGAGCTGTTAAACTTCATGCTTCAGTCCAGTTCCTGTGTGGATTATTTGGACTTTCACGTGGATGGTTCTCGACTGTTTTGTTTTGTGTTCAGTGAATTATCTGCCAGCAGCACATCTCACTGGAGCCCTCCCTTACAGTTGTTTCTTTTGGTTGTTGCCTTGGGGAATGAGCTCAGCATTAACATCGTGGTGCACAGTAAGTCAATTTGCAATTATTCTTGCATTTTGGATATCTTGTATATACTGTCATGTCCCCTAATTTAGAGGACTTGCATGTAGGTGCAGCAGACTCCCACTCTTTTAGCAAT
This sequence comes from Neoceratodus forsteri, assembly GCA_016271365.2. Lineage (NCBI taxonomy): Eukaryota > Metazoa > Chordata > Ceratodontiformes > Ceratodontidae > Neoceratodus > Neoceratodus forsteri. The sequence goes on along the minus strand of CM028130.1, from coordinate 1,360,993,339 downwards.
GCTGTCTTTACTGGCTTGGGTGAGAATAATCCTTTTGTTGTGGCAAACCCTGATGAAAGTTTTTTGAACCTGGCAAGCTCCCTACAGATTGCAACATCAATTCCTGTGGTAGAATTGCTCACCAGTATACACACTGTGTATTATAATTTAGAGAAAATCACATTGCGAGCTAGAAGGGTCTACTGGAATTTAACAAGCCTGGAGGCCTATGTTAAAGTAGGCTGTGTGTGTAAGGGGCTACGGGTTTTAAAGTGGCAGGGCTATGGTTTAGACCACAAGGAGTTAAAAATAGACTGGCAGCAACAAATGTAAACTGCCTCTGAGTTATTACAGCAATGTAAAATCCGGGACTATCATAACCAGCAGAAAGAAATAGAACCATTACTGAGAAGCAAAGAGGCACATTTTCTGAATTTAATGGCAACCCTGAGTTTGTGCAACTTGAAATTAAATTAAAGGGAGCTATTGTCAAACAAGATAAAATAATTAAAGCAGTCAAGATATGCAGATTTGAAAGGGACAGACAAGATTACATACTAGATCGAGTCTTCACTTGGAAATGTTCTGAATTTAATAACCGAAGAAATAATAAAAATTGACCCAAGTCCATTGTGAGAAAATCCAATACCAGCTTCCACTCCACCTCGGACTCTGACATTGGATCAACTGAGTAGTTTTTTTCTGAGGAAGGACAGGTGGAGGGGAATGACCAACTGAGGAGCTCAGAGAGGCTGGTCGGGTTCAAAAGGCAAGAAGAACAAGACGTGGTGGCAGGAAGAGGTGGTGGGGCACAAGGAGAAACACCGCGGGGGCAAGCAGCATACTATCAGATGGGCGGAACCAGGCAGAAACAGAGAGGCAGGAGAGGAGGGAAATAAATGTTATAAATCTCTTGAAGCTCCCATTGTCAACAGAACAAATCTTTGTTTTGAATGAAGGACTGACCTTTGTGCCTACTTGCACAACTAGCAAGTTTCAGGCATTCATTGATTTCAAACAACTCATTAGGAAGTTAAGACTGAAATCGTTCTTTAACAGACCAAAAATGTGTTTGTCAAGAGAGAGTCAACAGGGGAGTTTGGATACAGCCTTGGCTCCTAATTTGGTGTCTGGCCAGCACCAGGAGATACCGCTGTCTGGATCTACTAATTCCCCCAGTCAGCAACAAATACAGATCTACATATTTTCAGGCCCCCTTCCACGTTCAATCCACCACCAAGTTCAGTGATACATGTTTTTCATGACGTCTGCCTGAGAAATTGATGCCCTCTACCAACAGGAAGTTAATTTGGATCATTGCAATATTACATGACTTGAGTAACAGGCACTTATACAGCTAGAAGAAAATAAAAGTATAACAATTAAGCCTGCTGACAAGGGAGGAGCCATTGTGGTGTTGAATACAGAGGATTATATTTCCAAAGTGAAACAACAATTATCAGATACTAACTTTTATGTACTTTTACATCAGGACCCAACTCTCTCCTTCAAAGAAAAAAATTAACTGCACCTTGTTTGATGCTCATCGGAGCGGACTTATATCACAGTCTACCCTTGAATTCTTAAAAGTTTCTCATCCAGTTTGTGCAACTGTCTATACATTGCCCAAGATCCACAAAAGCATGCATTGCCCCCCAGGTAGACCCACTGTCTCTGGGGATGGGATCATTAATAGAACTGTTATCCCACTATGTTGATTCCCATATTAGGGATATTGTGAAGCAAATGCCTTCACATCTTAGGGACACCACAGAGACATGGGTATCCTGGGGGACATGCAGCTTGAGGGCCATTGTTTTCTAGTCTCGATGGCTATCGAGTTATTGTATACAAATACACCCCATGAGGGAGGACTTGAGGCACTGCAGAGGTGGTTGCACAAAAAAACTGGTCTGGATGAACAGCAGATAGAATTTATTAAACAACTATCTGAGTATGTATTAACTTGTAATACCTTTTGCTTTCAAAGGAAATATTATCACCAGGTAAAGGTATCACCATGGAGGTCAAATTTGCCTAATTATGCAAATCTTACCTGGGACATTGAGAAAAGAAATGATATATGATCAGTCTAATAACCCATTTTACAGCAGCATCGACTTGTGGTGCCGATATATTGATGTCTTGATGGTGTGGAGTGGGTCTGAGGCCGAGCTGGATGCCTTTGTGTCCTATTTGCATGATTCAAACCCACACCTTAGATTTTCAGTCCAGAAGAGTCTGGAACAGATCTCTTTTAGATCTGTGCATTAGTAAAAAACAAGATGGCACACTAATAACTGACCTTTTCTATAAAGAGACGGATAGGAACACGATTTTATTAGCCTCTAGCTGCCACCTATGCACACCATCAAGAATATTCCCCACTACCAGTTTTTGAGAATTAAACAAAACTGCTCTGAGATGTCTGATGAAATGACAGATAGGTTCAGAACTAGGGGGTATAATCAGGAGGTCTTAGAGACAGCTAAGGTGATAGCAAACTCTACTCAACGCACAGCATTACTTGATTACAAGACTAGGCCAAGACAAGAACAGGAGCAAATTAACTTTATTACTACACTTGGAATCAATTCCAAAGGAATTAGAGAAGTAATAAAGAAAAATTGCCATATCTTGGAAACAGATACTGCTTTGCAGGAAATAGTTGGTACACTCTCGAGATTTGTTTACAAATGTGTTAAGAATATTTCTGACATGTTGGTACACTCCCTTCAACTGGTAGTTAGTGATAAGACCAATTGGCTTCCCTCTCCAGTGGTGGGATGTTTTACCTGTGGCCACCACAAATTTTGTTCAGTAATTAAAAAAATCGAAATGCTTTGGAACTACGAATGCTTTAAGAAATTTTAGCATGCATCAGTTTATTAACTGTTCATCTGTCAGAATTATGTATTTGGCAACATGCAGTTGTAAGGCATTTTACTTGGTGAAAACTTCTAGGATCTTTAGAACCAGTGTATGCGAACATCTTAGTTATATCTGCCGTAAAGATGAAAAAAATACCCTGGCGAGACACATTCTTATGGCTAGGGATAATCTGATCCATGAGTTTGCCTTTTGTGGAATTGAACAAATCAGCTTAGGCATTAGAGGGGGAGACTTGGACAATCATCTTCTCTGCAGAGAAGGTTTTTGGATATTCAAGCTAGGCACATTACAGTTCCCTGGACTGAATGACAGCCTAGATATTATGCATACCTTAAGAGCAGAAAATTCAAGCATTAGAGATGTTCCTTTATTATTGCTGTGATTACAGGCTGTTAGTTATTTGAACATTTTTTTCTTTTCCTTTCCTTTCTACTTTCCTCTTCCCCCCTTCCCTTATTCTTACCCTCCCTTTCCTTCCATCATCCCTGCCCCCTTCCACATTTTTCTTCCCCCACCATTCACACATGTTTTAAATTCTTGTTTTTTCTTTTTGGATCTTTGTATTTCAAGATCTGGTCTATAATAGATGTATGACCAGGATCTGAAATCAATTATGCGATGATCCTCTTTTTTTTAATTTTTTATTTTGTTGAACCATGATATGTATAATATTTTTGAACTCTCTGTGATGATTGTCAGATAATTTAAAGTGCCACCAGTAAGAGTAGCCAGTGTGCTCTGTGCTTACTATATCTTGAATTGGTATAAATGTAGCCATGAATTTTAGTCACAAGCAGACTTAACTACCATGTTTTTAACCCTTTTTCTTTATAATGCATGTGGTGTTTATAATTAATTGTTTCTATACCTTTAATTCCCTCAGTATTTAAGTGAGGGTGATGTGGGGTTAAGGCCATCCCTGAAGAAGCACGCATGAGCGTAACCGGTTGGGCTCAGCGAGTGTTGGAGTCTGCACCAATGTGGCACCTTGCTATTTTTGTTTCTGAAGCTTTTGAATTGAGCTATTAAACTTCATGCTACAGTCGAGTTCCTGTGTGGATTATTTGGACTTTCTTGGTGGATGGTGCTCGGCTGTTTTGTTTTGTGTTCAGTGAATTATCTGCCAGCAGCATGTTATGTTGGAGCCCCTTAGAGAACCCGACTACTAACTTAGATTCTAAAGGTTGAACCTACTAGGTGTCACAAGGGTAGTAGGTCTAAGCAGTACCCAGACCCTTTAATCACTGGCAAGATAGAGAGTGGGTAGTAATAGTTGAGAGAGCAGCAACCATGAGCTAAATACTCTGGTAGAGATAGCAGAGGGGATAAACCAATTGAGACCCCTGTATAAATGAGATGGTAAGAAGTACCAATCAATAGAAAATGACACCTGGATTTCCAAAAGGTAATTGCACTATGCTACAAGATAAGTTTGAGCAGACTTGAATGTAAACTCACAACCCTGTATTTTCTAGGAAATAAAGAAAAGATGAGTAGCATAGGAGTTGCACAATTAGTAGCCTGGGAAGTCAAGATGTGGCTATCACATCTGGCATGCTCCAGGTGGAATGGGCATCCTGGGTCACAGAGAAAGAGACAAGGGATACCAACCAAAAAAATTACATGAGAAGAACATGCCCTGTTTCTCCCCACAAACAGAGGGCTGTACCTTGTGTGAGACTAGTACATTGATCCAAGCAAGTGCATGGTACCCATCCACAGCTACAGCATCTGCTCAATGGAGTTAGATTGGATAGTGACCAGGGCACATGTTGCATATAGCAACTAAAAGGGATATGCTTTTTAGAGGATATACCACAGGCAGGGAAAATGTGCAAGAAGAAATAGAGGAAAGGTGGCTACCTATCCACTCCATGAAAGAAAAAATTAAAAAGGCTCTCCTTTTTTCCTTTTTGGTGGTGGTAAAGGGAGCTACCCTTTTTTAAGAGGGTTGGAAAAGGATGCCCAACCCTCTTTTCTTTTAACAACAAATAGCCACCTGTAAGGGTTATTGCAGAGGATATGGGGTAGTAAAGCTACCAGCACCCACAGGGTGAGCTGCCCTAGGCCCTGGATCACAGCTGAGCTGGGGATGGATGGTGGGTATCTGAATCATTGGTGAAGATATTCAGAAAGATCAACAATTACGGTGAAAACGTAATTGTCATATCTTCCAAGAATCAGTCTTCACCATTGATCCATACGCATGGGTCAGAGTACCAAGTTTCCCAATTAGACAGAAGCTAGTTCACCCTGAGGGTAATGTCAACTTCAGCCCTCTGCATGTGGGGAACACCTGAGGACAGGGACTCCTCATGGGTTTGGCAAGGCCCAAAAATATCCACAGTCAATCAGGAGGTACTAAGACCCTCCAAGTTTCTGTCGGACACTCCAGGAGAAAACTTAGTCCCTGGAACTAGGAGTTTAGCACCTTCCACTGGGCCAGAAGTGCTAGTCCAGAAAGGCGGCCATGTTATCTGCTGAATGCAGATTCCAGTTCCCACCAGCCTGCAGGTCACCTCGGGCATCACAAGATACCCTTGCCTTTTGCCTCACCAATTCCAGGCCCTTGGCAGAAAGGCAGATGCCTTGCTCAACTAACTGTGTGTGTGGCATGAAAGCTAGCAGCTGTCCTACCTGCACCTACAGGGCTTGTTATAAGCTTCCAGATATGGCTGATGTTCAGAGATACACATGACAGTACAAGCTGCATTGAAAACCTTCCTCACTCATGCATCTGTCTGTGCAGAGTCTGCATCAGGAGGTCAATCATGCACTGAGCAACAAGGCCCATCTGGGGTCTGCAGGACTTGAATACCTGAGGTGGGGTGAGGTACTGTTCCAGCAGATCAGGCGGATGCACAATTCTGCTGGCAGACGTTCTGGGGGGCTGGAGGTAGCATGACAGGATGTCTCCAAAACATCCTAGAGCATTCCTTGAAGGCTCTTAACCTGGAGGGATGATGTTGTGAACATAGCCGAAAGCTCCTAGGAGTCCCAGCTGTGTGTACAGGGTATTGCACTTGGCAATAGCGCCAATGTCCGGCACCCGCAGCATGTCCATCTGCATTCTCTGTTACAGAGTGTACCCAGTGACTGAGGACTTGTGCAAGGATGATTCCATGCCCTCTAAGGATGTAGACAGACAGAAGGTGCTGGACCTAAAAGTGGGTGGGTGGCAGCTGGGGACCATGCAGGTACTGGACACAGTTGGCACTGGAACAGCAAACCAGCAGAATTCCTTGTTGACTTCGGTGATGGGCCCAAAAGGACACATGGCACCTAGGAGTTCAGGCAAGGTGGCATAGCCCTAGGAGTCTGAGAAGAGCTAGAGGCTCTACAGTCTATGCCTGAGCTGTCTGATCATTCAGTAGACCTCGCCCCTAGGGGCATGATGAACTCATCCATGGAGAGCTGACCTACAGAAGAGGAATGGCCTCAACAGTGCTCATAGGAAAAATCCCAGTTGAGGACAGCAAACTGTTCAATGCCCTTTGGGCAGCTCCAGTCCTCTCCAGAGATGGGCTCAGCCATAGGACCAGGAGAGAATTCCACAACTCAGTTGTTCCCACACCCCAGGCTGGTGCCACCTTTGGTACTGAATTCAGGGTCAGAAAACAAACTAGTTGCAGGACCCACCCTGCCCTGTGGCCACCACTGTCCTCATTGCTTGGTCTGGTGTCGAGGCCAGCCCCCCCGATCAGTCCCAGCTCCCAACACAACAAGCAGTGTTTGAAACTGGTCTGGTACAGTGAGCAGTAATGGGACAGGGACAGACCTGGAAGTGGCACCATCACCATGCCTTGTGTCAGGCCCTGGACTTACATCAGAGCTGAAGCAATATCCATTGGAGGACCCAGCACCATCCTCCTCCTCCTCAGAGCCACAAGAGCTACTCAAGTCAGAGAGTGACACCTCAACCTCTACAATGGGACATGGCCCAGCCTCAGCACCAGTCCAATCAGCATGGATGGTGCCAGGAGGGGGTTCAATGTCATAGCCAGCAATGCCCCACTCACTGACACAGCAACTGGTTTCAGGAGCCAGGGTGGCACCAGGCCATAACACTGAGGTGTCCTCTGGTGTAGACTAAGCATATCATGTTTGCTTCAATGCTGGGCACATCCATTGCCTAGGGAGAACGGACAAGGTGGGTGCTCATCTGGTCACTTAGAAGGAGCCATCTGTCCACCAGACTCACTCCTTAGGACCTGCTGTGCCTCAGCAAGGTGAGGTTGGGAATGTCCCTGTGCTTCCACAGTACCAGCAGCAGCACCAGGAAGGCCCAGCAGAAAGATTGATGGTCCTAAACTTGGCAACATGGGTTCTTGGTGTGCCCCTGAAGAAGGGAATTGGATGACCCAGCTACAGCATGTAGAATTCAAGGGTACAGAGATCTATCAAAAAATATGCATCACAGGAATCCATATCATGTTCAGGGCCAAGACATGTCCAGCAGTCCTGATGTTGGTCCTTTGTAGTGACTGATTTCCAACAAGAACATTGACACATAACTGGGGGGGGGGTGTCTTCTTCTTTGACTCAGGCACCAAGGACAAAATAATCAAATTAAGTCAACACTGTGAAAAAAATACACTGAAAATATAACAGTAAAAGTCTGAGGAAGGCTGAACTGATGTGCTGCTCCCATGATGTGTACTCAATGTTGGGAAGAACAGAACCAAGGTACATAAGGTAGTAGATGATGGTTATTGGTGTGAGTGGCACCACGTGAGTATAAGCTGCATGCAAGCAATGCCAGTAGCTTATGTTGGCTCCCTCCCTAGAGAAAAAGCTCCTCGGGAGTCCTAGTGCTTACAGGCCTTGACCCATGGGTATGAATCAACGGTGAAGATTGATTCAGGAAGATTCCCCAATGGCAGGATGATCCACCAACCAGCTGCATATTGGATGCATCTGCATTCATTAAAAATTCCACCAACAGCTTAATGTGGTTAAATGTCAGTTGGCATCCATCTGTATCCCTCCGCTGGGACAAGGATGAAAATTGACAGAATTGTCTAGTCTTCCTTTCCCAGTCAACAAAAACTAAATTAAAAAAAAATTCTCTGCATTACCAATCAGGCTTTGCTCCAATCTGGATATGTGTCTCCTGGATGTGGCCCTACCCTCCTGCTCCACATTGGGGTGGTCTTTGGTGATCTTAGAGCAGGTAAGTCCTGGAGATGGTGGGTAATAGGGCTGACAGGTCAGAAAGCAAAGGGGTCACTGGGTGACTAAGGAAATAAAAAAACTATGGAAAAGAAAGAAATAAAGCACAGTTTGGGAAGCTCAATCACATAACACAGTCATACCATATAAGCAGGGTATGCACTATGTGGCTAGACCAGGGCAGGTTTATCAGTGGAGACCCAGTGCCTGGCAAAGCTCTGTCCACCTTTGCAGTGCTTTGTAGATACGTAATGGGGAGGTTAGGGAATGTGAATACTGCCAGTGAGGCATCAAGGTGCAGAGTTATTCACAACAGAACATGGAGACTATGCATATGCAAGCTGAGCTCCTGATGAGAATTGAGCTCTTAGTGCTTGCTGAAAAAATATTTTTGTTTCTTAATAAAGAACTTTATTAAACAAAATATTAAAATAAAAACAAAAACTAAATTGAAACAAACTCTGTAGACTACAAACTAGGAAAGCTATTTGCTTACACTATCACAGTTCCTCCAGTGCTTCCCACGCATTCAGCTCAGATAAATTGGTGGAGTAACACAGTCATTAATTACCCACAAATCTGATCAAAACCTTAACTTATAACAGCAAAATGCATGCAGTCCCCTATGTTTACATGGTGTGAAAGTGATATGTTAGGAATAGTGTAAGTAGAAGCTTACTGTATAAATGTGTTTTTTAACAGTAAATTAAGGCAGCACTCAGTTAAAATAATAAACTACTGTAACTTAAATTGCTTCAAAAAGTTTCTTGTTACACCACAATATTCTGAACTTGAAGATGTACAAGCAAAATAAGTTGGAAAACCCCATAAAGAAGTTGAAGAAGAGGTAGCCCTGTTTTGTTTACCTTCTGCTCTCCACCTTTAAACGTCCTCTCACCAGGCAAGCAGTTCACTGAATGCTGCTGGAAATGTATGCTGGGGCAGACCATTCCTTGGGTAGAGCTAATTTCAGTATGTAGTGCATTTGTTTCACTATATGGTTTATTTGTTTTAGAATACAATGTATGTGGATTTTTCAGTCTGTACTATATGTATTTCAATATACAGTGTATGTGTTTCACCATGTAGTGTATTTCTTTTAGTAGTGTATGTGGATTTTTAGGGCTACAGTGGGCAGAGCCCTGCAGACCTCTTGCTGTCAAAAAAGGACTCAATGGATTCTGACTGAAGAATAATTAGGCATTCCATCACAGTCTCGTCCACAGTCTGTGAAGCACTATGCTGTCTTCATTAGCAGTCACACAGCACTATTTTTATTCAGTCACTTAAGTTCCACTCGTGGAGATCACGGAAGAACACGGCACCATCCGCCATGTCCAAGATGGCTGCCAAACTGTATTTTGCATGTGCAACTACTTGTGCATGTGCAATAGAGTTTGGTGGCCATCTTGGACACGGAGAACTGTGCTGTGTTCTGCTGTGATGTCCGCAAACAAGAACACTGACGACTGTGTATTGGCACTCTCCGGACCCCCACAAACAACCCTGTCTCTCAGCCCCCCCCACACAAACATAACACTGGGGGTGCCTAATCCTCCAATGTTGCTTCCCCTGTCTGTTGTCACCCCTGAAACTGTTTCACCTACCCTACCCTCCTTCTCAGCACTCACCACCCCACCCACCCCTGTGGCACAACCTGAAATTAAAAAAAAAATTCCCTTGTAGTATTTTTTTCTTCTATAAATCCTGTAAAAAGAAAACCATCCATCAGTGTCTGTTGTGGCTGTTACTGTGCCCTCACTCAACCCTTCCACTCAGCACCCAACCCCCCCCAAACTATTACTTCTCACCGGGGGTCCAATGCCATAATCTTCTTTGGGCCACCAACACATCTTCACTCTTCAAAGCTGGACTGTGAACTGAAGAAATAGGTATGCGGGTCAATTTATTTCAATGGGGTTTTGAACTTAGTGGCATAACTTGGCTATTTTTACATATTTATGCCCCAAATTTTCAACAAGCCTTCTTTCGTACCTCACCTCATGAACAATTACAATGACATTAAGAAAAATGTCTTGAAAGGTGATTTTGTGGTCTCTACATGAAATCACCTTTCGGCAGGATTTGAAAATTGTCTCTGCACTTATTCATGAGTCGGGATCATAAGAAGGCTATGTTGAATATTTGGTGTAAACATATTAAAAAACAACAAAGTTATGAGCCTACGTTGAATTTTGCAAAAGCAGGATTGTAACTTTGGTAATCTGCAATATCCCCCCCCCCCCCAAATTTACAACATAGCCATTTCTTACAGCTCCTCATTAATGTGACAACTGTTTTTTTTTTTTTAATTCTGGCCAAAATGTGTTTTTATACCCCGAAAGGTGATTTCATGGTCACTGTGCAAAATCAACATTTGGGCAGGAGTTCAAAATTTTCTGTGACCTTGTTCATGAGGCGGGTCATAAGAAGGTTATGTTGAAAATCTGGCATAGAGGCTCATAACTTTGTTAACTTTCAATATTTTGACCCAAGACTTTCAACATAGCCAATTATTTACAGCACCTCATGATTGTGACAGCTGTCATGTATTGCTCTCAACTGCAGCCCCTATGGCTTCTACCAGCATTTAATATATTATGTATGTATTTCAGAATGTAATGCATTTGTTTCAGTATACAGAGTATGCAGATTTTTTCAGTAGATAGTGTATATGTTTCAGTACACTCTATACTAAAGTGTATTTGTTTCAGTGTATAGTCTATGTGGATGTTTCAATGTATAGTGTATTGATTTCAATAGAAGGTGTATGTGTTTCTATATATAGTTTATATGTTTCAATACATAGTGTATTTGTTTCAGTAAAGTATGGATTTTTCAGTGTGTAGTGTGTGTATTTCAATATATAGTGTATGTAATTCAGTATGTAGTATGTAGTATCTGAATTTTTTTCAATATATAGTGTATGTTTCACAATATTTAGTGTATTTGTTTCAGTAGATTGTGGATGTGGATTTCTCAGTACGTAATGTGTGTATCTAAATAGGTAGTGTATGTGTTTCAGTACACAGAGCATTTATTTCAGTATATAGTGTATGTGGATATTCAGTATTCAGTATGTGTAGTTCAGTAGATAGAATATTTCACTATATAATGTATGCATTTTGTTATATAATGTATGTGTTTCACTATATGACATATGCATTTCAGTACATAGTGTATGCATTTCACTATACGATGTATGTATTTCACTACATAGTGTATGTTTTTCACTACATAGCACATGTGTTTCACTATATGATGTATATATTTCACTACATAGTGTATGTGGTTCACTACATAGCATATGTGTTTCACAGTATGATGTATGTATTTCACTATACTGTGTATATGTATTACTATATAGTTTATATAGCCAGAGATTCTGATTTATGCCCCTAAATGCATCCCATAACAATGAATGCAGTTGTTGAAAGTAATTCTATTAGTCATGATACAGTAGATGACACCATTATTGAATTAACTTTGAATTCAGTGCTTTTCAACATGACACTTACGCTAGAAGTTCTGGACATTAAAGACAATTCTCAGGACAATTGTATCCTTGTGCCATGTACCAACGGGCTTCTACACCTGCCTGATAACCACAATACAGGTTCAGGAGCATGGGCTCTGTTACTGATGTAAAAAGGGGTTTGCTACCATAAGATAGATAATTAGCACAGTGCCTCCACCCAGAGTAAAAGGAAAAATGGATCAGATGGCAAGCTAGCACAACCCCCTGCAATTCTCTACCTATCCACTTCACCACCCTGTGGTCCCACACAGTGATTAAAGGAGATAGGAAATTATTTAGTAATGTTTTTAACTGTTAAATAAAGCAGAAGCAAAGGGCAATGGCCTGTTTGTGTGTCATTTTTATGTTAGCTATCGCTTGAGCACCAGACAACAACTTGCGGTAGTAGCAGCAGATTTGGAGGCGCGGTCACTGTTAGGCGAATGCAGGGTATACATTAGTCGGTGCGTCCCTCATTCCCCAATCAGGCAGCATGCAGGTGCCACATCAGCAATTTTGAATGTGGCCACCAGATCTAACAAAAGGTCTGCTGCAATGAGAGCAAACCTCTCATGCAGCGTGACCACAATACCCCTCCCGACGTGCATGCAACACTGCCGCTGCCTGCTGTCAGAATGCAGTTGGGGAACCCACTCCCCATTGGCATAATGACCCCCCTCCCATTTAAAATGTATGCTGAGGGGGTGCCCAATCCCCCTCGGCATCATGTGCCCCCCAACAGTTTTTATTTGCTGACTGGGGTGCCCAATCTCCCATAAGCTACAGCATCCCCCCAAAAAAAAACACCTGGGAGCCTACCCCATCATGCCAAATACCCTGTAAAAAAAAAGTCCCCCTATGTTTTTTTTTTTAACTGCAACAAAGAGAACAGTCCCTCGTGGTCTCCCTGCTCCCTTCAGAAACCCGTGCCCACACTCTGTGCACCCTGCCTCCCCACACCCCTACTCACCACATACTTACCTCCAAAGTCTGGCGTGACGATCTTCAGTGGACCGGGAACATGTCTGCACTCTTCAAAGCCAACCGTGAACTGAAGAAATGCCGGGAAGCTATATAATGGCATAAATAGGGTTTTTTCATTTTTGGTGCATATTGTGGGCATTTTGGGGAATTTTGACACCAGATTTTCAACGTGGGTTACTGGGACCCTCCTCATGAATTCTGTCACTGTCATGGCGTTATTTGGTCCAGAAATGTGATTTTGCAGTCACTGCATGGAATCACCTTTCAGGACTGATTAACAAAATGACAGTGCCAGTGTTCATGAGGGGGCTCTCAAAAAGCCTATGTTGCAAATTTGGTGGAAAAATCAGAAAATGGCTGCTTTATGAGCGTAAGCGCGTAGTTTCATGCACGTCAGAATCTCGTGAATTTGTAATATTTTCACTCCAGATTTTCAAAATTGGCATTTTTCCAGACCTCTTTATGAACAGTACAGCTGTCATTTTACATCTCCTGGACAAAATGTGTTTTCACACATCCAGCGCAGAATAGCGCGGTTGCTGCACAAAATCAGTTTTCGGGACAGTTTCATGAAACAACAGTGACACTGTTCATGAGCAGAAGTCTTAAATGCCTATGTTGAAAATTTGGTGACAAAATTCCATAAAATGACTGTTACAAGCATGTGTTTTGCAGTTTCCACGCATCCTTGTATCTTCACAAATTTGCAATATTTTCATGCCAGATTTTCAACACTGGAATTTTTTCACACCTCCTTATGAACAGTACAGCTGTCATTTTTCACATTCTGCCATAAATGTGTTTTCACACCTGTGGTGCACAATGGTGTGGTCATTCTGCGGAATCAATGTTTCAGACACATTAACAGAATCACAGTACCGCTGTTCATGAAGGGAGGTCCCAAAATGCCTATGTTAAAGATGTGGTTAAAAAAATCCCCAAAATAATTGGGTTATGGACATGTGTTGCACAGTTTCTATGCATGCTCATACCTTCACCAATTTTTTATATTTTCACTCCAGATTTTCAACGTTGCCATTTTTTACATCTCCTCGTGAACAATACAGTTGTCATTTTCCACATACTGCCCAACATGTGTTTTCTTCCCTGTGTCTCCAAATGGCATAGCTGCCATGCAAAACCACCTTTCAGCTAACAAACTGATAGTGCTGCTTTTCATGAAGTGGGCTCACAAGAAGCCCATGTTGAAAATGTGGAGTGAAAATACCAACACACGCCTACAGTGTTAGGGTTTCCAATAGACTCCCCACCCTGTAGAGACTGACAAGCGCCAGAGGTGTGACTTGGAATCATCAGCTGTAATGCTCACACCATTCCACCCCCACCCCCACCCTGCAGCCAGTTACAGGCATCATGGAGTGCCTTGCACTGTTCGGCCACAAAGTTCACCCCATTCTCCTATACTGCACCCACCTCAGCATATTTCCTTATGGAATGGGGTGTGTATAACGCCCAAAGACCCCAAAGCACACGATGACACTTGCTAGTTTCTACAGGGTAGGATAAGGTGAAATGGCATGAGTGTTGTAGCTGATGACCCAAAGGCACACCCCAATGCCTGTCGGTCTCTACAGGGTGGGGGTGGGGTTGACATCATTTTAATACTTCACTGTCATTCCTATTATGCATCTCTAACTCCGGCACTACCAATGCCAATGCCAGTGAGACAACATTCAGCATTGACTAATGCTTATTTATTATTAATGTGCCCAGTGCATTTTATATGCTCTTCACATTGTTGAAGCCACCACCGCCTTCACAGATTGTTTTAAGTATTGTGAGTCAGCGTGTGTCTGGTTTTGAAATGCAGACTTCACTAACTCCGATTCAGAATGCCGATAACCAGTACGCTGAACTCTGTTTCATGCATCAGCTGCTCAACACTACACACATGCTGACTGACTCCCTGATATTAATACAAGATGCTGGATTAAAAAAAATTGTAAGAGTATTTGGTGATGAGCTTCAATTTAGCTCAGCCCCTCCATCCTTGGCCAGTCACCTTACAAACTCTTATGAAGTACATAGCACAGTACATTTTTTAGTGGTGAAAGAAAATCTTTCCTTCTCAGACTGCAGCTGCTCAACACTGCACAAATGCTGACTGATTTACCATGATATCAGTAAAAGATGCCTGACTATATTCGGGAACCAGCTTCAGCTCAGCCCCCCTCCCAGATGCCTGACTGCATTTGGCAACCAGTGATTGACTTCAGCTCTGCTCAGACTAGATTTATTTCCCAGCTGCCAGCCACCTATACCCCCAAGAGCACAAAAGTCAACAGATGCCTCCACGCCACCAATTTCACCTGCAGTGTGTGAGCCCTTCATGTAGTCTATGCCCTCCCTCATGCTGGAAAACTGTAAACAGGAAAGAAAACAGCATGCTTGCTTTTCTCTGTGCCAGCAAAACAGCAGTCTCACACTTACCTGCCGCAAAGACATTCAAACAGTTATGGGGTTGGGTAGAGTGGCAGAGGCTGGTGATACTGCTGGGCCAAATGAATGAGACGGAGGTAAGCTAAGCTTCGGCGGGGATTTAGCTAAACAAGAGTGCAGGGTGTGGACTGATGGGGGAGAATTAACTAAACAAGAAGGTTGGACGTGTACTGACAGGACAACGGGTGTAAAAGTAAGGTTACCTTTTACTTGAAAAAAATACACTCTGCTAATAGTGTCTCAGGAATGGGGGGAGAGGGGCTGGTTCCCGAATATAGTCAAGCACCTTTTACTTACATCAAGGTAAGTCAGTCAGCGTTTGTGCAGTGTTGAACAGTTGCGGTCTGCAAAGGAAAGGTTTTCTTTCACCACTAAAAGTTGTACTGTGCTACCAAGTTCACAAGAGTTTGTAAGGAAACCAGCCAAGGATGGAGGGGCTGAGCTAAACTAAAACCGATTGCTGAATACTCTTATTATTTTTTTAATCCAGCATCTTGTATTAATATCAAGGGAGTCAGTCAGCATGTGTGCAGTGTTGAACAGTTGCTGCATGAAACAGAGGAGTTCAGCGCACTGGTTATCGTCATGCTGAATCAGACATAGTGATGTCAGCATTTCAAAAACAGACACGCACTGACTCCTGATACTTAAAAACAATTGTGAAGCAGAGGTGGCTTCAACAATGTAAAGAGCATATAAAAATGCACTGGGCACATTAACAATAAACAATACATACACACAGGCCATTTCCCTTTGCTTCTGGCTTATTTAACAGTTAAAAACATTACTAAGTCATTTCCTAGCTCCTTTAACACATGGTAGTTCAAATAGGCTGAAGTCTTACAATTAAAGGATATAGCTAATAATATGCTCACATTGGTTGCACTTACCAATGGGTTCTGGCTATTGCTGAGACCCCCATTTACCTGTAAAGAATAGTAAGCAACAACATCAATACACTTGAAGGGAAGACACAATAAGGTTGCACCCAGAAATTGCATGCTCATGGACTGTGTTAAAATAACAATAAACTGTTGCAGCTGTTTGGCCAGCTTTGGTGCACATAAACAAATGACTTGATTTATCTCTTTAGCCATGCAAGTGTGACTGAACATTAAAGAAAGAACTTACTGGCTGAGCTTTTAGGCAAACTGGTACTCTATTCATGGCCAGATGGCCAACAGTACATTTCAAAGGCAACTTGGAAAACACTATTGCAGGACTAGCCCTGAAGTTACTCACAGTTCTGAAGGATCTCAGTCTCGGGGTCAGTGATAGAAATGGTTGGGCAGGCTTGAACCTCTGGAGTCTCATATTGAGGCTTCTGGCTTCTGAAGCAGGGACCAACATATTGGACCAGGGCCTGGACCAGGATAAGGGACTATGGCCAACACGACTCACCGCCCATCCAGGCATAACCCCTGAGGTAACTTCAAACTAGCACTAACCATTGCGCGTGGTGACTCCCCAAAGCTGGACAGAGTGTAGATGCAGCTATGGAATCAGGATGCAGTCTCTGAACTTTTGCCTCTGGACACAGGCTTTGGCAAATTTGGCTTCATGTTCCATCCTGGAGCAGTTTAACTTAGGATACCAAATTCTGTCAGTTTTAGCACTGGCTTGCAAAGTCAGTCTCAGTCCCATTCAGGCTTAAGTGGCCAGTTTGGCTTAGCTGGTAGGCCCAGGCCACGAGCCGAGAAACACACAGAGAAGCTCCGTCTCTTCTCAAGAGCTTCTGGCCCCATTTCAAAGCTCCTTGTCACACTAAAGAAACACAATATTGTAATCTGATTTGTTATTGAGGCCGTCAAACATAGTTCTGGCTTTCCTACAGGCCATTCAGAAGGCACCAAACACACAGTACTCTATTCTTCCCAGTAGCCATAGCTAAGGACCCCTTAGGACCCTTTGATTTCCAGTTAGCTAAAAGAAAAGGTCAGAGTAACAAGATGGCTGCCAAAATGCAGACAGCTAAATGTCCAACCATAAAGTCCAATTTCATAAACAATATGTTCAGTTTTAAAATTAAACATTTACAACTTTCAATAGGGATCCCTCTGCACTATTATACAGTGCAAATGTGGAGTTTGAAAGAGCATTCCCTGGCTGGCCATGAGCTCCGAAGCACTTGACCCAGCACAGGCTATTGCTACAATATACAGATACAGAGCTCTTAAAGCTATAGCACAATGGTGCCAGCTAGCACATTTACACAGCAGCTATGCAAACAACATTACTCCATATGACTTCAAACCTGAAACTGGATATTTGCCCAGGTTCAATAGGACAGGACACCAGGGATGGATGATGGTCAGATGGAGGGTAAAGAGTGTCTTGGGAGACAA
Organism: Neoceratodus forsteri; assembly: GCA_016271365.2. Taxonomy (NCBI): domain Eukaryota; kingdom Metazoa; phylum Chordata; order Ceratodontiformes; family Ceratodontidae; genus Neoceratodus; species Neoceratodus forsteri. The sequence continues at coordinate 1,360,975,990 of CM028130.1, read as the reverse complement.
CTTAGGTGAGCCCCACCTTTTGGGTGGGGGGTTACAATGTTCATCTAGATGGTTCAAACTGTCTAGGCGGTGGTTTTGCTAATGGGTAAAACTGATTAGCTTTCTTCACTGCCAGTTCTGCAGACGTTGACAGTGATGCAGGAATTGATAATGTAAGCCATCAGATAGTCAAAAGTGTTTTTATTTCATTCTAAGTGAATGTTTTCATGTATGCAGGAATTTTAGATGATACTATTGTTGGTAGTTTTTCAAACACTGAAACTGACGGTGTTTATGGGTTGGATGGGTATGTGCCTGAGGCTAGTAGTATTGTTACTAATGATTTAGACATCTCAACTGTGCAGCATGAAGAGGATTTTAAGTTTGCTTCCCCATCACTGGTGTTCAACCTCAGGAGTGTTCAACCATGCACGTATAGAGAGTGGAGAGGGTCCAGGGAAGGGCTACCAAAATGGTGCAAAGCTTGCACAAGAGATTATATGAAGAATGGCTTGAGGAGCTTGACCTGTACAAACTGGAAACAATCAGGGAGAGGGAGGATATGAAAGAAACGTATATATTTGAAGGGGAATAAACAGGGTGAGGGAAGGGAGCATTTTCAAAATGACTGATAACACATCAACGAGGGGTCACAGCTTAAAACTGCAGGGTGGAAATTTTAAAGGAAACATGATGGGACAATACTTCAATGAGAGGGTGGTGGGTCCCTGGAATAAGCTGCCTGAATGGTTGGTGGGAGTAAATTCATTGGGAAAGTTCATGAGGGCATGGGATACCTACATGGGATTAAACATGAGAGGTAGGGGTATGAATCCAGTTAGGAAAAGGGAAGCTAGAAACTACAGTAGGGTGGCAGGGCAAGAAAGCGGGGAGTAAGGAAATATGGCAGAAGAGCCATGGGGAAGGAAAAGGGCAGACTAGATGGGCCGAGTGGTCCTTTTCTGCTGACAGATTCTATGTTTCTATGTATGAACTATATCTTTCTGATGCAGCTGAAGGTGGTGAAGATGATGACAGTCAAACTAATGGCCCTGATAATGGTGCTGTCTCAACAACACATTATGATAAATATGCACACTACACTCTTGTGATTGAAAATGTAATTATTTGTGCAGCCCCAGGTTGTGCATTTGCAAAAGAGAAATGTGCTATGGGACAGCTCAGTTTCCAGTTTTCTTGGTGGCACAGTTGATAGCAAATCCAGAAAAGTATTTCAGGTGGCCTAGGCTCAAGACCCAGTTGATGCATTCATTTCTTCCTCTCCTCTGTATGTGTTCCATAAATATACACACTGCACTCTTGTGATTGAAAATGTAATTATCTGTGTAGCCCCAGGTTGTACATTGGAGAAAGAGTAATGTGCTCTGGGACCACCCGGTTTTCAGTTGCCTTGGTGGTGCAGCTGGTAGCACAACTGGAATGGTATTCCAGGTGGCATAGTTTCGAGTTCCAGCTAAGGTACTTACTTCTTTCTCTCTTCTGTTTGTATGTGTTCCATAAATATACACACTGCACTCTTGTAGTTGAAAACGTAATTATCTGTACAGCTCTATTCTGTGCATTAGAGAAAGAGTAATGTATTCAGTGACAAGCCAGTTTCCAGCTGCCTTGATGGTGCAGCTGGTACCACAACCAGAATGGTGTTCGAGGTGGCCAGCATTGAAGTCCCAGCTGAAGCACTTACTTCTTTCTCGCCTCTGTTTGTCCATTATGGTAAGTGCCAACTATGTGCTTATGGCACATACAGTTTTTTGTGTTGTTTTATTGTTATATTACTATGTTGCTTTCTCCTCCATTGTGGATGGCAACCATCAGTATTACAGGTCACTCACTGCGGGGTTCAGTTTTCATGCACCCCCCCCTTCGTAGGCCAAATCCTGTAGAGATGGTCAAGCACCACCCTTTATGAGATATAAGCTCTGAAGGCCTGGTGGTGGTGCTTGACCTATTGGTTCTTTCATCGACAAACAATGACCCAGAGACTTTAGTGGTGGCCTATAATAAGGCCATCTCTGTGGCCCTGGATGTTTTTGCTCCTGTCCGTGTTTGCCCGCTCTCCCTTCACCCTCAGTTCCCTTGGTTTGATGGGACCTTGAGGGAGATGCAGTGACTGGGACGAAGCTTACAGCGTTGCTGGCAGAAATCAACCCTTGACGCTGACCACCTTAGATTGATGGATCATTATCAGGCCTATCAATCCACAGTCTCCCGTAAGAAGGCAGAGTTCCTGTCTGGGGAGATTACTGCTGCTCAGAACCAACCAGTTCAGCTCTTTCAAACTGTGGACAGACTGTGCAATCCAGCCTGCCTGCAGATTTGAAGAGCCTTTTCACAAGTGAAGTGCAAAGAGCTTGCTCGATTCTTTGCAGCTAAGGTGGCCGACATGAGGGTGGAGCTCCAACCAGCACGCTCTATGGGTGATGCTTTGGATCGGCGCTCGGTCACTGCTCCTCAGTTTTCCTGGAGCACCTTTGTCTGGCCCAAGCTCATGGAAGTCAAGCAGATTGCCCAGAGTATGCACCCTACGTGCTATAGTTTGGATCCAGGACCAACTGCCCTGATTATGGGTTGCAGTGGCATCATTGGCTGGTCCTAGCACAGACAGTCTGGTGCTCCTTGGAAACAGGTGAGTGTGCCAGCTCCCTAAAAGAGGCAGTGGTGACACCACTCCTGAAGAAAGCTTCTTTGGACCCATACTGCCCTGCAAACTACAGACCAATCTCTATCTTTCCCTTTATAGGGAAGGTGATTGAGAATGTAGTGGCCCTACAACTGGAGAACCATTTAGCCATCCATGACATCTATGAACCTCTCCAATCTGATTTTCAAAAGAAGCATAGTACTGAGATGGCACTGGTTCGGGTGCTTAATGATCACTTAATGGCTAGGGATTGGAAGAACCATTCTATCTTGGTTCTTCTAGATCTCTCATCAGGATTTGACACTGTGGACCATGGGGTTCTTCTTGGTCTCCTGAGATGCATCTGTGGCCTGTTGAGTACAGTTCTCAGGTGCTTTATATCTTTCCTCTCTGGCAGAACTCAGAAGGTGCTATCGGGGATTTATTCCACTGATCCAGTCTCTCTGTCATGTGGGGTCCCTCAGGGAACAGTGTTGTCCCCAATGTTGTTCACAGTGTACATGCTTCCCCTCAGAGACATTGTAAGAAGGTATGGGCTGATGTTTCACTGCTATGCTGATGATACCCAGCTCTACCTTCCTTTTGCACCTGACCAGGATAGAGTTCTCTCAGTATTTAACAACTGCTTCACTGAAATCCAGGACTGGATGAATTTGAGCTGGCTGAGGTTGAACTCGGAAAAGACTGAGGTGCTGGTCTTGGACCTGGGGCGCTGGATAGAGGGTTGGGGGTGGGTTCAACTTCTGGACTTTATCTTGGGGGCTTACCACTCCATACCTCTGAATGGGTATGAAACCTGGGGGTGATTTTTGATGAAGGGCTGACACTGCAATTGCAGGTGTCAGCAGTAGTCAAATCCTCTTTTTACCACCTGAGGAACATCTCCAGGGTAAAGCACCTTGTTCCATCTGATGATCTCCCTACATTGGTCCACGCCTTCATGTCCTCACACTTGAATTACTGCAACTCCCTTTATCTTGGGCTTCCTGGGGTGGATATCCGACCCCTGCAGCTAGTGCAGAATGCTGCAGCCCAGTTATTGACAGGGACCTCCCAGTCCTGTCATATCTCTCCGGTACTGCAAGAACTGCACTGGCTGCCAATGTGGTGGTGGATCACCTTTAAAGTTGGACTTCTGACTTATAAAGCCCTACACGGACAGGGCCCAGATTACCTGAAAGAGCTACTGGTCGCTTACTGCCCAGAGTGATCACTCCGCTCAGCTGATGAGGGGTTGCTGGAGATTCCAAGGGTTTGCTTAAAATTATCTGGGGCCCATGCATTTATGTACGTGGTCTGAGCTCTTTGGAATTCTCTACCCCCTCAGTTATGGGAGTGCATGAACGTTGAAGGTTTTAAACAGGCGTTGAAAACATATTTATGGAGATAGGCCTATTCTGACTGATTTGTTTTATTATTGGATTTTATAAGTATTCATGTTTATCTGTATTTTTGAGTTACATGTATTTTTAATCATTGTAATGGCACCTTGGTTGTAGAAAGCACATTACAAACAAAATTATTATTATTTATTATTATTAACCTGTTGCTGGGAGAGGAGCGAGGTCCAAGATATGCTGGCTCTTCACTCCAAACTCCTCCTCAAAACAGAGCAGCCTAAATTAAATCATAATTTTCTCATGCTGTGCCCAGATCACTCAACTTTCCCCCTTCACAAAATCCAGATTTTGGTGCTCCACTGTTCACATGCAGATTGCTATGTCTACTGTGTCAGTACCACAATGGTGAGGTCAGTAGTCTACCTATCCAGGGATAAAACACTGAAAATGTTTACTGTGACATATGATGTTGGCATAGAAACTAGCCAGGATGCCCACAGTGGCTCCTCTTTCAATTTCTGGGTGTATGTGGTAGTCTAGAGCATGTCATCATGTTCCTCACCCCCCCAACATGGAGAGGCGAGAAGTCCATTATACACTGAAGCTGCACTCAGAAAAAAACACTATAATCCCCCTCAGAAATGGAGGCTTATCATGCTAACCATGTTTCTCCCATGCTTTATTTCACCTCACTCTTCTTCTTCTTCTTCCTTTCCCCAAATTCATACTTGTCATCTTCACCATTCCCATGCTGACTGCGATCACTACTGTGTCAGTGTCATGATGGTGAGGTCAACCCGTTCTATTGGCTCATACCCCCCACCAAAAAAATATAGTGGCTTAACAGTGAAATTATAGTTTGTTTTGCTGTATGTCCACTTATTTACTTTCTGCCAGTCTTGACTTTGCTGATCCACTATTCACATGATAGTTCTCATCACTACTGTGTCAGTACCATGATGGTGAGGTCAGCAGTCTCTCCAACCATGGACAACATACCGAAAATGTTTAGTGTGATATATGATGTTGATATCGGAGTTAGCCTGGAGACCCATAATGGGCCCTCTTTGAATTTTAGCGTATATGCAGTAGTCATGGAGCATGGCATCTTTCCCTTCCAACCCCCTTCCCCCCACTGAAAGGAGAAAAGTACATGATAAGCTTAAACTTCTTTCCAAAAATCCACCCTCATGAGATCTCAGGCAGTATATTCACTGGATGGTGTAATTCTTTGTGAATACATCAATTATGATATTGTTGAATCACAGTATATAAATAAAATATGTCTAAGTAATAATTGTATTCTGCAACTGACCATTATGTTAGTCTTTTAGGTATCATTGCAACAACTACGTTAACATGCCAACACTGATCAAGTCAACATGCTGCAGGAAACAACAAATGGTGATAGACAAGGCTGAAAATGATAATTGTATTACTTTACACCCAGGGTTCATCACTTTTTGCCTTAATGTGTGGGTACTACAAACAGCATACTATATTTAATGCCAACAGTATGACTGGATAAATAATACACCAGTTCACAAGTAAGTAACAGTTATTCAGCCTACTATATGATATCAAAAAACAAAGACAATGGGGTGGCTGTGATATAGAATTCATAGAGGTATGCACAGTTTATAGAAGCAGTTTTGTCATTTTATTAATCTATATTTTTGTCTCTACAATAAAGACAAAACAAATTTTGTATGAAAAATGTTTTGCAGACATAGAGCCCGATTTTCAAACAGGGATGCAGGGCTTGCAACCTAGCCCTGTGTCCCCACAAAGTTTACCTCACCTGCGTCCAAGGGTTTGATGTAACTTGCACCCAATTTTAGAACCCTGGACACAGGTTGTGACAATGCCCTCAATTTACATCAGCTTGCTCCAATGTTGTGGTGCAAGCCTGTAAACCAGCTCCTCCATGGACACAAAGTTAGACCAAGAGGTAGCTGGTCTAACTCAATATGTCACCACAAGAGACTTGTGGCAGGGGGGTTGCGGCAAGCATCTTTGAAAAATCACACTTGTGGCACAGTTTGATGCAAGTGACCACTTGTATCCGACTTCTGCTGCCAGTCCCTTGTGGAGCTCTCGCTCATTTTGAAAATTGGACCCATTGTCTTTTCTACCATTGTGAAAGTGGGCAGGCTTTTAATTGTTTATCTTCTCCCATTAAGAGATGACCACCTCTCCTGAATGAAAGGTTCAGAGTCCCGCATTTTTGAGTCCCACACAGATTTCAGATTGGTACAGCCTCCCTCCCAAACCCACACAATGGAACACTGTACCGAATACTGCATGCAGTCAGTCAACAGTGCATGCTGCATTGTAGAGTGCACGGCTATTTGATATTGCTTTCAACTATTTTTCTCTCTTCCCATTCTTTGGCTACATATCAGAAAGTGTGCTCTGAGGGGTGCACTCCATGAAGAAATGAGCATGCACTATTCCTTTCTCTGAGGACGTGCAAGACCCCTGTGCTTTGACCTGGTGCCAGTTATTATGTAAGTTGACTGGTTTCCCCTACAATGGACAGGAGATCAGAGTCTCTGTGGCACATGATTATTTAACACTTGTTTTACCCCCAATGGCCATAGTCTTTTCAAGCTCCATGTTTGTTGGCGTAGCATCAGTTAAGTTGCTGTGCCCCTTATAACCCATAAACAATGGGTAGTCCAATGCAAATATTAATGTTTTTTTGTAGTGTATTATGTAATAACGTTTTTATTGCTTTAGATAAAATTCTGTTTCCTCTGTTTTTCTGCATACAGGTGACACAGATATGCTGCCTACAGGCAGTTGTTCAATGGTGCTAGGAAAACCTGGGATGTCATGAGCATGATCCCATTCCATCTTTTGCAGTGAAAACCATCAGAAAGTGATTCTCGCCTTCATAGTATGTTGGATTTCAGTGTGCAAACCTCTGATTTGGTGTACATGTTAACTGATTACAATTTTTGAAATACACTGTCTGTGGTGTGACTTATCAGTCATTTAAATTGCATCATTAGATATAATAATATTGTCATTTATTACAGTTATGATGTCTTATAGAATCTTTAATATTTTGGGGTTCAATTAAAACAGTCAAGACAACTTTCTTTCTTGTTTTAACTAATTTTGCTCATAGATGTATCAGAAATATTTGCAAGCAAACAATGGCTATCATGATCAGAACATGTCAAGTATTAATTAAAAACATGTAGTTTACCAGTCTACAACAGCACCTGCCATGCATGAATTTATTAACAACACCCCAAGACACACATTAAGTAGTGGTTGCAGCTGTTAAACTTCATGTCTTGGCATATGTTTCAGTAAACATTACAATAATTTATAACATGTTTATTACACTTTCTGAACATTTGTGCAGTAAGAGGTTTAACTTGAATAGCAGCATTCTTCATATTTCATTAAGCTTACAAGCCTAAACATGAAGCTCCTTTACTTTTATTTTAGCTCCTATGGGCTGCAAAATAATTTTATTTATTTATTTACACCATAAATGCCTGCCCACAGGTGCAATGGTAGCACTGCCCCTTACAGTGCTAACAAGCCAGGTTCAGAAGCAAACTCAACTTGTCACATAGTCAACCAGAGGGAGAAGTATCAAGTATCCATAGGACCACCACACTTCTCCACTGGGGAGGGATGGCTGCTGTGCCTAGTGAAGAAATTACCATCTAGCAGTGACTGGTGGTCAGGCATCCTGAGACATCAATTCCGTGTTTCAGTAGTGGCAGTCACTGACATCCCATGTGTGAGTATGCGCTCAGACAAGTCTGACTGGCATTGCATGTTTACCCTACTAGAAAGTAGGTGAGGAGGAAAACATATTGCTGTACACCATGACATAACTGGCCCTTTGCAGGCGATGCACACATGGCTGTATGGTGCACCTCCAGTCAAAGGATCTTGTTCATGATTCCAGAGGGGCGGGGGTGGCTGCTACTGCCAGGGGGTGGTAGCTGTGGTGAAGAGTGGTGAACAGTGGGGTTGTACTATAAGTATGTAAGGGGCTCTGCTGTGGGGGTCCATGCCAGATGTTGGGTCCAGGCTGTGTGAAATAAAGATGACTAACTTCCCTAAAAGAGTTAATGCCATAAAGGATGTGAAGTGATCATAATGATCACCTGAGTTGCTCACAGCACAATCCCTTTCCACTTCATCATAGTTCGCTCCACCATCATGCTCATACGTTTGCTGTCCTGTATCCTTTGCGTGCGGGGTCATGCTCCAGTTAGTTGAATGCAGAGGTTGTTTTTTTTTTAAGTGGCTATCCCTATTTTAATTTGGGTTTGCAAAGTTACTTGCAAAAAGACACTCCATTCAAGTGAATGGATTGTGCACCCACCATCTCAATATATGGATGTCATAACACGTCACAACATTTGCATTAAACTGACTGTTATCAAGATGAAATGGATTATGTGGCAAAACTCCATTTGGTGCAAATCTTGAGTTTTTCCTTCCTTTAGAAGAGAAATAAAAAATTATTCATCAAGCCTTAGGATGTAACATGGATAAGAGACAGAAGGTGGTTGTTAACAGCACTCACTCTGATGGGACAGTAACCAGCAGGGTACAGCAGGGCTCATTACAGGGACTAGTCCTCTTCAAGTTCTTCATAACTGACATTGCAGAAGAACTGGATGGAAGGAGATGGCTTTTTGCAGATGACACTAAGTGATCTGTTTGTATTTATAAATTTGTTCCTAGTTGCAGGATTGTAACACACTTGAGATAGGAACATGTGGATTTAAGAAATTTCCTCAGCACTCTGACCATTGTGAGCCTGTAGCTTAATGGTTAGAGCACTGGAATAGCATACCAAAGGTCTGAGGTTCAGTTCCCAGTGAGCCACACTTTTCCTGTTTCATTTCCATCCTTGTTTTAAAAATATGCCTTGCAGGAGTTTAACTGCACTGAAAGAAGTGGTCTGCTTGTATTTCTAAAAATGTACCCTTATGACTCAATATGAGACCTAGGTATATTTTTACCTTTTAGCAAGCTTAGTAACACATTCAAGCCCTTAACTGCTGTTAGACTTAAACACAGGTTCAGCAATCACATGTAAAAGAAAACAGAAGACACAGGCAGAATATGAAAGAAAATATTGTTTACTAAAAATTAAACATGTAAAATCAAACAACGAACAATTATATCACTAACTTACAGTCACATAAAATAAATGGCAAGTTACAGAACGCAAATATGCCTACCCCAAAATACTTAAACATTCTTGTCTATCTAAATGTTACCCTTAAGTGCTTTCTTAAGTCCAGAGAATTGTGTCTCTCTTGAGTCTAAAATAATATGCCAAGTTTTCCTCTGGTGTCTGTTCATTACAAACTCCATCTCCCCACCCCTTTTGGTGAGGCCACAGTTAGCTCCTCCCATATATTTTATTTCTACTGGGGAAATCAACAGCCAGCATTTTTTAAAATATGAGTCTTTCATCAAAACATCCCCTTTGATGCCTCTCTGCTGATTTCCTGCTTTGCAAGAATGGTCTAAGGTTTACAACTTATAACATGGTTCTGGGACCAGATGGCCTCTTCCTGCAAGAATCATAACATTTTATTAGGTCCTATCTCCTGGCAGATGGCCAGAAGGCTTTAATTAAGACAGAACAGGAAACTTTTAATTAGGGGTTCTCTTCACTGGTCAGTTTACCATCTCTGCTCTTTCAGAAACTGACACTTTTGAGGTCAAAAGTCACTCATTACAACAGCCAGCTTGTCTTTTGGTCTAAGCAGACCTTCACATACCATACACATTTTATTTAAAACACAAATATTATACAATATAACAATAAGCAGATGGCAGAGCGTCACAGTGGACACCTGGAAAAGTCTGCAAACAGAGGTGTTTGGAGTGAAAACAGTGGGGGGTTGAACAATATCAGATCTACCAACAAGTGATCTCCAGTAAGAAGGCAGAATTCCTGTCAGGGGAGATCACTGCCTCTCAGAACCGACCAGCTCAGCTCTTCCGAATTGTGGACAGGCTGTGCAACCCAGCCTGTCTGCAGCTCCAGGACCTTTTTTGCAGTTAGAGTGCGATGAACTTGCTCATTTTTTTGTGGATAAGGTGGCCAACATCAGGTCAGAAATTCTGTTGACCCGCTCTATGGGGGTAAGAGATGCAGTGAATTTAAAATCTGCCTGCGAAGTGAATGTGAAGTGGCCATTTCACGTTGGCACTTCGCTACATGGACTGCCCCATAAGAAATGCTCACTTCGCTTTCTTATTATTATTTTGTGGTGTCATTCCACTTTAAACATGAAGTAAGGCAGAGTGAAAACAATATTGGCAGCACCCACCCCACCCACACAGTCACCAGAATTGATGTGCATCCCCAAAGTGCTACTGTCTTGTGTCCAGGAAACTCCCCAGTGCTGACAAAGTGAAATGAGAGCATAACAAGAAATGCAAAGTCTCACAAAATTAATGGCACACTCAGTCATGTGTGCAGTGGTCACAGAGTCACCAGAATTAATGTGCATCCCCAAAATGCTACTGTCTTGTGTCCAGACTCCAGAAAACTCCCCAGTGCTGATGAAATGCTACTGTCTTGTGTCCAAAAAATTACCCAGTGCTGACGAAGTGAAATGAGAACGTAACAAGAAATGCAGTCTCCCAGAATTAATGGTGCACTGCAAATGCACAGACAGATTAAGATTGTGCTGCACACTCAAGGGATGCATACGAAAAGGCACAGCACCACCTAACCTGTGCACACAAGTCACAAATCCAAATCTGGAAAGGAATGCATTTTACCAGTTGGGGGATTAGTACATGGTAGTAACAATCCAACTCCCAAGGTGGCTGTCTGCCTTGGGTCATCAGCACCACAATCGGTAGCTCTACCGCTGCACTAGTGGGCCAGCCAGATGATGATTATTCACTAAAAATACCACCAACAGCTTAATCTGGTTCAAGGTCAGTTGGCATTCATCTGTATCCCCCTTCCCCAGGTCGTGCCTGAAAATAGGCAGGATTTGTCTAGTGCACTTACCCGGTCAGCGAAAAAAAAGTAAAAAAAAAAATCCACTACCGGTAAAGATACCACAAAGCAGTATAAAAAATTCATGCAGGTGCAGTGGATAGGAGGTTCACACTGCTGCAATTGCTCTATGGCACAATAAAAGGTGTCTAACTTAATGACACGCATTATACAAGGCATGCACACACACACACACACACACACTACAAGTAATGCGGGCAAATTGAAAACCTTAGTAATATAACCAAATGTTTTAAACAGACAAATTAGACACTGCTGCACCACAACAATCAGCAAAAAATTTAAAGAATTACTGAAAATATTACTGTGTGTACATTAACACAGTTATAAGAAAAATATCATCAAAACAGAAATGACTGTCTTTTTCTCCCAGTTAATCTACCTACACCACAGATACACCCCTTCCCCAAAGCATGCTTCCACTGTCTCTTAGTACACAGACTGAATGTTGTACATAACATTCAAAATCCACATACAAACAATAAATGCTCGATGTTATGAACACAGAAGGATTTCCTACAATCGATGAACTAAAGTTTCAGCAAAAAAAGACTCAAAAAAGGCTTTTTTAGCAGCTTTTAGAAGGTTTCAATTGCAGAGAGCTCTGAGAGCAGACTGTATCCTATAGCTTCCTACACACTCTACCCCGAACTGAGGCTGTGCAGAACAATCTAGTGCCCATGTGACCTGAAATCCCATGAATCACTGCAAATTTTCTCCTTTGGAGCTTAAAAACAAGGTGACATGAGACAAAGTACATTGTTTTTAATGTACTTCACCTTAAGAATTGGTGAAGTAGTGGTTTGGGAAGGCGGAGTAATGTAAAGTCATTGTTTTCAATGGACTTCGCGTTACCCATTATAACACAAAGTACTCCGATTCGCGTTGCTAGGCACTCCACAAATTCACCTTCACTCCATGAATCACTTTGAGGAGTGAATTGGGGCCACTTTGCCCATCTCTAATGGGGGTTGCAGATGATCGATGCTTGGTCACCTCACCTCACCTCAGACTTCCTGGAGCTCCTTTGCCTTGCCCGAACCTGTGGATGTCATGCAGATTGTCCAGGATATGCACCCTATGTGCTGTAGTTTGGATCAGGGCCCAACCTCCTTGATTATGGGTTGTTGGGATTTGATTGGCTCGGTCCTGGTGCAGATAGTCTGATGCTCCTCAGAATCCAGTGAGTTTCCAAGCTCTGTGAAGAAGGTGGTGGTAATCTCCCTCCTAAAGAAAGCTTCTTTGGACCTGGATATTTCTGCCAACTACAGACTAGTCTCAAACCTTCCCTTTATAGGGAAGGTGATTGAGAAAGTGGTTGCGATACAGTTGGATGACCATCTGACCATCCATAACATCTATGAACCTCTCCAGTCCAGTTTTTGAAAGAGACACAGTACTGAGACAGCACTGGTTCAGGTACTCAATGATCTCCTGATGGCGAGAGATTGGAGAAGCTGCTCTATCTTGGTGCTCCTTGATCTCTCCTCAGCCTTTGACACTGTAGACTAGAGGGTGCTGCTTGGACACCTTGGGTCTATCTGTGGATTAATGGATGTAGTCCTCAGATGGTTTCCATCTTTCCTCACTACCAGGTGTCAGAAAGTTGTGTCTGGGATATTTTCCTTGTACCCATTCTCCCTGCCATGTCAGGTTCCTCTGGGTTTAGTGCTGTCCCCCCATGTTGTTTGCAGTGTATATGCTGCTCCTCGGAGATATTGTAAGACAGTATGGGCAGAAGTTTCACTGTTATGCTGATGATACCCAGCTCTACCTGTCTTTTTGCCCCTGACCAGTATAGAGCTGTCTCTGTATTTAACTCCTGCCTCTCTAAAATCCAAGACTGAATGACTTCAAGCTGGTTAAAGTTGAATTCTGGAAAGACAGAGGTGATGGTAGTGGACCCAGGTCACCAGATAGAGGGGTTGAGGGCTGATCAACCCTCTGGACTTGTTCTTGGGGATTTGCAGCTCCTTTCCTCTGAACAGGTGCAAAACCTAGGGGTAGTGCTTGATGACCGACTGACTTTACCAGCTCAGGTGTCAGCTGTCATCAAGTCTTCCTTTTATCATTTTAGGAATATCTCCAGGATTAAGCACCTTGTTCCATCTGGGGACCTATTTACTCTGGTCCATTCTTTTGTGACCTTGTGCCTAGATTATTGCAACTCCCTGTACTTAGGGTTGGCTGGGGTTGATATTCGCCACCTGCAGCTCATGCAGAACGTGGCAGCATGATTGTTAATGGGAGCCCTTCGGTCCTCTCATATTATACCTGTGGTGCGTGATCTGCACTGGCTGCCGATTAGGTGGTGGATCACCTTTAAAGTCGGTTTACTGACTTACAAAGCCCTACATGGACTGTGCCCTGACTACTTGAAAGAACTCCTTGTTCCTTACCACCCGGCGCGAAAGTTGTGCTTGGCTGATGAGGGGTTGCTAGAGATTCCTAGGGTGTCATTGAAATCTTCAGGGGCCTGTGCATTCATGCATGTGGCCCTGATCCTCTGGAATTCTCTACCCTGCCAGCTTCGGGAGTGCACGACTGTGGGTAAGTTTAAGCAGGCAATGAAAACATATTTGTGGTGCCATGTTTTTGGTGGCACCATTTAAATCTTGGACCCTCTGACTATTCTACTGTTTTTCTGAGTTTTTATTATGATCTCTTATCTTTTTGTAGAGCACCTTGATGGCTGAAAGGTGCTTTTGAGAAATAAAATGTATTATTATTATTATTCAATATGCATTCAACAGGCATAAGAGAATATTAATAAATGGACAGGGAGAGGGGAGGGTCGATCTAGATCAAGCAGAGTCTGGGGAGACAGAACAGGTAGGGACAATTCGGCCATACTGGTAGGGCCAAGCAATGTTTTTCTGCCAACAATTCCTAAGTTTATATTACTATCATCTTTGAGATGATCTCTTGATGGGCAGGAAGCAGGATGCACCCTTTATCCCTGTAAAGATTGTGGATTTGTTTAGGTATGTGGAGCATTGGTAGTATTTTCCCTCATAGTGTCTATCCTGGCTACTAAAATACCTCTGGGGGGTTCTATGTCCATACTCTGTTCCATCCTATTTCCTGTATGTAAATATGAAATTTGTCACATGTTTATCCAGTTAAGCTGGTGATATATGAGTAGTCCTCTGGTTTCACCTACTTTTGTTAAGATAGGATTTTATGATTGTGATATTGAAATGTGTTATTTGGCTATATTTTTGTTTTGTTGCTGCTCAATGAAGGTCATTCTTTTTTGTGTTGATGTCTGTTCTGCCATGTTGCAATTCATTTGTTATCTGATTAGTGTTAGAAACATTGACAATGATGTCAGAAAAAGTTAAGGTTCATCAAGTCTGCCAGAGTTCCCTATCTGCTGTGCAACCTATTGTCCATTAGGGGTTTTATCCCTCCCCATCTACCGTCCTGCTACCCTCTCTACTGCTACTGACCTGAGCAACCACCAGACCCTTCACTCTGTCCCATCCATACTTGAAACCATTTACAGTCTTGGTGACCACCACCTCCACTGGCAGACGTTTCCATTTTTTTTTTCACTTGAACTTGATTTTATGACATGAGAAACAAAGTAAGTAGCATCAGAGATATTTCCATTTGGATTTTTGCATATTCAGTTTCTACAATGCCCTTTGGTTTTTCAGTTGGATTTTAGCTTTTATTCTCTGTCTGTATTTTTTTTATTTACTGTTGCCAAGTGGGCCCTCATTGGTTTGTTTAAATGACAATAACATGACACGTGCACCTGAGGATTAGGCTTACATAGGTGCACGCACATAGTTTAAGACTTGCAGAGATTGTGATCAACCATTTAGAGACTCATCTCTAGTGTGCAGTCTCAGTCCCAGTGGTAGTAGCAAGCAATAGCAAAAGTGGTTCAGATAGCCCTGAGAACTAAATATACAAACGTGGCAAGTGGCCAGTGAGTGGTCATACAAATTGACCTTGTATTACAGTACCAAATGCAATAGTGCAGTATAATTCTATGCGGCTAACAATTCATAAAAAAGTTTTTTTTATTATATTTTGGCTATTGCAAACACTACCCTATAGTGGACAAAAGGTGTATACACTGAATAGTCTGTTACAAATTGATTCTGCTGCAGCAGATTTTAAACAGATTTTTCTATAAAGATAAAGTTTTATTGGGCCATTAGATGTGCTAAAAGAGGAGTACTACAGCAGTGTGTGTTATTTTTTTGGGGGGTTACATAAACTGTTTTGTGGCTGTGAAAAAGTTTTCAAATGCTGTGATAATTGTATTTTAATACTGAGAATGCAAAGTGGGAGCCAGTGCAAGAGTCAAATGAGGCATTAAAAAAAAGAACTATGCAGCTCATGTAATTGGCTCTAGACAATCAATACCAGTTTGTGGATATTTTTTCTGAAAATGTGATTTAGGGTAAGAATGTCATGATATTCTCTCTGTGGTTCCAGGCAAACAAAAAATATTGTTGAAATGTGCTGTTTGTATTCTTACAGGCATTGCATTTGCTATACATTTACAGTACATCTGTAAATATACTCTTTGCAAAACAACTGCATGTATGCAATATTTAGAGTGCAGGCTTAAGAGAAAAAGGTAGAGAAATGTGGTTTTAGGGTTTCCAACACTAAACCCCATGGCCACATCTAAAACAAATCAAGGGTGCAGTCTTCTTTGGGGTTCTCAACCCTAAAGCTCATCCTATTATGTGTGTATGTTTCTGGACTGAATAGAATGGGGTGAGATTTAAGGTTGAGAACTCCAAGGAAGACTGCAGCCCTGATTTGGTTTAAGTGAGGGGGTGGGATTTTAAGGTTAGAAACCCTAAAACTATATTTGCCTATTTTCTCTTTTGAAATAATCTGAGCCCTAAATGTTGCATTAAAGCAAGTTTTTTTTACAAAGAATTTCCTTACTTTTTGAGATAGTATAACTGTACCCTTATTTGTCTACATCCATACATTTTGACATAGTGTAATTGTATCCTTATTTGTCTGTAGGGCCCTAGGCTTCCATCCCTCGATAGATGCATATATGCATGTTGGATTTCTAGGACAACAGCAACCTAGTTTTCACCATAGCTTTCGTATTACCCCACCTAATGAACACAGTAGTAAAAATGTTCAAATCCCCACAAAAACATCATTCCACACAACTGCAACATCATTCCATGCCAGAGGCCCAAAAAAACATTTTGGCCAAGATTTGAGAAATGACAGCTATAACATTCATAAAGTGATGTAAAGAAATGGCTATGCTGAAAATTTGGGAAGAATATATTTAAAATTCATGAAGTTACGAGTGAGCATAGTGAAATTTCAGCTGATGTGCAAAACTTTGCCATTTTAAGATATCTTGACCCCAAATGTTCAACATACCCTTGTAATAACCCCACCTCATGAACAAGAGTGGTGAACATTTTCAAATACTGCCCAAAAAGTGATTTCACCAAGTGATCATGAAATTGTCTTCACCCTAGATTTGAGTAATTCCACAGGCATTGCTTATGAGTTGGGAGTCTCAAAAGGGTATGTTTAAATTGTGTGTCAAAATACGCAAAAATGACAAAGTTATGCATCAAAGTTGAAAATCTCATTGAAATACATTGAACTGCACTTACCATACTTTCTCATATAGCAGTCAACAGTTCCAGCAGCAAGACCTGTCTTTGATTGAAGAGTGGATCTACACTCTGGGACCTGTTCAGGTGAGTGAGGGTGTGTGGGAGCATGTAGGGGAGCAGGGTGGTGGGTACTCAGTGGGAGGTTGGGTTGAGGGGGTCAGATTGGTGAGGGATTGTTTTCTTTTTTATAGATTTGAAAAAACAAAAGACACTGAGTTACCATTTTCTTTATTTCAGCCTGACTGCAACAGGAGGGTGGGGGTGCCACTAGACACCAGGGAAACACTTCACACTTATTGAGATGGTGACCAGAGGGCAGGGGACCAAATAGACACCATGGATAAATATTACAACTATGGAGTGGGCAAACGGAGGGTGTGGGGCACCACTAGACACCAGTGATTCATTTTTGTAATTATAGGGATGGGTAATGGAGGGTGTGGGGTGCCACTAGAAACCAGGGATAAATTATAAATATTACAACTAGTGGGATGGTGAACTGAGGGTGAGGGGCACCACTAGACAGCAGGGATTAAGTCTAACAATATAAGAATGGTGATCACAAGGTAGGGGGTGCCTCTAGACACCAGGTATTAATTGTATCATTATAGGGATGAAATTCAGAGTGTGTGGGTGCCACTGGACACCAGGGAAAATAAAGAAAAATAAGAGGGAAGGTGATCAGAAGAGTGGGTGCATCACTAGACACTGGTGAAAAACAAAATTATGGGGCCATTAGACATCAGGGAAAATCCATATACAGTGAAGCACCAGGAATAAACCCAATATTGCAGCATGTCGCAATAGAGTTACTGCAGTAAATGGGGTAATTAGGAACAGGGCCTGCCAATTTCCTTTTTCATTTTAAGGAATAATTTTCTGTATGCAGTGAAAAAAGGAAACAAAAAAGGAACCCTTCAAATGAAAAAAGAATAGGAAAAAAATCTAAGTCACAATTACTTACTTGTTTGAATGGATCCGTTTTCATTCATATAGAAAAGGACATCCTTTCAAATGAAAAAGAAATAGGGAAAAATCTAAGCCTAAAATCCTTTTTCATTTTACTACATCCTTGTTCTGCCCATTGACTAAAATGGGAATTTTAAAATGTGATAACTGTGAATGGAATAATATATTTTCTCCAAGCAAATAAAATTCTAAACCACCTGGGAGCAAGGTGATGACAAAAAAAAAAAGAAATCAGCAAAAAACATACATTTTTTTGTTCTTTTGCTATGAGAATCTTAGAATCCACACATCTGACTGGAATGAAACTTGCCACGTCCAGAGATCTATGCTATGGGGCCACACATGCAAAATTTCATCTAAATTTTTTAAATGCTTGCAAAGCTAGTAAAGTTCAAAATTTATCGCAAAAAACTTTGTTAATGCACCATTTAGGGTGAAAGTGACAAAAGTATGGAAATGTGGTGTTAGGGTTTCTAACCATAACACCCCACCTCCACTCTGCAGGCACAGGCAACAACAGGAAAACTATTACATTTTCACCTCACTTGCCAATTTACAAATCAGGCGTGGGGTGTGCCTTGGGGTTTTCAACCCTAACGCTCACCCCACTACATCAGTAAATAAGCTGATATGGGTACAGTAGATGAGAATGGTGTGAGTGTTAGGGTTGAATAACTCCAAGGCACACTTGGCCTGATTTGTGAAGAGTCAAGGAAGGTGAAAATGTTCTGTTTTTTCCTGTTTCTGCATGCAGGGTGGGAGTCGGTAGTTACAGTTTGAAACCCTAATGCCACATTTCCCTAGTTTTGTCACTTTAACCCTAACTAGTGCATTAGCAAAGTTTGTTTTTTTTTTGCAATGAATGGCTTTACTTTTTGAGATAGTATAAAAGTACTCTTATTTGCCATGGGAGCAGAGGGCCCTGTGGGTCCTTTGCTCCTATCCTTCCATAGATGTGTATGTGTATGTTACTGTGGAAGCATATGGCCCTCTGGGCCCCACACTTTCATTTGTAGGACAATGGAAACTGAATTGTCAGCATACTTCAGATTAGAAAAGCAGTGGCCAGCAAATAAGGCAAATGGCAAAGGTTTGCAAGTAAAAAGAAATACCATTTGTTTCACCAAAAAAGTAGCCAAAAACTCTTCTGTCTACACCAGAAACCCTTGTGCTTAGGAAGATCTAACGGTTGAAGCACAAGGGTTTCTGGTGTAGACAGTAGAGTTTTTGACTACTATGTTAACAAAATAAATTATATTTATTTTTACTTACAAACCTTTACCATTTGCCTTATTTGTTGGAGTGTGCCACTGCTTTTCTAACCTGAAGTCAGAACAGGCTTGCAACCTTCATTGTGGCATCCCCCTGGACTTGATTGCAGTGCTGGTCTCCTTTTCTACTTAAACTGACAGAATAGCCTTCTTATTATCCCACCTCAAGTACCCGGTACAGGAAATTTTGAAATCTCCACCAAAGCGTGATTGTGCGCTACTGCAACATCATTTCAGTTGAGCTTGACCTGTGTTGTACAGTATTGCTATTCAAACAGTTGTATCAACAAATACACATCACACCTTAATACATGGCATGTGCGATGTGTGTTAATACAAATGAGCAATGAAGCATGACCTGTTATGGGGACGACAATCAGAAGGATGAAGCAGTTGCCACTAGACCCATGGAAAGACACTGCATATGGGACGGCAATCCAAGAGTAGTGGGGTGTCACTAGAGACAGGGGAATGCAATCAAAATACGGTAATGCTGGTTGGGGGGCTACTAGATGCCAAGGAAATGGGAGGATTGGGTGCCACTAGACACCAGAGAAAATCAAACAAAATATTGCAGGGTGCAGTTGGAGAGTAGGAGGTGCCACTAGACACCAGGGAAAATTAAACAAAATATGGGAGATGCAATTGGAGAGAAGGTGCCTCTAGACACCAGGGAAATTAAAACACAATACAGAGATACTGGTTGGAGATTGTGGAATGCCAGTAGACACCAGGGAATTACAACACACTACAAGGATGAGGGTTGGAGGGTAGGGGTGCCACTAGAAACAAGGGGAAATGAAACAAAATATGTGAGTTGCCATTGGCGGGTTGGGGCTGCCACTAGACAACAGGGAAAAGTAAATAAATTTTGGGGTAGGCAGTTGGAGGGTGGTGGGGGTGCCACTAGACACCATGAAAACACAATGAAATAGTGGGAATCAGGTAGGTTTTTCTCTGCA
This sequence comes from Neoceratodus forsteri, assembly GCA_016271365.2. Classification (NCBI taxonomy): domain Eukaryota; kingdom Metazoa; phylum Chordata; order Ceratodontiformes; family Ceratodontidae; genus Neoceratodus; species Neoceratodus forsteri. The sequence continues at coordinate 1,360,956,144 of CM028130.1, read as the reverse complement.
CACAAACAGCAAATTAAGACCTTTTAATACCTGTGAACTTTATTTTATAGATTGCATTGTTTTCCAGTAAATTATGACCTCTTGATACTTCTGAAAGTTTTCTTTATCGCTTTCACTGACCCTTTTTTAGCAATTGCTGTAGTTGAGTACAAAAATACCCAATTTCAAGCATATTATAAGAAAAACTAAGTTATTTTCACTTTTCAATGCTCTGTATCTGGAAAACCATATACTATGCTGTCATGAAACTTTTCACATCTTGAGACTCTGACAGTCTGATAGTGTATACCAATTTTGTGCTGTTTAGTCAAATGATGGCAAAGTTATTAAAATGCAAAAAATTTGGTTTAATATTGAACTGAAAACTCAGCCCTAACTATAGGAGTGATAAGGTGCCCCTGTAATATTTACAGTTAGGGTTGAATAGGCACTTTAATTTTAAACCCCAAGTTTTGCACTTCAATAACTTTGCAACTGTTTAACACATTTTCAAGATATTTTGCATGTGCAGTCTCATGGGGGAGATCTCTTGACGTGCCAAGTTTTGTTCTAGTTGGGTGTGCAGATTCCAAGATGCAGGTAGCAAAAAATGCAGAAAAATCACTGTCTTTTGCTGGGTTTCGATCATTTCAGATAGCCATTTAGCCATATTATCCCATAACTCTTTTAGTTTAGGGCAGCTCCATAGCAACGGTGTAGATCTGCCTTTTCATTGCAAAGATCTCAGTTGCCTCAATGAACATCTGCAGTTTGCTGTCCAAATTCGACTCGTTGCAAGCCTGGGTAGCTCAACATCAGTCTGATGTACTGTCAGCAGTTGAGACCTGGCTCACACCAAGGACCACCAACACCAAAATCTAACTCGCAGGCTATAGCTCCTTCAGATTTGATAGAATAGGGAAGGGAGGAGGTGGATGCATCATATACATTAAAAACCACTTGCAGGGAAGGCTCCTCCCACATATCAAAACTGGAAAAATATACAAATACTGCTGGTTCAATTAATCCTTGGGGCACAAGGCAGGAATAACCCTTATCTAAGTTTACATCCCACCCAAGGAACAGGCAGAAGGCTTTAAAGTGCTTCATGATTACCTCTCAGACCTCCATCTCAACTCTGAGGTACTAGTGATGTCAGACTTCAATATAAATTGGCTGTCCCCTGATGCCACCCCTTTCCAGTAGGCCATCTCAGCTATAAATATTGCCCAGTTGGTGCAATCACCCACAAGCACCAACCACTGAACCAGGACCAGTATCTTATTGGACTGGCTGCTAACTAACCACCCAGAATGTATCACCCACACAGTCATGCTACTGGAATCCATAACCCACCACTGCACCATACTATGTACCTGGACTATTAAGTCACCTCGACTCCCAGTGAAAGTGATCACACCACAAAAACTAAGAAAAGGGCTACTTGGTCCACTAAAAGAGCACCTTAAGCAAAGGAGTGGTCTGCCATCTTTACTGCAGAGGATGTCGACTCTGCATTAGATTACTTTATGAAGACATTTAATGATGCCTGTAATATCTATGCCCCTGTCACCAATGGGAAGGTAAGCAGTTCTCTAAAGTCCTGGATAACCCCCTCCCTTATTGCCCAACTACATTCCAGGGACTATCTATGGTACAAGGCAAAAAGTTCTGGATCCCACACTAATCTCTAAAACTATGAGTCTGCCTACATCAAATGCACCCAGGCCATTTGCCATGTGAAAGCACACTACTTTAGGACTGAATTAGACATGTCCTGGGAAACAGCCGCATATTTCAGGAAAATATAAAGGCCCTAACAGGGACACCAAATAAAACGGGTCCAACTATGCTGAACATTAAGGGTAATATAACACAGGATACTAAAATCATTGCTAACACATTCAGTAAGGCCTTCAATGACCTCAGTGGTGTACCCCCCCGACTATATTAAACCAATTAGACGAGACATATGCAAAACATCAGATACCTCACCCTCTATCTCTGCCCCACCATTCTACTTCAGGATAATCTCAAAATCCAAGGCAAAAAAATACCTTCGGCAAGTGCTAGGCAAGCCCAAGTAGAGTGGAGACAGCCTTGACCTGAAGATAATTTCACTTACCCTATATTTACTCCTAGAACCCCTAACTAGAATCCTAAACCTTTCCCTCACTACTGGTAAATTCCCCAATTTCAGAAAAGCCACTATCGTTACCCCAGTTTTCTAAAGTGGGAAATGGACAATTCACTCAAACTACAGGCCTATTTCCATTTTACCCCAATCTCTAAAACTCTGGAATGGATTGTCTATGATCAGCTTGTTGACCATCTAGACAAATACCATCTTCAATGCTAGCAGCAACATGGGTTTAGAAAGCAACATAGCACTGCAACAGCTCTAGTTGAGTTTGTGTATTTATTCATGATGCATTTGACCAGGGCACTTGATTGGCCCAACTTTCATAGATCTCACTAAGGCCTCCGATACAGTAAACCATGAACTCCTGCTTACTCAGGTAGGTAACTTAGGCATATCCTCAAACCCACTCTGCTGGTTTCAGAGCTACCTCTTTGGACGTACGACGGTAAAATCGTAGCACACTCTCCGATAGCCTATGTGTTAGGACCAGAGTTCCCCAATGATCCATTTTAGGCCCTCTGCTGTTTAGCCTATTTTTAAATCTCCTTCCACAAATGTGCCAAGACAGAATCCTCCTTTATGCAGACAATGCTGTCCTCTTCACAAGTCACCCTGACCCCACCGCTCTGGAACAAAGAATGCAGTGCAGCTTCAATATAGTCAAAGATTGGTTCATTAATTCTCGGTTATTGTTAAACTGTAAGAAAACCAAAACTATGCTGTTCACCTCTACATATTGCAGATACAAGTCATCCAAACTGGATATTCAAAACAAACAAAATGAAACTCTTGAAATGGTCCACAACTTCAAATTTCTAGGAGTTACCTTGGACAACTCTCTCTCTCTCTCTTACTCACTACACATTGACCAGGCCGCTAGGTCTGGCAATAGGAGAATCAGCCTACTGTATAGACATGGCATTGTCTGTCAGAAGAAGCCCTTTAGCTTGCCATAAATAGTTTGGTCTTTTCCATAATAGATCGTGGTCTAGTCATCTGTAGTGCTGCCTCTGACACAACCTTAAAAAGGATTGCCTTAACTCTTAATAAAGCCTGCAGACTAGTCGTGGGTGCTCCAAACCATTCCCACACCTGTGACCTCTACTCACTTTTGGGCTGGCTAGATCTGAATAACCAAATTCAGTAACAGTAATGTATTCTTTCCAAAAGGCTGTCCTTGGCCTGGCACGAGTCGGGGTTCAGTCCATGCTTAACCCAGCTACAACAGCTACAGAAGATTAACCAGGGGGTCTACCAACAATCTCTAGAAGGTCCCATTCCACCAGACTTCACAAGGTCAGCCATCTTTGGTTTCCAGGCCCAAACTGCCTCAAGTCCCTCCCAAGTGATCTACTCAGAGTCCAAACTTGGACCTTTTAAATCAAAACTCCACTCTTATCTCCAAGTCTAATGAAGTGCATCTACTTCCAATAACCAGTTTCCTAGCTTTGGTCAGCACTGAGTTCTTAGCTCTATATTCCTCTTACTTACCAATCACCTGTCCTCATCTTATCAATTCCTGTGCACCCCTACTCTACCCCTATGACCACTCTACTCCTATCTGAACAACTTCCCTCCACATCTTTATCTCCTCTTCCCTCCACATCTTTCAACCTCCATTTCCCTCTCCACCTCCTATCCCTCCTCCTTGACAAAGATTACTGGCTTTGCTGGTTTCCCACACTGTATTAGATCACTTTTCCTGTTCTCTGTAAATTAAAATAATCTTGTGGAATGTATTCCTTCACCTGTTATAAACCCTAAGATGTACTTATTTTGTTTACTACTGTAAATTACTTCTGCTGTGTACGATTTATGTTATCATGCTTATCTATACCACCTTATTTATGTACTGAATGTATGTTTTTGCATTGTTGTTTTTTGACGTGGAACCTTTGTAAATGAGATATTAGCTCAAAGGTTGTAATCTGAGACCGTAATAAATAAATAAATAAATAAATAAAGATGCCAACATTCTTTTGATCCATTTTTATCATATGACCTAGAATGTCTGGGGTAAAATACACCCTATTCATTATTTTTTTTTCGATATGGTTCTATTTTTTGAATACACATAATCTTAATTGATTTTAGTTCTTAATCTTCTCCACTGCTGATCAGTTAGTCCCATACCTGATTTCTTATTCCATTTCCCATTTGTTTTTGGCCAAAGATCATTATCTGGAGAACTTATTTTGTAATATAAGTTTTGTAATAATTTATTCCTCCATTGCTCCAGTAGTTTTTTTTGTTCATCCACCAATCTAGCTTGATCTCTACATAATTCCTTTTATTTAAGTTTAGAAAGTCTGTAAACATCTTTTTTAATTTTGTATAACACATACAATAAATTCCAGGGGTGTTATTTATGAGCTGCTAAAAGCTTGAATAGGAAATAGATGATCCCTCTTTGTTTATTAATTGGCACAATCTTTGCATCTCTATTTTATGTATTTTTTGTATAGTTTTCCTATCTTCTGCTATCTACAGGATTTTTATGTGGTGAAGTTCGAATAACACCCATGGCAGAATTCCCTTTGCCCTTAGTCTTGTAATTTCATTTTTTAGTTTATTCCCTATAGCACGGAAGACATTGGGAATGTTATTCCTCAACATAATTTGCCACAACAAGGAGCCCTCATTTTTAGTTAGTTCAGATTTCCAAAATGATATTTGATCTGCAGATCTCTCTGTCTCTAAAAAAGCATGTTGCCACCATCATTTTATTTGATATGCAATTTCATAATCCAGCGAAATCTGAGCAATTATAGCCCTAAATGTTTCTTGGGGTAATCAATTGTTTCCTGGAAATCCTGGGCTTCCCTCCTCTCCATAAGAATTAAAAAAAATATTCTCACTGTATCATACCACGTCATGGCTGGACATCCAATAATTGCTTGTGTTACATACATTAAATGTGGCATGGCAGTCATTTTTATTGTCTCAATTTTCCCTGTTATTGACAAAGATATTTTTTTCCAGTTGTCCAACATTCCACAAACTTTATCCTTAGCCAGCTTATAATTGGCAGTCATTAATTCTTCTTGTTTGTTACAAATTATTATGCCCACATATTTGAAGCCATTGCTAATCAGGAACTCTTTTCTAATGTCTGGGAGTATTGGATAACTTGGAACATTAACTGCCATAATAACCAATTTAGTTTGATTTAAACAGTACCCAGATACAGAAGAATATGTATTTAAATCTTCCAGAAATAATGGCATAGCAATACTAATATTTTTCATTACTGACAAAATATCATCAGCAAAACATTCACTTTTGATCAGATACCAACCTGTAGTTTGCCTAACTAATGAAATACTCAAATTCAGCTTTATGTATGTAATTTTGTGTTAAAGTCTATGGGCTCAATATTCAAAAATTTGCAAAAGTGCTAACGATGTTTGCTAAACCGGAGTTTGCAACAAATTGCCATATTCAAAAGGAGTGTTTGCATGGGCAAACAGAATTAGCACCCATGAAAAACATAATGTATGCAGGTGGGTAAGGGGAGGGGCATGGCCATGTATGTCCATTTAACTCGATATTCAACAGCTCTTTAGTGCACAAAAGGAATTAGAGAGATCCTTTTGTGTGGTCAAATATTGCAGAATGAAACCTCCTCTTACTCCATGCAACCCTACTGGTTGCTGAATATGCTGCAGAAAATGACCCGGTTGTCCATTAGTGTAGTACACCTGCCCTCCCCTGTGGTCTGTGATATCCCCCTGAATGTCTGAGCCAGGTATGCATCAGCATATCCCTGGTGGCTAGCATCCCCCCCTCCCTCTGATCACCATTCTTATGCCCACCAGTGGTCTTCCTGGTGCCCAGTGGTACCTCCACCCTCCAATGCTCAGCACAAACAGTATAGCCCCAATCCCTGGTGTCTAGTGCCCACCCACTGATGACCAGGCTGTTACACAAAGATAGCTCCTCATGTGCCCAGTGTCCCAAACCCCCATCCCATCCCACTACAGGTATTAGATGTCCCTGGTGTCCAGTTGCCTCCCCCATCAGTGATCCCCAGCTCTGTACCAGAAATGTCATCCATTTAATTCAGTAAATGTAAATGGAGTCCACTCTGAAGAAAGAGGGGTTACTAGTGGGGTACCGCAGGGTTCAGTATTGGGTCCAGTCCTTTTTAATGTCTTCATCAGTGACATTGCAGAGGGACTGGAAGGAAAAGAATGCCTTTTTGCAGATGATACAAAGATCTGCAACAGGGTTGATACACAAGGAGGCATGGAAAGGATGAAAAGGGACTTGGCAAGGTTGGAGGAATGGTCAGAAGTATGGCAGCTAGGATTCAATGCAAAGAAGTGCAAAATAATGCACCTGGGAAACAAGAACCCTGGGGAAGAATACACAATGAGCGGGAGGTAGTAACAACAACAAAACAGGAAAGGGACCTGGGGGTAATCATATCAGATGACCTTAAGGTTAGCAAGCAATGTGAGAAGGCAGTAGGGAGGGCTGGAGGTATACTGGGATGTATAGGGAGAGGCATCAGCAGCAGATAACAGGAAGTTGTTATCCCTCTGTACAGACAGTTGGTGAGACCCCATCTGGAGTACTGTGTCATGTTCTGGAGACCCCATCTCTGTAATGACATAGACAGGATAGAGGTAGTCCAGAGGAGGGCAACTAAAATGGTGCAGGGTCTGCAAGAGAAGCCGTATGAGGAGAGACTAAAGAAGCTTAATATGTATACCCTTGAGGAAAGAAGGGAGAGGGGGGATATGATAGAAACTTTAAAGTATCTCAGTGGAATCAACAAAGTCCAAGAGGGTAGCATCTTTCAGAAAAAGAGACATGCAAGAACAAGGGGACACAATTTAAAGATAGAAGGAGGGCAGTTCAGGGCAATGTGGGAAGTATTATTTCACAGAGAGGGTAGTGGATGCATGAAACAGCCTTCCTGAGGAGGTTGTGGGGTCTAAAACTGTGGGAGAATTCAAGAATGCATGGGACAAACATAAGGCAATTCTTGTTGGGGGTAGGAAGAAATAGGCAGTTGGTTAACTAGGATCTACGGCCTATCCTGTAGGTAGGAAAATGGGCAGACTAAATGGGCCAAGCGGTCCTTATCTGCCATCAAAGTCTATGTTTCTATGTTTCTGAGCCAATGCTCTATGTAAATTGCAAGGTACAGGGAGAGAACAAACATGAGTCTCTGGTATTTCCCAGTACTCCCCTCTGAGCATTGGTACCACCCATGTTACTGCAGCAATCCCTTGCATCTAGCACCCCCCCACTGGGGTACCAAACACCCATTCACACCCAATTCTTGTACCAGCACCATTGGTGCTGTGGGAGTGCAAGTGGCAACTGGAAAAGTCCTCTTCATACCTCCTCAGCCAGCTGCCATTTGCCCACACAAAGAGTGCATGTCTTATTTATAGGACTGGATGATATGCCCTGTCATATAAATAAGATGTGCTCCCTGCTGGATTCCAGTGATTGCTGCAGTAGCACAGGCAGTATCAGCAATTGGAGGAGTTTACCAGGGCACACCAGGGACTCGTGTTTGTTCTATCCCTGCACCATGCAATTTACATAGAGCATAGACTCAAAAATGGGTGATGCTGCTGGTATGGGATTGGGGATCAGTGACAGAAGGGCACTGGATACCAGGGACACTTAATACTGTAAGTTAGACGGGACAGGGGTTGGGACACTGGGCACAGGGGGTCTATCTTTGTGTAGCTGCCTGGTGATTAGTTGGGGGACCACTAGGTACCATGGAAAGGGAATATATTGGTTGGGCTGTGCATCCAAGAGTGGGTTACCACCAGGCACCAGGGAGTAGTGGTTTCTCATACAGGCTGATGATCAGGGGGAGACCACTAGGCACCAGGGAGTAATGGTTTTTCATATAGGCTGGTAATTGGAGCGAGGGTGGAACTCTAGGCACCAGGTGTTTGTAGTTTCTCATATGGGATGGTGATCAGAGGGAGGGTGACCACTAGGCAATAGGGAGTAGTAATTTCTCATATGGACTCTCAATCAGAGGGAAGGGAACCACTAGGCACCAGGGATCATTTTTGGTTTATACAGGCTGATAATCAGAGAGATGGGGACCAGGGATGGCCTTCATTCCATGGGGCTGGGCAATGAGTGGGTGGCACTGCACAAACCTGATGCCACTACCAATGAAAATGGGCCCTTAATGGGCATGCAAATGGCTTCTTAGCACCTTGCATGCCCAATGGGCTAAATTGCATTGGTCCCTCTGAAAATCACAAATATCGTTCTGATGCTATCCTCTCTGGCAGCTCCATTCCCTACACAGCAGGAGTCCATGCTTGGGCAGTGCTATTTGACTTAATGCTGCACTGACACGGACCTATATACAGTTCTATAGTGCTGTTATGCTGTCCAACTGGCTATAGCATCCTCGAACTCCTTTGCAGCAGCAAAACACAGTGCAAGCCTTTGCACTCCACTTTGCACCTTTCTGAATATCAGATCCCATGCATTTTGTTTTAAAATACTTCAAAACTCATATAACTTTAACCTTTTGTTTATTATTCCTGACAACTATTATTTGACTAAATTTACAACTCTGATTCAGAAACACACAAAATATTCTTCTGACTTAAATGTGTGTGGTTAATTAATCCTGCCTCAAAATTGTTGCTCGCATCCACCTATTTATCCAAACATAACAGATACAGTATACATGCAAAGCTGATGCTAATTGACATGAGAGTCCATGGGTGTTAAAACATTGAAAAAAAGTGTATGGGTAGGAGGTGATCTGAATTTTAGAATGGCTAAAAGTACTGGTATAGGCAGGATTCCCCAGCGCCCCCACCCTACATTCCTACGGCTCACAATACATACATATTTTAAGTTAAAGTCTGATGACATCAGGTGGACAGAAGCCGGTTCCCAAGCTTGACCCCCATAAATCTGGGTGATCAAGTTCTTCATTTCCATTTAGAAACTGTAGAACTAATGGCAATCATTATCCTCATCATTGCTTCATTTTCTGAAAGGTAAATAAGGAACAGAAATTAATCAGGAAATAACTATTGTAAAACAACAGCTTGGCTCAAGCAGACTGTAAATACTAGAAGATATATGAACATATGAAGAAGCCAGCAGATTAAGGCCATTAGGTCTATATAGTCTGCTTATAGTGTAGGGTTCTCAGCTTATGCTACTGACTCTAATCCCATCCCCAATCTGCCCTTCCCTCCATCTGCCCTCACTTTACCCTTATTTTCCTTAACTCTAGCCCTGCCTCTCTGGTAGCTGCCCACCATCTTTAAGTAACCCACCTCCACTGGAAGCATATTCCAGCCTACCACCACACACAATCACGTGATAAAATATAGAAGATTTATGTTACAGCTAAATGTGAAAGTTATTGGCAATATAGATTAAAGGCTTGTCATCCACCTGGACTTTATGACATTTTTCAATTGGCTCCTTTTTGAAAAGTAATTTTTTTGTAATGGTTTTAGGAGATGCCCCTATTTTTATGGATTATTTTTTTATTTTGTGCCTGTATTTATTGAATATGTATTATACTTACAGATCACTTTGGGACTGATATTATGGACTTGATGGAAGAAGGTATGCAATATTGCAATATTGAAAGCTATTGTAACCATATTGTACATGAACTGTATCTTTTCTGTTTGTATATATTTTGTACCCTGTACTATTGTTATTATGTCTTATTTGTGATGAGGTACCTTTGTAAATGAGCCTCTGGCTCAAAGGTTTCTAAACTGATGTTTAACTAAATAAAATAAATAAATAAATAAATAAATAAATAAATAAAATATTGTAATTTTGTATATGTATTACACTATGTGTCAGGTAAAATGCAACAGCATTTGTCCCTGTGTGTATGCCTTTCCTTCCCTTTTCCTATTGTTATTGGATTCCCCAGATCCTCCATTGCTATGTTAATTTTTTGTTTGTTTTGTTTATTTGTTTGTTCCTGTTCTTGCATCACTGGCCCTCCATATTCCTTACATTCATTTGTCAATTTGTCATTATTTCATCTTTATTTAGTTTCTCCATACCTTCTTCCACCCCTGCTCTTGTCCCTGCACCCGCCCCACTCTCATGTTTTTTCATTTTTATTTATGTTGGATAACTCTGTGATATTTGATTTATCATATCTACATATTCAGATATGTGCAGGTGCATATGACCAGCTGTTTTTGTTGAATTGATTGTACTATTGGGGATATGTGAAGTGTACAAAATATTTGATCTCTTTAAGACTATTTTTAAACATTGTGAGCTGTTGATATATAAGTGGGTTGATCAGCTAGGTCTACATGCCTTGAAAAAGTACTTATGCAAAAAACATTCAGTGGGCCAGCAGTGAAGGTGAGTGTTACTTTTTTAGCTTTAAAATAAATCTGGGTTGCACTGTATAACCAGTGCTGGTTTCAGTGTAACTAATCATTAATTACATGCAACAGTGTAATTACCATGTAGTTACATGTTTGTTGCATGCATCTTTACAGTGTAGTTACACCATAACTGCACTGTGGTTAACTGACACTTAAAGTGTAACAACCTATTACAATTTATCCTGCAACCAAGTATGGTCTTTTTAGTACTGGCAGTCTGTCTGAGCTGAGCAGTTTTTTACAGAAGTTTTGGTTGTTGCACTGGCTCCAGACATGGATTACTTTAGCTGCATGTTCTTCCCTTTTTTGTGAAACTATTACTGTTCTAGATAACTCTTCAAATATAATCAAACTGACAGAAATATTTAAAACAGAGGGATAATATTTGTTCCACATTCCTATATGACACTATTTATAATAAGCTACAGAAGGAAATAGAAGCTTTTATGAGGCAGAATACACAGCAGGACATTAGTATACAAATAGTCTGAGATGCCTTGAAGGCATATTTAAGGGAATGGACAGCATCACAAGTAGGAATTAGAAAAAAAAAAGTTTAATTATGAATTTTCTTTATTGGAAACTGAATTGGCCTCTGCTAAGGCAGAACATGAAGCTAGGTGGTCAGACCAAACAGAAACAAAACTGATGTTAACTACTGTAGGAATAAACTAGAGAAGCTACTTCAAGATAAATCTGAAAGAGAGTTATATAAAGTAAAGGCTAAATATTATTTTTATGGAGATACCCCAGGTAAGTTACTTGCATATCAGCTTAAATCAGAGCAAAATCAAAATAGGATTAATATTATTAAAAATAAAGATGGCCATTTAGTTTCATCAGAAGAAGAGGAGGTAAATTCTACATTTTATTCATTTTATAGGGATTTATACACAGGTAGAGGTACGGATGCATAGTATCAGGAATTACATCACCGGCTTCCATCTTCCTTCACTGCCTACTTGCTCCCTTCCCCTTTCCCTCTTTCTCTATCAGCCCTGCCAACAGTCACTACTAAGACCATCAATACCATCTCTTCTCTTTTGCCACCCAGCCCTCTTTGTAATATCCATCCACCTCACCTCTCCCCACAGCACCACCTCCTCCTCCGCACAGACCACACTCCGTCCATTCCTACACCTCTGATAAACCCCCTTATACTTTATACTTTATACCTCAATTGCCACATATTCTCACTCCACGACCAAATTCTTACTCTGTCTATTCCTTATTTCATGTAAATATGTTAATTGGTGTCAATAGATTTTACATAATTGTATCCATGTGTTGGTATCCTCTATGCTATTATATCCTGTATAATTTGTTTCCTCATTGTGCTGTGTTCATTGAATTGTACTATATTTTTTGTGTAACTGAACCTTGACCTTACCAGGTCCATCTTGCAAATGAGCTTTGCTCAATGATGTTCACCTGGATAAATAAAGATTTGATTGATTGATTGATTGATTGATTGATTGACATCCTTGATACTAATTTGCCTAAAATATCAGAACAAGCATTAAAAGATATGAATGCCGAAATCTCTATAGAAAAGATTTCAGTAATTATTAAAAGTCTTCCTAATGGTAAATCATCAGGACCAGATGGTCGGGTCTCCCCTTTGAAGTTTATAAAAACCAGGCTGATGTGTTAGCTCCTTGGCTAGTTATACTCTTTAAATCCTTCTTAGAGGAGGGTAAACTGCCACAATCTTTTAATGAAGCCAAGACTGCCCTATTGCTTAAGAAAGATAAGCCCCCTGAAAAATGTGACTCTTACAGACCAATATATCACTTGAACAGTGATTATAAGATTTTTACTAAGATTTTGGCTAGGCGACTGGCCAAATCTTTTGCAAGGCTGGTGCACCAAGACCAGGTCAGCTTTATTGAAGGCAGAAGATTGCAACACAATACTAGGAAGGCCTTCAATATTATCCAGGCCTACTCAGGAATGGACACTGCACTTCTGTTCTTAGATGCTGAGAAGGCTTTTGATAGGGTGCAGTAGCCATTCCTTATGGAAGCCTTAAAGGGATATGGTATTGAGGATCATTTTAGAAACTGGATTCGGCTGGTATATACTAGCCCTTTGGCCCGAGTCAGAACTAACTCAAGGTTATCATCACATATTCAACTAAAGAGAGGGACAAGGCAAGGTTGTTCCTTGTCTCTGTTACTCTTTGCACTTTTTTTAGAACCACTGGCCACTAAAATGAGATTGAAAGCCCAAGAATTGGGTATCCGGGGGTCATGTTATCACCATGCTATATGCAGAAGATATATTGGTTGCTCTGAACAATCCTAATCACTCTTATCCCATTCTTGGTAACTTCTTAGAGGAATTTAATTCTCTTTCAGGTTACAAAGTGAATTGGGATAAGTGTGAGATGCTGTACATGGGGGACCCTGTGAGGTTAATAAACTCTACACTAGTGACTATAAATAAAGACAAAATTAGATACCTGGGGGTTATACTGACCTGGGTTGCTAATCGAGTAATCCAACTTAATTATGGTCCCTTAATATCTAGGACCAAATCAGATTTAGAGAGATGGGAGCTTCTCCCATTGGTACTGCTGGGAAGAATCAGTATACTGAAAATGAATGTCTTACCCAGGCTCCTTTTCTTGTTTGGATCCATCCCCTGTAGGTTAGAAAAATAATTTTTTAATGACCTGGATAAGACACTACAGAAGTTCTTTTGGAAGGAAGGTCACCCCCGGGTGGCTTTGGGTAAAATTTATCAGAGCAAGAAAAAGGGAAGGCTAGGATGCCCACATTTTTGGGCATATTACCTGGCCACCCAGCTAGAAATTGTGTATCACTGGTTCCATGCCTCAATTAATAAATCATTGGCAGGTATGGGAATAGAGGAAGATTCACTTAAAGGCCTTGAACTATCTAGCTTTCTTGCATTAGCATCTATTAAATATAGGAATCTAACTTTAGGTTCGTTAAGGTTCGTTAAGTACAACCAACACCACTGTTTTTGCCTGGGCATGTGCTTCAAAGATTCTGCATCATTCAGAAAAAATATCAGCTCTGTCTCCAATATATAACAATATTTTTTTTCCACCTGGTATGGGAGACAGAGTGTTTAAGGAACGGTATTTTTGTAAACAAATCTGCACCATTGGTGATCTTTATGAAGGCCACTTCTTTATGTCATTTGAACAACTCCAGAATAAGTATGATATCCCATCTAATCATAGATGGCAGTACTTACAAGTCAGGAATTATGCTTATAAGAGTAAGTATAATTCATTTTGTCTCTCAATTTCTCCACTTAGAGTCTAGTAGCCATTTGATTTCCAGATTATATACGGTATTGTCTGAAGAGATATCTACCATGGCGATGTCCTCACCTATTAAAACAGCCTGGGAAAAAGTATTGAATACCGGCATTTCAGAAGAAACTTGGTCTCATATTATCAATTGTAAAAATATTGGGATTGGAAATGACCAGTTATTACACATCTATTTTAATTTATTACATAGGATTTATTTCACCCCAGTTAAACTTCATAAAATTGATGCCCAGATTACAGACTCCTGCCAGAGATGTGGAGGAGATAGAGGGGACCCTCCAACATATGTTGATAGGGTGTCCTCAGATCAAGGTGTGTTGGGTATCTGTCCAGTCCATTCTTTTTAAAGTGCTGGGTTATGATTTTCCTTTTGATCCAGGGATTAAAATTTTTGGTTTCCCAGTTCTTACTTGAGAGCAACTGGGATACCAAAAGGTTTTATGAAACACTGGTATTTTGGTGGCCTTCAAAATAATTCTACTGAATTGAAAAAATACGCGTCAGCACCCCCAACCTATGAGGAATGGATCCGGAGGATGCTGGATCATAATAACATTGATAAGTCTAGCTATTTTCTGACAGATTAATTTAATAAATATGAGTCAGTTTGGCAACCATTTTTGGCTATTTTGGATAATTCACCCTAAGATGATCTAGCGATGATGGAGACACTTATTCCTTCATGAGGTAACATGATGATTGAAGCACCCACACTCTGAGCTATTTCATCAAAAAGAAAAAAGAAACAAGGGGAAACAGTAGGATATTTAATAGTGCCTATGTCAGGACAGTTAAGTTGGTAGCACTCTTGCTTCAGAGCCAGAACACTGAAGGGTTGGGTCCCACACCAGGATTTAGGCTCAATCTTAATACTGACTGATTTGCCATGGGAGCAGAGGGCCCTGTGGGTCCTTTGCTCCTATCCTTCCATAGATGTGTATGTGTATGTTACTGTGGAAGCATATGGCCCTCTGGGCCCCACACTTTCATTTGTAGGACAATGGAAACTGAATTGTCAGCATACTTCAGATTAGAAAAGCAGTGGCCAACAAATAAGGCAAATGGCAAAGGTTTGCAAGTAAAAAGAAATACCATTTGTTTCACTAAAAAAGTAGCCAAAAACTCTTCTGTCTACACCAGAAACCCTTGTGCTTAGGAAGATCTAATGGATTTGAAGCGCAGGGTTTCTGGTGAGAAGACAGAGAGTTTTAGCTACTATGTTAGCAAAATAAATGGTATTTATTTTTACTTACAAACCTTTACCATTTGCCTTATTTGTTGGTGTGTGCCACTGCTTTTCTAACCTGAAGTCAGAACAGGCTTGCAACCTTCATTGTGGCATCCCCCTGGACTTGATTGCAGTGCTGGTCTCCTTTTCTACTTAAACTGACAGAATAGCCTTCTTATTATCCCACCTCAAGTACCCGGTACAGAAAATTTTGAAATCTCCACCAAAGCGTGATTGTGCACTACTGCAACATCATTTCAGTTGAGCTTGACCTGTGTTGTACAGTATTGCTATTCAAACAGTTGTATCAACAAATACACATCACACCTTAATACATGGCATGTGCAATGTGTGTTAAAACAAATGAGCAATGAAGCATGACCTGTTATGGGGACGTCAATCAGAAGGATGAAGCAGTTGCCACTAGACCCATGGAAAGACACTGCATATGGGACGGCAATCCAAGGGTGGTGGGGTGTCACTAGACACAGGGGAATGCAATCAAAATATGGTAATGCTGGTTGGGGGGCTACTAGATGCCAAGGAAATGGGAGGATTGGGTGCCACTAGACACCAGGGAAAATCAAACAAAATATGGGAGATGCAATTGGAGAGAAGGTGCTTCTAGACACCAGGGAAATTAAAACACAATACAGAAATACTGGTTGGAGATTATGGAATGCCAGTAGACACCAGGGAATTACAACACACTACAAGGATGTGGGTTGGAGGGTAGGGGTGCCACTAGATGCAAGGGAAAATGAAACAAAATATGTGAGTTGCCATTGGCGGGTGGGGGCTGCCACTAGACAACAGGGAAAATTAAATAAATTTTGGAGTATGCAGTTGGAGGGTGGTGGGGGTGCCACTAGACACCATGAAAACACAGTGAAATAGTGGGAATCAGGTAGGTTTTTCTCTGCACACAAACAGCAAATTAAGACCTTTTAATACCTGTTGAACTTTATTTTATAGATTGCATTGTTTTCCAGTAAATTATGACCTCTTGATACTCTGAAAGTTTTTTTATCGCTTTCACTGACCCTTTTTAGCAATTGCTGTAGTTGAGTACAAAATACCCAATTTTAAGCATATTATAAGAAAAACTAAGTTATTTTCACTTTTCAATGCTCTGTATCTGGAAAACCATATACTATGCTGTCATGAAACTTTTCACATCTTGAGACTCTGACAGTCTGACAGTGCATACCAGTTTTGTGCTGTTTAGTCAAATGATGGAAAAGTTATTAAAATGCAAAAGATTTGGTATAATATTGAACTGAAAACTCAGCCCTAACTATAGGAGTGATAAGGTGCCCCTGTAATATTTACAGTTAGGGTTGAATAGGCACTTTAATTTTAAACCCCAATTTTTGCACTTCAATAACTTTGCAACTGTTTAACACATTTTCAAGATATTTTGCATGTGCAGTCTCATGGGGGAGATCTCTTGACGTGCCAAGTTTTGTTCTAGTTGGGTGTGCAGATTCCAAGATGCAGGTAGCAAAAAATGCAGAAAAATCACTTTTTTATTTGCTGGGTTTTGATCATTTCAGATAGCCATTTAGCCATATTATCCCATAACTCTTTTAGTTTAGGGCAGCTCCATAGCAACGTTGTAGATCTGCCTTTTCATTGCAAAGATCTCAGTTGCCTCAATGAACATCTGCAGTTTGCTGTCCAAATTCGACTCGTTGCAAGCCTGGGTAGCTCAACATCAGTCTGATGTACTGTCAGCAGTCGAGACCTGGCTCACACCAAGGACCACCAACACCAAAATTCAACTCACAGGCTATAGCTCCTTCAGATTTGACAGAATAGGTAAGGGAGGAGGTGGATGCATCATATTCATTAAAAACCACTTGCAGGGAAGGCTCCTCCCACATATAAAAACTGGAAAAAATATACAAATACTGCTGGTTCAATTAATCCTTGGGGCACAAGGCAAGGGAATAACCCTTATCTAAGTTTACATCCCACCCAAGGAACAGGCAGAAGGCTTTAAAGTGCTTTATGATTACCTCTAGACCTCCATCTCAACTCTGAGGTACTAGTGATGTCAGACTTCAATATAAATTGGCTGTCCCCTGATGCCACCCCTTTCCAGTAGGCCATCTCAGCTATAAATATTGCCCAGTTGGTGCAATCACCCACAAGCACCAACCACTGAACCAGGACCAGTACCTTATTGGACTGGCTGCTAACTAACCACCCAGAATGTATCACCCACACAGTCATGCTACTGGAATCCATAACCCACCACTCCACCATACTATGTACCTGGACTATTAAGTCACCTTGACTCCCAGTGAAAGTGATCACATCACAAAAACTAAGAAAAGGGCTACTTGGTCCACTAAAAGAGCACCTTAAGCAAAGGAGTGGTCTGCTATCTTTACTGCAGAGGATGTCGACTCTGCATTAGATTACTTTATGAAGACATTTAATGATGCCTGTATTATCTATGCCCCTGTCACCAATGGGAAGGTAAGCAGTTCTCTAAAGTCCTGGATAACCCCCTCCCTTATTGCCCAACTACATTCCAGGGACAATCTATGGTACAAGGCAAAAAGTTCTGGATCCCACACTAATCTCTAAAACTATGAGTCTGCCTACATCAAATGCACCCAGGCCATTTGCCATGTGAAAGCACACTACTTTAGGACTGAATTAGACATGTCCTGGGAAACAGCCGCATATTTCAGGAAAATATAAAGGCCCTAACAGGGACACCAAATAAAACGGGTCCAACTATGCTGAACATTAAGGGTAATATAACACAGGATACTAAAATCATTGCTAACACATTCAGTAAGGCCTTCAATGACCTCAGTGGTGTACCCCCCCGACTATATTAAACCAATTAGACGAGACAAATGCAAAACATCAGATACCTCACCCTCTATCTCTGCCCCACCATTCTACTTCAGGATAATCTCAAAATCCAAGGCAAAAAAATACCTTCGGCAAGTGCAAGGCAAGTCCAAGTACAGTGGAAACAGCCTTGACCTGAAGATAATTTCACTTACCCTATATTTACTCCTAGCACCCCCAACTAGAATCCTAAACCTTTCCCTCACTACTGGTAAATTCCCCAATTTCAGAAAAGCCACTATCGTTACCCCAGTTTTCTAAAGTGGGAAATGGAACATTTACTCAAACTACAGGCCTATTTCCATTTTACCCCAATCTCTAAAACTCTGGAATGGATTGTCTATGATCAGCTTGTTGACCATCTAGACAAATACCATCTTCAATGCTAGCAGCAACATGGGTTTAGAAAGCAACATAGCACTGCAACAGCTCTAGTTGAGTTTGTAGTATTTATTCATGATGCATTTGACCAGGGCACTTGATTGGCCCAACTTTCATAGATCTCACTAAGGCCTCCGATACAGTAAACCATGAACTCCTGCTTACTCAGGTAGGTAACTTAGGCATATCCTCAAACCCACTCTGCTGGTTTCAGAGCTACCTCTTTGGACGTGTACAACTGGTAAAAATTGGCAGCACACTCTCCGATAGCCTATGTGTTAGCACCAGAGTTCCCCAATGATCCATTTTAGGCCCTCTGCTGTTTAGCCTATTTTTAAATCACCTTCCACAAATGTGCCAAGACAGAATCCTCCTTTATGCAGACAATGCTGTCCTCTTCACAAGTCACCCTGACCCCACCGCTCTGGAACAAAGAATGCAGTGCAGCTTCAATATAGTCAGATTGGTTCATTAATGCTCGGTTATTGTTAAACTGTAAGAAAACCAAAACTATGCTGTTCACCTCTACATACTGCAGATACAAGTCATCCAAACTGGATATTCAAAACAAACAAAATGAAACTCTTGAAATGGTCCACAACTTCAAATTTCTAGGAGTTACCTTGGACAACTCTCTCTCTCTCTTACTCACTACACATTGACCAGGCCGCTAGGTCTGGCAATAGGAGAATCAGCCTACTGTATAGACATGGCATTGTCTGTCAGAAGAAGCACTTAAGCTTGCCATAAATAGTTTGGTCTTTTCCATAATAGATCGTGGTCTAGTCATCTGTAGTGCTGCCTCTGACACAACCTTAAAAAGGATTGCCTTAACTCTGAATAAAGCCTGCAGACTAGTCCTGGGTGCTCCAAACCGTTCCCACACCTGTGACCTCTACTCACTTTTGGGCTGGCTAGATCTGAATAACCAAATACAGTATCAGTAATGTCTTCTTTCCAAAAGGCTATCCTTGGCCTGGCACGAGTCGGGGTTCAGTCCATGCTTAACCCAGCTACAACAGCTACAGTAGATTAACCAGGGAGTCTACCAACAATCTCTAGAAGGTCCCATTCCACCAGACTTCACAAGGTCAGCCATCTTTTGGTTTCCAGGCCCCAAACTGCCTCAAGTCCCTCCCAAGTGATCTACTCAGAGTCCAAACTTGGACCTTTTAAATCAAAACTCCACTCTTATCTCCAAAGTCTAATGAAGTGCATCTACTTCCAATAACCAGTTTCCTAGCTTTGGTCAGCACTGAGTTCTTAGCTCTTATATCCTCTACTTCTTACCAATCACCTGTCCTCATCTTATCAATTCCTGTGCACCCCTACTCTACCCCTATGACCACTCTACTCCTATCTGAACAACTTCCCTCCACATCTTTATCTCCTCTTCCCTCCACATCTTTCAACCTCCATTTCCCTCTCTACCTCCTATCCCTCCTCCTTGACAAAGAT
Organism: Neoceratodus forsteri; assembly: GCA_016271365.2. Lineage (NCBI taxonomy): Eukaryota > Metazoa > Chordata > Ceratodontiformes > Ceratodontidae > Neoceratodus > Neoceratodus forsteri. Next base: position 1,360,936,384 of record CM028130.1, on the reverse strand, counting down.
TACTGGCTTTGCTGGTTTCCCACACTGTATTAGATCACTTTTCCTGTTCTCTGTAAATTAAAATAATCTTGTGGAATGTATTCCTTCACCTGTTATAAACCCTAAGGTATACTTATTTTGTTTACTACTGTAAATTACTTCTGCTGCGTATGATTTATGTTATCATGCCTATCTATACCACCTTATTTATGTACTGAATGTATGTTTTTGCATTGTTGTTTTTTGACGTGGAACATTTATAAATGAGATATTAGCTCAAAGGTTGTAATCTGAGACTGTAATAAATAAATAAATAAATAAATAAATAAATAAATAAAGATGCCAACATTCTTTTGATCCATTTTTATCATATGACCTAGAATGTCTGAGGTAAAATACACCCTATTCATTATTTTTTTTTCGATATGGTTCTATTTTTTGAATACACATAATCTTAATTGATTTTAGTTCTTAATCTTCTCCACTGCTGATCAGTTAGTCCCATACCTGATTTCTAATTCCATTTCCCATTTGTTTTTGGCCAAAGATCATTATCTGGAGAACTTATTTTGTAATATAAGTTTTGTAATAATTTATTCCTCCATTGTTCCAGTAGTTTTTTTTGTTCATCCAAAAATCTAGCTTGATCTCTACATAATCCCCTTTTATTTAAGTTTAGAAAGTCTGTAAACATCTTTTTTAATTTTGTATAACACATACAATGAATTCCAGGGGTGTTATTTATGAGCTGCTAAAAGCTTGAATAGGAAATAGATGATCCCTCTTTGTTTGTTAATTGGCACAATCTTTGCATTTCTATTTTATGTATTTTTTGTATAGTTTTCCTATCTTCTGCTGTCTACAGGATTTTTATGTGGTGAAGTTCGAATAACACCCATGTCAGAATTCCCTTTGCCCTTAGTCTTGTAATTTCATTTTTTAATTTATTCCCTATAGCATGGAAGACATTGGGAATGTTATTGCTCAACATAATTTGTCACAAGGAGCCCTCATTTTTAGTTAGTTCAGATTTCCAAAATGATATCTGCTCTGCAGATCGCTCTGTCTCTAAAAAAGCATGTTGCCACCATCATTTTATTTGATATGCATTTTCATAATCCAGCGAATCTGAGCAATTATAGCCCTAAATGTTTCTTGGGGTAATCAATTGTTTCCTGGAAATCCTGGGCTTCCCTCCTCTCCATAAGAATTAAAAAAAATATTCTCACTGTATCATACCACATCATGGCTGGACATCCAATAATTGCTTGTGTTACATACATTAAATGTGGCATGGCAGTCATTTTTATTGTCTCAATTTTCCCTGTTATTGACAAAGATATTTTTTTCCAGTTGTCCAACATTCCACAAACTTTATCCTTAGCCAGCTTATAATTGGCAGTCATTAATTCTTCTTGTTTGTTACAAATTATTATGCCCACATATTTGAAGCCATTGCTAATCAGGAACTCTTTTCTAATGTCTGGGAGTATTGGATAACTTGGAACATTAACTGCCATAATAACCAATTTAGTTTGATTTAAACAGTACCCAGATACAGAAGAATATGTATTTAAATCTTCCAGAAATAGTGGCATAGCAATACTAATATTTTTCATTACTGAAAAAATATCATCAGCAAAACATTCACCTTTGATCAGATACCAACCTGTAGTTTGCCTAACTAATGAAGTACTCAAATTCAGCTTTATGTATGTAATTTTGTGTTAAAGTCTATGGGCTCAATATTCAAAAATTTGCAAAAGTGCTAACGATGTTTGCCCAACCAGAGTTTGCAACAAATTGCCATATTCAAAAGGAGTGTTTGCATGGGCAAACAGAATTAGCACCCATGAAAAACATAATGTATGCAGGTGGGTAAGGGGAGGGGCATGGCCATGTATGTCCATTTAACTCGATATTCAACAGCTCTGTGCTGCACAAAAGGAATTAGAGAGATCCTCTTGTGTGGTGCAAATATTGCAGAACGAAACCTCCTCTTACTCCATGCAACCCTACTGGTTGCTGAATATGCTGCAGAAAATGACCCGGTTGTCCATTAGTGTAGTACACCTGCCCACCCCTGTGGTCTGTGATATCCCCCTGAATGTCTGAGCCAGGTATACATCAGCATATCCCTGGTGGCTAGCATCCCCCTCCCTCTGATCACCATTCTTATGCCCACCAGTGGTCTTCCTGGTGCCCAGTGGTCCCTCCACCCTCCAATGCACAGCCCAAACAGTATAGCCCCAATCCCTGGTGTCTAGTGCCCTCCCACTGATGACCAGGCAGTTACACAAAGATAGCTCCTCATGTGCCCAGTGTCCCAAACCCCATCCCATCCCACTACAGGTGTTAGATGTCCCTGGTGTCCAGTTGCCTCCCCATCAGTGATCCTCAGCTCTGTACCAGAAATGTCATCCATTTAATTCAGTAATTGTAATGGAGTCCACTCTGAAGAAAGAGGGGTTACTAGTGGGGTACCGCAGGGTTCAGTATTGGGTCCAGTCCTTTTTAATGTCTTCATCAGTGACATTGCAGAGGGACTGGAATGAAAAGTATGCCTTTTTGCAGATGATACAAAGATCTGCAACAGGGTTGATACACAAGGAGGCATGGAAAGGATGAAAAGAGACTAGGCAAGGTTGGAGGAATGGTCAGAAGTATGGCAGCTAGGATTCAATGCAAAGAAGTGCAAAATAATGCACCTGGGAAACAAGAACCCTGGGGAAGAATACGCAATGAGTGGGGAGGTAGTAACAACAACAAAACAGGAAAGGGACCTGGGGGTAATCATATCAGATGACCTTAAGGTTAGCAAGCAATGTGAGAAGGCAGTAGGGAGGGCTGGAGGTATACTGGGATGTATAGGGAGAGGCATCATCAGCAGAAAACAGGAAGTTGTTATCCCTCTGTACAGACAGTTGTTGAGACCCCATCTGAGTACTGTGTCATGTTCTGGAGACCCCATCTCCGCAAGGACATAGACAGGATAGAGGTAGTCCAGAGGAGGGCAACTAAAATGGTGCAGGGTCTGCAAGAGAAGCCGTACGAGGAGAGACTAAAGAAGCTTAATATGTATACCCTTGAGGAAAGAAGGGAGAAGGGGGACATGATAGAAACTTATAAGTACCTCAGTGGAATCAACAAAGTCCAAGAGGGTAGCATCTTTCAGAAAAAGAGACATGCAAGAACAAGGGGACACAATTTAAAGATAGAAGGAGGGCAGTTCAGGATCAATGTGAGGAAGTATTATTTCACAGAGAGGGTAGTGGATGCATGAAACAGCCTTCCTGAGGAGGTTGTGGGGTCTAAAACTGTGGGAGAATTCAAGAATGCATGGGACAGACATAAGGCAATTCTTGTTGGGGGTAGGAAGAAATAGGCTGTTGGTTAACTAGGATATGTGGCCTATCCTATAGGTAGGAAAATGGGCAGACTAGCTGGGCCAAGCGGTCCTTATCTGCCATCAAAGTCTATGTTTCTATGTTTCTGAGCCTATGCTCTATGTAAATTGCAAGGTACAGGAAGAGAAGAAACATGAGTCTCTGGTATTTCCCAGTACTCCCCTCTGTGCACTGGTACCACCCATGTTACTGCAGCAATCCCTTGCATCTAGCACCCCCCCCACTGGGGCACCAAACACCTATTCACACCCCATTCTTGTACCAGCACCATTGGTGCTGTGGGAGTGCAAGTGGCAACTGGAAAAGTCCTCTTCATACCTCCTCAGCCAGCTGCCATTTGCCCACACAAAGAGTGCATGTCTTATTTATAGGACTGGATAATATGCCCTGTCATACAAATAAGATGTGCTCCCTGCTGGATTCCAGAGATTGCTGCAGTAGCACAGGCAGTATCAGCAATTGGAGGAGTTTACCAGGGCACACCAGGGACTCGTGTTTGTTCTATCCCTGCACCACACAATTTACATAGAGCATAGACTCAAAAATGGGTGATGCTGCTGGTATGGGATTGGGGATCAGTGACAGAAGGGCACTGGATACCAGGGACACTTAATACTGTAAGTTAGATGGGACAGGTGTTGGGACACTGGGCACAGGGGGTCTATCTTTGTCTAGCTGCCTGGTGATTAGTTGGGGGACTACTAGGTACCATGGAAAGGGAATATATTGGTTGGGCTGTGCATCCAAGAGTGGGTTACCACCAGGCACCAGGGAGTAGTGGTTTCTCATACAGGCTGATGATCAGGGGGAGACCACTAGGCACCAGGGAGTAATGGTTTTTCATATGGGCTGGTAATTGGAGCGAGGGTGGAACACTAGGCACCAGGTGTTAGTAGTTTCTCATATGGGCTGGTGATCAGAGGGAGGGTGACCACTAGGCAATAGGGAGTAGTAATTTCTCATATGGACTCTCAATCAGAGGGAAGGGAACCACTAGGCACCAGGGATTAGTTTTGTTTTATACAGGCTGATAATCAGAGAGATGGGGACCAGGGATGGCCTTCATTCCATGGGGCTGGGCAATGAGTGGGTGGCACTGCACAAACCTGATGCCACTACCAATGAAAATGGGCCCATAATGGGCATGCAAATGGCTTCTTAGCACCTTGCATGCCCAATGGGCTAAATTGCATTGGTCCCTCTGAAAATCACAAATATCGTTCTGATGCTATCCTCTCTGGCATCTCCATTCCCTACACAGCAGGAGTCCATGCTTGAGCAGTGCTATTTGACTTAATGCTGCACTGACACGGACCTATATACAGTTCTATAGTGCTGTTATGCTGTCCAACTGGCTATAGCATCCTCGAACTCCTTTGCAGCAGCAAAACACAGTGCAAGCCTTTGCACTCCACTTTCACCTTTCTGAATATCAGATCCCATGCATTTTGTTTTAAAATACTTCAAAACTCATATAACTTTAACCTTTGTTTATTATTCCTGACAACTATTATTTGACTATTTTACAACTCTGATTCAGAAACACACAAAATATTCTTCTGACTTAAATGTGTGTGGTCAATTAATCCTGCCTCAAAATTGTTGCTCGCATCCCCCTATTTATCCAAACATAACAGATACAGTATACATGCAAAGCTGATGCTAATTGACATGAGAGTCCATGGGTGTTAAAACATTGAAAAAAAAGTGTATGGGTAGGAGGTGATCTGAATTTTAGAATGGCTAAAAGTACTGGTATAGGCAGGATCCCCCAGCACCCCCAACCTACATTCCTACAGCTCACAATACATACATATTTTAAGTTAAAGTCTGATGACATCAGGTGGACAGAAGCCGGTTCCCAAGCTTGACCCCATAAATCTGGGTGATCAAGTTCTTCATTTCCATTTAGAAACTGTAGAACTAATGGCAATCATTATCCTCATCATTGCTTCATTTTCTGAAAGGTATATAAGGAACAGAAATTGATCAGGAAATAACTATTGTAAAACAACAGCTTGGCTCAAGCAGACTGTAAATACTAGAAGATATATGAACATATGAAGAAGCCAGCAGATTAAGGCCATTAGGTCTATATAGTCTGCTTATAGTGTAGGGTTCTCAGCTTATGCTACTGACTCTAATCCCGTCCCCAATCTGCCCTTCCCCTCCATCTGCCCCTCACTTTACCCTTATTTTCCCCTTAACTCTAGCCCTGCCTCTCTGGTAGCTGCCCACCATCTTTAAGTAATCCACCTCCACTGGAAGCATATTCCAGCCTACCACTCACACAATCACGTGATAAAATATAGAAGATTTATGTTACAGCTAAATGTGAAAGTTATTGGCAATATAGATTAAAGGCTTGTCATCCACCTGGACTTTATGACATTTTTCAATTGGCTCCTTTTTTAAAAGTAATTTTTTTGTAATGGTTTTAGGAGATGCCCTTATTTTTATGGATTATTTTTTATATTGTGCCTGTATTTATTGAATATGTATTATACTTACAGATCACTTTGGGACTGATATTATGGACTTGATGGAAGAAGGTATGCAACATTGCAATATTGAAAGCTATTGTAACCATATTGTACATGAACTGTATCTTTTCTGTTTGTATGTATTTTGTATCCTGTACTATTGTTATTATGTCTTATTTGTGCCGAGGTACCTTTGTAAATGAGCCTCTGGCGCAAAATTTTCTAAACTGATGTTTAACTAAATTAAATAAATAAGTAAATAAATAATATATTGTAATTTTGTATATGTATTACACTATGTGTCAGGTAAAATGCAACAGCATTTGTCCCTGTGTGTATGCCTTTCCTTCCCTTTTCCTATTGTTATTGGATTCCCCAGATCCTCCATTGCTATGTTAATTTTTTGTTTGTTTTGTTTATTTGTCTGTTCCTGTTCTTGCATCACTGGCCCTCCATATTCCTTACATTCATTTGTCAATTTGTCATTATTTCATCTTTATTTAGTTTCTGCATACCTTCTTCCACTCCTGCTCCCGTCCCTGCACCCGCCCCACTCTCATGTTTTTTCATTTTTATTTATGTTGGATAACTCTGTGATATTTGATTTATCATATCTACATATTCAGATATGTGCAGGTGCATATGACCAGCTGTTTTTGTTGAATTGATTGTACTATTGGGGATATGTGAAGTGTACAAAATATTTGATCTCTTTAAGACTATTTTTAAACATTGTGAGCTGTTGATATATAAGTGGGTTGATCAGCTAGGTCTACATGCCTTGAAAAAGTACTTATGCAAAAAACAGTCAGTGGGCCAGCAGTGAAGGGGAGTGCTACTTTTTTAGCTTTAAAATAAATCTGGTTTACACTGTATAACCAGTGCTGGTTTCAGTGTAACTAATCATTAATTACATGCAACAGTGGAATTACCATGTAGTTACATGTTTGTTGCATGCAACTTTACAGTGTAGTTACACCGTAACTGCACTGTGGTTAACTGACACTTAAAGTGTAACAACCTATTACAATTTATCCTGCAACCAAGTATGGTCTTTTTAGTACTGGCAGTCTGTCTGAGCCGAGCAGTTTTTTACAGAAGTTTTGGTTGTTGCACTGGCTCCAGACATGGATTACTTTAGCTGCATGTTCTTCCCTTTTTGTGAAACTATTACTGTTCTAGATAACTCTTCAAATATAATCAAACTGACAGAAATATTTAAAACAGAGGGAAAATATTTGTTCCACATTCCTGTATAGCACTATTTATGTGTCAGAAGTCAAATCTGTCCTGATTCAGCTATAAAATGCATTTTTGTACTTCACATGTTTCAAAAGTTTGACTTTAACAACCTTTATGTGCTGATGGCCTTGGCAAATCCTTCAGCTTAGGAAGAATGACATCATATGTCACATAGTGTTGTATCAAATGACTGTGTGATATCATTACAAATGTCATACAGTAAATGTAAACTTTGATTTCTGGTGAGTCATGCTAATTTCAGTAACTGTTGCCCAACTTATTCTTATTTCTAAGGTTGGGAAACAGGAGAGGAGAGCATGTTTGGTGTTGCCCATTACTATCCCAATAAACTGCTGACCTGCAGGCACACTACATACTTTACTTGGTCATATCACTTTCTAAGGCATCTAGAAGGTTACCTTTAGTTATATAAAGACTTCACTGGCAGATACTTTCTTATTAAGAATTAGCAGAAGTTTTAACACATTGTTAAACTCCATTCCTCATCAGGCATACCAGAAGCTGTGCTGTTCTGATGTATACTTTATCTCTTTGGGGTACTCTTTCCAGTTCTCAGGACATGAAAACTACAGTTTACTTTTGTCATTTGATTGAAATGATTCTACAAAATAGTGTAATCCTTGCTAGCACACGTTTTTAGACACTCTTTTTGCAAGGCCATATTCATGAGGAGTATCTACTAGCACTTTTACAATTTGACTGGTTTTCCTCATTTTTGTGCATATCTGAACATGCTCATAGTTATGCCAAGGCAGGGTAAGGGAAAAATCACACAAGCAAGTGTGATGACAATATTTTAAACTTTCTGCTGGGTCTTAGAAAATGAGATATTAGATCTTACCTGGTTTACTATTGCTTTAATGAGATCTGCAAGTTGTTTTTAAGGCTGGATTTGATATTAGGAGTGTGGCTATGACTGAGCTTGTTAAATCATTGAGTTAAGTAAAATAGTTGAGATGTGTCACATTTTCCGTGCATTTAGCTATAAGTGCAGACCATTATATTTGGTCTGTGTTACAACAGACTTCTGATGAAGCCACTGAACCTTTTGGAATTGCAATAATCCTCATTTGAAGCCTATCTGACTGACTTGTTCTGAATGATCTGATTAAGCAGATGAGATAGGTATTAATATAGTCAAAATGGGGAAGGCATTTGGATAGAAGATAATGAGGCCTCTGCAATTTTGAATTTCTTTCACACAGCACATACTTTCTTTTTGCTTAGATTGCTTCATGTCAAAGGGTGTCCAGATCATCCTTTGAGCAGATTGTTTTGAAGCAGTTTGGTAAGTTTTCATATTAGCTAAAAATGGAATTAACTGCAAAATTATTTTCAGAACAGTTTCTCAAACATCCATGTATTAAGACAGTGGGTACATCTAGTTGGAGTTATGATATAATTCAACACATCTTGATCTCATTATTTAATAAGTGCAATGATAATCTTCATTTGCATTAAACATTGCCAAATACATATGTTTAACGGGGAGCCTCCTGTTATGAGTTTAAACCCGTGTCATAAATACTAATATGTACACCCCCCTTTTTCCTTTCACTCTTTCCTTTCCTCTTATTGTTCTGCCTTTTCTTTAAATTCTTGTTAGGGTGGCCAACCTGACAATCTCCCAAAACTCTTTGTTGTCCCTTATTCTCTTTAACCCCTCTTTATGCACAGCATTATGCTCCCGATTGCAGAGATAGGAAACAGCACAAGTTGTGATTTATTGTTTTTTTTTTTATAATTCAAAGTTTATTAATTTTCATACACACACATATAAGAGCAGCGCCAAACACAACTGACAAAGTTATACATAAATGAGCTTCAAAAGCCGTGCTTTATTGTTAATGTCTGGTGCCCCGTGGTTTAAGAAGAAGTGTAGCACCTGTTTCTGGGGCACTGAGCACTGGAACCACTGCTGCTGAGTGCAGCTCTTCTGACTTATGTGACTCTGGTGCTAGGGACAGCGCTGGTCTCTGAATGTAACTGAGCAATTCATTTTTTTGGAGCGGGTTGCTCCATGCTGGTGTAGCTGCATGTAGTGGCTGAATGTACGCTCCTTGTTCAGAACAAGTGAAAGAATGATTACTTCGGAGCAAAGGTATGCTCCAAAGAAAAAGCCGAATGCCATGCTAGTGACAAGATCAAAGTCACTTGAATACTTGACTGCCAACTAGTGAGACACTAAAGGCAAGAGTAACTGTAAGTCCCGTAGTGTCTAGAATAAAGAGTACCCTGTACAGAAGCAGCCCCAGAGATGTTGTGATTGAGGGCTAAATATGAAATAGAATAATGATGCCTCTAGTGCCATAACCTATGGAAACTCGCCAATTATGTAATGTCATGGCCTATGGAAACTTCCCAATTCTGCAATGTCACGGCCTATGGAACCTCCCCAATTATGTGATGTCACAGCCTATGGAAACTCCTCAATTATGTGATGTAATCACAAGGAGCTATAAAAAGGGCTCACCACTAGGGGAATGTTAGATAGTTGAATCAGTCTAATACTGACAGTGAGTAGGGTAAGACCTACAGATTGGGGGGGGGGGGATTTCAAACAGGTTACTTGAGAAAAGTATTCATTGGACTATCTGGGCTGAAGCAAAGCTGCAGACTGCTGAAGGAAGCAGAGGTCTGAATTTTTTTGTGCAAGACTAGTTATTGTACTTTTTTTTAATTTCTGTAAATATTTGTATTTTTCTGAAAATAAATTGATGAATGCATTTGTGCGTTTTTTTGTGCACTTGATCCCTGCTTTGTTGTGCCAGTTATTATCCCACTTGTTCACAATGTGCATTTTAAAGTATGTTAAATATTCCCTGAAAACTGCCCAGGAATGAATTATTAATTTATGGAGCAGCAGTTTTGTTGTGCATTTTGAAAACAGGTTAGAAGGTGCTGACAGTGTACAAACACAAGTGTAAGTACAAGTACGACAGGTTACAAGTAAAATCAAATTTATGTTGCATCAGCAGCATTCTTTGCTTTTGGTTGGACTAATTCTTCTGAATTCCCTACCCTTCTATGTTTGCAAATCTCCCAGTGTTCTGAGGTTTTGTGATACCCACAGAATATATTTATTTATTAATTTGTATTGCTTTTATTCTTATTTTTTACTAGTACTAATGAGTTTGTATTTTCTTGAAGTACATTACATTAATACTTTGTGAATCATGCCTAATTCTAATACCTGCAAGGTTAATAGGAAGTGTAATAGTCAACACTACATATACAGCTATGAAGTTTGTCAAACCTGCAATATTTTTTTATCTGAAAAGGCACACTCTTATTTGTGCAATAAAATGGAGGCATGTGGGGCAAGCTTGGGATACAACAGTATAAAAACAATAAGACATTCTAGAAGGTTATTGTTCTTTCTTTTCAGTTTATTCACCCAGGCTATCCCTACTGATAAAGAATATCTTTGTGTCAGAAGGGCCCATCTTAAACTCAGTTTTATATCTGATAGGACTGACAATGTCAGAGCAAATTGCTAAAAGAGGCACCGTAAGCCTATAAATAGAACATGTGACATTCAGCTTCAGTTCAGTAATTTTAAGCTTTATACTAAACAATCTTTCTTGTAACATGGCACAAAAAAGAAAAATGAAATGAAGCACTCAGACAGGTGCAAACACACCATGTGGAACAGTAGAAACCATGGTCTAATACCATAGTAGATCATGGTTTGTATTGTAATACCTTGGCAATCCACTACAGATAAGAAGCAGTACACAAGTGAAAGCAATATACAAATAGCTTGCAGTGTATAATTGTTCCAACTTGTATTTACTAAGAATATTCCTGGCACAGGGTTTTTGACTTTTTCAAGATTGTTCTATGTTGTAACTACAACAGAAGTTCATGAGTTACTAAAGATTGTACATTTAAACTCCACATATACTGTTAATTATGCTTCAGCAATATTTCTGTAGAAGTGAACAGTTACATACTGTTACCATCCCTTCTGATCTGCTGCTTCCTAAGCAACTGTGGGTGCAATGCATTGTGGATGACTGAATAACATTATGTGGCCTAGCCTTTTTTTGGTGAATACACAGTGGTAAAGATGAGCATGCAGCTTCTATAACCGAAAGCAAAATAACAGACACTGAGATAAACAAAGCAACATTAAAGAGATAGGATACTTCTGTGGGTGAAAAGAAAATAAATTGAGAGAAACAAAAGAAATCAAAGAAACAGACTAACAATAGTAGTCAAACAAGTATTTGAAAGATGAAAGCAGTAAACATTATGTTGTTCTATGTCCTGCGTTGAGTTAGGTAGTTTAGAGGGAAAAAAAGAAAAATAATATTCCGAAAATAGTAGTTGTTCAATAAAGTGTTTTTCAGATTGGCTTAGTTCAGTACATTTGGAGAAAAGGTGCTTGTGCTACTAGGATTGTGTGACAGCCACCTATTGGTCTGCAAAGGAACTGGAGAAAGAAAACTAAAATGTACCATAGCACACTCCCATCATGCAGTGCAGCACATATCTTCTAATACACAGAGAGGAAAATCAAAGCACCTAGAATAGAAAGTGAATTGCAAGTTTTGAAAAGTTGTAAATATGTTTTGATGTTAGAGAGCTTAAAGCTTGTAATGAAAGTTATTTTAACGAAAGTGAAATAGTAGCCATGATATTTCCAATACGTGTGCTCCAATTGTTTTCAAGTATATGTATGTCATGTTTAATAGCTCAATTTATAGTATTCTGAAAGTAAATCAGTGTGATTGTACTCATTTATTCAAAGGCTATTAGTCATACACTCATTGCCATGTTACAAGCGGATTAAGCCACTCAAAAGGATGGGTCTACAGTGGAATTAATCCATGGTTGGTTGGTTGGACCCACTCGGCCTTTGGCCTCGTGGTCCAACCCCCCCAACCATGGATTAATACCACAGTAGACCCATGCTTTCTCGTGGCTTAATCTTTGCTTATTCCTACTCTGTGTCATTAGAAACAATTATAGTCATGAGAACTATACAGGTGTTAGGTAAGGCCACACTTAGATTCTGGGTCAGAATAACGTGGATCAATTCTAGTTATATACACTGTAAAATATGAAATGGTCCAGAGAAGAACTACAAAAATACATGTCAGGGTTACAAAACCTCACCTATGGGAACAGACTGGAAAAATTAAGACTAAGCAAGACGGTAACCAAAAGAAGAATGGGGGTTGTTACTACTGTATAAAATATTGGAAGATGATGAATTATTGGCTCAATTGGATATAACACAAACATAGATTCAAATAGTATAAGGGACATGGTATTATATTTCTTGCAAAATAATATTCAAAATGTCATAGGCAGTATTACTTTACACAGAGGATGATTAACCTATGGAATAAGATCAATCAGAGATTGTAAGCAGTAAAACTTTTGACACAAGTGAACATAAACATAGAAACATAGAAAGTGATGTCAGATGGGATCAAAGATCCATTTAGTCTGCCCTGAGCCATATCCCTTCCTCAGAATTGAATTGCTACTATACCCTCTGTGTCTATCCCATGCTGATTTGAATTCACTTACTATTTTGGAATCAATGTCCTCTGCAGGTAGGCTATTCCATGGGTCAACCACCTGTTCCATGAAGAAGGACTTATGCATGTAGTCCCTGAATCTCCCTCCTTGTAATTTCATATCATGGCCTCTTGTCCTCATGGAGCTGTTGACAAGAAACAGATCCTGGATTTGGACTCTGTTTATACTGTTTAGGTACTTGAATGTCTCAATCATATACCCCCAATTTCTGCATTGCTCCAGGGAGTACATCTTAAGCTACTGTAATCTGCTTTCATAAGACATCTTATGGAGATCTTGGATCATTTGTGTTGCCCTCATCTGTACATTCTCCAATCTAGCTATGTCCTTTCTGAGATAAGGCCTCCAGAACTGGATGCGGTACTCCAGGTGGGGCCTTTCCAGGTATCTGTAGAGTGGTAGGATCACCTCCCTCCTTCTGCTAGTGATGCCCCTTCCTATGCATCCTAGCCAGCCTTTGTGTTGCCTTCTCATTGACTGCCTACCTTCAAATCATCTGAAATGATAACCTTAGATCCTGTTCCTGCAGGGTGGATGCTAATACCCCCCCAGATAGTAGTCTGCCCCTTGATTGCTCCTGCCCAGATGCATAACTTTGCACTTTTGTGCATTGAATTTTAACTGCCACTTACTGGACCACTTTTCTAGCTTGAGTAGATCACTTCTCATTTTCTCCACCCCCTATGCAGTGTCCACTCTACCACAGATCTTTGTGTCATCTGCAAAGGTAGCAGGCAATATGGATGAGTATTATTGAGTGGTTCCAATATGAGCCACTCAATAATACCACATCTATGTAGAGCGAGAGGAGAAACAGAGCTATAGATTAGTAATAGTCAGTGTAGCATTGAGGGATATGCACTACACTCGCTAGAAAGAGGATATCAGGAAGAATTTGGCAAAGCTTTGCCAAGCTGGCTGTTTAGTGTAGCGGTGTGAACCACTGTTTCTGGAACCTGTGGTGCTGGGTTTGAATCCTGGTGCGGGTGGTTCTTTTGTTTAAAGAGTGAGATTTATTTTTACTAAGTCCACTCTCCCTGGATTTGAGAATCATTATTTTGGGAGGTGCAGAGGGCACAGCCCCTCACATAAAAACAGATGGTTTTGGTTGTTTTAGAGGAACATTGCTGTTTGCTGCGGTCTTTCTAATGGAAAATCGCTCTTTTGACCAGGTGTTTTTTTTGTCGCTCTAATGAGTGGTGCAATAAAGGACTCACCTTTATCACATAAAACCTCTGCAAACAGACAAACCTTCCTACTCAACTCCTTTGTGATGTCTCTGATGAAAACATTGAAGAGTAACAGTCCCAGGACAGACTCTTATGGCACACCGCTGGTCTCCTCTCTTTCCTCGGATGCTGTACCATTTACCATGACCGTTTGAGTTCTCTGATCAAGTCAGCTACTCAACCATGATACCACTTATTTGATATATTGGTTTACAACCTTTGAGCCAGAGGCTCATTTCCAGAGGTACCTCATCACATGTAAGACAGAAACTAATACAGACAGGGTATAACTACAGTTACATAAAGCATGTGGTACAGACATTTGTCATTGACATTATTTACAGTATTTACAGTAAGTACAGGAGGTAGATATTTTCAGACATTATTTACAATATTTGGATGATGATATTTACATCATAACAGCAGCGAGACATTAATAGCTTGAGAAAGCATAAAGCAGAGTAGTCAGTCCTAATCATGGGTTTGGTATTATTGATGGAGGTTGCAATCCATCATGGATTTTGTCAGAGAATTTGGATCAGAGAGGGTGAGAGAGTGAAATGTTAGTTGCAGTTACAGGAGTGGATATTGAAGAAGTGGTAGCGAAGAGTGGTTTTGAAGTGGGCGATCTTGGGTGCACTAGTGATGGTGTTTGGGAGTGCATTAAACCATGCGGGGGCCCTGTAGTTGAAAGATCTCTGGGCAAGGGAGGTTTTTACCCTGGGCACTACCAGTGGTGCTTTCTCTGAGTTGTGGGTGGAGATAGTGGCAGTGGCAGGATGAATAGAGGTGGAGACTCCAGGGGGAGAGAGTCCAAGCAGTATTTTCTTGGACAGTATGCAGGTCTGGTAGCAGAGCCTTTCATTGAAGTTGAGAAGATTGGCAGAGGTATAGAGGGAGCAGGTGTGAGTGAGCCTAGGTACACCAGTTAGGAGCCTGCAGGCCCTGTTTAGGGAGACCTGGATTTTCTGGAATGCGGAGTTATCTGCTGCCCCATATACAGGGAGCCCATAGTCCACTAGGGACAGCATTGATGAGGTGATGGCAAGCCTAAGGGCGTGGGGGGGAGGCAGTCCTGTGTAGGTAAAGGAGTTCAATCAGGGTGTTTGTTGTGGCAGCAAGGGTGTTTATGTGGTCATGGAAGGTAAGGACCAAGTTGAGGGTAAGTCCAAGATATTTGTAGTTGGATACCTGTTCATGGGGTGCTGTGTGCCTGGGAGGATGCAGAGAGGTGCACTTTTGCTTTGTTTTGGTGGTGAGAGAAGATCATTGATTTAGTCTTTTTTAAGTTTATGACCAGTCTACAGTCCTTAAATCATGTTTTGGCCTGGGAGAAGGAATGTTGGAGGGCGTTCTGTAGGGGCGTGGGTTTATGATGTGAAGCAAAGAGCACTGCATCATCTGCATATAGTAAGATTTTTGTGGAGCAGGCCTTTGGTAAGGAGTTTAGGTAGAGGGAGAAAAGAAGTGGTCCCAGGATAGAGCCCTGGAAAATTGCTCTTTTGACCAGATGTTTTTTGTTGCTGTAATGTCCCTACACCTGTATGCACAATCTTATTTATCAGCCTTCGGCGTAGGACTGAGTCAAAGGCTTTGCTAAAGCAAAGATAGATAATGTCCACGGCTCTCCCCTGTCCGCCTCTCTAGTAACTGAGTCAAAGAACTCAATCAGGTTTTTCTGGCAAAACCTCCCACTGTGAAGCCATGCAGCTTGGCATCCTGCTGACCTGTTTCCTCCAGAAATGCTATTATTCTTTCTTTGAGCAGCAGTTCCATTTTCTTTTCCACCACTGAGGTGAGATTGACTAGGCGGTAGTTTCCTGCATCCTCTTTGCTGCCATCCTTATGTAAGGGGATCACTATTGCCCTTTTCCAGTCATGTGGAACTCTTTCTTCTCTTAGGGATCTGCTACATAGATCTGTCAGAGGTGCAGCCAATTTGTCACCAAGCTCCTTCAGAATACAAGGGTGGATGCCGTCTGGCTTCATGGCATTATCCACCTGTAGATTTTTCGAATCTCTCTTTACCTTCTCTTCCATGAATGGGCTTGTGTTTATCCCCCTTTCCTGATTTTTATCCCAATTAGGGGTGGGTCCATTTCCAGGTTCTTCCATTGTAAATACAGAGCAAAAGTACTCATTTAAGACTTCAGCCTTTTTCTGCCTTCCTCCACCCTCCTCCCATTCATGCTTACAAGCTCGACAATACCTCCCTTATTTTTCTTTTTCCTTATCTACCTAAAGAAGGTCATTTGCCCCCAACCCCTGCACTATTTCCTCCTCAGTTTGCACCTTTGCTGTTCTGATCACCCTACTTGCCTCCTTTAAGCTAACCTTGCATGTATCCCTATCTTTTGTCGCTAGTTGAGCCCTGTATTTTCTGAATGCTAGTGTCTTTCTCTTACTGCTGCTTCTACTTCTTTTGTGAATCATAGTGGGTTTCTTTTTTCCTTGCCTTACTGACCAGCCTAGAACATTTCTCAGTTACATCTGCTAGTGCCTCTTTTTTTGCTTTCCCAATATTCCTCCACCCCACTTGCCTTTTTCTCAAGGATATCCATAAAGCATATTCTAATTTGTGTGAAGTCTGTTCTTCTGAAGTCTAAGACCCTTGTCTTAGAGTGGCTCAATTCCTTGACCACGTGGACCTTGAACCAGACAAATTTGTGGTCAATAGACCCCAAGTGGCACCCCACTTCCACCTACCTTACCTTGCTGCTATTTAGGATTGTGAGCTGATTTAGTACAGTCCCTCTCAGGGTGTCTAGGAAATTTCTGTTTTTAACTGTTGATGCAGTGCGGGAAATGCAGTCTACGTCTGGGAGATTAAAATCTCCCATCAACATAACATACCCTATGTCGATTATCTTTAGTATGTTTTCCATCAGGGCTTTGTCTCTTTCTGCCTCTAGCAAGGGAGGTCTATACATCACTCCCAGCCTGAAGACTGAGCAATTTCCTGATTTAAGTGTGACCCAGCACACCACTTGTTCATCTTGTATTTTTTTGACCTCCATAGCTTTCATGTTCTCTCTTATATACAATGCAACCACCCCAAGTCTTTTTCTGTCTTTTCTGAGTAAGTTGTAACCTGGGATGGCAATATACAATACATGGTTCTCAATGAGCCATGTTTCAGTTATCGCAACCAGTCCAGTCTAGCTTCTGTTATTGCGCCATGAGTTCCAGAGTTTTTGTTAGTCAGACTGCAGGCATTAGTCCCCTTTTCCTTCCATAAGCTGGCATCTTTATTACTCTTTTCATTGAGCTTTGTTTCTCCCATGCTCCCATTTGACCTTATTGTGCTCAAGCTGTTTATGCCTTTTCAAATGTTGGGAGGTGTCCTTGCTCAGGTCTGCAGCAGTGGTGACCAGGGTCCCATTCCCTTAGTCACATTTTGCCACCACATCTCCATCCATTAGTTTAAACAACTGGTGAATATGTCAACTATATCTCATAGTGCCCTTAACCCCTCCTTGGTGAGGTGAAGGCCATCACTGTGGCCCCTGACACATTTAAAGTGGAATTGTTTAGGTTTGTTCAGGAGGGTAATCCATTTGCACAATACCAATGAAGTAGTGTGCCAGGGTGGGGGAGCTAGATGGGCATAAGCCTTTTCACTTCTACAACCGCAGTATTCATTTAACCCCCATGCAAACCATTTCAAAGGATGGGACAATGCCTGGAGGATGGCACTGTTATGTGACACCCTTCCAGCCAGGGAATAAAAGGTACAGGGTTGCCTACATTGCCACATAGAAGACAACTGTTCTCCTGGCATAGGGCCCTGTACTGCTGCACCTGTGTGTGGCAGAGGACCGTGTGCATTGGCTAAGAGATGGACTCTTTGTCCTATGCATCTGTGTCTGTGGTTACATGGAAGTGTTTCCGCAGCCCAGCAGACAACCCCATGAATTCTTGACATCTGTGACTGCACTTATGTAGACAAACAGAGTCTTCCCTTAGTGCAGGGCCCAGAGGAGCCTTCCTGTGTTCAGACAGGGCCCGGAGGACTCCACTATCTAAAACAGAAAGGAAATCATTTGCAAAAAGCTGCATTAATATAGAAATTTGAGTTCACATTAATGCCACAAAAGTAGGAAAATGTGGCATTAGGGTTTCCAGTCCTAACTCCCCCTACTCACACCCCAAGCAGCAAAAATAAAAAAATTAAAAATTATGGATTTGGGTCTCCAGAGTCTTGGCGAATCAGTGGAGGAGTCTTCCTTTGGGCTGTGGTCCCTAATGGTCACCCCCTTATCTCAGAAAACAAAATTAGACATGATCTCCTTTCCTCACACAGTGCTCAAAAGGCCTTGCATGAGGAAACCTACAACAGATTCTGTTGGCAACATGTGGCGGAGACATACTCCTCTTACTATAAAGATTGTATTACTACGAAGCACTGGCTTGGAGCTGTGCCTTGTGCTTTGGACAGGATTGTATGGACTGGTAGAGGAGGAGTTAGGGTTGACAAGCCAAGCGAAGACCCTACCACTATTTCATCAAGACTCCAGAGATCCAAACCCTATTTTTTCCATTTTACTGCTTGGGGGTGGTGGTGAATTAAAGCTACATTTCCCAACTTTCGTGGCATTAACTTGACCTATTTGGTACATTAACACAGTTTTTGTAATGAATATATATCAGAGGGGCACAGCCTGCCCCTAAAGATATGGTTGAGTAGCATGTTTAATGTTAAACCTCACATTTTGCACTTTAATACCTTTGCAACCGATCAATGGATTAGCACAAAATTAAGCATGCACTATCCTGTGGGGTAGGTCTTTTGATGTGGCAAGTTTCATTCTGGTTCAATGTGCTGATTCTGAGATTCCAGATAGTGCAAAAACCTTAAAAGTTGCCATTGTTTGCATGTTTTTTCCTCATTGCCTTGTGCCAGACAGTGTAGAATTTTGGTGAGAATTTTGTATTGTAGAAACAGCTTGGGTAACAGAGCTGCCATGCATTTTGTTGGAAAAATATTACTCTTTTCAAAGTTATTCAATATTTAAGTTCCCATTATTTTCAATGGAAGATCACTCTCAGGATAGAGGGAATAAGTTCAACAAAGGATTTGGGCTCACAAAAAGGATTCTTTTTCGTGAGGGGCCAATCCTTTTTTGCCAGAAAAAAATCCTCTTTTTTGTGATCTGCCATCTTGTTTTCTCTTTCTTCCCACAGCAAACCATCATAACACTGTCCAGGGATGTCTTCTACAGACATTCAAACATGTATTTTGCTCATCGGGCGCTCATGAGCTTTGCAGTGTGTTTTTTATAGCTGCCATGGCATCTGAATGTTTTTTACAACTATTAAAATTTTTTTCGTGACTCACTAAGTTCGTTTTTTGCAATTCCTTTTTCATCATCATGAAAAATGAAATCAGTTGGTGAAAAAGGATTTAAAGAAAAACTCTATATCACTGGTGTCTAGTGGCACCCCACCCTCCAGTTGCTATCACCATAATTTGTACTTCATTCCCTGGTGTCTAGTGTCACCCCCCTCCAATTGCCATCCCCATTATTGTAATGTTATTCCCTGGTGTCTAGTGGCACCCCCACTCACCGATCATCATCACAGCTACCATTGTGTTACTCCCTGGTATCCAGTAGCACCTCCACCCACCAATCACTGTCCCCATTGATGTCTTCTTATTCCCTGTGGGCTAGTGGCACCCCCACCCTCACATTAAAGAAAATAACCTGAAATAAAGAAAGTGGTCCCTCAGTGGTTTTATATTTTTTAAACCTGTAAAAAAAATTGTCTTCTGCCAATCAGCCACCCCACCCCCACCTCCCACTCAGCACCCACAACCCCACACCCCCAGTACATGCCTACACACCCTCAATCACATGAATAGGTCACAGGTTCAAGACCCACTCTGATCAAAGACACATTGTGCTGCTGGAATCGGCACTACAATATGAGAAACTATGGTAAATGTAGTTTAATGTATTTCAGTGGGGGTTCAACTTTATGCATAACTTGGGCATTTTTTTGAGAGTTTGACCCTCAGTTTTCAACACTGCCTTTTAGAGACTCCACCTCATAAATAATAGGAATGTCACAATGCAACTACTGCACAAAAGGTGATTTCACAGACACTTGGTGAATTTACCTTCTGAGCAGGATTTGGACAATTTTATGCCCTTGTTCATGAGGTGGGGTTATAAGAAGGCTATGTTGAAAATTGGGGGTCAAAACATAAAAAAATGCCAAAATTATTATAATCCATTGTGATTTCAATATGCAAGCTTGCAACTTTGGAAATGTTAAATATTTTTACCCCAGATTTTCAACATAGCCTTCTTATTGCCCCACCTCATGTATGTCACAGCTGTCATTTTTCAAATCCTGACCAAAATGTGTTTTTGCATCTCTGGCACAGAATGGCATTGCAGTTGTGCAGTTCCAAGGGTGCCATCTGAGTGCTGGGTGCCTGAGTCTGCGTGCTGAGGTAAAATCTGTCACTGACCCACTCATGGATGCCATGTCCACTGAGTTCACAGTGCCCTCCCCTAAGTGCAACCCATGATAGGGAGTCAGGAAATAACCTTCTCTCATACTTTTAGAGTGCTCACTGATTTCACAACTGAACACTCACCACAAGGGCCCAGGGCTTCTTCTCTGGGTGTTGGTAAAATGCAGTATCAAGTCTGTAGCCAGGTGAGAATCCTATTTGGTAGCAGTGCTGGGGAAAAACACAGGCATTATGAGACCATCAGGCCTACCTCCAGGGGTGTGGGGATCCAATGGACCACCAAGGGTGACACTGTGTTTTAATGGGATGGGGATCAGGAACGGGAAGAACCACTAGACTACCATGGGATTTTTTTATAAGTGAATGAGGATTGAGTATTGGGAAGGAACCACTAGACTACCAGGGAAACTTTTTATTATACCAGGAGGAAGACCACACATTGGGAGAGGGGGAAGGGACCTCTAAACTACCAGTAAATATATATTTATTTTTATGGGGAGGGCAATCAGACATCAGGGAGGGACCACTAGAATACCAGGAGAATGTGTCATTATACAGTGAGGGCAATTACACACCAAGGAGGGGGAAGAGATTACTAGACTACAAGGAAATATATTTTTTTTCCACAGGGATGGTGATTGGACATCAGAGTGGGGGGGAGGTACCACTAGACTACCAGAGAAATATAATGTATAAGGGGATGGCCATCCGACACGAAAGGAGGGGTAGGGACCACTAGACTACCAGGGAAATATATGTGTTATATGAGCATGGTGATTGGACAGCTGGAGATGGGGAGGTACCACTTGACTTCCAGGAGTATATTATACCTTTGACTGCTATGGTATTAGCACAAAATAGGATGATCCTATTTTGTGGAAAGGATCCTTTATTGTGCTTTCCCATTGGGTACATGATGGATTAGCTCAATTAGAATCCTGTTATGCAAAGAAGGATTCTTTATCATGCTTTCACATTAATTACAATGGGATAAACATGATTTAGAATCCTGTTTTGCAAAAGGATCCTTTATCATGCTGTACCATTGACTATAATGGTACTACCTGTTTTCTTTGTCACTTCACAGTTTGTTAATGGTTTCTAGTTTTAGTTTGAAATTTTCATGGTAGTAAGGCTTGCCCCACACATGAGCCTTTTGGTCATTTGGTGAAAAAATATAACATTGCTCTGGAGTTGTGTGGATTTAAATTTTGGTTCTTTTCTCACAGGATAACATTGTAATGTGAGGTGTATACAGTCATTTATTTGTCACTCTGCTGTGAAGAAACCTTTTCTAATTTTGCTCTGAAATGTTCAGGGTAAAAAGGGCTTGCTCCACCCATTTGTCTTTTGCTGCTTTCATGAAAACATTTCCCATTCCTTTGGATTTCTGGTGAATACAGGGCATAGAGGGTCTGTGGACCTATAGGGAAATAAGCATACTATTACAATCTGTCAAAAATTCTGGATGCATGAGAGTGCAGGGCCCAGAGGGCACTGTGATCAAACAAGCAAATAAGACTAACATTATACCATCTCAAAAAGTATAGAAATTAGTTGCAAAACCTCTGTTAATGCATCAGTTAGGGTCAAAGTGATAAAAGCAGGGAAATGTGGCATTAGGGTTTCCAGCCCTAACACCCCACCCCCATCTTGTACACACCAACAGGCATTAGGGGTGTTCCTTGGGGTCATCAGCCCTAATGCTCACTCCATTCTCCTATACTGTACCCATCTCAGCTCATTTACCTATGGAATGGGGTGAGCATTAAGGGTTGATGACCCAAAGGCACTCTTTCTGATGCCTGTTGTGTGAAGGGTAGGTTGGATGTTAGGTTGGAAACCCTAATGCAATATTTCCCTAGTTTTGTCACTTTAACTCTAACAGACACATTACAGGACTTTTGTGCAACTAATTATAGGGGCACAGTCATTATAGTTAGGAATGAGTAGCCCGTTTAATGTTAAACTTTGTTAAATTTGTTAATAAAGTTAAAATTGTGCACTTTAATAACTTTGCAATTCATAAATGGATTTGCACAAAATTTGGTATGCTCTGTCCTATGGTGTAGATCTCTTGACGTAGCATGTTTTGTTCCAGTTGAATGTGCAGATTCTGAAATCTGGTTAGTACAAAACATTCAAAGTCACCACTTTTGCATTTTTTCTTGATCACCTTGTGCCCAGACAGTGTGGACTTTGGTGTGATTTTTTATGGTAGAAAGAACTTGGGTAACAGAACTGCCAGCATTCATTTGGTGAAAACATATTAACCAGTTGCAACATTATTCAGTTTTTAAATTTCCATTATTTTCTATGGGAAGGTCACTTTTCAGGATATAGGTAAAAAGTTCAATAAAGGATTTGATCAGTCAAAAAATGATTCTTCCTCATGAGATCCATTTCTTTTTTGTGAGTAAAAAAATCCTTTTTCATGAGCCTACATCTTGTTTTTCCCCCACTAACTAAAAAATTTGGAAAATACATAAAAATATTGTCATTTTAAGAAACAAACACCAGAATCTAGCTAAATAGGTCCCATTAGCCAGATTCTGATGTTTTTTTTTTAATATTGTGCCCACAAGTATGTTTTGTGGGCACTCAAAATCCTGGATCACCAGCTTAGCGAGAGGAGCACTTCCCCCATCTTCTCTGTATGAAAATACCGAGAACTTCTTGATTTCAGCAGCCGCAGCTGAAGTCCTGCTTCTCGCTGCAGTGTTAGCTGTAAGCTGCCCTTTTCCCTGGTGCCTGAAGGCACCTCCCATCCACCAGTCACTGTCCATATAGAACAAAACTGTGTTCCTTTGTGGCTAGTGGCACTCCTCACCCACCAATCACTGTCCCCATTTTAGTTCTGTATTCCCTGCTGTCTAGTGGCACCCCCCCTCACACTGTATGCAAAACCTAAAATGAAGAAATCATTCCCTCAATGTCTTTTTTTAAATCTGTAAAAAAAGGTCCCTCACTGATCAGTCCCCCAACCCCACCTCCCACTCAGCACCCACCACCCCACACCCCAATACACACCCTTACTCACCTGAACAGGTCCCAGGTTTGAGATCTGCTCTTCGACCGAAGACATATCTTGCTGCTGGAACCAGTGACTGCAATATGCGAAACTAAGGAGAATGTGGGTCAATGTATTTCAATGGGGGTTTGAACTTTTATGCATAACTTATCCATATTTTTTTAAAACCTAAAAAAATCACAGTACACATTCCCACAGCTGCTATCTTATCTCTTCCTTGGTCTCTCCCAGTCGAAGTCACAGTTTTCAGTTCTCTTATTCACCCAGTGACCACGTCTCTTTAATATCATTTATAGAGTCTTGAACATCAGTTAAGTTTGTAGCACTTTCTATAATATCAGGAAATAAAGAGTCACTGACTCCCTGCACACAGAATCTCAAGTTCAGCTTTGGGGTCCTGCAGCTGTAACTCCAGTTCTGGCTCCCAGCTGTCAGCTATCCAGGCTCTCAGCCCACTCTAACAGCCCTTGGAAGTAACAGAGACCTACAGTAGACTGGGATTAAGAAGAGAAAGCTCCAAGTGGCTGTATAATATTTATAACATACATAACTACAATAAAGTCCCTTAGTGGAAAAGGAGTACCAGATATTAAAGATAGTCAAGCAGTAAAATGTTAAAACTAAAAGTTACTCCATATTGTGTAGTCTACCTTCCAGTACTGATCACTGAACTTTCATTCTGCAGCTCAGAGCAAACCATTGGACTCAGCAGAGACCTGAAACAAGGTAAGACAGAAATGAACTTCAAATGTGGCCATAAAATAATTTTAAAATCTCAAATAGGAGGTTAGGAAAATTCTGCTTAGGGGAGAAGGCATACCAAAATCAAAGTACAGTAGAGCAGACATATCTTAGACCAGTCAGTTTTATAGGCCAGCTTCAGTCTGCCATCTTCCTGCTACTCCCCGGTTGGAAACATACTTAAGTTCCATACTACATTTATTCATTGCACATAACATAAAAATTGTTACAAACTTACATGCAGGCAGCAATGTTGAAAAACAGATGCCAGCATTTTTCAGACTGCCCATTATTGGTCTATCGTGAAGTGAGACAAGTGTGTTCTTTTGTCATCTGCCTTATTGGTATTGGTTTGGAAAACCTTGTTTAAATGAAATTCAGGAAAATAAAGATATTTCTGTTGTGGAGATTTAAGAAGTGGAAGTAAAGTTAAAAGTTTACACAGACAATGTACTGCTAATTCTAACTAATCCCAAACACAGGCTAAATATGGTTAAACAAGTAATACAAATATTTTCATTAGTATCTGGCTGTAAAATAAACAAAGAAAAATCTGAGTTAATACAATTTAATCACCAATCCCCAAGTGATATATTAAGTATATTTACAGCTGCCCACAAACCAAATGAAATGGACTACTTAGGAATCAAAATTACAGATAATTTGAAATACATGCATAAAGTCAACTATATACCTGTATTAGAAAACTTAAAAACCCACGGATCAACATCCCAATTTATAATATCTATTCCCTGATGCCTAGTGGCACCCCCCCAACCACCAATTGCTGCCCCTGACTCCCCATAAATAATTTGCATTTATTCTCTGGTGTCTAGTAGCAACCCCACCCACTGATCGGCGTCACCATTTTAATTGTGTATTCCCTGGTGTCTATTAGCACCCCCACCCTCTCATTGTATGCAAAACCTGAAATAAAGAAAACAATTCTCAATGTCTTTTTTTCAAATTTGGGGAAAAATGGTCCTCGTATATCAAACCTCCACACCCACCTCCCACTAGGCACCCACCACCCACACCCCAGTACACCCTCACACACCCTCATTTACTTGAACAGGTCCCAGGTTCGAGATCCAGTCTTCAATCAAAAAACATGTCTTGCTACTGGAACCAATGACTGAAATATGAGAAACTAAGATAAATGCAGTTCAATGTATTTTAATTGGGTTTTCAACTTTTATGCATGAATTAGCCATTTTTTGAGATTTTGACCCCACATTTTCAACATGGCCTTTTGTGGACCCAGTCTCATGAACAATTGTACTGGTGTTATACAACTCGCACCTGAAAGGTGATTTTGTGGTCACTTGATGAAGTTACCTTTCATGTGGGATTTGGATTTTTTCTGTCCTTGTTTATGAGGTGGGGTCATCAGAAGGCTATGTTGAAAATTTGGGGTCAAAATATGAACAAATGCCAAAGTTATGACCAATCATTCGAATCTCTCTATGCACGCTTGTAACTTTGGCAATTTTAAATATTTTGACCCCAGATTTTCATCATAGCTTTCTTATTATTCCACTTCATGTATGTCACAGCTGTTATTTTTCAAATGCTGGCAGAAATGTGTTTTCACATGAGCAGCATGGAATGGCATTGCCATTGCACATATTAAGTTTTGGCAGGGATTCGAGAATTTTCTGCACGGGGTACATGCGGTGGCTTAATAAGATAACTATGCTGACTGTTTGGTGCCCTTCCACAGCTATATACATATGCACATCTATGAAGGAATGAGAGTGCAGGGTTCAAAGGATCCTGCACCTCCTCAGTAAAATAAGCATACTATTATTCTAGCTCAAAAGTAAGGAATAAGTTGCAAAAACTTTGTTAATGCTCCAGTTAGGGTCAAAGTGACAAAAGCTGGAAATGAGGTGTTAGGGTTTTAAACCTAACACCCCACCTCCCAAACCAGGTAGGAGAGTGGGGTGTGCTTTGGGCTTTCCTAGCCTAACGCCACCCCATTCTCATAAAGTCTAGACATCTGACCTTATTTACACATGGAATGGGGTTAGCATTATGCTTGAGAACCCCATGGCACATCCCACACCTGTTCTCCTGCCTGATTTGGGAGAATAGGTGTTAGGTTTGGAAACCCTAATGCCTCATTTCCAAATGTTTGTCACATTGACCGTAACTGGAGCATTAACAATGTTTTTTGAAATTATCATATACATATATATATATATATATATATATATATATTTATATACAGTATATGTGTGTGTGTGTGTGTGTGAGAGAGAGAGAGAAATGGTCAGACTGAAGATATCTTGTTTATATATTAATGAAATGTCCTGACTGAAGATATCTTTATCTTCAAGGGAGACCAATGGTATGATAGCTCATGAGTGGCAAAGCCACAGGTGAGATATCTTGATGTCATCGGCCTTGAGTGAAGACAAATATTAAAGCTGTGCAGAATATAACATTCTGCCCCAGAATGTCCATGGAATTACCATTCTGATTCCATGGAATATCATGGAATTTGCATGAAAATGTTGTGAAATTTTGCCAAATTTTAAATTTCTGTTATTTATCTCTACTTTTAAAATGTTTGCATCCAATGGACACCAAATTTCAGATACCTATTTAAGCTGTTACTAACTGTATGTGTATCACATTTCTGGGTTGTAGGTTGAAAGGGGGCAGAGTTATGGGTGGCCAAACATTTAATCCAAAATTAATTTTCAGTTATTTCAATCTAATTTTAAATTTTCTCATCCAAATTTCTCCAATGTTTCAGGATATAGAGAAACTTACAAACTGAGTATGTTCAACACATTTTAAGTCTCAAGTTTCAACAGGGGCTGTGTTACAGGTAGCCAGATTTTGCCAAAATTTAGATTTCTGTTATTTTAGTATAATTTTGATACTATTCATTGAAATGTTATAAAATAAGACAGGTGTACAGGTTATCTCTACATTTATGCATGTACATAGTTCCACATTACTAGCATTAAATGGGACTGAGCTATTGCCTGCAAACATGTTGCCAACATTTAAATTTCAGCTATTTCCATCTTATTTTAAGACAACATAGCCAAATTTAACTAGATTTGAAACATTTAAACAACTATTCCAAATCATCATTTCTGACATATATAGTAGATTCAAGAGGGACTGAATTAAAAGTTGTCAAATGTTCACATAATTTTAAAATTAAATTGTACGAGAATGTAAACTGCTCATTTATAAACCCCTGATACTTAAAAACTAGAGAACAGAATTCCAATAAATTTTGCAGGTTCTTATAGCTTACAAAGTGACCATGTGTCAATGTTATTAATTTCTTGCTGCCCAAAACTGCAAAATAGCATCTGTACTAAAAGTCAAATTCGATGAATCTTTGAAAATTGTGGAATTTCATGAATATTTCATAAAATTGGAATTTGCTTATTTCTCTCAACCTTATCGGGGACTCAAATTAAAGGGCATGCAAGGTTGGTAATGCAGGGGGCACCAGGTTCAAGAGTTAGATTTATAGTTTCACCAAGAAATGAACAGATGAGCTGTGTAGCACACCAGTGGTAGACCTCTGAGTTGGAGCAAGGAAGCACAGAGTGTCAATTATTCCAAGCTGGATGCCGATATGTAAGGATCATACTCAGTAAATTGATGATCCAGGGAGCATGATGTACATCAAGTCTGGGACATAGAGACACTCAAAAAGGTATAGTGGGGAAGACAATGTCTGGGGCACCAGGAAGGAAGAATTCTGGCTTTTCCAAATGGATAGGTTGATAGGAAAATGAGTAGGTGACTCTCATTTTAAGGGATTCTGTCACTGTAAAGAACAAAGAGGACATCAGTGGGGATCAGTAGTTTTACTGAGTCAATCTGGCTGCACTAAGAGAGAAATAGTCACCCAGAGATGAACAGCAAGACTGCAAAATGCTCATCCCAGATTATAAAATGAAGTAGTGATACATGCATTATGAATGTTAAATTCGACAAAAAGAATTTTGGATGATTCTTATATATTCTACCATAAATATTTCAGAAAATGTTACCAGTCTTTTTTTTTTGTTTTTGTTTTCACTGTAAATGTATAACTGCTAAACCAATTTATCCAGTTGTGTTAGCCATCAGTTAGCAATGACAAAAAAAAACAGTGCAATTCAAAATATACTGCCCCTTGGTAAATACCAACACTTGTGTTTACCTAATCAGGGCCCAATGAACATGATCCTGGCATTACTGTTTTCAAATAATGACCAGAAATAAGTTTTGGGCATTTTGCCCATTGGTAGTGCAGCAAATTGTGGCAATTTCTGTGAAACAGTGCAGCAATTTCCATGCAGCTAACGGCACTGTTTTGCAAAAATTGCCACAGCACTACTTCAACGGAAAAAAAAACAAAAAACACTGACACCAGTCAAAAGCACCAAAACCTGTATTGGCCACTTTCTGGCCAAATTAACCAAAGAATTGTATTCCTCTGTCCCCATTTTGGTAAACACTTATTGGTGTTTACCTAATAAAAATAGTTTTTCCTCCTTTTAATGCCTCCAAGGGGGCCAAGGCATGTTTTATTGACAAAAATAAGTTTCTGTTGACATTGTGGTGCCCATCCTGCCTTAAACATGTTTTCGCTACTGTGGTGCAGAATGTATCTTCTGTTGTGCAAAATCACCTTTGGGTCTGAGTAACAAAATTATAGTGTCTCTGTCCATGAGGTGAGGTCCCCAAAAGACTTTTGAAAACTGTGCACAAATTCCTCAAAATGCACAAGTTATGTGCATCTGTTGAATTAATACTACACACATGCATAACTGTGGTACTTTTCCATAATTTTGCCACCAAATTTTAAACATAGCCATTTTTTTCCTATCACCTTATGAACAGTATAGATCTTGTTTCACACATCCTGTCTGAAATGTGTTTTTTGCACCAGTGGTGCAGAATGGCATTGCAGTTGTGTACATTTACATTTTGCCTTGCATTTCACAATTTATTTGTACCATGGTACATGCAGTGGGGTAATAAGATGGCTATGCTGACAATTTGGTCACTGTTGTTTGGCACATGGAAGTGCAGGGCACAGAGGGCCCTGCGCTTCCACACCTACATACATATATGCATCTACAGAGGGATTGGCACTCCCACAGTAAAGTAAGAATACTATTACACTATCTCAAAAAGAAAGGAATTTCATTGACTAAACAGTCAGTTTATGCACCATTAGGGTTGATAGTACAGCAACAAAACTCTGGAAATTTGGTGTTAGGGTTACCAAAACTATCATCCCACTCCAACCCTCCACACACCAACAGGCATCGGAGTGAGTCTTGGGGTCATCGTGCCTAACCCTCACCCCATTCTCTTATACTGTACCATCTCAGCTTGTTTACACATGGAACAGGGTGAGAGTAAGGCCTGATGACCCCAAGGCACAACCCAATGCATGTTAATGTGTGGAGGGTAGGGCTGGGTGGAAGGGTTTGTAACTCTAACACCAAATTTCCAGAGTTTTGTTCCTGTACTATCAACCCTAACTGATGTCTTAACAGAGTTTTTTGCAAATATATATATGTACTTTAGAGGCAAAAAACTCCATTTAATGTATCAGTTATAGTTGTTTCTGTGACAAAGTGAGGAAATTTGGTGGGGTTAGAAAGCCCTCCTTGAAACCCCCAGCCCACCCTCATTAACCCCATCAGGATGTGGCTGGGGTCATCAGCCCCAATCCTCACCCCATTACATGTGTAAAAAAGAGGTATAGGAGAATGGGGTGAGAGTTAGACTGATGACCCCAACATGCACCCTGATGCCATTTGGGGGGTGGGCTGGGGAGGTCCAAGGGGGCTTTCAACCCTAACACTGAGTTTCTTTGTTTTTTTCACTGTGGAACAACACTAACTGATGCATTAAACAGAGTTTTTTGCCCTAATTTCCCTTCTTTTTGAGAATAAGGATGATAAATAGTGAATGGAATGCGGTGGCAAGAGCGTGGGGCCCAAAAGAAAATGCAAGTGGCAATGGTTATGCACATGATAAAGCAAACATAAATGGTAAAGCAAACATTAATAGAAGTGCAAGCATAAAGTGACGCCAAAGCAAACAGTGGCACAAAAACGTACACGCAAGCAAGTACAAAAACACAACTGGTAACGCGCACAGTGATGGCACCGGTATTGTAAATGCAAATATTAAGTGTTACAGCAACAAGAATACCAAAGGTAAGAGAAACGAAAACACGAAAGGAAGCATGCACGTAAACATGAACCATAATGCACACAGGCATGGTACTGAAATTGTGAACACAAATGGTAAAGTTAACATGAACAATAATGCCAAAGGAAACAAGAATGTAAATGCATATGTAAATGCAAACCGTAACTCTCATGGTCACATTATCGCAATTTTAAATGCAAATGGTAATGGTAACAGCAACAATAATGCCAAAGGAAACAGAAATGCAAAAGAAAATGCAATCACGTATGGAAACACAAACCATAATGTGCACGAGCACAGTAACACAATAGGAAACAAAAATGATAACAGTAACAGCAACAAAAATGCAAACCGAAAGAGAAAAGCAAATGCAAATGAAAGGGGTGCCGGAAATGCAAACCAAAATGCAAACAGAAACACTAGTGGAAATGCAAATGGTAACAGTAATACAACTGCAAGCACAAATGAGAATGCAGAGGTTAACGTACATGGAGGCGTGCACGGGAACGGTAACGCAAATGGGTACCGAAACGCAAGTGGAAACACTAACTGTTACAGTAACGGAATCACACACCCAGTTTTTTTCCAACAGCTGCATAGAGAAACACAGTGGGCTGGATATTCAAACTGCGCTATTTTGTGGTGCAAGCCCTTGCGCTGCACAAAATAGTTGCGCTGGGGTGTGGCCGGGGCGATATTCAAAGAAGTTGCACTATTGAGCAACTCCTTTGAATATCACCCCCCAGCCACAGCCACTGTGCATGGCGCAGTGGAACTTGCGCCACCGCAAGTGGTCAGGGTGGAGCATTCAAGTGGCGGTGGCGCAAGTACCATTGAGCCATGCACAGATTTCCGATATTCAAAAGGTGACATGCAAATGGAGCCATAATTCATGCAAGACACAGGGGGAGCCATTTGCATCTATTTATGGCCCCATTTGCATGCCATTAGCATGCAGGTGCGCCGATCCCCGAGGACTTGCGCCTGGCACCCTGCCAGGCAGCAGCCATCTGGGACCGACGCCCCATGCAGCCCGATCGCAGGCAAAAGTGTAAAATCCCCGACTGACCCAATTGTGGGCAAAAGCATAAAACCCTCCCCTGACTGGCCCGGATTGCAGGAAAAGCTTAAACAACCCCCCAGCCCGATCAGCAGCAAAGTGTCCCCCAGAACATATCCTTGGTGATCCAGTGGACCGCTAAGCGATCGTGGGCTGCACAAGTTTAACCCCCAGGAAATATCCCTGGTGGTCCAGTGGACCGCTAAGCCCGATCATGGGCTGCACAAGTTAAACCCCAGGAAATATCCTGGTGGTAGTGGACCGCTAAGCCCGATTGTGGGCTGCATAATGGCGACACCCCCAAGACCATATCCCTGGTGATCTAGTGTCCCCCACCCACCCACCACGAAGCCCCACCACCCCTCTTCCCCAGCAGCCAGCAGCATCCACCTGCCTGCCGCTGCCGCCTGCCGATGATTGCCGGTGGGGTTGCATTATTGGTGTACAGTTGTATCGGCATGCAGCCCATACCGTATAAGGCAGTCCAGATATATGAATGAATGAATTCATTCACAAATTCATTCATTCACAAATCTGGACTGCCTTGTACGGTATGGGCTGCATGCCCATTGGCTTGCACTGCACCAATGGCGCAGAGCCCACCGGCAGTCAGTCGGCAGGCGGTGGGCGGCAGGCGGGTGGGATGTTGCGCCCGCCAGCTGCCGGAGGGAGCTGGGTGGTGGGGCTTCGTGGGTGGGTGGGGTGGGGACACTAGATCACCAGGGATATGGTCTTGGGGAGTGTCGCCACATTATGCAGCCTGTGATCAGGCTTAGCAGTCCACTGGACCACCAGGGATATTTCCTGGGGGGGTTTAAACTTGTGCAGCCTGCGATCGGGCTTAGCGGTCCACTGGACCACCAGGGATATTTCCTGGTGGGGGGGGTTTAAACTTGTGCAGCCCACAATCAGGCTTCGTGATCCACTGGACCACCAGGGATATGTTCTGGGGGGGACACTTTGCTGCCCACGATCAGGCTGGGGGGGTTTATTTAAGCTTTTGCCTGCGATCGGGCCAGTCGGGTGGGGGTTTTTACACTTTTGCCCACAATCGGGCTGCAGGGTGCACAGGGAGTAGGTTGAGGGCCAGCCACAGTGGCAGCTGCTGTGTTACACCCTGCAATGTGGCAGCTCACCTGTGGGTGGCCCCGACTTACTCCTTTTTTTTGGCTCAAAGTTGTGCAGGCGCAGATTGGGGTTGCACTGCAGACTTGCACAGCCCGCTGAATATCGGGCTGTGCAGTTTATGCATGGTTCCTCCCCCTCCAGTTCAGCATGCATTCATTTGCATTGCGCTGTTGCTCAGCTTGCCTTGGGGGGCGCAACTGCTTCCTGCTGAATATGGCAGAATGGCGCAATTTCGGACTTGTGCATGGCGCAACCCTTTTGAATATCCAGCCCAGTGTGTACAAAGAATGTGTGCATAATAATGGGCCTCGGAGCAGAAAATGAGGTATTGAATACTAAATTGCTTATATCTCAGGAGACGTCGATGTAGAAAAAATTTAAATTTCACATGATTCATGATTTTCCAGGCTAGGTTTTCACTAAAATTCTGTATCTCACCATTTTCAAGATACGAGCCCCAAAAGGTGCGACATACACCACCATGTTAGTCTAAGGGAAAAAAGTCAACTTCAGAGTACTGTAACTTGGCAGCCATGCAATATTTTTTAACCAAGTCATGAAAAGGCACATCTGTGAGATGTTGGCTGCCTTCCCTCCAAATGTCAGCTCAAAAGACCAAATGGTTCTTTTGCAGCAGGGTGGCAAAGAACTCCTGTCATTTTGGCCATAGTCTGGAAAAGTAGTGATGCAATTTGTGACACTTTTCTCAAAAATTTGCAAAAGTGTCACAGGTGCGACACTACTTTGTGACACTACTCTGTCCAGAAATTTGAAAAACATAGTTCTGGGTTGTTTAACCCCAAAATAAAGACATGGCTAGCATCCTCAGGGTCCGACTAGGTGAACACAGAAAGAATTTTGTCCCTAGAGGGTCCCAATTTTAAATGCCAAGCATTTTTCTGATCATTAACTGAAAACAAAGTGGCGGATTTGCGACACTAGTAGAGCCATTTGCGACTTTCAAAATTTTTGTTAACTTTTTCCAATTGAGCTTATAATGGGAACTTGTTTTTGAATAACTTTGAACCATTTAATATTTTTCATGAAATCTTCAAAAGCATATCGGGGACCTCAGCCACACGTTCCCTGAAGTTTTTGATCAGTCATGCAAACCATGCAACCTGTGGAAGCGAGACAAAGAATTCACAAAAAACATAATTGTGCATTTGGTTGTCGCTCAATAACTCCACGGCCGTATATCTGGCGGTACGAAAGTTGGCAGATACCAATCAGCATACCAATTTCAGGCAAATCCATTGAAAGATGGCAAAGTTATTAAGGTGCAAAGTTTCACTCTTTAACCTTAAAAGTGCTACTCAACCCCTAACTATGGTAGCACTACCGTACTACCATTATATATATATATATATATATATATATATATATATATATATATATATATATATATATATATATTATGGTAGCACAGTAGTGCTACCATAGTTAGGGTTCAGGAGCCATTTCCATGTTAAACCCAAAATTTTGCACCTTAATAACTTTGCAACTGTTTGATGGATTTGCCTGAAATTTGGAATGTATGATCATGACCCATAGGCCTTGGGATATGCCAAGTTTCGTACTGATCGGGTATACAGTTGTGGAGTTATTAAGCGTGATCTGTGCACGCATTTACGCTTTTCTGGAATTCTATGGTCACGCGTACAGGTCGTACGGTTTGCATGACCGGCCCGAAATCTTCAGGGAACATGCAGGCTGGGTCCCTAATGTGCCATTCAAAGATTTGGTGAAAAATATTAACGGTTCAAAAGTTATTCAAAACAGTTTCCCATTATAAGTCAATGGGAAAAGTTAACAAAAAGTTCGACAGTGTCGCAAATGCATTTTTACTTTCGCAATGGGCCTGTTACTTTCGAAATCCGCCATTTTGTTTTCAGTTGGTGATCAGAAAAATGGTTTCCATTTAAATTTGAGACCTCTAGCAACGTAATTCTTTTGTATTTAGCTATTCGGGCCCTGAGGATGCTTGCCATGTCTTTATTTTGTGGTAAAACACCCCAGAAATGTTTTCAAATTTCTGGAAAAAGTACTTTCGAAAATTACTTTCGTGCTCACGAAAGTGTCGAACTTTTTTGCGAAAGCTTTCGCAAATTGCGACAGTAATTTTCTAGTCTGTGGGAAAATGACAGCAATTCTTTGGCACTGCACTGCAAAATAACCGTTGGGAGTTTTGGGCTGAAATTTGGAGGGGACGCAGCTGACATCTCACAGATGTGCCTTTCAGTGTTGTATTGAAAAAATATTACATGGCGGCAAAGTTATGGCACTCCAAAGTTGACAGTTTTTCCCATAGGATAACATTAGGGTGCCCGAAGCATTACAGGAATCCTTTGGCACCCTGCTGCAAAATAACGGTTTGGTCTTTCTTCCTGAAATTTGGAGGGAAGACAGACAACAGTACACAGATGTGCCTCTCAGTAGTTTGGTGAAAAATATCATATGGCGGCAAAGTTACGGCACTCCAAAATTTACAGTTTTTCCCATAGGATAACATTACGGCGCCCGACACTTAACAGAAATCATTTGGAGCCCTGCTACAAAATAACAGTTTGGTCTTTTTTCCTGAAATTTGGAGGGAAGACAGCCAACAGCCCACATATGTGCCTTTCAGTAGTTTGGTGAAAAAACATTACAGGGAGGCAAAGTTATGGCGCTCCAAACTTTTCTTTTTTTCCCATAGGATAACATTACGGCGTCGCCTTTCAGGGCCCGTATCTCGGAAACGGTGCGAGATATGGACTTTTCATCAGAAAATTTCTTAGCCCTCTTATGGGGCTAAGATTCAAATTAGCCAGGACAGTTGTAAATAATATGACTTTTAAATTTTTTTTCTACGTCGTACGGTTCCTGAGATATAATGTATTTAGTATTCCAAGATCTCATTTTCCTCGCCGATACTCATTATTTTGCATACATTATTTGTACTCACTGTCTTTCTCAATGCAGGTTTTGGGTAAAACCAGACTGTGTGCTTACATTACTGTTACTGCTGCCCTTTCCGCTCACGGATCCGTACCCGTTTCACTTACCATTGACGTCTGCGCCACCATGCGTTATCCTTGCGCTTTCATTTGCGCTTATGCTTGTTATTTTTGCCATTTCTGTCTACAGTACTGTTTATCTTACTGTTTCACTTTACATCACCATGCCCATTGACATTTCTGTTTGCAGGCACCATGTTACTATGTGACAACACATCACGTGGCAGACCATTCCCGTCTATTGCGTGATGTGCGTCCCCTGTTCTCATTGTGGCTTGTGTTACCATGTGCGCCACTGTTAGCATTTCTGTTTGCTTTGCTGTCCCTGTTAGTATGCCACAACACATCATGTGGCAAGGAGCGAGGGCCCTCCCGCCGCTGCATTACATTCACTATTTCTCGTTATCATTCTCAAAAAGAAGGAAATTAGAGGCAAAAACTCCATTTAATGCATTAGTTAGGGTTGTTCCACAGCAAACAAAAGTGAGGAAATTCGCTGTTGGGGTTGAAAACCCCTTGACCCCCCGCCACCCCCAACCGCATTGGGTGTGCATTGGGATCATGGGTCCTAACTCTCACCCCATTCTCCTATACTTGCTGCTTTTACACATGTCATGGGGTGAGAGTTAGGCTGATGATCCCAATGCGCACCCCAATGTCGGTTGGGGGTGGGGGGTCCAAGGGGTTTTCAACCCTAACAGTGAATTTCCTCACTTTTGTCACTGTGGAACAACCCTAACTAATGCATTAAATAGAGTTTTTGCCTCTAATATCTCTCTCTCTTCTCTCTCTCTCTCTCTCTATATATATATATATGTATTAGAGGCAAAAACTCCATTTAATGCATCAGTTAGGGTTGTGCCACAGAAAAAAGCTAGGAAATTCAGGGTTAGAGTTGAAAGCCCCTCATTTGACCCCCAGCCCACCCCTCAACCGGCATTGGGTGTGCAGTGGGGTCATCGCCCAAACTTCTGCCCATCACATGTGCAAAGAAGCTGAGGTATAGGAGAATGGGTGAGAGTTAGGACTGATGACCCCAATGCACACCCTGATGCTGGTTAGTAAGGGCTGGGGACAAGGTGGGCCAACCCCAACCTCGACTTCCTAGCTTTTTTTGGCTGTGGAACAACCCTAGCTGATGCATTAAATGGAGTTTTTGCCCCTAATTTCCTCTTTTGAGAATGAGGATGATGGGCCCCACGCCCGCCACGTGATGTCTTGTTACACAGTAACAGGAACTGCAAAGCAAACGTAAGCGGCTACAGTAATGTACAGCAAGGCAAAGCAAATGGCAAAGCAAACGTTAATAGAAACACAAGCATAAATTGATGCCAAACCAAACAGTTATGAAAATGGAGACATCAAACAGAAGTGCATACAGAACACAACTGGTAACACACACATTCACGGTACCACAATTGTAAATGCAAATAGTAGCAGTAACACCAACAATAACATCCAAGTAAACAGAAATGCAAGCATGTATGAAAATGAAAACCGTAATGCACACACTCACGGAACCACAGTTGTAAATGCAAATGGTTATGGTAACAGCAACAATAAAGCCAATAAAAACAGTAATGCAAGCGCATACGAAAACACAAACTGTTACACATAAGGTCATGGAACCGCAATAGTAAACATAAATGGTAACAGTAACAGTAACAGCAACAGTGAAGACAACAGAAACAGAAATGTAAGTGCATATGAAAACACAAACCGTTATGCACGGTGGAATAGATGGGAACAGTGATTCGAATGGTAATAGAATCGCAACTGGAAACTCTAGCTGTCACAGTAACAAAAGGGCACACCCTTCTTTTCCTCAAAAACTGCATTGAAAAAACTAATTGAAAACAAAGAATGTATGCATTATAATTTACTTCAGAGCCGAAAAGTACAACTTGGAATACTAAATTGCTTATATCTCAGGAACCATATGACGTAGGAAAAAAATTAAAATTTTGTATGAATTATTACTTTCCTGGCTAGTCTTTTGCTTAGCCCCTCAATTGTTGGGGACTAAGCATTTTTTTTACAAAAAGTCCGTATCTCGCACCATTTCTGAGATACGGGCCCTGAAAGATGCAACAGACGCCATAATGTTATCCTATGGGACGAATCATCAATTTCGGAGTGCTGTCACTTTGCCACCCTGTAATATTTTTTCTCCAAACCACCAAAAGGCACACTTATAGGATGTTGGCTTTCCTCCCTCCAAACTGCAGCCTAAAAGACCAAACAGTTATTTTCCAGCAGAGCGCAAAATATTCCTGTAATATGGCAGACGTCAGAATGTTATCCTATGCAAAAAGTGCCAAATTCATAGTGTTGCAACTTTGCCGCTCTGTAATATTTTTGACAATCTACTAAAAGGCACATCTGTGGGATGTTACCTTCCAACCCTCCAAATTTCAAGTAAAAGACCAAACCATTTCTGAGATATTCAATGTCAAAGATTGGCAAAATTTCCTATTTATTCCATTATATGAAATCTGGCCTATCTTGTCCCTATTTTGCGATCAAAGATCACAATAAAAGAATCTCATGATCAAAGAATTTGCAGCCTCACGATCAAAGAATTTGCAGGCTCACAAACAAAGAATAACAAATTTAATAATTCCAAAAATAGGAGCAATTGCAGTAAACCACTGCCATGGTTCAACAGAACAAAGCCCCTGAGTAAAACCCATCCTCATTTGACTTCCTAGGACACCCTAGGCTAAGAAATTGAATTTTAAATTGAGCCATCTTGTTCCTCACTCATGATGCAAGATCATGGGTCAAAGAATCTCATGATCAAAGAATTTGTAGCCTCACAATCAAAGAATTTGCAAGCTCACTAACAAAGAATAAAAATGTAATAAATCAAAAAATGGAGGAATTGCAGTAAACCACCACCATGGTTTGACAGAACAAGCCCCTGAGTAAAACCCACCCTCATTTGACTTTCTAGTGCACCCATGGGCTGAGAAAATGTTTTTAATTTCGCCATCTTGTCCCTCACAGCGATGCAAGATCGCGATCAAAGAATCTCACGATCAAAGAATTTGCAGGCTCACAATCAAAGATCATTAGCAAGCCACGAATTAAGATTTTAAAAGCTTATAACTCTATTTTTTTGACTGATTTGGATAGAACCAATGCCATGGCTTGATAGATCTGGGTGCCATGAGTAAAACCCATTGAAGTTTTACTTCAGAAGTGACCCCTGAGCTGAGATATTCATGTTTGTGTGATTGGAAAACTGAAAACAAGATGGTGGACCTCGTGGTCAAAGAATTTTGAAAATTCCTTGGGAACAAAGATTCTTGAACCATGCGGCTGCAAATTCTTTGATTGCCAGGCGAGAGCAGATGGCCAGAACCCCCATTCTTTGATCGCAAGATATACATCTAATTTTTCCCATTGATTTACAGTATGAAGGGAATTTAAAAGTGCCATAACTTTTGAATGCCTTAATATTTTTTTACCAAACAAAAAGCAGCATGTTCAGCCACCAAAGCTCTTTCAAACAAGCCATCTTGCAGAGTGGCACACCACACAACAGCCATGCAGGACCACATTAAGAATGCAAAGGTGCCTTCAAAAATGGATAATTTTGCATTTTCAGCGCTTGTACATGAAGACCAGCACTCCGACACAAACCCAATTTGGCAAATCAAGAGATCTATTGCACCCTAATGCGTGTACCAAATTTCAGGCAAATCCATTGAACAAGTCCAAAGTTATTAATGTCAAACATTTGACTTTAGTATGCAAGTGGCCGCTCAACCCTAACTATAGTGGCGCAACCACGCCACTATAATATATATATATATATATATACACACATACATATAATAGTGGCATGGTAGTGCCACTATAGTTAGGATTGAGTAGTCACTTTAATGTTAAACCTCAAATTTTGCACCTTAATAACTTTGCCACTGTACAATGGGTTTGCCTGTAATTTTGCATGCACGGTCTGCCAAGTTGCGTTATGGTTGTATGTACAGTTGCAGAGCTACAGAATGCCAAAAATGCAAAATGAAAGTGGACTTTGTGCAGTTCTTTTTTGCACCTACAGCCTGCATGGTTTGTGCGTGCAGTCCAAAAACTTCAGGGAACATGCAGCCAGGGTCATCAATGTGCCTTTCAAAGATTTTGTGAAAAAATATTAAACGGTTCAAAAGCTATTCAAAAAAACAAGTTTCCCATTATAGTCTATGGGAAAGTTAACAAAAATCATGAAAGTTTCACAAATGGCCATTTTTACTGTCACAAATGGCCCTTTTATTTTTGTGAGTCGGCCATTTTGTTTTCAGTCAGATCTCAGAAAAATGCCTTCCATTTATTACTGGATCCTTTTAGGAACACAATTATTGTTGTGTTCACCTTGTCGGGTCCTGAGGAAGCTAGGCATATCTTTTTTTGGGGGGGTTAATTCCCCCAGAAATATATTTTTTAAATTTTGGGGAAAAATACTTTTGCAAAATACTTTCACAAATGTGAAAGTTTCATGATTTCTTTGCAAAATTTTTGTAAATCACTTAAAGCAATTTGCAAAGGTATGGCCAAAATAACTGAAAATCTTTGCCACCCTCCTGCAAGACAACGGTTTGGTCTTAGTGCTGAAATTTGCAGTGTAGAAAGCCAGGATCCCACAGATTTGCCTTTTGGTGGTTTGGTGCCAAGATATTACAGGGCTCCAAAGTTACAGCACTCTGAAGTTCACAAGCTTTCCCATAGGATAACATTGCAGCATCCGCTACACCTTTCGGGTCCCATATCTCAAAAACGGTTTGAGATACAGACTTTTCATCATAAAAACTAGCCTGGAAAGTCATAAATGATATGAAATTTTAATTGTTTTTCTATGTCATATGGTTTCAGAGATATTAGCAATTTAGTCTTCAATTTGCTCATTTTCCTGTCCGAGGCCAACTATTATGGCCACATTCTTTGTATTTACCACACTTCCTGATGCACCTGTCTCTGACACAATGCGTTAATCTTAGCGTTTGCATTTCCATTAATATTAGCATTATCATTTGCATTTTTGTTTGCGTTTGCATTTACATTACTGTTTTCATTACCTTTTGCTTTTGCATTTGCATTTGCATTATCATTTGTGCTTGTGTTTGCATTACCATTAGTGTTAGCATTACCATTTGCATACCATTTACGTTTGCCTTATCATTTTCATTACTGTTTGCATTTGCATTACCGTGTGTACTTGTGTTTGCATTACTGGTAGCATTACCGTTAGCGTTACCATTAGTAATAGCATTAGCATTTGCATTATCATTACTGTTTGCATTTGCATTTACATTTGCGTTATTGCTATCATTTTCATTACCGTTTACGTTTGTATTACTGTTACCATTAACATTACCATTAGTGTTAGCATTACCATTAGCATTTGCATTTGTATTTCTGTTACCATTACTGAAAGCGTTAGCATTAGCGTTTGTGTTTGTGGTACCATTACTGCTAACGTTAGCATTACCATTTGCATTGGCATTTGTGTTATCATCAATGTTTGCATTTGAATTTGCTTTACCATTCACGTTAGCATTACTGATTGCATTTGCATTTCTTGCATTTGCATTGCTATTTCCATTTGCATTTCCATATCCATTAGCATTAGTGTTAGCATTAGCATTACCATTGGCATTAGTGTTACCATTACCACTACCATTAGCGTTAAGCGTTACCATTACCATTATCGTTACCATAAGCATTACGGTAGTGTCACCTTTAGCATAGCAAATCACTGTTACAAGGTTTTCTTACTACAGGGCTGCAGTATGGCTTCCTGCTTCTGGAGGGCCTGTGCTCCCACAAATGAATGTGATTACGAACAAATGGGCAGCTTGGTGGGAAGCGCGGGGCCCAAACTCTCACATATCATTCACTATTTATAGTTCACATTCTCAAAAAGAGGAAATTCATGGTAAAAACTTCATTAATGCATCAGTTAGGGTTGTTACACAACTACAAAAACAGGAAATTTGGTGTTAGGTTCAAACCCTAACTCCACATTCCCCCACCCCAGCACCACATACACACACACACATATACATGCAAGTAGGGAAGGACCAAGGCAACACAACCAATCACACCAACCAAATGTCTGTGATTTGTGAAAGTATGTCAAAATAACTGCAAATATTTGCCAGCCTCCTGCAACCAAACGGTAGGGTCTTTTGGGTTGAAATGTACAGGGTAGCAATCCCTGGTCCCACAGATCTGCCTTT
The DNA here is from genome assembly GCA_016271365.2 of Neoceratodus forsteri. NCBI lineage: Eukaryota > Metazoa > Chordata > Ceratodontiformes > Ceratodontidae > Neoceratodus > Neoceratodus forsteri. The sequence continues at coordinate 1,360,894,587 of CM028130.1, read as the reverse complement.
TGGTTGTTTGGTGCCAAAACATTCAAGGGACCCAAAGTTACAGTGTTCCAAACCCATAGGATAACATTGCAGTGCCTGCCATGCCTTTCAACACCCGCATCTTGAAAACAAAGCGAGATACAGAGTTTTTTCTACTAGCAACTTGAAACAAGTTTGGAAATCGTAGATGACACCTGCAGTGGAATTTTTTCCCTACTTTCTATGGTTACAGAGATATTGGCAGAAACATGTTCCAAGGATTCCAAGGGTGGCTTTCTAGTGCTTTCTGGTGCCTGTAGCTCCTGAACAATGTGATATATGGGTTAGGTCAATCATGGTAATGAGAAGTGCTGGTTGTCATGATTACAGGGATGTTTTAATTTTTTTTTTTTGTAGCTGCTATGCTTCCTGAGATATCAGCAACTTTGTGTTATAAGGGTTCCTTGCCCTGTAGGGCTGCTATATGGCTCTGTTTTGAAGTGTGAGGGGCGAGGGCCCAGAGTGCTCACAATCACACATATGCATCTCATTCTGCAATAAATGGACAATGTGAAGGAGCGTGAGGTCCAGTGGGCCCACATCCAATTAACAGATACCATTTACCACTTACATTACACTTTCTAAAAAGAAGGGAAATTAATTGCAAAAAACTGTGTTAATGCATCAGTTAGGATTGTTTCCATAGAGACAAACGTGTTGAAATTTGGTGTTAGAGTTACCACCCCTCCAACCCACCACCACTTCCCCACCCTCCAGACATCACCAGGCATCGGGGTGTGCATTGGAGTGGTCATGCCTAACTCTCACCCCATTCTCCTATACTGCATCACCACAGCTTCTTTACACATGGAATGGTGTGAGAGTAGGTCCCAATCACCTTTAGGGACTGATTAACAAAATGACAGTGTTCATGAGGTAGGTCCCAAGAACCCCATGTTGAAAATTTGGTGCACAAAGTCTCAAAAATGACTACATTACAAGCGTGTATTGCGCTGTTTCTACTCACTCTTGTAACTTCTACAATTTTTAATATTTTCACTCCAGACTTTCAACATTGCCAACATTGCCATTTATTCACAGCTCCGCATGAACAGTACAGCGGTCATTTTTCACATCCTGACCAAATTGTGGCACAGAATGGCACAGTCGCTGTGTGAAATCAACTTTTGGGACAGGTTGACAAAATCACAGTGCAAGTGTTCATGAGGAGAGGTCTCAGAAAGCCCATGTTGAAAATTTGGTGAAATAATTCCAAAATGACTACTCATGAGTGTGCCTTGACAGGTTCTATGCACTATTACAACTTTGACAATTTTTCATATTTTCACTCCAGATTTTCAGCATTGCAATTTTCACCTCCTCATAAACAGTATATAGCTGTCATTTTCACATACTGACAGAAACATATTTTTGCATCTTTTGCACAGAATGGCCACTTTGTGAAATCAACTTTTGGGACAGATTAGCAACATGACAGTGCCAGTATTCATGATGTGGGGTCTCCAAAAGACCATATTGAAAAGTTGATGAAAAAAAATCCAGAAAATGCCCAAGTTATGTACACCCAGTGAATTTATTCTACACACACATACTATTATATCACCTCAAAAGGAAGAGAAATGAATTGCAAAAAAACAATGTTAATACTAGGGCTGGGCGAAAGTTGTGAATTCTACTTTCATGGAATTTCCATGAAATTTTGGATGTTTTGGAGCTTTTGCCATTGGCGAAATTGAGATTTTCCATGGATTTTCACAATGGTCAAACACGTAAAAGTAATTTTCTTTCCCCATAGGATAACATGGGATTTTTTTCTCATAATCAACACATACAGAAATAAGTTTGCCTCTGTTATTTTCTGGGATGATGGGATGTGTGCCAAGGGTGTGCCTTTAGATGGTTTGTTTTTAAAATATATTATCATTTTTGAATTATTGTTGATTTTGTGATAGATGCACGACAGGCTGTTTGAACAGTAAAGAATATTTACCATTCAAACATTAAATTGAGAATTGTAAATGTCATTTACCATTCGCAATTTACTGTTCGGATGGTAAATGTTCGAATGATAAATGCCATTTATCATTCGAACATTAAATGTTCGAATGGTAAAAGCCATTTTCCATTCACAATTTACTGTTTGCAATTTCAGTTTTCAGTTACTATTTCTGCCATCTTGTTTGCAGTTAGCGAGGGTGGAAAACTTAAATATTTAAAAATATACTGCCACTAGGTAAACACTAACAGTTGTGTTTACCTAATTGGGGGCAGAGTAACATGCTCCTGACATTATTTTTGGGCATGTGTCCCAAAATATGTTTTTCAGATAGTAGTGTGTGGCATAAATTGTGGCAGAATCCTGACATTACCTTGCCCACATGACAGTATGGGGGGAGGATTTCCAGGCAACAGACCCTGCTCATTTGTGGGGCAAACAGACCCCAGAATTGAATTTCTCATCACCCGATTGGGTAAACACCAAGTGTTTACCAACAATTACTTGATTTTCCCTTTTTACATCTCCTAAGGGGAAGGTGGTTGAGGAATATCACTAGTAATTATTGCAATTTCTACCAACAGTGGGTTGCCCAATCCTTGTGTCAGCAGCAGCCTCCTTCTCCTGACAGTGTGGGACACTGGGTAGCCCACACCCAATGTCCCCAGTTGTGTGGAAATTACCCAATTTTATTGTAGAACACTGGGGAGTCCACTCAGAGTGCCCCAGTATGTCCCACCACCAGTGTTGCTGCTGTCCCCCATTATATTTTCCAACAACAGGGTGACCAATCCCCATGTTGGCAGTAGCTCCCCTCCCACTGACAGTGTGGAACACTGGGTAGTCCACTCCAAGTGTCCCCAAATGTTTAATGTACCTTTAAAAAAACAGTCCTCCAACATCTTTTTTTATTAAACCAGCTAAAAGAAAATGGTCCCTCATCATCTCCCTACATCTCTCTCCCACATCCCCACTCTCCCTCTGTGCACCCACCTCCCCATTCCCCCACCTTACCCCATACTTACCTCAGGAGGTTGACGGCTGTGATCTTCTCTGGATTGGGACATGTCTGTACTCTTCAAAGCTGAACCACAAACTGAAGAATCAGAGGTACTGTATAATGGCAGTCAATGGTGTTTCAACTTAGGTTGATATCTCAGCCATTTTTAGGAATTTTGACCCAGAATTTTCAACATGGGGTTCTTGATACCCCACCTTATGAACACTGTCACTGTCATCTAGTTAATTGGTTCAGAACGGTGATTTCATGGTCACTACACAGAATAACCTTTAGGGACTGATTAACAAAATGGCAGTGTTCATGAGGTAGGTCCCAAGACCCCATGTTGAAAATTTGGTGCACAAAGTCTCAAAAACGACTATGTTACAAGCGTGTATTGCACTGTTTCTACTCATGCTTCTAACTTCTACAATTTTTAATATTTTCACTCCAGACTTTCAACACTGTCATTTTTCACAGCTCCTCATGAACAGTACAGTGTTAACTTTTCACATCCTGACCAAATTGGTTTTCACACCTGTGGCACAGAATGGCTCAGTTGCTGTTGAAATCAACTTTCAGGACAGGTTGACAAAATCACAGTGCAAGTGTTCATGAGGAGGTCTCAAGCCCATGTTGAAAATTTGGTGAAATAATTCAAAAAATGACTACTCTAAGAGTGTAGCCTTGCACAGGTTCTATGCACTTTATAACATTGACAGTTTTCATATTTTTACTCCAGATTTTCAACATTGTAATTTTTCACACCTCCTCATTAACAGTATACAGCTGTCATTTTGCACATACTGACAGCAACATCTTTTCACAGATTTTGCACAGAATGGCAAGGCCACTTTGTGAAATCAACTTTTGGGACAGATTAACGACATGACAGTGCCAGTATTCATGATGTGGGGTCTCCAAAAGGCCATATTGAAAATTTGGTGAAAATAAATCCAGGGCATGGGTGGAAGCTGGAGGGGGGAAGATTCAGGGAGAAAGGAGGAGGTGCACTTCACTGAGAGGGTGGTAGAGCCATGGAATGCACTACCTAGGGGGCTGGTGGAGGCAGAGACAGTGGAGGGTTCAAGAGGGGTGGGACAGGTACAGGGGAAGGGTTCAGGAAGCAAAATCCAATGCAGCAGGAATATCCGGAACTGGGAAGGGAGAAGCCAGAGAAGGCGAGGGGGACAGCAAGGTCAGCACCCAGAGTGGGGGCTGACCAAACGAGCAGACACGAAACACCATTAGGCCTATTCTGCTGGCATTTTAGTATGTTAGTATGTTAGTAAAATGCCCAAGTTATGCACGCCCATTGAATTTATTCTTTTTTTAAAATTAATATGCTTTATTAAAATTATGAGTAATAAAAGAATCAACAAACAATTAAACACATCAAACCACGCATATTTCAGTAACCCTATACAGTAGGAAATACACTCCTCCAATTATGTATGTAAAATATACCAATATACAAATATGTATAGGTTGCCTCGGCTCAACTAGTACATATATTGTCGCTTAGTTTACCCATGACTGCTAACGTGGAGGGAGTTAGATACATATTGTGCAATATATAGAATTGCATTATCCGAAGATTATCATTGGAAGTATAAGAGAATGTTGCCTGCCATATCTTTTCCCAGTTTAAATCCTTAGTGAGAAATTGCTCTGTCTAGTATGTTGACCTGCCAGTCACCCCAGGACAAATAAGGGGGTACAGGATCAAATTAATTATAGTGACCGCATGCGGCTGTCAGGCCAAGGTTCATAGAGCTTCTAAGAGCGCTGATTGATCCTCATCCCATTTATCATTTCCAAATTTGGTAATTAATAAGTGCCTGACCTGGTGTCCATAAAAAACCTGCCTCTCAGGGATGTTTAACATACATATAAGATCCTTAGTAGCTTTGAGTTTGCCTTCTTCCAAGAGGGCTGATATTATTACCTTAGAATTTTGAGATGAAGTATATGGCTTTAGACACTGCCCACTAATTTTAAAATTGGGATTTGAATATAGAGGCTGGGAAATATCTTTAAGGTTATTATATTTAATAGCCTTGCATAACTGCTTGTGGACCTTAATGGACATTAAAATTAATTCATCCCTAAGGAAAAGGCGGCATTCTTTAATTGTGGTATATAATAAAGCCGAGGGGAATTTATTCTATACACACACATACAGTACTATTATACTGTACTATCTCAAAAGAAGAGAATTAATTGCAAAAACAATGTTAATACTAGGGGTGGGTGAAAGTTGTGAATTCCACTTTCATGAAATTTCCATGAAATTTTGGACATTTTGAAGCTTTTGCCATTGGCGAAATTGGATTCTCTGCAGATTTTCAGAGTCCTGCTGACTTTTTGGGCATTGCAGAAAAATGCATATAAATTGCAGAATTCATTCTAGCCACAGTTTAATGAACTGTCAGTGAATGAACGTGTGCTTGTACAACCATGCTATCACTCACTGACACTTCAGTGGGCCACCAGTAGTGGAGGAGAGAGGAGGCTGCACCAGTGGCCCGCTCAGGGGCAGGGTGGGGCGGTGTGGTGGTGGATGAACTGTGGGCGTGGGGTCCATTAGACACCAGGGAATTGTGATTTTGTTATAAGGGATGAGGGGTCCACTAGACAACAGGCACTACTGGAGTAGAGGGGATGAATCAGTGGACTGTTGGTTATTTTTTTGTGGATTAGAGAATCCACCAAAGGGAGGGGGTCCGTCCACTAGACACCAGGGAAATAAAATGTTTTTGGGGCCATGATCAGTGGGTGGGGAACCACTAGGCACCAGGATGGTCTGAGGGAGGGATTGGAGGTATTTATTTATTTACTGGGACCCTTGATCAGTGGGAGTGGATTAATGAATTAAACTGTGGTTAAAAAAGCCTCAGAACTGACCACTGGCAGTGATCAATTCTGAGGATTTGTTCCAAGCAGTTTAATAAATAAACCCACAGTCTGTACATTTATTCCACAATTTTAAGGTGGAATTTCCACAAAAATTGTGAAAATTATTTCTGAACTTTCGCAGAAGCGAATTCACACTTTGAGCAGAAATTCCCTGGCAGAATTTTGTTTTGCACACCTTGTTAATACATCAGTTAGGGTTTTATTAAAGCATCAAAAGCTAGGAAATTAAATGTTATGGTTAACAACCCTACTGCCACCCCACCCCCACCCTGCATCTCACCAACAGGTGTCAGGTTGTGCCTTAGGGTCATTGGGCCTAATTACACCCGTCGCCTGTTGGTAGGTGTGGAGGGTGGGAGTGGGGTGGTAGTATTTGTAACCCTATGATAGAAATTCCCAGCTGTTGATGCTTTAATAAACCCCGTCTGATGCATTAATGTAGTTTTTGCAATGACTACTGCATATATATATATATATATATATATATATATATATATGAAGGATATATGGGTCCTCTATCGGTAACCAGTCTATTAACCATCAAGAGGTCACCAGGTAACCATGTAAACCTCGAGAGTGAAGCTCTAGAGGTTTAAGTCGCCATGGCAACCTCGAGACTGTTAATAGTAACCGAGTTGAAATGGGGACCATACATTGTTTTTTATAGTGTATGGTCCCAAGAAAGATTGAAGAGGCCTCCTTACTTATTAAATAATTCACTGCCATGGCCGTTCGGTCATTCCATCACTGCTGCAGGCATCCGTTGTTTCCCGAGGGAAAAAATGTGTGCAAATGCACAGATTTTTTCCAGTTGTCAATGCATTGATGTGACGTACCATCGATGGGTTAACAAGGATGAAACATCACATTGATGGGTTAACAACACTGGGAATTGATGATTTTTGTGCGTTAACAATGTTCTACCATAATAACAAAATATCTATCTATATATATATATATATATATATATATATATATATAATATAATACTGGCACAGTAGTGTCAGTATAATTAGGGTGAAAGGAAACTTCTCTGTTAAACCCCAAATCTTGAATGTTAATAACTTTGGAACAGTTTAATGAATTTGCATCAAATGTGGCATGCTGAATGTCTATATTTAGTTCTCTTGACCTGCCATATTTCGTGGAATTCATTTGTGGTGTCTCATGATATAGAGTGTTGAAAAACAGAAACATCTGTGTTTTTTAAACTTCTTTGTCCACTTGGAGCTAAGAAATGGCTTTAGATTGTGGTCTGAAATTTTCAGAGTAGAACGACTTTGCCTCACAGATGTACAGTTTGAAGGTTTGGTGAAGAAATATTAATCCATTCAAAAGTTATTCATCTTTAAATTTTCCATTAGCCTATGTGGAAAAATATGATCGAAAGTAAAATCAGGTAAACAGCCCCAAGAAACAATTACTTTGCCACTTCATAGCAAGACAGTGGTTAGGACTTTTGGACTGAAATATTGAGGGTGCAATCCCTTGCTCCACAGATGTGCCTTTTGCTGGGTAGTGAAGAAATGCACTCAGTTCCATAGTTACAGCACTCCAAAATTCTGAATTTTCCCATAGGATAACACTGTGGTGGTCGTGATGTCTTTAGGTGGCTATTCTTGAAAACGGTTCAAGATACAGATTTTTTGCTAAGTGTAGCTTAATACACCTCTAGATGTACTAAGCATATATGGAGGTGGCCAGGCCATGAATACAACTGTGAAGGAATTTTCTCCAAAGTTCCTATGGTTCCTGTGATATTGCAACTTTTTCAGCACAAGGGTTACCTGTAATGGCACTAGGCATGTGCTATGTCTCTATACCTATGGGTCCTGCACTCACATTTGGATCCCATTATGCAATAATAGGAGCTCAGGACCCCACATTATGCTGTAGTGGGAGTGCAGGGCCCTCTGGGCCTTGTGCTCCCATGCATGAAAAAGGGATAACATTTAAATATCAGTACACTTATATATAAATGAAGGCCCTGTGCTCCCACATGAAAATCAGAGACAATTACAAAATGTTCACATGATGGGAGCTCAGTGGGTCTTGCGCTTCCACTACCATATACGAGTAACATTAAAATTTCTCAAAAAGAAGGGAAACTAGTTGCAACAAACTTCATTAATGCATCAGTTAGGGTTGTCATTACAGTGACAAAAGTTTGGAACTTCGATGTTTGGGTTACCAACCCTTCCCCCTCACCCCCACTCTCCACACACCAACAGGCTTTGAGGTGTGCCTTGGGGTCATTGGGCCTAACTCTCACACCATTGTCCTATACTGTACCACTCCAGCTTCCTTACAAATGGATTGGGGTGAGAGTTGGGGCCAATGATTCAAACACATCCGATATGGTGGTGAGTAAGAGAATTGAAACTGAGAATGAGCTATAGGTGTATATTTACATACACACACATATTATAGTGGCACAGTAGAGCCACTATAGTTAGTGTTCAACAGTCACTTCTATGTTAAACCCAACATTTTGTACTTTAATAACTTTCAGCCATTTGACCGATTCACATGACATTTTGCATGCCTTGTGAGGAAGCATGCATCTCTTGATGTGTAAAAATTTGTTCTGGCCAGATGAGCACTTGCAGAGATGCAGAGTGTCAAAGAATGTGAAAATTACCATTTTGGTGCAAATCTTTTATGACACAATTTCTCTGAAATTACTTGGGTGTTTGGTCTGACATTTATAAGGAATATGGGGTGTGGGTCACCAATGTAGCTTTTGAAGGTTTGGTGAAAAAAACATGAATCCATTCAAAAGTTATTAAACTTTAAAATTTCCCCTTATATCCTATGGGAAAAACTAGATGTGCCATGTGAAAGCATGTTTTGCTGCCATGAAAGAGGCAGATGCTTTCACAAATGTAGAATGTAGTGTCGAGATTCTACCATTCTGTTTTCAGTTAGCACAGTGGAAAAAGTTACATAGTTTAAAAAATACTGCCCTTAGTGAAACATAAACACTTGTGTTTACCTAATAAGGCCTGAGGAATAGGAATCTGTGATTATTTTTTCCCCAAATTACTCAGAAATATGTTTTTTTTTCTGTTGGCCCATTTTTGCCTTTGCAAATTGAGACAGTACTGCCACAATTTGCAAAAGCACTTTACAAAACTAGCATATGATGCGGAACTGTTCCGTGAAACTACTGGGTTATGCCACAAATTGCAGCACTTTCTTTACAAATATTGTAGCAATTTGTGACACTGCTTTGCCGGCAAAATCCTGCCAATTACAAACAAATATATTTCTGGGCACTTTTGGAAAAAATTTTTCCAAATTCTGATTTCTCAGGCCCCAAAAGGTAAACACAAGGAGCAGTATTTTATAAGAAAACTGTGGAATCATAGTTTTTAAAACCTCATGGTAGCAAGTTATGAAATGTTATCTGAGTGGCATGATCTCATAGTAAGTATCTGCAAGTGCTGCAAACAATATGGTAATGAGCAGTCTGCTCGTAAGGCCGCCAAGTATTCTGCTTTCATTTAGGGCATGCTATGCTCAACTTTGCTTGTGGATGCTGTGCATTGTCGATTTGGAGAAGAAATACTGCTCTGAAATCTAAAATAATTGCAGCACATTGTACCTCGGACAATACTTATTTTCCCAAACAAAGGTACATTGGAGTGTATTTCATTGAAAAGGGCTATAGTATTGTTTTACTTCTGTAGCTATAAATTGTTTGTCAGAATAAACGCTGCCAGATTGTGCGCCTTTGTTTTAGGCATGTCTGACTAACGCATTTCCACAGCTGAAATCAGTAGGAAATTAACAGCTTTGCTTTGCCTAGTGGTGTTTTTTTTTCCATTTTGATAAAAAGAAATATGTTTGTCCCCATCTCAATATGTACTCCAGCACGCATCTAGTTTACTACTGCAATGTGTCCTACTTACAGTAGAGGCATGCTGCTGAACACACGTATCTAACAAACCAAAGCTGCAGAATTAAGCAGTGTCCTTTTAACTTAACATAGCAATCATTATTAATAGAAGGTGCCTCAGATTCAGTGCGGGCAATGCTGAGCAGAACTGGTGTTTATTCAATGTATACTGCGTCTAACAAACACACTTTACTGAACAAGGAAACTTTGGAGATAGGAGGCAACAAGATGCACGAGGCATTTGCTGCTTAGACAGGGCCAGTGAAGGGTATACCGAATAGTGTTTTTTTCCTTTTATTGCAAGCAGACCACATGCTGACCAATAACAAAGTAAAATGTGGATCTTCTCATTACACTGCTGACATCTTCTGTGCTGTTCATCTTTATAGCAACATAAAGTCGCACTGCCACAGTAAATCCAGTAAACCCTTTCCTTCCCCTTCCTTACAAATAGACGCCTCTCACACTGTGCTAAATTCACTGCTAAACAGTGGCTGGGTGAACTCCCTTCCTGCCTCTCCTCCTCATGTATAACACCCCCTCCTCCTTCCCACTCCCTCAGATCTACTGACACTAGCACACTAACTGTCCCCCACCACTCCACCCTCTCTGGCCAGTCTGGGTACTCTCACCATTTGCCTAAAATATGGAACCTTTACCTCCCCTTATCCAACACTCCTCCTCCATCTATTCCATCAGCACTGCCCTCTCCAACTATCTTGTACTTAACTGTTCATGATACGACCCACCTTAATTTCCTTCATCTTGCTCCTTGCAGTTCATCCCCCTTCAGAATTTACCCAATGCCTCTATCGACTCTACTATCTCTACTGATCCTAGCCTCTCCTAGGTGCTAGTTCTCATACCTTTCTCCCTTCCCTACTCTCACCTCTTTTCCTAACCTTCACATTCCCTTGCATGGTTCTCAGCATCCTGAAGTGGTCCTATAGTTCCTAGGCTTGCTTCTTTTCTCCCCATCTACCTATCCTTTGCCTTCCAGGTACTCTTGCAGGGCCCCACATCATGGAGGGTTCCTTGAATCAGGCCTCATGCCCTCCCAGGTGTTATTTATCATTCCCTCCCTCTCACTATCCCTTTATAACTACAACGACTAACCACAGGAGGGTTTACAATTGCCTGAGCTTCTCTGCCCCCATGCAGGGTTCATCACATCCTGAAGGGTTGTCTTTTTGGGTCAGGCCTTATTTACCCTCCTAGGTGTTAATTACACTTACTCCCTCTCTTGCCCCTCTAATACCTACTCCAGTCCCCTGTCCCTTGTAGGGTTCCCTGCATCCTGAAGGGGTCTCCTCTGGGACATGACTCTGCACTATCAGTCATCTCATCCTCTCTCTCTCTTTCACCCTTATTTCACGATAGCACTTGTTCACTTATTGCCATTGCACATATTAATTGTTTTTACAAATCACATGTCTATGCAACACTGTAACAACTGTGTTAATTAATTGTATGCTATGTTGATCTTTGTAACTTGAATGTAAAATGTCTCATCCCTATTGTACCCCTTTCCCCCCAGGTCACACTGGGAGATGAGCAACCTGTTGCTCAGTGTGCCTTCCTAGTGAAACATTTAAATAAATAAATAAATAAACAAACAAATAAATATATAAATAAATACAGAGTGCAGATATAAGGAAGGACTATGGCAGTGTCACATCTGGTTAACCGTACATAGTCACTTCACCAGTACTGGACTCTATGTAAGCAAAAAGAATTCCTTGAGCTTGTTCTGACAGCTTGGTCAATTTTCTGATACTGGCTGCAGTATTACATCATGCACCTTAATACACTAGCATCAAGTCATCTTATGATATGGGAGAATAACAGGTTGCTCTGCCTAGTGGTGTGTTTTCTTTTTTTTCATTTTTATAAAAAAAAATGCGCTGCCTAGTGGAGTTTTTTCCCATTTTGATAAAAAGAAATATATTTGCCCCCCCCACCAGTGTGGGACATTGGGAAGTCCACTTCCAGTGTCCCAAAATATGTGATATATATACCTGTAAAGAAGAAAACAGTCTCCAACATCTTTTTTTCACCTGAAAAAAAGGAAACAGTCCCTCATTGTCCCCACCATCTTCCCCCATCCTGACCCTCCCACTGAGCACCCACCACCTCACCCCCCTTACCCTATACTTACCTCTGGAGGTCATCCACTGTCATCTTATGTGGACCAGAACATGTCTACACTCTTCAAAGCCAAACTGCAAACTGAGGAATTTAGGTAAGAGCAGTCTAAACTTAGGTTCATAGCTTTGCCATTTTGAGGTATTTTCTACCAAAATTTCTAAATTCTGCCCTGCCTCATGAACACTATGGCTATTGTTTCATTAATTGGGCCTAGAAGGGATTTTGTGGGGTTGATTAACCTAATGACAGTGCCAGTGTTCATGAGGTGGGTCCTAAAAGGCCATGTTGAGAATTTGGTGAAAAATTCTTAAAATGGGCAAGTTGTTGAAATGTTTCTACACACGCTCATAACTTAAGCGATTTTCAATATTTTAATGCCATTTTTCACACCACCCATAATGGTTCCATGTCAGTTGAGTGATGTGATTATGGTGTCTGCAATTTCAGCTAGTTATAATAGTAAACCCAAACTGAGTGAGGATACAGATCAGTGATGCACATTTCAGTGACCGCAGTGAAAATCAGGGAGTGGTGGAAAATGTATTCTTGTCTACTCCTCACCTACTTAGACAGGCTTTGAATGTTCACTACTGACATCAGAATTGCAGTTTTTAGGCTACCAAAGGCTCACTGTGCAGTACAGGCTTCATCTATTCCACCTGGAGAAGCTCCAAGAAAATGGCTCAGGTGGTGTTGGAGACATGGCTGGTGTATGTCCCATCCTGTTCATGCCCCACATTCCTCATGGGGGCTGTGCCCTCATACCCTAAGATTACCACACCACATCGCACTTGGACCCTGGGAAAGCTCCATCTGTGAGGTTGCCCTACTGTCCAATTGCTGTTATATCAAGTCACTCTAGTATACCATTCACTGTAATGTGATGGTTGCCCTTATTGTGTTCACCCATCTGTAATCAGTGAAATTGCATTGCGCAAATTGCATCACTCAGTTGATGTGCTACCCTTCTTAAACAGCACAGCTGTCATTTTTCACATCCTGCTCAAAATGTGTTTATGCACCTGTGGTGAGGAATGGAATTGCAGGTGTGCAGAATTAGGTTTCTGCATGGATTTGACCATTTTACTTGACCGGTGCTCTATGGGGTGGAGAAATAAGATTGCTATGCTGTTAATTTGATCACTGCTGCCCTGTAAATGGATGTACATGGCCTGGATGGACTTGTGCTTCTTTACATTAATACATATGCACATCTACATAGGGATGGAAGTGCAAGGCCCTGAGTGCCCTGAGCTCCCACTGACAAATAAGGATATGATTAAACTATCTGAAAAAGTAAGAAGAGTCATTGCAAAAAAACTTTGTTAATGCATCCATTAGGGTTCTTACCAAAGCAACAAAAGCAGGAAAATGTGGTGTTAGGGTTTCCAACCCTAACACCCAACCCCTCCACCCTGCAGACAGTGATAGGCATTGGGGGTGTGCCTTGAGGTTGTCAGCCCTAATGTTCACCCCATTCGCCTATACTGTGCACATCTCAGCCTATCTACTTATGAAATGGGGTGAGCATTTCTTCAGTAAGAACCCTAACTGATGCATTAACAAAGTTTTTTTGCAATGGATATATAAATACACACACACACACACACACACACACACACACACACACATCGGGATATGTGGAAACTGTACCAGATAAATGACTTATCACACACTTCTACATATTCAATTTATGCAACAGGACGTTCTTGGTTTACATCATTGTGTTTTTTTTTAAATAGGGATGGTGTTTTATTTATTTTTATTATTTCAAAACTGTACTATTTGGTCCATGGTTTTAAATGTCCATGGCATGGTCATTTTTGTGAATGGGATTCTAAGAGTGGCCTTGTATTGGTTGTTACAAACTGGTAGGTTGTAGCTTGGGTGTTGTGGGATTGATTGGTTTCATTTGGGTAGCCTGTGCTGTGATTGGTCGAAGGGAATGTGTGTTCTCTCATTGGTGATTGCAGTGGCCGATTTGCAGAAATGTTGTCTAGTATGGTGGCTGAGTTTTGTGAAATGGGAGTACAGTTGTTAGCAGATGGCCCAAGTGCTTCTGCCATTCTGTTTGTCTGTGAGCTTGTTTGCCCATTTAGGAGTTTGATTTAATGTAAAATCCTGTTTCTTTTTAAACTGACCTGGAGTGATTGTAATAAATGGCATGTGGAGGGAGAGCTGTGTTGTGTAGGGTGTTCCATTTTTGACATAACATGGGACCAGAACGCAGATCAGCAGTTACAAGTTTGAGGGCTGTTTAAAAGAATAATTTAAATAAATAATTATTTGCAGTTAGTGGGAGGAACTTTGAGCATAGAATTTCCTGGAGTAAGCAGGAGGCAACGGTGGCAGAGAACAGCAGCTCAGTTTTTTGCTGGTGTATGTATGTGAACAGTGGTGCTAGTGGGTACAATGAAAAGGAAAGCTTTGAAGTAGTGACGAACAGCTGGCACGAGTGGGGAGTGACATAGTAACTATGTATATAATTGGAGTGTGACATAGTTACTGTGTAGATAAATACATTTATCTACAACATGATTCAGATAAATGGATTTATCACACTCATATTATACAGATGACTTGTGTGTGTGTGTGTGTGTATATATATATATATATATATATATATATATATATATATGAGACAAAGAACCTCTGTGTGCAAGCACTGAGGCAGTGGTTACAATAAAGGGCATTTGGCTGAAGCCAAGTTTTAAAGAAATACAAATCACATATATATATATATATATATATATATATATATGTATATATATATATATATATATATATATATATATATATATATATATATATGTTTATTTTATTTAGAAAATCATAATTACAACACTTTGAGTCATAGACTCATTTCTAAAGCTCCATGTCAGAATAAAACATAGAAATTCATACAGTACATACACATAATAAATGTGGGTGAGCAATCATACAGCATATAAATACAATGAGTATGGGCTAATGCTATACATTTGGTAGCTAAAACAGAGTAGAGCTATCAACATATTTACCTAATGAGCAGTTAAGACCTTTACAATTGGTAGCTAAAGCAATGCATGATATGAGTTGGCAGTAAATCACCTCAGGGAGGCCTTGTCTTATACATTATAGAGTGCATTGATATTCTAGTGCAACTATATGGTAACCGAGGAAAGTTAGGAACCTGTAGGCTAGAAATAGTGAATAGAATTTTATATATATATATATATATATATATGGCAAAAACCATTAATGCATCAGTTAGGTTGTTACACAGTGACAAAAGCAGGGAAATTCTGTGTTGGGTTCAAAACCCTAACTCTGCATCCCCCACCCTCACCACCACACACACACACATACATACAAGTAGGGAAGGACCAAGGCAGCACAACCAATCACAGACACCCAGCAGGGGATGTATACCTCTGTTACTGTAGCAAGTAGGGAAAATTGCAGGTATCATATGCTATTTCCAAACTCGCTCCAGCAGGTTAGTTCACCTAAAGGCGAAGCAAGCTGCCAGTATAGAAAACTCTGTACCTCACTTTGTTTCGACATATGGGTGCTGAAAGGCATGATGGTGTTGCAATGTTAGCCTATGGCAAACTGCTCAATTTTGAAACACTGTAACTTTGTGATCCTTGACTATTTTTGCACCAAACCAGCAAAAGGTGCATCTGTGGATGGGGCTTCCACCCTGCAAATTTCAGCCCAAAGCACCCAACCGTTTGCTTGCAGGAAGATGGCAAAGATGTGCAGTTATCTTGAGCATAGTTTCACAAAATACTTTTACATACACGAAAGTGTAGCAAACAGAAAGCATGACACTTTTGCACTTGCAAAAGTATGTAAAGTGCTTTAGCAAAATAGTTTCGAAAACATGAAAGTTTTGTAAACTTAAAGCACAAAACATTCACATTTGCAAAAGTGTTTTACGAAGGATTTTCAGAAAATGTCTAAATGTTGTTTTGGGGGCTTAAACCCCCAAAAGCATATCTGTAGTCTGCGTTGTGTGTTGGTGGCAGCGTGGGACCCAAGCTGCCCAGCTGTCCATAATCATATGTGTTTAGTGGAGCATGAAACTTCCAGGATGAGAGTTAGAACTGATGAGCCCATGCAAGACCCCGACATCTGTTGCTGTGTAGAAGATGGCAGCATCAGGGTGAGGTGCTGTGGTTTACAGAGTTGTATGTTGTTTCTGTTACCTGCTGCTGGTTGTCTGTGATTGGCTGTGTTGCCTTGGTCCTTCTCCTACTTGCATGTGTATGTCGTGTGTTTGTGTGTGTGTGTGTGTGTGGGTGGGTGGGGGTGGGGGAATGGGAATGCGGATAGGGTATTGAACCCTAACACTGAATTTCCCTTCTTTTGTCACTATGTAACATCCCTAACTGATGCATTAATGGATTTTTTTGCCCAAACCCATTCCATCGTAATCACATGTGTTTGTGGGAATGCAGGCCCTCCAGGTCCTGTGCTCCCACATGCACAGAAGCAGGATGCCATAGTGCAGCCTGTAGTGTAAGAAAATCTTATAACAGTGATTTGCCATGCTAAGGGTGACAGTAACGGTAATGGTAATGCTAACACTAATGATAACGATAACATTAACTGTAATGATAATGCAAACAGTAATGGTAACACTAACGCTAATGGTAACAGTAATGGTAATGCTAATGGCAATGGTAATGTAAACGGTAATAGTAACACTAACGGTAACGGTAATGGTAGTGCAAATGGAAATGGAAACAGAAACAGAAATGCAAATGGTAATGGTAACACACGGTAACGCAAATGCAAGCAGAAATGGAAACGCAACCAGTAATGGTAACATGAATGGTACAGCAAATGCAAACATGAACAGTAACGGAAACACAAATGCAAATGCAAATGGTACCGGTAATAGTAACGCTAACGGTAATAGTAACAGTACCAGAAACACAAACAGTAATGGTAACACTAACAGTAATGCTAATGCTAACGGTAACATAACGCAAACACAAATGGTAAAGGTAAGTAATGCAAATACAAACGCTAACAGTAATGGAAAGAGTAATGTTAACAGTACCATTAACACTAACGGTAATGGTAATGCTAATGAAAGCGCAAACGGTAACACAAATGCAAACGCTTACAAAAACGATAATAGAAACATTAATGCAAACGCAAATGCAAATGCAAGCACAAATGGTAATGCAAACACAAATGATTACAAAAATGATAATGCAAACATAAACACAAACTTAAATGCAAACACAAACGTTAACAGTGATGCACACGCTAATAGTAACACTAACAGTAACGCTAATGGTAACAGTAATGGTAATGCTAATGGTAACAGTGATGCAAACGCAAACAAAAACGCGAACACTAACAGTAATGGTAGTGCAAATACAACTGCTAATGGTAACGCTATTGGTAATGTAAATGCAAATGCTAATAGTAACCGTAACGCAAACACAACTGCAAGCGCAAATGGTAATGCAAATGTAAACATAAACTCAAACGCAAAAAGGAAACACAAATGCTAATGGTAATGCACATGGTAATGGTAACAGTATGCACACACTAACGGTAATGCTGACAGTAATGCTAACGCTAACAGTAATTGTGATGCAAATGTAAACACAAACGCAAACACTAATGGTAATGGTAGTGCAAATGCAAATGGTAACAGTAACAGTAACGGTGATGCAAATTCAAATGCTAATTGTAATAGTAAAGCCAATGCTAATGTAAACACAAATGCTAACAGTTACAGTAATGCAATGCAAACAGAAATGCAAATGGAAATGCAAATACAAATGCTAACAAGAATGGTTACGCAAATGCAAAAGCAAATGGTAATGGTAACGGAAATGCAAACGGTAATGCAAATACAAGCACAAACAGAAACACAAATGGTGATGATAATGATGATGCAATTGGAAATGCTAATGCAAATGATAATGGAAACACACTCACAAACACAAACAGAAATGCAAACACTAATGGCAATGGTAGTAGAAAAGCAAACACAAATAGTAATGGTAATGATAATGGTGAAGAAAATGCAAATGGCAATGGTAACAGTAATGCCAACACAAATGCAAACACAACCACTAACAGTGATGGTAACGCAAATGCGAAGCAAATGGTAATGCAAATGGTAATGCTAATGGTGACGCAAACACTAATGGTAATGGCAACAGCAATGCAAACATCACCGCAAATGCAACCGCTTAAGAGTTATGGTAACACAAATGGAAATGCAAAAGCAAATGGTAACGCAAACAGTAATACAAATGCAAACGGTAATGGTAACGGTGATGCAAATGCAAAACAGGTGCATCAAAAGCACAGTGACTGCAAAGAATGTCCACAAAATAGTGGCCTCGGACAGGAAAATGAGCACTTGGAATACTAAATTGCTTATATCTCGAACTGTACGAGGTAAAAGTTAAATTTCATATTATTTATGACTTTCCAGGCTAGTTTTGTATTTAGCCCTCCAGTGGGGGACTAAGAATTTTTGAGATAAAAAGTCCGTATCTCAAACCATTTTTGAGATACGGGACCCGAAAGGCACGGTGGACACCATAATGTTATCCTATGGGAAAAATCGTCAACTTCAAAGTTCTGTAACTTTGGATCCCTGTGATATTTTGGCACCATACTACCAAAAGGCACATCTGTGGGATCTTGGATCTCTTCCTGCACATTTCAGCCAAAAGACCAAAACATTGTTTTGCTGGAGGTGGCAAAATGTTCTGTTGTTTGACCATACTTTCTCAATTTACTTAAATCACAAAAGTTTCTCAAAACAATCATGAAACTTTCATATTTGTGAAAGTATTTTTCCAAAGTATTTTTTATAAAAATTAAAAACATATTTCTGGGAGGTGCAACCCCCCAAAAAAAAAATAGGGCTAGCATCCTCAGTTCTCGACTAGGTGAATACAGCAAGAATTGTGTTCCTAGAGGGTCCTAATTTTAAATGCCAGGCATTTTCTGAGCTGTAACTGAAAAAATGGCTGACTCACGAAATAAAAAGCTAATTTATGACAGTAAAATGGACATTTGTGAAAGTTTGCATCTGTTGTTAACTTTTCCCATTGACTATAATGGGAACCTTGTTTTGAATAGCTTTTAAACCATTTAATATATTTTTTTAAATCTTCAAGGCACATCGGGACCCCAGCTGGATGTTCCTGAAAGTTTTGGACTGAATGTAAACTGCAGGCTGTAGGCGTGAGCAATAAATACAAAAAGTCTGTTTTTTGCATTTTTGTGCTCTGTAGCTTTGCAACCGTACATCCAACTGTAATGCAACTTGCTAGATTTCAGAGATCAATGCTACCACACCGCGATTGCATGCAAAATTTCAGGCAAATCCTCATACAGTTGCAATGTTATTCAGGTGCAAAATTTGAGATTTAACCTTAAAGTGGCTATTGAACCCTAACTATAGTGGCACTACTGTGCTGCTATAATATGTATATATATTAGAGGCAAAAAACTCCATTTAATGCATCAGTTAGGGTTGTTCCACAGCGATAAAAGTGAGGAAATTCGGTGTTAGGGTTGATAGCCCCCCTTGGACCCCTCCAGCCCACCCCCCAACCAGCATCAGGGTACACATTGGGGTCATTGGCCCTAACTCACTCCCCATCACATGTGTAAAGAAGCTGAGGAATAGGAGAATGGGGTGAGAGTTAGAACCGACCACCCCAACATGCAACCCAATGCCAGTTGGGGAGTGGGCTGGAGGGGTCCAAGGGAGGCTGTCAACCTTAATAACAAATTTCCTCACTTTTGTCACTGTGGAACAACCCTAACTTGATAAATTAAACAGAGTTTTTTGCCTCTAATTTCCCTTATTTTTGAGAATGATGATGAGAAGAGAATGAATGGGTGGTAGCGTGGAGCGTGAGGGCCCTTGAGCCCCGAGTCCTCCAGCATGATGTCTTGTGACATAATAACATGAACAGCAATGCAAACAGAAGCACAAACAGTGGTGCAGATGGTAGTGCAAATGTAAATGGTAAAGGAAATGTTAATAGAAACACAAGCGCAAAGTGACGCCGAAGAGAACAGTAACACAAACGGACATTGAAGCGCATACAAAAACACAACTGGTAACGCGAACAATGATGGCAACAGTATTTTAAATGGAAATGTTAAGTGTCACAGAAAAAGAATGCAAAAGGGAACAGAAACGGAAATGCGAACGCAAGCTTACACAGAAACACAAACCGTAATGCACACAGGCACAGTACCGGAATTGTAAATGCAAATGGTAAAGTTAACATGAAGAATGATGCCAAAGGAAACAGAAATGGAAATGGGAACAGAAGCATGTGCAGAAACACAAACCAAAACGTGCACGGGCACAGTACCGCAATTGTAAATGCAAATGGTAATGGTAACAGCAACAATAACAGCAAAGGAAACAGAAACACAAAAGGAAATGCAAGTGCATATGGAAACACAAACCATAATGCACACAGGCACAGTGATGCAATTGCAAATGCAAATGGTACCAGTAACAGCAAGGAAGACACAAAAAGAAAGAGAAATGGAAACACAAACAAAAGGGCTGCCAGAAACGTAAATGGCAATGCGCACAGTGATGCAAACAAAAATGCAAACAGAAACAGCAGTGTAAATGCAAATGGTAACAGTAACGAAAATGCAAGTGCAAATGACAACGCAAAGGGTAACGCACATGGTGGTATGCACGGGAATGGTAATGCAAACAGGGGCATAAACGCAAGTGGAAACAGTAACTGTAACAGTAATGGAAGTGCATACCCTGTTTTTGCCAAACAAATGCATAGAGAAACACAGTGTGTACAAAGAATGTATGCATTGTAATGGGCATTGACGCTTAAAACGATCATTGGAAGTACTTAATTTCTAATATCTCAGCAACCGCACAACGTATAAAAATTTTTTAATTTCACAGAAATCATGATTTTCCTGGCTAGGATTTTAGGGCTATGTAGCTCACAACAAAAAATCTGTATCTCGCATCGTTTTCGAGATACAAGCCCCAAAAGGTGCGGCATATGCCACCATGTTAGTCTATGGGGAAAAATGCCAGATTCGAAGTACCATGACTTTGCAGCCATGCAATATTTTCTCACCAAACCACCAAAAGGCACATATGTGAGATGTTGGCTGCATTCCCTCCAAATTTCAGCTCAAAAAACCAAACCGTTCTTTTGCAGCAGGGTGGCAAAGAACTGCTGTCATTTTGGCCATAGTCCGAAAAAGTACCGTCGTGATATGCAAAAACTTGTGCAAACATTTGTGAAAGTGTCATGAGTGCGACACTACTTTGTGGGCACTACTTTTTCAAGAAATTTGAAAAACATATTTCTAGGGTGTTTAACCCCAAAATAAAGACATGCCTACCATCCTCAGGGCTCGACTTGACAAACATAAAAAGAATTGTGTCCTTATATGGTCCCAATTTTAAATGCCAAGTATTTTTCTGATCACCAACTGAAAACAAAATGGCAGATTTGTGACACTACTTGGGCCATTTGCTATACTAAAAAGTGCATTTGCGACACTGTGGAACATTTTGTTAATTTTTCCCTTTGACTTATAATGGGAACTTGTTTTTTGAATAACTTTTGAACTGTTTAATATTTTTTCACAAAATCTTCAAAAAGCACATTGGGGAACCCAGCCGCAAGGTCCCTGAAGTTTTTGGACTGGTCACGCAAACCGTGTAACCTGTAGGCGTGAGCAAAGAATTCACCAGAAACTGTAAATGTGCATGTAGATCACACTTAATAACTCCGCAGCCGTATATCCAACCAGTACAAAAGTTGGCAGATTCCAAGATGTATGGCTCTTAATCATGTTTTCCAAATTTCAGGCAACTCTGTTCAATGGTGGCAAAGTTATTGAGGTGCAAAGTTTGACCTTTTAACCTTAAAAGTGCTACTCTACCCTGACTATGGTAGCACTACCATGCTACTATAATATACATATATATATATATATATATATACAAAATGCATTTCATCTTGGGGGATGCCATGTGGCCGATGTGTGTGTGTGTGTGTGTGTGTGTGTGTGTGTGTGTGTTGTATATATATATAGATAGAAAGATAGATACACACATATACATACATGTACACACACACAACACACACACACACACACACAGAGTGGCATCCCCCAGACGAAATGTACCTCAGCAGATTTTGCAGCACTCTGTAGAATGCTGCAGAAGACCCACAAAATAAAGCAATGTAATGTCAATGGTAATTAGTCCACTTTGATATTCAGGAAAAGGTCACACTGCCAGGACGAAGTAAATGCCACAGTTTCCTGCATGATAAAGGGGCTAATTGGTATTGAAATTATACTGTTTTATTCTAGTAGATCTGCTGCAGTATACTGCAGAGAGCGTTAAAGTGCATTTCATCCTGGGGACACCACTGTATATAGATAGATAGATAGATAGATAGATAGATAGATAGATAGATAGATATTCTTTGCAAAAAACTGCAACATTCAGGGGCTCAGTCTAAAGTAACAAAAGTAGGAATTATAGGTTAGGGTTTCCAACTGTAAAACCCGAACCCACACTAAAAACAAATCAGGGAAGAGACTTCCAAGGGGTTGTCAACCCTAAACCTTATCTCATTCAATACACTCCAGAAACATTCACACCTACTGGGGTGAGCTTTTTGGTTGAAGACCCATAGAAAGACTCCACCCGTAAAGCCACATTTCCCTACTTTTGTCACTTTAGCCTGAATCATAAATGATACAGTAATGCATTTTTTTTTGCAAAGATTTCCTTACTTCTAGAGATAGCATAATTGTACCCTTATTTGCCTGTGGGAGCCCAGGGGCTGATATTCTTGTTTGCCTGTGGATGGGCCCTGCACTCCCATCCCTCCATAGATGCATATATGTGTGTTGCTCTGGGCCCTGCACTTCCATTTGCCAGACAACAGCAACCAAATTCTCAGCATAACCTTCTTATTACCCCACCTCATGAAGCCAGTACTAAAAATGTTCAAATCCCAGCCAAAATGTCTTTCTGCACTACCACAACATTATTCCGTGCCAGAAGTTCAAAAAGACATTTTACCGAAAATTTGAAAAATGACAGCTGTCATGTTAAAGAAGTGGTGTAAAGAAATGGCTATGTTGAAAACTGTGGGAGAAAATATTTGAAATTATAAAAGTTATCCAGCATAGTGAAATGTCAACCAATGTGCACAACTTTGCCATTTTTAAATTTTGACCCCAAATTTTCAACATACCCATCTTATGACCCACCTGACCACAAAATCACCTTTTGGGCCAGATGTGCATACTTCCAGTGATATTGTTCATGAGGTGGGGTCTCAAAAGGCTATGCTGAAAATTTGATTTCAAAATATGCAAAATGGCATTTATACACAGAGTTGAAAACTCCATTGAAATATTTTCAAATTAAATCAAATCAAATCTTTATTTTTATAGCACCTTTTAAAAACTAAGGCACTGCACAGTTAAAATACAATATACAACATCAAATTTACACTAAAACGATAAATATATTAATAAATTAAAATTTGACTGGGAAGGCTAGATTAAATAAATATGTTTTCAACTCAATTTTGAATCTATCGACAGTCAGGCATTCTCTTAACCAACATTTAACATTGAACTGCACATGCCTTACTTTCCTTAACAGTCAGTGTTTCCAGCAGCAAGATGTGTCTACCATCAGAAAGTGGATCTTCACTATGTGACATTTTCTGGTGAGTGAGGGTGTAGGGTTGTGTAAGGGGGTGGTGGGGAGTTGGAGGTTGTAGTGGGGGGGTTTGGATCACTGAAGGACCATTTTCTTTTTTAGAGGTTAAAGAAAGACAATGAGAGACTGTTTTCTTTATTTCAGTGACAACAGGGATTGGAGGGTGAGGGGGCACTAGACACCAGGAAAGCAAAGTAATAGAATGGGAACAGTGATCAAGTGGGGTGCAAGTAGACACCAGGAAAATATAAATTAATTATTGGGGTGGTGATTTGATGGTGGGGGTGCCACTAGACACCATGGAAATATGATTCTTTACTGGTACGGCAATCAGAGGGTGGCATGCCACTAGATCCCAGGGAAATGTATTATGGGGATGGCGATCGTGGTGTGGGGTACCACTAGACACCAGGGACAAAAGTAATTAAGTATCAGAACAGCGATCAGAGGGTAGGCATACCACTAGATGCCAGAGAAATAATTAATTATTATGGTAACAGCGATTGAGGGTCTGAAGCACCATTAGACACCAGGAAAGAAATTATTAAGAAGAAAATGCATGTGGAATGCTTTAAATCCTTTCATGATTCAACAAAGATGTATTTTTCAAAAATGCTTTATTTGTTAATTTCTCTTACTTGTCCTGATGTTTCGCACTTTGTGCTTTTTCAAATGGCTTTATTTGATTCTGTAATTAATTCAGAAAATAATTTTAAGTATACATTCAGTATTTGCTTATTCTTTGCATAATTTAAAATTTTTATAGAAGGTTATACAAGTGTTTCGTTTACCAATGATTCACTGTTTACGTTTGTGTTGCTTTTGCAGGTTTTATATACTCCACAATTAATTCATCGTACTAGGCTGATATAAATTAAAAAAATGCAAAAACAATTCATTTTAAACAAGTAATTTTGAATTCATATAGCTATTGCAACTTTAAAAATATTATTTTTATGCAGTTTCTGTTCATACAGTATAGTTTAAATGCTGATCAGTTAAGAGCCTGAATAACCCCATTGCCAGGATACATGTAGCATCACACTGCAATCTTGTTCTCTTTATGTTTCAGTCTGTTATTCTTTAGCATTCTTATCTATGTAAAATATAACAGTACATTTCATTTTAGCTTTTCTCCTACAGTAATATTCTTTTAATCAATTCATGCTGTTTAGATTGTTAATTAGAATTTTTGGGGGTTATTTTGTGGTGCAGTTGGCATGCCTGCTTGTTGGCAATGGCATTTGTTTACAGACACACACTACTGTGTAGCGCCATATTCTTCCTCATCCTCTTGAGCCCATTTATCACAGGATACATGATGATGTCATATCCATTCCGATGCACCTACTACTGCCTCTGTCAGTTACTGAGCAACTGATAACATCAACAATGAATTGCTGATGTAGTTTGTGATGAGCAGGTTCACTGCCTAAGAGATTTTACTTTATTCAGTATATTTTCAAAGTGCAATAAGTGTGATACAATGCAGAATCTATTACATTATTTAGATAGAGTAGGTTATTCCCAAATTAATATCACTGTAACTACGTTCAAAGCCATAACATATACTGTACATACATAAGAGACAGCAACTGTACAGTGTTACTAGACTGACAGTTAAACTTAACTCTAAAGTATTAAAGGAGGGGATGGAAAGAGGAAAGAGAAGGGGGAAGTTTCCTATTCACAAGTTTAGTAGGTCATTCCCTTTAATGTCTAAAGCAGGAGGGAAGGGGGAATTCCCTTGAGTGTCTCATATTTTACTTTAAGGTTACAGAAATCCATATTCTCTTGCTAATATCTCTTACTAACAGTTATGAACACAATGTTACTAGTTTATTTATTAATACCATATGTCAATCAATTCCTGTATAAATGTATAAGTAATTACCAACATGCCTGCCAGTTAACATCTTTGTTCATTCCTGTGTTAGTTTCTAAAGCTTTTAGCAAATAAATCCACTTCATTTCCATCTTATCTAGTTATTTTGGTAATCTTCTCTCCTTTCTGGAGTGTATACAGCTTGTAAACCCCAGAATCTAAGTGAAGTCCTTGTATGTCGAGGTTATTTGAAATGCATTGTGACCTGTGACGTCTCAGCCTGGCACCCAATGTCACCTTTGTGTTCTTGTGTCCTATTTTTGAGACTTCTGGTAGTCTGATACAAATAAATCATGTCACATGGACATTGTAACAAGTAAATTACCCTTTGTGTACAGCAATTTATATATTCTTTAATTTGGAATATTTCACCTATGTGTGGGTGTCTAAAACTTGACTTTTTGCTGGTATGGCAGCAGACAGAACATTTTCCACAAGGAGTTATACCTGGCTGCAATGGTCCCAACAAGAATTTTTCCTGTTTTGATTCTTGTGAAAACTGTGATCTTACTATTTTATCTCTTAGTGTTGGTGTTTTCTTTCTCTGCAACAATGGGGTTCGCTGTTAGAGCTGGTATGTTGTTGTTGTCCGAACTGATCGACTGCTAGTGTTTGTGTATTATCTTTCTTATATGTGGAAATTTGTGATTGTATTTCATTGCAAACACTAGTTTCTCATGTCATTTTTAGTCCTTTTGGTACAAGTAGTGCCTCCCTATTTGCTTGTTGGATTCTAATCTCAGCCTGTCTAAATATTTATCTACCATAGCCCTTCTCTTTAAACCTTTCTAGCATTTTTCTTTTGTGATTTTGAAATTCTGACTCCATGCTGCAGTTTCTCTATACTGTAACAAGCTGTGAGTACGGAATGTTTTTCTTTAATCTGGGGTCATGGAAACTGTTTCCATGGAGCAAGGTGTTTCTATTGGTTTCTTTTCTGAATAGGCTTGTTTCTATCAGCCCATTTTTGTTTATAACCAGTAGATACAACTATGGAAATTGTTCACTACTATATTCCACTGTAAATTTTAAATTTTGGCCTCTGCTGTTTAAATATATATGAAAATTTCCTAACTCTTCCTGTGTTCCCAACCAGGCATAGAACACATCATCTATATAACAATACCAAGCATGAATTTTCTTAAAAAATGGATTGTTGTTAAGCTGGTCCAGTGGTGCTAAAGGAACTGTACACCTTACCTCTCACCACAATGATGACCCATGTTTGGGAGCTAGTGCGGGTCACCAGAGGTCGGCATGGGGAGGAGGGTGCATTGCAGGATGAGCTGCCATTAGGCAGATCTCCTCCACTGAGAGGGATCTGAGCATCCCTCAGTGCTTGGCTGCCTCATGGTGGAGGCTAGGGGGCAGTGCAGCTGAGGGATCCAGAGGTGCTTAGCCAATGGGGTGGGAGGATGGGGCCATTACTGGAGCAAGAGGGTGCATGCATGCCTCCACACACATGAGCCTCTCTGTCTGGGGCCCTGGGGTAATATGAGGTAAACCTGGAAACAGTCAGGGGCTGTGGCAGGATGAAGCCTCCGGGCCAGCTCCGGTGGTCTGCTAGGACACACTAAGGGTCATAAGATCCCAGAAGACCCTGGAGTCGAGTAGGTTGGTGGACCACAGCTGCAGCACTCAAAGGAGCTACAAACACTATATGAAAAAAATGGATTGTTGTATTGATCTAGATTGTGTAGCTGTTCAAATCTGTATGTACTGTATAAATTTGCATAGTTGGGGCCAAAGTACTTCCCATCGCTGTCCCTCTAATTTGTAAATAAAATTTCCCATTGAATTCAAAATAATTTTTTTGTAATACTAACTTGGCCATTTCTTAACGTACTCTTGATTTTGGTTTTGCTGCTCCTGTTCTGTTATCCAGCATTTGCCCCATTGCCTCTACACCCTCATAATGGGGATAGCGGTATAAAGGGCTGATACATCCACTGTTACAAGCAAGACATTCTCTGGCAAATCTGCTTCTAAAAGTCTTTAATTTATGTATTGTATCTCTAGTGTCTTATAAATAAGTTGTTGTTAGTTCCACTATTGATTGTAAATGCATATTTAAGCACTGAGAAAGTGGTTCAATGAGGCTACCTATAGTTGACATGATAGGTCTACATGGTGGAATTTCTTTGTTTTATCTTTCGGATAGCATAAAATGTAGGTGTTCTCTGGGTATTATTGTTAATATTCTCACTTTCCAATTATAAATCCATTGCATGTAATGTGTCCTCTGTTGTGCACTTAAATTGAATTACAGAGTCATGTGGCAATAATCTGTAATTATGATGATTATTAAGTAAATCAAGACACA
Source organism: Neoceratodus forsteri (assembly GCA_016271365.2). Classification (NCBI taxonomy): domain Eukaryota; kingdom Metazoa; phylum Chordata; order Ceratodontiformes; family Ceratodontidae; genus Neoceratodus; species Neoceratodus forsteri. The sequence continues at coordinate 1,360,866,699 of CM028130.1, read as the reverse complement.
TTTGTTTGTAGTGAGGTTTGTCCATCACTATAACCCCCCCCCCCCATCTGCTTGTTTAATGATAATATTCTCATCTCTGGAGAGTTGTGCTATAGCTTGCTTTTGTTTTTTTTACTGACATTTTGGTGTTTTGGTTCTCTTTCTTTTGGATCTTTATTTTTTTTCAATATCTTCTTGTACTAGTGTGCAATGCACTCAATTCCATGATTTTGCCCACTCAGTGGATTATGCCTAGATTTGATGTTTAATGTCTGTCTTACCTTCTGTTCATATATTTTTTTCACTACTTCTTCTTGTGTTGTTTGACAGTCCAAACATGTTTTCTTTTAATCTAATAATATTATAGGACTTCTAGAGATCTGCCTATAGTTCAAAAAGGTTGATGGAATGTGTAGGTGAGAAAGAAAGTCCCAAGGATAGAACTTCTGTTTCTTTTGGTGTAAGTGTTCTTTTACTCACATTAAAGATTGGAATTATCTGTTTACTGCTGGAGTGTTCCCTCTCCATTCCTATGTTATGTTTATCCTTCCACCTCGACCTCCTGGTTTGTTGCCCTTGTAATTGTTGCCTCAGAACTGTCCCTGTGCTCCCTGCTGTCCTGCTTTGTCTCTCAGTGAATACTTCAGTTCTTCTTTGATCTGGCCTAAGGTCCCTGAGGTTTATTTTATTTTAATTTTAGTCTTTGGTAACCAGGTAAGGTCCACGTGGCACAAATGCCTGTTTTCAGGGGTAGCTGGGTTCACTGGGCGGTTAAGTGATTTGCTCAGAGTCACACAGTATGCAAGTGGAGGTTGTGAGAATCAAACCAAGGTCTGGTATGTTTGATGTACCAAGCTCATTCTCAGCTTATTACTTTAACCTCTAGGCTATACTCTGAGCCAGTTCCTCTTGTTCTTTGTCTAAAAAGGTTCTTACCGTCCTTCCACGTTTTGTGCTTCTAGTATAACTATTATCACTTTCTATGCTTACATCTGATTGATAATCTCTGTTCTGGCCTATTTCTTATTTTTGTAATTATTGTATTTGTTGTATGTATATACTGTGTTACATAGATACATAGATACATAGACAGTGTTGGCAGATAAGGGCCTATGGCCCACCTAGTCTGCCCATTTGAGTTTGTAACTTCAGTTTATGTTTTCCTAGAACTCTGTTGCCCCTTACCCCTGACCTCCAGAATTCCTTTATGTCTATCCCATGCATTCTTAAATCCCATGATTGTTTCAGCCCCCACCACTTCTTCAGGCAGGGTGTTCCACTTGTCCACCACCGGTTCTGTGAAGAAATTCTTCCTCACATTTCCTCTGAATCATCCTCCCTCCAACTTAATACCATGCCTTCTAGTCCTGGAACATCTTTTTCACTTAAAAATAGTGTATTCTTTCACCCTGTTCCTCCCTGTAAGATACTTATATGTCTCTATCATGTCCCCTTTCTCCCTCCTCTCCTCCAGGGAGTACATATTCAATTCCTTCAACCTGTCCTCATAGGACTTCTGATGCAATCCATGTACCATCTTTGTTGCCCTCCTCTGAACCTTCTTTACCCTGTCTATGTCCTTATGTAGGTAAGGTCTCCAGAACTGTACACTGTGCTCCAGGTGGGGCCTCACTAGTGTCTTGTATAGTGGAATCATGACCTCCCTTTTCCTGCTGGTGATGCTCCTGCCTATGCATCCCAGCATCCTATTTGCTTTACCTGCTGCCTTGTCACACTGTTTCCCTACCTTGAGGTAATCAGAGATGATAACCCCAAGATCCCTTTCCTGCTTGGTGCATGCTATATCCTCACCCCCCGATGGTATGGTTTAACATTAACTAAAAACTTCAAGTACAAAAGAATCCCTAGAGTCATTAGAATATCTGTGTGTTATCCCTATAATCAATAGTATCTCTTTGGAACTTTTTATTTTTTGTTGTTTGATTTTCTCTTCATATTCAGTTAGTTTTTAACACTTTCTAGATTAATTTTAAACCCTTCTTCAGTTTTAGCTGTAACGCATCTTCAGTTATATTTATGTCTTTTCCCAAGTTCCCTTGTTCTTCAATTACAGCTTCAATCAATGCATGCTTAAAATCACGAGAAGGGCGATTTCTAAGTACTTCCCAGTTTTGATCTAATTTAATAGAGTTGATGCCTCAATTTGTTCCCGCTGTTATTCTAATGACTCTAGGGATTCCTTTGTATTTGAAGTTTTTAGTTAATGTTAAACCATACCATTCCAAATGGCAGTGTCTAAATTTTAAGTTTTCTGTTTTTGTGACCGGCTTTTAGTGTTGTCACAGATCTGCACATCTAGGTCCCTTTCTCCTCTTATAGTTTGTGATAACTGGTTTCTTTGATCATCTGAATAGCTAACAAAATGGATTGGTCTTTGTACATTCAGACCCATGTCATGGAAAGCTTGCATTCCTGTTACCTGCATTTTTATCAACCACCCTGCACAATTCAATTCTAAAACAAGCATCAATTAGACAAAATAAACACTTAATGACCTCAATATTTGATTATGCTAGTACTGCAAATATTTAGTCTTTCATAAATCCAGTTCACTTTTTTGGTACCAACATCCCAAGAATGACCACTGATCCTCTAAGTAGTTTAAATCCAATGTATGAAGTTCCTCCAATAGGAAAATAATCCTGGGGAAATTGTTTTATTCTTCATAAGGTATTCTCCAAGCTATCCAGTATACAGAAAAAAAATGTATGTGTGGATGCTTTAAATCCTTTCACGATTCAACAATGATGTATTTTTCAAAAGATGCTTTGTTTGTTAAATTCTCTTGTCCTGATGTTTCGCATCTTATGCTTTTTCAAAGGACTTTATAAGATTCTGTAATTAATTCATAAAATCATTTTAAGTGTACATTCAATATTAGCTTATTCTTGCTGTAATTTTAAATTTTATAAAAGTTATGAATTGTTTCATTCACCAGTTATTCGCTGTTTACTTTTCTTGTACTTTTGCAGGTTTTATATATGCCACAATTAATTCACCACCTTAATAGATTTATACTGTATAAACTAATAAAATGCTATAAAGGTCATTTGGAACAAGTAATCTTAAAGTCATATGGATACTGTAACTTTCAGAATATTATCAGAATATTATTTTTACACAGTTTTTCTTCAGACATTATAGTTTATATGTTGCTTTGTTAAGATTAACCCCATTGCCAGGATACATGTAGTATCACACCACAACCTTGTTCTCTTTATGTTTCAGTCTGTTATTCTTTAGCATTCTATATCTATGTAAAATATAACATCTACATCCTTCTTCATACACTTTAGCCCCTCATCACAGGATAAGTGATGATGTCATAGCCATTCTGACGCACCTACTGGTGTCTCTGTGAATGCTGAGCAACCGACAACATCAAGAGTGGTTGCTGATGCGGGTTTGTGATGAGAGGGCTCACTGTCTAAGAGATCTGATTTTGTTCAATATATTTTCAAAGTGCAATAAGGTGACACAATACAGAATCTGGGTGGGGTGTGCCATTAGACACCAGGGAAACAAAGTATGAGAATGGGGACAGCAATCAGAGGGTGTAGGATGCCACTAGAAACCAGGGACAAAGTAATTAAGTATCAGAAAAGCGATCTGAGGGTAGGGGTGCCACTAGACACCAGACACTAGGAAAACAATACATTATTATTGTAATGGTGATCAGAGGGTGGTGGGGCACCACTAGACACCAGATAAAGAAATCATTAAGTATGGAATGGCAATCAGAGGGTGGGGGGTGCCACTAGACGCCAGGGAAATAATAACTTGTTTTTATAGCAATGTTTTTCTAAATGCTGCTGTCTGTTTTACTTGTGAAGACCACTGCGTGAACTTGAAATTTGGAGAAGCAGATTCTATAAGCTTGCTGACAAGGAGGACCAGACTGTGAGTTCGGGAGATGACATCATCAGCAGCTCTACACTGAAACTGGCTTTTTTGAACAGGTAGTGAAATCAGGGTTACAAAATGTCTCAGAACTTTAAAATGAAGTAATGTAGAAACCTACTTTTTGGTATGTGATTTACTGGGGGCATGCTTACTGTAATTCTGCAATGTAGCTCTTTTGGCTGGAGTCACTCTATAAGAAAAAAGCATATTTTTTCACATACTTACCATTGTTTTTTTGTTGTTGTTGTTTTTTTTTTACTCTCACCTACAGCCTACATGGAAAGGAATTGTTGCCTCAGACTTGCAGGGGACATGTGTTATGTCCCAAGGTAATGCCTTTGAAAGGTCAGGAAAAAAAATTTCAAGGGATTCCAGAGTTATTAAGCTTTACATTTTAGTGTTTTCTGACTTGTGCACATGCAGTATGTTCTTTTGGATTACGGTTTCTGGCAAATGTAAAATATCGATGCCACAAATGCCTGTTTTGCTTTTGGGCCACTTGTTTGGCATGGCACCAACCATGTTTTTTTTGATGTGCCATGCCAACTGCCATCTTGTTGACCTTTTCCATGAGCTAACAAAGGTGGAAAAACACAAAACAATGCTGTGAATAAACAAGCATCAGAACCTAGCAAAATGGAACCCATTTAGGTAGATTTTGATGTTTGATTTTGAGTATACTGACCAGAAATATGTTTACTGGGCACCTAAAATCCCAGGTACCCAACTTAATGAGAGGATCACTTCCCCTGTATTTTCTGTATAAGAACAACAGGAATTTCTTGACTTTTGCAGCTGCAGCTGGGACTTCTGCTGTGGGCTGCAGTGAGAGAAGTGATTCACTGTTTCCATAGTGTCTAGTGGCTCCTGCCCACCCTCTAATCACCATCCCTGTTATTTATATGTTGATCTCATGTGTCTAGTGGCATCCCCCCAAATGCTGTTTGCTGTCCCTGGTGTCTACTGGCACCCATCACCTGACAATCACTGTCCCTGGTGCCTAGTGCCACCTCCCACCCACCAATCATTTTCCCTGGTGTCTAGTGGCACCCCCACACCCTCTGATTGCTGTACCTGGTGTATAATGGCACTCCCTACCCTTTGATCACATTCCATCATTTTTATTTTAGTCCCCCCACTCACAGCCTATTATTTTATTTGAAATTGCCAACATCGGGGGCCCCAATCACCATTTTGGCATGTGCAAGATCCCCCCCAGCAGTGTGAGACACTGGGGAGCCAACTGTAAAAAGAAAAACAGTCCCAAACATCTTTTTTTACATTTGAAAATGAGAAAATGGTCCTTCATCAGCCCTACCATCCCCTCCCCCATCTTGACCCTCGCACAGAGCACCCATCACCCCATCCCGCCTTACCCTGTACTTAACCACCACAGGTCATAGGCTGCTATCTTCTGTAAATTGGGACATGTCTGCACTCTTCAAAGCTGAACCATGAACTGAGGAATCAAGGTAAGTGCTGTATAATATATTTCAAAGGAATTTTAAACTTATGTTCATAACTTTGTCATTTTAAAATTTTTTCACCAAATTTTCAACATTGCATTTTAGGACCCACCTCATGAACACTGACACTGGCATTTTGTTAGTCAGGCCTGGAAGGAGATTATGAGGTTACTGCATGAAATCACCTTTCTAGCCCGATTAACAAAATTACAGTGTCAAGAGGGGGGTTCCAAAAATGCCATATTGACAATTTGGTGGAACAACTACCTAAAATAACTGAGTTATGAGCATTCATTGAAATGTTTCTACACATGTGCATAACTTTGGTAATTTTCAATATTATGAGGCCAAATTTTCAACAGTCATTTTTTTCACACCACGTCATGAACAGTACAGTTGTCATTTTTCACATCCTGTCTGAAACATGTTTTCACACCTGTGGTACAGAATGGTGTTTTGGCACAGATTTGAAAATGTTCACCTATGGGGTTTATGAGGAGGGGTCATAAGATGATTACGTTGAAAAGGCGGTGTCAAAATATGAAAAAATGCCAAAGTTATGACCATTCATTGCAATTTCACTACTCCAGCTCGTAACTTCAGAAATGTTAAATATTTTAACCCAGATTTTCAACATAGCATTCTTATTACCGCACCTCATGTATGTCACAGCTGTCATTTTTCAAATGCTGGCCAAAATGTGTTTTCATACTGGTGGCATGAAATGGCATTGCAGTTGCACAGAATTACATATTGGCAGGGATTCAAAAACTTTCTGTACTGGGTACATAAGGTGGGGTAATGCAGTGGCTACGCTGACAATTTAATCACTGTTGTCCTGTAAATGGAACTGGAGGGCCCAGATGGACATGTGCTTCCACAGCTGCATACATATATGCATCTATGAAGAGATGGAAGGGCAGGGTCCAAAGGATGCTACTTTCCCACAGTAAAATAAAGATACTATTATATTATCTCAAAAAGTAAGGAAATACATTGCAAAAAAAAGCTATATTAATTCTCTAGTTAGGGTCAAAGCCACAACTAACAAGCCAATCCTAACACCCCACCCCCACCCTGCACACACCAATAGGCATTGATGGGTGCCTTGGGATCATCAGCCCTAACGCAAATCCCATTTTCCTATACTGCACCCTTCTCAACTTATTTTCTTATGGAATGGTGTGAGTGTTAGGGCTGATGACCCAAAGGCACACCCTGATACCTGTTGGTGTGTGCAGGATGGGGGTGGGGTGTTAGGATTGGGAAACCTAATGCCACATTTCCCTGCTTTTGTGGCTTTGATCCTAACTAGAGCATTAATGCAGTTTTTTGCTCTCTCTCTCTCTCTCTCTCTCTCTCTCTCTCTCTATATATATATGTATATATGACATGATGGGCAGGAGTGTGATATGGAAAATATTCTCACTGCTGCAGAGTGAGCTCTGGATACTCACGAGTGCCAATGGCATGAGTGAGAGTATTTAGAGCTCACTCTGCAGGTGTGAGAATATTTTCCATAGCACACAATCTGCACATCAAGTGTGCTATTTATTCAAAGGGCCTGGGAGCCCCAGACATATTGTTATGTTTTCCTGTGTTCTTTTCCTGTTTATGTGTGCTTTCTGCTCTTTCAGTGTGGTCTGAGTGTGTGTGTGTTTTTCTGAATGGGCTGGGAGTCTCAGAAGCACTATGGGACACTGGTGAGTGTCCTTTGCAATGCTAATTGAGTAAGTTGCAGGTACCAGGGAGAAAAAAAAAACTTTTTTGTGAAGTAGCTTCATTTAGAATGCAGGCTGTAGTGAAGCTGAGATCAGCATAGTAATGGACTGTGAGTTTCAGAAACACTATGGGACACAGTGCCCTTTGCAATGCTAACTGAATAAGTTGCAGGTAGCAGTGAGAAACAAACTTTTTTTGTGAAGCAGTTTCATTTAGAATGCAAGATGTAGTGAAGCTGAGATCAGCATAGTAATGGGCTGGGAGTCTCAGAAACATTAAGGGACACAGATGAGTGTCCTTTGCAATGCTAATTGAGTTAGTTTCAGGTAGCAGTGAGAAACAGAGAAGCAGTTCCCATTTAGAATGCAGGCTGTAGTGAGAGAGTGGTGGCGTCAGTGCTAATTTAGCAGGTGAATTTGATAGTATGGGGTCATTTGTTGAAAGTAGTGCCAGCAGAGCTATGATTAGTCAGGATTCCAGTGTGACACCAACACAGTGATAATATCTGCCTGTGAGGTAAGCTACAATGTATATAAATGGCAAATATTATCACAGTGTAATTTTCAGCAGGATTTATATCACTGTGTGCTGAATACATGGTTTTATCCAACATTCATTTTGCTCACCCCATTGTATTTAATATATATATATATATATATATATATATATATATTATAGTATGAGTTGCACCACTATTTTTAGGGTTCAGTGGTCATTTACATACTAAAGTTAAAAGTTTGGGCATTAATAACTTTGGACCCTTTCAATGGATTTGCCTGAAATTAGGTATATGCATTGGGGCATGACAATTCTCCTGATCTGCCAAATTGTGTTATAGTCAGAGTGCTGGTCTTTGTGTATGAAAGCACTGAAAAATGCTAAATTATCCATTTTTACAGACACCTTTTGGCATTCTGAATGTGGTCCTGCACAGCTGTCATGTGGTGTGCTGCTCTGCAAGATGGTTTGTTTGAAAGAGCTTTGGTGGCCAAACATGCCTCTTTTTGTTTGGTGAAAAAATATTAAGGCATTCAAAAGTTATGGCACTTTTACATTCCCATTATACATCAAAGGAAAAATCTATATGTATATTTTGTGATCAAAGAATGGGGTTCTGGCCATCTGGTCCCACCTGGCGATCAAAGAATTTGCAGCCTCACGGTTCAAGAATTTTTGTCCCTGAGGATTTTTTCAAATTCTTTGATTGCAGGTCCACCATCTTGTTTTCAGTTTCCGATTGGAAAACACAAACATCTCGGCTCAGGGTCACTTCTGAGGTAAAACTTGGATGAGTTTTACTCAGGTAACCCTAATCTATCAAGCCATGGCTTTGGTTCCATCAAATCAGTCCAAAATAGAGTTATTAGCATTTAAATTCTTTGTTCATAGCTAACTAATGATCTTTGATCATGAGCCTGCAAATTCTTTGATCGAGAATCTTTGATGTGATCGTGCATCCGAGCAAGGGACGAGATGGCCAGATTTTAAATTATATTTCTGTAGCCCAGGGGTGCCCTACTAAGTTATATTATGGTGGGTTTTGCTCAGGGGGCTTCACTCTGTCACATGTGAATAAATAAACAGTAGTTTTTATTATCCCTGGTAGTCTAGTGGCACCCTCCCCATCATGCCAATGTACATAATGATTTCTATTATCCCTGGTAGTCTAGTGCCCCCCAATGAGTATCATATTCATATATTTATGTTTTATCCATGGTAGTCTAGTGGCCCCCCCATGTGTGTTTATGTATATATTTTTTTTATTATATCCCTGGTAGTCTAGCTGTCCCCCCTTCCATCATAATAAAATAAATTTCAATTTGACAATACCTGGTAGTCTAGTGGCCATTCACCCCACACCCAGCCATGCCAGCCCACCCAGCACCCCCACCCTTCCCCAGCTGGTGACTGGCACAGTACACCTCTCACCTCCACAGCCAGACACCTACTGTGTATTACCAGCTGACAATTCAAACAGGTGCTAGGAAATTATTTCTGAGCACCTGTTTGAATTTATAAATTATTAAAGTTTTTATTCTTTGTTTGTGAGCCTGCAAATTCTTTGATTGTGAGATTCTTTGATCGCCATCTTTGATCGTGAGGCAGAACAAGATGGACAGATTTTTATAATGGAATAGAAGGAAATTTTACCAAACTTTAAGATTTAATATCTCTGAAACGGTTTGGTCTTTTACTTGAAATTTGGAGGTGTTTATGGCATGTCCTGTGCATGTAAATTACACTGATTATGTAGGGAACAAATGTTGCGGAAATATGGTGTGGCACAGTTTACGTTCTGCAGACAGTGTTTTGCTTGTGGTGGTGGTGCCTTGAAATTGATAGGATACCTAGCCTTAGTGTCATGGATGTAGTTGCCAGTTGTTGTGTGTGTTAAATGTCAACAGGTGTGGAACTGTGCCAGTGTGATGAATGAAAATTTCAAAATGCAACATGTTATATCTCGAGGAGCGGTTTGGTATTTTCGCTTGAAATTTGGAGAGTGTTGACGGGATGTCCTGTAGATGTGAATTGTATTGTTTATGTCTTGGACAATGTCTTTTGAGGACAGATTAGTGGTGCACTTAATGTTTTGTGGTCAGCGTTTTCTATTGTTATACCATTCATATTTGTTTAGTGGCTGGTTGTGCTGTTGTCATGGTACTTTTAGTCATCGGCTGTGTAATGTGGCCTACCAACTTTCTACTCTTTATTCTTTCTTAAAATGTAAGGAAATTCTATGCAAAAACTTTGTTAATGAATTTTGGAAGTTTTGCCTATTGTTTGGAGTCAAATACTCCCAAAATGGGGTTAACTGAAGCTATATATGTATATATATATATATATATATATATATATATATATATATATATATATATATATATATATATATATATATATATATATATATATATATATATATATACTGTATATATATATATTTTTAGAACAAAAAACTCCATTTAATGCATCAGTTAGGGTTGTTCCACAGCGACAAAGTGAGGAAATTCGATGTTAGGGTTGAAACCCCTTTGCACCCCTTCAGCCCACCCCAACTGGAATCTGATGCACATTGGGGTCTTCAGCCCTGTCACCCCATCACATGTGGAAAGAAGCTGAGGAATAGGAGAATGGGGTGACAGTTAGGACCGATGACCCCAATGTACCCCGATTCCAGTTGGGGGGTGGGCTGGAGGGGTGTAAAGGGGTTTTCAACCCTAACATCGAATTTCCCCGCTTTGTAGCTGTGGAACAACACCAACTGATGCATTAAACTGAGTTTTTGCCTCTAATTTTCCTTCTTTGAGAATGATAATGAGAAATAGTGAATGTAATGTGGCGGCAGGAGCGGCAGGGCCCCGCACACCTGCCACGTGATGTCTTGTCACATAGTAACATTGTGCCCACAAACGCAAATCGTAATGCTCATGGTGACGCAAAGTGAATCAGAAAGAGAAACAGTACTGTAGACAGCAATGTTAAAAACAATGGAAATGCAACTGCAAATGAAAACGCAAAGGGTAACGCACATGGTGGCGTAAACGTGAACGGTAAGTGAAACGGGTATGGAACCGCAAGCAGAAACGATAATGGTAACAGTAATGTAAGCGCACAGGCTGGTTTTCCCCAAAAGCTGTATAGAGAAAGACAGTGAGTAGAAAGAATGTATGCAAAATAATGACTCTCGGAACACAAAAATCAGGAGTTGGAATACTAAATTGCTTATATCTCAGTAACCGTATGACATAGAAAAAAAATTTAAAAGTCATATGTATTATCACTTTCCTGGCTAGTTTTGTACTTAGCCCATGGAGGGGGCTAAGAGTTTTTTGACAGAAAGTCCCTATCTTGCACCGTTTTCGAGATACGGGCCCTGAAAGGTGCGGCGAACGCCGTAATGTTATCCTATGGGAAAAAAACAGAGGTTCAGAGTGCCATAACTTTGCCTCCCTGTAATATTTTTTCACCAAACCACTGAAAGGCACATCTGTGGGATGTTGGCTGTATCCCCTGCAAATTTCAACCCAAAAGACCAAACCGTTATTTTGCAGCAGGGCGCCAAACGATTGCTGCAATGCGTCGGCTGCCGTAATGTTATCCTATGGGAAAAAGCATCAACTTTGGAGTGCCATAACTTTGCCGCCATGTAACATTTTTTCAACATGATACTGAAAGGCACATCTGTGAGATGTCGGCTGCGTTCCCTCCAAATTTCAGCCCCAAACTCCAAACCGTTCTTTTGCAGCTGGGTGCCAAAGAATTGCTGTCATTTCCCCACAGCCTAGAAAAGTACTGTCGCAATTTGCAAAAGCTTTCACAAAAATTTGCGACACTTTCATGAGCACAAAAGTACTTTGTGAAAGTACTTTTTCCAGAAATTTGAAAAACATATTTCTGGGGTGTTTTACCCCAAAATAAAGACATGGCTAGCATCCTCAGGCTCCGACTAGGTGAATACAAAAATAATTAGGTTGCTAGAGGGTCTCAATTTTAAATGCCAAGCATTTTTCTGATCTCTAACTGAAAACAAAATGGTGGATTTGCGAAAGTAAGAGGGCCATTTGCAAAAGTAAAAATGCATTTGCGAAAGTGTTGAACTTTTTGTTAACTTTTCCCATTGACTTATAATGGGAAATTGTTTTTGAATAACTTTTGAACCGTTTAATATTTTTCACGAAATCTTTGAAAGGCACATTGGGGACCCCAGCCACATGTTCCCTGAAGATTTCAGGCCAGTCGCACAAACTGTGCGACTGTAGGTGCTGATGGTAGAATTCCAGTAAAGCGTAAACGCACGCGACAGATCAAGCTTTAATAACTCTGCAGCCGTATCCGGACCGGTACAAAACTTGACAAATCCAAAATGTATGGGTCTCGATCATGTATTCTAAACTTCAGGCAAATCCATCAAACAGTTGCAAAGTTATTAAGGTGCAAAATTTTGGGTTTAACATGTAAATGGCTCCTCAACCCTAATATATTCCATGCAAAAAACTTCATTAATGCATCAGTTAGGGCTTTCTACAGTGAAAAAAGCTTGGAAATTCGATTTCAGGGTTTCCACTCCTTGCACCCCACCCCCAGCCCACCCCACCAACAGGCATCGGGCTATGTGTTTGGGGTCATTGGCTCTAACTCTCACCCCATTCTCCTACACTGCACCACTTCAGCTTGTTTACATGTGGGATGGGGTGAGAGTTAGAGCCAACTACCCAACACACACCCCAAAGCCTGTTGGTGGGGGCAGGCTGGGAACCTAAAATCATATTTCCACACTTTTTGTGTAGAAAACCCTAACTGATGCATTAACAAAGTTTTTGCATAGAATATATATATATATATATATATATATATATATGGCTTCAGTTAACCCCATTTTGGGAGTATTTGACTCAAAAATAAGGCAAAACTTCCAAAATAAAGAGGAGGAAGTCATTGACTTCAAATGTAAAAACAAAATTGACAGCTTCCAAAACTGAAGCTAAGAAATCATGGATTATTCTAAAAGAAATAGAATTTTACCACTACTATTTGTATGAACATCCATCAACTGATTCTTTCTAGAATGTTGGCTTTCAAATTACAGTATCTGGGAAATATTTTGACTTCCAAAAATTGAAATGACTTCCAGATTTTGACTCATGGATCTTCAGTTAATTTATTTTAGTGGAAGTCAAATATATATATGTATATTCATGGAATTCCAGGAGCACTTTACAGAATTTATCATAAACTGCAAAATGGTATTCCACAGTTTATATTATCTATGGAATAATTTTCCTCAGTTACATTAAACAGTCAATGTAAACTGCAGATTTGCTTTTACGGTATATACTGACTCTTGGTGTAAACTGCAGAAACACATTGTGTTCCATATCTAAACTGTACAATAAAATTCCACAGTTATGTAACTGTGGAAAACTATTCTGCATTTTACATCATGGGAAAATCAGGACCTTGCCCATAATAGATGGCATGTAAGTGCACAGAGTTAACCATGTGCACGCATGTGCAATGACAATAGTTCAATGGGCATACACAGTCAACTCAGTGAGGCGTTATTCTTGTTTAATATTGTTGATAGTCCTAAGATAGTTGAATGAATGTGTTGTTTGACTGTTATATATGGATACTTTCTCTATCTGTAGTCTTTGTCACATGAAGAACTACCACTCTGTTTGGGTAACATAAAGGCAAAGGAACCCTCTTGAGGAGGGTTCTACCCCCTAGACGTGCTGCATGAACATAATCCCTTTAGGCTAAAGGTACCATAGGAAGAATCCCCAAGAGAGGCATGCCACTAGAGGAGGAGGTGAGGATGGCATGGCAAAGAAACAGTGCTTCTGAATGAGTCTGAAGGAAGCAAGCTAAAATTGTTTAGAAAAAGGATGTGACCAATAGCTCCTACCCACTGAAGTGCAGACACAGCCTTTGTATTTGCATGGTTAAACATTTGGCAGAGTCATGCATGTTGGGGCCTATGCACGATGGTGCAGAGTGCCTCTGTGCCATGTATGAGTGACATGGAGACACTCCACACCCATTGCACCCCCATGCAGGATTCACTAAGGGGAGCACGCAGCTGTCATGCACCCAATCCCCACCTCCAGGGACAGCAATGCACTGGGGTGGGCTGGGAGTATGCCAGCACTACATGCCATGCACTAAGGTGCATATTGATGACTGTGGGATGCAGAGGAGGGCACAGCTTATGGCAGGGGACATCTGTGCAAGGGAGGGCTTGCTGCACAGGAGCCAGGGTTGCCTGTTATGTGTTGTGGGGTGGTGCAGCAGTGCTGCAGGTGGGGAGAGCCTGGCCATGTGGTTTGCCAACAGATGGAGCATAGGCATGTGGTCCGGTATCCACTGGTGCTACTCATGCACCTGTACCTGTGCCGTGCAGCACAAGGGATCCACTCTGGACTCAGGACAGACATCCAACTGAATGCACAGTTAGATCCGTGACTCCTCCCCAGCCACCCTGTGGAGCCCTGTGTACTGGGGTGCAGGCCATGGGCAGGTGGCAGCCATTGATGAATACCAGTGGTGTGAACCTGTCCACAGGTGCAGTGCTGCCCAGGAGGAATACTTGCCTTTGGTATGTACTTCCCACCCAGTAGTGCATAGACACCATTATTTATTTCATTTATTTAAATTTTGGTGACTGGGTAGGCCCACTGAGACAGAAACAGTCCCTTTTTCAGGGGCGACCCTGCTCAAAAATATAATAATGGAAACAGATGTGGAAGTGCAATGTGCCCTTTGCATTGGCAATACAAGGAGTGAAAAATGCATTTGCAATATAATGAGTGAAAAAAAACCTCTTAACAATGCACTGAGTGAGGAGCAGAAGCAGGAAGGGACAGTGAAAAGCCACAAATATGCAGGCAATGGCCTTTTAATCTAGCACTGCTAGATATACTGGAGAAGAATGAATGGCACCCATTCTCAGAACATTGTGCAGAACCATGCGACACTTGTCAGCTCCTGTGGGGGACAATGATGGTGACCAGGATGTGTGAGGGCATGATACACATTCTTGTGAAACATTGGGAACCGTGCCTTGCATGATGCACATGAGGCCATCACCCATTGCTGATCGAGAACAACTTATAAAATGACCAGAAGTAAATCAAGAAATGCCCTTGGATGAGACATCACCTGATCATGCATTAAATCTCTATAAATACACATATCATACAGTAGGACCATAGAAGCTATCAGCAGAAAATGACCTCTTGGCCCACCTAGTCTGCCCTAAAGTCCCTATCTACTGTGCTGCATTAGTCCCTAATTGATCTCTGGCCTTATCCCCATCCCTGTTACTAAGGTCCCCCTGTGTCTATACTATGCATGTTTGAAACCTGTTACCATATCGTTACTCCTCACCTCTGCTGGGAGGCTGTTTCAGGCATCCACCACCCTTTCCATGGAAGAGCATGCAGGTGCAGGAGCTCATTTCCATTCCAACAAAGCTTACTTACTTACTTGCGCATATATGTACACACACAAATGAAAGTAAAAAAAAATAATGCCAGCAGCCACCATGTTGAAATTCTCATACTTTAAAATGCTCCTGAAAAAGTACAGTTATATCTCACCTAATAACCCATAGCCTATAAAATACACCTTACTCCCAGTCTCACACAACATTACACAGCATTTGTAGTCTAACAACATTACTAACTATATCAAGTCTTCACAAATTGTGTCTGACCTCCTCACATTTCTCTACAGGCTTTCCTTCCCACACCCACATAGCTATACTCACTGCACAGTATTAACCCACTCTGAAACCTGAATTTAAAAAAAAAAAACAGTATTTGTTTTAACTTACAGATAAACTACTGAACCCAACCTTGACCAATACACTGTGATGTGAGAATCATTAGGAACAGAGTAGGGGGCAATGAGTGGGCAAGCATCAATGACTGAAACCAAACTGTTAAACAGTTCAGAATCTTTAGACAAAACCAGTCATCTGCAACATTACTGGTGAGATGCACATAGTGCCCAACAGTAGTAGTAGTAGACTGTTAATAGACCCTCCTGCCTTACTCTGTCTCTATGTAGCTCTGTGATCACACTCTGCTCAGCTTTTCTGCTCTTTTTTTATAAAAAAACACAAACTCCCCCTACTCTCTGCTGCTTAGCTAACATTCACTGCTCATCATGTTCTGCCTCCAGCGATGCAGTTCAACTCACACTCCATTCTGACCCACTCAGACCACACACAAAAAGGGCCAAAACAGTGAGGTCAAACAAAACTATCATTCAGATCACAAATGCCCAAGAGCAGCAAATAAGAGGGAAAATAGGAGAAGTAGGGTTCGGCACAAAAAGCTAAGTGAGAGCAGAATCACAGCGTCACCTGCTGACTTGTGCTTACTACACTACAAAATACAAAAGTGTAATGCAAAACAGGGACTTTTTTATTCAAAGATCTATTTTTATCTATTTCATCTGTATTTGAATAATTCATTGCAAAAAATGTCATTAATGCACTAGTTAGGGTTAAACCAACAAAAGCAGGGAAATGCGGTGTTATGGTTTCCAGCCCTATCACCCCACCCTCACTCTGCAGGGAGAAACAAGAGAAACCATTATGTGTTGATCTCTACTGCATCTTCACAAATCAGGTGTCAGGTGTGCCTTGGGGTTGTTAACCCTAACTCTCACCAATTCCATCATTAAAGAAGCTGAGATGTTTAGAGTACCTGAGAATGGGGTGAGACTTAGGGTTGACAACCCTGATACACACCCAATACCTGATTTTTGAAGATGCAGGAGAGGTCAAACTTTAATGGTTTCTCTTGTTCCTGCCTGTAGGGTGGGGGTTGGGTATTAGAGTTGGAAATGTTAACCCCCCATTTCCCTACTTTTGTCAATTTAACCCTAACTAGTGCATTAATGACATTTTTGCAATGAATGTCCTTACTTTTTGAGATAGTATGATCATATCCTTATTTGCCTGTGGGAGTACAGGGCTCTCCAGGCCCTGCAGTCCCATCCCTCCAAAAATTAATACATATATTTTGCTGTGGCCCTGCACTTGCATTTGTGCCAAATCAGCAATTTCTTTCCTTCACTGTATGGCTTGTTAAACGTCCAATGTTATCGTATGGGAAATTGCATTTATTCATTATTTATGCATTTTTTATATTTTTCCTAAATCATTGTGGGGGGAGATATGTGCTATCCTTGTAATACTTATTCTGATATATAGATTGTCCCTTATATCCAGATATCAAAGGATTTATGGTTTCTAAAAGTTCCAATGTTATCCTATGAGAATTTCTATGTTGAAATTGTTGTGCTTTTTAATATGGCCCCTACATTTCTGGGGTGGATTGTGTGTTATTGTTGCAGTAGTCATTAGCACCTTTTGTTTTGATATATAGATGGTCCCTTATGTCCAACTATTGCGGGTGTTATAGCTTCTTAAGATTCCAGTATTATCCTATGGGAATTTACATTTTGTAATATTTGTGGGTTTTTATATAGTCCCTATATATTCTGTAGGGTTATGTCTTATTCTTGCAGTACTCATTAAGACATTTGGTTTGATACTGTATATAGATTGCCCCTTAAGTCCAAATATTGAGGGATTTATGGCTTGTTGAAGTTGAAATGTGTAAAAATATGTTCTAATCATTTTTCCATATGAAAGGATCCTTTTTTGTATGAACAAAAAAAGCATACGAGAAAGAATCCCTTCAAACAAAAAAATAATTGGGGGGAAAAATAAGTCCAAAATCTTTTTCCGTATGAAGGGATCATTTTCATGTGAATTAAAAGAGCATATACAAAAGGATCCCTTCAAATGAGAAAAGAATTCAGACTATAATTTTCTTTACTTACAAAAACAGTTGATTATTTTTTATGTCCTTACCGACAACGACAGTAAGACATTTTATAAGTGCAATAAGCCACTCTGGAGCATATATGATATATAGAATAATATATAGGGAGGTGTGTATAACATATGGAATAAAGTATGGGTCGGGGTGTGTAACGAGATTTTACACACACTCGAGTTGTGGGATGCTACATAAACCCGGTGAAGCCGAGGTTGTGAAAAGCATCCCACAACGAGGGTATGTGTAAAATCGAGTTTGATACTCCGACAATTTTTTATTTTATATAATTGCTGGGTTTGCCTTTTTTGCCTCAGCAATTATATAAAATAAAGAGGTCTGTGTATCCTGCCAGTGTATGCCAAGCTCAGTCCTTTCACTCTGGTGCTGAGATTTTTGTATTTTAAATTGTTTTTTTCCCCCCATTTCTTCAGGTCTTTCTGTGTAGAGTATAACGAGGGAGAAAAGAAGAGGACTTACCGCTGAGATGTTCTGGCAGTTCGGTTTCGGTAACACGGAAGCGAGGAGTGCTCTTGGCTGGTAGCACTGCTGCGTGAGCATGCACAGAGGAAGGAAAATTGTGTGCGTGTTTGCCGTTATAAAAGCTCCTTTATAACGGCAAATTACACCACGGTTTCCCTATGGGAAAAAGGCAGAGCCAGTAATTATAAGAATTTTACACACACCCAAGGTGCGGGATGCTCCATAATCCCTGACAGCAAAGCTCGAGGGGTTTATAAAAGCATCTCAAGGGGTTTATAAAAGCATCCTACACCAAGGGTGTATGTAAAATTCAAGTTTTATACATTTCCCCATGATGTCTTTTTTATATAATTTATGCTGAGTAGTGTTTTCTTGCCTTGAAAACACTACCTAGAAATGATAGAAAACAGTAAGGACAGTGATTCCAGTAGCACTAGTTCAATAGTTCTGTCAGTCTAAAGTGTGTGCACAAGGGAGGCGGAATGCACATGCATCTAGAGAGGAAAACAGCACATGTTTGCTGTTATAACTAGATGATTATAACAGCAAATTATAACAAGGTCTCCCTAAGGGGAAAATGCTACCAAGTTCTTAAAGGATTTTAATGCACTTCCCATGAGCATAAGGACTCTTAGCCTTTGGACTCTTGTCTTACTAAGGCTCCGGAGCATGCATTAATATCATACAATGCACACCCTGTCATGGCTTATTGCTTACTTCACTAAGTATGATTGAGAAAACACAACACGCTCTGCAATGGAGACAAATGAACATTTCTTGTGAATAATATGTCGCAATGTACCAAAGGTAACACACTACAAACACATAAAGGATTATAGAAAAGTATGCTGAAAGCAAATACATCACATTTACTGCTACCTGGGAGAATATTAAACAGCATCCTGCTGGGTAGGGCACAGGTGAAAACAATACTAGACAGCATCCTGCTGTTCAGTAGCAGCACAGACAAACACAACACTAGACAGCATCCTACTGGGCGGGGAGGGGGGCACAGACCAAAACTATATTAGACTGCATCCTGCTGTGGGAGGAGGGGTATTATATATTATCTATCATAACATGTACCATACACAGAATGTGGGGTATTTGGGCTACTGGGGTATGGGAAGGGGCCACTGGATGCTGGGGATGAAAAATTAGCAGAGTTTGGGGGATCCAGTGAGAGAGGGGAGACCACTAGATTCAGGAACATCTGCATATCTCTCAACTTTTGATCACTGACATGCGGGACACTGTCACTAGACATGAGGGCAATGTGGTAGACTGACCCTCAGAATTCAGGAAACAGTAGCACATAATGGCATACAAGTCACACCACTGTAGAGATCAGTACCCAACATTTTGCACAGTTTAGCTTTGCTTTGGCTATTAACATTTTATTAATTTTTACTGTGCATGCCTGCATTTACAGCACCTACTGTGTGTGGGCAGCACCTATCCCATAAGGACCAGATGTGAGATGAAGCACTGTTACAAGTGACAATGCAGGATGTCCCTCTTAAGGAAGAAAAGTTGAGATGCAAGTTGTTGAATCCTGTGGTGGACTAGCACCACTGCCGGCCCCAGGCTATAGTGTGGAGCACTCAGGCAGCATCAATTCGGAAGAGCAAATGTCTGCTCCTGCTTTTATAACAAGTTTATATTGACATGCAAATGCCCTCATTGCTGCAGTTATGGGCAACATGATCATTGCATATCATGGTTCCTTTATGGTGATTGTGCATCTCAGTTGCAAACAATTTTCCCCTGTGCAAATCCTCATTTGATCCTGTGGCTGTGCAGAATGTCTATGCCTTTCCACCGACTGTCCTTCTTTCCTAGTCCAGTATTGGGCTTTGGATGCATCTTGCTCCTTCATTGCCTTGTGTTCCAATGGTGGTATAATGAAACAGAGTTTGCAAGAGCAAACATGGCTCTGCACCTGTTTCATTATACCACTCTGAAGGAAATTAAGCAACTTTGGTCACCAGTAGTGAACTTTGCCCTTTGCTTTTCTCCAGCTTCAGAAAGGCTGACCATGGTGTTGAAAAACCTTTGTGGTTAACATAACGCTGCAATTAAATCTCCAGTAATTATAGGGAATGATGTGTACGATTACATGTGATATTTTAAAGAAAATAAATCTGGTCAGTGTTCTAATTCTGCACTGCATGCTGTGTTGCACTTTACAAAATGTTGGTGAAGCTGCTTTTTCCATCAGTTAGGTAAGATTCCCCTGCTTCATCATAAAAGTAACATTGCAAACAAAAATCATTGAGAAAAACAACTAAGAGAAGCAGAAACTAGTCTTAAGTGTAATTTTAGTAATCTGTCCAAAGCCTATAGCGCTTACTGCAAAACTTGTTTTATACTGCTCCATTATGGTAAATGAACGTATCAAGAGAGGAAAAATGAAGGTGGTCTGATACCCAAAGGATTTGAAACAAAAAGAGGAAAGCACATAGACACATATAAATGCTGTCTAAGGTTACCACTATTAGGGCAAGACTAATTTTCTTTTCTAGATAACTGTCACTTGCTGTAAAACACCCACTCATTATTTTAAAATATTGGGGAACCAAGACCTGTTGTTAATGGATAATTAGTTTAAATTATGTTGGTCCCCATGCTTTGCACATAGAAAAGGGTGAGCTGTTTTCACAGATAATGCATTTATAAATCAGTGTAACAAAATGGACATGCTGACAGCACTGCAGCAGCATATTTAAACATTTCCAGTTGTATCCAGGCAACACTAATGTCTGAATTGGAAATCCAGCACAATGATGTTGCTCTTCTTGAGAAATAGAGAACAACATGCCTATCTGTGGCCTAGTACATAGCATGGGTAATAGCAATTGATTCCACCAAGTTAAGAAATGCAAACTCAGATATAATATTCAAATGTGCTTTTAATAGTTCAGCAAGCACCTAATTCATTGTGCTACTTAAAATATTTAGGTTGGTTTCACTGGCTGGCAACATAATAAACAAATAAACTATTATGCAAATCAAGTTTCTACACTTCTCTTCATATTTAATGCCTAATGGTCAATTGACAAGTTTCATTAATAACAGAAAGGTCAGGCCGTATACCAGAAATACATAAAGCAGTTTAGGGTGCATTGAAAGTCCATACATATACAGTATTTTCTGAACTATAGTTAGCTGCTCATTAATTGTGACTTTGCACTCTTACAAATTCATCTCACAACCCCCTCTCAGGAGAATTAGGTGCTAATTTATCAGAAGGAGGGATATTTACATTAACTTCTGTGAAAAATGGCACTTTCTAACTATAAAGATAGTTCTGATGCAATGGCAAGGTGCCACCTCACTGGATTTAAATTAATAATCTTCACAAGTAAAAATGTAGCAAATTTAGAGATAATGTCAAGGTGCCAAATTACTAGATTTGAGCATTCCCATGGGAAAATCAGTTAAAGGCTAAGGCTATATCAAGTGGAGCCAGGCAGGATGAAATGCAGAGTCACAGTTTCCTGCACGATGAAAAGGGATTAACTCTCATTAAAACTGCCTAATTTCCTGCATAACCTTGCAGGAGAATGGTGCAGGATTGGGTTTCATCCTGACTGGCGTCACTGCATGCTTTCTGGGCATGTCATCCTTAAAAGATACATATTTTAAGTATACAGTATGGATTTCTACCTTGCACTTGAAATAAAAGTTATACTGTACTTATGTACAGAATGTCACAGCTACTGGAGTTGCCTTTTAAGATATGCTGAGTATTTTGGATACAATGGTAACAGGCGATTCAGCAAGTTTTTCCCCAAGATCTCTGAAGATACCTCGAGAAAAGGATCCCTGGGACTGCCTGCACAGCAAGAAATCTCACAAAAATCTAATTATAGAACTCCTGAGATTTTGGAGAATAACTTGTCAAATCAGCTGCTACTGCCACTACTAGTTATTCTGCTATTAACTACATACTACAGCTTTTGTAGAAGTTGCCAAAATAGCCCTTTATAGATTGACACCATAACTTTGCTAAACTTGATTTTTTAAACTATGTATACTAAATATGTAAAAGTCATGTTTTTTCACATCCATACACATTTAATATACAGTAACATTGGTTAGTGTAAGAGTTTGAAAATGCAACAAAATCTGGTTGGTGTCAGTATGATGTTCCATGATGAATGTATGTGAATAGGTTTGTAATTTATTGTCATAATTGAAGACAGGCTGTATGGTTCAGCCACATGAAAATAACGGTATACAATGAATATGATCTCATTACAGGGCTTAAATATTGTAGGATTCAGTCTGTGCAGTTCACATCAGTGAATTGTTACTCCAGGGATTTAGGAAGCTATCTACACCTCATCTGCATGATGGATGAGAATGGTACTATAGAGACAATCCTTCTAAGAGGCTGCTTGGTTTGTAGCTATAAAAAAAGCTTGTTCATGCATCAATTAATTAATAACCTCCTTCCTACAAAAAAATCAACTAGAAAAGTAAACAAATCAGACTTCCTTACTGCAGAATGTTTAGCTTTCTTCCATATAAAGTATTCTCCTTTAAGGCTGCAACTGTATTTTTAGTCATACAGTACATCAAAGTAAATTATAGTGTAGTCACCCATGTTGTAACAACCATTCATTATAACGTCCAAAAGACTTGAATCCCCAGAGCAACCTCACGTAGAGGAATTCCTACACCTTGTAAATATGTATCCTCATAAATTCCTAAATGTTCCATTACAGCTTGTCTTTAAATCCTGTGTAAAGTACTTGCAACTGAAAAGGGAAAAGGGCCTCTTTGCAAATTGTTAAGTGGCACTATATTTATTGGGTACTCAAGCCTTTACCACTTATAGTAATTTCAATAATCACAGAACACACCTAAAATCAACATTTTTCCTTAAAAAATTGTGGGAACATCCCTTCAAGTTTTTATAGTCATAGATCTCATTTGTAGTCATGAGTAGGGCTGGGTGAAATTTAAATTCCACCAGTGAACTTGTGCAATGTGAAATTAATTTCCATGAAATCTAGTGAAAACGGAGGAGCGTTCATGAAATTCCACCATAAACTGCAAAATTTTGGCATGTATTGTGAATAATTTGGTGATTTGTGGAACATAATCCTGCAGAACTGACAGCTTTTATTACTTAGTAAGTAGAAACTGGTGTAACTGGGGAGAGGAGATGCTGGGTAACTGAGAGGAGAAACTGATGTCACTGTAAAGGGATACTGCTGCAACAAACACCAATGTAACTGTGAGTACACTGGTGGAACTGGGATGAGATAATGATATGACATCTATGCTGGTGCACTTGTGTAACTGAATCAGTGAGATAAGCTGACGGAAGACTCTGTCATTACTACAGAGACATTACTATAACTTCCAGTAAACACTGCTATAACTGGAGAGACACTGGGAAGAGACACTATTTTAACAGGAATGTAAAGTCAGGAACTATGCAATGCAAAATACTTTGTGTAGTTTACCAACATTGCATAGCATAGAGTGTCAATCTGTATAAATCTTCACCTGCAAGGTAGACATTTTACCCAACTACCACTAGGCATAGCATTTGAAAAAATAAATATCCTACACCCAGATTGCCACATCCTCCACCCTCCTCCCTCCATTCCAACCATGTGCACTCTGCCATTCTATAGCACCCATTCATCCTTCCTCCCACCAGTCCAGGTGAAATTGTATGAGAAAATGTAAGTCACTTGTCACACATCCCCTTCCCTGCCACTGCCCAATTTTCATAGTTCTGTACAGCAATTTATCTTTCTCCTCCACCAGCCTGACCCACTATTACAGACAGACCCCATACCTCCACCTCTGGCAGCCAATCACCCACTATCCCCAAGATGGATACCAAACAGGTCCTATGGTGTGGCAACTTGCAGAGCCCTCTTCTCAGCCAGCTACCGTCTTCTGAATAAAACCAGGTCACTTCCAATAATAATA
This sequence comes from Neoceratodus forsteri, assembly GCA_016271365.2. Lineage (NCBI taxonomy): Eukaryota > Metazoa > Chordata > Ceratodontiformes > Ceratodontidae > Neoceratodus > Neoceratodus forsteri. The sequence goes on along the minus strand of CM028130.1, from coordinate 1,360,842,812 downwards.
ATAATCACTAAATGTGCTCCATAGCTAGCTAATCTGGTGATAGTTGTATTAGAATGCCTCCTCTATCATTTAAAAGTAAGTAGCTGGTTGAGCCAGAGGGAAGACTATAAACATTACTGCACCATGGAACATGTTTTTTATGTGTTGCCTTGGGTGTGACTGAGTGGGAGATGTGGGTAGTTAGATGGCAGAGGGTGGAAGGGTGGGATCTACCTCCAATTATGTGGTCAAATGTTGGGAGAATAGAGTGGGTAATTTTATGGAATTAAATGCATTGTATGGGGCTGGGAAGAAATTTGAACTGCAGATTGACTTTTTTTCATGAAACTTCATAGGGACTAGGGAAAGGAGGGAGTATGGACGCTAAAGGGTGGTAATTTAATTGATTTATTTAACTTTTATTGTTTGTTTTTGGCCAGGAAAGACACATTAAGCTGAAGCTTGTTTCCAGGTGTGTCCTGGGACCACAGGGAAGTTTAGTGACTTGCTCATGGTCACACAGTATGTAAGTGGTGGCTGTGGGATTCAAACCCAGTTTTACAGGTTTTCAGCTCTGTGCTCATAACCACTACTCTATACTGCCCAGTGATGTAGGGAGAAATATATATTAATGTTCAGGGGTGGAAATGAAAGTGGGGAATGTGGCAATATGGTTGTGGGAATGTTTTATTTTAAAAAATATTAAACACATGTTACTGGGTGACGTTGGGTGAAGTTGGGAAATCTTTGCCCACATTGTAGTGTGAAGTTTCCCAACTTCACATCAGTTTTGTTGGTGAAGTTTAAATAACTATATCTCTAAACTGGAAAAGACTGAGGCACTGATGTAACTTTGATAAGACACTGGTAAAAGCGGGATTAACCAGTACTGTAACTATGAAGATACTCTACTGTTATTGGGAGTAGATGCTTCTGAAATTGAAGCATTGGTTTAACTGGGATGAGATACTGGAAGAACTGGAAGAGACTCCATCCTAAGTGGTAGATGGCATTGCTGTACCTGACAGGAGAAACTGCCATAAGTGGTTAAAGACACTTGTAACAGAGTGAGGCATTTGGGATATACAGTAGTTACTGGGGCGAGATAGTGCCATCATTCTGATTCAGTTCATGCTGCAGCTGAGACATTGACATAACTGGGAGCAGACAGTTGTATAACTGGTAGTAGTCACTGTCATAAGGAGCATCCACCGCTGCAAAAGAAACACCGATATAACTAGGAAGAAATACTGGCATAACTGGGAGGACACACTTAGAAAACTTAGGGGACATTAGAAAGAGGTGAGAGCTGCCTGTAACATATTGGTATGTTATCTGTGAAATCTTTACCATGATGTTAATGTGAACTGCTGATGTGAATTCCATGATGTATCTATGTGGAATTCCATGATATATTATACATAAGTAGGGAAGTAATTAGCTTAAAGACAGTAGTGTACAATATTTAAACTCTGACTACATGGCATACTGTGGATTCTGCTTCTGTTGTCCTGCTAATGATTCATTTTAGTTACTGCTGCTACTGAAATTGTGTTTATCTCCACCAACAGAGAAAACATTGATGCCTCACTAATAAAATCTGCTTACCCCTCAATCCCCATATTTATAGCAGGCTCCTATTGTTCCCAGACTCCCAATTAAACTCTGTCACAACACACCTGGACACCTAAAACCATAACCTCAGGAGGGAAGCTCCACATCCTTGGTGATTTTAACCTAAACTGGCTCACTAGTACCAGCACCAAGCTCCGAAACCATGTAGCAACATTAAATCTGTCACAACTAATCACTGAGCCCATCTAAACCACAAAACTCAGAACCACTCCCTGCTGGATTGGGCCCTCACTTCTCACCACACAGAATAATAGCCTCAGGCCTCATACCAGACTCCTGAGTGATCACCATATGATATATGTGAGAAAATTATTCAAAGCTAAATCACCCCTCCAAAACTCTCCTTATTAGGTCATATAAATCCCTTAACCTTGATGGTCTCCTAAATGTTTTAGCAAACTTGGACTTGTCTTACATCCCCAGAGCCACATCCATGGATTCCTCCCTAGACTTCAAATCAAAATTTCTTGCCATCTGGAACCACTATGCCCCACTCAAAAAGGATTGAGTAAGGGGAGCACATCTGCCGTGGATCACTGCTGACCTCATGGATCTCCTCCGTGTCAGAAACCAGGCGTGGATAGCCTATAAGTCATTGGGGATGCACACCAATCACCTACACTATCGAACGCTTAGAAATGCCTGCACCAGGCTTATCCATCAGGCAAAAACTCTCTACTTCACATCATCCTTCCAAAAAATCGAAATCATCCAGCCAAGTTTTGGAGGTTGATCAAATCACTTTTCTCCACTCCCACCCAGCCACCCACTCCTGCACTAGATGTAGGCAGCTCCACCATATCAGAGCCAAAAGCAGTTGCCACGGTTTTCAAAACAGTGTTCACTAGCAGTGGGTTCCCCCACTACTCTAACCCACCGCCCGCTACACACAACCCAACATTCACATCCCCACCCACTCAAACCCCTTACCCATCTTTCTCCTTCTCCCTGGTTACTCCATCTGAAGTACTCAAAGCCCTGCTTGCCCTCATTCCCTCCAAGAGTAAATGCCCCTCAGGTTTGGATGCCAAAATGCTCTACCTTTCTGCCCCGGCAATCGCCATGCCTCTAGCATCCCCTTTTCAACCTCTCCCTCACTACAGCCTCTATACCCTCAGACTGGAAGCATGCCACAGTCATCCCCCTCCCTAAAGGTGGTAACCCATCCTCCCCCAGTAACTACCGCCCCATCTCCCTCCTACCCACTCTAGCCAAAATCCAGGAACATCTAGTCCTCTCACAACTTACCACCTTCCTTGACACCTCCTCCTTCTTTACTCCATACCAGTCAGGTTTTAGAAAATCCCACTCCACTGTCACTTCCCTCCTCAGACTCACAGATTCCATCCTTACAGGCATGGACAAAAGTCACATCACATCTGCCATTTTTATTTACCTAGCTAAGGCCTTCAACACAGTCTCACATACCCTTCTCCTGTCTAAACTTTCCAATGCAGGTCTCTCCAGTGCGGCCACCAACTGGTTCAAATCATACATGACAGACAGGTCCCAGTCAGTAAGAATTGGTGCCTCCAGCTCTAACCCCCTCCCTGTCACCATTGGTGTTTCCCAAGGCTCTGCCCTTGGCCCTATCTTATTCTCCATTTTTCTCAATGACTGCCATCAACCTGCCTGCATACAGCCATTCCATGTACAGAGAGACTATATAGTCCTGTACACTTCAGGCCACTCCCCACTGGAAGTAGCATCTAAACTCCAGCAAGACTTCATTGAAGTTCAGCTCTGGTTTTGCAAAAATCAACTTATGCTAAATGCCAAGAAAACGGTCTCCTTAACTTTTGGCACGAGACAGAGACTCTCCCGCCTCCTTGCCTCCCCCACTTTCAAAACCCTTGATGGGACCCCTCTAGAAGTTTGTACCTCCTTCAGATACTTAGGGGTCTGGCTGGACAAACACCTCGACTTTTCTACTCACATCGAAGCAACCCACAAAAAACTTGTCCCTAGGCTGGGTGCATTATACCAGAACCGTAATTGCATTCCTCTGCCAGCCTGCAAAGAGATACTGCAGAAAATGATCCTCCTATTTTGACTATGGGGATGTAGTATAGTGCTGCCCCTAAATCCACCCTGGCTAGATTGGATTCTCTTTTAACTCCTTCTGTCATTTCGCACTGGACTGTCCACCCTCCACCCACCACTGCGACCTCTACAGGTCCCTTAACCTACCCTCACTTTTCAATAGGCTCCAGTACCACTGTAACAGACTCACAGCCAAATTCTGGGCCCAGTTGCTGCCCTCCTTCCTTGCCTCTGCCCTAACTGCTCAAACACCATCTACATACTTACTCAGGAATTTCAACTCCTGGCTCCTACAAATCCCGCACATGGCTACCTCTGCCAGCCAGTCGGCTTTTAGAGCCCGACTACCAAAACTATGGAACTCCTTGCCTGCTGACATCAGGCTCTCCCCCTCCTCTCAGCAACAAATCTCTCTACTTAAAGGGCAAGTCCCTACAAACTGCTCATGTCGCCTAGACTCGCACTAGTATAGGCTCAGCTCACCAGCTGCACAACTATGGTATCACTCAAATGCTTAACTGTCCCATTTAGTTGTCACTGCCCTTTCTACTAATTACTGCCTGTTGCTTGCTGTGTACATACTGTTTATATTCCTGTATATATTATTATTTTTTAGTATTTTAGTATCTTTTGCATATAGCCTATGAAAGTTCGGTATTCTGTATTTTGTACCTCTGTATTTTTCACTTGTATGTATTATCCCATCCCCAACAACCCCCAGGATGCATCTGGAATCGAGCGGTAGTCTGCTCAGTATGCCTTTCCTGGTAAAACTTTTAAATAAATAAATAAATAAACAGGCAACAGCTCTTGCAGCATTAATTCACTGCTGAAATACACATAGCAGATTTCAATGTGTCCCATTCCTGCTGGGCTTAGAAAATGTTCTTTTTTGATGTACAGTATGCCCCATTAATGGGGACACGGTCAGTAAGAATGACCTGCCTAATCGGGATATCCCTGCTGGAACCAATTTTGTCTCCATTAATCTCTATGGAGATGTTATCTGCTTAATTGGGACTGGTGCACCTGTTTTCTGGGGATGCTAGCTCAGTATTTAAGTGGTCTCCCCTCCTAGTGTGCACACAAACAGTTAATGACAATGGCTGCAAAACAGAATGAAATTACACTTCACAAAATTTGTGTGCTTGAGGCTCTTGACTGCCATGGAGCCTCTCTACAGTGCCAAGCACCACGGAATATCAGGGGAGTCATGGCTAGCTCTACAGCATGGCAAACATGTGCTAGCTGAGCTCTCTGGGCACGCTTGAGAAAATTTGTTCAAATAATGGGCCTGTGAATTCAGAGAAATACATGTCTATTCATCAAATATTAAGTAGATGGCAACGAACAAGCAAAAAAATAAATAGATAAAGCTGACCTATGAGCAGGTAGAGCTGTTGAAAGAAATCCATCACGGGCTGGAGGCCAGTACAAAAGCACAGGCCCAGGCAGCCGTGGAGTTCAAGCGCACTATGACAGAACTGGAACGTTCCCTTGTCGGGGTTCCAGCCACTCTGGCTAACATGCAATCAGACATGAAGGACAGCTTCACCAAAACTACTGCACAAATTTCCCACCTTCAAAGTGTGGTGGCAGGCCCATCTGAAACCTCGGCCTCCTACTCAACCCATACCTCTGAGCTAGAACATCAGGTCAGCAATCTGGAGGACTCCTTAAGCACAGTGAGCTCCGACTGCAATCAACTGAAGAACCAGCTGGGAGAGCTGATCGCCAAAGTGGATGATCAAGATAACTGCTCGTGCAGATCCAATCTATGCATTAGTGGGCCTTCTGAAGGGCTGAGGGCTGAAATCAGGAGACGGGCTGCATAAATAGCTCACTGTACAACTAAAATTACTACTGGACTCCTCCCAATATGAAATCGACCTGGCTGATAGAGTTGGGACCCTGCCAAAGCCAGGCATTCGCTCACGACACTGCCTTATAATATACCTAAGGTACGTGGATAAGGAGGTCATATTGAAGGCAATGAAATCCCATGAGCCTATTTCTTTGGGCAACAGCAAAGTGCACATTTTCCAGGACTATAGCCAGGTGTTGTAGCTCAGATGACAGAAGTTCAACCTTATCAAATCCAAGCTGTACTCCCTGGGCTGGTCTTTCTCATTCATATACCAAGCCAAACTTTAGGTCAAATGCCTGGGCATCCCCCCTATATTCTTCATTTGTCATGGAAAGACGGAACAGTGGGTTGTAGAGGAAAGTAAGAAGACAGATGGGAATATATCACTCAAGCATGCTGATTAAAGCAGAAGGTAAGTTTTTATGGTACTTTTATCTTTGATTGTTGAATTTGTTCCCACATATTTTGGCTATCCTGTTGTCATGTAGCCTGGCTCCTCCCCTTTTATGTCATCTGGGTAGCACGCCCTTCTATGGGCATGGATGGTAGCAGACTGCAAGGTGCAGGGAGCTCCTTGGGCTCCTTGAAGAACTAGTAGCTGAAATGGGATGATGCTGGCTTACGGGGGACATCCCAGTTATTTAGGTTTATTTTTTGTTTGTTTTCTTTATCCACCTCACTCAGCCCTGGACTCACTCTGATGGGGGTACACAGCTTACCTCCATCCAGTCACATCTGAGATTCAGTCCTGACACACGGTGGGGGCCAATGCCTCCTTGTTCCAGGCATCCGGACCTCACCTTCACCACCCATATGTGAGGACAATCCATAGACCGTGGGAGCTCCAAGGTCAGCCGGCATACACAACTGTTGGGCAGGGCGGTTAGCTCCTGGACCCCATCATCACCTGGATCCATTTTCCTTGTTCAGTTGCTCTTCTGGGCTCAGATGTGCAATGATGCACTGCTCGATGTGCGCACACACCCATGCGCACTCAAAAGGGGTTTACGCAGAGCCCGATCCCCTGTGTCAGCTGGCTGGGTGGGGTAATCCTGGTAGCTATGAGGGGTGCTCATGCACCGCATGGGCAAGTCCACCTCCCAGGAAGGACAGCAGTCCCCTGATGCTCAGTCCTTCCCTATCACCACTGACCACCAGCGCCCCATGCCTCGCACCTGAACATGGGTCTCCGGCATTGTGCAAGGTGTGGCGTCCACTGCCTCAACACTCAGCACCACCAGGCCAGCCCAGGTTTCTAGGCCTGACATTAACTTTTGCTGTACTGCCTGTCTTACCTGAACCCATGATTTGTCATGTAGCATATGCTTTCTTTTCGTCTCTGCCTCAGAAGTAGTGGAGATGTTCAGTACACCAGTTTGATACTGGGCCTACAGCAGGGCCACAGTGCATATGCACTTATATTCCAGAGCTTCAGTTTAGTGTATGTCCACTCTACACTGGATATACAGTAATTTGAGTTGTGCTCATTCTGGACTTACAGTACACAAGTGCAGGCCTTGCTTTTCAGCTGCCTCGACCATGTCTGGGGACATGGCTATTGGAGGGGTTGGCGGACAAGGTGGATGGGATCCAATACTTGCTCATATGGTGACTGCACCTGACAGATCTATCACACATTATTGCATGACATTGCTTTCCCAATGAACATTTTTTATATTTTCTTTGAAAAGATTAGTCCCAGAAGGTGTGGGTTCAGGGTGGCAGGCCTGCCAGGTTAAGACGGATTGACTGCTGCTACACATCAGCAACTAATCAGCACCACAGGGATTGGGGTGACTGGATCCCCTTCATTCCTAGATTTATATCTTTTACAACACCTGCCGACCCCACACATGGGGGAGGGATATAACATTGCCTTTGAGGGGTCCCTGTGCCTGCTTAATAAATGTGTTCTCTCGGAGCACTGTTATTCTCTGCAAGTAGTTAAAGTTAGAGTTACAGCATATTCCGTTTGTGTTGTAATGTGTTGTGTTTTCTCTCAATTATGGATAGCCCCACTCTGTTGAGTGGGATGAGGGGACAGGGTGACCAAGTGGGTTTACCGTCCCTATTGCTCTCTGCTCTTTAGAACCAGTTATCAGGCACTGTTTACATTGTGTTATTTAATAATATGTGCCCACAGCAATATTTAGATAGTTGATATTCACTGTTCAATTGATGAGTCTACTTACTGCCATTAGTTTGGGCTATACTACCAGGACTTTGCTTTCCTGGTGGGGGGGATGGAGGGGAGAGGGGAATGTTAATACCTTTTGGAGATTTCTGCAGTTTGTAGGTTTTCAAGGGAATTCATTAGTTGTTCTCTGATGGGTGGTAGGGGTGGGGAGTTGGGGGGTTTAAAAGGGGAAATTGTTTTTCATACTGGTACTTAATGCTCATTACTGTTCTGCAAAGGTGCCCAGAGGATGGAGTTGCAATCACCTGGATCTGTATGTCTATCTTTAAGTGGTTAACAATGCAGTTTGACAATGGCTAGTTATGTAAGAATTACTACATGGAATGTTAATGGTTTGAAGTTAAAAGTCAAGAGAAAGTGCATCTTGACAGAGGTCAGGAGGCCCAAGATGGATGCAGTACTGCAGGGAACTCACAATGTCAGCTCTGAGGCCCAGAAAACAGGGTGATGTTATGGGTGGGACCTGGGTATCATCCTGCTTTTCATCTAAAGCCAGGGCGGGCTTCAATTTGGTTTCCGGGGTGTAAGTCAAAATAGGTGAGCAGGTGGTGGATACTGCAGGCAGACATGTTCTGGTGAGGGCTGAGCTGGCAGAGGTGGGAGTTATCTCTTCAAGGTCAATCTTCACCACAAATGTGGAGGACCCTGAATTTTCTCAAAACTTGGCGGTTGACATGGCCACTCTCCTGGTCTTTGATCATGGTGGGGATTACAACTGCATTTCAGACACTATCCGGGATAGATCTAATCCAGCTCCTGTCCCTCCTCTAGAAATGCCAGGGTGCTCAGCGAAGCTTAATCCACATTTAAATTAGTTGATGTCTGGCACCTCTCAATCCCACTGGCTGAGATTACAGTTTTTACTCCCATGCCCACCAATCTTATGCCTGCCTGGATAGATTGCTGATCAGCACCTCCCTTTTGTCCTCTACTCATTCTGCAGTTTACTCCCCCATCCTTCTTTCTGACAATTCCTCCCTAAGTATGGTGACTTCTGTACAGAGCTCCCCTCCCTCAGCTAAATCTTGGCATATGGACTCCCTGTTGCTCATTCATTGACTTCATAGCTGAAAATATAAGCAAATTTCTACATTATAATAAATGTGGAGATACGTCACATAGCTGTAGGTGGGAGGCCTTAAAGGCTTATATTAGAGGGCAGGCCGTAGCCTACTCTGCCCATAGTAAAAACCCTGCATAGCAGGAGCTGAATCAGCTCAAAATAAGACAGCATTCTGTGAGGATGCTTAGGCATAGACTGACACCATCCCTATGCAGAGTGGTACAAAAGTTAAAATGGCACTTCAACACACTAAGTAGTGTCTGTATAGAGTGTTCTATCCTTTTGACTCAGGTCAGATCCTACTTTGATGGAGATAGGGGGGCAAATACCTCACCTGGCAGCTACACCATTGGGAGGGGAGAGAACTGTAGTTCTGATCCAAGATCCTGCAGGCAGTCTGCTCAGTGACACCACCTTGATTGGAGGTGCCTTTTGTGTCTTTTATGGTTCTCTCTATACTTTGGAGGTATCTCCAGCTGCTCAAAAACTACATGACTTCTTGCAGGATGCTGCAGTGCCTTCCCTCAGCATGGATCACTCTGCTAAACTTGATGCCCCACTTAATAAAGGGCAAATTCACTGTGCACTTAAAGGTGGGGATGACTCCAGGACAGGACAGGCTACCCATACATTTTTTCCAAAAATTGGATTCCCTCTTACTAGACCCCTTGTATGACATGCTTGTTGAATGCTTGGAAAAGGGTTAATTGCCCCCCCCCTCCATGCAGTCCACCACAATTACAGTACTTCCCATGCCAAGTAAAGACCCCACACTGTGCTAGTCTTATCACCCTATTTCCCTGCTAACAGCGGACTATAATATCTTACCAAAGACACTTGCCACCCATCTAGATCCACTGCTGACCACCTTGATACATCCGGACCAGGCTGTATTTGTGCAGGATCACCAGGGAAAACACAATATCTGCAGATCCCTGAATATCATCCACGCTTGGAGTAGGACAGTGACGAAGCATGGGGCAGCTGTCCTTGCTCTTGATGCTGAAAAGGCATTCAAACACGTGGAGTGGGGGTACATGTTTGAGACTCTGAGACACTAGCCTGAGCCCACAATTGAGAGGTTTGGTGGGGATCCTATACTCTGCCCCTACTGCCCAAGTCTCAGTAAATAGAGAGCTTACACAACCTTTTCAGTTGAGATGTAGGATGAGGCAGGGATGCCTATTGTCTACCCTCCTATATGTCCTTTCACTGGAACCCCTAGCAGTGACAATTAGGAAAACTGCAGGGTTATACGGGTGTGTGGGGGCTAGTATGGAACACAGGATTGCAATGTAGGCAGTTGACCTACTTCTGTATCTACAACAACTGGCGAAGAACCTACCCAAAGTGCATGCCCTGTAAAGAGAGTATGGCTCACTTTCTGGTCACAAGGTGAACTAGACAAAAGTGAGTCACTGCCCGAGGGCAGGGCGGATAGGGCCAATCTTATATCCAACCTAGGGGGATTGCAGTAGGTAGACAAATTAAGATTCTTAGAGATCCTCATTTCCCCAGAATTGGTTCCGTATAATCTCACTTACAGGCCAATTTTATTAAAACTGTCAGAAGACTACATTTTGGCTCCCCAGTGGGAATCTGACTTGAGGATATAGCCCCCAATGGTAAAGTATTACCTTATCCTCAATTTCAACACAAGAGCCACTGCTCAATTGGAAACCCTTTCAAATACTGGCAGGTTAAGCAAGCAGTGGCTACCTTCATGCAAAACCCATCTGGAATAGTGCTTCCTATGACAGAACTATCCTATCTTTTGCCAACAGCTGACCAACCTCATTCAGTTTCTAAAGTTTACCAGGAACTGCAATCCCTTGATCCTCTTTTACCCCAGGTAATTTGTTATTACTGGGTTCATAAATTATCTCTACAGGGATCCTGATATCTGACAACAAGTCTGGAGTAACATGTATAGGTTTATTAAGCAGGATAGACTCCGGTTAGTGCAATATAATATAATGAACAATTTATACTTTAACCCTGTAAGGTTACATAAGATTGGGAAACTTTCTTTTCCACAATGTCACTGGTGCATGGATGCCTATGGTGATCTATACCACATGATATGGACTTGTCCAAAGGTTCAGGTATTTTGGCATGCCATTCAAAGCTGATGAGTCTCACCACCTCCTGGGTCTGTGTGGTGGCTGCTTGTCTGTGTCTGTAGCTTAGTTTTGTGGATTTACATGGTTTTCTTCGAGATAACTACACCATTCTTGCTCACTGCATCCGTGAAAGTCTCTGAACTGGATTTCTGCAAACATCATCATCAGGTATCTGCATTTTCATTTAAAAATCAACTTTTTGAAGCTATCCCAAGCAAAATATAAGTCAAGCAACTAAGTCTGACAAACTCAGTGACTCTAGGTCCTGCTTGAATCACATTTTCATCTGACCTGCTCCATGATCTGTATGTGGGCTTAACAACCTCTTTGAATGACAAAGAAGATGCAGACAAAGGATTTCACATCCTGCATATGGAGGCACAGTTGATCACCTTCAGGTGTTGATAATTCTTTTGGCTTATGACTTAACCACCAGGTATCTACAAGATGCTGAAATCCTTTCTCCTACAAATTCTCCTTATGCTGCTCCTGCTCTCAGGAAATGTTCACCCCAACCCAGGACCACCTGGACAGCCAGCAGTGGCACCAAGCAGAAGGACAGGGACACTCACCATGGCATCCATCAACACCTGCAGCATCCTCAACAAACTTGATTCCCTCCAAACATGGATCCTACAGCACAACCCTGATGTCCCTCTCAGTTGTGGAAACATGGCTAAACCCTAAAATCCTTGATACCTCAGTCTCTATCCCTGGCTACTGCATATTCAGGCAAGACAGGATTGCTAAACGGGGCGGGGGCTGCGCCATCTATCTTAAGGATATCCTTATGGGTCACATCATCCCATCCCCTAGCCTGAGCAACTCCTCTCAGGTCCTCACAGTCAAAATCCTCCTTGGTGCACATAACAAGGAACTCAATGTCATCTCAGTTTACCTACCCCCAAGAGACCAGGCCGCTGGCTTCCATAGCATCATGGAATATCTAAGGGTCCAGCAACATAATTCTGAAACCATAATCATGGGTGATTTTAACATTAACTGGTTCTCCGCTGAGGCCACTACCTATAAGGATGCAGCCACGGCGCATCACCTCACTCAACTGGTCAATGCCCCCACAAGGTGTAACTATAGGACAGGCTCCCTTACGCTTCTAGACTGGATTCTATCTAACCACCCTGAATGCATCTCCAATGTTTCTGTACTCCTGTATACAATAAGTGACCACTCGCCTGTCATCTGTTCCTGGTCAAACAAATACCACAAGCCCCCTCCCAAGCTTATCTATGCCAGGGTTATCAAACAAGGGCACCTCCAGCTGTTAAAATCCCATCTAACCAGGCTGAACTGGGCAGTGCTTGACTCCCTCAGTGACACCAACAAAGCTCTGGACCTATTTATCAAATGTTTCAACAAAGCCAGTAACATCTATGCACCAGTGAAAAAGATGAAGGTCAAAGGACAGACCAACCCCTGGGTTACTACTGACCTTTTAACTCTACTCAAGCACAGAGACCACCTCTGGCATTGTGCTCGTGCAACTCCAATGCAAGTAAACATACAATTATACAAAGCAGCCAGAAATGATTGCACTCTAAAAATAATGGAATGCTAAACGAGGTATTACAAAGAGGCTCTGACCAACTCTTGGGGCTAGGAAAAAAATTCTGGAACAACATGAAAGAACTCACAGGCAAGGATCCTAAAGCACCACCCACTATGCTCAACCTTCATGGCACTCCTACACTCGACCTAGGTACCATCACCAGCACTTTTAATAATGCATTTACAAACCTGGACAGTGTCCTTCCACCAAATTTTTTCGACGACCTCCCCTCCAGCTCCTCCCAAGTTACCCCCAACTAGAAAGTACAACCCCAAAGTTTTTTTCAAGGAGGTCCCACCACAAGTAGCTAGAAAATACATTCAAAAGGCCATCGGCAAACAAGGGTACAGTGGTGACTCCCTTGACATGAAACTGCTGGCACAAGTCCTCGATGAAATCTTAGAACCACTTACAAAGATCTTCAATCTCTCACTTAGATTGGGCCATTTCCCCTCTCTCTGGAAGAAAGCCACTGTCACACCAGTTCACAAAAGTGGAGATAGGATGCTCCACACCAATTACAGACCTATCTCACCTCCCCTACTATCTAAAGCGCTGGAGCTAATAGTGTCAGACCAACTAGTTGAATTCCTGGATAAGTACAATGTACAGTGCCCAGAGCAGCATGGCTTCAGAAAAGGGCACAGCACCACCACTGCACTACTGGAATTTACAACCTTCATCCATGCCACACTTGACAAAGGGAATTGTGGAGGGGCAGTATTTATAGACCTTACCAAGGCATTCGACACAGTTAACCACCCCCTACTGCTCAACCAACTGTCCTCCATTGGGATCTCCAGCAATGCCCTTCCATGGTTCACCAGTTACCTTGATAATCGGATCCAATGTGTAAGGATTGCAGGGATCTCTTCGGATGAGAAACCGGGCCACTCCGGAGTCCCCCAGGGGTCTATTCTGGGCCCTCTACTCTTCTCCCTTTTCATAAACAATCTCCTCAGTGCCTGCCACCAAAAAATATTACTATACACAGATGATGCAGTCCTGTTTTCCAGCCACCATGACATTACAGTCCTTGAATCCCAGCTGCAGCTCGACTTCAAGCTCATTGAAGACTGGTTCAATTCTCATAAACTTGTCCTGAACCACAGCAAGACTAAAGCCATGTCCTTCTGTAACTGACGGAGCAGGCACAACTGTCTGTCCCTCATCATCAAGAACCATGCTGGGAACCCACTCAAACATGTCACAGAGTTCAAGTACCTTGGTATTACCCTGGATAGTATCCTCTCCTACACTCGGCATATTGACACGGTTGCCAAGACTGCCAATATCGGACTGGACTACTACACAAACACAAGCACTGTATGCCTGCGGATGCCCTTAAACTAGCCATCTACAGCTCTGTCACCTCTATCATTGACTACGGCCTTGCCATCTATGGCTCTGCCTCAACAAGTGCCCTCCACAGGATCTCAGTTTCTCTCAACAAAGCCTGTAAACTACTAACAGGTGTGGCCCAACAAACTCACACCTGTGACCTCTATGCACAGACCAGCTGGCAACCCCTACTCAGCAGAATACAATACCAGACCTGCTTACTTACCAAAAAGATTCTCCTCTGTCTCATGCCACCTGGTGTTAGCTCACACCTTACTACCTACAGTGGCACTCAACAAACATGGTGCCCAATCTCTAACCTTTCAGGTTCCTAGATGTCGTACCTCCATGGGTCAGCGGTCCTTTATCATAGAGCCGCTCAATGGTTCAATTCCCTCAATAAAGAAGCACTTTCTCTACTACACTTGGACCCTTCAAAGGAATCTCAAACTTTACCTCACCTCTACCACTCAATGTGACTGCTTATCTGAACAAAGATCTCTAAACACCTCCCAGCTCACTCATGTCTCACAGCCCGCCCTTTCCCAGTCTCATTCCTCTGGCACCGGGCATTCCTTGTGACTCCTTTCCTGCTTCAGATCTTCACTGGTACAAGACATTTTCCACCACCATCGGACAGTGGCCCATTAGTCTACCAACTTCCTCTCCCGGTCACAAGCCTGCAATACTAACTGCCTATGGTGCCCTCTATCTCTTATTGTTACCGCAGCCAGCTGCCTACTCAAACTGCTCGTTATATGAATATTATCTCAAAATATGTTTTAACTGAGTATCATTATTTTTTCCTTTAGTTATTTTGGTTGTTTATTGTGCATTCTTTTACTACCTTTGTATGTATGTTTACCCTCATCCTTTGACGTGGAACCTTTGTAAACAAGCAGTTTCTGCTCAAAGGTATTTGTAATCCGAGAATTTAATAAATAAATAAATAAATAAATTAGACCCCCCAGTTGGGACTAGATCCACTGTTTTGCCCCAAATTTGTTTGCTTAACTCTTTGCCCTCAGGGATAATTAGCCAGAGGAAAGCATACATGGCTTTAATATCTGCTGTGTCTAAATTGATAATCATGAGACACTGGATGGAAGACTCCATGCCCTCTGTGCTAAAGTGGCACAGAGAAATTCTGATCGTTATACAACTGCAGAGACATATCCATGAAGAATGATAGATTGCAGTCTTACCTGACTAAATGGGGTACCCTTGATGACTTGCTAGCATGGACACCTTAGAAAAATGTATATAGCTTGCATCATTGTCACTGCTTTTCTTTCTTCCTTTTTTTCCCATTTTCTTTTTTCCCTTTCAGACTAGATCTCCGCTTGATACTAATGGGAGGTAATTGGGAATAGGTTTTGGTATATTGTAAATATGTTTGAAAAATCAGATAATATGGCCTTATAGACTCATGTTGATCTTTGGCATTGTAATTGAGGATCATTTGTGAATCTCGTTCTGTATTATGATGACTATGAATAAAGTATATTGAATAAAAAAAACTATCAGATGAGTGTGATAGGTGTCAATCCTCAGTCTTACTGTTAGCCATATAAATGCAGTTAAAATGAATATATTACCAAGGTGTGTATATTTATACCAGTCCTTACCAATAAGAATTCCTAAAGCACATTTTAGACTCCTAAATGCAATTATACACAGATTTTTATGGAGGAAAGCAGCAGAAGATTCTCCAGCTTCCACCTGCACTAGGCAGAGCTGACCTCCCAAATTTTTGCAGTATTACAGGGCTTTGCAGGTAACCATCATACTGGTGGGGATGGGGGACTCACCTGGCCCTTCTAGCTAAAGTTGGAGGTGGAATCGCTGGGAGGGAATCTAAGAAATGACATTCTCTTGGGGGCATTGTGGCCTGGTGTAACATTGGAGGTGACCAATCCCTTCATGGCAACCACTCAGGGCTTGGTTTGCAGCATACAAACAAATAAGTCACTTCCATGCCCCTCGCCTTACACAGGTCTGATTAAAGCAATGCTGAGAAGGGTTCATGCTCAGAGCAGCTGTTCCAGTGGCTACTATGCTGGTGTCACTCTGGTCTACATGCTGCACATCAGTTGTTTGAGGGGCAGGCTGCGGACTTCTTGACCTTGTGGATTGTTTGGGGCTTAAGTCCTGGGGATTTCTTTGAATATCTGTCAATTTAAAGCCATTTGGGAGATTAACTGGACACCACCTATAATTGGGCTCAACCATTCCCATTGAGGAGGAACTTTATAGGCCCCAGCCCAGCAAAACATTGACAACTGTAGTGATAGAATAATATGTTGATTATTGTCACTCCATATTGTATGCTATTTCATGTAATGTATGTCATTTTATACTCCATTTTGTATTGTGTGACTCCATTTACATGCTGCTTCATTTAATTGGTGTTTTTCTTTAGATAACCTCATTATTATGTTTTGCTTCAGACAGTGTATTTTGCAGACTTGAAGGTTGCATATTATCAGGCAACCTGTTTTTGTAGTTTTGTTTAAACTTCTGCTTAGCTCATAGTGTTCTAGGCACCCTGCCAGTGTTTGGACATATTGTACCTAAGCAGGTGTAGGGAATTTGAGCAGTCCTTATCGTGTGTGAATTTGCAGCATCCTGGGAGCCCAGCCAGCTTCTAGAATGTGGGAAAACAACACTATGAAGGCTGCACGATTATTTTAGCATAGAATAAGATATAAATGTAGCTTTCTCAATGCCTGGTTGGAAGCCTCATCTGCAGGGTGGACGATCGCTGTGGAACTTTCTCCCGTTCAAAACTCCTGGCCAGGCTGTGAGATGATTTAGGGCTTCCCCAGCTACTGGAAAAGGCTTGGATGATGCTTTATTGAATCGGTGATGTATCATGTTTTGCTTAATTGAAGTATATATTAATGCTGATAGTAATATTGCTAATGAATGAATGCTAAAGTGTAATCATTAATGCTGATAGTGACATTGCTGCTAAATGAAGTGTAATTATCTTTGCTTGCAATAAATTGTGCTGATGTGTGAATGCCAAGTGATTATTCCTTGTGACTCTTCAATTAGGCAAGACAATTTTGGCGTAGTGGCAGGATTCATAAAGGAAAGTACACACTAAGGTGAAGTAAAATGTTTAAAAGAAAAGAGTCAATGTTGCATGTGCACAAGTGGAAATTCCTGGTTGGGAAAACCAACCTTATGCTGATTTAGCCACTGAGTGGTCATGTTGTGCAGGGTTGAGTGAACACTGGGAATCCTGTTTAAAGGATTCTGAGCCTGCAGATGTTGTTACATGTATGAAAAAGAGTGCCTGTGGCAAAGGAAAAGAATGTGCTGCCTTGGGCGCAGGGGTGGATTTTATTGTCTGCCTATAGGAAGATGCATGAAAGGTAGTGGGCTTCTTAGTGAAAAGGCAGAGTTGGAGCGAAGGTTTGTGATTTGCAAAGTAAGTTGTGATGTTACAATGTCAAAATCATTTGCTGAGTGATAAATTGGATACCATCGGACAGTTGCAGAAAATGCAGCTGTCTGAGTGGCACAGTACAAGTATAAAAAGAGGAGGGCAGAGTTAGTAGGAAAAGGTAAGCTAGCAATAGCTAGGGCAGGAGCCCACTGGGATCCTGAAACATGGGATGGAGATATTTGGTTTTCTACAGATGAGGAAAGGTCAGTCTCAGATAAAGAAGAAAAGGCTGAGGGACGGGTTCCAATATTGCATGCACAGCCAGTGTCTAGAAGACGTACTGAAGTGTTGGATCAGGGAATCCTAGGAATCGAGATGTAGTGGAGGATTTTCTCAACAAGAGGTATCAGACCTCCTGGAGCGGTACACCCAGAGGGAGAGTTTGTTGAGATGGCTGGTGAGGTTGTATGACACAGGGGCGGATGGAGTAAGCTTAGATGAAACTGATGCCCCTAGGTTTCTGTCACTAAGCTATGACCCTGTGGTGAAGGAGGCGTTTCCGACCCTCCGAATACAGGGGCAGGGCTATGCCACGATGCTGGACATGGTGGCTATGGCTTGCAAACACAAGTATCCGACGGTGAGTGACTGGCGGAGGATAGTAAACCATGGTTTACCTTAAAGGACTGTATACAAAACATTAAAATGGAAATGATGAAGTTGCGGTCTCCACAGAAGACCATGCTGATTTAATGAGTGTTGTTGTGCCAGTGTCTGTACGTAATAAGATTATCAAAACTGCACCACCTGCATATAAGGCAGTAATGATGACTTTGTTGATTAATCAGGCGAGGAAAACAGTAGATTGTAGTGCTAGTGGCAATGTCGGCAGTTAGGAGCTGGGAGATTGGGGCCCAAAGGGTTCTAGTTTTATATGATTCTTCAGGACAGGATAAACAGCGGTCCAATTCTGAGGGTCGAGTTTCTAGGAGAGATATGTTCCTGGCTCTCTTAAAGGATAGGGTGGCAAGGGAAAACATTAATGGGATCAGTACCCCTGATATGTGGGAAATGTACAAAAAGAGGGGATTGAACACTAAGAAGCGAATAAATAAGCAGATCAGTTCAAAGTTAAAGACAGATGTACATGTCTCTTCAGGGAAGTCTGTAAGTCCAACTGCTCCCCCGGCAGAGTTTGATGATGAAAGTATGTCCCGGGGTGTGGGGGTGCTCCCACTCAGGGATCCATTGAGTCACCCCGACCAGAGCAGGAATATGCAGATCTGTATCCTAGTGATTTGTACCCTGTTAGGAAGTTGCAGCAACTGAAAAACCTAAAATATGACTGAAATGAAGGCCAAGCCCCAGAAGAAGGGTGGGCTAGGAGGGATTTTAGACCTCATGTAGAATTGGAAATTAATTGAAAAAGTGGCTCACCCCAAAAGTACGAGCTTTAATTGACACTGGGGTGGAGGCCTCATTAATTTATGGAACCCAGCAAAACACAAAGGTCAGCGAGTGGTAATTACAGGATTAGGAGGTAAAAATTGAGGCAGTACAGACCATTTTGGAACTGAAAATAGGTCAGCTGCCCTGAGAAAAATATTGTGTAATGATTGTTACAATTCGAATACATTATAGGAATAGACATAAAAGGGATGATGTTGCAATTGTCTGATGGACAATATCAATTTGGAGTAAAACCTTACATTTTAGCAAGACCAGTAGTAGTGGGAAGGTGCAGATGCCTCATAGCCATTCCACCTGCTACAAAATTATCTGTATGAAACAGTATAGAATACCAGGAGGGCATGAGGAGATAACTGCCACTATTAAAGATCTATTAGAGGCAGGAGTGCTTAAACCCACAACAACAGCTTGGAACAATCCTGTGTGGCGGTCAAGAAAAGTGACGGTCATGGCGGATGACAGTAGATTATAGGAATTGAACAAATACACCTCTTCATTGACGGCTGGCTGCTCCAGACACTGGCTACCCTGATAGAGCAAATACAAAGGCACAAAGGGGTATGGTATGCAGTTATTGATTTAGCTAATGCATTATTTACTATTCCAATTGAGGAAAAGTTTTGGGACCAGTTTGCCTTCACACGGCAGGGGAGGCAATATGCTTTCACTAGATTACCTCAGGGATATGTACATAGCCCCACCATCTGCCACCGGATGGTGGCAGAACACTTGGATGAGTTGAAGCTGCTGGATGGCATGCAGATTTCTCATTACATTGATGATATCTTGATCCAGGGGGCTGATCAAGATAAAGTACAGCAGTTACTAGATGAGACCATTGATCATATGAGGAAGAACTGTGGCAGGAAATATGGACTATGGTGCAAAATACTCAGACCACTGTATTTCATGTTGATGCTCATTGTGCTTCAGATACACTAGAACGATGGTATAATTCTATTGCAGATGAAAAGCTAAGATTCTTCCAGTGGATATTGAAGAAACTCAAAGTCAGCAGTTATCAGGGCTGGCAAAATGGGCACATCAAAATGTGGACATTTGGGAGAGAAAGCCACTTACAGGTGGGCATATAGTAGGGGTGTACCCTAACATTGATTTGTTAAAACTGTTATTGCTCAGTGTCCTATATGCCAACATGGGCAACAAAGACCAACCCTCATATCGTGAAAGGACAATTGGGGAGGGGAAAATTACCGGGACAAATTTGGCAGATTGATTACATTGGACCTCTACCCCTTAGTGGAGGATGTCGATATGCTTGCACAGTTGTAGATACATATTCAGGGTATTTATTGGCATACCCTTGTAAACAAGCTACACAGAAAAACACCATTAAGGCAATTGACTTTATTATGTTGTACTATGGAATACCCTTGCAGATACAAAGTGACAATGGTTCCCATTTTAGGGGAAATGGTACAAGCTTATGCTCAAGCCCATAACATACAGTGGGTATTTCACATCCTTATTACCTGCAGGCAGCAGGGTTAATTGAGAGAATGAATGGATTGCTGAAAAGAACAGTTTAGGAAATTGGGGAGCCTACGAAATGGAAAGAGAATTTGCATGAAGCATTACAGATTTTAAATAATAGACCAATTGGAGAATCTGAGACCCCCTTAATGCGAATGATAACTCCTAATTGCAAGTGCAGGCTTACTCAACTACAGAAACAGTGTTATATTGGGAAATTACACAAGGAGCTCTGTCTCCTTGCAGGGCAACCCCAGAAGCTGCTGGACTTGATTTACATGCCCTTCAAGAATACAGAATAAACAGCAGAAACATTCAAGTGATAGAAACTGGTATTGGAATACAAATTCCACCGAGACATTTTGGTTGGATAGCACCTAAATCAGAACTAGCCCTCAAGGGAATACAAATTTTGGGAGGGTGATTGATTGTGATTACCAGGAGAAGTGAAAGTAATTTTGTTGAATAGTAGAGAACAAAATCTGTTAATTCAACAGTATGACAGAGTGGCTCAATTGTTAATTATTCCAGTTAACAAAGTGACCCTATAAAGGGACAAGCCCCACACTCTTAACAGCAAGGGGATAAAGGTTTTAGATCTACAGGAGGTTTTAACAATGGTGCCAAAATATGGGTTACAAACCCAAATGGCACTCCTGAACCAGCTGAGGTGATAGCCACCGGACGAGACAACACAGTGTTAATTATCAGATCAGGGAAAGAGAGATGGGAATATGTACCAGCGAACACATGTTATCTTTGAGAATAATCAGTCTGTGTATTTTCTAGGTTCTTCAATGGATTCTAAAAGGAATAACACTCTCTCTCACAGTCCATTCGGTAAAGCCTATTACCCCAGGTGGAAGAATATTGAAGCTTGACGACCCACTTGTACAATGGGGTTGGAAATCTTCCACCAGTTTACGGGTGCAAGACAACTTTACTTGCCCTGAAAACCAAGGATGTCCTATAGTGAACATTACTTTTTCACCAGATGTGAACATTTGGAAACCAGTTGAGACAATGGCAGGATGATTATATGTCCAACCTATGCAGGACACAAATTGGATTAAATTACAGAACCAGACTGCTATTAGATGCTGCAACTTACCGAATAGTTGCATGGTGACTGTACAACATAGACTTGATTGCTGCATGAATCAAACAGACATTTTCAATGCAAGTATTACTTTGATTGACATAGATATGTTATTCTGCATGAATGCTACTGCAATAACTAATAGAACTACTTGGGCAGATCACATTACAGTGTTGAAAAATCATCCTGTAATTAGCAATGATAGTATAGTTAAGGTTCCATCCACATGTACATCAGTAGCGCAGTATCAGAAAAATGTAATCCATTTTAACATAACGTTTATGTTTAGTAGAAAATGCAAATATAAAAGAGCTTGGTATGATACGCTATTAGGTGGAGCAGGGCAGGCATGGAATTTTAAATAGTGTTGATATAGAAACACTGACTAACAGGCTTCAGGCAGTAGGAATTGATGTATTTAGCTTAATTAACTTACAAGCTCAATGGATGCCAACTGTTTTCTTACCCCAAAGATTAACTTTGAATTATGATTTTGAGTTCTTGCAGTTATTTAATGCTTCACAGGTATGGGGAATGGGAGTAGCAGAAAATATTTCGCTATTTATTGATTGGACAGAATGTACAATGCGACATATGTATTCTATAATGCAAAGAAATAAGGCCCAGAGTGATTTAATGAGTAATAATGAATATGTGTGGAGGACCGTGTTCAAATCATGGATTCCTAGTAATCATTGGATTGTAATGTCATCCACCACAGTAAAATGCACAGATACCTATTGTTCAGGGCAATTGGTACATTATAATGTTAGTGACCCTGAAATAATGTGTAAATATGTAATATTACCTGTAATTTTTGGTCCCCCATTATTTGATCCTGAGTTTTGTTACCACATTTTAACGGAGATTATATAGATAGTCAGAACACCACCCATGACTTAAGTCTGTGTTCAAAACAGCTGATGGAATACTATGTGGACAGCATTCCAGACTTTATAAACCTTGTTTACTGGAGCATTCTCGATAAATTTGTGTCAATGGACAATTTTACCCATGACCTTTACCATGTTTACAGAAATAGGACCCCAGTATGTTTGTATAGTAACTAATCAGGAGAATACTGTTAGGATGTATAACTTAACTCGTCCCTTTTCAGGTTGTTTAAGAAATGTGACTCATTTGTGGTGGGAAAATACTACTTACACCTTTGTCCCTGATAATGAGCAGAAGCTTATTTTGTATTGGCAGCCCAATATTTTAGATCAATCAAGATTGAGTATCTCTTTAAATAAAATTAAACAGATAATTCAGGAAACAGATGTAATGCAGGCTCATTTGGCAATAAGAAATAAATCATTAGTGCAAAGTCAGGTGCAAACTACGATAGTTAAAAATAAAATGATTGATTTAAGTTCCAAGATTCAACAAGAGACTACTCATTATTGGTGGGATATTTTTACAGGATGGTCTCCATCAGCTACAAAAGTGTTAAATATTCTGATACATCCTATCATAATCATTGCTGTAGTGACAATTATCTTGCTTATTTGGACTTGTTACTTATCATGTTATATTCATAGTAATTTTGCTATGGTACCAATATCATACAAATCGTATTCACAATAATCAAAGGACGAATGTAGTGATAGTATAATATGTTGATTATTGTCAATCCATTTTGTATGCTATTTCATGTAATGTATGTCATTTTATACTCCATTTTGTATTGTGTGACTCCATTTTACATGCTGCTTCATTTAATTGGTGTTTTGCTCTTTAGATAGCCTCATTATTATGTTTTGCTTCAGACAGTGTATTTTGCTGACTTGAAGGTTGCATATTATCAGGCAACCTGTTTTGTAGTTTTGTTTAAACTTCTGCTTAGCTCATAGTGTTCTAGGCACCGGCCAGTGTTTGGAGCACAGTGACCTAGCAGGTGTGAGAATTCTGAGCAGTCCTTATCGTGTGAATTTGCAGCATCCTGGGAGCCCGGCCAGCTTCTAGAATGTGGAAAACAACACTATGAAGGCTGCCACGATTATTTTTAGCATAGAATAAGATATAAATGTAGCTTTCTCAATGCCTTGTTGGAAGCCGCATCTGCAGGGTGGACGATCGCTGTGAACTTTCTCCGGTTCAAAACTCCTGGCCAGGCTGTGAGATGATTTAGGGCTTCCAGCTACTGGGAAAAGGCTTGGATGATGCTTTATTGAATCGGTGATGTATCATGTTTTGCTTAATTGAAGTATATATTAATGCTGATAGTAATATTGCTAATGAATGAATGCTAAAGTGTAATCATTAATGCTGATAGTGACATTGCTGCTAAATGAAGTGTAATTATCTTTTGCTTGCAATAAATTGTGCTGATGTGTGAATGCCAAGTGTGATTATTCCTTTGTGACTCTTCGATTAGGCAAGAGAACAACATACTGTCAGACTCTACAGGGGAAGGAGATTTATGCTGCAGATGGTCAGCGAGCAGCCTGGGAAAGGGATCTTGACACTTCAAGTTAGTCTGGCCACCTGGAAATTGGCAACTACACATTTACTCACTTGCTTTAGAAGTAATAAACTCTGGCAAGTACAATTCAATTTTTTGTATGGAGCATATATTACTCCCCAGTGCCTACACACCTTTGACCAGGAAAAGTCCAGTGAGTGGCCTAAATGTGCGATGGAGGTGGGTGATTTTTACATCTGGCCCTGACCTGCCCTAAAGATGCATACTTTTGGAATGAGGTGTGCCGGGTAATGTGTGGAGTTCTGGAATACTCCCCTGCCAAATTCCCATTGGAACTCCTTTTGGGGGCGGATCCCTTCCATCCAAAAGGTAGAGGGTCTAACACTCTTTGTTCACTAGCATCAGTCACAGCACGGAAAGTGATCACCCAGTCATGGATGTCTCCCTCTGCCCCCACCATCCAGCAGTGGGCCAATAATCTTAAGCAGTGCATGACCCTGGAAAGGTTGCAATTGTCAGCCAATGGTGCAGTAGACACCTTTCAGGTTATTTGGAATCCCCTGCTGTTTGCTATTTAGAGAGGAAAGTTTCCAGTATAGATGCTTCCTGTCCAGCAATAATAGTCTTTACTGTACTGACTTTGCCCACGTGGGTGTTGGGCTCCACTTGGGGCTTCCTGGGTTAGCGAGTTTAATCTGGTATGCAGTTATCTAACTCATTGATTGTTATGACTGTTATTGATTTTAATCACGATGACTGTATGCTTATATGTCATAATGTTTCACTTTAATAAAAAGAGTTGGCAAAAAAATGCGATATCAAAATCCCAGGCCAGCAAAATCAGTCAAAACTGATCCACAATTACAGTTGACTGGCATATCAACTTAAACTCACAGTGCAAAAGGAAGTGTGATGGCAAAAACAATGATGTTGAGGATGATCTGTTTCTTTGGTTTCAGCAAGCAATCAAATCACCAAGGAAGCATGACTATCAGGGCCAATGTTAAACAGAAAGATCCATGAACTTGCTTTGCAAATATGGCATCCAACATTTGAGGCAACTGAAGGATAGTTTTGCCATTGGAAGCATGGCAAAACATCATTTTTGAAAAGTATCATTGGATAAAGGTTGCTGTGGACACAGTAACTGCCCAGTCCTGGATCACCGAAATTCTGCTGGCTATGGTCTCTGGCTATATCTCTGATGACATATTCAATGTCAATGAGACCAGACTGTCTTACCATGGCTACCCAGATTGTGGAAGTGCCCTCACGATGTTGAGCTTATGGGGGGGTAAGAAACTCAAAGACAGCATGTCAATTTTGGTCTGTGCTAATTTGACAGGTGCAAAGAAAAGAAAAATGCCAGTGATAGGCAAAAGCAAATGGCCTAGATGTCTCCTAGGGATGGGCGAAAATTGCAAATTCCACCTAGGTGGAACTTTGGCAAAATTTTGGAAATTCAGCGAAAGTTTTCACACTTTCATCTATGGTGAGATCAGAATCCTCCAGCCATGATCCGTGGATTTTCATTCTTTTCCGCAGAAGTTTTGGGCTGAACTGCACAATAATACATTAAACTGTGGAATTTATTCAATTTGCAGTTTAATCTATTATCTAGTGATACAGCATCTTGGTTTCTAGTGCCCCACCTGCCAATCACTGGCACCATAGAAAAAAAATTTCAGAAAACTGGTGTCTAGTAGCCCCCCTCACCTGACGATCATGGGACCCATAGAAAAAAATATCTCCACAGCCCTCCTTTCTCTTTTCCATGGCTGGTCACTCAGGGTACTGGGTCAAAAGAGTGCACCAAGGAGAGCACTGCAAAAAATGCACTGTGTAATGTGCGAAGTGATTTAGAGTGACATGGGTATAATAGTTGTAAGGTATTACCGATCCCCCTGTCGCTCTGCATGCTTCCCAAAGAGGGCTGAAGTTGCCATGTGCTGGGGTGTACTGCAGAGCCACTAATGTGGTGAAGTGGTTAGGACACCAGTACATGGCATGGTAGGAGGCCTGGGATCATGGTTCAGTTCCCACCAGGTCTTCTTCCTGCTACAAATTTTTTTTTCATGCAAACAAGTAATTTCACCCCTCCTTACATTCTCCCCAACCCTAAAGTCCAAGACCCCCCCCAGAGTTGATTATATTAAGTCTGGAGGGGTGTGGGGCAAAGCCCCCTGTATAAAGAAACAACTCCCATTTGTTTTACTGAGGCTGCACTGTTGTCGATGGGTCGCTGTATTACCCGACCCTGTTTCGAACAGTGCTCTTTTGCTTGCGCCATTTATTGCCATACGGTTTTTGCATGTGGTGACATAAGCCCGTGCCACAACTCAGTATTCAGCTCAGTAGATGGCCAGCTGCAGAGAAGAGAGGAGGGCTGTGCTGGTCACCCACTCAGAGTTGGAATGGCTGGCAGCGGAGTGGTGGTGGACTACCTGCCAGGGTGTTTGAAGGGGGCCACTAGATTCCAGGGAATGAGGATATTTTATTTTTTATATGGAGGTGTGATTGGTGGGTGGGTGGGTGGACTAGACACCATTTTGTTATATGGGGCCAGCAATTGGCAGGGGGTGCAAGAAACCAGGGGCCAGGGGCAGCAATCGTGGGGGAGGTTAATGAATTTTATTGTGAGGCAAAAGTCACAGAGTAGAACACTGACAGTGATCAGTTCTGTGGAATTTTTTTCCTGCAGTTTAATATGTTAACCCACACTTCTTACATTTGTTCCCCAGCTTTTAAATGGAATTTCCATGAAAGTAATTTTCGCAGAAACGAAAGTCTGACTTTTGATGAAATTACACAGGAGGAAAATTTTTTTGCACATCCCAAAGTCTCCCTAAAGACAGTAACACACTGCCTGTCACCCACAATCACTCAGCGAATGCTTGGATGACAACACAAATTTTCCAGCAGTGGCTCTTTCAGTGGGACCAGCAGCTAAGGCGTTTACATCTCCACATAATTCTATTTGTTAATAACTTCAGTGCCAATCCTCATGATCTTGTTCAACAAGTTAGAAACATTAAATTGGCATTTTGTCCTCCAAACACCAGTAGCATAATTCAACCGATAGACATGGGGTTCATCTGAAATTTGAAGGGCCACTACCACTCCCTGATGCCTAGCAAAATCATTGCCATAATAGACCAAGGTGAATCTGCCCATGCTGCAGAGATTGCATGAAAGATTACACTCCTTGGTGCCATCTGCATGCTGCATCATGCCTGGTCCCAAGTTTAACAATCCACCATCAACCACTGTTTCCATAAGGCTGACTTCAAAACTGGAGCAGAGGAAGCAACAGAAAGCACAGAGATTGTAGCCCTTCCTGATGTTCCCCAACCCACTTTCCTGATCGCAGATTAATTTGCTGACTTTGTTAACATGAATGCAGAAGAGTCCACTGAAAGAGAGGTGACTAACAAGGACGTGGTCTCTGCAATCAAGAGGCATCAACTGCAGGATGACAGTGCCGCAGACACAGATGATGAGACCACAGAGACACTTGTTAAAGATGACACAGCGTCAGCTACTGAGGCATTGCAGGGTCTGAACATAGCCATGAGGTGGTGTAGCCAGTGTGGGCTAGTGCCACAGTGGGACAGGTTCACAGAGGTGGAGGAAGCGATGCACTCTATGGTTGTAAATGAGAGCCATCAGAGCAAACTTACAGATTGTTTCTCAAAGTAACTTTTTGCCCAGTTAATGTTTTGTTGTGTTTTTTTTATTTGTTTTTATGCATTTCTGAATAAAGATTATCTTTTTTGATTTCTGATTGCTATACTGCAAGTTTGATACCTTACTATATTATCTGCCCCATTAAATAATAGATACAGTACAGAACCATGTGAGGTCTGTTGTCAGCGCATCCTGTGGGCATGAATAAACCATTGTTGCATCCAAATACAGTACTGTACTGCTGTTACTTGCAATTTTTATGAAAAATGCACATGTACATGCTCCTGATCAACCACCTCTCATTTCATCACTCGAATGCTCCCACCAAAAATGTAACTCCACTTAGGTGGGACACCTGCTTAATCAGGACATTTTGGATTCCACAGAGACATCCCCATTCAGCAGTGTCTAGTGTATTATGTTAGGCCATCCTAGAAGAAATAGTAATGCTGATATTGACTGCTAGAGACCCCCCATGTGGCACATACAGCTTAAATGTTATCGCAGCACCAGGCTCACGACTATCAAGCACCACTGCCAACTGATGCACGTGCCATGATTTACCATATGTTATATTAAGTAGTAGTAGTAGTAAGTAGTAAAAAGTTTTATTTCTGATATCAGAAACAGGATAAAACCCAATTTAGCATCAGCTAATTTACAATGGGGTCCTACTGTACAAAAAAGAAAACATCATTTTCATATTGAATACATACAGATACACACAATTATACATTACATAAAACACAATGGGCCAGATATTCAAAAGGGTTGCACCATGCTCAATAGGGTTGCGCATGCGCAAGTCTGAAAGTTTGCCATTCTGCGATATTCAGCAGGAGGCAGTTGCGCCACTGAAAACATGCTGAGCAACAGAGCAATGCAAATGAAGGCATGCACAGCGAAGAGGTGGATCCATGCATAAAGAAGCGCAAAAGCGATATTCAAAGACTGCGCAGTCGCGCAACAATAAGAACAGCCGGAAGTTGCTCCCTGAGAAATGAGCCAAAATAAAAAGGCTCATGAAGAGGCGCAAGGCAAGTGAGTAAAAGTTTATTTTTAAGCTTTTCAAATCAAAGCGCTGTACAATAATTAAATACATATAAAACATACATATAGCGTAACAAACAACAATAAAATATAATTTCAATTTCAATTCAGTGCAGTAGCTACTCCCATAAGCCTTTTGAAATAAATAGGTTTTCAGCTCTGATTTAAAGCTTTCAACGGTCAGGGAGCAGTATCCGCGGTGAGAGAATTCCACAGGGTAGGGGCAGCATAAGAAAACGCTGCGTGCCCCAGATGTTTTAAATGAACCCTGGGAACCTCTAGCAATCCCTCGTCAGTGGATCGGAGTGAGGGAGGGACGTTAGGAACAAGCAGATCTTGCAGATATCGTCCCTGTTTGTGTAGGGGCTTTATAGGTCAGTAAACCAACCTTAAAGGTGATCCGCCACTGAACCGGCAGCCAGTGCAGTTCGCGCAGCACAGGCGTAATATGATTCCTCATAGATGTCCCCATCAAAAGCCTGGCTGCAGCATTCTGCACCAGCTGCAAGTGGTGGATATCAACCCCCGGCATCCCTAGGTACAGGGCATTGCAGTAGTCAAGGCGAGAAGTAACAAAGGCATGGACTAATGTCGGGAGGTCAGCCAGAGGAACAAGGTGTTTCACCTGAGCGATATTCCTCAGATGGTAAAAAGAGGATTTGACGGCAGATGACACCTGGAATTTCAGCGTCAAACTGTCATCAATAATAACGCCCAGGTTACGCACCCGGTCTGAGGTCAAGAGCTGGGCCCCATCGATCCATATGCCCGAGGGAAGACCAGCCCTACAACCCGCCTCACGACGACCTGGGTCCACCACCAACACCTCAGTCTTATCCGGGTTTAACCTTAGCCAGCTGGCACTCATCCAATCACTGATCTCGGATAGACAGTTGTTAAGTTTAGAGACTGCATCTTCTTGCCCGGGGCTAAAGGACAAATATAGCTGGGTGTCATCTGCATAGCAGTGAAAACCCAGGCCATATTGCCTAATAATGTCTCCCAATGGCAGCATGTAGACAGCGAACAACATGGGTGCCAAAATGGAACCCTGCGGAACCCCACAAGGCAAGGAGACGGCATCAGAGGAATAAATTCCAGTGATAACCCTATGTCTCCGCCCTGTGAGAAAAGATTGAAACCATTGTAGGACCGTACCAGACAGTCCACAATGGAACCGCAAGCGTTCAGAAGCACACCATGGTCCACAGTGTCGAAGCTGCAGAGAGAAGGACTAGAATAGTACAAGCCTTTTGATCCCTCGCTATCAGGAGATCATTTAGAACCCGACAAGAGCAGTCTCAGTACTCTGTCTTTTCTAAATCCTGATTGAAGAGTATCATAGACATCATGATTTGTAAGATGGTCGTTCAGTTGCAGTGCAACCACCTTTCAATAACCTTACCCAAGAAGGGAGGTTAGAGATAGGTCTGTAGTTAGCTGGACAGTCCGGATTCAGTGAAGGTTTTTAGGAGTGGTCGAGCGACCGCCTCCTTTAGGGGTTCAGGAAAGATCCCCTGCTTCAAGGATTTCAGACGATTTCAGCAATGATTGGACAGATAATATCTACGCAACCTAATAAAGTATGAGTCCGGATCCAAACTACAACTGGTTGGACGTACAGTCTGGACAATCCTCATAATGTCCATGAATTCTGGCCTACCAAAGTCAGACCAGGTAACACAGGTGTTTGCTTCCCTCACGACCACTGCAAGCCTTTGTAGAGTGAACCTGGCTGAGATCCGCCAATGCCGGCAATCTTATCAGCGAAAATCGAGCAAGCTCATCACACTTTATTTGAAAATCTCTTCCAGACTGTAGACAGAGTGGATTGCACAATCTGTCAACAGTCCGAAAGAGTTGAGCTGTCGATTTCTTGCGCAGCAATCTCCTGGACAGGAATTCTGACTTCTTATGGGATATTGCTGATTGATAGATAACATAATGATCCATCAATCTAAGTTTGTCGGCATCCAGGCAAGATTTCCGCCATGCTCTCTCTAGCCTTGGCCACTCTCTCAGCTCCTTCAAAGACTCATCAAACCAGGAGTCTTTGGGTGCTGAAGTGGTTGAGCGAACCTAGAGCATCCGATCCAGGGCCCCGTCACCGCTTTGTTATAGGCAATAACCATGTCCCCTGGATCCATGCTCTCATCCGAATACCCGATAGGTCCAGTACCACCATTAGGCTCTGGATTTACTCCCCTTAAAGGGTGATACTGGACCATCTCCATAGGGATAGGCCTATTAGGGGGTGCCCCAAAACTGAATGTTATGGTGTGATGGTCTGTCCACGCATTTGGTTCCACCTCCAAATGCGAGACATCCAAATCCAGTAGGAACACCAGGTCCAATGATTGTCCACCTATATGGGTAGCAGAGGTAACTACCTGGAACAGGCCCAACATAGACATAAGTTGGAGGAAGTTCTTTCCAAAAGTTGAGGGGTTCATCGTTGACCCAGGCATTGAAGTCACCCAGAATTAACCATCTAGGTGACTCCAGTGCCATGTCAACGATGAAGTCCGTGAACTCCTTCAGGAATTCACCACCATCACCGGGTGGACGGTAAAAGAGAATCCTGAGCTCTGCACCTGCTGCCAGGATACACTCAAAGGATCTGGTGTTACCCACTGGCACCTCCACAAGACTCAACTCTGATCTAAAAGATGGCCACTCCCCCGCCCCTACGATCCAATCTCGGACGGTGCATCACCGAGAACCCAGCTGGAGCAGCAGAGTCTAAGATAGGACCTGCATATTCATCCAGCCAAGTCTTGGTAATACATGCCAGGTCAGATGTTGCAACAAGATCTGCAATAATAGCAGTCTTGTTCCTAATCGACCTGGCATTACATAACACCATTCGAGTTGGATGAGTTTTCGGAGAGGATCGCAGTACCTGCCCACGATCTGTGGAGCCCTTGGGTATGGAAATCAGGCAAGGAGGACCCCTCTCCTGACTCCATTTCACCCCAGGGCATCTCCTTGTCCCAACTATCCCTATCCGTCCACTCATCTCCATTCTCCCACTCTGCCCAGTCCATCGATTCCCTAAATGCCTTCTCAATAGCCCAGCTCTCCGGCAGTTGTTGAAGGCAATATCAGGTAATCGAGGACAATAGCAGGGACGGAGATCCCAGAGCAGAGCGGGAGAATAGCGCCTGACCGTCTTAAGCCCCATCAAACACATTATTGATGGCAAAACAACCTATCTTAAATGAGAATAGAATAAAATAAAATCATAAAATCAAATCAAGACCCATACAAGATCAAATACTTATAAATAAAAAATAAAATAATAAACAAAGTGAAATAAAAATAAACAAAACGAAGGAAATAAAAAACTCCTCTACCCAAAAATATTAGCACTTTCACTATATAAACATAAAATCCACATATAAACACAATTTAAACCCTGCCTAAAAAGTCCGTAAGCTTAATAAAGTCTGATCATAAGCCCATATAGCAAAGTTCGTCCTGTTACGGAGTCAATATCTTCATATGCCTGGCGTGAACTGCCAGGGAGGAAGCACTCTTCAACTAGTGAAAACCTAGTTAGACCGCAGGAGGGTGCGGAGAAAATGCTGTCTCCCCTATATGGGATGCCAGACATAGCCCGGCCTCTGCCAGGTTATTCCAGCATCCCCCAGAGCCCCAAGAAACATCAACCCTCCGGCAGATGCTCCCAGCTCCCCCAGGTACAAACAGCAACACCCCGCACCCACCCTAGGAATACCTAGGCTAGTTCCTTAAGTCCTGCAACTCGACACTTCCAAGGGAACAGCCAACAAACAGAGTGCTTGTCCAGTTTCTAGCTGCACAACCTTATTCAGCAGCAAAGCAATAGATCCTCCTTTTGTCGTCACGCCACAACCAGACTCCCAAAAGAATCAAATAGACAGAATCACTGGGGGCAACACCATATCGGTGCATCAACATCCAAAATAGAGCTCCATTCAGAATATCGCAGTATAACTTTCCTACGACGCAAATTCAGGCATCACTCGCGCCCCCAGAGTCACGCAGTCACTCACCAGCAGGAACCTGTGGCAGGTTCCTGCAATCCTGACTTCCAAGCTCTTCCCAGCAATCCTTGACTTCCACGACCTCTCACCACACAGCTGGGAGAGCAAAGAGTGGAGAATAACAAAATCCAAAGTTGACAACGGCAAAGGCCACGAAAATAGTTCAAGTAGCTGCAAGACTCCAAGGTACGTGTGCAGGATTCCGATACCAAGAGCAAAGCACAGATAAAGAGGCACCAATACTGAAGACCGCTCTTAGCCACTTCGGAACACTCAAAGAACGCTAAACGAACGACCGGACAGGAAAAACTTAATTTAACTTTGCGCGGCTGTAATCCGCGGTAACGGACCATACAAAACACAAAAAGGGGCTAAAATACTTTAAAATTAGTCGAAAATAGGCAAATAAAATGAGAAGGACGAAAAGTAGTAAAATCAATGTTCTGGCCGGCTCAGCTCAGCCGCCATTCTTGCGCATGCCCCAGGTTGAGTGGAGGAGGAGTCTTCGACTCGCAGTCACCAAGCTAGTCACCTAGCAAGAACGCTACAGGGATGCCAAGTGGGGAAGAGAGAGAGAGAGACAGTGACAGGCCAGGGCAGGCAAGGGAAGCAGTGTGGGCCATAGGCTACAGAGGCCAGCGGGGTACCGTGCAGTGGATGTAGCAGTCAGGACAGCGGGGTAACAGAGCAACATCAGCCAGGGGGGTCATGCCAGGAGATGGATATTGGCAGCTCACGTGGAAGCTGTAATGAGGGGATGAGGGGTGAGATGCAAGGTGCAGGGGACATGGCCGTGGATGGGCCCGGGCGGCCCCAACAGGCAGTACCGTGCCCACATCAGCTTTGAGCTGTACACAGATGTAGAGATCGTGGGCTGGTACCACCTGAACAGGGCAATACTGAGGTGGCTCTGTGAGCTGTGCAGTGATGTGATGCAGGCACCCTCACGACGGAGTCACGCTCTGTCAGTGGAGACCAAGGTGACAGCCTGCATGTGCCTGCTCGCCACGGACACCTTCCAGACGCCAACAGGGGACACCACAGGCATCACACAGTCGGCTACATCACGCATCCTCACCCAATTCCTCAGCGCACTGCTGCCACATGCTGCGGAGCACATCCATTTCCCCAGCACTGCGGCAGAGCGTACAGCAAACATGCAGGAGTTCCACAGGGTAGCACATATGCCTGGCGTGCTGGGGTAGCCAGACTGCACCCATGTGGCCATTCAAGAGCACCTGGCCTGAAGGGCCACATCTAGAACAGAAAGGGCTTCCCAGTGTCAACTGCCAGGTGGTGGGTGATGCCACTGGGCGATAATCAATGTCTGTGCCACACACCTGGCGGAGCACATGATGCCTTCATATGGCATAAGTCCGCACTGTGCCATCGATTTGAGAGTGGGGACATCCCCACAGGCCATCTAGTGGGTGAGTACGCGTGGGAAATGCAAACTCGGGGCAAGGGTGGGAATGCCACAGGTGCCATGGTAGTGGCACACAGGGATATGGGCAATATGGACCTGAACATGATACTGATCTCCACTATCTCCACACAGGTGACAGCGGATACCCACTCCGTCCCTGGCTGCTCACACCGTACCGGCGCCCCATGACCCCATCGCAGCAACGCTATAATGAGGCACATGCCGCCACACACAACATCATTGAGCGGGTGTTTGGGATGCTCAAGGCACGCTTCTAATGCCTAGACACCTCCGGCGGTGCCCTACAGTACAGCCCCTCAAAGGCCTGTGGGATATTCCAGGCCTTTTGTATCCTGCACAACATGGCCAAAGACTGTGGGATAGCCCTACAGGTTGAAGAGGGGGACAGCAATGGGGATGCCAGCGGCGCCAGTGTTGATGGTGATGAGCAGCCCCCCCTTGGACCGCTGGGACCCTGACTGATCCGGCAGGCCCAGCTGCACTGGGACACAATCACGGAGGAGCATTATGCATGACACAGGTAAGTCAAGGGGCCATGTGCAACCAACACTGTCCTGGTGCAACCCACAGGCACACAGAGTAACACACCAGGGGTGCATGACGGCAAGGGGAGTGATAGGGACCAGGCACACAAACACACCATCAGGAGGGGCGAACAGTCATATGGACACACACACACACACACCAGGCACTAAAGCGACATGGGTAGGTGCACAGCAGAGCAGGAACAGACATGGCAAACACACAGATCCACAGACCACCCACCACCTGTACTGTCCAAGTACATGTGTCAGATGCTGGCACCTTGCACCTTGGTGTACAGTACAATGCAGGCATCATCATGCACGCACCTGTGGACAGCAGTCAGGATGGTGTGCAGGTGGTCCGTATGTCGGCGTGATTGCAGGGGCATCCACCAGTGCACTGCCCACCATGATGCACAGTGCACACAGGGCAGCACCAGACAGGGCCCGCACTGGGAGACAGGTCAGTCATGTTGCACTGTTCCACGGCCACCGTGGATGCGTGGGCAGCCCCGCCGTGACCCGACAGCACTGGCAGGCTGAGCAGGGGCCACATGGGGTGGCACCGATGGACCACCAGGGGTCCCACTGCGCGATCGCGACCTTGTCCGCAGTGGGGTCTGTAGTATGCCAAACATACCTGCACCAGGGGTGCTCAGGATGCCCACAGCAGAACCCGGCATTGACAGGCTTGTTGTCACATGATGCTGGGAACGGGGAGTGGAGAGCGTACTGTGTGGGGTGCGCAGTACAGGAGCACCTGCTTGTGTGCCCAATGCAGCCATGACAACGACCAATGCCTGGGTCTGCCTGTCAATGGCAGTGGTCACATCCATCCACATATGGACCATCTCTGCACGGTCCAGAGCACAGTCCCTGCTGTGCCACTCCACAGCCACACACAGTGCCTCCATGGACATTGCATCCCACTTTTGCTGCTGTACTGATTCCCGCAGCAGGCGGGTGTGCTCTTCAAATGGGTACTCTGCCACAACTGCATCCTGTCCCCCAGGGTATGGAAGGTCCTGATGCTCAACACCCCTTGAGGGTGGGTGCTGTTCACCAGGACCAGGAATGGGCATATCAAAGGCGGTGGGCATGTGCCACCACTGGACACTGTACCCCCAGACCTGGTGGGTGACTGCTGCTGCCCTCCAACCGCTGTGCCCCAGGGACCACTCGTTCCACTGCTGTGGCCACAACAGTGCCAGACACCTGCACAGCCACCGGTGCTGCCCCACCGGTGCTGACAGGCACAGCCTGGGACTGTGCCGACATGCTGGCACACACGTTGGAACCAGCTAGGCCCAGGGGCACATGCTGGCCTGCTGTGTGTCCATCATGGGACACACACATGTCACTGCCCATTGCAGTCCTTGCATCATCAATGGTGCAGGTACGTGCTACAGCCACAGTCACAGCATGCTGGCATGCTTGCATGCCAGACTGCTGAGACACAGGCTGTGCACCCCCCACACCTGACTCACCGACACCAGAGTTGGCAGCCCGGCATGCATGCTGGTGCAGTGCATGCTGGCTGGTGACAGAGGTGGATGGACCCTCCTCCATGTCCAGCAGGTCTTCCTCACTGCCTGGACCCACCACCACCATCCCTGAAGATGAACAGGATCTGTAACAGAAAGAGAGGACATGTGAGTGCATGTGAACAACCTTCCCCCCCCAACACCACCACCATGTCATACCGTGCAGTGATGGGCTTCCACCTGTCTGGAATCCACCTCCTGGCACGCCCTCAATAGCACTCCGCTGCATTGATTCAGCCAGTCGGTCCTCAGCTGGGGTCAGCTCCACCACCGCTGGCTGGCCCCCGCCAGTGCCAGCACCTGCCACCCTGAGGGCTGCCACCTTCTCCTTCACCCTCCTGCGGTCTGTCCCCATCTTCGTTTTGCATTCCTGCATGGAGTGCTGGTGGCTTCCGTGCAGGTTCACTGCCCGAGCTACCCCCAGCCATGCAGCCGCACGGGCCTGAGGGGTGCCCCGCCATCCACTCAGTAGTGCCTCCTCCTCCAGGTAGGCCTGGAAGAGGGCCTCTGTCTCCACCGTGGTGAAGTTGGGCCTCCTCCTCCGCCCACCATCCTCACCCTCACCTTGGCTCTGCTCGGTCATGGTGATCTGTATGGTGGGAGGACACCTGTCACTGTGTAGTCTACAGCGTTATCCCATGACCATTGTCCAGAACATCACACAGCATGCAACCCACCTCTCACCTGCAGCAACCGACCTGGCCAGCGCGCCAAATGTCGCATTTATAGTGCAATGCATGCAAATTAGAGTGGAGCAACTGTAATGAGATGCAAATCGCGCCACTGCACCTTTGAATGGCTGATCAGATGATTTGCATGTGTCGGCTGAATATCGGCGCCGCGTTGCGATTTGCGCTGTCTGATTGAGCCGGCTGAGCCAATGGCGCAGATTTGTGACTGTGTGGTACACTGCATTGCGCATGCCCAGGTAGCTTACGCAGGCGTCTGCCGCACTGATGACGTGCTGTAGGCGATCGGCAATTCAGGCCATGGCCACCATTGTGCCAGTGGCACTACAGCACTGGGCACCATATGGCACTGTGGCACTACTGCGCAATAGTCCACTGTGGCACTGGCACACAGGTGATCGGTCGCTCAGGATGCGTAGAAGTCAGATGGTGCTGTGCGTGGCCTTGCGTCAGAGACCCCTGACCTGGTGTCCGACCTTTGCCCCCTGGCGCTGTTCAGCTGCATTGTGTACGGCTCTATTGCGCTGTTTGGTGACAGCGTTATGTGAACCGACGGCGCTATACGAACAGCACGATTGGAACCTATGGTGGTCTATTGAGTAAAATTTCCACGTGGGGTTGCCGTGCTGCGGGGCGCCATATTGCCTGCTGTATGTCCCCAATTATGGCATGCAGGAGAGCTCCTCAATGGAGTCAGGTGGAGGTGGCCAACCTGGTGGCCCTGGTTGAGCCCCACTTTGAGGCACTGTACGGTGATGAGCCCCTCACCATGGCCCGCACCCAGGTGTGGCTGCAGGTGGCCACTGACCTGGTGAGGGTCACAGGGCGGTGCCAGTCTGTCGAGCAGTGCAGGCACAGATTTAGTGACCTCATGGGGAGGAGCAGAACGTGCTGCGATGCCTCGGGTCACATCGCCACAAGGGCGTTGTGCCTGGGCCAGGTGGGTGTACCATCTATGCCTGTATTCTCCATAGGGGTGTGACTGTGTTTTGGTGGTGGTGCATTGGGGATGGCTCTGCCATGGTTGGCTGTGTCAGTGTGTGCAGGTGTGAGATGCATGGGTCTGGCTGTGTGGGCAGGCACACTCACTGGGGCAGGGGGAAGTCTGCTTTGGGGTCACACTGATGTTTTTCTCAACATTTGTCACCCACAGGCCTGGCGGAGAGGATGCAGGCACAGGCAGAGGAGGGCAGTGGCAGGGCCCAGGTGGCAGACGGAGGAGACGTGAGGGGTGGGCCACAGCGGCAGCAGCAGCAGCAGCCACAGCTGCTTGATGAGTGTGAGTATCATTACATCATGGATGCTATTGCATGCTGGAGGGGGTGGGCATGACCACCAGCCATGGACAACACAACCATGCATGACACAGACGACAGTCATCACTGTCCAGTGTCACTGCACGTCTGTGCGTGCATCACTGGTGGTCCATGCATGCACTGGGCACATGGCTGTGGAACTGGCATCCCACCACATTGCCACGTCACTTGACAGCCTTGTTTGTGCTGTGATGGACATGGGCAGTGTGTGTGTGCAATGGTGCACATAGCTGGTGCTGCCTGGTTGGGTGTGTCATGTGCATGGTCACTGTGGGTGGGTGCATACCATCACAGGTGCGGAGCACTAGGCTATATGCCTTGCAGGATGGGTGGTGTTCAGGGTTGTGGACAGTCACAGCCATTGACTGTGTTCCCTTTTCCTAGGCCTCAGCATCCTATGCAGGATGGACCGTGCCCTCCAGCGGCTGACAAGGGTATCCATCGCAAAGCATGACATCCTCAGGGACATTCAGCGCCATGGGGTCAGGCGACGACGGAGAAGACAGGGACAACACCAGGCAGCAGCAGACCAGCCTGCAAGGCACTAAATGTGCTTCCCTCCCACTTCACTCATCCCTCCCACCCTGCCTTCCTCTCCCAGTTGTTCACCCTACCCTTACCCACCCCTACCTTGTACCCCTACCTCCCCTTGTCTTGTACATATCTGTATATAGTTGTGTTCTTGATCTTGGTGTTATAATTTCTGTTTTCCAATATATATATATTTTGTTATGAATACTGTGGTGGTCTCTGATTTGCAGCTGGCTATGGTTGCTCAGTTGCAGTGGTGTGCATGCCATCTGGGGTGGTAATGGTCCTGGGTATGTGTGTGTGTGTGTGCGTGTGTATGTGCATGGGGAGGTGTCTCCAGTGTGGGAATGACTTTCAGTCGGTCTTGCCATCTGCTGCCGCCCACTGCTGGGTGCCCAGGGTGGGTCTGGCTTGTATGGTTCTATGCTACACAAGGTTGACGTGTGCCGGGGGCGGATGCATGGTGTTTACTGCAGTGACAGTCACTGCACATGGGTGGTGTCTTGGGGTCACAGTGCAGGGTGTGCTGTGCAGAAGGGGGGGCTGCTGTGCACTGTGGTTGTCGACCCCCTGTGTGTGGCAGTCTCAGCCTGACAGTGGTTGTGCTGGGGTGTCATGGCCCTGCTGTGCTTTGTTGGCTTGTCCCCATGAGCCAGTGGATCATCCATCCCCCCCAGTGATGCTGTGCTTGGGGTGTGCGGGTGTCTTGTTGGTTCTGCAGTGTGTTCCTGTGCCCATGTGTGGCATGGCTGGCTGTGGGCCCCAGTCTGCCTCCCTGGTTGTGCAGTTCCATTGCTCTGCTGGGGGTGGGGGGGCTCTGCTTGCACTATAGCACCTCTGGACTGCTCAGCTGGGCTAGCCTTGTTGCGCTATGGCGCATCCTTTCTGCTCAGCTTCCCCTTCCTGGTTGCGCTATGGCGCAGTTTGTGTGATATTCAGATGTTGGCTACTTGCGCAATTTGCTTTGCTCCATGTTTGAATATCGCGTCTGTTGTGCCTATGCTCAATTGACTTGTGCTTGCTCCTGCTGTTGCGCACTTTTTCGCCGCAGTTTGAATATCCGGCCCAATATATATAACCGAAGAAAAACAAAACAAAAACAAATAATAATTAGAACAATAAACCATGTATACAAGCATCTTAAATACAACAAATTTTTAAAGACATTGCTTCCTTTACAAGCCATGATTTTATTTCATTCCAAGATATTTTATTTATACTTGGCCTCAAGTGGCCTGACAATGAATTCCACAATTTTGGGCCTTCATATACATAACAATGTTGGTCCTTCACTGTTCTCATAATTGGTACCCTAAATTTTACTTCCCCTTCAGATCTCAATCCTACCTTAACATTCCACTCCTCCAGAAACTCCACAAGATATCCTGGAGCTTTTTTAGAATAACAGTGATAAGTTAACCATTGCACATGCATATTTCGCCATTCTGCCAAGGATATCCAATTTAAGTTCCTGTAGAGAGTGCAATGATGTGTTTTCCTGGGAGCACCCAAAACAAAATGCGCATATCTGTTATAAATGACGTCAAGTTTTTCTAAATTATTCCTAGCTGCCCCTTTATATATGACATCACCATAATCGATATGCGGAATTATCATCAAATTCACAATCTTCAACCCGACATCAGATGAGACACGGTTTCTATACTTATACAATACCCCCAGCTTTTTTCACAATTTTTGTATCAGGTTATTAATATGAAAATCCCAACTACAATGGGAGTCCAACCAGATGCCTAAGTATTTATAACGATCCACAGAGGCCAGGCTACACCTATCCAATGTCTCAATATCCAAATCTGCAGATAGTTTTTTATTTGAAAACAACATTATCTGTGATTTTTGTGAATTTAGGACCAAACCATGTTCTGAAAAATATATTTGTAATGTATTAAAACATTTCTGTAATTTTCCCTGTATATATCCCACAGATTTCCCTTCAAGATACAGAATTGCATCATTTGCATACAAATGGTGCCGGACATCATTCATCAGATGTCCGACACCATTTGTATACACTTGACATGGAATGATATTTTGGAAGCAAAATAGTGAACCATTTTCATGTCTCTTTTCTTGATTTCTCTCTTGCTTAACTATACCAGAAAGGGGACATGCATTAATCTGGGAACACCCTGTATCAACAAACATTTTATTCAATATGGCAGCTGCCCCATCTGAAAGTTTCAATTGGCCAACCACAGTCATGCAAAAAAGTCCCATAAGTTACTCTAGTCACTAAAACAATAAAGGAAAGCATTTATGATAATTAATAAAAACCTTTAAAAGTCAGCAAGGATCTCACAAAGCACTTGCACGCAAAAATTTGAAACACAGAAACATAGAATTTGTTGGCAGAAAAGGACTGCTTGGCCCACCAAGTCTGCCCAGCTGGTTCCTGCCTAGTCTGTCTCCACAGACCCAAAATGGTCTCTGGTGACCCTTCCTCATTGCCTGCCTGTTGACTAATATCCCCCTATGTCTATCTCATGCATGCTTGAAGCTCCCCATTGTTTTTGCCTCATTACTTCCATCAGCAGTCTGTTCCAAGTGTGTAACAACCCCTTCAGTGAAGTAGTACTTGTTCACATCCCACTTAAGTCGCAGCTAAGCTTCATCACATGTCCTCTGGTCCTGGTGTTGTTTCATATTTGAAAGAGATTCCCCTCTTTCACCTTGTTTATGCCTTGTAGGCCTCTATCATGCCCCCTCTCGCTCTCCTCTCTTCCGGGGTGTATATGTTGGGATTCCTTACTCTCTTCTTGTAGGGCTTTCAGAGCAACCCCTACACCATTTTAGTTGCTATCCTCTGGACTGCCTCTACCTTGTCCATTTACCTTCTTAGGTGCAGCCTCCAGAACTGGACACAATAATCCACGTGGGGTCTCACCAGTGAGCGATACAGTGGCAACATCACTCCCTCCTCCTGCTGGAGATACAGCTCCCTATGCATCCCAAAATCCCACTGGTCCTATCCACTGCTTTGTGACATTGCCATGCCAATTTATGGTCATCAGATATGATAACGCCAAAGACCCTTTTACATTTAATGACTGTCAGTTCCTCCTCACATCCTATACTCTGCACCTGTGTTCCTATGCTCTGACTGCATTAGTTTGCAATTTTTGGCTTTGAACCTCAACTGCCATGATCTTGACTACTCCTCAAGTTTCCCAAGATCTCTACATATTCTCTCCACCCCCTCTGGAGTGTACATCCAATTACCGATTTTGGTGTCACCTACACAAAGGCATATACTACATTCCCTTCCAGTTTTTCTGCATTGTCACTTAAGACACTGAAAAGGACTAGCCCCAGTATGGAGCCCCTGGTCCTTCAGTCAGATTTTTAAAGAACGTCAATCAGCACCTGGCACAGTGTCAAGAGCTGGATTTTATTTTAGTATCACGATGTTTGGGGAAGCAGGAAGAGTGTGAAATATGGCCATAGCGGCTGATGTGATGATCATGGGACTAGCCTTGACCACCTGGGAAAGGCTAAAGTATTTTTAATTTTAATTAACTGGCCAAAGGTGACACTGTTCCTGAAATTCCCCAAGAGTCTGAATGGGCCAAATTAAAGGTAAAAGTGCCAAATTTTGGTCCATTTATCAAATAAAAATATGCCATTTGTTTATCCTTACTATAAACAAGGAACTGTTTGCATGGGGCAAAAGACAACTGGACACCAGGAATTCCATTGTTTGGGATGGGGAGAGGAGTAAGGATGGGACTGGGGTGCCACTGAACACTAGAGAGAGCTCTACATGCACCACGGTGTAAAATGAGGTGCCACTGGATGCCAGAGAAACATAGAAATTGTCAGCAGATAAGGACTACTCGGTCCATCCAGTCTGCCCATAGGCCCTATACATGTATGCATCCACTCATCCTAAGTGGTCAATGGCTTTTCATCTCCCCTTTCCTGCCCAAGGCTTCCTTGTGCTTGTCTCAGGCATGTTTAAACCCCTCCATTGTGCTTGCCCCTACCACCTCTTGTGGCAGACTATTTCAAGCATACACCACCCTCTTCATATAGAAAAACTTCCTCATGTTACCTCAATCCCCCAATTTCATATTGTGCCCCCTTGTTCTGGTATATTTTCTACATTGGAAAAGATCTCCCAGCTGCACCTTGTTTATGCCCTTGAGGAACTTAGAAGTTTCTATCATGTCACCCCTTTCCCTCCTCTCCTCCAGTGAGTACATATTGAGGTCTCTTAGTCTCTCCTCATATGTTTTGTGGTACAAACCATGCATCATCTTTGTTGCCCTTCTCTGGACAGCCTCCACCACGTTTATGTCCTTACACATGTGTGGTCTCCAGCACTGCACACGGTACTCCAGGTGAGGCCTTACTAGTGTTTTATACAATAGCATCACCACTTCCTGCTTCCTACTAGTAATACCTCTGCCTATGAACCCTAGCATGCCACTGGCCCTCCCTGCAGCCTTTGCACACTGCTTTGATACCTTCAAGTCATCAGATATGATGACCCCTAGGTCTCTCTCCTCTTTGATCATGGTCAGCACCTCCTTGCTATCCTGTAGGTCTCCCCAGGGTTCCCCCTACCCAGGTGCAATATCTTGCACTTTTTTGCATTGAACCTCAGTTTCCACACCTCCGACCATCTTTCAAGCTTCTCCAGGTCCCTCTTCATTATCTGCACCCCTTCTGGAGTATCCACACTGTTACAGATCTTGGAGTCATCTGCAAATAGGCAGATCTTTCCTTCCAGCCCCTTTGCAATGGCACTAATGAAGACATTAAACAGGACTAGTCCCAGTACTGATCCTTGTGGCACTCCACTGGTCACCCCTCTCTCCCCATATTGGATCCTGTTTACCAAGATCCTCTGCCTTCTGTCTGTCAGTCAGTTTCTAACCCACTGTATCACCTTATGCCCCATACCCAGACTACTCATCTTGTTAACAAGCCTTCTATGTGGACAGTATTGAAGACTTTGCTGAAATCCA
This sequence comes from Neoceratodus forsteri, assembly GCA_016271365.2. Lineage (NCBI taxonomy): Eukaryota > Metazoa > Chordata > Ceratodontiformes > Ceratodontidae > Neoceratodus > Neoceratodus forsteri. The sequence continues at coordinate 1,360,799,302 of CM028130.1, read as the reverse complement.
GGTAGACAATGTCTATGGCCCCTCCCTGATTCACTTCCCTAGTCACCCAGTAAAAAAAATCTATCAGATTTGTTTGACAAGGCCTTCCTGATGTGAATCCATGCTGCCTCAGATCCTGGGCACCAATGGATTCCAGGCAAGCCACTATCCTTTCTGTCAGCAGTGCCTCCATGATCTTCCCCACCACTGAGGTGAGGCTGACTAGTCTGTTGTTCCCCGCTTCCACCCTACTGCCACTTTTGTGCAGTGGGACTACATGTGTCTTCCTTCAGTCCTCTGAAACCATGCCTGTGTTGAGTGACTCTGTGAACAGGGTGGTCAGAGGTGCTACTAGTTCCCTCCACAGCTCCCTTAATATCCTCAGGTGCATGTCATCTGGCCCCTTGGCTTTATACACCTTCAGCTTTGTGAGTTTCTCCAGAACTCTTTCCACTGTGAATGGACTAGTGTCCATTTCTCCCCCCCCTCCATTGCCTCTGCTCCCCAACTGTGGTCCTTGACCCTCTCCCTCCTCAGTGAATACTGAACAGAAGTATTTGTTCAGTATTTGTGCCTTGTCTAGATCCCCCTCCTTACACTCTTCCTCCTCCCCTTGGAGGTTTACAATCCCCACCTCCCCGGTTTTTCTTCTATCACTGATACACCTACAGAATGTCTTGTCTCCTTTTTTCACAGACCACACTAAACCCTCCTCTGTCTGTGCCTTGACTTTCCTAACAGCCTTCCCTGCCTCTCTGTGACATTCAAGGTACACTTTTCTTTTCATCCTCCTCCCTTTGGGTCCCCTTATACTTCCTGAAACTTGGTCTTTTAGCACTTACTTTGTCTCCCACCTCTTTAGAAAACCATAGTGGATTGTTTCTTCTTTTCCCTTTGGCCACTATCCTAATGCACTGTTTAGTTACCTCCGGAATGGCTCCTTTTAGTCTCCCCCATTGTTCCGCCACCCTTCCATTACCTCTAGCTTCTCCAGGGCTGCTTTTAAACATCTACCCATTTCATTGAAATCAGCCCGCCTGAAATCTAGTACTTTTGCCCTTGTGTGGCTTAATTGAGTCCCTGTCTCCATGTCAAACCACACCATGTGGTGGTCACTGAATCCCAGATGTCCTTCCACCTGGATTCTTTTGACTCTGTTCCTGTTGGTGCATACCGGGTCTAGAATCAATTTCTCCCTGGTTGGCTCATGCACCAGCTGTCTGAGTCCAGCTCCCTGCAGGGATTCCAGGATGGCCGTGCTTCTGGCTGAAGCAGCTGCTGGGTGGTCCAATCCATGTCCAGCGTATTGAAATCTCCCATCAACAGGATTTTGCCTTTAGCTGCCATGTCATGACTTTCCTCCACTAGTACCATGTCCACTTTCTCACTCTTTTCCTGAGGTCTGTAGATCACCTCTGTACATATTGCTGTGCCATTTTCTGGTTCAAGGGTGACCCACATTGCCTCGGCCTCTCTCTGCTTTCCCTGTACTTCTGTAGACTTTATGCCTTCTCTGACATACAGGGCCACCTCCACTCCCTTTTTGCCTTCCCTGTCCCTTCTGAGCAGTGTATAGCCTGGTACGTCAACCTCCCAGCTGTAAGTAACAGTATACCATGTCTCTGTTATTGCTGCTATGTCAATGTCTGCATCTGTCATTAAGGTTTTCAGATCTGGAACATTATTTCCCAGACTGCTGGCATTTGTGAACATGACCTTCCATGTTTTACTCCCTGCCTTCCCTCTGTTCCTGTTTTCTCTATTTTGCCTCTTCCCCCTCCTCAGTATTCATGCTCATGTGCTCTTGCCCCCCTTTATCCCCCCTTATAAAAGTTTCCCCTGCCTGTCCCTCACTGCTTGCTTGCATTGTTCCTCTTGTCAATTTGTACTTTTGCATGTTCTCAAAGGAGGGTGTTCCTAAGCCACCTGTCTCTCCTGGCTGTCCCCCCTTGGCCAGTTTAAATGCTCTCTGCTGAAGCATTCCAACTTCTCACTAAAAACCGAGGTCCTCTTTCCAGACAGATGCAGGCCATCTTCCTGATACAAGCTCACATCTCCAGGTTGAGCCCCCATCCACTATGGAGCCAAATCCTTCCCTACCACACCAATCCCTTAACGAGGAGTTGAAGGTTTGGATGTGGAGTTCCCTGGCCTCCTCCATGCCTTGGACAGGTAGCACCTCTGAGAATGACACAGAATTTGCTACCTGTTTCAGGTTCTCTCCCAGCTTGCTGAAATCCTCCTGTACTCTGGCTAACTCTACCCTTCTCCTTGCCAGGTCATTGGTCCCCAGGTGGACAATGACATCTAGCTCCTCCCTCCTGGCTATCGCCCTAGTGATCCTATGGATTTGCTTCTCATTCTTCCACACAGCACTTCCTGGGAAGCATTTGACCTCCCTCTCCCCCCTGCTAGTTGTCCCTAATTTCACACCCTGTACAAAAGAGTCCCCAACTAGGAGAAGCTTCCCCCTCCTCCAGGGTTCCTTGACCCCCTTCCCTGGGACTCTGGATTGGAGGTCCCAACCACATTCCCTGGTGCCTGTGTGGGGCAGTCCTCTTCCTCCAAAACAGCATTGGAGTTAATAAGCTGGACTGTTTGGGGGATGTGTCTCTGACCCCTCCTCACTCTCCCTAAGCCCACTGTGATCCAGTTATCCTTATTCCTGGGCAACCTTTGAGGTTGATGCTGTGAACTCAGTGGTCTCTGGGTGGGAGTGGATGCTGCCTGTAACCTGGCCACCTCTGCACAGAGACAGGCAACCTCCTCCCTCAGCCCAGAGAGGTGCCTGCAGATAGGGCAGCAACACAGCCTCCAGAATGTCTCCTTGAAGACTGCTGCTCCACAGCCACTGCACTGCACCACTCTTTTCATGTCTAGTGTGACCTGGGTTCCAATATAACCGTGTGTGTGTGTGTACGTTCTCTTGAATGCTCAGTAAGTATTTGTACGTGGAACTCTCAAACAGCAGGTACACATTATTTAGCTGAATATAAACTATAGTACAAAGAGCAAAGCAAAACCTCCCTAGGCCTCCTTAGATGGCCAGGATTATATTTCACTTACCCTAACCAAGTCTCTCCTACTCTCTACTCCAATACCCATGATCCTTCCATACAATGTTTTGCCAAGTACATACTATTCTGAAACTTAATCTCTTTCAGGAAATAGCTGAAAAGGCTGACAATGTCCTGCCATTCATTCCTGGTGGTTCACGTTAGTTCAGTTTGGGGGAGAACACACTGTTGATGGCAGATCTTAAAGCTTAAAAGAGAAAATAAGGAGTATTTAAGTTAGTAAAACAGGAATAGGCTCTACAAACTAAAAATTTAAAAAACTAAAGCCTAAATATTTAAATAGAACTGTATTCTGAAGAAGGTGGCAATGTGACTTTCTCAGAAACTGAGTAATATGACTGCTTTTGATAACATTAATGTATTGCAAAGGACAGTGCATGCCAATGGTGCAGAAGAGTGTTATGTAGTCATGTAGTAGGTGCTGGTTCATACCCTTCTTCTGGGACTTCCATCACAGACTGGCCTAAACAAATTGGCATCATAAAGGTGATAAAGGTAGAATCAGTAGGGAGAAGTTGATTGGCTGCTCAACAGTTGTGCATCATTTACTAGTCTATAGGTCTAGTGCTATGATAGCCACATCTTTGAAGGCATAAAAGTTTACAGAATGAGGAGAAAATACCAGTAGTTATTAAAGTGATAGGTGGAAATACTTCTGCCAACTTGAACTGTAGCATGTATTCGCTTTTGGTTTTGCATGGCTACTAACTCTACTGGAGCTTAGACACCTGAGTGATTGCAATTGATCAGAGAAAAGTATATGGCATATGTATTTGAAGTAGCTGAGTTGGTGAATAGTGGAAACTGATTACATCTCTAGACTATTTGAAATGCAAGGAATGTTGCCAACTGACAATCATTTACTGATTTGTTTCCCCATGAGATAGCATTAGGCATATTTCTGATTAGAATAAAGTTGAATACCAAAGAGGGAGTTTCAAATGGAACAATAGCTGTTCACTTTGACAAATGTAGCTGAGATGATGGGCAACACAAATGTTGTAACACTGCTAAAATCTACAACCAGAAAAAAATGACTGAGAAAAACATATTCATTGCAATGAACTGAATGACACAGTCTGACTGAAGCTGTACCAAGATATTCCATGAGTTTACATATTATTTTTTTCTTAGTGAATTTCAGTGTTTGTAAATTGTGCCAGATTAACAGCACTGGTGACTGAAGCTTCGTTTTGTTTTTATTCTTTTGGTAACTGGGTAAGGCATACTGGACCACACAGCCAGTTTACAGGGGTGGCCCAAGACCACTGGGAAGATTATATGACTTGCTCAGAGTCACCCAGTATGTAAGTAGAGGTTGTAAAAATAAAACCCAGGTCTGCTTGATGTACCAAGCTTGTTCACAGCTCATTACGGTAACATCTTGGCTATACTGCCAGCCCTCATTTTATCCACATAATAGGTATGGCATAGGAGGTTGCAGGGCAAGCTTCCCCAAACAGTCTCACCAGTATTCCTTAACTCTGCTGTGAAGGGAGCTCTATGAATGATAGGGTATTTCAGACTCCTTGTCCATTCAATCTTATTGCCTCCCACATGAATCTGTTAACACTGATTAGTGCCAGTTGACCCGCTGGTTTCATGATGTAGGTACCTTTCCGCTAAGAACTGAGAATTGATTACAGCAAAAAAAAAAAACATATACTGTAGGTCACATACAACCATCAAAACATAATGGGTTTCAGACACAACCAGCAGAGGCCAGATTAGAACCAGTGACACAGAGCTGAAAGGCTCCTTAACTCTATCCACTGAGTCATCCAATAGTTTACATAGTACTAAATACTTTTTGAAGTGAACATCATTGTACTTTATATCAAAAGCTAAATTAACAATCTTAAGGTCATTTTAGACCCTTTCATCTCTTATGTTTTGTGCATACAGTAAATGTTACCTAATCCTGATGACTAATTAACTGCATTAATGTAGCTACTTCACCATAAAATTAATTTATTTCTCATTTCCAGAAGTAAATCATGTTGAGGATGCCAGTAACTGAATGCCAATGGGGGGGGGGGGTTCATTGCTGGAATAAAAATTAATTATGATTAGTTCATTTATTTGTGCTTCAGGTTTTAAAAGGAAATGTTATATGATGTCTTGTAACAGGTTGTACTTGTTCTTTTTTTTTTAAATAGCTTTTTACCATTGAGGCTCTGAGGCAGGCAGCTGTGGTCCTCCCTCAAAGGATCTCAAGCTGCCCTGTTCTCAGGGCATTTTTGAGCATGCCACAGTGGCACATTTTCTGTTTTCTCCCTCATTATCCTAGGACCCCAGAACATGGTTGCTCATGCACGTGGAGGTATGCATGCACTCTGTGGCTCCAATGATGGCCCCTTCCTCCCATCTAGTCTAATACCTGGTTCCATTTTCAGCTTGGCACTGCCACCTAGCCTCCACCTGGTGACAGTCAAGAGTAAGGGAAGCCCACATCCCTCCCTGGGAGAAGACAGCTGCCTTGCGGCCACTGAACCCAGCTGATCACCCCTTTCCCTCTGCTGACCCCTGGTGATTCAGACTCATTCACAAACCCAGGTCACCAACATAAGAGAAGGTAAGGCATCCAGCACCTCAGCCCTCCATGCCACTGAGCCAGCAACAGGTTATACTTGTTCTTAAATTACTTCTGTGTTTTAGTTGACATCTGTAGTAGGTATCATCCTAAATATACTGTTACATGTCATAAAAAACAGTCATATGGCCTTGTTGCATGATTGTATGAAATAGTTTCTGTCCCCCACCAGCACCCTTATGAAAAGCAGAACTCACTCTCTTTTCAGCTATCCTGATTTTAGTTAAATCTTAAATCAGTAAATAAATTGTTCAGAAATTCCCTTTTTCATGGTCAGTTTGATAAATGCAAATTAGCTATAGTACATTGATTTTTCAGACCATCAGCTGGTAAGAATGAGTTACTCAAGAGCATATATATATATATATATATACATACAGAGCTATTAGTTTCAGAGCCAGAGGAACTTCACCTGACTGGGTTGAGCGTATAATTATAGTAGATAGCAAAGGGGCCAGATCTGTGGTTAATTCAAACAGGAACCTCATCAGAATGGGATCATCCTTGAAGGATGTTGGCTTTAATGACCTAATCATTTTCTATGTGGCCTGGGAAGATAATAGTGTAAAATCAGTAAAAAACAGAGGAAAGACTGAGCACAGATCTAAACTCTGAATTGCAGATAAGAAAATTACAGGATATAGATATGTTTTGTTTGGAAAGTGAGTCACAAATTGAGCTGTAGAAAAAAAAACAGATGTAGTTTAACAAGTGGCAGGAACCAGATTTGCAAGGGCATTAATAATCATAAACAGTCTTATGGGGATATTCTTCTTTTGATGAATTAACTTTGCAATTTTCTGTTTTTTTAATACCAGATGTTAGAGTGTAACCAGTGCACTCATCATTCAGTTGAAGCATATGTTTGAAAACAAGACTTTTCACATCATTTCTATAATTGATGACATTCAACCTTTTATCATTTCTTATGATCACTAAACCAAGGACAGAGAAAAGTGAACTGATTAGGTACCCAGATGATCCAAATTAACATGCACTGTAGTAAGAGTTTCATTGTTAGTGTCACATCATAGGTTATAGGTGATCGTGAATGAAAGAATGAGACTCAGTCAAAATGTAGCTATGTGCACTGATGAGTCTTGTGATCAGCAAAGCATAGTGGCCCTTAGAATATTATCTTTAAATGAGGGAGGCCTATCAAAAGGCAGTGAGGTTGTAGAAAACAAATATTCTGGTGAAAAAACAAATTTATAGTTAAAATTTATCTCATGCATTATTGCACTGTGTCCATTTTATGGATCAGAAGTAAATCTTGGTGAAAAAAAAAACTTGTAGTTAAAATTTGTCTCATGCATTATTGTACTGTGTCTATTTTATCGCTAGGGTGTAAATCCATTCCTACTTTTTGAAGCTGCAGTATATGTATACTATTGGTGTGATATGTATAGACATTGGACAGTACAAGTACATGTAGTAAGATTAGATCAATAACAATAACAATAACAATAACAATACTTTTCAGTAGTGTACAGAACAGTAATGTAAAGGGGCTATAAACAAAACACTCAATGAATTGAGTTGATAGAAATGTGTTAGTGGTGTTTGAATTCCACAAAAGCTTCTTATAAATGTGGTAACTTCTTGTTAAGTCAGTGCAGACTTGAGGCTTCCAGTTAAATTAGAATATCTCCATCATGGAAATCCCGTTTTGCCAGATTTTTCATAAGTTCAAATGATGATCTCTGCATTGCAAGGCCTGCAGAATTTGTTAATATTTTACACTGCAATGGAAAATGGTCTACCTTATCCACTGTTCCTGTTTTTTCAGTACATTTTGAACTTCATGAGAAATGTCATTTTATTCGGAGGTTCATCAGCAGAGCACTGAGAAAGCAACCAACCTGCTTTAGTTTTAGATTTAGCATTAATATTGTATGGTTGACCTAGTTTTGGGGAGTACCACTTTTCCAAGTCATTTGCAATTAAAGGTTTATATTTAGTTATTGGCCCCAATGCATGTACTCAAACAATTTCTATGCCAGCATCAACATCTGCTTAAACTGTCAATCTGAAGCATTTTTTTAAATGTTGTGTTTTAATTGACCACATATAATGATTGTTATATTTTCTTACAAAAACCAAGGTATGCTGAACTCTTAAAATTAAGTGAAGAGAAAACAAAAGGAAAACATCTGTTTTTTTTTGGGTGAGGGAGTGTCAAATGGTTCTTACAGTGATTATGTGGTAAGAATGAAAATGCTATGTCATGGAATTATTTTGCATGTCTATTAAAGTGCTATAGGATGTAGCTTGAGGACAGCTTCATCATTTTAGTTTTTATATAATTTTAAATTACACTCTGTGTTGAGCTTCTTAGATAATTTCAGCTGTTGCACTGTTGGCTAAACTTCAGAGTATCATTTATCTCCCTCTCTAGTAGGAAATTCATGTACAGTTGTATGCAAACATACATATGAGTATATGAATGTGCCAGCAGATTAAAGCCTTATGGTCTATCTAGTCTGCTTGAATGTGCAGTTCCCACTGTGTTTACAGAGGGAATTGCCACCCCCATATCACCCTTGTGTCTGACCAATACCTCTCCCTCCTCTTTCCTCTATCCTGCAACTTTCCCCCCATCCTGTCCCAATCTCTCTTGAAGCTGTCCACCATTTTAAGGGATACCACCTCTTCTGGCAAATCATTCCACTTAACCACCACCCTCTTGTTGAAAAAGTGCTTCTCATCTCCCATCTGAACCTTCCTCCACCAACTTAAGGATGTTACCCTTAGTGGTCTTGTTTCTACTAAGGCTGAAGAGGCCCTCAGTGCTCACTCTGTTTATACCTTCATGGTACATGAAGATTGTCATGCCCCCCATCACTTCTGTCCTCAGGAGAGTACATGTTGAACACACAGAGCCTCCCCTCATTGGTGTTGTCTTGCTGGCCCTTGATCATCTTGTTTTTTTTCTCTGGACTGTTTTCATCAAGTTGATATCTTCTTGAGATAAGGGCACCAATATTGTACACAGTACTGTAGGTGCAGTCTCATTTGCAGCCTGCACAGTGGCAAAATGGCCTCCATCTTTCATCTGGTGAGTCCTCTGGCAATGTAGTCAGTCATCTGTTTTGCTTTGGCTACTGCCTTCCTACATTGTGCCGAGTGTTTTGGGTAACTCTGGATAATTACACCCAGGTCCCTTTTCCTTCTATGACCTGGTTAACTGCACACCACCCAACCAGTATTTGGTCCCTGGGTTTTCTGATCCCAAGTGCATAACATAACACTTTTTAGCACTGAACCCCAGTTGCCAAATGCCAGACCACTTCTGTAGACTAGTCAGGTCTTCACTGAGTTCTGATCTCCCTTCCTCTGTGTCCACACTCCCACAGAGCTTTGTGTTGTCCACAAATAGGCATATCTTACCCCGATCTAATCTGTCAAGTCACTTGTGAATATGTTAAACAACACTGGAACAAGCACAGAGCCCTATGGGTCCCCACTAGTCACAACCCTAACTTTTGATAATTCCCCTTCCCACTATCACCTTTTGGCTTCTGTTCTGTAGCCGACTTAAGACCCACACAACAAGCTTAGCCCCACCCTAGGTCTTCTATCTTCCTGATGGTATCATGTTGCAACAGTGATGGGAATACAGTGGCCACGTCCTCTGCAGCATGCCTTCTCACCCCTCATTACAGCATCCATGTGGAAGGTGGCACTGTCCATGTCCCTGGCTTGTGTTCCCCCCCAGCTGATGTTGCTTTGTTCCCCCCGCTCTCCTGACTGCTTACCTCCCTGCACCAGGTACACCTACTGGCCTCTGCTCTCTGTGGCCCCACATACCTTCCTTTGCCCCTCTTGTGTGGTGTGGTTTCCCTGGCCTGCCCTCTTTCTCCCTGTTTCCCTGTGCCTGTCTCTGCCTATGTCTCATGTGGCTTCCCTGTAGCATTCTTGTGCCTCTTCCTTGCTCCTTTTTATTTTGGCTCCATTTCCGCTATGGCGCAACTTCCGTCTGCTCCACTGTTGTGCATTGCGCAAGTCTTTGAACATCACACTGTGACCTTTATGCATGGTTCCACCCCCTTCGATTGTGCATACCTTCATTATCATTGCGCTGTTGCTCAGCATGTTTTCAGTGGCGCAACTGACTCCTGCCGAATATTGCAGAATGGTGCATTTTCTGACTTGCGCGGACGCAACCCTATTGTGCATTGTGCAACCCTTTTGAATACCCAGCCCATTGTTATTAAGTTCAGGTCAATACCCAGATTACACATTTGAAGCCATAACATGTTTCTATCTATTGAGTCAAAAGCAGATTTAAAATCTACAAATGCAATGTAAATTGTGTTTCTTTATTACACAATATTTTTCTAACAGATGTTGAAAGTGAATATCTGAGTTGTTGTACCACAGCCTTTAGTAAAACCTGCTTGAAGAATAGATGACCTGCATACTTTGTAATACAATGTATTAACTTGTTCAGTAATAATTTTGCATACACTTTAATTAAGGTATCAATTAAGCTAATTGGATGATAATTTCTGGAAGAGTACTGTCGACTATTTTGAAGATAGGTAAAATATGACTACCAAGTCAAATTTCTGGTGTGTAACCATACATTATAAATGTATTGAAGAAATCATCCAATAAATTTGACCACTAGTCTATATCTTCTAAATAGAAATCAACCACTATGTTATCCGCACCATGTGCGTTATTCTTTTTACAACTTTCTAAGGCAACTGCCACTTCCGTTGAGGTAAACCAAATAAATTTATCATCTGTTTCAATAGGAATTAATTTTAAGGCTATGGTATTTCTAGATAACCTATTATCTGATGAATTTTGATTATATACATTATAATAATATTTAGTCCAACAGTCGGGATGCACATATGAATCAGTTTGAATTTTGAACTGTAAAGTACCATGCAATATCAATCTCCAAAAAGCCCGATCATCTTTCTGCCCAATAACTTCAAGCATCTTATCCCATTGATCTTTATGAAAAATAGATTTCTGTACTTTGATATGTTCTTTATAGTCTCTTCAAAGTTTATTTAGTTCCATTATGTTTTCTTTAATAAACTGCTTTTTAACTTTTCTTATTGGCTTAGCAAGTTCTTTATTTTTAAGCAAGCATGTTTTGTAGAACCAATTTTCATATTTTAATGGGAATTGTTGTTTCACTGTGCTATGGTTTGATGTAATCCCATTATATGTATTTATAATGGCAGTATATATATTTGCTGAATCTAATTCACCTTCCACTTAGCTTTAATATATTTTGAAAAGAGGTGGCAAACTCAAATCTATCTTCAGATTTAAACGTATTCCATCTTAACTTTTATAATTATTACTATATTTGATTCCTGTATATCTTGAGGTTTAATATCCCACTTTCTTACAGTAAGTACTGGAAAATGGTCACTGTCAGATCTCAATGACACCTGTAAGTCTAGATAATTATGATAGTCATAGAGTGAAATCAAAACACAGTCAATTAGTGATGTACCCCTGTAATTTACATAGGAGTACATTCCCTTACTATCAGAGGGTGTTCTGCCATTTAATATAAGATCCAAGTCAGAAAGCAACTGCTCGATTCTATGTTCTCTATCTGTATTTATTTGATCTATTGAAACACGTGACTGAATATCTATTTGTTTGTCCCTACTCAGAAAATCTTTATCCAAGTGGGGTTTCAAAAGAGGATATCTAATGTTAAAATCACCTGTATATATACTTCTACATTATCAAAGTTTTTGTGCAAGGAAAATATTTCTGCAGTGATTTTATCAAATAATTCCCATCATAATTAAATGAGTTCTTTGGAGGATTATACACATTAACCATTAGAACCAGTGATTCATTCAAACCAACTAATGCCATAATATAATTACTCTGAACCTTGAATTGCATATATTTATTAGAGATTTTATATACACTAAAACCCTGTCTATCCAAGTGTCTTGGGGACATAAAAATATTTGGATAAACAGGGTTTTGGATAAACGAGGTTCTTATTGTTTGTGTGCTGCATGGTCCGATTTAAGCTGCAACATAACTACCCCCAAAAAGATCAATATCGCACCACAAACACAGGTCAGTGGGTTCAAACTAAGTAATCATGTTGTTCCATGCTCTGACCATCTCCCCACCGCAAAACTTACTGGCAGTGTTCCTCCAATGGAGTCTTTTATTTAGGCTTCAGCTTTTGGTATAACAACCAAAGTAAGTCTGCTTTTGGGGAACGGATGAGGCGACATGTCATATCTGACTTTGGCTACACAAACCAGTCTACTTTTGTTGGTCAAGTGGGAGCAACTATTACAAAATGGGAGTCATAATGCAGGAGTTGTGCTGCAATAAGTTAGTTTAAGCAAAAGAAACAGGAGCCATGATGCAGGGAGTTGTATTGTGATAAGTTAGTTAAAGCAAAAAGGAAAAGTAAGTGAGTGATTTTGTTTGGATTACTGGACAAACTCTCTCTGAATTTAGTTTCTGCACTCCACATTTTAAATTGGGACTGTATTTTATTATTGCTGACATTCTGTCATGCTATTTACAGTCATGTCTGCAGGGGAAGGGATTAGCACTAAGAGCAATTAGCATTGGGGCAATGAATTAACAGTTGAGAATGTTTAACAGCAGATGGGCGGGGGGGTTACCAATACATTGATGAGGTGCTAATAAACAGGGTGAAAACAATGCAGTAATTGCACTGTCATGCTGCAGCTGTTAAGTAGTTTAGCATTTCATGTGGAGGACAAGACTGCGTTTTGGATAATTGAGAGTTTTGGAAAGCCAGGGTTCGGTTAAGTTGGGTTTTACTGTATATAATAAGGCCACTAGTCAATCTATCCCTCTTTGAATGTTTAATTGCATAACTATGAAGAATCTGATATCCATTAAATTAAATAACATTGTCCTATTCCTTTCCATACCATGTCTCTTGTAGATTTATGATATCAAATTGTTTAATACACTTTAAATAATCAGAATCAACCAACTTTGTAATATGTCCTGCAACATTCCAGATTATAATCTTTAAATCACCTGGGTACTTCTTAATAAATTCATCTGGTTCCCTGGTACACCTACTATTCAACATGTTTATAATACTGTTATCTTGTTCTGTAATTTTCTCATTTCCACTACAACTTAAAGAGAGTCAATTATTATCTTCTGTTAGAAGCTGAAATCTGTTAGAAACCTCCACATTGTATACAGTTGTTTAATTATATTTTATATCAACTTTAAACTGTCACCCTCTTTATAATCCATAATTTTACCTGAAAAGTCTATTACCAAAATCCCCAGAAAGTCAAGTTTATTTGCTACTTCCAACATTTTGGCAGTCATTTAACTGTTTATCAGAGTCACGTCAATTTGACTTCCTTCTGTTCTGACCCAGACTTGAATACTCTTACAAAATTAACTATATCATTGTCATAGAAGTTCATCCCAAGAATGTTACAAAAATGCTGGGCAATCATAGTTTTCAACTTATGTTTATTTTCCCATCCAGCATAAGTTAACCCAAAAAATTGAAAAAATCTCCAATGAGTCAGTTATATTCTCATTATGATAGACTAGGCCCTGAATATTATGATAATTAGACAGCTCAGACACCAATTCATCAGTTGTTTTGTAAGATCATTTAGTATTTTCCAACAAATGCTTTGTTAATATTGAATAATCCATATATAGGTCATAATAATATAGTTGCTCTGAGTTTCTCCAATCATACTGGGCGACATGAGCGTTTTTGCAAAAAAATCAGTAAAACGTCACTATCCCCAGCATTTTCATAGGACCTAATCACATCAATAATGTCTTCAATAGCAATATCCAGTCTCCAGAATTAATCGCAAAAAATATTAACCAAAATTCTAAGAACTTCCCTGTTTTCGTTATGGTGTGAAGGTATTCCAGCCAGAGTTACAATTGCCTGGACTTCAGCCAATAATCCAGAACTTGAAACGTCTATTACCATGTCATTACCCTGATACTTAGGAGTTTTCTGTTGAGTTAAAGTGTCAGAAAATCTAGAGGTTTTTTATTCTCCTGTGGGCATCATTAGTTAATAACCTAATTTATTTCTGAACCTCTTCGTCCCTTCATCATGCACTATTGATTTAAGAATATTACCCATAACACCTTTACCTTTTCTCATCCCTTTAGTTCTTCTACCATAATTTCTTTTTTTTTTAGTTAGAATATTCTTGATCCAATTACAAGACTCTTTCTTGTTCAAATCTAGATTTTTGACAGTCTTAATTTTTCTTTTACGTGCTTTTTTATTTGGGGAAATATGAGTTTCAGTAGGAAATTCTAAACCCCTGTCAGCTATTTTGATATTAATCTCAGTCTTTTCAGTAGTATCAGCTTTTTCCAGTTCCACATTTGTATCCTCTGAGTTCAAAATTAACCTAACAGGATCTTTACTCACTATAATTGTGATCTAGTAGACTCTTAATTCTGGTTTATTTTAATAATGGCCAGAAGTTCTTCCAGTCTCATAGCATTCACTGCAACCTCACCCCTTAGATCAGTGATATAATTTTTAATCATTACAAGTTATTCTATAACAGCTACATTTGCAACATGGCGACTTTTTAAAACCTCAGTCAATTTTTCATCCATAAATGGAGTATAACTAAGATGATAAACAACTTTCTGTTCATTCATACAAGCTTGTTTAGCTAAATCTTTTAATCCACTTATAGTCTCATCCAGTTCTTCCACTATTTCCGCCGCTGCCTTATTTTGCATTGTAAGTTTATGTGAACTCATTAATTTACTTTGAGATGTAACATCTGGTAGACTAGTGTAAGACAGAGAGATAACTGGGAAGTCTTGTGTCATACCAGGGGTATTTCTTTCTACAAAAGTGATCTTTTTAGATTTTACATCCTGAACAACAAGAGATACAAACTCACTTAAGGTATCATACCCTAAATTAGGGGATCTATTGATTGAGTTTGTACTAAAATGATGCTGAATCCAGGTCACTTACTTCTCATTGCCTTTTTAGCAGACTTTACTGTATATATACCCATTACTTGACAAGGAATGGAGGTACATCTAGTATCACTCTGTCTAGTGGCATTTCAGCCTTGTCAGATGAGGGGTTATCAATGTCTGAGCTTCTTTTCTGACTTGAATTTTAGCATTTTTTAGTTTTACCCAGTCATTTCTTATATACATTTCTTCTTGTTTACTTTTATCAATATTTTTATTACTATTGTTCTTCCCTCTTTTATTATTATTTTTGGGGGATTTTTCATTTATTTTGTCAGAGGTGACTGGGGAATCTGAAATAATAGTAATAGACCTTTGTAAGACTGTGTTCCTAGTTCTCATTGTTATTATAAAATTACACCAAGTTTGTTGAAATGCTACTAGTTTAAAGTGCTTTAAAACTTTACACACAAAAAAAACCTAAACACAAAAAGAAAAACACACATACATATAACACAATACCACTATAGAACTTAAAATAATTTCCAAAAGGAACAGGCTCCAGCGACTTTTAAATCTCTTATCAGTATCTTCAGAACATGATTCAGATATAAGCTGCCTTTATATTCCACACTTGTTTTCTTCTTAATATAATAGCTTGCTAACCTCAACAGGAGTATAATATTCATATAGCTAAATGCCTGGAGATAAAAAAGAATAAAATAACACTAAGTATCTCTTCCTTTAAATTCCTACTAATTCTAATAAATAACCCTTCAGACCTTTAAGCCTTAAAGTTAATAAATTAATATAGCTGCTAAGCAGTGTTTTCTACTCTTCAGCTGTTATGTTAAATAAACAAGTACCTTTTATCAAGGGAGAAGATAAAATATTTCTTAGATAAATCCCTTACTTTTAGGCTGAACATTTTTTCTGAAGCAAATAAATATTGCATAACTAAAGCCTAATATATCGTCATCATTAGAGAATTGAATTTTAATAATCAGACTCAGTCAGCAGCAATCCAGATAAACCAGTACACCTGCCCCAGTTTTGCCTTTATATTTTCCAGTCCAAGACATATTGCAATCTTTTAATGTGGGACCTCCAAATCCAGAAATCACTTTTGTTAATAGAAAGTAAAAATTTAAGTAATTGCTAACAAGCTTAGTAAATGCAACCAACTTGCTTACTAATGGCTAATAAAAGAACTCCTTCTTAAATACATCTTATGCACAGTTCTGAGTCCAGTAACTACAACATCCAAGGCTTGGTTCTTTACTAGTTAGCCTAGAATTCATTCAGTAGTCAATGGATTTAGGTGGTATAAAGCTAAGGATATGACTAATTAATGTTATCAATGTTATCAATTGGAAGAGCTTTGGACATTCCCCAAACAATGTTTTTAAATATCAGAAAAAACTCACCTAGTCTAAGGTAAAGCAGGCACACTGCAATGTAGCTGAAGCAGAAAGTTTCAAACGAACACAGCCAAGCAAAAGCAGTTACGCTTCACTAAAATGCTATGTCTAAGAACACATCTGGTCCTCTCAGCTATTAAATGTTTTTGCCCTAGGGACCAAGTATCAAGCATGCATTTAAATAGCTAACTAAATTGCAGGTGGCTGTTAGAAATATAATACACCTGCTATCCTATGCTCCTCCAATCATAAATTTCCTGAAAACTCGTGCCTGTAAATAGAACTCAAAATCACCTAATGAGACATATACAAAGTAAATCAATCAGCCTAATGCAGGCTTAATTATACTAATCAGCTGATTAATTTAGTAACAATTTAATAGCATGAGCAAAGCATACAAGGCATGCAAATACACACCCAAAGTGCACGAGCAAGTAATCAATAGGAGAAAGTAGTTACTTAGCAATCAGTAATCAACATCAGTCATCAAAGTTGAAATCAATAAATTGAATGCTGGTCAAAGACCTCACAAGAATCTTTTTCTAAGGATTTAAATGTAAACACGTGTCCATATAAATCCTTAACATAGGGAAAAGCTCTCGATTCTTCATATTATAGAACTTCCTAGTTCTCAAAGTTCCCTAAACTCCATGGGAGAAGACACAAACAAAACCCAGGCATGTAAACATATAAAACATATAAACCCCTTCATGCTTATACACTACACAATATTAAATAAAACACTCACTTTATCCCTTTGCTCCTAAAATTTGTCCAAAGGGCTAAGAGAAAACACACACAACCTCAATGTTATACTAAAGGGTTTTGAAGTAAAGAACTACACCATAGTGTTCTATACTGTAGTACTACAACACTCAGAAGACCACAAAAGGGAATAATAGCAAAAAGAGCAACAGATTAGCAGATAAACCCCAGTTTGAGTTTCAGTTCATTTTTAAAACTTACAATTAATCTACAGTACAAGTCACATTAAACTGGTCCATCAATGAGTTGGTTTAGCATTGTTTTTCTGAGTTGGCAATGCATTGACAACTCATATTGAATTATTTTTAATGCTTAACCAGCTGAAGAGCAATGTTTGCAGAATGCTTTTGCAACTCAGTTGGAATGCAACTGCAGTCCAGTCACAGTGCAATGCAAAGCTGTATTTTAACTCTTAAGAAACAGTTTGAGTAAGGTTTTGTGGTGGATCCAGCAACACTTATGCAAGTCAGTCAGAAATGCTACAGCAACTCATTGGAGGAACAGTTTAATTTGACTTGTACTGTAGCTGGGAGCATTTAGCTTTTCAGTTGGGGCACTCATCAAATTCCAGGCAGTTTCTGTTCAACTCCTGCTCTGATACCAGAACTCAAAGTTCCCCTTGTTCCTTTATTCCTTCATTCCTTTACATCAATGCTTCAGCATTTTCCAGGCTCCAATCACCACACTCCAAGGTCCATGATCCAATGACTCAATCTTCTGCACAGCTTGACCCCAGCATATTGCCTTCCGCGAGGCACCCTGCCCCTCCAGCAGGATTCAAATAGCTCAACCTCCAAGGACTCTGCTCACTAAACAGCACCTGGGGGAACAGAAGCATGCAGGGCAGACTGGCAGACCAAGACAGCTACACAAATAAGTCCGGAAAGGCTGCTTACTAATAACAGAGGCAATGGTGGTATACCTGTTATAGCTATTTCAATAGCATTTAAACAGCTCCTGCCCTTGTGCCTACCACTGGTCACTGGTAAGGCTGCATTTAGAGTATGGAGTTCAGTACTGGTGCCACACCTCAAAAGGACACTAACCTGCTGGAGAAGGTCCAGAGGAAGGCTACAAAGATGATAGCCAGTCAGCAGGGTAAGACATATGAGGAGAGGTTGAGGGCACTGAACATGTACTCCCTGGAAGACAGGAGACAGAGATGGGACATAATTAAGACCTTCAAGTACTTGAAAGGGATAAATAAGGTTGATAAGGAGAGTCTCTTTAAGCTGAGTGGCAACCATAACATGAGTGGCACAGTCTTAAGCTGGAGGGTGGGAGGTTTAGGAGGGAGGTCAGGAAGTACTTCTTTACAGAGAGGGTGGTGGACACTTGGAATGTGCTGCCAGAAGAGGTAATCTCATTGAATACAGTGGGCAGCTTCAAGAGAGACTGAGACAGGCATAGCGGGAGGGTAAGGGTCATGGATAGGGAGGATGGGAGAAGTGGGAGGGCAGGGACATTAGCTTAAGTTATGGACCATACAATATGAGCAGACTTGATAGACCAAATGGCCTTCTTCTGCTGGCTTCTTCATATGTTCGTATGTACTCCACAGCCACATAGCATACAGCAGCCATCTTGGAATCCTCTCATCCTCCAAAACAAGGCTCCACAGCTCGCTCCAACTTGAATGTTTAATGTCTCACTCCTACTGTACCCCTTCCCCAAGGTCACATTGGGAGTTGAGCAACTTGTTGCTTGTGTGCCTTCCTGGTGAAACATTTCAATAAATAAATAAATAAATTTGTCATATCTCTCCTGAAATCTGTTTTTGCACCTGTGGCGCAAAATAGCACGGTCACTGTGTGAAATCAACTTTAAAACAGATTAATAAAATCCCAGTGCCACTGTTGATGATGGGAGGTCCCAAAAAGACAATGTTGAAAATTTGGTAAAAACATTCCAAAAAATGATTGTGTTACGAACATGTGTTGCACAGTTTCTACGCACACTCATAACTTCACCACTTTTTTACATTTTCCCTCCAAATTTTCAGCAGTGCCATTTCTTCACACACCTACTCATGAACAGTACAGCTGTCATTTTCAATCCTACCCAAAATGTGTTTTGCACCTGTAGAAATAATGGCACACTCACTGTGTGAAATCACCTTTTGGGACTGAGAAACAAAATGACACTGCCACTGTTCATGAGGTGTCAAAAAGCCAAGGTTGAAAATTTGAAGAAAAAGTATCAACAAAAGCCTGGAGTGTTAAGATTTCCAACTTTAACACCCACCCTGTACAGACTGACAAGCATCGGGGGTGTGACCTGGATCATCTGAGAAGGTTACTGTGTCTGCAACTTGTCTAAGGCCCCTCCCCAACTCCACAAACTCTTTCTGCACTGCTCTGATCCCTTTCTGAGCCAGGTCATTTGTCCATAGGTGGACAATGACATCCAGCTCCCTCCCCCATGCAGCTGCTCCAGCGATCCTGATGATTTACTCCCTGTCCCTCCAAGCCATGGCACCAGGCAGGCACCACCACACCCCATTTCACCCCAACCCCACCCTGCAGCCACTGACATGCATTGAGGTGTGCCTTGGGGTCTTCGGCCCTAACATTCACACCATTTTCCTATACTGCACCCATCTCAGCTTATTTCCTTATGGAATGGGGAGAACATAATAGGCGAAGACCTCAAGGCACACTGTGACACCTGTCGGTGTCTGCAGGGTATGGTGAGGTGGAATTGCATGAGTATTATGGCTGATGACCCAAAAGCACACCCCAACACCTGTCAGTCTCTGCAGGGTGTGGGTGAGGGTTGGTGTTATTTCAGTACTTCACTGCCATTTCTGTTATGTATCTCTCTAACTCCTGCGCTACCAATGTCAATACCAGCAAGCAAACATTCGGCATTGACAAATGCTTGTTTACTTCAGCAATGAACCTATCAGTAACTGGAAAAATGGCTGTGCAGTCTAAACAGTAAAATAACATTTGCACAAAAATGAATATCTGTATTTTCTTCCCTGACAAAAAGTTTAGAATTTGGAGCAACACACATTTTTCACACCCCAGAAGATAAACAATAAAATGTTCCAAAATCAGTTCTATTCTCTTTTAAAAGTCACAGTCTTTGATACCTCTACCCCAATGGTGTGTCATAGACTTTCACATTGAAATCCTTTGTTGTGCTGCTCTGGCCAGGGATTGATGAGGTGTATTCTGCTGATGTCCAACTGTTTCTTTAGTCCTCTCAGGTTCTGATTCTGCTCAGCTGCACCTCTGGTCTTCTTCGGTCCTCTGTCAAACTGGTGAACCCTCCCTACAAACTTTAACTAGAAATAACAAATGCTTTGCAGCTCTTGACTATTATCTTGCAAACTTGGCTTCTGTTCCTCCTTCTTTGCTTGGTCTATTAGGCCCCCAAAACTTTTGGAACTCAAGTACTCTAACTGGCTTTCCTAGATAGAAAACGTTTCTTCTACCTTGGCAATGATAGCCACTAAGCTAACTAACCTATCACTTTTAAAACTTATTTTCCCTTTTATCTTTCTTTACTCTTGTAGTCCAGATGGCTGAGCCCACCACTACAGTGCACTCTTCCAGCTCAGAGAAAGAAGGAGAAAGAGAGAGAGAGAGAGAGAGAACAAAAGGTTGAGCTAAACTCCTTTAGCACCCCAGCTCACCATTATTGTACCTGATTGGAGCATTTGGTGCTGAGGTCACTGGCAGCCAATCAGAAGAGAGCTTGACCCCTTTCAAAGTTAGGAACTCTTTTGAAAAAGTTCTTTCCCACTGCTGTTGTCCCCTCCCCGAACACCACTCCTTTTACTCTGCTTATTTTCTTTTATCTGGCTGGTCCCACCTCCTGCTGATGTCATCCTAGTGACATCAGATCCAGCCAACAGACTTTACACAACATGGCCTGCATGTAGCTTGCAGCTTGCTATGAGAACTGCCTGCCCCCACCCCACACATAACCATTATATTTTTATAGATGTATTTGGGCTTTTGCTGCTGTTTGCTTACATTCTCTCTTTGTTTGCTTTTGTCCCCCCCCTCCAGTTCACATAACAAAAGCACACCAGCCACCCACTAGCCTTCACTAGCCACTTGCCTACTAAATAAAATACTGGCCACTTTATCCACCATTGGGCAACAGTTTTAGCTGAGTCCCTCCCCCAAACCACTTCCTTTTCTTTACAGGTCTGGCAGACAACCTATACCCAGGACTTCCCCTTGGCACAATACATTCAGGTATGTCCCTTTATTTTGCATTTATTTGGTGGGTTGACTGTAACAGGGTGGTCACACCCATTACAATGTGTCATACCTTAACAAGTGTTAGTTAAGATGAGACTCCAAGCAGATAACATCTACATAGAAACATACACTTTGATGGCAGGTAAGGACCGCTTGGCCCACCTAGTATGCCCATTTCCCTACCTACAGGATAAGCTGCAGATCCTAGTTAACCAACAGCCTATTTCTTCCTACTCACCACAAGAATTGCCTTATGTCTGTCCCATGCATTCTTGAATTCTTCCACAGTTTTAGATCCCACAACCTCCTCAGGAAGACTATTCCATGTGTACTTCACCCTCTCTGTGAAAAAATACTTCCTCACATTGCCCCTGAGCCATCCACCCTCTATCTTTAAATTAGTCCCCATGTTCTGCATACTCTTTTCTGAAAGACTTTCTCTGGACTTTGTTGATTCCACTGAGGTACTTAAATGTTTCTATCATGCCCTCCTCTCCCTCCTTTCCTCAGGGGTATACATATTAAGCTCCTTTAGTCTCTCCTCTTATGGCTTCACTTGCAGACCCTGCACCATTTTAGTTGCCTCCTCTCCGACTGCCTCCATCCTGCCTATGTTCTTGGGAGATGGGGTCTCCAGAACTGCATGCAGTACTCCAGATGGGGTTTCAGCAACTGTCTGTACAGAGGGAGAACAACTTCTAGTTTTCTGCTGGTGATGCCTCTCCCCATACATCCCAGTATACCCCCAGCCCTCCCTACTGCCTTTTCTCATTGCTTGCTAACCTTAAGGTCATCTGATATGATTACCCCAGGTTCCTTCACATTTTTATTGTTGTTACTACCTCTCCCCCCCCCCATTGTGTAATCTTACCCTGGTTTTGTCTCCCAAGTGCATTATTTTGCACTTTGCATTGAATCCAAGCGCCATACCTCCAACTTTCCCCAAGTTCCCTTCTCATCCTTCTCACGCCTCCTTGTGTATTAACCCTGTTGCAGATTTTGAATCATCTGCAATGAGGCATACTTTTCCTTCCAGTCCCTCTTCATGTCACACTTACAAAGACATTAAAAGGACTGGACCCAGTACTGACCCTGCGGTACTCCACTAGTAACCCCTCTTTCTTTGGAGTGGACCCATTTACAATTACCTTGTGTGCCCTGTTGTCCAGCCAATGATTGCATGAGATACCACCCTGGGACCCACTCCAGGCTGGTTAATTTGATTATTCATCTTTTGTGTGGGATCTGTCAAATGCCCTACAAAGTCTAGGTAGGCTATGTCCACAGCCCCTCCTGGTCTACTACTTTGGTCACCCAGTCAAAGAACTCAATTAGCTTTGTCTAACATGACCTTCACTGTGAATCCATGCTGCCTTAAGCTCCTGCCCCACTTTCCTCTAGGTACCAACAATTTTTTCCTTCAGAAGTGATTCCATCACTTTCCCTGCCACAGAGGTCAAACTGACATGTCTGTAGTTTCCTGCCTCTGTCTTGCTCCCACTTTTGTGAAGGGGAATCACATCTGCCTTCCTCTAGTCCTCAGGTACAACATCATCCTCCCATGATTTGTTAAAAAGGGTAGTCAGTGGTGTCAGTAGTTCCCCCCTTAATTCTTTTAGAATTCCAGGGTGAATTCCTTCAGGCTCCATTGCTATGTCCACCTTCAGTTTTAAGAGTTCATTCAGAACCCTTTATTCTGTGAAAGGACTGGGATCAACCTCCATCCAGAGTGCTTCTGTTAATTGGATTAGGCACCTCTCCCTCCTCCTCTTTGTGAATACTGGAGCAGGCAATCATTCAGTATCCCTGCTTTTCACTGTCCCTCTCTGCCCATCCACCGCCCTTTCTATTCATCCTCACTATCCCTCCCTTTGTCTTTCTAGGCTCCCTGCTGTAGCTATACAATGTTTTATCCCCCCTTCTTAACCTATCTTTTCCTGAGTTTGGGCCTTTGCTATTCTGACTTCCCTCCCTGCTTCCTTCTGCCTTAACTGGTACAGTTCTCTGTCCTGCTCCTTCTGTGTTTCCTTATACTTCCTAAATGCTATCTTTTTCTCCCTAACCTTCCCTGCCACCTCTTTTGAGAACCATAGTGGTTTTTTCTTTCATTTTTATTTGTTATTTGCTTCACACAAAAGCTTATTGCCTCTGTGATGGCAGTTTTGATGTTTCCCCATTGTTGTTCCACCCCTCCTTCTAGCTTATTTGCTAATGCTTTCTTAAGGCACTCTCCCATCTAGCCAAAGTCAGCCCTCCTGAAGTCTAGTACCCTTACTTTTGTATGGCTTGACTCTGTAGCTGAGTTTATCATGAACCACACTGTTTGGTGGTCACTTGTTCCCAGATGGCTACTCACTTCTGGATCTGAGATCCTCTTGCTGTCCCTATTTGAGAGTACACAGTCTAAGATTGCTCCCTCACAAGTGGGTTCCAAAACTAGCTGTCTGAGGCATGCCACCTGTAGGACATTGAGACTGGCCTTGGTCTTGGATGTGCTGTAGCAAAGGTGCTCCAGTTAACATCTGGCATATTCAGGTCCCCCATCAACAGTATCTCCCCTTTCTCAGCCTTCCTAAGGATGCCTTATATCATATCCTTGTCCATTCCCTCTCCCTAACATGGGGGTCTGTATACAACCTCTGTGCAGACTATGGTGCCATTTCCAGTCTCTTAGGTGACCTACAGTGCCTCCTCTCCTCCCTGTTTACTCTTTTGTTTCATTGTTTTTATCCCTTCACTTACATAGAGAGCTACTCCTCCCCCTCTTCTACCCTCCCCCCTCTCCTGTAGGTTGTGTACCCTGGTATGTTAACATCCCAGTCATGGTTCTCTGTATACCATGTGTCTGTGACTGCTACCATATCCAGGCATCCCTCTTACATCAAGGCCACAATTTCAGGGAGCTTGTTGCCACACTGTGGGCATTGGTACTCATTACCTTCCATTTCTTGATGGCCTTACTCCTTTTTGCCCCATCCCTGTCCTTATTGCCTTTGTCATTTTCTCCATTTACCCCTGCCCTTCTCCCTATCGACATCACTGTTTTGGTGTCTACCTCACTTACTACCCTGATTTTTTGGGGGGCTAGGATGTCCCTGCTCCTTTCAAGTGCCTCCCCCTTGGCTAGTTTCAGTGTTGCCAATGAAGCATTTAAACCTATCACCTAGGATCCGGGTTCCCCTCCTGGACAGATGCAGGCCATTATGCCAGTATAGGCCTGCATCATTCCAGGTGGACTCCAGTCCCAGTGAAGCTAAATCCCTGGGCTCTGCACCAGTTTTTCAACCACTGATTGAATCCCATGGTGTGGAGCACCCTAGACTCATCCATGCCATAGACAGGCAGCACCTCTGAGAAGGTTACTATGTGTGCTACTTGTCTAAGGCCCCTTCCCAACTCCACAAACTCTTTCTGCACTGCTCTGATCCCTTTCTCAGCCAGGTCATTTGTCCATAGGTGGACAATGAAATCCAGCTCCCTCCCCCATGCAGCTGCTCCAGTGATCCTGATGATTTACTCCCTGTCCCTCCAAGCCATGGCACCAGCTAGGCACCTTACCTCCCTGTTCCATTCCTCCCCTAGTTCTACCCTCCTAACAATGGAGTCCCCCACCAGGAGTTATTTCCTTCCCCTGTGTGGTCCCATGCCACCCTCCTGTGGGTCTCCTTTATGAAGGTTCCCAGCATCCTCCTTGGTCTCCACTGTGGGTGCCTCCATAGAGGAACCACACTTTGCCAGAATGACATATGAATTGTGGAGAGGTACAGCTGGAGGGATGTACCTCTGTTCCACCACCCTCACCCTCCCTGAGCCCACTGTGGTCCAACCACTCCTCTTTCCTTGCAACCTCTGGGGAATGGCAGTGGCCCTGGTGGTTCCTGTATGGGAGAAGAGGTCCCCAAATCCTGGCCAACTCAGCCTGGATATGAGCAACCTCCTCCCTCAGCCCAGAGAGGTGCCTGCAGATGGGACACACCGCATCCTACAGAACATCTCTGGAAGACGCTGCTCCACAGCCACTACACTGCACCACTACCATTATGTCTTATTTCTGGCCCCTTAACTGTTGTTTGGAATACTTACTCTTTCCTCTGTTTATTTATTTATTTTCTCCCTACTTACTTACTACCACTGTGCCCTTTAAGCTCCTGATCTTCCTGTTCTGAGATAAGAAGTTCCTATATTTCTTAGTGGTCTCCTTACTGCAGAGTCAGACCTCCAGCAGCTATGGGGATGGAGAGCTACCTTTTTCCTTCTAGGATGGTGAGTCTTTTTGTGGCTCTGTGATCACTTACTTCCTGCTTCCAAACAGGAAGTTCCTGTTGTCAGTCAAATCCTGTGCCTATAAAAGTAGAACTGGCTTAGGGTGGGGGGTGGAGGGCAATATAGTCCGAGTAGAGAAGTATAGTTATAACAGCAGCTCCTTCTTCCTGGTGTTCTCTGCCTGTTCTCTGACAGAAGCTACCTAGGGTGTGCCCTAATTAACTAGTACTATTTTTCTGTGTGTTTTTCTACTGTTCCAAACATTTTATCTCTGCAGAAGTAATGTTCCCTTAGTCTTTTGCAGTATGCTGTATTATATGATTAAATATCTTGAAATATTAAAATATTATTTTCATATACTTCTTCTTTCTGAGACTGAGTCCTTTGAGGTACATATAACTGGGTTATAACTGACAAAGTTATGTTTCCATCTCTGAAGAGAAGGCTCCAGTTAGAATATTTTGTTTTAAAATGAGGTGTTGTCATCTGTGGCAGAGACAGGAAGGTCATTTGCCCTGTGATAAGAAGTGCTGTACTGTGTGGACGGTGGCTCTTGTGGGATTCAGACCTAACTATACCTAGAGGGAGTGCCTATGCTAATTGGTGGCAGATACTGAAGTACCCCTGCAGGCATCTGAAGGGGTTGATAAGGCTGGTAAAATGCAAAGACTGAGTCTGGGAGAGATAAGTCTGTCACATATTATTACCAGTGTGTGGTGTATGATTGGGTTAAGGATTTGCTGTAACTTAGTGTGGGTGTGAAGTGACTGAAGCAATGGTTGGTTTGACGGAGGTGGGCATGTTAATATGTCAAGTTATCTTCTGGTTTATAACTGTTGATAGATTAAAAGGCATGTGTATTGTTAAGGCAGTCCCCATTTACACCTACTCTCCCTAACTCCTGCACCAGCTTCAGCCATTTTGGACTCTTACTCTTTCTGAGTCAGCAAATAACCGCTGCAGCAGATGGGGGATTCTGATGAAATGGAACAAAGGTAGAAATGTTGACCAGGAGGTGGGTGTTGGAGAAGAACATCTGAGGAGTGTTAGGACATTCTGGCCACCTGGTTTAAGAGAGCTGTAGGGTGGCATACTGTCAGCTGCATTATGATTCACAGGGAGCCCCTAGGAGTAGTTGGCAAGTAGTCAATAGCCTAGTTGACCCTGTGTTCCCCTTCAGAGCATTTTATGTAATGCCAGGTCTCTAAGGAATACAACTTCATGATTTTGGAATGGATCCCAGTTCTGTTAGAGACCTGGCGTGTCTCAAGAAGACATAGTTGGGGGATGAATCTGGGCTGGAGGATATTATCCTCAACTAGTTCTTGATGATACACTGTCCAAGGCACTAATGTTGAGGCAGGTGGGGGTATATCAGTTTTATATCCTTCATGGAGCTGACAATGTACCAGGTTAAAATGTTTCAAGAATAGTGCAGTGAAAACTGCACTTCAGAACAGTGTATACATTGACAGTGACAGGAGTAGGATAGCGCATGTTAGTTAACTACTACCCCTGTAGCTGTCAAGTCAAGAAAGGATGTGGAGAAGTAGAGAAAAAGCATTGAGGCTGGCCAAGCTTCTCCCGTGGTGGAGAGTGTGAAGGCACAAGCCCCAGGTCAGCATTTATCCCCCTTCTCCAGTACTCTGGCACACTGGGGGCCCACCCCAGTGTGCAGAAATCTGTTTTGTCATATTTCACCTGTAAAAAAGATAACAGTCCCAACAAGCATTTTTTTTAAACCTGAAAAAAAAAGAAAATGTTCCCTCATGATTCTTGCTGGCCCCCTTTCTCCAACCCACAATCTCCTCTATGCACCCCACCTCCCACACCCCCACCCATACTTACCTCCTGAGATCAGGATCAGTGATCTTTGTGGACCTGGAACATAACTGCACTCTTCAAAGACCAACCAGGAACTGAAGAAATTACAGTAAGCCATATAATAGCAGTCAATGGGGTTTTCAATTTAGGTTGATATCTCAGCTAGTTTTTGGAGTTTTGGTCTCAAATTTTCAACATGGGGTTCTTGGGAACTCACCTCCTGACACTGTCAATGTCATTTCATTTCTGGGTCATGAAAGGTTATTTTTCCATTGCTTGTGGCATCACTTTTAAGACCAGTTAATGAAATGACAGTGCCACTGTTCATGAGGTGGGTCCCAAAAGTCTGTGTTGAAAATCTGGAGCAAAAATACCAACAAACACCTGGAGCATTAGAGTTTCCAAGCATAAAGTCCACGCTGTGCAGACTGACAGGCATCAGGGTGTGACTTGGGTCATCAGCCATAATGCTCACCCCATTCCTCCCAACCCTCAACCCCACCCTGCAGCCACTGATCGGAGATGGACATGTGCCTTAGTATTCAGCCCCAACGCTCACCCCATTCTCCTATGCTGCACCCATTTCAGCTTATTTCCTTATGGAATGGGGTGAGTGTAAGGGCTGAAGACATCAAGGCACACTGTGAAACCTGTTGGTGTCTGCAGGTTGTGGTGAGGTGGAATGGCATGAGTGTTATGGCTGATGACCCAACGCACACCCCAACGCTTGACAGTCTCTGCAGGATGAGGGTGGGTTTGCTTTACTTCAATACGCCAGTGCCATTCCTATTATGCATCTCTAACTCCTGCACTACCAATGGCAATACCAGCAAGCAAACATTCAGCACTAAAAATGCTTGTTTACTTCAGCAAAGGCTTTATCTGTAACTAGAAAATGACTGTGCAGTCTAAACAGTAAAATAACATTTGCACAAAATGGATCAGTATTTTCTTCCCATAACAAAAGTTTAGAATTTGTTGCAACACACATTTCCCCTTCCCAAGATAAACAGTAAAATGTCCCAAAATCAGTCCAGGTCTCTTTTAAAAGTCACAGTCTCTGATACCTCAACCCCAAATGGGTGTCATAGACTTTGATATTGAAATCTTTTGTTATGCTGCCCTGGCCAGGGATTGATGAGGTATACTCTGCTGGTGTCCAGCAGCTCCTTTAGTCCTCCCAGGTTCTGGTTTTGCTTAGCTGCACCTCTGGTCCTCTTCTGTCCTCCGTCAAACAGGTGAACCTCTCCTACAAACTTTAACTAGAAAATAAAAAACTCTTTGCAGCTGTTGTCTGTTATCTTGCAAACTTGGCTTCTGGCCCTCCTTCTTTGCTTGGTCTTTCAGGGCCCAAACACTTCTGGAACTCAATGACTCTAACTGGCTTTTCTAGCTAGAAAATGTTTCTTTTACCTTGGCAATAATAACCCCTTAGCTAACTAACTATCACTTTTAAAACTTAGTTTCCCTTTTATCTTTCTTTACTCTTGTAATACAGGTGACTGAGCCCACCACTGCACTGCACTCTTCCAGCTCAGAGAGAGAGAGAGAGAGAGAACAAAAGGTTGAACTACACTCCTTCAGCACACCAGCTCACCCTTCTTGTACCTGATTGCAGTATTTGATGCTGAGGTCACTGGCAGCCAATCAGGAGAGAGCTTGAACCCCTTTTAAAGTTAGGAACTCTTTTGAACAAGCTCCTTCCCACTGCTGTTGTGCCCCTCCCCTGAACACCACTTCCTTTACTCTGTTTAAATATTTTCTTTTATCTGGCTAGTCCCACCCTCTGCTCATATCATCCTAGTGACATCAGATCCAGCCAACATACTTTACACAACATGGACTGTTGTGGCTTGAAATGAGGACTGCCTGCCCCATAACAATTTTATTTTTTATATATATTTTAATTGATTTATATATTTATGCCTCTCTGGCTTTTGCTGCTGTTTGCTTACATCATCTCTTTGCTTGTTTCTGCCCCCAGTTCACATAACAAAAGGACACTAGCCACCCACTAGCCTTCACTAGCCACTTGGCTACTAAATAAAATGCTGGTCACTTGGCCACCATTGGGACAAAAGGTTTTAGCTGAGTCCCTCCCTCAAACCACTTCTTTTCTTTACAGGTCTGAAACAATTCTCCCCAGGACTTCCCTTGGCACCCTGCATTCAGGTAAGTCCCTTTATTTTGCATTTATGTGGTGGGTTGACTGTAATGGGGTGGTCACACCCATTACAATGTGTCATGTGGTGGCAGCCATAGGATTTTGAGAACATGTGATATCTTGACAAATGTTAGTTCACTTGAGACTCCAAGCAGATAACATCTAATTTTCACGTCTGTCCTAATTCAGCAAAGTGTCATGTGTGGTAAGTGCATTCTACTTTGGGAAAGGTAGGAAGTGTAGTACTATTTTTCTGTGTGTTGTTTCTACTTTCAAAACATTTGATTTTTATGTCTGCAGAGGTAATGTTCCCCTTAGCCTTAGTGTAATATACTGTATTACATGGGTAAGTATCTTGAAATATTAAAATATTATTTTTTAATACTTCATGTTTCTGAGACTGAGTCCTTTGACGTAAAGATAACTGGGCTATAAATGACAAAAATTATTTTTCCATCTCTGAAGAGGAGCCTCCAATTACCATATTTTGTTTTTAAAGTGAGGTGTTGTCAGCTGTGGCAGAGAATGAAAGGGCATTTGCCCTGTGGTAAGAAGCACTGTACTGTGTGGGCAGTGGCTCTTGTGGGATTCAGACCTAGAGATACCTAGAGGGAATGCCTATGCTGATTGGTAGCAGATACTGACGTCCTCCTGCAGGCATCTGAAGGAGTTGGTAAGCCTGGTAAAACACACATGCTGAGTGTGGGATAGACAAATCTGTCACATATTATTACCAGTGTGTGGTGTATGATTGGGTTAAGGATTTGCTGTAACTTAGTGTTGGTGTGAAGTGATAGAGGCGAGGGTTGATTTGAGGGAAGTGGGCGTGTTAGTAGGTCGTTATACTGTGGTTTATAATAATTGATAGATTGATAGGCATGTGTATTGGTAAGGCAGTCACAGTTTACTCCTACTCTCCTGAACTCTTGCACCAGCTCCAGCCATTTTGAATCTTCCTAACTTTGAGTCAGCAAATAACCACTGCAGCAGATGTGGGATTCTGATGAAACGGAGCAAGGGTACAAATGTTGACCGGAGGTGGGTGTAGGAGAAATACATCTGAGGAGTGTTTGCCATGCAGGTCACCTGGTTTAAGAGGGATGTAGGGTGGCATCCTGCCTGCTTCATCATGATCCCCAAGGAGCCCCTAGGAGTAGGTTGCAAGTAGTCAATGGCCTAGTTGACCCTGCCTTCCCCTTCAGAGCATTTTATGTAATGCCAGGTCTCTAAGGAATAAAACTTTATGATTTTGGAATGGATCCCAATTCTGTTAGAGATCTGGCATGTCTCAAGAAGACATGGTTGGGGATGATTCTGGGCTGGAGGAGGTTATCGCCAGTGGGTAATTGGTGATACACTGCCCAATGCACTTATGTTGAGAAAGGCTTGGGAACATCAGTTTTAGATCCTTCATGGAGCCGACAGCATACTAGGTTAAAATGTTTCAAGAATAGTGCAGTGAAAACCATGCTTAAACATAGTGGCCCAGATATTCAAAAGGGTTGCGCCATGCGCAATAGGGTTGTGCCAGCACAAGTCAGAAAATGCGCTGTTTTGCGATATTCAGCAGGAGGCAGTTGCGCCCCCCAAATCATGCTGAGCAACAGCGCAATGATAATGAATTTATGCACAACTGAAGGGGGAGGAACCATACATAAATGGCGCAGTGCGATATTCAACAACATGCGCCATGCGCAATAGGGGAGCAAGTGGAAGTTGAGCGATAGCGGAAATGAGCCAAAATAAAAAGGAATAAGGGAGAGACGCAAGAACGCTACAGGAAGGCACATGTTGCTGAACTATAGCCAGCCACACAGGCAACACACACACACACACACACACACACACACACACACACACACAGGGCAGGACAGAGAAAGGGCACCTGGAACCCACAGGCTCAGGGAAGGTGTGGGGCACCACAGACACAGTGCAGAAGGGGGAAGTGCCACACAGCACTGAGGCCAGCAGTTAGGTGTTCCTGGTGCAGGGGAAGTAGCAGCCAGGACAGTGGGGGAACACAGAAACAGCTGCCGGGGTGAACACAAGCCAGGAATGGCCAGTGCCACCATCCAGATGGAGGCAGTAATGAGGGGGGTGAAAAGGTGGGCAGCAGGAGGGCACGGCCGTGGAAGGCCCGGCTCATGTGTATGTTCCAACAGGCAGTACCAAGCCTGTACCAGCTTCGAGCTGTACAGTGATACTGAGATCGTGGGTCGTACCACCTGAATCGGCAATTCTGAGGTGGCTCTGTGAGCTGTGCAGTGATGTGATGCAGGCATCCACATGACAGAGCCATGCTATCAGTGGAGACTAAAGTGACAGCTTGCATGTGTTTGCTTGCCATGGGTACCTTCCAGAGACCAACAGGTGACACCACAGGCATAACCCAGTCGGCCGCGTCACACCACCTCACCCAATTCCTCAGCACACTGCTGCCACATGCTGGGGAGTACATCCATTTCCCCAGCACACCGGAGAAGCACACAGCAAACATACAGGAGTTCCACAGGGTAGCACATATGCCTGGCATGCTAGGTGCAATAGACTGCACCCATGTGGCCATCCGCACACAACCTGGCCCCGAGGGGGCTGCATATATTAATCGCAAGGGCTATGCTAGCATCAACTGCCAGTTGGTGTGTGATGCCAGGGGGCGCATAATCAATGTCTGTGCCACGCACCCAGGGGGAGCACACGATGCCTTCATCTGGCACCAGTCGGTACTGTGCCACAGATTCAAGAGTGGGGACATCCCCACTGGTCACTTAGTGAGTGAGTATGCAAACCACACAAACAAACTTAGGGCTTGGGAGGGGCATGGTCAAAGGTGAAATGGGTAGTGGCCTACATGGCCCGGGGCAGGGCGATGCTGATCACCAAACTAACCTCCACCCTCTACACACAGGTGACAATGGATACCCACTCCATCCCTGGCTGCTCACACCATACCGGCAGCCCTCGACCCCATTGCAGCAACGCTACAATGAGGCACATGCCACCACATGTAATGCCATTGAGCGGGTGTTCGGTATGCTGAAGGCACATTTCCATTGCCTGGACACCTCTGGCAGTGCCCTACAGTACAGCCCCTCAAAGGCCTGTGGGCTATTCCTGGCCTGTTGCATCCTGTACAACATGGCCAATGAATGTGGGATAGCCATACAGGTTGAAGAGGGGAACAGCGATGGGGACAATGAGGATGCTGGTGACAATGGTGATGGGCAGCATCCCCTTGGGCAACGGGACCCCTGAGTGCTCTGGTTGGCACAGCTGCACTGGGACACCATCATGGAGGAGCACTTCAGCCAACCCAGTTAAGTCATGGGGTCATGTGCAACCACCAGTGGCAAAGGCACAACCCACAAACACACATGGACACACACCAGGGGTGCATGCCATCAAGGGAAGTGGCCAGGCATGGAACCTCACACACCGCCAGGGAAGGGTGAGGTCTAACATGGCATGTGGACAGACACACACCCACACACACACACACAATTCACCAGTCATGCACAAAGGGAGGCACACGACCCAGAACGCCACCCAGCTACACACATGTCCACAGACCACCACGCCCATTGCCTGTCATTGTGTGTGTCAGATGCCGGGCACCATTGTGCATTGGTGTACAGCGATTGCAGGCATCATCATGCACACGCAACTGTGGACAGCAACCGGGAGGGTGTGCAGATGGACTGTGTGTGTGTATGTGCAGGGCTGGGTACCCACCCGTGCATTGCCTGCTGAATGACACAATGCACACAGGACAGCATCAGACAGTAGCCACGCTGGGAGACAGGTCAGTCACATGCCACAGTGCCTGGCCATCACAGATGTATGGGCAGCCCTGCGAGACCTGCCAGCAGTGGCAGGCTGACCCACTGGCCTCATGAGGTTGCACCGATGGTCCCCAGGGTTCCACTGCATGAACGCGACCGTGCTTGCACAGGGGTCTGCAGCACACTGAACATGCCTGCTCCAGGCATGCTCGAGATGCCCACAGCTGAACCCGGTGTCGACAAGGATGGTGTCGCACGACACCAGGAACAGGGGGTGGACATTGCACTGCGTGGTGTCTGCAACGCATGGGCAAATAACTGTGTGCCCCCTGTGGCCATGGCAGCTGTGATTGTATGTGTCAGCCTGTCAATGGCAGTGGTCACATCCTCCCGCATCCGGTCAATCCCTTACAGGAGCAGTGCAGTTTCTCTGCTGCAATGCTTCTCTGCCCGCTGCAGAGCCGCACTCAGTGCATCCACTGCCGTCACAAGCCGCATCTGCTGATTGACTGATGCTTGCAGTATGTGGGTGTGCTCATCCAAGAGGTCATCTACCTGATCGTCATGCTGTCCCTCAGGGTGTTCGCGGCCTTGATGCTCATCACCCCTTGAGGGTGGGCGCTACACAACAGGGCCAGGCCTGGGCATGTTCACAGGCAGTGCACCAATGCTGGCCACTGACACTGTACCCCCAAGCCCATTGGCCAACTGCTGATGCTGCCCCTCTGGCTGCCGCTCCCCAGGGCTCAACGGTGCTGCTGCAGTGGCCACAACAGTCCCACTGTCCTGTACACACACCAGTGCTTCCCCACTGGTGCTGACAGGAACAGGCTGGGACTGTGATGACATGCAGGCCTCCACGGCGGCACCACCCACAGCCATGGCTGGATGTTACCTGCTGTGTGGCCATCCTGTGGCACACACATGTCACTGCCCATAACATTAGCGACATCATCATTGGTGTTGGACCCAGCACCAGCCCGAGTTCCAGCATGTTGCCATCCATGGACGTTGGCATGCTGGGACACAGGCAGGCCCCTCCACACCTGATCCAACAACATCAGTCTGGACATCCAGGTGGGCCCACTGTCACCCTGAGCCACGTATTCCTGTGGAGGTGGATGGACCCTCCTCCATCTCCATCTGACTGGCCTCAGTGGAGAAGCACACCACCGCTGACCCATGCAGACACTCAGGATCTGTAAGGGAAAACAAAGTCGTGTTACTTCATGTGACCTACCCTGTCCCCCCCCAATAGACAGACCATGACCTACCATGCAGTGACGGGCTACCACCCACCTGGAATCCACCACCAGAACACCTCAATGGTGCAATGCTGCATGCTGCCAGCAACCCTCTCCTCCTATGGGGTCAGAAGTAGTACCTCCGGGTGTCCCCCACCTGTTGCAGACCGTGCTGCCCTAATGGCAGCCACCTTCTCCTTAATCCTTCTCCTGTCTGTGCCCATCTTCTTCTTGCACTCCTGCATGGAGTGCTGGTGGCTGCCATGCAGGTTTACAGCATGCGCCACCTCCTCCCATGCAGGAGCACGGGCCCGTGGTGTTCCCTGGCGTCCACTGAGAAGCAGCTCCTGGTCTAGGTAGGCCTCAAACAGGGCATCCATCTTGGCCTTCATGAAATTTGGCCTCCTCCTCCTCCCGCAACTCTGTTCCTCTTCCTCCGCAACTCGCTCGGTCATGATTCAGCCTGTGAGAATGACAGGTGTTACCTCAGACTGTGCAGTCCCATGCATGTCCCAAAATCCACAGCCCACACTCCCAAACAGCATGCAACTCACCAATAGACTGCAGTAACTGACTATGGCCAGTGCAGCCCAATGTCACACTTTTATAGCGCAACCCATGGAAATGAGGCGAGGCGCATCTTTAAGTGGATGCAAATGCAGTGACTGCGCCATTGAATGGCTGATTAGCTGATTTGCATATGATGGCTGAATGTCACGCTGTTGCGCTTTGTGCAATTGTGTTGAACGTGCTGAGTCAAGGGCGCAGTTCTGTGACATGCGCGGTACATACCTAACTGCGCATGCCCGGGTTGATGATGCAGGTTCCTGCCATGCTGCTGATGTGCTGTGCATGACAGGCAATGCAGGGCACAGCCACCATAGTGCCAGTGGCGCTACAGCACTGTTCACCAATATGGCACTGTGGCATTGAGGCATCGTAGGTGCACTGGGGCAACAGCGCAGTAGGCCGCTACAGGAGGTGGCACACAGGCACCCAATTGTGCTAGAAGCATTGGGTTCCATCACGCTGTGGCTGTCTGTGCGCCAGAGACCCTTCACCCTGTGCCCAACCTTTGCCCCCTAGGCACCATGCATCAGGCATGGTTGCACCACTATAGTGCTGTTTGGTGACAGCGCATGAGAATGGCGGCACTGTACCGCGCAGCATCTGCGTGTGGTGGAACCGTGCTGCAGAGCACCATTTTGACTTCACTGAGCAGTAGAGATGGCATGCAGGAGAGATGTACAGTGCAGCCAGGTGGAGCTGGCAAACCTGGTTGCCATTGTGGAGCCACATGTTGTCCCACTATTTGGTGAGGCACCCCTCAACAGGGCCAGTAGTCAGGTGTGGCAGGAGGTGGCTGACGCCCTGGAAGAGGCCACCAGTATGGGGTGGATGGCAGAGCAGTGCCACCACAGATATGGGGACCTGAGGCGGAAGAACCCGGACCTGCTTGCCTGCCTGTGGGCACATGCCAGGAGGGGCACGGTGCCATGGCCAGGTAGGTGCAACATCCATACACCTTTATCTTCCATACGGGTATCATGGTTGCATGTGTCCAGCACATGGGGGGGCTGTCTGGTGTTGGCTGTTGTGGTGTTATCAGGGTGTGGGGTGGGTGGGTCTGGCTGTGTGGGACTGCACACACATGGGGGCGGGGGGACTTTGCTACAGGATTGTACTGATGTTCCTCTCTCCATGTTTGCACCTTAGGCCCAGATGAGTGCAGGCTGGCAAGGGAGAGGAGGCACCAGCAGGAGGACCATCAGTCCGGGAGGGGGAAAGGTCCGCAGAGGCGTAGGGACTAGCCTGATGATGGTGAGTGCCTTACATCCATGATTACTATTGCATGCTGAATAACAGGGTGGGCAGTGGGGCATGGCCACCATCCATTGACACCACTGCCATGCACGCAACTTGTTATAGTAAGCACTGTCCAGTGGCACTGCATGTCTGGGAGTGCATCAATGGTGGTCCATGCATGCACTGGGCACATGGCTGTACCACTGCCTTCACACCGCATAGCCAAGTCACTGTAAGGTCATGGTGGTGCTGTGCAGAACATGGGCAGTGGGTGTGTGCAGTGGTCCACATGGCTGTGGCTGCCTGGGTAGGCAGGTCTTGTGGACACGGTCACTGTGGGTTGTCGCACACCATCACAGGGACGTGGCACATGGCTGTATGCCATGCACAATGGGTTTGCTGCAGGGGACTGGACAGTCACATGTATTGACTCTGCTCCCTTGTCCTAGGTGAACAACACTGGATGGCCCTGGAATGGGCAATACAGGAAATCCTACAGCTGGCACGGGTGTCCCTGGCAGCCTTGGAGAGGTTGGAGAGACATGGAGTCTGAAGTAGGAGAACCTAGAGGCACCACAGGAGTGCAGAGCAGGGCAGGGAATTGGCCTTCCATTACCCCCTGACAACCATACCCCTGGACCCACCTCATACCCCTTCTTCCCTCTCCCATTTCTATGCCCCTACCTCATGCCCACCCCCACCTGGTTTGTGGCCCTTCTCCCCCTTGTATATATTTGTAAATATGTTTGATAGTTCTTAAATTTTAATACATACATTTTGTTATAACAACTGTGGTGGTCTCTGATTTGCAGTAGGCTACAGATGCTCAGCTGCAGTGGTGTGCATGGCGTCAGGGGTGCACGCATGGACGTGTGTGTGTGTGTGTGCAGAGGTGAACCGCCTGTGGTGTGGGCAGGGGGATCAGTCACTGTCTGTGGTTTGTGTGTTGTACTCTATGCACTGGATGCCTGTGTGCAGTGGTCCATGGGGCCTGCACTGTATGCATGGCACCCCTGTCAGACTGTCCATGCCTGTGCAGCTGACACCCTTGCATGTCTGTGATATGCACGGTCTGCTAGCATGTGAGTGTAGGCTGCTGTGGCCAGTGCTGGGACAGTATGTGTCCTTGGGAGGGTGTGCAGGGTGCTGTACCACTGGAGGTGGGGTCCGGGGCATGCCCTGTCGCATGTGGGGTACCGCATGTGCTGACACATGGTCGGTCTCTCAGCTGTACCTCGGGGGGGACGTGCAGGGTGGCATTGTGTATGCATCTGTTGCATCACTGTCTGCTGCAGCCCACTGCAGGTGTCCATGGTGGGGCTGCCTTGCATGGCTCCATGGTGCACAGGGTTGCATTGTCACAGGTGGGGGTGATGGCATGCATGGAGTGTCCTGCACTGTCGGGTGCTACTCCTGGGCAGGGTATATGGGGATCATGGTGCAGAGTGTGCTCTGCATTTGTGGGATGGTGTGGTACGGGGTGGTCAGCCATCCTTGTGTGCCAGTCACAGCTTGCCAGGGGGTGTGATGGGGCACCATGGCCCAGCTGTGGGTTGGTTGCTGGTCTCCATGGGCCAGTGGTTATTCCAGCCCTCCCCCAGTTGTGCAGTGCATGGGGCATGGGGGGACAATGTCTGTTCTGCTGTGTGTTCCTCTGCCCATCTGTGGCATGGGTAGTGGGCCTCTGCATCCCTGGTTGTGCTGTTGCATTGCTGCCCTGCTGCTGGGAGGCGTCCCTGGTTGCACTATGGCACATCGGGACTGCTCAGCTGAACATCCCTTGTTGCGCTATGCCACATCAGATATGCTCAGTTTCACCTTGCTAGTTGCTCTATGGTGCAGGTGGTGTGATATTCAGTCATTGGCTGTGGCGCATCTTGGCCTGCACAGTTTTTAGATATCGTGCTTCTTGCACATGGGTGCAATGGACTTGCGCTTGCTCCTGCTGTTGCTGCGCTTTTGGGTGCCGTTTGAATATCTGGGCCAGTGTATGCTATGACAGCGACAGGAATAGGATAGTGCATGTTAGTTACCACTACCCTATAGCTGTCAAGTCAAAAGGTAGTAGAAGTAGAGAAAAAAACATGAAGGCTAGCCAAGCTGCTTCCATGGTGGAGAGGGTGAAGGCACAATCAGCAAGGGCAGTACAGCTCAAGAGATGAGGGTTCAGTTCCTGGTCTTCTGAATCTTACAGTTTCACTTTTCCCTTTGCCACAAGTGTGTTTTTAATGCCCAAATACAGATGTACCCCCAAATTCTACCTTCTCAAGATATCCCCCGGCGCTAGTTATTTTAAGTTTGGGAGTTTCAGGGAGAAGTCCCCATCATAGGGGTGCTGGTGGCAGAACCCTGCAAAACCAGTGTACATTTGTGTTTTAGCCATAGTAGTAGTCATTTGCACTGTTTTCTCTGATGATGGTGCTGTTTTTGACTGTGCAGTTTTTGCAGTGCTATTGTTGATAGTGCTGTTTTGTTTTGCCATTTTGACATAGCATCAGCTGACAGCACTCCTGTGAGTGAGAAAAGGTCATTTGAATGCATGGCGACAGAATTTGAGACAGGTGTTATGTATAGAATGCTCCTGGTCTATTACCCTCCAGGGAGTGACCAGGAATTTCTAAAGGAATTTTAAGACTTCATCATTGGCTTTTCATTGAATGCCTCCAATGTTGTGGTATTTGGGGACTTCAATGTTTGGGTCTATGATGAATCCTCTCAGTCTGCTCAGCAGTTTCCCCAGCTAATGGATTCAGTTGGCTTCACACTAATTGTTTCCACTGCAACACATGAGCATGGACATGCCTTGGACCTTGTCTTCTCACAGGGGATGGACATCAGTGATATCAAAGTAGATCCAGTGGGGTGGTTGGATCACTTTGCTGTGCTGTTTCAAACAAAGGGGTCACCATGGTTATCACTGGGTGGAGGTGACCGGTACTGCCCATCACAAAATCTGGATTGTAATAAACACCTGGGCATTCTAGATGTCACAGGCATGGTGGTATCTTGCAATGGAGGTTTGGTGGTGACTGCGGAAAGCTATAATTTGGCTGTTTTGACATCACTGGACTCCCATTGCACCAATCTGTATCTACCCTCTGGCCTCTTGTCACAGCTTGCCATTGCATAATGATGATTTTGGTAGAGAGGAAGGTGACAGGGCAGAGGTAAAGCATTCCCAGCAGAGGTCCTACTTGGTGGATGACAGGATGGCTCTAAGGTCTCAATGAAAAATTATCAGAGGGCAATAATCCTGAGAAAGGCATAGTTCATGACAGGGGTTATTTCCTCGGTGTGAATTGGCTGCCCCAGCTCTTCCACACTGTAGGCAGATTGATTCATACAGCCTGTCTGCAATCTGCGGAGAGTTGCCTCAGAAAACATTGACAAGGATGGGTACTTTTTGGACCCAGTGTCCTCCACCGGACATGAGTATTCTTAGAGGTGGCCTGTCAGGGACTGGCAGTGGCCTGGTGGAGAGGCAGGAAAGCGCTCTGTGGGTTTGGGATGGGTCTCAGCTGGTTTCAATAGAATATGTTTTGGTGTGATCTCGAGTTTGCACCCTACCTCCTGTGAGTCAGACCTAGGGCCTATATGGTTAGTGGTGGCGCACAAGGCCTTGGGTCCGATTACTGCTAACATTGTCTGGAGTTCCATTTCAGAGGGTTGTTTTCCAAATGCCACTTAAAAGGTAGTGGTGAGACCCCTGATGAAACCATTGCTGGGCCTGGAGGTGCTGGTGAATTATACATCTGTTTTGAACTTTACCTTTTCAGGAAGATGATCAAAAATGTGATGACAGTGCAACTTGGTTCCCACCTGGAGTATTTTAAGATTTACTAGCCATTTCAGTTGGGTTTCTGGCCACACCACTGCACTGAGACTGCACACATTAAGGTATTTAAAGACTGGTTCCCTGCAAGAGATGAGTATGCAATCTATATTTTTTCTCCTTGATCTCTCATGTTCATTTGACACTGTGGATCATGGGGTGTTG
This sequence comes from Neoceratodus forsteri, assembly GCA_016271365.2. NCBI lineage: Eukaryota > Metazoa > Chordata > Ceratodontiformes > Ceratodontidae > Neoceratodus > Neoceratodus forsteri. The sequence goes on along the minus strand of CM028130.1, from coordinate 1,360,759,230 downwards.
CTGGAATGCCTCTCAGAATATTGGGAACTCACTGGAACAACACTGCAGTGATTTGAGTCTTTCCTTACCAGAAGATTGCAGAAGGCTCTGATAGGCACTTTCTCATCACAGCCAAGAGTTGTCAGCTTGGGGGTTCTGCAGGTGTCTGTTCTGTTCTCCATGTTATTTTTGGTGTACATATCAACTTTGGAAAGGCACAATAGATGGTATGGTTTCAGTTTTCACTGCTATAAAGATGATACTCAACTGTCTCTGTCTTTATGCCTGAGAAGCAGAAAGCAGTTTTGGTGATGGAGCAATGCCTTCAGATCACAGACTGGATGGTCTCTAGCTGGCTGAGCTTGAACATCACCAAGACAGAGGTATTACTAATGGAACAAGATCATCATAGAATGGCAGCTAGGTGGGTAACTGTCTATGTCCTTCCTGAATGGTGTGCCCTGTTAGCTAAGGATAGGGCCAAGAATCTGGGAGTAATTGTAGACTCAGATTTGATACTGTACTTCATGTGCCTGCCTGATCCACAGTGATTTTGCCAATTTAGGAATATCTCCCAGATCAAGCACTGTCTAGATCTTGAGGATCTGACAGCCTTGGTTCTCATGTTGATGACCTCAAGCCTAGACTTTAATTCCTTTACCTAGGGCTATCAGGGAGGTCGATGCGTTGCCTACAGTTGGTGCAGAATGTGGCAGCTAGGATGATCTCTGGATCTTCCTACTATGATAACTCCTGTGCTGCAGTAGCTGCACTGGCTTCCAGTTAGGTGGCACACCACCTGCAAGATTGTTGTTAACTTACAAAGCCTTACACAGATAGGGTCTGCACTACCTTAAAGACCTCTCAGCATGTTGTGCTCCTGATTGATCCATCCACTCCATCAAGGGTAGGTTTTTGGTCATTATGAGGGCTCTTAAAGATGTCAGGAGAGAGAGCCTTTGAAGTGGTGGCCACTTGCCTATGGGACTCCTTGCTGTACCAACTGAGGAGTTTGAGCTCAGTGGCGGGTTTTAATAAGGGCTGAAACCAATTTGTTTAGACTAGTGTTTGATTTAAATGAGAAGCATTAACACATGCCTGCTGTTTAAGGCTAGTTTTAACTTATTCATTTATACTGTTATTTTCATATGTATTTACCGTAATTATCCTGAACACCATGAAGTGCTCTGAGCCATATGGATGAGGTGCTATATAAAATAAATACCTTACCTTTACCTTTCCTTACCTTATCTTGGAGAAAATAAATTGCCTTTGTTAACTCAATAGGTTAGAGGCAAGATCTAAAATTGTACCTCTGAATATACTTCCTTTTTATTAACAGTTGTTATTGCTATGGCGTGGCTTCTCTCAAAAACAAAATGGTGCCTTAATTTGATCCAAGCTGCTGAACCGGAGTCAAGCAACAGAAGTTTACTCATCCCACAGGAGAGGAGTGCAGTTTAATCAGACACCATGCCATCTGAAACACTTTCCTACTGTTGGTGAAAAACCTAAAGTTTTCGACTGGGAACTCATCTGCAAATAGTCAATTTCTTTGGGATACATACAAGATCTAGGCTGCATGGCACACAAAATCAAGGAGGGCAAGGAGCTCTCAATATGGGACATGTTTCAGACAATAATGCATCATATGGATGCCTTAACCATCACCACTAACACAGCGACCTGGGCCCTTCAACAGTTGGACTAAATGTTGGGCCATAATGAACTTCAAATAGAAGTCCACAAGAGGCCCTGCAGGGTCATTGTACTACAATGACAGCTCAGGCAGCTCAAATTAAACAATTACAAGAAAAATTGATGATATTAGAAACCAGAGCTGCCAAACAATATAAGATTCCTGGGGTTTGGATAGTAGTGAGGGGGGTAGAGTTGTTAATTTCCTGCTACAGGCCTTACTGGAGGTCTTAAAACTGCCACCTGCAACTAGACTGACAATTGATTGGGCGCATCATTCTCTGCAGCAGAAACCATTGCCCGGGGACTGACCTAGACCCATCCTGGCTAAATTTCTCAACTTTGCAGAAAAAGAGGCTATGCAAGCCAGAGCAAGAGAGCTTGACAATCTAAACTGGAGGGGTCACCGCATTATGATATTCCAGAGATACTCAAAAGAGCTGGCGGACAGAAGAAAGGACTACACTGACATACGTAGATGCCTGCATGAGCTACACATACCTTTCAGCCTCAGATATCCAGTGACACTCAAATAACTTATAATGGAACCTCACACCAGTTCTTTTCACCGGAGGCTGCATTAGATTTAATAAATGCTACTTGGCCCCACTCGACTACAAGACCCATTAGTCCCCCTCCAGGCTGCAGCAGGACTTGCAGGCAGCCTCCAGTACAGAGGACCGACAAATGATGACCAATACGTTGCTCTTGGGGGATTTGATTTAATTCAACCAAGAGGCCTGGCAAGGAGCTGGAAACATGGACTTCCAGAACTCACAAGAGACCCCCCTACACTCCTCATTCTAAAAGAGATCATCCACATCACAGAAATAAAAATGGAGCACTGCCTGAAACCCTTGCTGAACAACACTGAAGAGATGAACCGTATGAAGAATCCTATGCCAGCCAGTTCTTTACTGAAGACTGGTTCTCTCTGATTGCTCCTTACAACTGATCAGATGAACGTTTGACTGAAATGGACTTAGCAGCACCAGACTCTGAAAATGAACCAGAAGAACCACACAGCTCCTGGGTGAGTGCCGTAGAAGTTGCCCTGCTGCTGGAGGAATCAGGACCTGCACCCAAGGCTTTTGACCCAGCACTTGGAGTAGCACAACTACCTGGGAAACCTGGAGTCAAGGCATCACAATGAGACCTCCCTGGTTGACAGTCTATACAGATAAGTACCTATTTGGCATAAGTGTCTAATGGGGAGTAATGGGGGCTAGATAATGGGAGTAAAGGGGAGGCTGTTAACCATTAGGGTTCATAGTCTGTGTACTTAGTCCTAAGATGGGCAGCGAACTACCTGCCTCCCCACCAGATGCTTTTCCATATAGGCTATTTGAAAGGCTGATTGCAAATGTTAAAGAATTATGATTGGGCTTACCTTGCTTCATGGTTGGGAGGAATCCTATGGGACAGGACTGGGTGCTATAATTAGTGTGGCTGCATTCTACTTCCTGCAACAATTCCCAGGGTATACCCCCACAGGAGCATTCCTCCTGAGAAGCTCATACCATCTCTGTACCCTTTGGGGATCCTACATTAATAATAGCATCGGGCTCATTTCTACATCCCCACTTCTCCATGATTTGGAACTGGTACAAGCGACTGGATTCCCCACCCAATCTTCCCTGACTAAGGTTTTGAATTTCTCCAGGATACCATGGACCTCCTGTGGCTCTGGAATGCAGCTCCAATGGCAGAAAGTTTATTCATTGAGATTTGTGCTTTTCTCTGTATTAAAAGAGTTGGAGTTACTAAAAATGTGCCACTTGGAAGAAGGGCTGCTATGGCTCATGTCCTTAAGCTAGACACCCCCACATGAGCTACTGAGCATACCATTGGCTGGAGTTCCAGCTGGCCAAGTACAGTAGAGTCCTTACCTAGAATTTAATGGTTTACTTGGTTATATCAGGCTGTTTATATTAGATTGTAGTGTGTAGACAAATATTCCATGTGTTTCCTACCCCCTATAGTAGAGTATTTGCAACTCAGGCCAAAGTTCCACAATTGACCCTGGTGACCATGAATAACTGTTTTGGCCTAGCTCGGACTAGACTGGAGTAGACCCCCTTAATTTCCTCCCCTATACTCCACTGGATAAATAGTCAGATCTTATATGATATTTATATCCCTGTCTTCTTTCTAAATGGCTGAGATCCCCTTCCACACCTGGAATGTCCAGGGACTTAACTCACCCATAAAAAGAAAGAAGATTCTTTCTCATCTCAAGTGGTTGAAGTATAGAGTGGCTTTCCTACAGGAGACCAAATTGACTCAAACTGACACCTCCATGATGGTGAAAGATTGGGTAGGACAGGAGGTCTACTCGAGCGCTCCCGCCAGAAAACATGGAGTGATGATTCTGCTTCACAAGTCCCGGCAGTGGACCCTGCTTGATCAGCTGCTGATCAAGATGGTAGATGTGTACTCTCATGGTATAATACCCCACAGGTCCCCTAGTATTGTGCAATGTATGTACCCCCAACTCAGATGATCCCCACTTTTTCCATGGTTTGGCTGATAACATAGCAACCTTTTGCCCCTGACTGTCCTCTCCTGGCTGGAGGTGACTTTAATCTTATCTTACCTTAGTTCCTGCTCTAGACAGAAATGATAAGGGCAAGAATCCCATAATAGAGGTGCAAGGGCCTCCTTCAGCTGATAGCAGACCAGGGCCTCAAAGATGCTTGGAGGCTTTTTCACCCCAGGTCAGAGACTACACCTATCACTCAGAGCCTAACTCCTCCTATAGCAGGCTGGATTACTGACTTGCATCCCCACTAATCTTGCATACTGCCCTTAATGTACTCATTCTTCCTTGGATAGTTTCGGATCATGCTTCCGTCCAACTGCTATTACAATGGGGCAACCCCCCAATGGAGAATGGACCCCCTCCTTATGAGAGACCCATATTTTATCCTGTGGGCCAATAACAAGGCCTCACTATTCTTAGACTATAACCCTCCACATACACTTCACCGAGGAATACATGGGAGGCATTTAAGGCCACCATGAGGGGTAACATTATGGGTTTTGCTGCAGCTAAACTTAGGGAACGTGAATGATAGCTATGTGATTTGGAGCAGCAGCTTGCACAGGCCAAGAGATCCTTCAAAGCTCTCTACTCCCCTTCCCTAGCTCCCCTCTTGGCCAGTCCATCCTGGGCCTATGCTTCAAAATTAACCAACTGTTAAATCGGAAGGCAGAGGTGGTTATCCTCCATCTTCAGCATACCTTCTGGGAAGGTGGGGATAAGAAGCAAGGTATTAGCCTACCAACTATGGCATCAGCAGGCTAGTAGGCACATACCAGGATTGAAGGAAGCACAGGGTATTGTGACATTGACACTGCAGACCATAAATGAGATTATGGCCACCTTCTATGGGAAACTATATACTACTTCACACCTAAAGGCTGTACCAGGTACTCAATCCTTCCTGGATGGGCTTCAGCTTCCAAAACTGTCACTCTAACAAACCCTAGACTTAGAAGCCCCATTCACATGCAGGAGGTCCTCTTTGCCATCAACACCCTCCTGTGGGAAATCCCAGGTAGTGACAGATACACTGCATACTTTTACAAAGCATTGGTCCTGGCACTCTCCCACTCCTTACCAAGGTCTTTCAGGAGGCTGAACTGAGGGGACTCTTCCACCCACCCTCAGGAGACTATGATAGTGGCCATCCGAAAGATAGGTAAGGACCCATAAACCCAGCCAACTATCAGCCCATATCTCTGATCAACCTAGACAGTAAAATATATGCCAAAGTTCTGGCCATAAGACTGAGCCCTCTGCTTTTCCACCTTACCCACCTCTCTCAGGTTGACTTTGTACCTGGAAGACACAGTACAGACCATCTTAGAACTCTGGTTAACTTGATATACATCATCTGTCAGATCCCCATGCCTGTGGCAGCTATAGCTGTCGATTTCAAAAAGGCTTTTGACTCCCTAGAATGGGACTACCTGTGCAGTGTTGTCCCATCTGGAGGTAGGGGCCAGGTTCAAACAGAGAGTGCAAGTGATTTATATCAACTCTAAGCCCGAGTTACTTCTAACTCCTTGCTCTCCCTCATTTCCCTCTGGAACAAGGGATGAGACAGGGCTGCCATTTATCATCTCTTTTATTTGTCCTAGTGGTGGAACCACTAGCAGCAGCCATACGACAGCACTCACACATTGGTGGGACCCTGTGGGAGATGCAACTTCCCACACACATATGTATGCTGACAACCTCCTTCTGCCCCTGGCTGATACCCAGACATCAGTGAACAACTTACTGACCCTACTAAGGATTTTGCCAGGTACTCTGGCCTGAAGATTAATCATTCCAAGACTGAGATGCTAACCCTTAATGATCATTGCCCCCATTATATAGCACAGACCACCGGGCTGTTGTGGGCCCCCTCTGGCATCACCTATCTGGGCATTCACATCACCCACAAATTAGAAAACCTGTGGAACTCAAACACACACTCCATACTGCTATTGACTAAGACTGAATTTGATAGATGGCGGATGCTCAAAATTACACTGGCAGGGAAGATTGCCACCATAAAGATGGTCTCCACTCCTATATGCCACTACCTTCTGATCCATATCCCAATCTTTCCCCAAGCTGTGGTTCCAACCCATTGACAAACTGATTGGATACTTACTATGGGAAGGAGCCAAGCCCCAATTCAGTCGCTCTAAACTCAGGGATCATTAGAGCAATGGAGGGTAGAACCTTCCCTGGAAGGAGGGATACAAACGGACCTTCCAGGCTGTGCAAACTGGGCACTGGTTCCAGAATGACCCCCTCTGAACTCCACAATGGGTTCTCATTGAACAACACATGACAAACACTGTATACCCACCCTTTCTTCTTTTTCCACCTGATTGGCCTGTTCCCCCATACAGATCCCCAGAGGCACTATCTCCCCCTGTGGTAGATGCCTCCAGGACATGTTGGCAATAAGTTCACTCCAGGCTCACCTTGGACCAAGCCCTTCTCTTAATGGCTGTCATATGGCAGAATCCAAAGATCACCATAGACAATAGGAAGGTGCTGTGGACACAATGGTATGAGAAGGGTATCCAAAAAGTGGGGGACCTCTTCAAATTCTGTCTATGCAGATTTTCCACCTTTCAAACACTTTAGGAGCACTGGACTCTCCCTTCTGAAGACTTTAGGAGATGTCTCCAGATCAGGACAGCTACTAAGCCCCTTCTGGAGCCCCATGCGGACAGCACTAACCCTGGAGTCCTTCAGTCATGGATAGACAAACCCAAGGGCCTAGCAGGAGAATATATGGCCAGCTAAGGGATACTCTCCTTCTCAAATGGAAGACTCCAAATCTAAATGGGAGAAAATGCTAGTGCTCTATATCCACTAAGTAATGGGGTCAGTCCTGCAAGAATGGCCACAAATCATATCAGGATGCTAGGTAATGACTAATCCAGAATAAAATCTCACACTCATGGTATAGAACCCCTGTAGTGTTGCAGAAAGCTAAACTCATTGAAGCAGACAACTGTTGGCGATGTCAGGGGAAGGGAGCCGATTTGGTCCATATACTTTGGTCCTGCCCAAAAATACAGAAGTTGTGGAAAGAAGTATGCTCAATGTCCATGAAAGTATTGCAGAAACCAATCCCTCAGTTGCCTAAGTTTTTTATTCTGGGGATACAAGCAGACATGTCAACACTGTCACAGCTCAAGTGCAGGAGGTTGGCACCACTCACTATTTAAACCAAACTGGCTGTGCTATGTAAATAGCCTACAACCTCTATCCCCTCCTTGGGTGAGGTGGTGGCCTCACTCTCCTCTTTGGCAGCACTGGACAAGCTTGCCCACTGCCGTACCTACCAATTGGCTAAATTCCAGAGATGTTGGGCCCCCTATCTTCAATATGCCACCCCCCCCCAAAGGGAGTGGGATGAATCTTCCCCAGATGGCTGGACTGACATGGTCTTTACTCTCACTCCTTCCTCATCAAATGGTGGGCAGAAACAGATTAACCATGGTGCCCCTGCTTGCTGAGACTCAATAGGATAACTTCCCCATTCCCCTAAGGACCTCCCCGCAGGCCCTGTGATCAAGGATGGATCACAACCATAACTGATGGCTACTGTCTGTGTCCCTTTTGTCCTGATCACTGCCCAGTCATATACATATAGAAGTTTAGCTATAACTTAACTTCAGATTCTTTGTGTATATTGTGTTCTCTTGAAGGAATCTTCTCCTGCTACTCTTAATATGGTACTTTGTGCACATGATCTCCTGAGAAGACAGAGCAATATGCTGCACCCCTAGAACCATAGGAAAGAGGACAATGCCTCTCATGCATAGCCATGTATGGTGAGTAGCTCTGATGCCAATACCTTTCAAGAGAGTCTTTTTCTGAATCCCTATGCTTCTTCATAGGTCCCCCAGAACATACACTTGGTCATGGTTGTATTCTTACTTACACAGTTAGCCCTTATTAGTGGGTAGGACCAGTAGTAGCTAATGTTAGCAATATTTAATGTCTATCCCCATACTGTACAGTTATAGAGAAATTTTACAGGACACACCTTGTAACATGAGTTAAAAAAGGTTTTCTTTCCCTTTTTCCCTTCCATATTCCCCTTGCCCTTCCCCTATTCTTCCCTCCCCATTGATGTGCACACAACAACGGTGCCCTGTATTACTATTTTGCTGTATGCCATATAAGAGTGCTCAGTTTTGTACTGTTGTTTCTTTTTTCTGAAAACAATAAAACATTTACAAAGAAACAGTTGTTATTGCTGAGTTGTAGATTTTATATACATTTTAGAACATCATTAAACAATTGTATATATATATATATATATATATATATATATTCATTGCAAAACTTCATTAATGCATCAGTTAGGGTTGCTAGCACAGCGACAAAAGTGATGAAATTCAACATTAGGGTTTTCAACCCTAACTCCGAATCCCTTCCCACACACACACATACACAACACACATACAAGCAGGGGATGCTACAACACAACACAAACAATCAGAAACAGACACCATAAGGTAACAGAAAGAACATACAACTCTGTAAACATACCACAAGAGGCATCCATCATCATATTTCAGCAACTGTATCACTTCTGCTGCCATCCCAGTGTCTTGGGGTGGTACACCCGCATGCTGTGCAAAGATGTGGGTAGGTGTTAAGAAGGCTATGTAGAACCTTTCAGGTGAAAGTTCTTTAATATGAGATGGTTATGACTGGTTCATACTATTTTGTTACACCTGCTCATAGCTTCATATGTTGAAGTATATGGGCCACACTTTCTTATAGGTCCACAGATGGATACACAGTGTATGTCCACCTGTGGAGGGATAGGAACACAGGGTGTAAACCAACCTACTGTGTGACTGTGACTTATACATACTGTTCTTTTGTGTGGATGGAGGTATGGAAGCACAGGATGTATAGTATCATGTGGTTCTGTTGTTAGCTATGTACACTCTTCTACTATCTGCATGTAGGGATGTGACTGTACAGTGAATAACTCACCAGTCCACACCTGATCTATGCAGACTGTTGAAGTACTTACATGGACCAGTAGTATTCCCAACATTTCATAAAGACACTGTTCTATTATGTCAATATGGGGCTGGGAGTGCACTGTCTTTTGGACCATGCACTCTCATCTATAGATCGACATAGTATGTCAGAATCTATAGAACACACTGTTCATATGTCACTGTGGCACACTGCCCTCCTAGTCCTACATCAAGATAGTGCAACACTATCCATATGTCACATTGTACCTATGTCACGGTGAGAACACAGGGTAGTTTGGACCGTGCACTACCATAACTTTATTGAAATAGTACAAGACAATCCATGGGCCTGATTCCAAGATGGTTTACACATGGTGTAAGCCGATTTACACCAAAACCCCATGGCATAAATCACAACTTGCACCATGCATTATGCCGTTTGCTATTCCAAAAGGTGCCTTGCACCATGCTGCATGTAAGTTGCACCAAATGTGGGTTACACTGCCCACTACACCAGCAACCCACAATGAGGCATGGTGCAAGGGTGTGTTATGGCAGCAACTGCACCCAGTTCCAAAAGAGTGGCTGCCATAACCCATTTACACTCTATTGCAAGAGCTGCAATGGCACAGCAGAGTTAGATCATCATGGAGATGGTTTAAGGGGCATCTGTTCCTGCCAATTGATGGATGCCCACTCCACAGTGCTGTGGCAAAGTTACTGCAGTGCTCCCCGTGCCACGCCAAACACATACATACTCTCCACCTCCCAAATGTTGGGGACCCCAGGGTCTAATAAGCAATGTGCTCTTAAATGCCAGTGCCACCTGGCTAGCCCCCACAAAGCCCCCTGGTGCATGCAGTGGTATTCTGGGGTGGGGGCTCCAGGTGGCTGTTTGAGGGCTGTGACTTTCAGCATGCAGGTCCATTGCGCCATGCTCATGGTGCTAGCCTATGCCTGCTGCAACTCACAGGACATAAGTGCTGGGGACACTGCCTGTCTTGGAATATGGCTCAGGGTCTTTGGCATGTGCTGCATATACTTAACTGTCATACACCCACAAGTTGCACCATGCATCTTGGAATCGCCCCATGTATAACACCATCCATATGTTACATTTTTGTCATTGTGACATATAGGCAGTGTGACATATGTACTGTGTTGTAAATCGACAAAGGAGGAATTGACAGCAGAATATGAACTCTCATTGTAACATATGGCTTGTGTGAAATGTAGATTGTACTGTACTTATATCTTGATGGAGGGATGGGAGTGCAGCATCTGAATAACCATCAGGTGACACTGTGACATATGGACTCAGTGACACATAGATAGTGTTGTATATGCTAATGCAGGGATGGTAGGGCAGGGCACATATGACCCTGTGGTCCTCTGTGACATATGTAGAGTGTTGATCTAGCTCAATGGAAGGATGGAAGAACAGGGCCCAACTCACCATGTGGTCCTACCATGACTAATGGTGCTGCTGTACTATCTGCATGCAGATATACAGTTCATGCACTGACCGCGTGGTTGACTGCTATGGTGTCCCCAAGACACAGGGATTGCAGCAGACATGATGCAGTTGCTGGAAGGTGACAATGCATGCCTCTTGTGGTATGTTTACAGAGATGTATATTCTTTCTGTGTTTATGGTGTCTGTTTCTGATGTGTTGTGTTGTGTTGTGTTGTGTTGTACCACCCCCTGCTTGTATGTGTGTTGTGTGTGGGGAGAGATTCGGAGTTAGGGTTGAAAACCCTAATGTCAAATTTCCTCGCTTTTGTCACTGTATAAGCAACCCTAACTGATGCAGTAACAACGTTTTGCAATGAATATATATATATATATATATATACTATATATATATATATATATATATATATATATATATATATATTAGATGAAACTCGAGTTATCATACAGTGTTGTTCCCATTGCAGGGTTTGATAGAATTAGCACCCCTGCTCACCCACCCACCCGGCATTGGGGTGCATTGGGATAGTCAGCCCCAATCCTCACCCCATCACATGTGTAAAGCAGCAGAAGTATAGGAGAATGGGGTGAGAGTTAGGACCGATGACCCCAATGCACACCCCAGTGCCGGTTGGGGTTGGGCAGGGGGCAAGGGGAATTTTCAACCCTAACATCAATTTCCTCACTTTTCACTGTGGAACAACCCTAACTAATGCATTAAATGGAGTTTGTTTTTTGCCTCTTAATTTCCCTTCTTTTTGAGAATGATAACTAGAAATAGTGAATGTAATGCAGCGGCCCCACGCTCCCACCACATGATGTCTTGTGGCATAGTAAGAGGAACAGCAACGCAAACAGAAGCGCTAACAGTGGCACACATGGTAACTCAAGTGCGAATGAGAACAGAAAGGGTAACGCACAATGTGGCGTAGATGGGAACGGTCTGCCGCGTAATGTGTTGTCACATAGTAACATGGTGCCTGCAAACAGAAATATCAATGGGCATGGTGACGCAAAGTGAAACAGAAAGAGAAACAGTACTGTAGACACAAATAGCAAAAAATAACAAAAACGCAAGCGCAAATGAAAACACAAAGGATAACGCACATGGTGGCGTAGACGCCAACGGTAAGCGAAATGGGTACGGAACCGTAAGCGGAAAGGGCAATGGTAACAGTAATGAGTGCACAGGCTGGTTTTCCCCAAAACCTGCATAGAGAAAGACAGTGAGTACAAAGAATGTATGCATAATGATGGCTATCGGAGCAGAAAATGAGGACTTGGAATACTAAATAGGTTATATCACAGGAACCGTATGATGTAGAAAAAAAATTTAAAAGTCATATGATTTACGACTGTCCTGGCTAGTTTTGTGCTTAGCCCCATTAGGGGCTAAGTGTTTTTCCGACAAAAAGTCTGTATCACGCACCGTTTCCGAGATACGGGCCCTGAAAGGCACAGCGAACGCCATAATGTTATCCTATGGGAAAAAAAGAGAAGTTTGGAGCACCATAACTTTGCCTCCCTGTAATATTTTTTCACCAAACCACTGAAAGACACATCTGTGGGCCGTTGGCTGTTTTCCCTCCAAATGTCAGGAAAAAAGACCAAACCGTTATTTTGCAGCAGGGTGCCAAAGGATTCCTGTACTGCGTCGGGCGCCGAAATGTTATCCTATGGGAAAAAACATCAACTTTGGAGTGCCATAACTTTGCTGCCATGTAATATTTTTTCAACTCAACACTGAAAGGCACATCTGTGAGGTGTCAGCTGCGTTCCCTCCAAATTTCAGCCCAAAACTCCCAACCGTTCTTTTGCAGCGCAGTGTCAAAGAATTGCTGTCATTTTCCCACAGACTAGAAAACTACTGTCACAATTTGCGAAAGCTTTCGCAAAAATTTGCGACACTTTCGTGAGCACGAAAGTACTTTGTGAAAGTACTTTTTCCAGAAATTTGAAAAACATATTTCTGGGGTGTTTTACCCCAAAATAAAGACATGGCTAGCATCCTCAGGGTCCGACTAGGTGAATACAAAAAGAATTAGGTTTCTAGAGGGTCCCAAATTTAAATGCCAAGCATTTTTCTGATCACCAACTGAAAACAAAATGGTGGATTTGCGAAAGTAACAGGGCCATTTGCGAATGGAAAATGTATTTGCGACACTGTCAAACCTTTTAATTTTCCCATTGACTTATAATGGAAATTGTTTTTGAATAACTTTGAACCGCTTAATATTTTTTTACCAAATCTTCAAAGGCACATCAGGGACCCTACGCATGTTCCTGAAGATTTGTGCCAGTCGACAAACCGTATGACCTGTAGGCAGACTGCAGAATTCCGAAAAGCTTAAACGCAGCGCAGATCATGCTTAATAACTCCACAGCCGTATATCTGACCAGTACAAACTTGGCAGATTCCAAGGCCTATGGTTCTTAATCATGTATTCCAAATTTCAGCAACTCTGTCAAATGGTTGCAAAGTTATTAAGGTGCAAAATTTTTGGGGTTTAATATAGAAATGGCCTCAATCCTAACTATGGTAGCACTACCGTGCTACCATATATATATATATATATATATATATATATATATATATATATATATGTATATTTGAGGCAAAAACTCATTTAATGCATCAGTTAGGGTTCCACAGCGACAAAAGCGAGAAATTCGATGTTGAGTTTAACCACCCTCCAACCCACCCCCAACTGGAATTGGGGTGCGATTGGGTCATTGGTTCTAAGTGTCACCCCCATCACATGTGGAAAGAAGCTGAGGAATAGGAGAATGGGGTGACAGTTAGGACCGATGATCCCAATGCACACCCCGATTCCAGTTGGGGGTGGGCTGAGGGTGCAAAGGGGTTTCAACCCTAACATCGAATTCCTCGCTTTGTCGCTGTGGAACAACTCTAACTGATGCAGTAAATGGAGTTTTTGCCTCTAATTTCCTTCTTGTGAGAATGATAATGAGAAATAGTGAATGTACGCAGCGGGCGGAGCACGGGGTGATGTCTTGTCGAATTGTAACACTGTGCCCGCAACGCAATCGTGAATGCGATGGTGATGCAAAGTGAAACAGAAAGAGGAACAGTACTGTAGACAGAAATGTTAAAAACAACGGAAATGCAACCGCAAATGAAAACGCAAAGGGTAACGCACATGGTGGCGTAAACGTGAATGGTAAGTGAAATGGGTACGGAACTGCAAGCAGAAACGGTAATGGTAAGAGTAATGTAAGTGCACAGGCTGGTTTTCCCCAAAAGCTGTATAGAGAAAGACAGTGAGTAGAAAGAATGCATGCAAAATAATGACTTTCGGAATACAAAAATCAGTAGTTGTAATAGTAAATTGCTTATATCTCAGTAACCGTGACAACGTGAGAAAAAATTTAAAAGTCATATGTATTATCATTTTCCTGGCTAGTTTTATACATAGCCCCTATAATTTTTGACAAAAATCCATATCTCGCACTGCTTTCAAGATACGGGCCCTCAAAGCGCGGTGAATGCCGTAATGTTATCCTATGGGAAAAAATAGAAGTTCAGACTGCCATAACTTTTGAACAGTTTAATATTTTTTCATGAAATCTTTTAAAGGCACATCAGGGACCCTGGCTGCATGTTTCCTGAAGATTTAGGACCAGTGGCGCTAACCGTGCGACCTGTAGGCGCGACTGTAGAATTCCAGAAAAAGCGTAAACACATGCGCAGATCACACTTAATAACTCTGCAGCCATGTATCTGACTAGTACAAAACTTAGCAGATCCCAAGGCACATGAGTCTTGATTATGTATGCCAAATTTCAGGCAAATCCATCAAACGGTTGCAAAGTTATTAAGCTGCAAAATTTGGGGTTTAACATGTAAATGACTCCTCTACCATAATATATTTTGTTGATAAGAGTGTAGTACAGTACAACTTTTAACTCTAGTCTTGGAACATTTCCACAGAGTCCTAAAATAAAACAAATGCTCTTTTGAAAGTAGGGCTGTTACTGTAATAGTATAGGACACTGTGCAATGAAGTTCATTTGGTTTGCAGGTAATTAATTGGTAGCCCCATATACTCAAAGTGAATTCCATGTTATTTCTGACACCACACCCCTTTTTCATTGTGTACTTCTTCTAACAGGGTAAAGAAGTGTAACTACTGTACTTGAAAATTTGATTAGTGAAAGGATCCAGATCAACCATTGCAATGTTAGGATTGAGTATCATACAAAACTATTACACGTAATCTTCCACTGGTAAAAAATATTCTATTAATGTCCTTTAAGAGTCTGTCACCCTGAGACCATTACATTTTTTGGCAGTAAAGAATTAATTAAACAGTTTTTGTATGATACCAAATTGCCAATATGGTTTGCAGTAAGCATCATTTCTTTCAATTTGCAGTGACAGTATGTGTTTCCATTGTTGCTGTTTGTTGCAAATTTTGGTTGGAAGTTGCCCCTAAGTTGACTGATCAGTGCCTTTCCAGTGGTGTTTTTATCTGAATTGCACATTAACCCTGCTCTTTATAAGTTAGTAATTGTTAACATGAATTTGAGAACTTCCCCTGCATCCTGAAACTAAGGTGCTTTGGTCTGGTGTTAGCAATGCCTTTATTTTTTTTTAATTAATGCAACCATATTTCATATGAAAAGAGAGGGGTTTAAGTCATTGCAGAATAGTTTTCATCTGGTAGGCAGTTATAGCACTAAATCAGGCTAGCATATGGAAAATTTGCCACAAATAAAAGCACTCATTTGCGTAAGGTACAGTACAATCTTCAGTGTCTCCAGTTTGGATTCCCTTATATGACTCAGTATCTCAAATGGCCTGGGTTAATGGCTCTATGTATAGAACAAATAATAACAAGGAAAGGGGTTAGCTCCTGACGTGTACCTCTCCCTAAGGTGAGGGAAGGAGAATGATGTCCATTTAACTTAACAAAGACCTGTGGGAAGGCATAGATCTTTAGAGTAAAGAGACAAAGTCTCTTGAGGAAACCCATCCATATTAAGGTGGCAAACAGACAGTGCCATAATACTCTATCAAATTCCTTTTCAGGATATAAACTAACCAGGAGGGATGGTATCTGATCAGTGTTCCTATGGTGTAATATATGTAACGTTCACCTGATATCTCCTGTTTGTCTTAGATGGATGAAGACAATCTAGTCAAAGTGTGCTAGAGTTGGCAGTAACCTTTCTAAACAATGGGCAATTATGGCCATAAAAAATGTATATTCTGCATTCAAGACCAAAATCAGCATGTAGGCTGCATATTCCATGAGGTGCTTTCCAGGTTTGGGGAGAATGGATTTGAGGCATATTGCCAGGTACTCAGAACCACACCCACCAGAAATATCTCATTGCATGGCCTCAGTGGGGGAGGGGACAACAACAGCTCCCATTGAGCCTTGTACAATTCCATACAGTATCTATCTGGGCCTGGGGTCTTTCTGAGTTTTAGCTGAGTGATTCATACACTCCAGCTCTGTAGGTTGGATCAGGGCAATAAGAGCCTCCACATGTTCCTGTGTAAAGGTCTACAATTTCAAGGAGTTTAGAAATTGTTCTGTCTCCTCAGGGTTATGAAGTCTCTCCAGCACATAAAAAGTGGTGTAATATGATCAAAAGGCTTCAATTATTTGAGTAGTTTCTCAGAGAAGCTGACCGTTAAAGAAGTGTCACAGACTAGTGACTATCACCCCAGTTTTCTGTTTCAATAAGTGATAAGCCCAAACTCTGATGGTTCTAGAGCCTACCTCATAGTATATATGCCTCAAGTACATCAATGCCAGTTCTGTCCTGCATGTGAATAGTCTCTATTTCCTGTTTTACTTTATCCATTTAACTTTTTACAGAGCAGTCACCCTGTTTGGAAACTTCTTGCAGGAAATAGTATGTTTCAGAAGGTTGCTCAGCCTTTGCTGCCTCTCACGATACTTCTTGGTGTGTATGTGATGATGTGACCCTGGGCAATGGAAGCCTTTCATGCAATTTTGCCCCAAGCTCAGCAAAGAGTCAACAGTATTCATTTAGGTGGGACCTCAGTGAAATTAAATATTTGGAGACACAGATTCCTATTGAGCTACACAGGTTATACTGTATGAGGAAAATTATGGACCCCTATCTAATCAAATGATGTTCAACCTCCAGAGATGGCACACCCTTCCCCCTAACATCCCTAACATTTATTCATAAAATAGGCTCGGGTTCATATGGGAGTCCTACACTGCTTGTTGTACACCTTCACTATGTACCCTACCTATTCTGTTGTAGACTGGAGGAAATGGCAGTTGGCCATTTCCATGAATATAGGTGGAGATGCAGACCCCAAATACAGCTTTCTACTTTAATGCTCCCTAAAAGTAAGGGAGGTGTGGCCTCATTGAACTACACTTGTACTATCTTCTCAAACCAAGGAGCCAGGCTCAACAGTTCAGGCAGCAAAAAAGAATCCAAAACTTTGGAACAGTTAAAACATTTATTGAATGTTAAAAACACAACAAAGCAGCCACCAGCCAATACCGTTTCACACAGATACATGCTTTTTCAAGGTGTTAACATATATTTGTTTCTAATGTTTGAGATGGTTGTATATGAAGAAACACTCTTGGCTCCAGGTTACTAACCAGTGCTCCCTGCTAGAAAGAGACCTTGTACTATCTTGCAGCCCAACTCCACATTCTCTTTCATTGGCATATGCATGGTTCAGGACCCTAAAAGTTAAAAATAGAAAGAGAACTATTACCTTTCCAAGACATAAACAGGTACATGTTTGGAGGGGAAGGAGGGGTGAAGCAGCCAGGTACACTATAAACCCATGGATTACCCATGTAAAGGCGGTGTGGCGAAAGGTAATAACTGACATGGGACTAAAGAATCAGTTACCTTGGGTTTGCCCGCTCGCAGACTTACTCAAGTTTGCTCCAACATGCATAGATACCACATTCTGGGATTGGCAAAAGCTGAATATAATCTACTTAAGCCACTTATGCTTGGCTGTAGATATGAAATCCTTTGGGGAGCTATGACAACAGTTTAGCCAGGAGAAAATATTTTTTTCTGTTACTTGCAGATGTGGAATTATTACTCCACATTATCCTCTGAGGCAACAGAACTCAGTGGGTGTGCTGCACTCAGAAGTACTGTATCCTCATATTGCACATGGGGCTACAGACCACAGAGCACTTGATTTCTATTATGTAAAAAGCCCTTCAGGTGACATATGAAAATAATACTATGTATGTAGCCAGAAGGTGGGAGGAGAAGTTAGGTAAACAGATACAGTTGGAGGAGTGGGGAATGGGCTGCTTAGAGATGGGAAGGTCACTCTTGCATGTTTGGTGGTAATATGCCTGGAAACACCTTACCTGGTTCTTTAAAACACCACATCACTACCAAGTATGTGGAACAAAGTGACAATTGCTAGATAGCATATGGAATCTCGCCATCAACCCATACACATATAATGTGGGCATTCCCACAAATACAATGCTTCCTAGAGGATCTGGAGGATGCTATTGCAGAAGTATTAAATGTCACAGCATGTTTCTCTCCACAAATGTAGGTATTCCACATGTACCATAGGTGCTTGAAGGATAGACATATTAAGTACCTCCTGGGGATGATGTTAGTCTCAGCTAAGAAATGTCTCAAGAAGAAATGATTGACTCCATGTCACTTTACATCAATGGAGAGCAACAGTCATTGACATATAAAACATGGAAAAGGTTACATTTAATCTAAATGGAAAAGCCGAGGTCTTTACTTATATGTGACACCTGGGATTTCTAGGTGATGCAGCATGACAGCATCTCTGTGCCTTAATCAGCTGCCAAGTAAATAGCAATACTGTAGCTGCAAGTGATCCAGAGCTGGTCTCTGGCAACACCAGATCTATCTGGGCTACACAGTGCAGCATGAGGATAGCTATACCAGTTGAGTGGTCCTAGTTACACAGACAAAGTCAGGGTGAGAACTCCTCAGAGCTCCAATCCCCGCACTGGTTCTTGCAAGATAAATGGTCTCTCTGCCCAATTTTATATTTCTATTGGTTAGTAATACAGGGAAAATAACTAAGAACAAGAGGGGAGGCCCCCACTGCTGCACCGGGGGCAGTTGTCCCTAGTTCAGGTTGGGATAAAGTTTAATATTTCCTGTCACCAAGGAAAGGTACTGCATCTCCATGATTGTAATGTATTTATGTATGCCCACAAAAAAATGTCTCTGTTTAATAAAAAGATATTCCTACAACAACAACAACAAAAGTCCTTGCAGAGTGTGGCTTGCTATTAGAAGAACAGAAATATAGCATGTGTTCCAGGATCCTACCAGCACACAGGAGGTTGCCCACATGAGAGTGTTTCTTCCCTTGCCCTTCAGGGTAGAAATTCCACTTCAGGCTTATTTTGCAAATTGGTTAACACCACCAATCCACGACCGATTGGAACACCTGCCCCTAACTGAGCATGGCCGTACCAAAATTGTTTAGCAAGTTTATTAACATACACCAAGCCACAACCGACTGGAACACCTGCCCCTATCTGAACATAATCAGTACCAAAGTTACAGGAAAAATACTGCAAGGCTCCTTTAGCAATGGTTGTTTCTGCTAGTCTACTTTAAAAACATCTTTTTGCCTGCCCCAGTCAAAGGACAGACTAACTGAGACGTCCATTCCTCAATGTGCTGTAGTATAACATCAACTTATGTCAGTTGTGTGCAAAGTGAGTGGTGAGGATCCAGGGAATGTGCTTTTAGTTATAAAAATGCAACCATTATTAATTGTATATTTATGCAGTACAATATTTAGACTTTGTGCCTTGTTTTCTTAAGCGGGAGCTTCACTGGCCGCATGGAATGGATCTCTGTGTACTGCTGGACTGTCAGCAGTCTGCACGCGATAACAGCAGCTCGCTGACATCCTTTTGTTTTTGAGAATAATACATTTTAATTAGAACGTTTTACAACCAGAAGTCTACCAAGTTGCCAAGTGAAAATAAAATGTTACTTTGTAGCAGATGACAGTTGTCCAACATATGAGCGAGTAAAGGAATAGGAAGCAAGAGAACAGAGCTCTGCCAGCAAGGATTCATAAAACAACAGTTGCTGGTCTGAGCAGTGCGTCTGTTCAAACGGTTTCACTGTTATGTGATGATGAAGCAAGGGAGATATTTTTTTTTCAAATTATTAAAAGAAAAGGCTGCGAAGGCAAAGAAAGAGAAAATGGTAAGCTGTTTGAAACAAAGCAGTGCCAGGAAGAAAACACGGTTGTAGTCGTTCAGAGCCTGACAGGAGGGCATAGAAGAGCTGCTATGGAACGGGGACGAGGAACACGGATATACGTTTAAAGACATAAATAAGCTGCTGTCTGGAAGCATGATAGTTCCCATTAAGATCCAAAGGTAAGTATAAGAGTGGAGCTGTTGAAATATCTCGTAAGTAAAACAATTCTAACTAATGAAAACAGCCAATTCACCCTTTAACTTCGACAAAAGGAGATTGGATTTGCAGAACACTGTCTGTGTGTGTGCTGGCGTCTCTTTTGATCAGTAAGTCAATGTTTCAGACGTGTTTTGCTCGGATAATTTTGCTTTGTTGTTGGTTTTAATCATTGTTCCACAGACAGACCAGATGTCGCTTTGCTTGTTTCTTTAATTTATGACTTTTTACTTGAAAGCTTGACTCACAGGCTCCGAAGTGGTGAAGGGGAGATTAGAATGCAGCAGCAGGGGGAGGAGGGCGTGGGTAGTATTTAAAATTGTTTATTTACAGTATGCCTACAGCTACATGAAAATATTTTGATGCACTGCCAACCTCTTCCGGTTTTGCTACATTTTGCTAAGTTTGTGTCAGTTCCAAAGCATGTGTTTCACTTGTTATCATAGCATTCGTTCTGTTCTCTCATTTCTCTAACATACACTGTGTTCCTTGCAGATTTTTTTTTTTTTTTTTGTTAATAAAACTGGACGGTTGCCTTCTAAAGGGAACTCAAACTACTTCGTAAATGCTACACAATAAAGAATTGTTCCTAATAGCAAACCGGAATATTCATGTTTGTGCTCACAGAAATAAGTATCTTAGATATGTCACGTTAAAGGAACACTTGCATTAATCCCGTTTTTGCACCAGATGCGACCCCCAAGTGCTGCACTTACTTTGAGATCTTAGTTGACCAGCCAACCCCTCTAGAACAGATCCCGTTATACAGATAGGTATGAGTTATAGTTGTTAAAATGATTCTAACAATAAACATACAAGTCAGCTTTATGACCATAAACGTGTCTTTAAATTAAGAGTTTACTCTTCCCATGAATATATTACCGATGCGGATGCAGAACAATGCATAGTTTTGCTTAATCTCAATGTTTTCCTCTTGCAATAAATGTCATCTCCGTTACTGCTCTGGTGGCAGTAGCTATTCAGCTCAAGCGCCACAAACGATTTCGTAATAAAGCATCCGCTGAGATTTCCAGGAGTGACCAGTAGATTAATACAGTCGCAGTAGCAGCATCCGAGGCTGCATCGTTATTGCACACTAGAGGGCACTTGGAGTAGTCCCGATATAAATCTTAAACAACTGCAGCTGAATTATTTACCCGAGCAGGGAGACAAGCTACTGTACGCGGGGCAGCATCTGCACTAATCAGGCCGACGTAGGCCACAATCTTAACTCTGTTAAGAAGTGACATTTCTTATATTTATTACTTAGTCGTTCACACTAGCTATTTCATCCCTCAGCAAATGCTTTTGCCTTCCCGGAGCGATAGTTTCGGTGTTTGATTTCAGAAGAATAATACAAAAGGGCAATACTATAAGCCTGGTGCAAAATGTCCAAGTGGTTCCTTTTTCAAAAGTTGCTTTTATAAATCACTTGCCGATCACTATACTAACAAGGCGTGTAGCTCCAGAAAAGTGATGTATAAGTACATAAACTCATAATGGAATGGATCTTCACTTAAATAATATTGCATAAGTCGAGAGGTTCACTCACATAATAAACATTAAGCAAGTGCTGGCTGCTGACTTGGCCCCTGGAGTCTAAACTGTGTTTGATACATACCTGACTTTGTGATAGAAACAGCGTTCTCCTACACTTGGCTTCCTAATTGCAGTAAACCATTAGGGAAGAGACCACATTATAGACACAGGTCTCAATTGCCCCGTATTGTTTGTTTTTCCATTTAGCTCCCTCTGCGTTACTTGCAGTAAGAGTTCTCACACATTGATCAATGAAACATACAGATATCATTGTACGTAGTTTTGCTAAAGGGCAGGAAACATGGATGCAATGTATCTAGTGTTTTGAGTACTAAGTGCAACTTAACATCACTGATTCGAACCCCTCTTCAGCTACTGATTCAGTGAGTGACCCGACTCTGCATTCTGTAAAATTCTTCCCTTGAAGAATGTATGGCTTCATCAGGGAGGGCAGAATGCAATGCTTCGGGTCCTAAAGGAAGATGGAAAAGCCGACAATATTTTTGTTTTATATTTTTATGGACTTGCACTGGTTGTGTGAAAAAAAAAACACAGCAATTATGTTAATTTGCCTTTTCTTACTCATAAGGCCTTTATTGAATTTGCTTTTCCTAACTTATAGCGCCTTTCCAGCAGTGGTTCGAAACTAAGGTGCACAACTGATGTTCTGACTCAAATGGTTACTGCAATGACTCAAGGAACTAGTTAGCAAACACTACTAAAATATCAGCTTGCAAGGTTATGTGCCATTGGCGGTCTTGTTTTTTATTATGTAGCTGCCCTGTGAAGTGAAATAATCTGGCACTAGTCTTTGGTTGTTTCTCTCTCTCTCTCTCAGGCACTGAGTGACTTACCAAAAGGGTGTGTATTATAAATAAAAAAAGTATACAACAATATCCAAGGCACATGGCCTGTATGCAGTTCAGTTCTCCCATTTGATAGTTTTGCACCCCATTGAAAAAAAAAGATGTGGCATCTCAACTGTGCAGTCTTGGGTAAATGAATGACACATTTAAAACAAATAATTATAAAAGCAATATACTTTTTAAACGGTTGTCTTTTGTGCTCTGAGATTCTGTCCCCATGAGATAGCTAAGTAGCTCAGTAGAACTGTGCTGGGAACATAACTCAGAGGTTGATTGATAAAAAATCAACCTTACTTGATTTTTAATTACTTCATATAGCACAAGGGTCAGTGTGTGGAATTACCTACCCAGTAACTAAGTGGAAGTTAGCACTGTCTGGGCTGGTTTTAAGCACCAGTGAGCCCTGTGGTCATGAGCCCCCATGCTTATGGGGGCCCCCCAACCAGAGCAGTTAACCTTATAAAGTGTGTGTGTGAGTGTGTGTGTGTGCATATATATATATATATATATATATATATATATATATATATATACTATATATATATATATATATATATATATATATATATATACATATATACATTTTGTTTTCCTTTTAAATCTTATTGTTTTTTCTTAAATGGCAACAAAGGTCTGTTCAGCTACTTCTGATTTGCCATCATGTTGTCATGAAATGCCTTACTAAGCTGCAGTATGACCCAGTCAGTAAGAGGTGGATGGGTAGCAATGACGGGATGGAAACAGCAGCCCCAATGACTAACACAACTTCCTCCTATAAAACAAAATAAAATAGCACTGGTTGTATTGAAAATAAAGAAAGAAAGAAAGAAAATGATGCATGTATGATCCACAGTCAAACATATGGGGTGAAGGAGTGTCAAGTAGGGGGGTCTTAACTTCAGCAATCCTGCTGTGGGCTTGCAAAACCCTAAAGCTGGCCTTGGGCTTTCAGTACAGGAGTCAAAATACATTATTTGGGGAATAGAATGGAGGATTATGCAGTATGAGTAGTAGAAACATTACCTCAATTTAGATATCTGTCAGTACCCTTTCAGCCACCAAAATACGACATTACCATGTCACCATAATTTGATTAGCACATAACATATTGTCTCTTTTCCACTTTGTGGCCCCAGTTCATTAAGAAGAGCTTGAGAGGTATTCATATTGGGTTATTTCACAGAAGTTAATTAAAAAAAAATTAGTTTCACAAATGTGGTCTAAAATGTCTATAGTCTCATTTGTTAATTGCAATTAGTAAGCATGCATTATTTTCAAAGTATGATATGATTTAACATGGATCAGATTTTCTCAGTAAGTTCATACTGAATCACTATATTGAAATAATTACACCAGTCATCTGCCTATGTTACATAAATACAAGAGCAGAAGACATTTTGTTTTCACACTTATTAAGCTTTATCTACACACACCTGGAGCATGGAAGGCCTATTTTATCATAGAGTGATTTTTGGAAATGTTTTCCAAAATCACTCCAGATAAACATTTTATCTTCATGTCCAGTGGTGGAAAAGGGTGAGGAGAGACAATGGAAATCAGATCATGAGTAAAATTAAATGCATGACTTGATTCCATGAGCAAAATCAGAACGACTACTATTGCTTAAGGTGTACCCAGCATTGTGCAGAGACCTGAAAAGACTGAAAGGAAAAGTGCAACCTGCAGTATAATGAGTAAACCTGTCCACAGATTCCAACCAGCAATGTTTCATCATGTGTCAAATGTGATGTGTTCCCCAGTGAACTGTTTCCATTTCACAATTGTTCACACAAAAAATGCCTATATATATATATATATATATATATATATATATATATATATATATGAGATACACAAGATATCTAGTATAACAAGCAAACAATGGGTTTCCATTTCATTAGAAAAATAACTCCCAACTTATTCAAAGAAGTAGGTTTGTTTGCCAGATATGCAACTTACTCTGTTGATGTCACATGTGTACACTTACTGTCTGAGTCAGGCCTTGCACCTTACAAAATCATGGTGGTCACTACCATGTCTCTGATATAAGCATCATAAGTAATGTGAAAGTATCCATCAACAACTGATAAAAACAGAGTTGCACACAGTCCATCTTCACAAAGAATTGCAAAATAAAATTTAGGCAATCTTTCTCCAGTAAGGGTTCATTAACATTTTGAACTGTACATCAGCTCCACCAACCATTGTTGCAGCTTTAAAAAGAACATACATCCTCTTACTTACATTTTTAATATAATAGCAGATGTGGGCATATGTAACATCTTTTTGATCACCCCAGTGAATTGCTTTATGTGTTTGTTTTGATAGCCCCCCCTTTCTTTTTTTGGGCCCTATATTAATGCAGTCTTTTCCATCCACTATTCATTTTAACTACTTAGCAGTATCAAACCCCAGTGATGTCAATTGAGCTAAAGACTACAATAAAGTGGGACCCAGTAACTCCAATTATTTCAACACAATCCACAGGGTGATTAAACAGACTTTACACATCTCCCATTTCGCAATCATATTAAAAAATATAAACAACAGTTTTTATGTTCAATTTAAACTGCCTTCTTTTAATGTAGAAACCAATACCATGGAAGGAAAAATGTATTTAATTACTAAAATATATTAAAGTATATTAATTCTCTTAATCAGTGCCATATAAACAGCAACTGCATATCTCTGGGAAGAATTCACAATACAAATGATATTTTAAAATATTTACTTTTCATCACCATCTACTGTATGTTACCTACTCATTTTCAATCAATGATCCATGACAGGGCACCTAGTAGTTCAGAGATGGTTCACTTCATGGGTGGTTGAAAAACTCTGCTGTTTGCACCTCGAGCTTGCATTACTCTTGCATGAGTGCTCACACTGTTGTGGGTTATTGCTTCCTTGTATACTATAGTCCATTTCATGCTTTTCTATTGTTCAACATGTTTATCAACAATCTGATGATTATGCTAAGCTAGCAAGGATGATGGAATCCATGGTGATTAGGGACAAAATTCAGGAGGACTTGATTAAACTGTGTAACTGATCAGACCCCTGTAGTTTCAGATTCACTATATAGCCAGTTGCAAGTTGTAATACCTGGGGAGGAGAAATGGGTAAAGCCTACACACTGTGTGGGGTTCCTCTTACTTCAGTTCAAGAAGAAAGGGATTAGTGGTTCATAACTGATAAGGCCCCAAATCACGACAATCATTGTGATCACACTTAACAGAGCTGTCAAAATGTTGGAGTGTATCAAAAGGGTTTGACACGCAGAACTGGGGATAATTGTCCTGTATCTCTCTACAAGGCCCTAGCCAAGCCCTTCTGGAGTAATTTGAGCAGTTCTGGGCTTTTCAATATAAAAATGACACTATGCAGTTGAGACGGTGCAGTGTAAGGCCCTCAGTAATCAGCTGGGGTATGAGAGACAGAAGCTATCAGGATAGGGTTGTGACCCTTATAATGTTTACATTGGAGAAAATGAAGCAGAGAGGGGAAACTATCTCTGGCTTCCACTTACTTGAGGGTATGGACATGATTGAAATGACAAAGAGGTTTGATCTGGTGTCCTCCAGCAGGGCACAAGGAAATGCACTGGTGCACAGAGGTTGTGCCTTCAGTCATAATATTAGGAAACAGTTCTTCTCCCAAAGGGTGTGAGTCAATAGAATAGTCCACCAGTGGAGACAGTAGACATGAAGAGAGTGAAAGCCTTCAGTGTAAATCTGGACACATTTCTGCTTAGAAAAAAGAATCACATAATACCCTAAGTTGTAGAGTGGGTAGGAACCTCTATAAAGTTGCACACGTTTGCACAACATACTTATTCATACCTGCTTATAAAGGGGGCTTGAGGGGCCTAGAGTCTCTTCTATCCTACAGTTGTACTATGGGAAGGCCATAGGGAAGATAATAAAAACTCAGAAAGGCAAATCAATGTTTGAGAGAGAAAAGAGAGCGGTACTGTAGATAAGCACAGAGAGGTTAAGGGACTTGCTCATGGTCACATGATGAGTTCATAAGTGGGTTTTAAACTTGTGTCTTCAGGTTCACAACTCTGTGCTGTACCTAGTGATGCTGACATAGAGTGTAATTAGGCTGTTGGAGTAGTTGATTTAAACATTACTGTTGCAATATTTTTGTTGTTCGGCTGCGGATCTACTCTGTATATAAACTGCCACCCCCCAAAATAAGGCTTTCATGTTGTGGATATACTGATTATTAAAGTTAAATTTCTTGAACTTCACCCTGTATTATTCATATTGAACTGTTCCACAAGTGATACGGAGTACCACATACATGAAATGAAGACATAAAATCAGAATGGAGACATGTTAATGGTGATGTGCCCCAAGGTATTAAACTGAGAGCACTACTAATTTAGAAATAATCTGTGTCTTAATGACAGAAGATAAATATTGCACAGTGTGAATGACACAAGAATATGTATAGAAATAAAAATACAGATTTTAACACTTCTCAGAAAGTATTGGACCAAGTTAATGAATGGGCTGGGAAAAAGGATGTGCCTAAATACTTTAAAGTCTCATGCTTTGAGATTTTCTCCTGTAAAAGCAAAATAATTCCACCTCTTGATAGCGACAAGAATTAATTCTTGATAACCCTAGATTCTTCTATGAAATAATATAAATTGTTTAGATTTCTTTGTATTATTATTTAGAACACTAATACTGTGTAGTGATGATTAACACACCTCAAATTAAGTAATTGTAGTGATAGTACAATACGTCTTTAGGAAAAATTACCATTGAGCTAAGGGCTCATTATCAGTGATGCCTTATAAAGATTCCATCAGCTGTAGCAGCAACAGTTAAATAAGAGCAATATAAATACCGGGAATGCAAGATAAACACAAGAATAAGAATCACATCATATATTGTAACATCGCAGCCCCTGGTTTCTATTAAATAAGGCAAAGACAAACTCATGAACAATGTTACCTACATTTTTAGCTTTCTAGAGCAACAAACAACATGACTGAATTAAGTTTACCTGATTAAAGAGCCAGATCATTACTGCTTGGACTGAAAGGAGGAGGACTATGCATGGTGCAAAGCTATGGGTACATAGTTCCATGCTATTGGACCAGTACTGATAAAAGTTTCCATGCCATTTCATTCTCCAGTGAGTGAATGTGAAAGAGATTCCAGCTGATAAGCAGAGGTCAAGTTTGGAGCATTTTAAGGTAAATAGGTAGGAGGTACAGGATAAGGAATTTCCTGTAACATATTTACCCTTAAGTTGGATAGTACGGATATTGCACCTGACATGGGATTAACACCCTTTACTGTTTATAATTTTCTGTTTAATGCTCTCTGTACATTCTGTGTTGTCTGTTTCTAATGTGAAATGCTACTATGGGAATAAGTATCAATGAATGTCCAGAAAACCATGGAACAAACAGTGTACACACTGAACATCATAAATACAAAGCACTCTTAATTGCAGTAGATAGAGGGGATATGAGGAGGGCTGTCTGTCTATATATATATATATATATATATATATATATGTATGTTATGAATGGACTGTCTAATATCATATGTGGTGGAGCAGAAGGAAGTTCTTGGAACTATTTTGTTCTCCTTTTCATTAATAAACTGCCTTCCGTAATCTGCTCACGCGCATACAACACTTTATGCTGATAACCTCATCATCCTGGCCCCCCCTGGCATCGCTACCATAAACTCCTGGCTTAACTCAGACTTCATGCTTATTCAGACCTAGTTAAGGACCATGCTTACCACCAATCTAAAAAGACCCAAGCCATGCTCTTTGGCTCCTTGGGCAAAATAAAATCCTGTCCTGCTCCACTAAAGATCCATGGGGTAGATGGCTCCTCCTGCAGACAGTGGATTCAGTCAAGCACCCGGCATCACCCTTGACTCACTACTGGATCTTACCCTTCATATTTAGAACATTTGTAAGGCAACAAATGGCAAGCTTGAACTTGCTTATTGAGCAAAAAGTTGCCTCACCCCAGCTGCATGACTGGCCTTAGCCAGGGGGGTCCTCCTACCAATGCTCTGTTATGGGCTTGTATCCTTTCCCCTGTCCCTAAATCTAGTCTCACAAAATGGGACTCAGCTTATAACAATATCTGCCACTTTGTGCTCTCTGCCCCTTGCCTCATGCACCACTGTGATCTCTATGCCTGAAGTGGCTCCCCAGGAAAACACCATACCTTTGTCCTCAGCAACTTCATTGAGAACATTGTCAGAACAGCTACCCCTCTGCCCTCGCCTTCCCTAAACATGGAACCCCAACCTACCACTTAAGATCAAGGGAGATGCAGGACCGCCTAGTGCCAAAAATCTGCACCCTTGCCGGTGATTGGGCCTTCACTGCATATGCAACGAGATTGTGGAACTCTCTTCCTGCCTTAATCTGCTCCTCCTCCTCCTCTCATCCCTGCTTCAAAGCCTCCCTGTGGGGCTTCCTGAAATCTGCCTCCACGTGTCTCTGTGCCTCTTAATCCACCTGCTGAGGCTCATATTTTTCCCCTGTGTATTACTGAAGGGAGCGTGGCTCCAGCGTTAAAAGTGCACTTCTACCAGCTTGATATAAAAATAGTGTCAAGTTTGCACTGGGACTCCCTGCCCACCTGTCCCAGAGTGGTACCCTGCCTAATCTGTCCCTATCCTTCTCCAGGTCTCTCTCCTGCACTTATGTACCTCTCCTGTTAACCACCTAGCCCCCCCCCAGGATAATAGCTTACCTTATATTGACTGCCCTGTTGAAAATGTCTGTACTATTCTGTATTATTCTGTTATCTATCTATTCTATCATGAATCATATGTTGATATCTAAACATTAATTCTGAAGTCCACTTTCCTGTTAGCTACCCATCATTCTGTGTTCTGTCTAAAGTTCTTGTATGTTACTTTGTCTCTTCCTATTGCTACTGATTGTATGTACCTTGTAATCCTCCCAGGTCGCACCTGAAAATAGGCACTTGGCTGTCTAGTGTGCTTACCTGGGAAACAAAAGCAAATAAGTAAGTGCCATCAGGCATGCCCATCAATAATAAGTAATAATAGAAAAGTTTACCTACAGCATGAAACCTCTGTGGTATTCCAGGTGTAGAGTGTGAGTGAGTTTGTGGTAACTCAGTGAATTGTGCTGATTACTTACAGTATTGTATTGTGCTACATGGATATTCCAAATGTGATGAATCATTCTGTAAACGAATATCTTTCTTTGGAACACTTCAGCTCTCCAAATACATTTTTCATCACACAGGTTGCAAGTTCACCACCATTTTATTTTACAAATAATAATAATAAAGACCTTCCTTGGATGAAAAATCAGAGTATATCATCAAATTTGATATGACTGACACAAAGACACAATGAATAAGTGGAATATACAAATATTATACATGTTCAAATTAGGCATACAATAGCACGCGGAGTTACTTTGCGTCCATGCAAAGCTATTGAGTTTCATTCTGAAGACTTTTTCTTGAATTCCTTATATCCTTGTAGATAGTATAACGAAACATATGTCAAATGGTGTGTTTTTTTTTCAGAAGAACATGGAGGATTTGCCTAGCAACGGTAGTATAGTCAAAACATTGATCAGGTTTTTTATTTGGAGTTCAACAATGTCTAGTTGGGCATTCTGGTTTAACAACAACTGATTCCTCACGAATAGAGGGCATCACAAAGAGCTGAACTTTCTTAGACTTAAATCTTTCATACTGACAGGCTATACCTTTAGGAAATTTGACCCTTTCCATACTGTATAAGAAGAGCACTTTCATTTGTTATAAGACATTCTTTTAACCCTTAGGCTGCCAACAAGATTATAACGTATTCTTGACTGATATATCAATCCTCAGCACAGCAAGGGTTAAACAGAGTTAAAACAAACACACAGAAAAAAATGGTGTGACCACCTATCCAAATAAAGTACTCAAACAGAGTGAGAAATACGTGTGTTACCGCCAAGTGCAACATAAAATATTAGGAACACCCTGTCACCCTGTAGGACAGGCTGCTGTTGAATTATTGTGTCATCCCTATTGGTTGTATCTTTAACCGTCTTGGGAAACCAATCATGTGAATAGGCTTGATTTATCGACCCAGATGCAGGTACAGCTTGGAAAAGGTTTACTTTATTGCTCCTGTTAACTTATGATATCTGCTGAAGGTATTGTAACTGAACGGCCTACTGTATATTCTATGGAAAATGTACCAATAAGGTGCTTAGGTTAGTGAGGGGGAAGGGCTGGTGTGCTACTTTTTATTCTGTAATACATTATGTATATATCGGCGTTGTTGCTTTATTCTTGTAGAAATACAGTTGGCGACCAGGCTGTGCCTAAACTTTAGTCTGAGCTTTTTTGACTACGATAAAATGGCATTGTCAAAGTAATCGTCAAGTATCCAGAAAAAAAGAGTAGCACTGTAGCAGAAAAATACATTATCAGAACGAGGCAACAAGTGCCGAAACCGAAACCTACCGATCATCAGGAATGCATTTTAATTTCTTTGTTTTGTTTTCCAGTTTCGGGTCCTGGCGTATGCACTTTTATGTAAAGGAAACGCTGGGGGTAAAGCTTGAACATTGCCGGAAATCTCTTATAAGGCTGCATTGTTTCTTGGTTCACCCCTAAGAGCTCATTTGAAGCATTTCTTAGAGGTAAAAAAGCTAACTTATTTTGGCCATTAAAACTGTGGCTTGATCATCATAAAAGTAAGTAGTCCCATGGCAGTGACCCAAAATTCATCACTTTTTTGTTTGTTTTGTTTAGGTACAAGATCCCCCCACACACACACACGCATGCAGTGCACGTCTTTTGATAGCAACGAAGACAATGGATGTATCTGAGTTGATGGACTGCATCAAAGCAGTCAAACTGCTCATTAACTTTTGGAAAGTAAACAATTTTAAGCCGAGTAGCACGGAACTGCAGTAAATGCGAATACCGGTGCCATTTCAGACTACTGTACCACAGATGCCATAATCTATGTTTTGGACGGTTCCTTCATAGCATCAGCAAAGCACATACTGTATATAGCATGCTGGTGTGTGTTTGTATTCAGGGCATGGGCATCCTACACCACAGTGTTCGAATCAAGCGTTATTTTTGAAAGGTTCCCGCAGAACCGTCTACTTGTTCCATGGCCCTTGCAGTGCCGGTTTGTGACAGTTCATTGTAATCGCCAGCTGAAGCCCTACAGCAATTCCATAGATGCAGCCCAATTTACAAGGTCAATCCCGGAAGAAGAACTGTACGCCAGGTTGAGTGCAAGTTTGTACAGCCAGGGGATACTACTGTGTGTAACAGGGGTAGCGTGGCTGTAACAAAAAAAAAGTTTCACCTTTCCTTGATAGAAAAAAAAAACCTTGCATTCATTTCAGAGCAGAGAACCTGCCTCCAAGATCAGCCCAATGAGAGCTGTCAGGGGAGGCTCCTAGCTCACTTTTCCACATCACTTCACAGTTACATGCAGCAGTCAGACACGTTGCAGCGCTCCCACTTTGAATTCATGGACTTACTTGGACTATTCTCTATTTCGTGACGGGATGTTATTCAGTGTAACACGGGAATATTAATTGTATTTACTATGGAAAGCAAAGAAACCTGAGCTCGTAAGTACAGTCTGCTAGTTCATTTAAAATAGATGCATGTGTGCATTACACAGTTGCTTGGGTTGTCATCACTTGCTGTAACGAATCTTCACTCTAGTTGCCATCTGTTTCTAGAATTAGGCATTTTAAGTATTTTTTTTTGTAAACAGATCATCGTGCTAATATTTAGGTTCCATCGTTTACTACCCTATACTGACAATCAGGAGTGATTCTCATTGGAGTTCCGGACCCCGAGTGCTATTGTCAGAGTCTAAATATTTCTCAAGGTTAGAGGGAGTTGAGCCGACAGCACTGATGATGCTTAGTGAACGTAATGTGTTAACTGCCCCCTCGTTTTTCTTGCTTAGCACAATACATTTGTGTGGTATTTCGCGGTGCTCACTTGATGCTGGGAGTGCGTTCATGTTCAGCCAAATTGATTGGAGGTTCCGTGAGAAGAATGAAAAAGCACATCCTCGGAAGCTCAGTTTAGCTGTAAAATGATATAAGAAATCAGCGAGGAAGAAAAGAAGGTGTGATTTCTGTAATCGAAGTTATCACAATAACCTCCACTGCTGTGTCGTGGAGTGGGGTTGAGGTTAGCTTCAGACTGTGCTCCACAATTCCCTTCGCAGGTGAGGTATGATACAGACATTTTAGTGTTACTCAGATAGGACCGTCGGTATCAGCAAGTGTTTTCAGAAGTTGCCTTTGTTTATTTGGAGCTGAAAATGCGACCCTTGCCCCCACACACACACACTCTGCTAAAACTGGAGTGAGATTTCAGTCTGGTAAAACTAAGCGTGTTAATTGTTTCGGCAATTGTTTTAAGATCAACTTGACTGCTACGTCTTTTTCAGTACATGCTCCTCAGTTTATGCAACACTGGCAAGCATTAATATTGAAAGAAAATAGGAAACTAATGCAGCCATGCAAAATATGGTATCAGTTCAACATTAGTCGAGGTCTTCAATTTATTTTAGACACCTGAGATAAAGTGCAGACTATAAAGGATAAGGAATGCGTGGGTATGATAAGCACTGATGCTTCAACATTTAATTAAGACTTGGAGAGGATAATGCATCTACAAAGTAAAAAAAAAAAAAAAAAAAAAAAACTTCCACGAAGCAGTTCTCCAAGCCATTTACTTTGCTGGCCAATGCTACTGAAGTGTATTCTTGTAACTACTAATATTTAAATGGTTAGCTACAAAAGTAAACCTTACTGTTGATCTGCAACCCACTACACAGTGTTTATAATAAGCCTCTGTGTGTGTGTGGTGGTGGTGGTGGGGGGTGCTGTTCTAAATGAAAATGTACACAGAATTATGCAATAACTTGAAATTATGCAAAATCCCTGCAAAGGTAAACACGTGCGGTTTGCAGTCCGTACTTGTAGGCTTAATAATCTTTCTAAATCCGCTCTTCCTGGTTCTGGTTGCTACAACCCCTCTAATTGCTTTCTAAATACAAGTTTGTAACACGTTTGGTTTGCTAACCAGTTGTTTACCTTAATATTACAAAAGTCTTATTACAGTACAGTATGTCCATTTAAAAACATTGGGACATTGCTTCCCGCGATGGCAGAATGCAAAAGGATGGTTAAGAATGATCAGTTGATATTAAAACATTCGTTAATGATCTTACTATTTATTTATTGATTCATTTGCCTATAGTTTCACTAGATCTACAGGAAGTCAAATATTAAAGATGTAGGTCACTACCACCAGGAGGGATTATGCAGAAAAGGCTTATATTAGAGATTGGATCTACCTACAACATTTTGCTATTTTAAAAAGCAAAACAATTGGTTCGATCAAATTTCGGCTCTGGTATATGTATTTCCGCTAGAGGTATATAAGTGCTTCAAAGCAATTGCTTATTAGTACCTATTGTTCCAACTGGAGTGCCTACCTGGTAAACTTTTTGTGTTTTTGTCTGACTGATTTTTAAGGTACTCTTTATTGTTACATTTTAGGTGCGCGCACGCCTGCGTGCTAGCATTGCGATGATTAGTCACATTATTCGGAGTCAACTGAATCCTGTTAAAATATCTAAGGATAACTGAACGTGTGTGTGTGTGTGTGTGTCTGTCTGTGTGTGTCGAGGAGGTGCTTTCACCACCTCGGCTGAAACACCTTACGATGTACCATTTTGTGAGGGGGTAGGGGCTTTTGTTATCTGGCGAAGCAGAAGAGTGCCGCCATAACAGAATATGGTAGGGCTCAACCATAATTTCCAGTCTCTTGCTGCTGGAGCGGAAACGTGAAACTCATATGAATGAGATTATTGGTGTGCGTTATAATCAAAGGGATTTGTATCTGTGGTCCAGCAATGCAATAGCTCATCTATTTGGCAACACAACTTCTGACCTCACTGGCTCTTTTAGCATTTGATTTCAAATATAATCTGTTTTAATCTGGCTTTCAAGTTATGTCTTGGCCTCAGTATTCTGTTGTATGTGTACTCTGGTTGCAGAATGCAGGAGCAGAAGACACCTTGAGCTTCAGCATAGGCACCTATTAGTAGTTTTGCCAGTGTGCATACTCGAAGACGGTCCTCTATTTGAATCTTGAGGTGTGGTACTCTAGTTAAACACAGGAGTAAATCATTAAGTAACCAGGTCCTTTAATAAGTTTATGCAATTACTAAACATAATGCTCTGTGTAATGGAAATGATTCCTGTCTTGACTACAGTGATTAAGATGAAGGTCTTTTGCGTGTATTACAATGGCTCAAAAGCGGTATTTTCTGTTACTGTCAACAGGTTTCCTGAGTATGGGCTATTCCCTCAGTTACACTTAAAGGTAAAATGGCACAGATAAGCACAGTTCCTTCTTTAAAGAAAACTGTAATAGCAGTTTAGGTGGACTGGAATAGAACGGTAAGTATACTTTTAAACAGACATGTTCTCTGTTTTTTTTTTTGACAAGTTAGGACTGAAGAAGATAAGTTATCTATAAGGTCTTAATGTCGTCATAATTCCAAACAGAAACTTTGTTGTAATTATAACATTGTTCAATATGCACACACAGTTAGCGTTTTTTTTTTTGCAGTTAGATTTTTTATTTTGTTATAGAGACAGGGTATTTAGCAGTGTCAGTGGCTCAGTAGGTAGCACACTCGCCTCTGAGGCTGGGAGATCAGAGGGCTGTGGGTTTAGTTCCCACATCTGGCACTTGGGTTAATATCCCAGTACTGACACTGTAGTGCAGCATGAGAAGGGTGCTGCACTTCTGAGGTGCCGTCTTTCGGATGAGGCGTTAAACCGAGGTCCCATCTGCCTGGATTGGTGGTAGCTCAGGTGGCTGTTAAAGATCCCATGCCACTTATCGAAAAGAATAGGGAATTTCCCTGGTGTCCTGGCCAAATTTCCATCTTTCACTAAAAAAAAAAAAAAAAATACCACCAACAGCTTAATCTTGTTCAAGGTCAGTTGGCATTCATCTGTATCCCCCTCCCCCGGGTCCTGCCTGAAAATAGGCAGGATTTGTCTAGTGCACTTACCCGGTCAACAAAAGCTAAATAGATATATCACAGTGCATATATAAGCTTACGTTTCAGTCAGATTTTACATACTGTATGGTAGTAAAGTATTCACAGTGCATTTACAATACATTAGAAGGGAGTGGACTAAATCAGGGTCCTGACCTGGGACTGAGTTGTTACTTACAAGGTGGGGTACTGGGGGGGCTCATTCACTATACCAGTTATCACCAGAAGGGCGGGAAGAAGTAAGACTGGGATCACTCAAGGTGGCTTTAACATATCTTTGCCCAAGGGGTTTACAAGATCTGGGGGTACGTTCTGAAGGTACTGCATGAAAGGGTCCCATTTATCCAAGAAGGCATGCAGGGTTGCTGTAGCCAAGTGGGTCAGCCTGGAGAAACTGGCCAAATTAGCCATGGCTACTAACCAAGCCGTGAGAGAGGTACATCTCTAGTCCTCCATCTACAAAGAAGCAACCATTTAGCTTCCACTGAGGCTTGTATAAGCCATGCCCAAGTGGGGGCTAGGTGATCTGAATTCAGTGGGCGGGAGCCCCATGATCCAAAAACTAGGGGAGGTAGGAACCTTTCATCCCAATACATTGGAACAACATGTAAGTATTTCCAACCAGAAAGGACAGATGGGGTCACATTTCCACAATATATGGAGTAAGTCTGCTCCAGTCGTACACATCTCCAGCACTTATCGTTCGTAAGTAAATTAATTTTCTTAAGTACTACTGGAGTACGGTACCAGAGATGTCTTATCTTATTTTGGATAAAGAAGCTTCTGGGGTCCCCACAAGATTTTTTTGCTATTAACCAGACCCTTTGCCAGGCATCTTCACTGAAGGGAAGGTTTAACATATGCTGCCACCTAGTTTTGGCAGGTAGGGATGGGTCTGTTTTGGCACCCCTCATATACGTATAAATACAGCCTGCCAGGCCTTTCTGCAATTTTTGCCAGCCGTCTAAAGGCAGTTTGTTTTGTTTGGCTTTGCCATTGCCTTGGCACATCATGGATGTGTACCCTCTTTTCAACCAGGTTGAATAAACATGTCTCATTTGAAGATATCTCCAAAAATCACTAGTACCCAAATTAAACTTCTCTTTCAGACGGGTAAAACTATCTATGGTATGGACATCCTCCATTAGTATATATTGTAGAGTGCTGATCTGCTTCCCTTCCAGCACTCCCAGTAATGGGGTTTATGATCAATGGTCTAACCTAGGTTGTTCCATAGGGGAGGTGTTTCCCAGATTCAAACAGGATTTACTTATGGCCCCACTTGATACCAAGCCTTATGAGCTGCTTTTATTGTGAGCCAAAATGAAAATTAGAGGGAGGCTTACCCAAACATCCAACCAGATGGGTCTCTTGCATGGCCATCATCTCTATTGCTTCCCATGCTGGTAAATCAGAGTTATTTCTCCAAAGCAGTCTGCATGTGGCTGTGGCTGAAAACCCATATGAGTAGTGTTGAAAGTGCGAGAGGCACCACCCACCCTTACTCCATGGAGCATGGAGTTTGACTCTACTATACCGCGGGGTTTTGTTTTCCCACATGAAAGCCCATATTGTACTATCCAGTAATTGAAACCATTTCTTATGGATTTCAATTGGAAGGTGGGATAGCATGTAAAACACCTTCGGTGCAATCATCATTTTAATTGCCACCCTTTCCCAGGGAGTGAGAGAGTTTAACTGTTTCCACCTTTGAGTTTCTGCCTTGAGGCTATCAATTAGTGGAGAGAGGTTAGTCTCCAGAAGGGAAGATGCATTGGCATTTACCCTAATACCTAGATACTTAATACCTGCCTTGGCCCTAACCAGCCCCACCGCTGAAATATCTTCAGATGAAAGCTGCTTATTCAGGGGGAGGACTTCTGTTTTACCCTGATTAATCCTAAGGCCTGAGATGCCAGCAAAGGAATGCAGTAGCTTCACAATATGTTTGGCACTGAAATGAAAATCGTCAGTTAGAATGAGACAATCATCAGCATATAACAGCACCTGATACAACTCAGAGCCTACCCATATACCTTTAATATTTGGATGTTCCCTCAGAGCACTAGCCAGGACTTCTATGACCAGCACAAACAACATCAGGGAGAGGGGACATCCCTGCCTGGTGCCCCTATGTAATTCGAATGGGTCAGAGAGTGTATTATTAGTTAGCAGTCTAGCCATCGGTGATGTATACAGTGTTTTGACCCAGCCCCTAAACATATCCCCAAAGTTGTAGTGCTGCAGCATCCTGTGGAGAAAATCCCACTCTACTGAATTGAAGTTTTTTTCAAAATCTACTGAAATAGTGGCTGATGGAGTGGGGGCCATCCCTCCCTTCTGTACAAGGGAGATTAAGGATCTAATGTGATCTGAACTGACACAGCCCTTCACAAAGCCCACTTGGGAAGTGTGAATCAAACAGGGAAGGATTTTCTCCACTGTAGCTGCTAGTACCTTAGCTAGAATTTTGGTGTCTGCATTAATCAATGAAATGGGCCTTTAGCTTGTAGGTAGGGTGTGGTCTTTACGTTCTTTAGGAAGGACCATGATAATTTCCTTATATTATACCATAGACCTTAGACAACAACCAATCAAGATGACTGACTGGCACCTTACCACCATTGTAAATCCTCTGATAATCACCGCAAAGGTGCCAGCCAACTGCATCTTGGAAAAAAGCAATCTGATGGCGAAATCACAGAACTCCAACTGCCATCTTGTTTCCCTGCTAAGTGGAGACTGTAAAACAGCAACTCCGTACATCAGGGGAAAGTAAACAAAAACACAGACTGCTCTACTACTGAGTCGCTTATTTAAGCATTATAGCAAGTACTGTTTTTTTTTAAATAATAAAAAAAAGCAGTACTTGATATAATCGCAATAAGCCACTCGGGGGATCTGGGTTATCAGGGGATTTACCATGGCTGGTGCGGATTTACCCACTCAGCTGCGCCTCATGGGCAAACCACTCCAGCTGTGGTAAATCCCTCGATAACCCACACCCCCTCATGGCTTATTGCTTAAAAAATCAATAGAGAACCCATCTCCCCCAGGAGCTTTTTTTGGGGACATCTTATTAATTGCCTCCCTTATTTCTTGTATCTCCTTGGGCCTCTCTAGATGGTCTGTCTGGGCATCTGTGAGTCTAGGAAGTCATGTACCTGCCATGAACTCCTCAAATTTGGACTTGTTCCAGGTAGTATGGGAACTGTACAAGGTTTTGTAGAAAGATAGCATGATTTGGTTAATGACCTCTGGTTTACTATGCTTTTACCCCTTATTGTCTCTAAGTTGGGCTATGTGCCTCTCAGCTTGTTGTTTTTTTAGCTGGAAGGCTAGGAGTTTCCCAGCTTTTTCTCCCCCTGCCCAGTATTTGTGTTTTAATCTTAGAATTTGTAATTCTGCTTTTCTAGATGTGAGCATATTCAATTTCATTCGTAGGGCCAGGAGGTCATGCAACAGATCAGGGTTCTGTAGTTTAGTAGGGTCCTTCTTGTACAGGCATTCTTTCTCTCCCAATACCCTCTCTAGTTCCCTAGCCTCATTTTCTCTCTGCTTCCTATGGTAGGCAGCATAGCTGATAATGTGACCTCTAATCGTGGCTTTAAAAGCCTCCCAGATGGCTGCTGCAGTTGCAGACCCATGCAGATTGTCAGAAAAGAAGGTTTTAACCTCCCTTTAAGCCACTCTTTGAAGTCTGTCTCCTGCAACAATAAAGGGTCTAACCTCCAGCTGACCGACCTAGTAAAAGGAGCAAAAGGACCCAAGGCTAATCTTAATGGGGCATGTTCTGAAATGTATAGAGGGGCAATTGTAACATCAAGTACCTTATTTATAATGTTCAGAGAGATAAACCAATAGTCTAATTTACTAGCAACTTGTTTAGCCTCAGAGAAATAGGTATAGTTCCCCTTGACCGGGTGGGCTACTCTCCATATGTCTT
The DNA here is from genome assembly GCA_016271365.2 of Neoceratodus forsteri. Classification (NCBI taxonomy): domain Eukaryota; kingdom Metazoa; phylum Chordata; order Ceratodontiformes; family Ceratodontidae; genus Neoceratodus; species Neoceratodus forsteri. Next base: position 1,360,719,669 of record CM028130.1, on the reverse strand, counting down.
GCAGCTTGTGCAGGGATATCAAATCCTTTAAAGCCCTAATAGATTGGGAGTGTGCGTCTGGCTTGGAGTTGGATCTATCCAGGAGGGAATCCATAGTTAAATTAAAATCCCCCCCCCAGGAGAATGTCATCCTCCCCTGCAGACAACTCCAGTAGCTCTTGTGAAAGTTTATGAAAGAAATCAGGGGTGTTCTCATTAGGGGCATAAATGTCAGCTAAATACTATATTCCTGTGGGGTGCCAACTTTGGCTAATACCCATCTCCCTCCTTTGTCAGTCCTTTGTTCTTGCATAGACCATTTTAAGTTTTATGACACAGTATGGCTACCCCCCTTTAGTTTTGTGTTAGCCACACTATGAACTTCCCATCCCACCCATTCCCACCTTAGTTTTTGCACTTCCACATGATTTAGCTTAGTTTTCTGTAAGAAGGCTACCTGAGTACTCAGGGATTTAAGTCTGGCAAGTACTTTCTTACGTTTAATGGCTGAGTTCAGGCCCCTCACATTCCATGAGGTAGCCGTTACCATATCTTTACCTGCCATGAGTTATAACAGTCAGAAAAGCCCAAGAACCCCACCTAATTACCAGGAAACCAAGAAGTCTGTATGTAGGAAGGTTGTCCTTCAAATCAACCACTAATCCCTTCCCATGTCTGCCCTCTGTATTTCTGCATTTCCCACATACACTGTGAATTAATTCGCTTAATATCCTACTAGTCCATATAACAGCTTTTGGTTTTACTTTTTCATACCACTCTCCCTATGCCGAACTTTCACCTAAAAGGCTCTCCTTGTAAGATCTGACCATAGCGGGTGGATATGGTCCATGATCCAGAGAACCCTCCTGAGCTGGGGCCTGGTAATTTACCAGGAACCGCTAATTTTGCAATCATCCTGTAGTGTGACCACCTCTGCTACTTGACCCCAAATAGGACCCTGTGAACCCTCCAAACTCACCCAGAGGGAGTACCAGGATATAAAGCTGCAAACCATGGAACATAATATTGACATACTTATACCATGCTTGAACAAACAATAAAATCCAGATCGGTTCCCCTTATAACCACTAGAGGGGAAAGCACTCTCTAATTGAGTGAACTGAGTATGCACTGTGCAAAACAAAAGAAATAATAAAAGCTTTGCACTAACTCTCCTGCAATTAGAAACACCTGACTTGGTGCACCAAATCATCATGACCAATATTAGGCCTTAGGCCATCCAGCCTAGGAAGCAGGGTGAGCTCCAAATACTGCCTCCACGCCATAACTGGCCAAACAGAAAAACCCTACTGGTGCCAGCCAAACATGGGGACCCATCCCTATATGTTAACTGGTGAGAGGGAAGGATGGGAGAATAACTCAACCCCTCCATAGCTCTTCAAAGCCCAGCGAGCTGGTCAGGAAAATAGGGTTGGAACCCTCAGTCATCTTGGTGGCTGTTGCTCAGTCAGCAGTTCCCCTTGCATTTGGCCCAATCAGTGCAATGTGGGGCCCAGTCCTTAGCAGACTCTGGTCCGTGAGATCTTCTGGGGACGGACAGTCTGAATTTTGTTAAGTCCAGGGTGTGTGGCACAAGATCCCCAGAGGTTCATATCTGTTGGACAACTTAATAGGTGTAATAGCTGGGGATATCATGCTGTCATCTGAGAAGATTTGCAATCTCTGTTGGCTCCTAGATTTTTCTTCCTGGCCGACTTTTTTACTCGATGTATCCCTCCCAGGCTTCCTCAATAAACCCCATTGGGCTCTCTGCCAGGCCCCCGACTCAGTATCCTTTGGCTCAGAACTGGTTGCTATCTCCATGGGATTTGGGGAGTTATCCCCAAAGGTCTGCTTGTGCTGCTCGGAGGTTGTGGGATTTGGTCATGCCCCTGCTTGGTACTTGTATGGTTTGCAAAAAGTGTTCCACATCTCCAGGGTTGCTAAACATATGAAAGACCCTGTTGTATTGGATTCTAAGCTGCGCTGGATATCTGAGTGAGGTGGAATACCCATCTTGTAAAGTTGCTGTTTCACCCTGTGTATGCTTTTCTCTGCCTTGCAGTTCCTGGGAGAAATCTTGGTAAAGATGGATGGTGCAACCTTGCCACGTTAGGGACTTTAGTTCTCTTGCTAGGCAGAGATATTTCTCCTTCACTGGGTACCGTAGAAATTTGCACAATATTGGACGAGGGCACTCCCCAGGTTTGGGTTTGGGAGCAAGAGTGCAGTGAGCTCGCTCAATCTCCGGTGGGGCCTCGAGCTCCAGCCCTAGCATCACTGGCAATGCATCCTCCAAAAAGGATATCATGTCCCTGCCCTCCATTCCTTCAGGAATTCCCACTATTCTAATGTTCCGTCTCTGTGCTCTATTTTCCAAGTCATCCACTTTGGAGAGTAAGTACTGAATCTGGCCATGATGTCCCTCAGTTGTCCGTCATGTTGTAAAATTTGTTCAGATTGTTGCTTTATAACTTTTTCAGAACCCTCCACCCAAAGAGCTAACACTCGCAGCTCCTCATTTATTTATGTAGATGCTTATTTTAGCTCTGTAGTATCTTGTAAAACTGCTTAACATCACCGTCATATTTGCAATGTCCTTGGCCAAGCTTTTGGAAGTGGTGGAGGAGGCCATTTCTCACCCTGCAGACTCAGGATTGTTGCCTGTTCACCGTGCATTGGACTGGGAGCTCCAAAACTCGGGTGGTGTTTGAATCTTGGCCTATATAGTACATTAGACACAGCCAGGCCCAGGTTGTTAATCGCGGTGTAGCAATGCGAGTCTGCCTCCGATTCCAGCAAGAAATGTCTTAATCAAAAGATCTGGTGATCTGACAATGACAGCTTGCTCTTAGAAGCACTGATCTCCCAACTGGATGTCACAGATGGGCTGCTAGGGGTTCACAGGGTAACTCCAGCAAGAATTAGCATGCCACCATGTTGGCAGCCAGGCTCCGCCCCCCCTCCCCCACAGTTAGTGTTTTGGTAACTGACATTAAGCCTCGATCGTATTCTTATTTTTCAACTGAGTGGGAATGGACATTGAACTTTGTTAATGTCTTGCATTAAAATCCTTCTCAGACATTCATAATGGATGACTGGTTACTGCCTACCTCTTTGACTGTGGACAAGGTGCTGGATGACTTTGCAAAGAAAGTGTATTACTTAATTGGTGAAGCAAGCTGTTTAATCACTAAGATGGATAATGCATCAATAATTTCTGAAACTGAGCAATTTGCTTACCATTTGTATATTTATTTTCTGAATGGAAAACATCCACTTTGCTGGTTCCTTACTCAGTAGGTATAAATTGATGGGTAATGGTGTTACTTTGATTATTTAGACTAATATAGCCATAGTTCAGACAGCTTCTTAAATTTATCCTGCTTAGCACCACTATAAAAGAGCAGTGGTCTATGATTATGCAGTAATATCCCAAGTCTGTAGCTTTTCTAGTTTCTGAAAGCTTCGTGGCACTTTTTCATGTGGAGAAGCACACTTTTCCATTTTATTTTGTTGTCTTCCTAAGTTTTGGAAAATGTTCATTATTTCTGTTGAACCAATATGCTGCTAAGGATGGCACAGAGTCAATTAAATTGAAAGTAATGGCATTTCTGTTCTTGTTATCGTTGAATGTTGGCCATATCCATTATTTTTATTTATTTATTTTTGTTATGATGTGTCTCTAAGCGGTATTTTGCTGCTAATTTATTATCCTTGCTTCAATATGTTTCCCCATATCATAATGTCACTTGTGCCTGATTCTGTATTGCATTGTGTGCTTTTATTATTCTATGTAGTTCCTCTAGCTATTTGTACTGCTTTGTATGTTCAATGTCTGTGCTATAAATGTACTCAGTACTTTGTAATGTATGCATTACACCTGTCTTGTCTGCCTGTAGTTAAGCCACTGCCTTATAATTCATTGTGTATACTACATCAGTCTATTTTCTGTAGGACTGCTTGTAATTAATTATGAGTTGACCCTGAGAAAGGCACCTCTGGTTCCCATGGGCCTACCAGGTTATCAAAATTCAATAAATAAACAACTAAATAAATAAATACATTTCATTCCTTGGCTCTGTCACTGTTCTCAGTTACTTTTCTAATACCCCCTTTCATTCTATGAAAAATGCAGGCATTCTGGCTATCTCCTTTGAACTATTGTAACCCACTGTATGTCTCTGGGTACACGTCCTATACTGAAATATGATTTAATCTGAAGCTTTACCTTTATAAAATCAGCAGACATTCTATTTCTGTAACATGATTTGACAGTCTGTTTTGGCAGTTTCATATTTTCATTACATAAACTAATAATACAAATGGATTACTTTATCATAGTCCTTTTCTTTTGTGTGGACCCAAAATACAGAACACGTCTGCAGGAAATACAGTTACAAGGGAGCTCCTGAGGGGCATTTCTTAACTTTAGAATGCTATTATATTTATGCAAGAATTATTGTTTTAAATAACTTTTGTTAAACATTCAGAATAAAAATATGAAGCTTAAATGAATGCTTTACAGGGCTTCAAGATCTTCACTTAAATTATGTTAATTCTGGACATTAAAAGGAGTTAGTGCTCAAATGACTAAAATGATAACTTCTGTGTCAGGAGGTTCAAATCTCAGCTTAGCCTTTCAACTCATGATTGTATAGTAGTAAAGGCAACTCTCTTGCCCTCATTATATATCAGTCTTAGCAGTAACACAATTGGGTTAAAACAAGACAAAACTGTAAATGTTACATATCTTAAATTATATGTCCCAGTAAACAAATATATAGTAAACTTTAGCTACAAAATGGTGCTATAATCCAAAACAGAGTATTACGGGCCACATAGCTGTCTGTCAGTTTTGTTACCGAGGGCAAGAGACAAAAGAAACATCTTTGGTTCACTGTCCTTATGATTGCAGTAATCAAGGAAAAGAAAAGGGCTTTATGACATAAAAAAAAACACAGTACTTAAACTAATAAGTAAGGTTACAAAACTTGAAAAACAAAATACATGGTGAGGAGGCAATGCTGTAATGGAACTGTGAATTGCAAAAGGGGTTATTTACATGGCCATGAAAATGATACACATCCAGCAGGGCATGGTGTATGATGAGAGACTGGAAAGTTTCAACATGTATTCATCAGAGGACAGAATGGAGAGTGGGATATGATAGAGCTGTTTAAGGTTATCAAAAAGTTCAGCAGTGTTGAAACCACAAGTCTGTTCAGGCTATGAAGCAATGTGTCCACCAGTGTCATGTGCTCATGCTTGAGGGGGACATGAACAAAAAAGGACAGTAGGAAGGATTACATTGCAAAAAGGATGATGAATGGGTAGAAAAAACTTCCAAATAAGGTTGTGGAGGCAAAGGCAATAGGAATTTATGAGGAAGTGGTGTGAACATCAAGGAGTTATTATTGGGAAGTGGAGGAGGGTGATGGTATGACTGGGAGGGAGGATGGAGACTGGAGTATATTGAAATAAGGAATCTTGAGAAGACTGGACACATTCTTCAGGTCTTTTTTATCCAGCACTTTTCTGTGTTTCTATGTTTTTATGTTTAGGAAAATGATAAAACATTTTTTGATACATATATAAGACAGTGCAGAGGAGAGCTACAAAAATGTTTCAGGGTCTGCACCAAATGTTATATGAGGATAGGCTGAGGGAGCTCAACATGTACTCCCTGGAGTGGAGGAGGGAGAGGAGGGACATGATTTAGACATTCAAGTATATCAATGGTATAAGTAAAGTAGGGGTACAGGAGATGCTTCAGGAGAAGAAAGCATCAGAACTAGAGGACACAATATGAGGCTCAAGGTTGGGTGATTCATGAGCAATGTTAGGAAGTTCCTCTTCTCTGAGAGTGTGGTCAACCCATGGAATTGTCTGCCCCAGGAAGTGGTGGAGGCCAAAATGTTAGACAGATTTAAACACTCCTGGGACAGGCACAAATGTATCATTCCATAGAAAGGATGGGAAAGGGGTAAGTTACACTCCCTGGTCAGACTAGATGGATCTTGCAGTCCCCTTCTGATGTCAATTTCTGTATTTCTATGTTTCTATTATGCCTTCATGGGTGAGGCTTCAGGCCTCATTTATTGATTGATTGATTTGTAATCTTGACCAAGAAAGGAACATTTAGCTGTGATAGCTTGTTTCCAGGTGCTTCCTGGGGGTGTATTACATGAACCTGTTTCATTGAAGAGGGACTGTTGGCCATGACACTGGGGGAACTCCACTAATCTTAGCAGGGGGCACTGTTGGACCACAAAGCAAGATGATGGACTCCAGATTGCAGGAGGAGAAGAAGGGCAAATTGTAGCAGGCTGGGGATATGTCCTTGACCCCAGCTAGCATTCAACAAGTGGATGAAGATGTGGGTTCCCATATGTGGCATAAAGCTATGGAAATGGAGGAATTAGTGGGTGGTGATATTGGCAAACACAGCAACACAAGCAGAGATTAGCAACAACAAGACAGCAAGAGATTTTTACAACAAATTGAACTTGAGACCAACAGAGGACTTGTACAAGGTAGGGAGGTACATTCTGTGGTCAAAAATTACAAATCAATTGATGATATGTCCATGTTTACCACACCTTCAGAGCATTGAACTACAGTGGATTTCATTCAAATAAAAGAACCTTGTGATTTGGTTCCAAATTCTTCCACTGAGACTATCATTCATCTAAAAGCATCAGACTGACATCTCCAGCAAGAAACCTTTTGTCAACACAACAAATACAGGCATCCTTTTCTATAAAACAAACAATTTCCTTGCATGACTTTTCCCACTGTATGACTGACAAAGCTTTATCGGAGGCAGGCTGGATGAAGATGACAATCGGCAATAGATTCCTGACTTGAATTGGGAAATATTTTCCCAAACAGAGGCAGGGGCTCCTGAAATGGAATGGATGGCTCTTCTGTCCACGAGCAGTAGTAGTTCTACAATATGGGACTGCAGTGGGCATACCATGGTGATGACAGATGGAGAATTGGCACAGCAGGTACTTCCTCATGCTGCCAATAATGCAGAAAATGTTCATAGAATGCAAGATTGCTTTATGACTCCTAATAATATGATCCAATTAAGAAATACCTTACAGGAGAGCCCATTTTTGGACCCACATTCTGCATTTCAAAATACTGATTCACTGTATGACAGTGCACATGGTACCTTTACGAGGCCGGCATCCCACCAGCACCCCCATGAAATGACAAACAACACAACTCCAGCACTGGCCCTACTTTTTCAGATTAATTTAAAATAAACTTGACCAAGCACCATGGAAAAATGCCGTTCAGCTCAGATAGCAAGGAGGTTTAACAGAGCACCTGGATAGGGTTTATGTTGCTAGAAAACTTTTAAAGGACTCAATACATTTTTAAGCTGCAGATAACAACGCTCTCATATGTGTATCCAGAAAGGATACATTTGATATTAGCCTTAAAATTTTATGTAGGCTGGACAAGTGTTGGTCGAAATATAACTCATTAAGTTCTTCACCTTTATGGATATCATTCTGGGCTATACCCCGTACTAAACCCCTTATAAAATCTATTACCTTCATCTTTACAAATGAAGGTGTAAATGTTAGTGACATACATTTTTGGTTACAGAAGCAATGCAGTGTTTTACGTCCCTGAAGTGATTATTGACAATGAAGGAATCTGGATTGGGGATAGCGTTTCAGAGTAAAACTTTTCAAACTGATTCAGAAGTCCAACATATCCTGAATAGTTTTTTCTTAAGAAAGGACAGGGGAGGGTGTCTGTTTCTATGCAGGCCAACTAAAGCCTGCTATAAATGTGGCTGTAGAACACACTTCAGTAGCACATGTGACAAACTTAAATGTGCTTTATATAGGGATGGCCATGTCAGCATGGTCTGTAGTAATATTTTAAGTGTAATTTGTGTGAAGAAAGTAGATATGCCTACAACCAATGCCCCAGGGCTGGACAAATGGGACCAATGGTTTCAATCAAGAAAATGAAGCTCAGGACAATGTTAGACATGCAGAACCCACACCAGCACAAGAACCGGAAAGGCAAAAAACACAGAAAAGGCAAACATCACAGGAAACCAGTGTCCCAGAGGAGATTACAGGTGAGACAGGGAACATATCAAACTCTCTAGTGGAATAACCCTTAGGGGGAAGGGATACCGCTACCCAGGAACCTTTGATAGAACAATATGATAGCCACACAGGACACCAAGAACCACAAATAGGCCAGCATGACCCACAGGTTAAGCAAGCTCCTCAGTTCAACAAGGATGAAGAATTGCCCTTTCCTTCTGAATTTCAAATCCCAAATTCTAGAAGAATCACAAGGGCTCTCACAATACAGGCAGCTACTTCTAGATCCATCCCCTTGCAAAACTCCTTTTAAATCCTTCAGGGAGGTAAGGATTGGGAAGACTCAGAACCAGAGTCTGATATCTCCTCAATAAAGGGAACAGTTTAAAAGATAGAAATAGAAGAAGAAATGAACACAGTTACTCTAGAAACCAAATGCAAAAAAGATAGAAAAAGAAAACTATTGTCACAAAAGGCAACCTGGAAAGCACTGATCTTTCCTACACCAGTATGGCTTCTATGTCTAGCCTGTAATAAAATTTATAGCATGAGGAACTACAAAAATAAACTTTAATGCTATCTCATTTCCATCACTCCACACATTCTATAATTTTCTTAAAAGAAACCAGATTAAATTCATTATTTTATATATCCCAAGCAAAAAGGGTCTGTATGTGAGTATCATCATATTGGTCTTTTGGTACTGACAGAGTGGATGGATTAGGGATTTTGTTTAGAGACCCTCACTTCATAGTACACAGACTAGTAGACATATTGCCCGGAAGGGCATTACTTCTAAATTTCACATATAAAGGCATTCTGATGAGATTAAGTAACACCTACAGCCTGCAAACTAAAACTGCCAGAAAAAATATCACAATACTTATATGCTTCTAGACAGCTTATCGGGGGATGGGGATATAAATTGAAGTTTAGACTTGAAAACAAAAGATGTAGTACAAATGTAAGTGTATTGTGGCATCCACACACTCCCAAAAATAATTTATAATGCAAATTTAAAAGATGCTTATGGAAAAATGAGTAGAGACCCAAGGTACACATATTACAGGAGCTCATATGTGACTAGGATAGATATGGTATTTTTATCAGTACATCTAATACCCATTATGCCTTTGTGAATTTTTGGATCACATCCTTTTAACATGCACAATAGGCTTGGCCAATGTCCCTCCCAGATTTCCATCCATCCCAAAAAGATGGAGATCAAATGTCTCCATCTTAACATCAGGTGTTATACAAAAAAAAGAGTTTCACAATTCTTGGGAACTAGACACTCGGTTCCCTGTCTATATGATGATTTATGGACATGGTAGGTGGATACAGAATTGGAAATAAAATAACTTTTTGTACAACATGGAAGGTCTAAAGTGAGGACAAAATACCTACAGTGCTTAGATTATAGAACTCAATTGTAAATGTTTATGTCTTTACCCCTATGGAAATAGTTGAATATAAAGTAGACATGGATAATTTAAAATCTCACATGTTCCAGCTTCAATATAATAGAGCAGTCTCTCTAGAAATAGAAATTAAATTCAGATCAGAAGAACAAACATATTCTGAGCACTATATGACATGTAATCAGAAACTAGATTGCACATTAATTGAAAGTTTTTTATGATGAGACCAGGGACTTTAAAATCAACCAATATAGAAATGTTAAATATCATACAGAATTCCCTAAAAACCTCATTTGCTTCAGACTTTACCTCATCTACTTCATTATATCACTTCCTTTCGTCCTATCCAGAAACCACTGCTGAACAAAGAAAACACATAGAGACACCAATTTCAGCAGAGGAAATTTCGCGGTTAATATCTTTTTTAAAAACAGGTACCTGTCCAAGAATTGATGATATACCGGATTAATTTTATAAAACCTTCCAATCTGAACTATGTAAATTTTTAGAACTCATCTTTAACTATATATTATCTTCTACTGCTTCCTTTCTGGGCTTTGGAACATCTATTATGATTTTTATATTCAAAAAAGGTGACAAAACATAATCTACAGAACTGGAGGCCTATTAGTTTATTGAATACAGACTACAAAATATTATCCACTCTACTTTGTAAAAGACTACAAAAACAGCAGAAACCTTAATTAGTCTGGTACAGACATGCTCAATACCTAACAGAAATATTACACAGGATCTACCTCTTTTAAGGGCTATATTTTAATACAAGCAAGGGACAGTGTCCGATATCTGTTATCACTGGACCATGCTAAAGCCTTTGATAGGATGTCACATAACTATCTTTTTCAAGTATTAACAGCTTATGGTATTCTGGAAAATATATTACTTTGGATAAAAGATCGTATACAGATGCATTAATTCTACCATCAGTTAATGGACTTTTAGGAGAGGTATGCCACTAAATATAGGTGTATGTCAAGGTTGCCCTTTAAGTCCCTTGTTGTACACCTTTGCTATAGATCCTTTAATTAGACAAATAATCTGGGATAAGACAATTAAAAGTATTACACCAAATAAAGAGTTAGTACTACTAAAAATAGCTGCTTATGTGTATGATGTCTGCCTTTTTATTAAAGACCAGACCTCAGGTGAAAGGATATAAGGGTAGTAGACAAATTGTCTGAGACATCTGGAACAAAGATAAATCTTGAAAAAAGTATTGGCATAAGACTTGGACCTGATTAATCATCTATCTAGATGGTGGCATCTATAAATCGCTCATCTTCCCAAGTTAAAATACTTGGTCTATTATTTGGGCAAGGAAACCTTGCACAAATGAATTGGGAAAACAGATCAGTAACCAGTGAAAAAAAGTACAGTTATGAAAAACTTGGAAATTTTCATAACGAAAGAGAATACTTCTTATAAAAAAAGCTTATGTTACCCTTATTCAAATATTTGAGCCATATTTATCCTCCACCACTTAGTCTAGGCAAAATAATATATAACAATTTCTTTCAAATGTGGTGGGGAAGCAGGTTAAACCATGTAAAGCGTGATTACACATATTCACCATTTAAAGATGGTGGATTAAATATGATTAATCCCTTAGTGTTCTTTCATTCTTTTTTTCTTAGCTCTACAATAATGGAGGGATGGAGGGAAGTAAAGCATCCCAGGTCAAATGGACAACAAATTATTTCTCTCCTTATTTGTTAAACATTGCCATCAGTGCAATAAAAAGTAACAGCAAATCCTTCTTCAGCTATATCAGTATCCTAAAAAAAACCATCAAATAAGGTGAGACCGCTTCAGCACAACAACAGAGTCATACAGGAAGCTGGAAATAGAAGCAGCACTAAATACCCACTTTGGTAGTATATATGGAGCAAAAACACAAAAAGCTGAATATGGAATTAACCATGCAGAATATAGTGAGATAGCAGAAGAAGAAATTCTGGGCAAAATAAATAAAACTAAGAATGAGTGTTCTCCAGGTCCAGATAACATCATGGGAAAATGGTTAAAATGATGTTGAAATATTTCCAATACCCCCTCAAAGTGCATTTCAATAGCAGCATAAACACTGGAAATGTACCTATGAACTGGAGAATGGCTAGCATTACACCAATTTCTTAGAAAAGTGATACATCTAAAATGGATAATTACAGGCCTATTTGCCTAACATCCTTAGTTGGTAAAATGCTTGAAGAGGTCATCAAAGATAGGCTATATAACCATATTAGCTACATAGAAACTACTCAGCATGGATCTGTAAGGAAAAGATCCTGCTCAACAAATCTATTGTGCTTCTATGAGAGGTCAGTATGAAGCTGAACATCAGAATTCCTTATGATATTATATTTATCGATTTCAGCAAGGTGTTTGGCAGGGTTCCCCATGAATATATAATCATCAAATTTAAAGACAGAAATATAGATCTCAAATATGTACATTGGATAGACAGATGACTATAAGGAAGGATGTAGAGGGTAGTGTTGAATGGTTGCCAATCAACTGTTACTGGAGTCACCAGCAGAGTTCCTTAAGGCTCTGTGCTGGGGCCATATATATGGCAAATATTTATACCTGATCTAAATGATGGTTTAACAAATGATTGTATTAAATTTGCTGACAACTTAAAACTGAGTGGTAAATGCAGTACATTGAAAATATATACTCTATACAGAGATCTTGATAATATTGTGGCATGGACTAATTGATGGTGATGGCTATTAATACAAACAAATGTAGTCATGCATTTAGGTCTAAAAACACCAAAAGCCAGAATTATTTAGGAAATAACATTCTTACACAAACAACACACAAACATGACTTAGGGTGGTTATAACAAATGATATAGCTTTTTCAAAACAAACACACAAGACTATAGGAAAAGCTAATAGGATCATATGGTCAACAAAATAGAATATAAGCTCCAGGGATGAGAGGGTTCTCTTCCACTGTACCATGCTTATGCATGCTGACATATTGACTACTGCTCCCAACTATGGTTCCACTACAAAAGGGTGATATAAGGAAGTTAGAAAGAATTCAAAGGAAGTGCACAAAACAAATAAAGGATATGCAAAATCTCAAATATGAAAAAATGTCTGGAAGCTCTAAATCTCATGTTCTTGGAGACCAGGAGACAGAGGGATAATTTACTACTCCTCTGAGATGAAATCAACAATCCACTAGTATGCCTTGATATCAGATTTGCCTACAAGCAACATAACAAAAGAGACTAGAGGAAACCTATTGCAATTGCACACTTTTAGGCACACTAATAATAGAGCTTTTTTTACCCTGATAGTAGTGAAGATCTAGAATAATCTCCCTCTGGAGGTTATCATTAATACAACCAAGTCTCAGTTTAAGCAAGGATTAGATAGATGGATCCTGACAACAGGAAAATGTTATCAGTAAGGGAACTTGGATGGGAACCACTATGGGCAAATATGCCTTTGTTCCCATACCAGCCACAGTATGAACTGTGGGACAAATGAGGAACCCCTAAATTAGTGGTTTCCATAAATTTCCCAGAATATGTGGCATCTGCTGACCACAAAGCAAAACAATGGAAGCTGCACAAAATAACAATATCAACTTTACTAGGAAACAGCTATATGCATGCATCATAGAGAAACCATTAGCCATAACAATTGAATTTCCTTTCTGCTTACCATCTAAAAAGAAAACAACCATAAGAATGTTAAATGACCCTAGGGTACCCCTTAAAACCTGCGACATTCTGTGGTTAAGTTGCCATGGGAGACTGAGGGTTAAGGGCGACTTAAAACAAACATCATTAAATGAGCACTGGTGTCCAAGACCTGAATGTAACACCATGGAAGAAATGCAGGATAATTTATTCCTGCAATGTACTTCTAGCTGTCAATTTTGGAAATTTCTGGCATTTACTGTCGATGGAAATGACCCTTTCTATCCAGATTGACTTAAGAGACTTTAATCTTGTGTGATTATACAGGGATATTAAAACAATATCACCCCAGTACATTAAATGTCATATTTTCATGTATTAAGTATTTTTTGTGCAGGCTAGATGCCAATATTTACTTCAGCACTTATGCTCCTCAGAAGTATCAATAGCTCAATTTATTTAAACTACTTTAAAACAAGTCAAAGCCCAAGATTGCAAACTCTTTCATAAGGAAAAGCAGATTGCTTATGGAGCAAAATAGAATATATATATAATAAAAAAAAAACATACATAGTTAAGGAAAGAAAATGGCTAAATAAAAGATAAATAGGAGAAAAATACAGCTCTTTTTGTACAGTTTTCTTGTTTTATTTCTATCTGTAGATTGATACATTTTATGGCAATTTTTTTTTATTTGCTCTGTAATTCATTTCAACTTTGATTCACTTCTGCTTTATTTTATTCTATGGTTTAAAATATGATTTTGTGATGATGTTTTGATTTATCTGCTTGAAACTGTTTCTGTATTTGTTTACTATGTCTCTGAACTCTCCCGGGTCATTCCTGAAAATAGTCATTTTGGCTAGTGCACCTACCCGGTAAACAAAAACTAAATAAAAAATACATTTTCAATAAAGTTTCCCTACTCTAAGATGAGACAGTGAGACAGTGGACTATGTCTCCAGCCATGATTGAATCCCTAAGAAAAAAAGGATGCATAGTCAATTATGACCACTATATGTTTTGTGACCCAAAAATTTCCTGGCTGTCCAGTGGACAAGGTAAATAATACTCTGAAACTCCTGATTAGTAGGAGAATACCTCAACAGATGTGGTATGTTCTTTGGTTTTGTTTCGATGAGCACTAGGGAGTTAAGGGATAATTAAAGCATAAGAGTTTTGATGAAAGATGTTGTCCTTGCTGTGGATGTGACAAAACACTTGAATATGCCCAAGGTTTTTGAAGTTTTTTGGCTAATTAGTAGCAGTGACCTTTGGCAGCAGAGATCCCATATGACTGTCTAATATTTGGAAATAAGAACCCTACATGGAATTTTATGGATTTATATACTAAAGGGATATTGCTTGCTATTTTCAGATTTTATTTTTGGCAGGCTAGTTATATTTTTCCTTTACAACAGACATTAGTGCCATATGTTGAACTTCTTCACTTTGCTTCAATTGCATTAGATAAGGTGTTCAAGAGGGATGTGGCTTCCCAGTTGGCCTCCATGGTATGCACTTTTTGGAGACACTTCAAATACAAAGCCTTTTTAAGATGAACAGAGAAGGTTCAGACACTGTCCTTCCAAGTTGTGATTGTCAGTTTTTTCGTGGATTGTTGCTTACTTATTAAATCGCTCTTCATTTTGGTATTATTTTTGTTTGGTTTGTTTCTGTCAGCTTATTGCTGCTTTTGTTTATCTTGTGCCTTTTGGTTTAATTCCTTTCTGTTTGCTTATGTCTGTTTTTGAATGACTTGTATTAACTTGCTTGTTTTGCTTTTAATGCAATAAGAAATTCCTTTGCTCTTTATATGTCTGTCAGCAGTTAATGGATCCTTACATTTCCACTAAGATGTCAAATGTGGTCTGGCTGCCATGCTTGGCATCAGGAGCAATAACAAACATAAGCCTATTGAGGAGAATTGCTGTTTCAGAGAAACCTGTTCAAAACAACTTGAAACACTCCTATTTATATTTTGACTGTCCATTTATATAATCTTTTAAGGGATTTAATAGTAGAAATGTGGAAGAAACATCCTTTTTTAGATATTTCTTATCAAATAAGGGGTTGTAGGCCTTTCCCCCGAATGAAAAAAAAAAAAAACTATCCCTCAGGCAGTTTAAGGGTAATACAGTACTTGCTTGTTTTGAATATCTTATTTCACAGGCACATTATCAGCTAGTATTATGTCAAAAACTGATTTCTCAAGATACTTTGCTTATATAGTCATGACTGTGGTTTGCAATTGTTTTATCAATTAGAACATTTATTTTCAGGGAAATTCCAGAATATATTTGGTTTCTATTTACAGATTTGTGTTAACTATGGCATAAGGGCAAGGCCTGTTTAGGTATGTGATTATGTACATAATACAGTATATGACAGCAGTGTCAGTGGATCATTAGAAGCACACTTACCTCTGGTGCCAGAAGATCAGATGGTCATGGGTTCTAGCCCCACACCAGATACTAATACACACAACTGACACTGTAGTGCAGCATGAGGGGATACTTCACTGGTGAGATGCCATCATTTGGATGAGGCATTAGAGGTCCCTTCTGTCCATCTGTCTTTACTGTCCAGGTGGAAGCAAAAGATACAATGGCACTTAACAAAGAGGAGTATAGGAGTTTTTCCAGTGTCAATGCCATCATTCTCCCCATCATTAAAAACACACCCATGCAATCCAACCCCAAGGTACACCTGGAAACAAGCTACATTATCATACCTTTGAGTACTTTTTCTTGTCAAAAACTGCAAATAAATAATTATCTATCGATATTTCTATCTATCTATCTAGCTCTCTCTCTACTGTTTAGTAGGTCAAATTTGCATCTGTTATATTTAGCATGAGTCAACCTTCTATATGTATTCATGTCTGATAAAATTAGCATTGATGACTTACACTTCAATACAGTACTATTGACAAGCAGCTGATGAACTTGCATCAAGAAAGAAATTGGTTCTCAATTTGTTACCCAGCAACTGTGATTACAAAATTACATTAAAAGCAGTCTAATCACCTAAATCCATTTAACATCCTCTGTTTAACACCATCTCAGCTGCAATCACCAGTGTACTTTGCTGACAGTCAGACACTTGTTTATCGTGGTAGTTAGTGCAAGCCAAATGCAGTATGTACACAATGTCTCTTCTCAAGTGGGCACAGAAGCTAAACCTGGCAACAGAAAATACCCTTTTGATGTGTGCTCCATTGGCAGTTTTGACTTAGCTGAAAGTTCTGGAAGTGATATGGTTGTAGCTTCATGTGTAGCTAAGGAGTTTACTTGGTTTACTTGGTTTGTTTTAAACAAAAGAAAGCATATGCCCACCTAGATTGTCACCTGATGGGTAGTTTAGTTAGCTGTATAATATGTGTGAATAGCAGTGAATAAAGAATTATTGAATAATAAAGACATGTTGAAGATAGTGCCTGAAAATAGGCAGCTTTGCTGTCTAACGCACCTACCCAGTCAAAAAAAAAAACTAAATAAATAAAGAAAGAAAGAAATTAATGGACACATTTTTGGGTGTTTTGGTTTCTCTTCTGTTAGCAGTGGTAATCATGTCTGTCTTTTTTCACTATTGGTTTGTTTTCACTGACTGTCAGCAAAAGTGAATATACCTAAATTAAATGGATAGTGAAAATAACTATATATATATATAAATATATATATATATACACACACACACATTGCAAAAATCTTCATTAGTGCATCAGTTAGAGGTTGTTACTAAAGTGGCAAAAGCAAGGAAATGTGGTGTTAGGGTTTCCAACCCTAGCACCCCACCCCAGCCTGCAGACACCGACAGGCATGAGAGGTGTGCCTGGGTTGTAATCCTAACGCCTCACCCCATTCCATAAGTAAATAATGAGATGAGTACAGTATAGGAGAATGATAACTATGTCATATATGAGGTCAGGTAATAAGAAGACTATGTTGAAAACCTGAGTCAAAATATGAAACATTTCTGAAGTTATGAGCGTAATACTGAAATTGGTAATTAATGGTCATAACTTGGTATTTTTTCATATTTTGACCCCAAATTTTGAACATAGTCTTTCTAGGACCCCACCTCATAAACCCTTGTAGGTGACAATTTTCAACCATACCAAAATGCCATTCTGCATCACAGGTATGAAAACATGTTTTGGGCAGGATGTGAAAATGACAGAAGTACTGTTCATGAGGTGGTGTGAAAATGGCTATGTTGAAAATTTGGAGACAAAATATTAAAATGACTAAAATTACATGTATGCATAGAAACACTTCAAAGAATGCTCATAACTCTGCCATTTTAAAATTTATTGACCATATTTTTTCAACATTGTTTGGAATCCCCTCTGAACACTGGCACTGTCATTTGTTATCGGTCCTGAAAGGTGTTTTGGAAATGACTGCAAAATCACCTTACAGACCCGATTAACCAAATGATAGTGACAGTGTTCATGAGGTGGGGTCACAAAAAGCCCATGTTGAAAATTTGGTGAAAAACTACTGAACAATGCCAAAATATGAACATATGCTCAAAACACCATTTAAATACATTATACTGCACTGCCCTTGATTTCTCAGTTTGCAGTTCAGCTTTGAAGAGTGCAGATGTTTCCCACTCCACAGAAGATGGCAGCGGATGACCTTCAGAGGTTAGTATTGGATATGGGGAGGCATGGGGAGGTTGGTTCTCTGTATGAGGGTCTGGATGAGGGGACAGGTCTGCAGCGATGATGAGGGACCGTTTTCTTCATTTCATGGGAAAAAAAGATGCTGGAGGATGGTTTTTCTATTACAGGTACAGTAATACTGTAAACTATCTGGGGACACTGGGGGGTGGGCTCCTCAGTGTCCCCCACTGCTAGGGGGTCTAAATGCTGACATGAGGATTGGATCTCCCAATGTCAGATGTAATTAAAACAGCAACACGGCATCCATCATTGGGGGTGGGCATCCCGGTGCTGGATTATAACATAAACTATTTTAAAAAAAATGAAGGCGGGACTAGAGGATGGAGATTGGGGGGGCACTAGAAACCAGGAAATAAGAAGGGACCATGATTGGGGAGTGAGGAGTGTGTGCCAGAAGATGAAAGGAAAACAGCAGCTCACACCTCACCCTGCAGCCAACAGCTCGAGTTCCAGCTACAGCTGCAGAAGTCAAGAAAATCCTGATGTTCTCATAGAGACAACACTACACTAGCGGTCCTCTCACGAACCTCTGCACCCGGGAATTCAGGTGTCCACAAAATGTGTTTCTTGACAGAGTTAAATAAAATCAGAATGTAGCTAAATGGTACCCATTTAGATAAGTTCAGATGATTGTTTTAATTACATTCATTCTTAGATGTTTTCTTTATTTTATGTATCTTGTTTACAGCAAAACAAGATGGCAGACACAACAGAGCTCTGTGAAAATAAAGTATGCTCTATGTGACCCTACATACAAAAATGCAGTACCTTCTGCGACAATAGAAGTATTTTCATGCAGAACATCTAACTTTTCACATATGAAATAATGGAGAAATTGAAAATTAAATAACTTTTGAATGTATTAATTTTTTTTCACCCAACCTTCAAAAGGCACATTTGTGTGGCAAAGGCTTTCTACCCAGAAAATTACAGACCACAACCTAAAACCATTTCTGAGATGCAGGTGGACAAAGAATCAACAAAAAAATAGTAAATTTAGGGATTGTTTACACTCTGTATCTTGAAAACTGTACAATGGATTCATACAAAATTTGCCAAGTCAAGAGATCTACCCATAGAGATTATTCATGCCAAGTGTCATGCAAATCCATTAAATGGTTTCAAAGTTATTAAAGTTCAAAAATGTGGCTTTAACATAGAAGTTTGCACTCAAACCTAACTATACTGGATATTATAATATATATATATATATATACATATATATATATATATATATATATATATATATATATATATAGATAGATATATTAGGGATGGACAGTTATCTGATCTGATAAAAAATCTGATCGGATAGTAACAATTGTACATAGAACCGTTCCACTTCGATATTTTGCCTTTAAGATGGAGGATTATGTTAATTACTGAACTTAATTACTTAATTGAGCACCTGTTAAATAGCTGGTAAGTTCTGTTGTGGTGGAAGAATCGGTGAAACCTGTAAAGAAAGAAAGCATGAGTGAGTGAGCGAGCAATCGTGAATGCAAGATACAGTGTGTGCTGCTGTGACCCAGTATGACTGAATGGCAAGTAAAAGTCTGGTATGGACTCATTTTATTGTGGACAAAGATAATGAATCCAAAGCTAAGTGCTGTCTTTGCTTGACTCCTACATATATCAGTCGTGCTTCTTCAAATAAAAGTTTTGACACTTCAGGCTTGCTTAATCACCTTAGAAACAAGCACAGAACAGAATACTCAGAGTTGCAAACAGAAAAGGCAAAAGCTGATTTAGTGAGGCAAGCTGAGTCACTGTGTAAGCCACCAGCCAAGAAAGTTAAACTTGAGCTTCAAACAATAGAAACCTGAGATCCTTTCACAGTCAAATGATCTCCTGAAGATTGTAAGTTTTCGTTTTTTTTATTCTTCTCTCTCTCTGTGTCACACACAACCTTCTTTTTTACTAATAGCCTGTACCCTTTCATTTTACAGCTTCTGCAATCATGGTGCACCTCTCCGAAATACAGAAATGGACTCATACTTGGCAGAGAGCATTGTGCCGAAGAAGTCAATCCCAGATGCACTACTGTTTTGGAAATTGCATTTGGTGCATTACCCAACTCTAGCAAAGATAGCAAAAAGTTATTTAGCACCACCACCAAGTGTACCCAGCAAACAGGTCTTTAGTGTGGCAGGGGACATTATTAGTGACCAAAGATCATGTTTATCACCTGACATTGCCAACATGCTTTTGTTTGTTAAGCAAAAGTTAAATAACTTTAAGTAATATCATATGATGCCTGATGACATCATTTTAAGACAAATATTAAACATTTTTTACTGCATTTATTGTGTGATGAAGTGATATATGGGGGCGGGGGAGGGGGATTGGGAGCTAAAATATTCAACCCGATTAATATCATTCTGATCAGATACTGATCAGATAATATCAGGATTCGATATCCTACTAAAATCCACAAGTCACCCATCCTAATATATATGTACTGTATATATATATATATGTATATATATATATATATATATATATATATATATATACTCAAGTTCTTGAACTTGAACTATATATATATATATATATGAGTGCAGTTTGACCTTATGATATCATGAGTGGCAGAGACACAAGTGATACCAATGGTCAAATAGCACAAGTGAAATGTAGGATATTTCTCTCGGGGACATGAGCATATTTCTTTTATCCAAGGCTTGATGTATTCTTTAGTGTTTTACTGTGGTGTATTTTTTAATTTATTTAAAAATCAATGTTTTTGGCCATGTTTTGATGGTCAAGCAGCTTACAATGCAATGATGCATGACGCTATTGCTTGCGTCATTGCATCTTAGGTGTGTTGGTGTGCTGTTACAAAGTGGTGGTGTGAGGCAAAATGTGAGCAAGCATGGCTAAAATGAAAGCCATGGAGCACATGTTCTTTGCTACAGAGAGGAAAGGAGAAATGCCAGTAGTAGACTGAAAGACCATGTTTTGAAAAGATGTAGGGGTGTAGGAGAAGCCAGTGCAACTGCATTATTGACTATTAATCTAAGAATGTGTTTTTTTATTAATGAATATTGTGTTCTGGGTGATTTAGATTTTATTGATTTAAGAAGTGAATTTTACTGAGGAAGGAGACAGAAAACAAAAGTGCTATGAGTGAGCCTGTCATAAAATGAAACTAGTGAGTGGGATCCAGCATGCAGACAAGATCTGAATTCTAAAATTAGAATGGTATTGCTCATGCTGCTGATTCCTACCCATGATTCATAACTTACAATGAGAATATTTCTGCTCATAGGGGGACCTAGAGTGAGAATGTTTCAAAATTCTCACTTTAGATCTGGAGAGAGCAAAAATATCACTGATAAGTGCCAGTTAATATCCTCACAAGCATGACTTCCTATGTATGATCATGGCCTATTCCTTTGACACCTCCCTACCTTTTCTATTCCTGTTATTTCGGTATACTAAAATATTGTATTCCTTTTCATTTGCTTTGATTCACTTTTGATTAAATTTTCCTGTATTTCTTCATTTTTGATCTAATACAAATGCTCCTCCTCTCCATTGATAAGTGCATGAGATCTTTTACTTTCATCAGGACAGTGAACAGAGATTGTTAGTAGGGACCTCAGATTATCGTCTCATCCAAAGGATGGCATCGTTACAGTGCAGCACCCCCAACACTGCACCAGAGTGTCAGTTATGGGTATTACTCCTAGTACCTAGTGTGGTGCTAGAACCCACAACCTTTAATCTTTCATTAGCAGAGGTGACCAGGCTACCTGCTAAGCCACTGATATTGAGATAGTCACTGACACTGAGCTCCCATACCTGAAATCAAGATAAAATTAGGAGGTCACAGTAAACAAAAGTTAGAGTTGGAGACATTATTGTGGAAGGAATTCACAAAGGGCTGTGAAATATAAAAATAATATAAATAAATTCCATAGGACAACATGAAAATCACACCAGCACCTAAAGAAGCTAGCTGGAAAGGTTTGCAGCACCACTTGCAGAGGCGTGCAACAGTTTCTTGAAATGAGTGACTTTCTGAGAGACCGAAGAGTGGCAGATGTGGTACCACTCCACAAGGGAGAGATGACATGGAGCACTAGGATATGCAGACTAGTAAGCCTAATATGTATGGTGTGGAAATTATCAGAAATTTTAGACAATGAGCACATAATTGATTTTCCAGAAGCAAATGGATTACAGTACAGAAGGAAACATGAATTTGTGAGGAGCAGGCCATGTCTGACAAATCTAATAGATTTTTTCAGTTCAGTGGCACAAGAGGTGGACAAAGGATATACCATGCTATATGTACCTTATACCTGGTTTTCAGTAAGGACATCAGTTATTTTCTACACAGCAAGCTGGTAAAGAAGTGAGAAATTTTGGGTAGGTGATAGACAAACAAAGTGGATATGGAACTGATTGGAGGGCATGACTCAGTGATCATAAATGGTTCATTCTCTTTGGTTAAGGAAGTTACCATTGGCATATCATAGGTGTTAGTTAAATCTTCCACCCTCTTCAAAAGTTCATCAGTAACATAGATGGAGAGTTACATTACAAGGTGTGTCTCTTTGTGTATGATGCCAGAGTCTGTGGCAGGATGGATTGTTCAGAGTGTTAGGAATATAAAGGGTGATGTGGAATGGTTGGAAATATGGTACAGCCTGTGGCAATTAAAATTCAATGCCAAGAACTGTAAGGTTGCGCACATTTGTAGCAGGAAGCCAAAAACAGAATACTGGATCAGTAGAGTGAAAGTGTAGAAATCTAAGCGAATAAAGAGACTTGGAGATAGTCATCATTGACAACATGAAGGCCACTTCCTAATGCATCAAGATATGTGGAAAGGACAATTCAGTGCTGGGGTATATAGGTAAAGATGTTGCAAAATTAAATTTCACTGTGCAAGATAGGTGGGAGGTAGGGATAGTGATTGACACATAGATTTGTACCCTAGGTAATGTATTTATAAGTGTTTCTGTTATTTCTTGTATTAATGATTGTACATATATGGGGGTCAAAAAGAGGGGTGGTTGGGTGGAGAGGGAAGGGGGTGATACAGAAATTTGCATCCAATGTAATGTACTCAAATCCTTCTTTGGTCTCCTGTATTAAGTACTGCATTGAGGCTGACTGTAAATAATAAATAACGAATAAAGTATATTTAATTAAAAAAAAATCACTGTGCAATGTTTTTCTTGAAATTGTGGCAAATTGATGAAATTTTGCCACAGTTTTGTACCCTGCATATCCCATTCCCATTATGCAAAACTCTTCCTGGTGTCTAGTGGTTCCCCTGTCCCCCTGCCCACTCACCTGCCCAAATTATTCTCCCTGGTCTAGTGGTCCCCCCAGACCAATCATCAGCCATAATTGAATAAAACCCCCCTCCCCAAGTTACCCTGACCCCCTCATTTCATTTTATTAAAAAAGGAAATAATTAAACCCACACTCCCTGATGTCTAGTGGACCTTCCACCCCAACCCAGTCATCATTAGCTAGCACCCTCCCTGCTCCCCCCAGTACCCTGATTGGTCCACTGGCACAGCCATACACTCACTTTCACGACCAGCAGCCCTACGAAGCATGACTGAGTGCTTGAATGAATGAGCACTTGCTTGTACAAGCATGTACTCATTCATTCAAGCACTTAATTGTGCTCAGTTGGGCTGCCGACTGTGGAGGTGAGTGGAGGGCGGTGCCGGTGGCCCAATTGGGGTACTGGGGAGGTGCATGCTAGCTCATGATGACAGGGCGGGTGGTCCACTAGACACCAGGAAGTGAGGGGTTTATTTATTAATTTTTTAATAAAACAAAATGAGGTGGCGAGGGTAACTGGAGGTGGGAGGTGTTTTATTCATTTATGACTGGTGATTAGCCAGAGGGGACCACTTGACACCTGGGAGAATAATTTGGGCTGAGAGAGGCCATGGGGGGACCACTAGACACCGTGGAGTGTGGGCTTCATTTTTTTTTTTACAAAGGACATGGGTAACTCTGAATGGGAGGCTTTATTCAATTGAGGACGGTGATCAGTCAGGGGGGCCACTATACACCAGGGAGAATAGTTTGAGCCAGTGAGTGGCTGGGGGGCCACTAGACACCGGGGAGGTCTTTGGGAACCTTTTATTTCGCCTGTGGGTGTGAAATGTTGCTTGTGAGCAGCAAATTTCACTTGTTTGTGGGCAAAATTTTGCTCACTCCGGGGGTGAAGTTTTACATTTTGCCTTGTAAAATATTTCCCTTAATGCACAAATTATACAAAATACATCATTGGGCAAAATCTTTCAATTTTGCACAACTCTATATAGGGTGGTGCGTTAACAGATTCAGGAAGGAGGTGATTTTCTTGCTTTACAGGTCTCATCAGATGATGCACATTGAGTACTGTGTCCAGTTCTAAAGTCCACTCTTAATAATGGACAGGGATAGAATGGAAACCATACAGTTGATTGCCACTAAAATGATTTAAGGGCAACATGGAAAAACATATGAGGATATATTCGAGAGCATTAATCCTGTATGTACTTTCTGGATGTAAGAAAGGTAAGAGGTGATATGATACTTTTTTGTAGGGATACAATAGGGTCAACAATGCAGAACTTTTTCAAGTGAATATGAATTCAACCAAAAGGGGTTCTAACCATAAATTGATTGGGGAAAATTCAAAAAGGATGTTAGGAAGTTCTTCATGGAAAGAGTGGTGGATAAGTAGAATAGCACAGTGGTCAATTCAGGCACTATTTATGGTTTCAAAGCTTGCTTGGTAGTTTTCAAAGGGTAATTGTATTGAGCAAGTGGTGGAGGGTGGTACAGAAAGGTAACAATTTCAAGGTCAGGAATCAAGAGCAGACTGGATGAACTCCATGGCATGGATTTCCAAAGAGCCCTTAGACCGATGCAAGGTGCATCAAACATCCACCTTGAATCAAACCTGCGTGTACCAAATACTGAGAGTTATATTTAAACAAAAAAAATTCAAATGGTAGAGTCCCCGAAAATGACACAACAGGTCCACTGTATCAAAAAAATGATGCATGTGGCAAGAATGATGGAAGTGGCATGAAAAATACGATGCATGAGACAAGAATGATGGAAACTGAGTGAAAACTACGACACATGGGGTGAGAATGACAGAAACTGAATAAAAAAATATGGCAGTTATAAATGGACTGGACAATGGCAATTTAAGCCCCCTAAATACTCCAGACTAGTCCCACAGGGGAATATTGGCTCTATAATCAAACTGCTGCATAATGTATCCTCTCCATTCCAATCATAGCACTCACATGACAATACTGATTGGTACTACATGCACTTGTCTCTGGAAGCAATATTATGAATGCATTGGTACATACATCATTATGATGTGTATGATGAAGGAGTCTTGCAGTATAATGTTAGTCATAGTAACATAGGTCTGCCCATCTGCTGGGGACCTCTTTATATACCCTTGTGTCAGTTAGACCAGCTATGGCTGGTCAAATCACTGACAGGACTGTTATGCTTTCAAAATCTCAAATAAGGGGATGGCACATAATGTTTTGGATGCAGGCTGCCTTTCTGTCATGGTACAGCCATTGCTTTGATGCAAGCATGGCACAAGCCTGTCTGGCATATACAGACCAGTTTCTGATGTAAGCACCATTATAAAATCACAAATGACACATTTTGATGCAACTTGCTCCTTGCATCATTTTTTTGATGCAGCTTCTCATTGCTTCTATTTATTTTTACATAAGCAGCATGTGTTATTCTCTAACTTTTGAAAATCCATCCCCATGTCTTTATCTTCTCATAACGTACTATGGTTCTGTTCAGTAATGTGAAACACAACATCAAGGAATGATGGGGAATAAAAAAAAAATAAACATTCTCTCACTAGTTCTAACTGGTCTCTTTTCAGAACTCTGACATCATACGTTGTACTTTAAATAAACTTTTTTAGACACATGTCTGCTTATATGTTGCATATCTGCTGCAGTCAGCTTAGCCTTTTTTAAACCATGCAAGTTAACATTAAAACAGTGTCAATGTCATTAAACACTAACTGCTCTGGCTACTTGTCTGCACCTGGCATCACTATTCTATTCCGTATGTAGTGATTGCTAGTTTTACCTGACAATGTCAAGTACATATACTTGCTCTTCTTCTCACAGCAAGAAAAGTGAGAATAATACTTATTCTGTGTGCTTATAGAGACTACATATTGGTGCAGAACACTGCAAAGCAGGTTTTGTTTTCATTAATGCTGACATGTCTAAAAAGAACAGCTACCAGCACAACTAGTTATGACTTCTCTAACAGTAACTAGTACACAAGGTTTAAAATAGGAATGAGCTAAACCCCAACACAACCTCTCTTGTCTACCCTGCATTTATATTTCTCCTTGATTAGCTTGAAAAATCAAACATGAACCTATGCCATGCTTACCCAAGACAGCATAGCTACAATGTAGCTTCTCAGTTTCAGAGGGTCTTGCTTCTACATATTACTGTAGCTGCATGGACTGTGGAACTGTTTCGATACACGGAAATGATAGGCATTATGAGGAACTTGGAAAGGAACTAAATGAAGATAGCATGGTCAAGTAGCTCTAGCAGAGAACTGTGATCCTAGAGGTCATAGTTTACGATCCCACCGTAGCCAATAGTCAACTGTATAAGCTTGAACAAGTCCATTAACCTCCATGTTATTCAACCTGCTGAACTGGGAAATTGGTAAAAGAAGGACCCCAGAAAACTGAGGTGTTGCAACACAGTTGTGACATGCAGGTTTAAGTAAATTATAGAAAGAAATAATGAAGTTTTATTGCAGCATGCACATTAGCATCTAACAGAGAATATTTTATCAGGTGCTCTGCCCACGGACTCCAGTGTGAAGTGTTAGACTGAGACCAAGGACAAGGTAGAACAGTGTAAACAAAGATTAATAAAGGGAAACTCTAGTGACAAAAAAAAAATAAATCAGTAGTGAAACAAGGGTGAGTTTGGGGCATGGGAGGGAGATGAAAAGAACGTGTTTGCACTCCTTTAGTGCTTTATTACCATTGGGTGTTCTAAATCTTTCAATACCAGCTAGGACAGCAAAATTATCTTCAAGAAGCTTGTCATTTATAGTCTGTTGGCTTAGCATGTTAGCTTGGGAGAGAGGATAGCACTACATACTTTGGAGTTGGGCATCAAGTTAAAGTTCATGTTTGATTCATAATGAAACATTCAAGAAAGGCTAACTTACAAAATTATACTGATAGTACACATCAGTATGCTATGTGCATCATAGCATAAAGAATTATATATGTGAAAGGTGTGTGTGTGTGTGTGTGTGTGTGTGTGTGTGTGTATTCCCTGCAAAAAAAAAATACATTAATGCACCATTGGGGTTAATGTGATACAAGTAAGAAAATTATACTTTCTTAAAAAGTAAGGACATTATCTGCAAAAAACTATGTTAATGCATCATTAGGGTTGAAGCATCAAAAGTAAGGAAATGCAGCCTTAGGGTTCCCAAGCCTAATATCCCACCCCTACCCTGTATGCAGTAACTGGCCCAAAGGGTGTGCCTTGGGGTTGTGAACCCTAATGTTCAGCCCATTCCATAAGTAAATAATGTAAGACAGGTACAGCAGGGTTGTATTTAACTCTAAAAAATGATTAGCGTTTTGCTCATAAAAGTGCCAAAACATTGTGAAAATATATAGCACTTGCCTCACTGTGTTTAACAAACATAACACTGCTAGAAAACCTATATAAATACTTTCTGTACAGTTAGTATTGTCTCAAGAAAAAAACAGCTAATCAATTATTTAAAACCCTGGTACAGCATAGCAGAATGGGGTAAGCATTAGGGTTCACAACCTCAAAGTACACCCCTTGGGCCAGTTCTCTTTTTTTAAGTTAAAAGACTCTAACCAACACTGCTCCTCAGAAGTAACAAGACCCCCAAGTCTCCTAGTCCCCACCCCCAGGTTTAACTGAAATAATTGGAAATACATTAGGCCATATTGTAGTCTGCAGGCACTCAGGATGTTGTGGTTGCAGGGCTTCCCCTGAAGAAGCAAGGAGACAGGGGTCAGTCACAGAAATTGACGTTGAAAGGACAGATGATGAGCTGTTTTTAAACCTCTGATCCTTGACATGGGGGGGGTGGATAAAGCTTTGAGGTACAAGGACTCCAATAGCTGATTTTCTCCCCAGGAGCCAAGCACTCATGTTAGGTGTCAATTGTAAGGGTTGGCAATATGGATGCACACAGAATGGTTCTCATGGTGAAACTGAAGGCTGAGCAGTTTTTAAAATGGCCGTCACTGACACTATGATGAGCCCTAGGTCACCGTGGCCAGATACCCAGCTCTGAGACATAATTACATAAAAACAAATATATAAAATAGAAATAGAAATAGAAGTAAATAAACACAAGTGGTGATCTGCAACTCAGTTGATGGGGAGGGGTGACAGAAATTAGAAACTAGCAGATAAATATTGTCATTGTTAGTTTCTGCACCTAGACAGATCAAACATAATTAGCAAGGGTGTAGGCAGGCATACTTACTGTACACATCTGTGTACAATTTTGCTGTGTTAAATCATGTACCTTTTTGTTAACGTTATCATTCTAATTTGCACTATTAAAGTTGGTATAGGCCACTGAGTAATGTCTCTGTTTAAACTTCTGTTGTTTAGGGGATAGATATGTGCACAGCCTATTTAGAGATTAGATGAGTTATCTGGCAACCATCTGATTTGTTTGTTATGAGGGGCAGCATTTAGAGAGAACGTGTGTACAAAATGGTAATTTCTGGCTACACACCTGACAATTAAATGGGGTAACACAAGGTAAGACATCCACATATAGCCAGTAATAGTACTGCAACAGCAACCTCCCCAAATCAACTTTTAAAACTGGACAAAATCCAATACAATGTTCTGACAATACCCACAAGCTGAGTTTACATTTAATATTTTAAGAGTAGGCACTTTGTGACTCTGATCTCAATTTTGCCTTAGATGATAAGGAACATAGGGCTGGGTATAAAAGTCCCAAAGCCATACAGCACAGCAAAACCTAAGCATGAGATTGAAAGGTCAAGTTGCTATAAATGGTCTACTAAATGCATGTTAAGTAGCTTGATATGATGGGTCTATGCTGCCCCAGGGAACAGCAGTACATATCCCATCATGTCTGAGCTGAGGGACGATGTTTACTATAGACAGCCATGCTTCACTTCAAAATGGCTGTTGGGTGAACCTCGTGCCTTAATAGGATAAATAGTTAACAGTGAAACAGGCAGTGGATATTGTGATGAGACTTGGCAGGTGGATTAGGAACTTACAGCTCCTTCAAAACCTTGTTTGAAAATATTGTCACACTTAATAAGTACAACAAAAACAATAAGTACAAATAAAAAATGTTCATACACTGTCACCCTCCACTCTGAATCTCCTGAGTCACAAAAGGTACCTAGAAGGAACCCTTGGCTTCACTTATCCATATAGAGGAGACTTATTTTCCTGTAGTAGCTCAAAGCTACATAAAATCATGATTTTTTTTTAGATGTTCTTAGTCGACTGTTGGATGGGGAGCCAGATGAGAAGAGTTCAAGTAAATTTGAAAGAAGGAATTAAAATAAAACAATATATATATATATATATATATATATATATATATATATATATAAACTCTCATCCTTTCTACCACACTACAGTTCTTTGCAGAGTCTCAGCCTTAGCCCAGAGAAGAGTACCACAGGACACAATTTTAGGGCACATTCTATTCTTTATATATATTAATGACCTAGTTAATGCAGCAGCCAACGCAAGTGTGAGGTTATATGTTGATGATACACTATTATTAGTACATGTTAATTCAATTCAAGAAATGGAGCATAGACTGCAAATGGATTTCACAAATTTGGAACAGTGGCAATATCAATCAAAATTAGTACTAAATAATAAGAAAACAAACACTATGATTTTCAAATCAGTTAGAGAAGAAAAAGGAAGCTTACTTTCAGATATTCAAATAAAACTTTGAAAAAAGAAATTTGGGGTCAAGAAAAGTGCTATGAATATCTGGGAATATGGATAGATGAATGATTAAAATTTGACACTCACATAAATGAACTGGCAAGCAATATAAATGAAAAACTTGGTGCCTTCCAGAGATCAGGATTTTTGTACTGACCAAAAAATGAGGCTTGCCACTGTAAACCAATCAATTATCCAATGTATAGATTACGGGAGCCACATTTAAGTAATAGCCTGCAAAACTAGTTTAATAAGATGGATACTATTTATGACAGCCTTGCCAGATTCATATTGAAATGTGATTACCATAAAACACAATGTGAAATGTTAAATTCTCTGCAATAGATATTTCTGGAACAGAAAAGGAGATTGAAATGGTTGGGTCAGATCCACACAGTCAAGCATGCTAGAAACCCCCCATATCTATTTGATAAACTGAAAATAAAAAAAATACAAATATAACTTCAGAGATTCAAATAATAAATATACTCAAGTGAGAATACATAATAAATTTGGAAATACGATATTTGTTGCAAAAGTTATCCAAATATGGGAAACAACAGCTAGTAGGTGGAAACAACAAGAACAAAGCACAAAACATTTCATTCATTCTATAAAAAATGACTTAACCCTGAGATGCAAGTGCTATAATTAAAATTTGATTTACAAATATATTTTTGCACTTTATTAGATCTAAATATAGTAAAGTCTTCCTACCAGAATGCATCACTGCATGAATCACATGTGTGTATATGTGTGTATATGTGTGTATACATATATATATATATATATATATATATAGATAGATATAGTATGGTTATAAGAACTGATTGTTGTCTGTATGAGTTAAATGCTGCTGGTATGAATTAGTGTATTTTTATAAGAAAGTAAGTTTGTATTGTATTTTGTATATTTTAATTATTTTTGTACTATATGTAACTTATGAAACAGGACCATCTTGAAAATGGATCGTTGACCTAATGATGTGTAAAAAGACCTTTCCTGTATAAAAATAAAGATTTACTACTACTACTACAACTAGTTGAGGCACAACCCTTTTAACCTGAAATAAAAAAAATGATCCCTCAATGTTTTTTTATTCTGAACCTGTCAAAAAAGAAAACAATCCCTTGCCAATCAGCCCCACCCCAACCCCCAAATCATACACACCCCCAGTACACTCCCATACACCCTCACTCACCTGAACAGATCCCAGGTTCGAGATCCACTTCTCCGATCAAAGACACGGCATGCTGCTGGAACTGGTGACTGCAATGTGAGAAACAAAGTTAAATGCAGTTCAATGTATTTCAATGCAGGTTCAACTTTTATTCATAACTCAGCCATTAGTTGATATTTTGCGCAGCAAATTTTCAGCATAGCCATTTGGGAACCCCATCTCATGAACAATATGACTCTTGTTAGTCAACTCCTGCCCAAGAGGTGATTTTGTGGTCACTTGGCAAATTCACCTTTCAGGTGGGATTTGCATAATGAGAGTTATACAGTTCATTAGGTGGGGTCAGAAGGAGGCTATGTTGAAAACTTGGGGTCAAAATATTTAAATATTTTGACCATAGATTTTCAGCATAACCTTTTTATTACCTCACCTCATGTATGTCACAGCTGCCATTTTTCAAATCCTGGCCAAAATGTTTTTTTTTTGCAACTGTGGTGCAGAATGATGTTACCATTGTGCAGAATTATATTTTGGTTGGGATTCTAAAATTTGCTGTACTGGGTATGAGAGGTGGTCTCATAAGAAGGCTATGTTAAAAATTTGGGATCAATGTATGTGAAAAAGGCCAAAATTATGACAATTTGTTGTAATTTCACTGTGCATTCTTGTAACATTGGAAATGTGTAATATTTTGAACCCAGAATTTCAACATAAGACTTCCTTTTACCTGACCCCATTTATGCCTCAGCTGTCATTTTTCAAATCTTTGCCAAAACATCTTTTCAGACCTGTGGCACGGAATGGCATTTCAGTCGCGCAGAACTGGCAGGAGTTCTAACATTTTCTGTACTGGGCACATGAGGTGGGGTCATTAGAAGGCTATGTTGAAAGTTTGGGGTCAAAATATGTAACAAAATCAAAGTTATGACCATTTGTTGTAATTTCACTATGCACGCTTGTAACTTTGGAAATATTCAATATTTTCACCCCAGATTTTAAACATAGCCTTCTTATTACCCCACTTCACGTATGTTACAGCTGTCATTCTTTGATCCTTGCCAAAATGTGTTTACACACCTGTGGGGTGGAATGGCATTGCGGTTGTGCAGAATTATGTTTTGGCAGGGATTTGACAATTTTCTGTACTGGGTACATGAGGTGGTGTAATAAGATCACTATGCTGACAATATATTGTAATATAAATGGAAGAAAAGGGCCGAGAGGACCCTGTGCATCCACAGCTACATACATTTATACATCTACAGAGGGTGGGTGTGCAGGGCCCAGAGGGCAATGTGCTCCCACAGGCAAATAAGGATACAATTATACTATCTTAAAAAGTAAGGAAATAAACTGCAAACAATTTAATTGATGATCTAGTTTGGGTTAAAGCCACAAAATTAGGGAAATGTGATAGGGTTTCCAACTCTAACACCCCACCCCCACCCTGCACACATCAGCAGGCATAGGCAATATTCCTTGGGGTCATCAGCCCTAATGCTCACCCCATTCTCCTATACTGTACCCATCTTAGTTTATGTTCTTAGGGAATGGGGTGAGTGTTAGGGCTGATAACCCCAATGCCTGTTGGTGGGGTGTTAGAGTTGGAAACCCTATTTCCACATTTCCCATCTTGTTTTCATTTTGCAGTTGGAAAAAAAAACACATATCTCAGCTCAGGGGTGACTTCTGAAGTAAAACTATGATGGGTTTTGCTCAGGGTCTTCCCTCTATCAAGCCATGGCTGTGGTCTCTTGTAATTATGTCAAAAAATAGAGTTTTAAAGTTTTAAATTCTTTGATCATGGCTCACTAATTATCTTTGATCGTGAGCCTACAAATTCTTTAATAGCGAGATTCTTTGACCGTGACCTTTGATCGCACGGGATGGACTAGATGGCCAGATTTAAAAATCAAATATCTCAGCCCAGGGGTGACTTATGAAGTCTAACTAGGATATGTTTTACTCAGGGGGCTTCATTCTATTGAGTCATGCGTGTGGTTTAATGTATTTCTCTGAAAAAATTAAGTTTTAAAATTTTTTATTCTTTGATCACGAGCTTGAAAATTCTTTGGTCACGAGCCTGAAAATTCTTTGATGGCGAGATTCTTTAACCGCAATCTTTGATCGCGAGGGAAGGACTAGATGGCCAGATTTTAAAATCAAATATATCTGCCCAGGGGTGACTTATGCAGTCAAACTAGGTTGGGGTTTGCTCAGGGGGCTTCCTTCTGTCAAGTCATGCCTGTGGTTTAATGAATTCCTCTGAAACATTTTTTGATTTTTTGATCATGAGTCTGCAAATGCTTCGGTCACAAACCTGCAAGTTCTTTGATCTCAAGATTCTTTGAATGCGATCTTTGTTCACGAGGGAGGGAGTAGCTAGCCAGATTTGGAGGGAACAGATAGCCCAATTTTCACAACATTTAAAATTAAATATCTCAGAAATGGTTTGGTATTTTAACATGAAATTTGGAGGGTGTTGAAGGGATGTCCAGTAGATGTGAATTATGGAGTTTAGGTGTCAGAAAATGTATTTGTTGTGGAGATATTGCATGGTGCAATTTACATTTTGTGGAGAGCTTTTTGCATTGTGATACTGGCTTGAAATTCATAGGGTAGCTAGCTTTACTGCCATGGATGTACTTTTCAGTAGTTAAGTGTGTGAAATGTAAATATGTGTGGAATTATGCCACTGTAACAAACGAAAATCTCAAACTTTAAAATGTAATATCTCGGAAACAGTTTGGTCTTTTAACATGAAATTTGGAGGGTGTTGAGGGGATATCTTGTACGTGTGAATTATGGTATACAGGTGCTGTAAATTTAATTTCCTGCTGAGATATTGTTCGATGCATTTTACATTTTATGTATAGCATTTTGCATTGTGGTAGTGGCTTGACATTTATAGGGTAGCTAGCCTTACTGCCATGGAAGTAATTTTCAGTGGTTAGGTGTCTGAAATGTAAACCGGTGTGGAATTATGCCACTCCAATGAATGAAATTTTGTTTTATGTCAAGCTGGCCTATGCTCCCACCAATATGCACTCACACTAATAGATATGATATTCAGTACTTTCATTGTTATGCTAGGTAGAAATCTGCAACTTGTGCGAGTTTGTACTTTTCGATGCTTTCTCAAAAAGTAAGGAAATTCTATATAAAAAAACTGTATTAGTGCATCATTTAGGGTTAAAACACAAAAAGTCAGGAAATTAGACTTTTATGTCACCTCCCCTTCTCGGCTCACCATCCTCCCGGATTGACAGATGCTGGGTATGTCATTGGGGTTGTGAGGCCTCAATGTCACCCCATTCTTCTTTACTGTGGCTTGTGAATATGATTACACATGGAATGGGGTAACATTTAGGCCTCACAATCCCAGTGACACACCCTGGCATCTGTCAATCTCTGGAGGATGGGGGTACACGGGGGAGGGGGCAACTCTAAAGGTCTCATTTCCTGTCTTTTTGTGTTATAACCCTAAATGATACATTAACACATTTTTTTGCCTAGAATATATATATATATATATATATATATATATATATATAGATAACTCACTCTAGGTGGAACACATCTGATATATGCATGCCTTGGTGTGCATTGTTATGCATGAGGCCACAGGTCAATTGCATCAACCACCCATGTGTGCATATATCAGAGCATGACAGAACACCTAAGAGTAGGTTATCTATCTTATAAAATGGCAAAATTGTTTTGAGGGGTAAAAGTGCAGGCATGTGGTCATGCTCTGATATATGCACTGTCATGTGATGTGTTTTATACAATCAGAACACTGGATTTGGATTTGGATGATTTTGCAATTTTATATATATATATATGTATATATGTATATTACTGGCAAAAAAATTAAGTTTAATGCACCAGTTAGGGTTGTTTCACAGCAACAAAAGTGAGGAAATTCATTTTTAGGGTTGAAAGGCCCCCTTGCACACCCCAGCTCACCCCCAAAACAGCATCAAGATGTGTGTTGGGGTCATCGGTCCTAACTCTCACCCCATTCTCTTATACCTCAGCTTGTTTAGGTGAGAGTTAGGGCTGATGACCCCAACGCACAACCTGATGCCATTTGGGCGGTGGGCTGGGGTGCAAGAGGGGCTTTCAACCCTAACACTGAATTTCCTCAGTTTGCCAGTGTGAACAACCCTAATTGATGCATTAAATGGAGTTTTTACCATGAATATATAGATTAGAGGTAAACTCATTATGTATCAGTTAGGTTGTTAACAGCGATCAGTGAGGATATTCAGTGTTAGGCTGAAAGCCCCTTGGACCCCCAACTGGATCAGGGTGAACGCTGAGGTTGTCGGCTTTAACTCTCACCCCATCACATGTGAAAAGAAGCAGAGGTATAGAGAATGGGGTGAGAGTTAGGACCAATGACCCCAATGTGCACCCCCCGATGCCAGTTGGGGGGTGGGCTGTGGGTCCAAGGGGGGCTTTCAATCCTAACACTGAATTTCCTCACTTTTGTCACTCTGGAACAACCCTAACTGATGCATTAAATGGAGTTTTTTGGCTCTAATTTCCATTCTTTTTGAGAATGAAGATGAGAAATAGTGAATGTAATGTGGCAGTCCCACCATGTGATGTCTTGTGACATAGTAACAGGAACAGCAATGCAAACAGCAGTGCCAACAGTGGTGCACATGGTAACGCAAACGTAAATGGTAAAGGAAACATTAATAGAAATGCAAGCACAAAGTGACGGTGAAGCAAACAGTGACACAAACGGACATTGAAGCGCATACAAAAATGCAACTGGTAACGTGAACAGTGATGGCAGCAGTATTTTAAATGGAAATGTTAAGTGTCACAGCAAAAAGAACGCGAGAGGGAACAGAAACGGAAATGCAAACACACACGTAAACACAAACCGTAATGCGCACAGGCATGGTACCACAATTGTAAATGCAAATGGTAAAGTTAACATGAAGAATAACACCAAAGGAAACAGAAACAGGAACAGAAGTGCGTACGGAAATGCAAACCAAAATGCGCATGGGCACAGTACCGCAATTGTAAATGCAAATGGTAAGGGTAACAGCAACAATAACAGCAAAGGAAACAGAAACACAAAAGGAAATGCAAGCACATATGGAAATGCAAATCATAATGTGCACGGCCACAGTAACACAATTGCAAACACAAGTGGTAACAGTAACAGCAAGGAAGACGCAAAATGAAAGAGAAATGGAAACGCAAACAAAGGGGCTGCTGGAAACGCAAATGGCAATATGCACGGTGATGCAAACAAAAATACAAACAGAAACAGTAGTGGAAATGCAAATGGTAACAGTAACAAAAATCAAGCGCAAATCACAACGCAAAGGGTAACGCATACGGTAGTGTACACGGGAACAGTAACACAAACGGGGACATAACCACAAGTGGAAACAGTAAGTATAACAGTAACGGAAGCACATGCCCTGTTTTTGCCAAACAGGTGTATAGAGAAACACTGTGTGTACAAAGAATGCATGCATTGTAATGTGCATCGAAGTGTAAAACAAGCATTGAAAGTACTTAATTGCTAATATATCAGCAACCGCATGACGTAGAAAATTTTTTTTAATTTCATAGAGATCATGATTTTCCTGGCTAGGTTTTTGTTATTACATAGCTGAAAGGGCTATGCAACTCGCAACAAAAAATCTGTATCTCACATCGTTTTCGAGATATGAGCCCCGAAAAGCACGTGTATGCCGCCATGTTAGTCTATGGGGAAAAATGCCAACTTCAGAGTACCATAACTTTGCAGCCATGCAATATTTTTTCACCAAACTACCAAAAGGCACATCTGTGAGATGTTGGCTGTGTTCCCTCCAAATTTCAGCTCAAAAGATCAAACCGTTCTTTTGCAGCAGGGTGACAAAGAACTGCTGTCATTTTGGCCATAATCTGAAAATGTGGTGTCATGATTTGAGAAAGCTTTCGCAAACATTTGCGAAAGTGTCATGAGTGCGACATTACTTTGCTACACTACTTTTTCAAGAAATTTGAAAAACATATTTCTAGGGTGTTTAACCCCAAAATAAAAACATGTCAAGCATCCTCAGGACTCGATTAGGTAAACACAAAAAGAATTGTCTCCCTAGATTGGTTCAGAGCAAGAGCCAATGGGCGTGCAGCCCTACCGAGCTGTCAGTCCGCGGGTGGCAGGGTGGCAGGTGGTGGTGCTGCCGCCCGCCGCTGACGGGGGAGTGGGTGGTGGACTCCATTGGTGGGGGTGGAGCTACTGGACCACCAAGGAAATTGGACTTTGGGGTGGGTTTGACTCTCATGCCCATGATTGGGCTTTCATGTCCACTGGAGCACCAGGATATTGGTCTTTGGTGGGGTTGAACTCCGTTCTGCCAATGATCGGGCTAGTCGGGGGGTGAACTTCATTCTGCCCGCGATCGGGCTACTCAGGGGGGTTCATTTACTTTATGACCGGGATCGGGCCAGTGGTGGTGGGGTTCTTTTACATCATGCCCGCGATCGGGCTGCAGGGGACGTCGGTCCCCGATGGCTGCTGCCTGGCAGGGTGCCAGGTGCAAGTTGTCGGGATCAGTGCACCAAGACAAAAGCATGCAAATGGGGCTGCACTAGATGAAAAGGCCTCTGTGCCTCGTAGTATAAATTATAGCCCCATTTGCATGTCACCTTTGAATATCGGAATTGCACATGGGCTATGGAACTTGGCGCCATCAAGATTCGAATGCTCCACTGACCACTTGCGGTGGCACAAGTTCCACTGGCGCTATGCACAGTGGTTGTGGTTAGGGGGGCAATATTCAAAGGAGTTGCTCAACAGCGCAACCTCGCTGAATATCGCCCTGCCATGCACCCTGCACAACTTTTTTAAGCAGCGCAAGGGCTTGCGCCACAGAATGGTGCAGTTTGAATATCCAGCCCCAGGTATATTTAAAATATGATATTGTAAATAAAGTTAAGGTTGCAATAACAATAAGGGGCCTGAACGAAGACCGCAAATGCAGCAAAAGATTATCTTGAAAGTAGTGCAATTCTTTCCATCCACATTTTGTGGAACTTTTGTATTGCATGGCACACTGTGAAAATTCCATGAAAGTTTTTTGAAAACTTCTAACAAATTTTCACTTGCTGTTGTGCAGCGTGTTAAATTGCTTGAATGTGGGGCATAACACATTTTGAATTTTTCATCATTCTGTGGTGTTTGTTTACTAAATCAGTGAACTGTTGAAAAAATACTGCAGATTTTGTACATTCCACAAATATTTCTGCCTGCCATGCACTTCGAAAAACCTGAGTGCTGAACAAACATTACAAAATGTTTAAATAACAGGCATATACTAAGATTTTTTTCCACATTTTTCAAACTTGGGGGAAAGCAAAGTGCGGACATTTCAGAGTTTAAATGTTCACTGGTAAAAGACACATCAGTTCCTTTCTTCACCAAACAGAACAGTTCAGTGTTGATATGAAATCAGCAGACATTATCACCTACTCTGCATTGCACATACTGTAGAACAATAAAGCAGAGTGGAAGCTCACCATCATTCTGATGAGAAACAAGCCAAGAAAAGGAAACCAAGCAAAACATATAGGCACATTTAATTCTAGAAGTCAAAGAAATCAGCAAAACATAGAAAGGAAGTTCCATTGCAAACATTCCCAGAAGAAAATTTCAAACAACATATGCAGACAACAGTATGGAAATCAAAAGGGTGTTCACATGATGCACTCGGACTGAGCAGTAGCTTACCATGGAGCTCCACGTTAAGACTTCTGAAATGTGGCTTAATTCTGCAGAAACAGGTCAATTAACACCCTATTGCTCAACATTTGTTTGGGAATTACCCAGGGAATGAAATCAACCAGGAAACTTCCTATGAACACCGAGGAACACCCGCAAATGGAAGTTACAAATACTCCCAAATGGCAAACCCTGACTCAGCCACACAAATGGCCAAAGCAGGACTCACCGACCATCACCCCCTGAGACATTATTAGCTCAGAATAAGTTACAGACAAACTTGACTGCTTCTTCACAGAACTGGCATTGATGAAGCTGGCACTATGCAACCCAGCATCCTACTTCAGGGACTATAAACCAGCACTGGATGGCTTATCAACATGAGTTATGGACGTAGAGTGCAGGGTCATTTCCGTGGAGAACATAAAAGAAAGAGATGCCAAGGAGGTTGGTGATCTGCATAAAAAACTTGGCAGGCTGGAAGATCACCTGGAGGATAAGGAGGGCAGGCTATGGAGGAACAACATAGTAATAGTGGGGGGTCCCAGAACAAGCTCAGGGCTCAAACATACTCTCCTTCACACAACAGCTACTAGGTGAATTGGTTGGAACCCCCCAACAGAATATCATGTACAGCCTGGATTATGCACACCAGTCAGCCAAGCAAAATAGCAGACAAGGAGATAAACCGAATGTCATAATAGCCAGATGTACCAGCTTACAGGACAAAGCATACATTCAAGTGTAAGCACGTATAAAGGGCCAACTGCAGAGAAGTGGACAGAGGATACAGTTTTATAGTTATGTCACCCCGGCTGGAAGGGACAAACAGAATGCATATCAAAATATCAAGAGGCAACTGCATCAGGCACACATCACCTTCAGAATGCTACACCCCACTCAGCTTGTCATTTCCTCTTCCAATGGCACTCACAAATACCCAAATGTGGAGGTGGCATGCAAACAGCTCCCCAAAGTTCTGCCCAAGATATGCCAAAGCCAACTGCAACAAATGAAGGAGCCGAACCATTAGGACAGCTAAAGACTGAATGGTGAGATCTCCCTTTCATCTTGCTACCCCTGCCCGCAATCCTTCGACCCCTGACCTTCAGCATTGGTATCAGCACCTGGTACAAGTGCTGGCCAAACAACTAAACTTTCCTGTAATGGCTGAGCTGCACTCACCCTGCATGGCTACAGAGACCCCAGCCCAAGGCACATAAACCCCTCCCCAGCACCACTGCCAGCCATGTCCTAGAACTGATACCAGCTAGCTGTACTTTCTGATCTCAGAAATGGAGAATCAAACCACCATGGGCTAGTGGTCACTTTTTGCACAGGGAACACAAGCATCAGTACCAGAGCAACAACCAGTGAACCAATATGTGGCCAGAGGACATCGTACAGAAATCTCTCCCAAACACTGTGCTGGAGTGAGACCCCATTCCTGAATCGGGGCAATGCTCAAAGCACTCCTGCCATTGGACCCTACTCTGCTAGCCTACCAAGAGCAATAAATACCTGCCATGCCAAGTGCTCCATCCCTCAAGGTTGGCACAGATGTAGGCATGTGAGGAACCAAGCTAGGCTGAATGATGACCATGTCTCCCTCCGCTCAGTAACTTGACCAGTACAACAGTAGTATCCTGTTCTCCTGCTCACCACACCACATGACCTGGAGCTCCAGCCCCCATGACAGGAAAACATCAGAGGGGGACGCTGTGAGCGATGGTGTCATAGACAAGGAGGATTCACCACCACAGAGCATGCAGGAGAGGACCCACCCCTCAGAGGACTTGAAACATACATCACGGCCTGTATGTTCACACCATCATTGAATCGTGCAGAGACAAGGCAACTTTGGCTGTCATCCCACTTAAAGAGACATGCACCATGATTGCAACCATGGACTGGCAACATCTACACCAGCGTCATGAGGACACACAGAGGCTGTGAGAGCCTGAGATACAAGTAGCACCACAAAGCACTCACAGTGCAATGACCACAGTAGTGCTGGTATTCAGACACCCCCCCCCCAGCAGATGGCTCACTCAGTGACTTGGTCAAAGAGAAAGAACAGAGGAGAGGGAAGCTGCTATTCCACAGCTTCTGTTCCACATCATGCGAACATAAGAATTCTGCCAGCAGATAAAGGCTTAGAGACATATCAGGTCTGCTTGATTGTGTTCCCATCCTTTTGCCCAGAATGGTAAAAAAAAAACAGTACTGAGTCATAATGCCACACGCTTAATGGCGTACGGCATTATGGGGAAACCCGGACCTGTGCACTCCCCCAGTTGGAAACCCCCAGAGTTGAGAATCTTTAGTGGGGAGGGTCTAGGGTGCAGCCCCCC
This sequence comes from Neoceratodus forsteri, assembly GCA_016271365.2. Taxonomy (NCBI): domain Eukaryota; kingdom Metazoa; phylum Chordata; order Ceratodontiformes; family Ceratodontidae; genus Neoceratodus; species Neoceratodus forsteri. The sequence goes on along the minus strand of CM028130.1, from coordinate 1,360,678,515 downwards.
ATAACAGGGGTGTGGGGCAGAGCCCTAACAGAATAAAGATGATGATGCCTCATGGCATTAATCGCAGACAGCTCGATAGTGCCATGTGGCATTATGTCTTGTGACATAATGACCTTGTGCCAAAAGAAACCTTACTGAAAATGCTATCTTCACTACAATACAGGGTCCAGGTTGCCTGGTCTCACTGAGGTGATGCACCAAGATACTGCTTTCACATACATGGGGGGAGGAGGAGGGAGGAATAGGGAGATGGCAGGAAAGGGCCCCAGGGGTATACTATCCCATAGCCATGAAATGCAGGGCCTGGGACCATGCAAATGCTGCATTTGCTCAGACCGGGGACTCAATGGCTTCAAAGAACACCAGAATCATATGTACAGACACAGACCATTGAGCCCCATAGCTGAGGGGCTACACAAGGGTCAGGGCAAAGCATGCATGCATGAGTGGACCAGCTGCAGCACTGAGCTGATGGGTGGGCTCCATGCCAGACCACAGGCAGCTCCACCCTCATGCACTACAACAAAAAAAATGCAGGGCCACACACCTGACCTGCTCACTAGGGTCCCCAAGCTTGGGAATGGGATGTTGACTGCTCAGAGAGGAGGGCAATGCTCAAAACACCCCAGCACACCTAGATCACTGGGCGGGAGACTGTCACACACCCCCGACTGGCTACTAGTACAGCTCCCAAATGCACACCATAGAAACCAGGGCAGAAGGGGTGCTGGAGCCACATGATGCAGGGGGAAGCCCCATCTCCACCTACCACCAGCTGGAGTATGGAGAGCTCATGCCGACTGAATCTGGAACCCTGGGGCAGGTGCAAAGGGAAGTAGATGCAGGGTAACAAGGGCATGTAACAGTGCATGCCGCAGCTGGACCCATAAGTGAACAGGGACACCAGAGGCAACAGGTGGGGAAGTGCACACAAGACTGATCCAGGGACTACTGAGTAGCAGACTAGTACAGGGCACTCAGGCAAAATGCGACACCAGGGGGAGAGGAGGAGGAATCTTCCAGGGAAAGAGTGGCCCACTGAATCAGCTGGGGAGCACCCAACAAGGCAGAACAGCCAATCCCACAGGGGGAGAACAGCACCCAAGCTTGCAGGGGCACTCACTCACTACACTGAGGGGGAGGGGGAGCAGGACATACATGCAGTACATAATGATGCAGGACACAACAGGAAGGAAACTGAGTACATAGCGAGGCCATGACTTTAGGCAGTGGAGAAATGCTCTTCCTAGTTAGCCCACTTAGAGAAGAGGGAATTGCCATGCCAGACAAGTGGCTAATGGAGCAGTAAGGCCCACTGAGCAATAAAACAATACAGATACTTTAAACAAATGACCAAAATACCAGGATCACAGACAGAGGATGCTGTAATCATGAGACAGCATTATGGACCTAGCATTAAGGGGAGCATGTCTCAACCAGCTCTACATCCCCCTGAGAATGGGAGGGACAGAGGGCATGAGAGAGTCCCAGAGTAGCTTTTCTTTGGTTTTTAGCTATTTAGTCTTTAGATTAGTCTTGGTGTTATTAGATTTAGTATATGTGTATGTTGTCTGTATTATACTATGCAGCTCATCTTGCTTTGTTGTGCTCACTGTTTGCCGAAGAGTGGTTGCCATGTGTCAGTTCCTGAAACAGGAAAGCTGCCTGAGGGTGGGAGAGCTCCAGCAATTGAAACAAGAGCAGGACCCAGGGTGGCCAGCGAGGGGAAGGTGGTGGGGAGGGAGTGCACATGGCCTTAGATGGGTAGACAACTGAATTGTCCCAGGGCCACATTATCAGGCCACCACTGGATCCAGACTAACTTATACTCACATATCCCCTGTCCAGATTGCTAACCCCATTCAATACACAACCTGGAACATGAAAGGAGTGCAGACAAGAGAAAAAAGACACCAAGTCCCCAAACACTTAAAATCCCTTGGAACCAAAAATCACCTTCCTCCAAGAAATGCCCACCACTGCCCACCAGGCCCAACTCTGGTGAAGGGAGTGGGTTGGGCAGGCCCTGATGACAGGGAACAACAACAGAAGGGCAGGGGTGGCAATCTTAATACACAGAGTGCTACCCTTCCAAACAATAGAAGAACATGCAGACCTGCAGGGCAGGTATCTAATTGTCAAAGTTACACTAGGCCAGACCAAGATGATCTTAGCATCAGTTTATGGTCCGAACATGGAGGACCCCCAATTCTTCAATTCCCTCCTAGCCATACTGTTCAACTTGCCCACTACCCCAACAATATTAGCGGGGGACTGGAACCTGGTCATGGAGGACCACCTGGATAAATCAAAACCAAAAAGGAAGGGAATAACCACTACACAAAGAGCCCTCAGGGAACTACAAGATTCCTTGGGGGTAAGTAATATCTAGAGAGTGCTCCACCCTGGCATCCATGAGTACACATACTGGTCAGCAGCACAGGACTCATGGTCCAGGCAGGATTCCATCCTGGTGGACCATGCTATCCTCCAACGTGCTATGGCATGTGAGATAAGCCAAAGGGTAATCTCCGATCACACCAGAGTAAACCTCTCTCTCCTATACCCAGAACAGACAGACCGAGACCAGACCTGGAGAATAAACAGCTCCATATTCAAGGACCAGAACTCACTAAACAAAATCAAGGAAAGTGCAAAACATTTCTTTGAGGTAAACACAGGCATGGTAGCAAACCAAAACCAACTGTGGGGCGCATTTAAATACACAATGTGAGGTGAGTTAATACAGATGACTACAGTTATGAAAAGGAAAAGAGAAGCAGAATGCATAGAAACACTGAGTATGATCCAGGACCTCAAAAAGCAGGTCTATGGGAATTCCTCCCTCACCACCAGCTAAACCTTAACAAAGCAATAGAAACATAGAATGTAATGGCAAATAAGGACCGCTTGGCCCACCTAGTCTGCCCATTTTCCTACCTACTGTAACAGATAAACTGCAGATCCTAGTTAACCAACAGCTTACTTCCTCCTACCCCCCACTAGGACTGCCTTATGTCTATCCCATACATTCTTGAATTCCCCCACTGTTCTTGACTCCGACCTCCTCAGGAGGCTGTTCCATGCATCCAGCCTCTCTGTGAAAAATACTTCCTCATATTACCTCTGAGCCGTCCCCCTCTATCTTCAAATTGTGCCCCTTGTTCTTGCACATCTCTTTTCTGAAAGATGCTACCCTGTTGGACTTTGTTGATTCCCTTGAGGTACTTGAAAGTTTCTATCATGTCCCCTCTCTCCCTTCTTTCCTCAAGTGTATACATATTAAGCTCCTTTAGTATTTCTTTGTATGTCTTCTGGTGCAGACCCTGCACCATTTTGGTTGCCCTCCTCTGGACAGTCTCCACTCTGTCTATGTCTTTGCAGAGATGGGGTCTCCAGAACTGCACACAGTACTCCAGATGGGGTCTCACCAACTGTCTGTACAGAGGGATAACAACTTCCTGTTTTCAACTATTGATGCCTCTCCCTATGCATCCCAGTATCCCCCTAGCCTTCCTTACTGCCTTCTCACATTGCTTGCCCACCTTTAGGTCATCTAATATAATTACCCCCAGGTCCCTTTCAATTTTTACTGTTGTCAGTATCTCACCCCCCATTGTGTACTCTTCCCCTGGATTTTTCCTTCAGAAGAAATGATGGAATCACTTCTGAAGGAAAGAATTGTTGAGTACCTAGAGGCCAGTGGGGCACAGGACCCAAGGCAGCATGGATTCACAATGGGAAGGTCATGTCAGATAAATATAATAGATTTATTTGACTGGGTGACCAAAGTAGTAGACCAGGGAGGGGCTGTGGACATGGCCTACCTAGATTTTAGCAAGGCATTTGATACAGTCCCACACAAAAGATTAATACACAAGTTAACCAGCCTTGGAGTGGGTCCCAAGGTGGTAACCTGGATAAAAAATTGGCTAGACAACAGGACGCAAAGGGTAGTAGTAAATGGAGTCTACAGTGAAGAAAGGAGGGTTAATAGCAGGGTACTACAGGGTTCAGTACTAGGACCGGTCCTTTTTAATGTCTTTATAAGTGACATTGCAGAGGAACTGGAAGGAAAAGTATGTCTCTTTGCAGACGACACAAAGATCTACAACAGGGTTGATACACAAGATGGAGTGGAAAGGATAAGAAGGGACTTGGCAAGGTTGGAGGAATGGTCAGATGTATGGCAGCTCAGATTCAATGCAAAGAAGTGCAAGGTAATGCACCTGGGAAACAAAAACCCAGGGGAAGTGTACACAATGGGGGAGAGATACTGACAACAGTAAAAATGGAAAGGGACCTGGGGGTAATTATATCAGATGACCTAAAGGTGGGCAAGCAATGCAAGAAGGCAGTAAGGAAGGCTGGGGGGATACTGGGATGCATAGGGAGAGGCATCAATAATAGAAAACAAGAAGTTGTTATCCCTCTGTACAGACAGTTGGTGAGACCCCATCTGGAGTACTGTGTGCAGTTCTGGAGACCCCATCTCCACAAAGACATAGACAGAGTGGAGGCTGTCCAGAGGAGGGCAACCAAAATGGTGCAGGGTCTGCAACAGAAGACTTATGAAGAAAGACTAAAGGAGCTTAATATGTATACCCTTGAGGAAAGAAGGGAGAGAGGGGACATGATAGAAACTTTCAAGTACCTCAAGGGAATCAACAAAGTCCAACAGGGTAGCATCTTTCAGAAAAAGAGATGTGCATGAACAGGGGGGCACAATTTGAAGATAGATGGGGGACAGCTCAGAGGTAATGTGAGGAAGTATTTTTTCACAGAGAGGGTTGTGGATGCATGGAACAGCCTCCCTGAGGAGGTTGTGGAGTCAAGAACAGTGGGGAAATTCAAGAATGCATGGGACAGACATAAGGCAGTGATAGTGGGGGGTAGGAGGAAGTAAGCTGTTGGTTAACTAGGATCTGCAGCTTATCTGTTAGGTAGGATAATGGGCAGACTGGGTGGGCCAAGCGGTCCTTATCTGCCATCACATTCTATGTTTCTATGTAAGATGAGGTTTATATGGAGAACTATAGGCCCATCTCACTCCTAAACACCGACCTTAAAATCCTGGCCAAAATACTAGCATCTAGGCTGGGCAAGGTGTGGGGTTCACTGATTGGCTCAGAACAAGTGGGCTTCATGCACGGCAGGCTAGCCACAGACCAGATGCGGAAACTGCACTACATTCTTGCAGCCACAAAGGCATTGGTACACCCAGCAGACCTCATCTCACTTGATGCCAAGAAAGCCTTCAATTGGGTCTCCTGACCATTCCTACTCGACACCCTAAAACAATACGATCGCCCCCCACCCTTCATAGCTTAGGTCAGGCTGCTGTACTTCAACCCCACAGCCAAAATAGCCTGAAACAATGTGCTCTCCATGTGCATCAAATTGGAAAGAGGTACCCAACAAGGGTGCCACTTATTCCCCTTACTATTCAATTTGTACCTCAAGCCCCTAATGAGGTGGCTCTATAATGAAGAAGCAATACAGGGAGTACAGGTCAGGCAAAAGGAACATAGATTTGGAACATATGCAGATGACATTCTCTTACACCTAACAAACACAGCCCAATTGATCCCCCCCCCATGTGAGCCATACTGACAGAGTTTGGATGCCTGTCAGGTTACAAGTTGAACATGAGTAAAACATGTCTGATGCCACTTAACCACTTCACATACTGGAATCAGGTAACACCCTGGGAAGGCACCTGGTGCTCCAAATCCACAAAGTGCCTGAGCATCAATGTCTCGCAGTCCAAGAAGGCATCAATACAGTCCAACCTAGAAACAATATGCACAGAGATCAAACTAGACCTAGCCTGCTGGTCAGCCCTTCCCCTAACATAATGGGTAAACATCAACATAATGAAGATGAACATCTTACCCAGGATACTATACCCTATGACTGTGACTGGATGCACCCTCACAAACAAATGGTTCACTCAACTTCAATCCTTCCTGTCAACATTTCTTTGGAACGGTAAAGCCCAGCAATGGGCCTTCCTCAAACTCACCCCACTGAGAGCTAAGGGTGGGCTCCAGCTACCGTATTTCTACCTATACTACGTGGCCAGTCATGCCAGTCACTTCCTCTAGTGGAGAATCCCCCCCCCGAATCCCAGATTTCAAGCCCAGAATATACACCATTATGGAAGGTAATGAAGATGGATCTGTGCAGAATAGCAGGTATTGACCAAAGGGTGCTCACATGCATACCTTACAAAGCCCTCCCTGACCCCTCAAGCTCACACCCATAGGCTCCTCAGTACTGGTGAACAGACTGCTGCACAACACCCTAGCCACCACTCCCCATCGTGGGAGATGACCTGAGGATGGAGCTATGTTTCCATATTCTGAAGAGAATGACTTTGAAAGAATTGTATTTGGAATTTTCCGGTAAAGAAGAATCACACCCTTTTTGCATTTAAAGATGTAGGTCTTAGTGGAAGAGTGAGCAAATGTTAAGGGAAGAGGAGAAATTGTTTAACCAGGAAAGCACAATAAGCAAAAGCTTGTTTCCAGGTGCAATACGGGAGCACATGAAAGTTAAGTGACTTTCTTAGGGTCACACAGTATTCAAGTTAGAGCTGTGGGATTCAAACTCAGGTATCCTGGTTTGCAGCTCAGTACCTTAAACCACAACACTATACTGCATCTATTAAAGCAGCAGTACTTGTCAATCACCATGAATTGTTTTAAGAAATAATGATTTTCTGGCAAAAGCATTAAAGTATACATTTTTCTTTTGTATTCTTTCATTCCTATGCTAAGATACAGGATTTTACGTTTTTTAAATTTCTCTCCTTAACCTGCTCTACCATGAAAAATGTAATATCTTGATCTGATGCTGTGCTGATTACCTTCAGAAACATGTGGTGACACCATCCTAATGCATGCTTAGTATGAATCTAGTATGTACATTCAACCGGAAACCTCAATGGAAGAGACTGAGAAAATTAGAATGCTCACCATTGTTAATGACATAAGTCAATACATACAAAATTGACTATAAAAGGAGTTTTAAAAATATCTGAGGAAATTAAAAATACACTGAGGATGAATGAAAAGACATCAGAAATACCTTCTTGCTAAATAGCTATATTGTGAAAATTTTTGCCAAGTAACAAATACTGCTACTTAAAAAAAAGAATTCTGTTGGGCAGGGGGCTATTTTTTCGTATGCTGACACAACAACAAAAACTTTACAGCCATATCATCGATGATGACAGCAACAACAGATCATTATAAAGTCTGTTCGGGACACAATACTTTTGCAATGGCACAATGCAGACTGCAACTGTGGTCAACATAGTGCCTTTGCTGTGATGGTGGTGGACAGCTTTTCTGTGGAACTGGGGTCATAGATCACTATTTTATAAAGGGTTAAGGGAACAGAGATAGGGATTAGGATCTTGTGTCCTTCCAGAAACTAGGTGGAAGGGGTGGCTGCATTTATAACCTTTGAGGCATTCCTTTCTGCTTTTGATAAGTCCTAGTAAATATTTACAGGTAAATGTGTAAGCAATAATACCCAACAGGGTGGGCAGTATTGGGAAATACTGCACTGCCCAGGGGCATAATGAGGCCTGACATTGCACACGGAGGACCTTATAGCCATTGGAAGGTCCGGTATTTCCCAATACGGCCCACCCTGGAGGGTATTATTGTGCTTAGAAAATGGACACTGTAAAGAAAAAAATAGTTTACTAAAAATACTGTAAGTTGACAGAAAATTAGTTTAAAATAACATTTATAATAAAATAGTTCCTCCGCCTGTATTACAATTAATTTTTGAGCTATGAACTTTTGTCCTACAAGAGCCCAAGGACAGAAGCTGGTTGTTATGGTTACCCTCTACCACATAAACAGGCTTAGTTAAAAATAAATCTGTACTTTCCCCCACCCCCAGCACACTAAGACCTACATGCTGTCATCAGTTTTCTTTTATTTGGTATTGGCCAGTCACCCCCTGTTCTTCTGTGCATTGCTTACAAACAAGGAAATGATGCAAGGACAGAAAAGAAGGTACATTCTATTTTTAATAAAAAAAGGTGAAGCCACTATGTTTTCTACCCTTTCTTTTTTTTTTTTTTTTTGTGAGCAGAGGAAGCAGCAAGAAAGGTGGGAAATAGCGAGAGGTAGGGGCTATGAGCAATGTCTGAGAATATGCTGTCATTTTGTAGAGGAAAAACACGATTGGTGATTTTTAAGATGCTATGGGATAAGAATGCCTTCAGTAACTAAAGTCAGGATTGTGCTGGGCTCTGGCAGTTCAGGTGCTTGCAGTCAAAGTTAACTGCACACATTTGAAAAGGGACAGTTACTTCAACTGGCTGCAGCACGATGTCTGGAGGTGCAGTGGTGGATCAGTCAGCAACATCACTGATCTTACCATTGGGAGACAACAGAACATACTGTTGAAAAACAAACAATGTGTGCTGGGGATTACTCACTCTGCGCTTTTCTCTCGGGAGGGGAGTGTAACAGCAAGGAAAGGAGAGCTGCTTCATGTCACTGTCAGAACAATCTGTACTACCACAACAAATCACAGGCAGGTTCAATTTCAGGAGCGAGAGGGTGGCAGTTGAAGAAGGGACAAATGAGAATGTAGTCAGCTGTCTGTGACTTGCTATGAATAATCTCAGGCATGAGACAAGAGGGCATGGTTTATAAAAAAAACAAAGAAAAAAAAACAAAGGGAGAACTAAGTCCAGTGGAGTTTGATATGTAGTTTCTGACATGCACGGCACTGAACCAGGGAGCATTGGGGCAGTTTCTCTTGCTAAGCTACAGAAAACATGGCAGCAATTTTGAATTGGTGGGGTGCTTTCAGCCAATGAACAAGCAGGGTGGGCACTATGGTACTTGACTGGGTAAAGGGACACTTGACTGACACTTTTAATTCCTACATCTATTCAAAGTTAATGTAATTTCTGGCAGGAGTACTAGCCAATCAGAGCCCAGGAAACAAAAAGCCCAGTTTCTAATATACAATAGATCTTATTATCATATTTACCCCCACTAGGAAGGATAAGACACCCCATCACAATAATTTCTTTAGCACTTGTGAGTTATGGGTCTACATTACATGTAGAGAGTTATATATGACTGTCACAGTGTAAGCTATTATACTATATAATCTATGCGTATAATGTACTATATATTTGCCATGTATGTTTTGTATGTTGCAGCTATAAAGTGCTTCATTGGGGAGATCAGCAGCAGCTGCTCAGTGTCCCCAATTTCTAAATAAACTTTGCCAATATTTTTAAATCTGAGTGTGCATTGCTTTTCAATTACATGATGAAAGCTGGTGTACTTATTGTACTTCTATGAAACTTTTAGATTCCTTTTTTATCTCATTAGGCATGCAACCAGGTTATATACTCTCTTCTTTTCATATTCAAGAACCACCAGCCCTGTCACACCTCCTTCCACAGGGACTTACCTGCCGCTTGTGAAGGACTGTGGCTTACCCTGCACAGTGGTACCCTCTGCTCAGAAGAGGTATTGATCTGAAGAGAAGGGGGACAAAGATGTTAATCTAGTGGAGCCTGTTGCAGCTCGGTAGGTGCAGGGCCTGCAGGAAACTGGGTCATCATATTGCTACATCCTTAGGGATGTTAATTTTTCCACTTCATATTCTCCTTCCCGAGTCATGTGCCATCAGTGGTTGCATGATGGTGATGCACACTGGAGCATAGGTGTATTCTGGGACAATGAGCTCCAGACTCAGCCACCTGCACTGCAGGCTCCTGCAACTTGCAGAGCCAGCTCTGGTCACTCAGTTGGCAGTTTGCAGCATAGTATGCCAACCTCTCCCTAAGAGGAGAGCATCTGCAGGATGCTCAGTCCTCCTCCACCCAGCCTTTCCCCATGACCAAGATTTGCTTCCAATTCCTGATTGCTGGCATCATGACCAGTAACACTACTGCTGCACTGACAGGCCCACCAGTCTTTTTGAATGTTTGAGACACTGTACCTTTCTCCAGAGTCCTCTTGATCTAGTCTATATAATTAGAACCATACTGTGGCTGGCAGTATAGCCTAGAGGTTAGAGTAATGAGCTTGGTACATCCAGCAGACCAGAACTTGGTTTGATTCTCACAATCTTCACTTGCATACTGTGTGACACTGAACAAGTCACTTAACTGCACAGTGCTCCCAGGTCACCCCTGAAAACAGTCACTTGTGCCTAGTGGATCTTACCTGGTTTCCAAAGACTAAAACAAAAACAAAAATAGCCTTTCATTGGGTTATAAGGAAGTGTGAACAAATGAGATTAACTCAGCAATCCTTCTATGAGCAGAATTTTGAGGGAATTAGCCATGTTTTTTTTTATTAAATAAAGGGATATTTTTCTGGAAGATTTAGTTCTAGGTGCTGTTGTTGTCTGAAGTAGCAATGATGAGCTTGACCATTTTACTCTGTTTGAAGTCATGAAACCAAAGGCCTTGAAAGTACATTACTTTTAGATTTGCATCAATGTTTTTAGAAAATGAGTCTTCCAAAGTGATTGGTAAAAGAGTAGAAGCCATGTCTAACTTATTTTGAGCTCTATGCACAATAGCTCCATAAGCCTCTTCACACCTACAAAGCGAACGAGAAGGAGGGCACAGAGGTGCACAGAACCAAACCTTTAAATGTGGCAGCATCTTCAGCAGGATGTATGCTCCCCCATGAAGGGCTGCATCAATCTGATCTGCACATCTTCATGTGGAATCTCAAGTCAAGGACTGGTGGGTTGGGCATGCCATCCTTCTTCTCAATCCTCTGCACTAAATGTGCTTTACATAGGGTGCCTGGAAGGTGCATAGACTAAGTGAGGAAGATCCTGTAAGTCATGTGCACCATCCTTTTGTGATGCCCACAGGCACTTCTGACCCTAGTGGATAGATAGGCACATGGTGTTAACCTTCCCAGATTGCTATGGGAAGCTGGCAACCATTATCTATTAATCTATCTATCTATCTATCTATCTATCTATCTATCTATCTATCTATCTATCTATATTATAGGTTTGTGATAGCACCCCTATAGTTAGAGTTGAGTAGTCTGTTTAATTTTAAAACTCAAATTTTGCACATAGATAGCTGTGGCTATATTTGATGGAATGAGCTGACATTTTGCATTTTTTGTCTAGGAGGCAAAGTCTTGGGGCCAGATTTTCAAAACTTTGCACTGGGCACAAACCATTTGTGCTAGGATTGAGCCCTGTTTGTACAGGTCAACTATATTCAAAAAAACAAATAGTGCAGGCAAACTGGAAAAGTACCACTCAAAGTTATAATATATGAATGGGGCAAAGAGAGGGGGCATGAACAGGAACACAGGTGCTATGATATAGTCAGCATGTTAGAGGCACACAAAATTAGTTTGAATGACACAAAGCATGGTGCATGTTACCACCCAGAAAAAGGTAGTCTTAACTCTTGAAAAACAAGGATGGGGGCTGGACACAGCAGCAACAGGAAACAGGGCTGTATGCAACAACAGCACTATGTTGCACCTAATGACTGCAGTCATTGAGCAGGAAGAGAGGGTAGAAGGCCACTATGGTCCACTCCATATGTCAAGAAAGAGATATGCAGCAAACTGATGGTACTGGCCATGAGTCCTAACATGGTACCCTGGCAGTGCCCTATAAAACTTAATCTGGCATCAGTCTCAACCCTGCCAAGCAGTTGAGGTGGCCTAGTACCAATGAACACCCTGTCGGTGAGTACATGCAGCACGCACCACCAATCTCCCCATAGGGGGTACACCAATTCAATACAGCATACAGATGCTGCACTTTAGGGGAGGAGGGTGGTGAGAAGAGTGTACAGATGTCCAGGATGCACAACAAAGTAGGTGGTGCCATGTGGTGGGTCAACCACACAGTGAACATGTTCCAATGAGAAGAATGTCCCCATTGTCATTCCACCTTAAAGCGAAGTAAGGCAGAGTGGCAACAATATTGGCAGCCCCCAGTGCCCCCACACACATACACACACAGTCACCATAATTAAGTGTGCATCCCCAAAATGCTACTGTCTTGTATCCAGAAAGCTCCCAGTGCTGACAAAGTGAAATAAGAGCGCAACAAGAAATACAAAGTCTCCCAGAATTAATGGTACACTCAGTCATGCATGCAGTGAATGTGGTCACATCACACACAGACACCAGAATTAATGTGCATACCCACAATGCTACTGTCTTGTGGACAGAATAACACATTAAAAGCAACTCAATTGACCTGATGATCGATGATGGATGAGGGTGCGGCTGAACGCTACTCTGTGGGGACGGTTGCAGCAGGGTGCTATAAGTCTGCTTTCTACCTATAACAGGTCTACCACTGTTGCCTGAACTGTGAAGGATATTTTTGGGTGGAAAAGAAAACTGTAAATCAGTTTTTAAATATCTAGCACCTTTCCAGTCTAACTTGTGCCATGGTTCTACAGCTGAGACTCCAGCAGAAGCCGCCTCAGTAACAGGGGCTTGAGTCCAGGCAGTGGCGCAGCCCGCACCAGCTACAGAGAAGTGGCCCAGCCTTCAGATGGCTGTTTAGCTGGGTATCCTCACTGAAATATACTGAAGCTCCTGCAAGGAACATTTATTTTTCCTCAGCCTTCCTTTATGATCTTAAGAGAGACATTGAATTTGATATATTATTATTTTTGTGAAATTTATTGGGTCTTTATTTAATTTTCTACTTTTAAATTCATTTACTTTCATCTTGTTTGCCTGTTATGCTTTATTCTATGAATAGGCTCTCAAGTGGATTTGATTTTAAATAAATTGTTTTGTTTGCTAGTGATTTTGTTTTTGTTCAGTATCCTCTATTTACATAAACTGGGAGATGGTGAGATCTTCAAAACTGAAATTATTATATCATTACATCAGTTGCAGATAGTGGACTTCTGGTTGATCTACTGATTTACTGAGTGATTGATTTATTACTCACTTAATTGACTGATATTGGTATCCTCTGTGCCTCATCTGCCTGCATGTTTTGCACACTCCCTCCTGCATTCAGGTGTAATTGGAGTTGCGTTATACAATTTACACCTTCTCACCTTTTTCCCATGCACCTTGTTTATCTAGGCGCTTACATATTTGAAGCTATTGAAGGAGACCAGATCTTTGTCTGCATATGGCGCTTTGGGGTTTTTAAGAAGCAGCTTCTCCTGTCTTTGGCTCTGGTCTTGGAGCCTTTTTTAAGCATATTGAAAAGATTTTATCATTTTGAGCTTCAAGCCATATTGACTTACATCAACAGTGTGGTCAATTTAGCCGTGTTCGAGTTGACCTGAGTAACACTTGCCTCCTTTTAAAAGCTATCTATAGTTCTTTACATAGTTACCTAGTTATCTTCTTGAGAAGCGATAAAAAGGACAACTGGGAACTTCCTGGAAAGAGCTAACTGCTTTCCAAATTCCTCAATGTGGGCTATAGTATAGAATGTTTTACCAACTCAAGTAAGAATATTATACATTTTTTCTGTACATTTGCTGCCTTGGTTAACCGAGTTTGACTGGGGTGGTTAAGGGAGGGAGGGGGTCTATGTGCTTTGGCAACATTCTTTATTTTATATGCTTCTCTTTAACAAAATCAGAGTATGCTGTGGTGATATATGAAGCTTCCAATGTCTTCAATGCCTATAGTGTCTACTTCATCTATATTGCACTGAATACCTTCATTTTGGATTTGCCTTTTATTATGAGAGTGATTCTTATACCGAATGCTCAGAAAGGGAAGAGTCATGGCTTCAATTATTTGGTACTTGGTTACAGCTACAGCTGCAGTGTTGGTTCTGGTTTAAGAAGGAGAATATCACCGACTTCTGAACTTTTCTTGACTGTTTGGGACTTATCTCATTACAGCAGCTTCATTTGAATTGGAGAAGAATCGGTGAAGTATTTATCCATTTTTTTGACTTTTTTTTGCTGCTTTCATGGATTTTCTCTATTGGCTTGTCTTTGTCTTGGCAACTGGATATTCTGCAACTGTCAACATTGCCTTAATTATTGTTATTGTTTAACCTCTGCTAATACTTCCTTATAATATCCTTTATTGTTTTATTGCTTTTTGCCCATTCTATCTTGCTTTGTACCTTGTGCCTTGTGTACCCCCTGTTTTAGCTATATGGTGGTCATTAGATTTAGTAAGGGCAATTTAATAAACCTTTCACTAAGTGAAGCCGATCACTTGATAATAGAAATACCTGAAACACAGGATGTTTTAAAGAAACCATATCACAGAAAAAATGATTAAATACAGAGGAGGCAAAAATATAATAATAATGATAATAAGCACATAAGGCAATTTCAAGCAGGAAGTCTTCATAGAGAAAGAAAATGTTAATCTTTGTCCTGTTTCTTTATGTGGCTTAGGAGAAAGGAAACAACTAAAGATAACTGATTTCTGGACAGATGGAAGAGTGGGGAATGGGCTCAATCATAGCTCCACTCCTCTATCGATTGCAGTTAAGCTGCACAAGATACCAGACATCCCAGTTGATCTGGGTATTCTTCCTGAGGTACCTCAGGTGGATTTGTATGATATAGATCTGGATATGGAAGAGTCTGTACACCTTGTTGAATCTATTTCATATGATCAATATATGTGGGACACATTAAGACCCATTACAAAGAGCAATCTTGCTGTGAGCCTGGAGCTGCATTGTCCCTTTCTAAGACCCTTTCTCCCTGTATTTATTTCTCACAGGAGAAACCTTTACCTTTGAGGAACACCCCAGGGTACATCCTTGGGCATAAAGCCCAGTCCACTGAGACAGGTAACGTCCAGTCTAGTGTTCAAAATCTACCTCTAGATAAGGATATAAAGTCTGGTGTAAATCCAGACCTAAAATCCATAATTAGAGAATTGAGTGTCACCATAGAGGGATTAAAGAAGGTGGATGTAACTCATAAAGACACCTTAGAAATAGAGGGAAAATATATTGCACGTGAGGCTAGCTCTCATTCTAAGTTAAGTCAATGTATAGGTAGGTCACGTGTTGTGGCTAGTTCTACTATTTCCAAGCAGACCCTAGAAACTTTGAAGGATACATACTCAGTGGATATAATGCTCCTGGAGAATATCATTATCCTCAAAGATGAGATAAGTAATCTTAAATCTGATGTATTTTATCATAGAGTGCTCCTGGATCAAATTATGGGTATTAGCAAACATCAGCCTTCAGATACTATTGTAGATCATTCTACTAACATAGATCTGGTAAAAAAGGTAACCATGGGAATACAGGTCTGACTACCCCCCTTTTCAATAAAAATAAGGTATGTAATTGTTATATGCAAATTCCTGAACTAGAAAACTCTGAAAATCTTGATAATAGTGAGTCTGGTAGTTCGACTCAGAGACAGCTAAAAGTGAAAAGGAGATCCAAAGTGAAAAATGAAAAAATTAAAAAGGTGGGCTCTACCTAGTAATCAAAATTGAGATAAACAAGATGAACATGTTAAATCAGTAAGGCTTGTAGCCAACAGTCAAGGGATGAACAGGTGTGCAGTAAGGATGTTAATTTTGGAAATGTATCTCCCTCACAGGAGGTGATCTCTTGTTTAAGCAGTAAACATAATGAATTTATTTATGATGAGATCATCAGCACTGAACTGTCAATTGCTTATCAGGGGGAGACTGAGACCACCAGTAACCATCCTCCATTGAAAGATATATATAACAATTGATCTCTGATGATAGACACAGGGAAATTTGTGGCCATACAGAACTGTAGAAATGTCAAGTTTATGACTGAGGTAGAGGATGTCCCTATCCTGGAGAACAAAACAGAAACATCATTACTTGATTATATTCTAGGCCTTTTTGAAATATGTTATAATGATCTTGAAGAAGAGGTGTCTGTTCCTAGATCACTAAATCCACATTTCAGGAGTACTGTATTACTTTATTGTTCAACCCTGGCAACTGCACATTTTATTCTGGGAAAAACTTTGTTGTTGGGTAAAGAGGGTAAGAGAATAGCATTTCCTATGTTGGTTCCCAAATTTGTACCTGAGTATGTTGGGAGTTTAGGAAAAAAATGCACAAGATAGGTTATCTCAGGTGGCTTGGGAATGTAAGCTGGTTAGTGAACCTCAGAGGAAGATTTTAGGTGTTATTAATGAATATACAGAAAATCAGAATAAATCATGGCTAAGGAGAACTATCTTTGTGTTTGGGTGGAAATTTGCAAGTGGAGATTCAAAAAGAAAGGTGAGAGGAGATCTCCTTTATTTTCTGGAAAGGGCTTTGGATGTACACATTTCCAGGAATATGACTGACTCTATAAAAATATATGATGCATCTGGCCTATCCTCACAGATTGATATCTCTTTCAAAAATCCTAATATGGCCAGTAAGATTTTGTCTTCAGCAGGTAAATTTCATCCATTGGGAATTTATATTTTGAACTCAGCTGAAATTTTGGCAGATCTTAGCTGGAGACATGAAACAATATTACAAGACACTGAGCAAGTTACTGATTTCATGCTGATCAACCTTGAATGTTTTGAGGGCCCAGACACTTTTCATCACTGCAAACTAAGGATCCTGCCTGACAAAGGCAATTAGGGCAGGAATCTAGCATGGAAGTGTTAAAGAGTTTAATCCTAGGCCATTAATAAACATAGGAGTGAAGGGTCCGATATAGACTGACTTCCATTCTTTCCTGGAATGTAGAGGGTATACATCTTAAGATTTCAGATCCTGAGGTTTTGTACTTTATAGAGTCCTTTGATATAATTAGTATGCAAGAAACATGGTGTACAGAAGATACTATCCCTAGAGTGGCAGGGTACTCAGCTGTAACTCTCTCCACAACCAGAGAAAAAAAGTTTGGTAGATTTAAATGCGGACTTGTTCTTGATAAAACTCAGATTTTGGGATAACAAAAATCTCAGTTAATACAGAAGGAATCCTGGCTGTGTTAGTTAACAAAGGTACGTAGAAATTGATTCTCTGTAATATTTATTTTCCTCCTACTCCCAGACACACTGAGGCACCGTATAATTTTATCGAGAACATTAAAGAACTGCTTGATGATTTATCTGAAAAAGCTTTGTAGCTTGTCCTATAATTGTTATGGGTGATTTTAACTCCAGAATACCTTTTGGTTTTCTGGAAGTGCCTTATACTGACTTAATATGTATTTCCTAATTAATGTAAACATCACCTATAAAAGACAGTCTCAGGATTTAGTGCTCAATCCTAGGGTAGCTCTTTTGAGGCTCTTGCATCCAGGAATTTTTGCCTCCTGAATGGAAGAACCCAGGGAGATAAATTAGGGGCTTTTTCCTTTAGAGGAGCATTGGGCGCATCAACACCGGACCTCATTTGGACCAATCTGGAGGCATCCTTATTGGTTCAAAAATTAGAGATTAAAGATAGACTGGAATCAGCCCATTATCCCTTAGTACTCACCTTTAAATGTCCATTTAGAATCTATAGGGAGGAGGTGTGTTATGATGAAAATTTGGAGATTATTAATGAAATGAGAATTAACTGGGGCCCTTTGCATTATAGTAATTTTGAATTTATCTTGAATACAAGAGAAATTACTGATATACATGATGCCGTTTATACACAGGAACCTACTAATATTGCAGAAAACTGGGAAGCGATCCTTAGGCTACTCAAACCATGGTGTAAAAGAAAATTTTGCCTTGTAGAAAAGTGGCAAAAAGTCATGGTTTAATGCTGAATGACTACGGGGAAAAAAATGATTTGGCATTTCATTAAGATTACATAGGAGGAAAAAAAAATAAAACAAAAGCAGACTTTAGATTGCTGAAGAAAGAGAGGGAAAAGTACAAACTAACCCTTAATAATGTAAGGGAAAAACATACTCTGGGGCTTTGGGAGAAACTAAGACAAGCTTTGTTGGATAGGGATGATAGAAGTTTCTGGAAAATAGTCTCCAAGGCTACAACAGATATTCTAATAAACTTGAGGCTTATATTACACCAGAAATTTGGACTTCATACTTTTTGGTCTCTACTTTTCGAAATGGAGCAAGAAATGCCCAATCCCCAGATCCCTCAGGGAGAATTGCTTTTCCCAAAACCCTTATTTATTACAGAAGAAGGAATTCTTCTGGCTATTTAATCTCTCAAAATTAATAAAGCACCAGGCCCTAATTGTATATTGGGAGATGTATACAAAGCATTTCCAAATTGGTGGCTACCTCTCTTCTTATTATTATTTAACGGGCTTATTCAGAGTCTTTCATGCCCACAAAGTTGGGCAGGTAGTATTTATTTCCTATTTTTAAAAAAGAAGACCCAAACAACCCCAAGATGTATAGGCAAATTAGCCTGATTGATGTATCCCAGAAAATTTTCTCTACTACTCTTGGAAAGATTATTGGACTGGATTGAAGAAAACTCAATACTAAATTAGTCTCAGAATGGGTTTAGGAAGAATAGGTCTACAGTACAACACTGTTTTGTTCTGCAGTATTTGATATGGAAATATGTTAAAGTTAGGAAAACCAATTTATACTGCTGTGTTGTGGATTTCTCTTCTGTATTTGATGGTGTTAGCAGGAAATTACTCTGGGTAATATTTAGGGACTTAAATCTTGAAAGTACCTTGCTTGACACCATCATTAGGTTCCATGAAATACTTGGGCCAGTGTTTGGTATAATCAATATGGACATGAAACAAAAAAAATCCCAATGAATGTAGGGGTTAGACAGGGGTGTATCCTAGCCCCAATGTTATTTAACATACATATAAATACTATTCTGGATCAGATTACAGATTTTGATTTTCATGCTCCTAAGGTCGGAGACTGCAGGAGAGATAGCCTTGCATATGCAGGTGATTTGGTTTTACTCTCCACTTCAGCTTTGGGTTTGAAAAAGAAATTACTGAAGTTTGAATCTCTTTGCACTCAGTTATGACTTAGGATTAATCATAGTAAAAGTAATGTAGTGTTTGGAAAACAAAGAAATAACACCTTAACCTTCAAGATTGATGGTGTAAGTATCGACAGGGTAAAAATAATATGATTATTTAGCAGTTTGTTTTGCTCATGATTTAGCCTGGACTAAACATTTGGATACTATTCAAAACAAAATGCGATCCACAGGAAATGCTCAGAAGATTTTAACAATAAAATTGGGAAATCATCAATAAAGGAAAGGTGAGAGTGTTAAATGCTAAAATAAGAACTAGCATGTTATACGCTTCTGAGGTGGGTCATGAGGAGTCCAGAAGACTACAGGTTATTTTAAATAATCTGTATAGATATATTCTTATGCTACCACAAGGAGCCCCAAAATGCATCTTGGCATTGGAACTGGGTCAACATTCTTTGCTTTCCCTTATACAGGAAAAATAAACCCTATTTTTATTGAAACTTTTTTCCTTACCGGAAAAAAGATTCCCTAGAATGTGCCTAGAAGAAAGCATAAGGATGGCTAGTATGGGGTTTGTACATCCCTGTATTTGGCTTATCAAAGAAATTATTATGCCTGCTGGGCTAGGACACCTTTTACATAAAATTTATCTTAGGCCTTTCTTAGAAATTAAACAGGATGTCAAATTAAGATACAGTGATTTGGATAGGAGTAAATTGCTCTCACAACTTTCCATGCTCAAATTGCATGAATACTATAAGACTTTTAAGTCTACATACAATTTTGAGAAATGTCTTTCACTGCTAACATGTCCAAAGTTAAGGAGGAGATATATAAGATTTAGGACTGAATCCTATACTGCTAATTATATACAGCACATATATAAAAATAAGACTGTTCTTTCACCTTTTTGTAATTGTGGAATGGAACTAATAGATGATCTAAAACATGTTATACTTTTTTGTCCTCTTTATGAATCCTCTAGGAAAAAAATGGTTGGGAGGGTTGTTTGGTGCTGTCAGTCTCCCCCCTTCTGACTTGTTGAATTATTTGTTTAGAGCTACAGATAAAAAAACTGTTGAGTTTTTGGCAAAGTTTTTTTCAAACAACTCATTTGTAAGGTCATGGATTAGCATTATTGTGTATTCATGATAACATATTAAATATGTCTGTTTTTATTACCAAGCTGACATCTTAAAACTTGTATGTAAGAGATTTATACGATATGCTAATATTTTTTGTTTAAAGTTTTGTATGTACCACATTTTGGTGTTAAAATTCTTGCATTGTATATGGCTTTATGCTGATCAATAAATGCTTACCTGTACTGTCTTGTGTCCAGAAAATTCCACAGTGCTGACAAAGTGAAATGAGAGTGTAACAAGAAATGTGAAGTCTCCCAGAATTACTGGAGCACTCAGTCTTGTGCACAGTGGTCACACACAGTCACCAGAATTAATTTGCATCCCCAAAAAAATACTGTCTTGTGTCCAGAAAATTCCCCAGTGCTGGCAAAGTGAAATGAGAGGGTCACAAAAAGTGTAAAGTTTCCCAGAATTAATGGCACACTCAGCCATGCGTGCAGTGATCACACACAGTCACCAGAATTAATGTGCATCTCCAAAATGCTACTGTCTTGTGTCAAGAAAATTCCCCAGTGCTGATGAAGTGAAATGAGAGCATAACATGAAATGCAAAGTCTCCCAGAATTAATGGTGTACTGCAAATGCACAGACAGATTAAGATTGTGCTATGCACTCAAGAGATGCAGAGTCAGACACAAAGGCAAAACAACACCTAACCAGTGCTCATAAGTCTCAAATCCAAATCTGGAAAATAATACCTTTTGCCAGTTGGGAGGGTAGTGCACAGCAGTAACAGTCCACTGCCAGTAAAGATACCACAAAGCAGTATAAAAAATGCATGCAGGTGCGGTGGATAGCAGGCACACACTGCTGCAATTACTCTGGCACAATAAAAGTTGTGTGATTTAAAGGCAGCATCGCATACACACTCGCACACATATTGAAAACCTTTAGCACTATAACCAAATGTTTTAATCAAACTGAAATTATGCACTGCTGCACCACTACAATCAGCAAAACAATGTCAAGAATTACTGAAAATGTTACTGTGTGTACATTAACACAGTTATACAAGAAAAATATAACCAAAACAGAAAGACTGCCTTTTTCTCCCAGTTAATCTACCTACACCACAGATATGCTTCTCCCCCAAAGCACACTTCACAGTACACAGACTGACTGTTCTAAATTAACATCCAAAATCCACACACAAACAATAAACACTCGATATGAGCACAGGAGGGTTTCTTACAATAGATGCACTAAATTTTGAGCAAAAAAAATGGCTTAAAAAGGCTTTTTTAACAGCTTTTAGAGGATTTGAATTCCAGAGCTCTGAGAAGAAACTGTCTCCATCTTCCACTACACACACACACACTACACAGAACTGAGGCTGTGCAGAACAATCAATAGCCCTTGTGACCAACAATCCCATGAAGCACTGCAAAGTCACCTTGGAGCTCAATAACAAGGTGAAGTGATGCGTAGTATATTGATTTCCAATCTGGAAAAGAATACCTTTTGCCGTTTTTTTTTTGGGGTGCAGTGCACTGCAGTAACAGTCCAAAACCAAGATACCACAAAGTAGTACAAAACTGCACAGGTGCAGTGGATAGCAGGTTCATGCTGTTGCAATTACTCTGTGGCACAATAATTTGATGGCACGCATGGCACACACACTCACAGACATACACTACAAGTAATACGTAGCAAATTGAAAACGTCAGTAATATAACCAAATCTTTTAAACAAACTGAAATTATAAACTGCTGCACCACAACAATCAGCCAAAATTTCAAGAATTACTGAAAATATTACTGTATACATTAACACAGTCATACAAGAAAAACATAACCAAAACAGAAAGACTGCCTTTTTCTCCCACTTTCAACCTACCTCCACCACAGATACAATCCTCCCCCAAAGCACACTTCAAGTGTCTGTCAGTACACAGACTGAATGTTCTAAATTAACATTCAAAATCCACACACAAACAATAAACACTCAATATGAGCACAGGAGGGTTTCCTACAATTGATGTACTAAATTTTGAGAAAAAACATTTCTCAAAAAGGCTTTTTAACATCTTTTAGAGGATTTGAATTGCAGAGCTCTGAGAGAAACTGTCTCCATCTTCCACTACACAGACACTACACAGAACTGAGGCTGTGCAGGAACAATCTAGACCCATGTGACCTGCAATCCCATGAAGCACTGCAAATTCTCCTTGGAGCTCAATAACAAGACAAGTGATGCAAGTACATTGATTTCAATGTACTTCACCTTAAAATTGGTGAAGAGGGTGGTTTGGGAAGGTGGAATAATGCAAAGTCATTGGTTTCAATGGTCTTCACATTGCCCATTATGACATGAAGTAGTAGTAGTAGAAGTAGTAGTAAAATGTTTTATTCTTAAAGAAATTAATAAAGGATAAACTTGATTGAGCATAGCTCATTTTCAATGAGGTCCCACATATAATGTGCAATAAAAGGAAAATGTTACGACACAGACAATACTAATTTTTCATAAAATACACAAATACATACAATACAACTTAAATTACACAATAAAAATAATAACCTCCTATAGTATAAAAAGTTATAAAACCTTTATTTATCAGGAACAGCATTTCCTTGTTTGTCATGAACTAGTACGATACCAATGTTGGATCAAAGACCAGTGATTTTTCACATTAAACATAAACAAAGACTCAGGAATTGCATTCCAACTCATGGCTCCTCTATAATATAAAGACTGTTGTCCTATCTCTAAATTACAACTAGGCAATTCCAAACTAGGTACTTTACAATTCTCAGTGAGGCCAATTTATCCCTATATATCAAATTTTCTACATATACTGTGATGCTTCCTGCAATCCTTTATAGATAAAGGCTAGCATGTGTTCATGACTACATCTATAAAGTGTTAACCATTTTAATTGATCATAAAGTAAGTATCTATGAGTTAATCTAGAACCCCACAGATAAACCTGGCCAAATTATTATAACTTACTTCCAACTTCCTTAAATCCTGCTTTTTCCCACAAGAAAAAAATATATCCCCATAATCAATCATGGGGATAACCATCGTATTTACCACTTTTTCCCTTACCTCCTTACTCATTAATGATTGAACCCTATAAAGAGCCCCTATTCTTTTATTTAAACTCTTTATTACATTTTCAATGTGTATATTCCAGCTTAATGAACTATCGATCCAAAGACCCAAGTATTTATACATATATGCCTGTTGGATCGGGGCCCCCCCCAAAGGCTACCAATCCCAGGGCTATGTCCCTCAACCATTCACTTTTCCGATGTATCAACATGGACTGTGTTTTCTTCATATTCAGAGTCAGCCTACTATCTTTTAAAAAATGTTGCAATCATCAAAGGCTAATTGAAGCCTTTTTTGTATCACCTTAATGGATTCATGTGAAGTATAAATGATAGTATCATCAGCATAAAGATGATACTTTATTTCTGAATCTAGAAAAGACAGTCCATTTATATATATGTTGAACAACAAAGGCCCTAGGATGGAGCCCTGGGGGAACCCCGACCCCACAGGCAAAAAAACTGATTCCTGACCTCCTAATGACACCTTTTGACTCCTATTCAACAGATATGATTCCAACCACTTCCCACTCAAACCCATCACCCCCATGAAGTACTCAGCTTCACTTTGCAAAGCACTTCATGGATTCTGCGTTACTCCATGAATGACACCGCAGAGCAAATTTTGGCCACTTTGCCCACCTCTACCCCTGACATCATTGGGCCTGTGTGATGATATGTGTCTTCCCCAACCCCAGAGCACTTATTGCACACCTGTACATACACCTCATCAAACACGGCCAGCCATGTGAGTGTTACTGTGAGCATCCCATTCTGGTGGTACAGCATCTATTGGTTACAGGACAGTATGACAGTGTTGTCCACTGTCAAAACACACCTGCCAGCTGGGCCTGTCTATGTGTTGATGGTAGCATTCAATCGTACTTGATACACTGTATGCATTGATGTGTCCCTCACAATACTGACGACCCACATTATTGAAACATACTATGCACACTGTAGTAGACATAGCCATATGTCTATGGCATGTAGCACAATCACTTGTGCCTGTGGTGCTAGCCCCTTGGGGCACAATAGTCTGTGCAGCTGTGCACAAACTCAACCTGCAGCTACCAACCTGTAGTTCTAGTCTGACATACAGGTGGCTACATGGAAAAGAATTGTTGCTTCATATTTGCAGGAGACATTTGTCATGTCCCAAGGTAGTGCCTTTGACAGGTCCGATGAAAACATCTCAAGGGGTTCCAGTGTCATAAGACTTCAAGTTTTAGTGTTTATGACCTGCACATGCGCAGTAGTGTTTTTCAGATAACATTTTGCTGCAAAAGAAACAATTTGAAACTGCAAATACTTGTTTAGCTTTTGGACCACTTGTTTGGCATGACAGCAAATATTTTTTTTGTACCATGCCAACCGCCATTTTGTTGACCTTTTCCATGAACCAATAACTGTGGAAAAAAACACTAAAATGTTGTGATTTTAATAAACAAATATCAAAACCTAGTTAAATGGGCCCGTTTACCTAGATCCTGATGTTTGCTTTTAAGTACACTGGACAGAAATATGATTGCTGTGCACTGAAAATCCCAGGAGCCCAGCTTAGCAAGAGGAGCACTTCCCCTCCATTTTCTGTATGAGAACACTGGGAATTTCTTGACTTTTGTAGCCACAGCTGGGACTTATGCTGCAGGCTGAAGTCAGAGGAGAAAGCCACTGTTTCCTTGGTGTCTAGTGGTGCCCCAACCCCACCATCTGATCACCATCCCCATTATTTATATGTTGATCCCTAGTGTCTAGTGGCACAATCACCCACTGATCACTGTCCCTGGTGTCTAGTGGCACCCCCATCCACCAGCTGTTTTTTCTGCTGTCTAGTGGCACCCTCCACACTCCAATCACAGTCTCTGTTGTCTAGTGGAAACCCCCCACCCACCAATCTTGTCCCCTAATTTTTATTTTAGTACCCCCACCCATAGCCCATTGTTTTATTACAATTTGCCAACATCTGGGTCCCCATTCCCCAAGTCAGCATGTACAATATCCCCCCCAGCAGTGTGGGACATGGGGGAGCCCGCTGCCAGTGTCCCAAATATTTATGTTGTTTTCGTTGCACTGTAAAGGAAAAACAGTCCTCTGTGTCTTTCTTTTACACCTGAAAAAGAAAATGGACCTCATCATCCCTGCTGTCCCTCCCCATCCCAACCCTCCCACTGAGCACCCACCACCCCATACCCCTTGTCCTATAATTACCACTGGAGGTCATAGGGCTGTCATCTTCTGTGGAGAGTGACATGTGCACTTTTAAAGCTGAACTGTTAACTCAGGAATCGAGTAAGTGGCGTATAATATATCTCAATGGCATTTTGAATTTATGATCATAACTTTGCCATTATTAGGATTTTGTTTCAGCAAATTTTCAAAATGGCCTTTTTGGGACACCACCTCATGGACACAGCCACTATCAGGCTGGAAGTTGATTTCACAGTTGCTGCGTGAAATCACCTTTCAGGCTTGATTAATGAAATGACAGTGCCAGGATTCATGACGTGGGTTCCCAAAAAGGCAGTGTTGAACAGTTGGTGGAAAAATTCCAAAACATGGCTGAGTTATGAGCCTTCATTGAAATTTGTCTATAAACACACATAACTTTGGTCATTTTCAATATTTTCAGTCCAAATTTTTAATATAGCCATTTTTTCGCACCACCTCATGAACAGTAGAGCTATCATTTTTCATATCCTGTCTAAAATGTGTTTTCACACCTATGATGCTGAATGACGTTTTGACATGGTATGGAAAATTTTCAGCTATGGTGTTCATGATTTGATGTCATAAGAAGACTATTTTGAAAATTTGGGGTCAAAATATGAAAAAAAAGCCAAAGTTATAACCATTCATTGCAATTTCACTACGGCTCGTGAACTTTGAAATTTTCACAGTTGGCCTCAGATTTCAACTTAGACATCTTATAACCTCACCTCATGGACAGGTATGTCACAGTTGTCAGTTTTCAAATCCTAGCCAAAAATATGTTTTTGTACCTTTGGTGTAGAATGGTGTTGCAGTTTTGCAGGATTACATTTTGGTGGAGATTTGAAAATTTTTTGCACTGGGTACATGAGGTGATGTAATAAGATGGATATGATGACAATTTGGTCACTGTTGTCTTATAAATGGAAGCACAGGGCATCCACAGCTACATAAATATACACATTATGGAGGGATGGGAGTGCAGGGACCAGAGGGACCTGTGTTCCCATAGGCAAAAAGCAAGGACATAAATTTCAAAAAACTGCATTAATATTCTAGTTAGGGATAAAGCCACAAAAGTAGAGAAATGTGGTGTTAGGTTTTATAAAGCTAACACCCCACACCTACCCTGTACATACCAACAGTTATTGTGGGTATGCCTTGGAGTCATCATCCCTAACGCTCACCCCATTCCATAATTAAATAAGCTGAGATGGGTACAGTATAGGAGAATGGGGTAAGCGTTAGGGCCAATGATCCCAAGGCACAAGCCCAATGCCTGTTGGTGTGTGCAGGGTGCGTGAGGGGTGTTAGATTTTAATCCCCTAATGCCACATTTCCCTGCTTTTGTAGCTATATCCCTAACTAGAGCATTAAAGATGTTTTTTGCACATATATATTTTTATATTCATGGCAAAAAGGAAAACTACATTAATACCCCATTAGGGTTTCTTATGGTGATGCTGTCACAAAAAGTAAGAACATATGTTTCAAAAAGCTGCATTAATGAGCCATTAGGGTTCTAGTTACAAAAGTAAGGACATTTGAACTTAGGATTTCCAACCCTAAGACCCCACTTCCACCCTTGGCTTCCAACCCTAAGACCACATCCCCACCTTGCTTGCAGGAACATGTGTGGGGAGTTGCATTGGCATTTCAAATCCTAATGCTGACCCCATTCCAAAACTAAGTAAGCTAAGAAGGATAGAGAATAAAAGAATGTGGTGAGCACAAGGGTTCAAAAATCCAAGGCACAACCCTCACATCTGTCCCTGCATGCAGGGTGGAGGTGGGATCTTAGTGTTGGAAGCTGAGGTTGGGGGAAGGGTCTTAGTGTTGGAAACCCTGAGTTTGAATTTCCCTACTTTTGTCTCTAAAATCCTAAGGGGGCATTAATGCAGCTTTTTGCCATGCATTTCCTTTCTTTCTGTGAAAGTATCTCCTTAAGGAATCCAAATGGTCATTAACACAGTTTTTGCCATGAATTTTCTTATTTTCTGTGAAAGTATTACAATAGCAGTAGCTGTTTAGGGGAGGGCAGGGCCCTCCGAGCCCTGCGCTCACATCTATCTATAATTGCAGAGACATCATTATTAACCTTCCCCACCCTGTGGGAGCACAGGACCCTTTGGGCTTTGCACTCCCATGCTCTGTGATTTTTTTGTATTTTACTGTGGGAGCGCATGGTTCTTTGGACCCTGCACACCTGTCCCTAAATATATGCATGATCAAATTATCACCTTAGCCATCTGATTACCCCAGGACATATAGCCAATATGTAAAATTTTCAAATTCCGGCCAAAACATAATTCTGCATAATTGCAATGCCATTCCATGCCACAGGAGTGAAAACACATTTTGGACAGGATTTGAAAAATGACAGCAGTGGCATAAATCAGGTTGGTTAATAAGAAGTTTATGTTGAAAATCTAGTGTGAAAATATTTATAATATTCATAGTTATGAGCGGGCATATCAAAATTGCAATGAATGGTCATAACGTTAGTATTTTTTTGTATTTTGACCCCAAATTTTCAACCTAGACTTCTTATGACCCCACCTCATAAACCTCATACTGTAGGTGAAACTTTTTAAATCTGTGGCAAAATGCCATTCTGCACCACAGGTGTGAAAACACATTTCAGGCAGGATGTGAAAAATGAGAACTGTACTGTTCATGAGGTGGTGTGAAAAAAATGGCTAGGTAGAAAATTTGTAGTGACAGTTCTTAACATTACCAAAGTTAAGTGCATGTGGAGAAAAATGTCAATGACCGTGTGTAACATGGGCAATTTTAGGAATTTTTTTCTGGAAATTTTCAACGTAGGCATTTTGGGACCCCAACTCATGAACACTGGCACTGTCATTTCATTACTTGGTCCCGAAAGTTAACTTCACACATTGGGTCTAATTAATAAAACAACAATGCCAGAGATCATGAGGTGGGATCCCAAAAAGCCCATACTGAAATTTTGTTGAAAAAATACCAAAAAATACAAAATATATCATCATAAGTTCAAAATGCCTTTGAAATACATTATACTGCACTTATCTTGATTCTTCAGTTCATTGTTTGGCTTTGAAGAGTGCAGATGTGTCCTGGTCCACAGAAGATGACAGCCAATGATCACCAATGGTAAGTATAGGGCAAGGGGTGGGGTGGTGGGTTATCAGTGAGAGGGTTGGGATGGGATGGGTAGAGATGATGGGGTTTGTTTCTTTTTCAGGACAAAAAAGATGTCTAGGGGCTGTTTTCTTTTACAGCTTGTCAAAGAAAGATTTGGGGACACTGGGAGTGGGCTCCCCAGTGTCCAGACTCCAGGGGAGTATATATTTGGGGACACTTTGATAGGGCTCCCCAGAGTCCCACACTACTGGGGGGACTTCCAGTGCCAACACAGGGACTGTGTCCCCCAATATCAGCAACTGAATAGTACATAAGGGGGGTTGTTTTCTTTATGTACAGGTATATAATATAATACATGTCATAAATAGTATATCGGGACATGGAGTGGACTCACCAGTGTCCCATACTGCTCATGTGGGAGGGGACTACATATCTTTAGGACACTGGGAGTGGACTCCTCAGTGTCCCACAGTGACCGTAGGGGGCCTCTACTGCTGACATGGGGATTGGGCACCCTGATGTAGGTAAAATGTATATGAGCATGCCTTGGCCACCTTCCCCTTTGCAGGCTGTGAAAATAGGGGCATATACTGAAATTAGGTAACCCACAAACATGTGTTTACCTAAGCAGGGGCTGAGGAATTGGATTCTTGGCTTTTTTCATCCCTAACATTTACAGAAGACTTTTTTTAAAGTAGTGCTGCAATCCCCCTCCCCGTAGTTTCGAGCAACAGTGGCTGTTTCCCAAAATAGTGTTGCATTCTGCGACATTTTCACAAAAATAGTGCCACAATTTTGTGCACTTTCACAAAGGTAGTGCCACAATTTGCAACAATTATCAGTGATTGATTAAAATAAACATATTTCCAGCCATTATTTCTCTAAACTAACAGCAGAATCATGTTCCTTGGGCCCCGATTAGGTAAACACAACAGTTGGTATTTACCAAGATGCAGTATTTTTTGAATGATATCATATGTTCTGTGTCACTAACTGAAAACAAGATAGCAGAAGCACAACACTACTTTTCCCATTTCAGAAAGCAAGTATTGCTTTCACAAAAACAAAATGTGCTTTGCACGGCACATCTAATTTTTCCAATAGGAAATAATGGAAATTTTGAATCTTAATAACTTTTGAGTGGATTAATATTATTTCACCAAACCTTAAAAAGGCACATCTGTGACCCAAATCTCATATACGAGAAAGTTTCAGACCAAACTTCCAAGCGGTTTCAGAGAAATTGCCTGACAAAGAAATTGCATACAATTGGTAATTTTCAAATTTTTTGACATTTCTCATCTCCGCAACTGCACATTTGACCAGCAAAAAACTTGTCACATTAAGAGATCTTTAGTCCCCAATGGATCATGCAAAATTTCATGCAAATCAACCAAACAGTACCAAAGTTATTAAAGTGCAACATTAAGGGTTTAACATAGAACTGATGACCGAATTTATGAACTTTAATAACTTTGGAATCATTCAAATAGATTTGCATGAAATTAGGCATTCTTAATCTCTTGGGGTAGGGCTCTTGAGGTGCTAAATGTCATGCAAATTTGTTTTGTGGGTTGTGAGATACAGGACATCACAAAATCCTAAATTGACATTCATTTTGGTGTTTCTTTGTCCACCTGTCTCTCAGAAATGGCTTTATGATTTGGTCTGACATTTTGAGGATAAAAGGCCTTTGGCTCAGAGATGTGCCTTTTGAAATTTTGGTGAAAAAATATTAATCTGTTTAAAAGTTTTTTATTATTTAAATTTCCCTTTATTTCCTATGGAAAAGTTATGTCAGGCACAAACATTTTTGTGATCGCAGGAGCCTTTATTTGCACATATACTTTTTTTTCGCACACTTTTTTGCATGGAGGGACACATACAGCCATTTTTTTTTGCTAAAGGTACTTTTTTTTTTTGCTTGGAGGGTCGCACAGAGCCTGCTGTACTTTTGCAGAGCTCTGTTGCGTCCACCATCTTGTTTTGCCATTAGCAAGAGACACAAAGTAAAGAAAATATATACAAATTCATGTAATGGAAGAAAAAAAATCAGAATTTAGCTAAACGGGATCTGTTTAGCCACATTCTAAAGTTTCATTTTTTTAATTTTGGCCAGAAAAATGTTTTTTGGGCACCCAATATCGTGGGTGCTGAGGTTATCAAGAGGACCACTTCTGCTACATTCTTAAGAGAACAGCAGGATTTTATGACTCTTGCAGCTACAGCTGGAGCTTGTGCTATCTGCCACAGAGTCAGAATTGAGCTGCCCCTTTTCCCTGGTGTCTAGTGGCACCCCTGCCCACTTTTTATTTTCCCCTATCCCGTTTGTCTAGTGGCACCTGCCCTTTATGTTTCCCTGATGTCTAGTGGCACCCCCCACCCTCCCATTGTCATTGTTTTATTTTTTAATTATATAATCTGACATGGGGATGCCCACTTCCAGTGTCTATTGCTCTCCCCACATCGCAGTCTCTTTAGTTTTTGTTTGCCAGCATCAGGGAGCCCAATCTCCATATCCACAATGGAAACCCACCCCCAAGAAGTGTGGGACACTGAGGAGCTCACTTTCAATATCTTGAATCATGTTCCCCACTAGCAGAGTGAAACATTGGGAAGCCCACTCCCAGTGTCCCAAGAGATCTATCAGTACCACCCTGGCAGCATGGCTCCCACTCCCAGTGTCTCTTCCAGTGTCCTGAAATATGTTTTCCCATTAAACCTGTAGGTAAAGAAAACAGTCCCCCATTGACTTTGTAACTTCAAAACAAGAAAATGGTCCCTAATCGTCCATGCTGTTCCCCTCAATGATTCCAACCCTCCCATTGTACACTCACCACCTCAAACCCCTCCCCTTACTGTATACTTACCTCCAGAGGTAGTGCGCTGTCATCTTCTGTGCTCTGAGACAGGATTGCTCTCTTCATTGAACTGGATATTTGATGTTTGCAAATGTGATATGTGCAAAAATAGCTATAGCTTATTTTTGGTGACACTTGATAACAACAAACATGAAACAGCGCATAGAAAAAGGGTGATGGCTTTTCACCAAATGGAAAGATGGTGACACTTTCATTCCCCTTCCATGAGGCACTATGACCTTGGAGTTAGTATATTGAGAAAGATGGATGTAGGGGTTTCACCTCCCACAAAAACAACTGTCACCTTCTTTCCGATTCGATGAAAAGCCATTGCTGTTTTTCTAGTTGCTATTTTGCATTCACAATTGTGAAATGGAACCCTTATTTTCACACATGCTATATTTTCAAAAGTCACATATCCAGATTGAAACAGTGTGTTAACTAAAGAAAAAACATGTTTTCTCTTGTGCTTCTCTGGTGGTGCAGAGGATAGAGCATATGTGCACATCCGGGGCTCCTGTGTTTGAGACGAGTCTCGCCATAATTTTTTCCACCTACAATAAAGGCAAAAAATATGGAAGCACTGATCTTGAACCCAGGAACCCTGGGCCTACGGTCCTGTGCCCGGTCCTCTACACCACTGGAGAAGCACATTTGCAAGTGTGCTTTTTCTTTAATTAACAAGGATGTGCTTGCCCTGATTACAACTGTATGTTAAATGTGCAGAAATATAGTACAGTATGTGTGAAAATATGCATAGCCTATTTTCGCACTTTCCACACTTTCGGATATTTACCATCCACTTGCGGCCAAACATTCACATCACTTACAGCCCAAGGGGTTGCAAGTGGATGTTTCTCCTCCCTAACAGTGTGGGACACTGGGGAGTCCACTCCCAGTGTTCCCAGACATATGTCACCCCACCAGCACTGTGGGACTCTAGGGAGCCCACTCCAAGTGTCCCAAATCATGCATCCCCCTGGTGGTGTGGGACACTTGGGAAATCAGTCTCAGCATCCCCAGACATATATCTTCCCCCCAGCAGTGTGGAATCCTGGGGAGCCCACTCCCAGTGTTCTGGGTCATGTTTTCCCCCAGCAGTGTGGGACACCAGGGCACCCACTCCAAGTGTCCCTAGTCAAGCATCCCCCCAGCAGTTTGGGACACTTTGGAGCCCACTCTCAGTGTCCTCAGACATATGTAACCACCCTCAAAAGTGTGGGACACTGGGGAGCCCACTCCCACTGTCCCCAGTCATGTTCCTCCAAACAGGGTGGAACTGGGGGGAGCCCACTCCCAGTAACCTGAGACATCTATTAGTGCCCCCCACAGTGTGGGACACTGGGGAGCCAACCCTGAGTGTCCAGAAATCCATTTTTTCCTTAAACATGTAGATTAGGAAACAGTCCCTGATGACTTCTTCAGTTTTAAACCTGAAAAAAACAAAACAGTCCCTCATTGTTTGTGCCATCCCCTACCCCATCCTGACCCTCCATCTGAGCACCAACCACACCGCACCCCCCTCTTACCCAATACTTACTACTCTTTAGAGCCAAACTGCAAACTGAAGAATCAAGGTAAGTGCTGAATAATGTATTTCAATGGCATTTTTTTATTTAGTTGTTTAACCAGGAGTAGCACACTAAGCTGAAAGCTTTTTTACAGGTGTGACCTGGGAGTACAGGGAAGTTAAGTGACTTGCTCAGGGTCACACGGTATGCAAGTGGAGGTTGTGGGATTCAAACCCAGGTCTGGTCTGCTGGATGTCACCAGATTTGCAGCTCAGAGTCTTAAACCACTGTGCTGTACTGCTTCCCTAGAACTTATGTTGATATCTTACACATTTTTTGGTATTTTTTCACCAGATTTTTAACATGGTCTTTTGGGAACCCCACCTCATGAACACTGTCACTGTCATTTCGTTAATCAGGCCTGGAAGGTGATTTCATGGTTGGTGCCTGAAATCACCTTGCAGGACTGAGTAATGAAATTACAGTGCAAGTGTTTATGAGGTGGGATCCCAAAAAGCTTATGTTGAAAATTTGGTGAAAAAATTCCAAAAAATGGCTGAGTTAGGTGCAGTTCTTGAAATGTTTCTATGCACACATGCAGCTTTGTTAATTTTTAATATTTTCATTCCAAATTTTCAACATAGCCATTTTTTTCACACCACCTCATGAACAGTATTGCTGTCATTTTTCACATCCTGCTCAAAATGTGGTTTCACACCTATTGTGTGGAATGGTGTTTTGACATGTATTTGAACATTTTCATCTACATGATTTATGAGGCAGGGTCATAAGAAGACTATGTTCAAAATTCAGGTCGAAAATATGACAACATGCCAAAGTTATGACCATTTGTTGCAATTTTGCTGCACCCACTCCTAACTTTTGAAATGTTAAATATTTTGACCCCAGATTTTCAACATATTCTTCTTATTACCCCACCTCATGTATGTCACAGCTGTCATTTTTAAAATCCTGCTGATAATATGTTTTCTCACATGTGGCATGGGATGGCATTGTAGTTGTGCAGAATTACATTTTGGCCTGGAATCAAACATTTTCTGTACTGGGTATATGAGGTGGGGTAATAAGGTAGCTATGCTGACAATTTGGTCACTGTTGTCCAATAAATGGAAGCAAGCAACAAACATATATGCATCTATATGGACCCTGCGCTCACACAGTAAAATAAGGATACTATTATACTATCAGAAAAAGTAAGGGAATATGCTGCAAAAAACTTTGTTAATGCCCGGTTAGAGTCAAAGTGACAAAAGTTGGGAAATTAGGCATTAGGGTTTCCATAACACGCCACCCTCCCAAACCAAGCAGGAGAGCAGATGTGGGCTGTGCCATGTGCTTACCAAGCCTAACTCTCATCCCATTCTCATAAAGTCTACACATCTGACCTTGTTTACAGATGGAATTGGGTGAGTGTTAGGCTTGAGAAGCCCAAGGCACTCCCTATACCTGCTCTCCTGCCTGGTTTGGGAGGGTGGGGTGTTTCAGAAATGGTAACACCTTATTCCCCAACTTTTGTCACTTTAACCCTAACTGGAGTATTAATTAAGTTTTTTTGTACCAAATATATACAGTATATATATATATATTTTTTTTTTTAATTGTGGCAACTGGGAAAGGCACACAGAGCCAAGGCTCATTTCCTGGTGTGACCCAGGAGAAAGGGGAGTAGGTAAGCAGAGGAGGTACAAGTACAATAGTGAACAATGGAATAGTGCAAAAATGAGACATGCTCAGGAGGATCCCAACGGGGACCTTAATTACAATTATACAATATGACATTAAAATTGGTACAAAGATACAATATAAGTTATAAATAGAGTAATTCAATTTAAAAGGGGGTGAGTGGAGGCACTAGGAGCAGGAAGAGGTAGAAGCACATGCATAAGTGCCAGAGCCATTCGAAGAGACTAAGACTGGCATCATACAGGGGGTGTAGGGAGGTGGGATGGGGCAGAAATGGGAGGTGATTCACAGTAGCAAGATAGTCAGGATGCAAAATGTCTAGAGTGGCAGTGCCAGTTAATGAGGCTAGTAGAGGAGGGAGAGGTGAAATACTGGGGAAGTGAATGAGGTGACAGTGGCCATAAGAGGCAGTCTGAGTTGGGTCCGATGTGTGGTGGGCAGGGGGCTGTGTGGGTGGGCAGTATCAAGAAGGACCAGGGGGAAGCAACTGCAGAGGTAGGGTGAAGTTGCTTCAGCTGTTGTTTTAGCACAGACTGAGTTGGGGTAAGGCATATGGAAAGGAGGAGCTGATTTCACAGAGCTGGTAATCTGTAGGAAAGAGCTGCCTTGCCCACTTGGGAGTGAGGGAGAGGGAGATGGAAGGAATGACTATCTCTTGACCTGAGTCCATAGCCCAAAGAAAGAGTGATAAGATGAGCTCCATTAGACAGGAAGTGAGGAAAGGGGTCCAAAACTTGCTAATGAATGCAGCACCATGAGTGAGGCAGCGGGTAACAAGGGAGGGCAGCCCAAGAGTGGAATACAGGCAGCAGTGATGGGTGTGGAAAGGGAGGTTTGTGGCAAAGCGACAGAAGGCATTGAAGAGCGGGTCAAGTCTGGAGAAGGAGGACTGGGAACAGAACTGTATACAACACCTGTGTACTCAAGGGTGGGGAGAATGAGCTTGGTAACCAGTTCTTTATGAATAGGGGGAGAGAGGTAGTCCTTGATTCCATAAAGGGCACCCAGTTTGGGTCGGAATTTGGTGTGTATGGAGTCAATGTGTTTGGAGAAGTCTAGCTTGGGGTCCAGTCAAACCTCTAGATACTTAAAGGACTGAACCATGCCTATCGGGATGCCAAACAGGGAGAAGAAGGAGGGGAAGGGGAGATGGTAGTTTGGCTATGCATTAGGAGGAGCCGAAGGTCATAGCGACAGTTTTCTTAGTGTTGCATCTCAGGTCATTTGCTTCAAACTACTTTAGTGCTTTCATAAAGGTCTCTTGAAAGGCTGTCTGGGTGGTGGTGAGTGACAGTCCAGAGGCAAAGATGACTGTATCAGAGGCAAAGATGACCGTATCATTAGCATACATGTTTCATAGCTTCATAGTGAATTACAAGTCGATAGGCAATCTAGCCCTTGATGACTTGCCACATATCAGTGATACTGTGTTACCCCCTCCTTCCCCATGTAATTATCTTATTCTATTTTAAACTGTGCCATCATTATTTACCACTCTGTCTAGTAATAAGTTCCATAGCCCCACTCCCTTGACTGAATCATTGTGCTCTTTTATTAGTTTTGCAAATATCCCATCTTAACTTCATTCCATGAGATCTTGTGCTCCTATTATTATTCTATTTATACTGTGCCATAATAGTATTGCAATCTAAGTGCATTACTTTGCACTTGTCTGCATTGAACTCCAGGCCATGATTCACCATCCACATATTCAATTGATCTAACTCCTTCTGCAGATCCTGAGCTGCTTCTACATTATTAATTATTGCCCCAATCTTAGAATCATCAGTATATTTACATATCCAGGTTTTTTCAGAACTTTGCATGGTTGAAATCAAAATATTAAACAGCACAGGGCCCAACACAGACTGCTGTGGCACTCCACTCATCACACCCATCCACTCAGAAATGTGTCCTCTGGTAATCACCCTCTGATATCTATCCTTCAGCCAAGACTGGATCCTGGATACAACATATGAATGGAAATTATATTGTAATAATTGCTTGATTATCTTATGGTGGGGCACTGAATCAAGTGCCTTCGAATAGTCAAAAAAAATGACATCTACTGAGCTTCCACTATCCAATGCTGTGCTAACTGCTTCATAAAAGTAAAATAAGTTCATCAGACAAAATCTTCCCTGACTAAAGCCATGTTGCGTAATAACTATTAGACCCTTGTCCCCTATATGTTGCATAATGATATGCTTAAAAAATCCTTCCATCATCTTTCCTAGAAACGAAGTTAGACTAATTGCTCTAAAGTTAACAACATTATTCCTTTCCCCTTTTTGTGAATTGCTGTCACATTTACCCTGCATCACTCTATGATCGTATTACCCTCTATCAATGATTTATGAAACAACATTTATACTAGCCCAGCTACATTTTTGGCAAGCTCTTTTAAAACCTTGGATGTTACTCATCAGGACCTGGTGACTTGGTGATATTTAGATTTTTCAATTTGTGATACACTTCATTGACTTTTATTTCCTTAATATTACCTACTCCCTCATGCCCATTAGTGACTACATCATATGTGTCTTTCTTCGGCTTGAAATTGCTAATAAAAAATGTGTTAAAAACATCCACTATCTGTGATTCTTCAGTTATAATTTTGTTCCAATTTTTGATTTGCTCAATTGTGTTTTGCTGTCCTTTTAGGCTACCAATATTATTAAAGAAATTATTTTTGTTGTGCATTTTTGTCCATTGCTGAAGTTGCCATTTGTATTTAATTTGCAATTTCAGCTTTTTTAATTCCTTTCTTCCGATCTCTAGTCAATTTGTTATATGTTTCCCATTTTCAGATGATGGCTGCTGTTTGTATTTCTTATATGCCTTCTGTTTTTTCTTAATGATTTTCCTAATTTTGTTAGTTAACCATTTTGGAATCCTCCTTTTTGAGTTATATTTTTTTGTTTCTGATACAAATGCGTTGATACAGAAATTAACCTTCAACTTTATTTTCAATCAATCAATCAATCAATCAAATCTGTATTTAACCAGGTGAACATCGTTGAGCATAGCTCATTTGCAAGATGGACCTGGTAAGGTCAAGGTTCAATTTACATAAAGATATAATACAATTCAATGTACACACACTTTGAGGAACATCATATACAGGATATACAATAGCTTCAAGGGTAATAGTACATAGGTATAATACAAAATGAGCCGAGAAGCAATTAACACCATTTACATATTTACATAGATTATGGAATAAGCAGCTCATTTACTTGGTTGAGGAGAGAATATGTGGGAATTAAGGTTTAAAGTATGAAGTATCAGAGGATTTGCTGGAGGTTTGGGAAAAGGATGATGCGAGGTCTGGGCAGATGATAAGGTGTTTCTACGAGGAGAGGTAAGTTGGGGGTATTTACAAGAAGGAACAGGTGGCAGTAGAGATAGATGAATTATGGCCTTATCATCAGCTATAGGCAGGGGTGAGGAGAAGGAGAGGGGAGTGGGGTGTATGTGGGTAGTAAGGAAGGAAGGAAGGAGGCCAGTACTGGGGTAAGGAGTAACAGGGGGCATTGAGCAGTGATGTATAATAAAAGAGTAAAGAGAAAGGGATGGAAGGAGAAATGTGGGGACTGTAAGGGTGACGAATCTTGGGAATGGCGGATAGCCTCCACAGATGGGATGGCTAGGAGGGGAAGGAGAGGGATAAGATTTCTCTACTGTTGACAGTAACAATTACATTTTTCTTTGATAAGCCTAGAGTACGGAGATTTGAAGGATGCAATTGATATGGGTTTGTTCACTTTCAGTAACTTCTGCATAGTGTTGTATAAGGAGGATAACACATAACTAATAGCAGATCTACCATAGCGAGAGTTGAATTTGGGCACTTTAAGCATGATGAAATTGTAAATTTAGGCATATTTACTTGACGAGGCTTGTATGAAGCAGTCTGAGACATATTTTGGTAACATCTGGGTTATGGCTCTGTAAATCCATAGTGTGGCATTTCTGTCTCTTCTAAAGTGGAGCGAGGTCCATCCAACTGCAGCCTAGATAGAATTTTACTCTGCATTTTTTCCAAATCTAATCCTTGCAAATCTTCCTCCCAGTTCCATTCCTCCAATACTCATCCCATCATTATGTAGTCAGGCTTGTTATAACTTCTTAATTTTGTTATTCCCCATATGTTTCATTTTGGGCATTAAATAGAAATTTGACCATATTTAGTCATTGTCGGCCGGTGGTTCCAATATTTCTACCTGATCTATTCTGTCCTTTTGATTGGTTAATACTAAGTCCAGGATGTTTTTTTTTTTTGAGTTGGTTCTACCATTTATTCTAAATTTTTCTGCATTATTATATCCAGAAATTTCCTTTTTTGTTTCACCTCAGATGACTGTTACCCAGTTTATGTTGTGGTAGTTGAAGTCCCCAAGTAATATATAATTATTCTCTATATCCAGCT
Organism: Neoceratodus forsteri; assembly: GCA_016271365.2. Classification (NCBI taxonomy): domain Eukaryota; kingdom Metazoa; phylum Chordata; order Ceratodontiformes; family Ceratodontidae; genus Neoceratodus; species Neoceratodus forsteri. The sequence continues at coordinate 1,360,639,589 of CM028130.1, read as the reverse complement.
CATTTAACTTTGTTAGAAATTCTGTAAATTCCTCCTGATCTTGATTAGGTGGCCTATATATAACCCTAATTGTGTTTTTTTTTACTTTTCATGGAAATATCCACCCAAATACTTTCATATGGATTTGTGTACCTAGGACTTCGTTTTTCTCTGTTGCCTTAACCCTATTCCAAGACATAGTGTTACACCACATATAGAACATAGAAAGGACGCAGATAGATCGACAAGGCCCATCCAGTTTGATCATTTTTTCTGCCTTATAGGACTTTCATAATGTAGAAAAAATGGGCAGACTGGATGGGCCTTGGGATACTTATCTGCTGTCAACTTCTATGTGTCTATATGTGGTGTGGCATCACCACCTCTCTTATTAATTCTGTCCTTACAAAATAACTGATATCCAAGCACATTAGTTCCCCAATCTTTGTTCCTGAACCATGTCTCTGTTACTCTGTAAATATCTATGTCATTTTGTTCTAATGCTATTTGTAATATCTCTAGTTTATTCATTAAGCTCCTAGCATTCACCACCATGACATTAACTGTATTCTTAACTTCCCTTAATTTTATTCCACCTGTGCTAGTTTGGTAACTAGTCTGCTGTCCACTGTACCTAGCTAACGCCACAAGATTCTCTCCCTCCCTCCCATGTGTCAGTTTAAATTTCTGTTTATTGCATTATTGAACACACTGCCCAAAAATATACTTCTACTATGATTAAGGTGCAAACCATCCTTACAGAACATATTGTTTCTATTATCAACAAAAAATTCCCAGGTTTTAATTAAAGTAACACTCTTTTGCAGGCACTATTTTCAAAGTTCTTTATTTACCCTCCTTATTTTACTATTACCCTTAATTCCTACTTTTTGGGATTGGGAGTATCTCAGATAGAACAATCTTATAATTGTCATCCTTCGGGTATTTGTGTATGTCCTTGTACAAGTTCTCTTGTTCCATTTTGTTTCTTAAGTCATTCATCCCTGCATGTATTACTGCCAAACAATTCCTTCTTGATGGTCTGACTATTTTGGGTAATAGTTCTCATACATCTTCAAGGCCAGCCCCTATCAGTGGTAGACTCACAACCTGCTCTTTTCTATTCAGTTGTGTAATAGTACTAGTAAATTTAATGATAGAACCTCCTATAATGTAAATATCAGGCCTAGTCTCATCTAGTTCCTCCCCCTTTCTTGCATTTGTTGGTCTACCATCTGCTGGAATCCCATTACTTACATTAGTACCATCTGTCACTAGTTCAAGTATCTCATCTGCTTTCATTTGAACTTTAGTTATTAATCTTTCTAAAGAAGTATACCTGTTTTCCATGCTGATGTTATATATCATTGCTTCTTCATCTCACTATGTCAATTCAGTTTCATTTCTAACACCTGTCCCATCCATAGTTGTTTCCATTTGATTTTCCAATTCCCTTCTGAAGTTTAGCTCATTTTGGTCAAAAGCAGTATTTGTGCCCCCTATGGTTGCCTTATTTGTTTCTAATACTTTATTATTTGTGACTAGCATCTGTTTATCACTGCTTCTTTCATCTTACCTTTATCGGTATCTTTTTCCAGCTTGGCCTCTCTACTATGTGAATTAAATGTCATTGCCCTCCTTCCCTTTTTTATCTGCTATTTCCTAAATTACCATCTTTCCTATATAATTCCTCTATGTCATGTAAGTATGCACAGGCAAGCAGACAGTGAGGAGGTCATTGACAAAGATGGAGAAGAGAGTGGGGCCAAGAATTGAGCCTTGTGGGGCACTGGATTGGATGGGAGGGTAGAGAACTTGGCCTGGCTGAGTTGCACTTATAGGTTTGTACAGGTTTCTACCTGTGAGATAGGACTTGAACCAGGCTGTGGAGGAGGGAGAGAACACTAAGGATGATAGCATGCCAAAAAAGAGGCTTTGGGAGACTGAGTTGAATGCCTTGCCAAGATCAACAGAAATTGCCAGTATAATGTGACCTTTTCCCATGGCAGATTAGATATGGTTTGTGAGGTGAAATAGTGAGGAAGATGTGGAGTGGGTCCATCTGAAGCCAGATTGAAATGGACTCAGGGAGTTGGAAGAGTCAAGGAAATAATTCAGTCTGGTTAAAATTAGGTGTTTTTCAATTTTAGACAGCGTGGATAGGAGCAATATGATTCTATAGTTTCCCGACAGGGAGGGGTCCCCACCTTGGTGGAGAGAGATGACATTGGCTAATTTCCAGGCAGTCAAAACAGTGCACTAAATAATGGAGAGGTTGAGTAAGTGGGTAAGCAGTGGGGCTATGGCAGAGGCAGAGACCCTCAGAAGTTTTGGATTGAGATAATCAGGAATGGATTTGGAAGGGCTGAGAGCTTTTGGGGTGTGAAGAACTTCATCAATGGTGATGGGGGAGGGAAAACCCACAGAGGACACTGGGAGGATCAGGTCAGGGGAATGAAGGATTAGTTCAGGGGGATGAGGATGAGGGTCTAGAGGGAGTAAGAGGAACAGGGAGGAGTGCATGGGTGGTGAAGAAGTTATTTACAGAGGTGGTAGCCTGGGTAGGGTCAGAGCTGGTGGGATTGGAGAAGGCTGTCATGATGGGGGAGATGGAACCTAGAAGAGGGTGGATAGTTTTCCTGAAATCTTCTGGGAGTGACTTTGTGTCATTCAGCTTATCCCTGAAATAGTTGGTTTTTGCTAAGCACACTGCCTTGGTGCAGGCATTGTGTAGCTTTCTACAATGTTGGAGGTCAAAGAGTGTGGATGAAGACTTGTAGGCATGCCAAGCAAGGTCTCTGGATTTGAAAAGGGAGATTAGCTTGTTGGAGATCCAAGGGAATTGCTTCTGATGTAGCCATAACTTTTTAAGAGGGCCATGCTGATCCCAGATTTTGAGGAGGATGGAGGTGTAGGAAGTGAGGGAAGAATCCACATCAGGGCTGATGAAAACACCGGACCAGTCGGCCATATGCAGGTCAGATATGAGGATCCTAATATTTAGGATCTGAGTGCCTGAAAGCATAGATACTTTGGGGGTGGAGCAGAGAACTCTCTATACTGGGCCATGCAGGTCACTAGTTGTTCAGGAGGTGCTGGTGGAAGAGTATTTTAAAGGGTGGGAAGTTAGAATCTGGTTGATTAAATAGTGGTTGGAGGAAAGTGGGTTTAGCCTAGTCAGTTCTGATAAGAGTTGGACCAGGTTTAGGGCCTCAATTTCTTGAATGATGGGCCTTGCTGAGACCAAGAGCCACTTAACATTAAAGTCTCCCAACAGAAGTAGTTCACCCTTTTTGGGTGATAATGACTAGGGGAGCGAGGGTGAAGATTAGAGCAGAAGGATGAGCTTTGGAAGAGAAGTATCAAACACCAATGAAGGTGGGGGCAGTCAATGGGAAGGTCAATTTGAAATGCAGCAGCTCATGGGAAGACAGGGAGGCTTGCTGAGTGTAATAGAAGAGGGGAGGAAGTCCAGTGCATTGGCCACAACACCACCACCTCTTTTCCCCCTGTCTTGCCTGTATAGTGTGTAGCCTTGGAGATCTATGGTGGAGTTAGGGATCCTAGTGGACAGCCAGGATTTGACCATGCAGAGGATGTCAAGGGAGTTCAGGGACACCAAGGCCTTTGGTGGTTAATTTTGGGCATTAGGCTTCTGGCATTCAGGTGGTAGATTCCTAAGCCTCCTCTTGGGAAGCTGGAAGGGTTGCTAGGGCAGGGGTTTCATTTGATATCACCAGCCATAAGTAGGAAGAGAAAGCAGGGTACTAGAAACTTGGAGAAGTGCCTCTTTTTTAGGTTGTTGAAGGAGCAAGCTGTCAGCCTGATAGTGAAAGTGGAGCTGCCGTCAGGGGGGAGCATAGGGACAGTGGCTTATGGAGGGAAAGGGGACATAGGTAGTGCAGGTATGGGGAAGGTGGACAAGGGAGGGGAAAGTCAGGAGGCAAACTAAATGGGGAGGTTGTAAGAACTGAGGAGGTAGAGGGAGAGAGTAATCCTTTGGAGGGTGGTAGCTGGGAGTGAAGGTTGCTAGGAGGAGGAAAAAGTGGACTGATATGCAAAAGGGTGGGCAGAGAGACATTTGAAGGGGGTGAAAACTTTGGAGCTTTATAGAAAGGGCAGGAGGTCAGTAGAAGTATGACACTAGATGGCAGTAGAGTGGTGAGAGTAGCAAGGTGGTGGATATAGGAGAGATAACAGCTTAATTGTTTATCTGGATGGTGCTTAGAAGAATAAGCAATGGCTGAGGGAGGCAAGGAGGTAAGGAGACCAGAGTTTATTTTATGTATTTATTTAAATTTTTATAACCGGGTAAGCCCACTGAGGCCATGCAGTCCCTTTTTCAGGGGTGACCCAATGGAAGATATATAGGATAAAGGAATAAATGTATAGTGCAAAGCCATGTACAGGTAAGCAAAGCAAACAATACAGACAATATGAGACACTGATATCATAAAGAGGAATATAGAAAATATAAAACAATTCCATGTACAGAAGCTCTACATAATTCACACAGGTAAGAGCAGGGTAAAATATAAAGCTATTCCTGGCACATGGGAACTTTTCAAGTACAGCAGGTGTACAAGATAGTGTAGGTCAGTTGTACAATATCATAGACCAGGTGTAGTTCAGGTAGGGTCTTCGAGATGACAGGACAGAAGTGCAGGATTTTACCTTTGTTTTATGTAAGGCAGGAACAAGTTTCTAGATCATATAGATAATTGTGTAAGGCAAGTCTGGAATTTGGGAGGGTTGGGCAAGAGAGCATAGATGGAGGGAGGAGGTTCTAAACCAAAGATGCAGTGTAGGCAAAGGATCTTCTACTAGCAGCTAGACATGCTGATGGAACAGATAACAATTGGAGAGAGGAGGAGTAAAGGGTCTGGCAAGTAGGTTTTCAGACAACAATGTTGGCTAGACTTGGGGAAGTGAATAATTGTGTGAGCTTATAGAGCAGGCGAAGGGAGGAGTACTGGAATTTATGTTCCCATTGAAGCCAAACCAGAGATTCTAAAACAGTGCAATGATGCAGGCAGGGGGGCAGATCCTGAGGCAAGGCACCCTATCCTATGATACACTTACTTTAGTTGGCTTAGAAGAGAAGACATAGTGATCAAAATAGGGAAGCCATAGAAAGTAGAGGAAGGAGAGAGGCTGTGGCAATTTTCAGGCAGGATGCTCTGGATAGTAATGGGAGGAGCCAGTAGAGCAAACCCAGCTTTTGGTGAAAACAATAATGGTTTTATTGACATGTGCCTCAAAGGAGAGGCTACAGTTGAGGAGAATACCTAGATATTTAAAAGAGTGTGTACCTGTACTAAGAGTTCACCATTACGAGTAGTAACAGTGAGTTGGGGGGGTGAGTTTGATTCTATAGATGTGTGGGTGGAAAAGCATTGTTTTAGTGTTTTTAGTGTTCAGGAGCAAGTTGTTTGCAAGGACCCATGCCTCCAGTCGATGGAAGTCAGAATCCAAGTCAAGGATGAGCCATGAGAAATCAGCAGAGGACCTATATATGAGAGCATCATCCGTGTAATGCTGAACGGATGCCCCTCCGCAGGAGCTAGGTAGTTTGTTAATGAATAGTGAGAAGAGTAGTGGTCCCATGATAAAACCCTTGGGAATTACATGGGAAATGGGCCTAAAGGAAGATTGGAAGTTGGCCCATCTAACACTTTGGGAGCAGCCAGTGAGGTAGTTTTGAATCCAGGTAGTGGAGTGTTGATCAAGCCCAACCAATTTTAATTTCACTATAAGCTGTTCATGGCTCACCAAGTTGAAGGCTTTTTTGTGAGGTCCACAAAGATGGTCTCAGTTGCCTGGCCATGGTCAAAAGCATGTTGAATGTCCAAAGTGACCTTGATGAGAGCAGAGAGGGTGCTGTGATTTTTATGAAATTCATGTTGGCAGGGAGACAGAAATTGGTGTTGTTCAAGGTAATTGTATAACTGATTATTAAGAATTCATTTTTGTACTTTTGCAAGGTGACAAAGGACTGAGATGGGTCTATCATTTTCAACAGGTGTGGTCCACCCCTCCCTTATAATTAGGGCTGACTTCAATTTAGTGGGGACAGTACCTTCAATGAAGAATCTGTTGATCAGATCCCTGACTGGAGTGGCCAGTGCAGGAGCGCCCCCATTTTAAAAACTGGCTGGGAGAACCATGTTCCTTAAGGTTACAGGATAATTTAAAACCCTCTGTAGGAAGTTAATTTGATGTGGAAAAGTACAGTAGTGGCATTGGGGGGAGGTGTCAGGTGAGAGGTGGTAGAGTTGGGGCATGTTGAACTAAGATATGTATGTGCTGAGATCAGTGAAGAATTTGTTAAGGCCATTGGCTATAGAAGAAGTATTAGAGAATACTTTATCCTTGGCAACTTGTGAGTCAGGAAGGGTGGAGGTTTTACTCTTTAGAAGGGAATTTATTTTGGCCCCAAAAGTCTTTGGAATTGCAAAGTTTGTCAGTTTGTAGTGTACAATAATACCACCTTCTTGCATTTGTTATTATAGATTTGCAGATGTTTCTAAGGCACCTGTAGGAGTGCCAGTCTGAGAGGAGGCCAGTTTTCTTGAATGTTTTCCAGATTCAAACATGTGTTTCCTAATATCTTTGGTCAGCCATGGCACTGATTTCCCTTTGGACATGTTGTGAGTGAGAGGGGCATGCCAGTTTATGATGGTAGTAACAGAGTCAGTTAGACAATCCAGGGCCTGGTCAATAGTGGTCAAGGTACATACTGGGCCCCAGATGACGTTAAAGAGAGTTTAGAAAGGAAGATTAATCAAGGTAGATAGGTTTCGGGATTCAACAATTTTAGGAGGTGTGGTCGGAGTTTTGTTTCTCCAAATGAAGTATATTAGCAAGTGGTCACTTATACTATTCGGTAGGACCCCTACAGCTGAAATTCTGTGTGTGTGCAGTTGAACAGGATCCAGTCAATGATGGTATGATTGCCAGGTCTGAAGTTACTTCTGCTGGGTTTAGCAATGAGCTGAGTTAGGTTGGTGTTAGCCAGTGAAGAGTGGACATTGCTTTTGCTGTGGGACTTCCAGTCAATGTTGAAGTCACCACACAGGATCTTCTCCTGATGTGGAAGATCAGAGAAGGAGGACACGAGTTGTGGGAGGGTGGCAGTAGCAGTTTTAGGTGATAAATAGATGCACCAGACTATTAGTTTTTTGTTGTTGCCTATGGATAGGGGAGAAGAAGATTGATTCCTCTACAGATGAAGAAGTAGCCAGTGGGATGATGTCAGTAGCTGCGAGGTCAGACTTGACATATAAGAGTACAACACCACCTCTCTTACTGACCCTGTCAGACCTGAATGTGATGTACCCCAGTAAGGCTACTTTATGTGGAAGGATAGAAGGTTTAAAGCCAAGTTTCTTTGATCCCAAGCATAGTCAGTTTTAGGGTGTGGACTCATGCTTCGAGTTCCACCATTTTAGGTCACAAACTTTGGCAGTTTAGATTACTATTTTATGACACTTGGAGTTACAACGGTTTGAGGCACAGGATGTTTAGGATGGATTGCAGTGGGATTTGGATCCAAGATTGGGCTCCACATCACCAGCTAGTTGGAGGCAAGAGAATAAGCATAGCGGCATGCTATCAGGGGGAGTGAGTGTGTGTGGTTTAACAGTTTTCTAGCTTTTGAGGGTAGGCACAAATAGGTTGTCATGTAGCCAATGCCAAAGTTCAACAGCATCTTGTTTTGGAAGATAAGGGATAGTATAGAGGCATTGTGAGGAAACTTGGGAAATAGTTTGTGGTTGGCTGTGGAGGGAAAAGTCACAGTCATAATTGTGGTATTCCCAGTTAAAGGTGGATATGAGCAGGTCACAGGATAAGCAGAGGGAGACGTACAGACGAGCATAGAAGCATCGAGTATATTTCATATTTTTGGTGGAGTGAGAGTTATTAATGTGCTATAAATGCTGGATAGATTTCCAGGCTGGGTAAGAGAAGGATAGGGGTAATAATAATAAGCTATGGTGAGCTAGAGTTATTACTTTTCAAGAGTGATGGTAAGAGAGCTGAGCTGGCTTTCTAGGTGCAGTGGATTATAAGGAGCTAAAGGATGTCAGCAATAGCCATATTAGTCCAATCCAGTCATTCCTCCTAGTCTAGCTTGGCAGAAGACACCAGGAGAAAAGACTGCTGTGTGACTGGACTTCTCTGCTGGGACTAAAGTAGAAGAACTTTTGTATTTGACCTATAATGTAGGGTAAAAACTAACATACAAAACAAAAAAAAAAGTGTGTGTTTCGGTTAACTGAACTGAATGGGTATCTGAAGAGTTATCTAGGTGTAAATCTCAGGTGACTGAAAGGACTTAACTGCTGTGAGGTTTAAATTACTTGTAGAAAGATCTGGTAAGTAGGGGGAGTGGCTTAGCTAGAAGGAAGCTACATTTAAAGACTGCCTTAGAAAGTTTCTGCTGATAGCTTGGCAGAAGACACCAGGAGAAAGGACTGCTGTGTGACTGGACTTCTCTGCTGGGACTATATTGCCCTCCTTCCCTTCCCTCCACCCCCCCACCAAAAGCTAGTTTTAGTTTTATAGGCACAGGATTTGGGATTCAATCAGTGGTTGAAAAACTGGTGTGGAGCTCAGGGATTTGGCTTCATTGGGGACTGGGGGTCCACCTGGAGTGATGCAAGCCTATACTGGCATGATGGGCTGCATCTGTCCAGGAGGGGAACCAGGATCCTAGGTGATAGATTTAAATGCTTCATTGGCAAGCTTTTAAACTAGCCAAGGGGAGGCACTGGAAAGGAGCAGGAAAATCCTAGCCCCCAATAATCATGTGTAGAAAGTCGCAAACACCAACATAGAGGTGTCAATAGGCAGAAGGGCAGGGGTAAATGGAGAAAGTGACAAAGGCAAGAAGGACAGGGATGGGGCAAAAGGGTAAGGCCATCAGGAAATGGAGGTAATGAGTACCAATGCCCATAGTCTGGGCAACAAGCCCCTGAGCTGATGGCCTTAATGGAAGAGAGATGCCTGATGTCATAGCAGTCACAGAAACATGGTACACAGAGAACCATGACTGGGATGTTAACATACCAGGGTACATAACCTACAGGAGAGACAGGCAGGGAGAAGAGGGGAGGAGTAGCTCTCATGTAAAGGAAGGGATAAAAGCAACTGAACAAAAGAGTAAACAGGGAGGAGAGGAGGCACTGTGGGTCACCTTGGAGACTGGAAAGGGCACCACAATCCGCACAGGGGTTGTGTACAGACCCCCATGTCAGGGGGAAGGAATGGACAAGGATATGATAGAAGGCATTCTTAGAATGGCAGAGAAAGGGGAGATACTGTTGATGGGAGACCTGAATATGCCAGATGTTAACTGGAGCACATTTGCTGCAGCCACATCCAAGAGCAGGGCCATTCTTGATGCCCTACAGGTGGCAGGCATTAGACAGCTAGTTTTGGAACCCACTCGTGAGGGAGCAATCTTAGACCTGGTACTCTCAAATGGGGGCAGTGAGAGGATCTCAGATCTAGAAGTGGGTTGCCATCTGGGGACACGTGACCATCAAACAGTGTGGTTCACGTTAAACTCAGCTACAGAGTCAAGCCATACAAAAGTGAGGGTACTGGACTTTAGGAGGGCTGACTTTGGCAAGATGGGAGAGTGCCTCAGAAAAGCACTAGCAAACAGGCTAGAAGGAGGTGTGGACCAACAATGGGGAATTATCAAAACTGCCATCACAGAGGCAACAAGCCTTTGTGTGAAGCAAATGAACAAATCAAAATGAAAGAAAAGCCATTATGGTTCTCAAAAGAGGTGGCTGTGAAAGTCAGGAAGAAAAAGATAGCATTCGGAAGTATAAGGAAACACAGAAGGAGCAGGACAGAGAGCTGTACCAGTTAAGGCAGAAGGAAGCAGGGAGGGAAGTCAGAATAGCAAAGGCCCAAACTGAGGAAAAGATAGCCAACTCAGTTAAGAAGGGGATAAACCTTTACAGGTACATCAGCGAAGGAAAGACAAAGGAGGTATAGTGAGGCTAAATAGAATGAGTGGTGGGTGGGCAGAGGGGACAGTGAAAAGCAGGAATACTGAATGAATATTTCTGCTCAGTATTCACAAAAGAGGAGGGGAAGTGCCTAATCCAATTAACAGAAGCACTCTTGATAGGGGTCAATCCCAGTCTTTTCACAGAAGAAAGGGTTCTGCAAGAACTCCTAAAACTGAAGGTGAACAAAGCAATGGGTCCTGATGGAATTCACCCCAAATTCTAAAAGAATTAAGGAGGAACTAGTGAAACCACTGCCTACTCTTTTCAATAAATCATGGAGGATGGTGTGGTACCCGGGACTGGAGGAAGGGATGTGATTCCTTCACAAAAGTGGGTCCAAGACAGAGGCAGGAAACTACAGACCTGTCAGTCTGACCTCTGTGGTAGGGAAAGTGATGGCGTCACTTCTGAAGGAAAGAATAGTCGAGTACCTAGAGGTCAGTGGAGCACAGGACCCAAGGCAGCATGGGTTCACAGAGGGAAGGTCATGTCAGACGAATCTAATAGATTTCTTTGACTGGGTGACCAAAGTAGTAGACCAGGGAAGGGCTGTGGACATGGCCTACCTAGACTTTAGCAAGGCATTTGACACAGTCCCACACAAAAGATTAATTGTCAAATTAACCAGCCTCAGAGTGTGACCCAGGGTGGTAGCCTGGTAAACATTGGCTGGACAACAGGACACAGAAGGTAATTGTAAATGGAGTCCACTCTGAAGAAAGGGGGTTACTTAGTGGGTACCGCAGGGTTCAGATTGGGTCCAGTCCTTTTAATGTCTTCATCAGTGACATTGCAGAGGGACTGGAAGGAAAAGTATGCCTTTTGCAGATGACACAAAGATCTGCAACAGGGTTGATACACAAGGAGACGTGGAAAGGATGAAAGGGACTTGGCAAGGTTGGAGGAATGGTTAGAAGTATGGCAGCTTGGATTCAATGCAAAGAAGTGCAAAATAATGCACCTGGGAAACAAGAACCCAGGGGAAGAATATACAATGGGTGGGGAGGTAGTAACAACAACAAAAAAGGAAAGGGACCTGGGGGTAATCATATCAGATGACCTTAAAGTTAGCAAGTAATGTGAGAAGGCAGTAGGGAGGGCTGGGGGTATTCTGGGATGTATAGGGAGAGGCATCATCAGCAGAAAGCGGGAAGTTGTTATCCCTCTGTACAGACAGTTGGTGAGACCCCATCTGGAGTACTGTGTCCAGTTCTGAGACCCCATCTCCGCAAGGACATAGACAGGATAGAGGCAGTCCAGAGGAGGGCAACTAAAATGGTGCAGGGTCTGCAAGAGAAGCTGTATGAGGAGAGACTAAAGGAGCTTAATATGTATACCCTTGAGGAAAGAAGGGAGAGGGGACATGATAGAAACTTTTAAGTACCTCAGTGGAATCAACAAAGTCCAAGAGGGTAGCATCTTTCAGAAAAGAGACTTGCAAGAACAAGGGACACAATTTAAGATAGAAGAGGGTGGTTCAGGGCAATGTGAGGAAGTATTATTTCACAGACAGGGTAGTGGATGCATGGAACAGCCTTCCTGAGGAGGTTGTGGGGTCTAAAACTGTGGAGAATTCAAGAATGCATGGGACAGACATAAGGCAATTCTTGTGGGGGTAGGAAGAAATAGGCTGTTGGTTAACTAGGATCTGCGGCCTATCCTGTAGGTAGGAAATGGGCAGACTAGATGGGCCTAGCGGTCCTTATCTGCCATCAAAGTCTATGTTTCTATGTTTCTATGTCTAAGTGTGAGCTGTGATGCTGATTGGAGGGTGGGTTAAATGGTCCTCATCACCATGTGTAAAAAGCCCATTTAAAGAGCACAGGGGCTGGGGGAGGGCAGACGGGAGAAAAATTCAAGCTTGCAGTAGATTAAGTTTAGAAGCTGCACTGATTCTGCACCGATAGCAAGCAGTCAGCAGAGCACTGTTCCAAGCAGCTAATGTGATACCCAATCTGATGCTGTAAACTGGAGAACAAGAGTTTCAAACCTTAGCTCAGAGTTGGTGTACCTTGCTTGGGACTTGGGGTCTAAACAGGCAGGTGGGCTGCAGCTAAAGATCCTTGCAGCCCCATGAAGATGGCTAGGAATCTGCAGAGGAGAAAGAGAAAGCTAATTAATTTATTTAGTATTGCCAGAAGGGCTTGTGGAAAGGGAAGGATGGGCAGGAGACAAACAGACCATAGGGGTCTGAGAAAGGAGACTGAAGCAATCAGGCTTAAATGAAGGGAGGGAGGGGTTCTGAGAAGACCAAGGGAGAGAGGGAACAAAGTGGGGTTATGGTTTGCTTAGGGATTTGTTAGGATAAAGGAAAGATCAGAGATACAGCAAAGGAGCAGCAGGAAATGTTGCTGGAATAGCAGTCTATGGGCAGAAAGCGTTAGAAGAGCAGAAATCAAATTAAGACACTGGTTACAGTAGTCCAGGAAAAAAAAAACTGTGAAATTAGGCACAGATAATGAGAGGGACAAATTCAGTAATTAAAAATGAAAGCAGCAGGCTAAAGGTTAAAACTGCTGGTACAGCAGCAGACTAGGGTTACAATTACTATTACAGCAGCAGGCAAAGGTTAAAGTTACTATTACAGTCAGCTAGTTTTAACAGTAATAGAAATTCTAATCAGCAGAAAAATTCTAGCAAGCAGTAGATCCAGTATATGAGCTACACTGATGCTGCATAGCAATAAGTCAGCGGAGCTTTGTTCCAAGCAGCTGATGTGATCACCAGTCCAATGCTGCAAACTGGAAAGATCAAGTTTCAAACCTAAGCTCAGTGGTGGTGCACTTGCTTGGGACTTGGGGTCCAAATGGGCAGGATGCTGGTGGCTAAAGATCCTTACCGCCCCACGGAGATGACCAGGAGTCTTGCTTGGGGCTCAGGGTCTAAATGGGCAGGTGGGTGGTGGCTAAAGATCCATGCTGCCCCACAGAGATGGCCAGGATTCTGCCAGGATAGGGTTTGATTCTCAAGAGCACCAGATGAAGACACCAAGTATAGGATGTGACTGAATGAGGAGAAGAGGGGCTCTCCTGATTTAACCAGATTGGAAGGGATTAATTGGGGCCAATCTTACTTTGTGGTTCTGGTGACCTTTAAAGATAGTGCTACCTATGGGTGGAGATATATGTATTGCAAAAAAATTTGTTAATACATCAGTTAGGGTTGAAGTGACAAAAGCAGGGAAATGAGACATTAGGGTTGGGCCACTAGCAACCCCCCACAGTCACACCAGCCTACTTACACCCACCCTCCACATACTAACATATGTCAGGGTGGTGCCTGTTATCAGTTCTAACTCTCACCCCATTCCATGTGCAAGAAAGTTGTCATGGTACAGTATAGGAGAATGGGGTGAGAGTTATGGCTGACAACCCAAAGGCACATCCTGATGCATGTTGGTCTGTGGAAGATGGGTGTGGGGTGGGCTGGTGAGGTTGAGTGAGGGGGGGTGTTAGGGTCCCAACTCTAATGTCTCATTTCCATACTTTTGTTGCTTCAGCCCTAACTGATGCAGTAACAAAGTTTTTTGCAATTTATTTCTTACTTTTGAGATAGTAGAATACTGTCTTTATTTTGCTGTGGAGCACAAGTTCCTTTAGAACTCAGTGCCCATCCCTCCACAGATGTACATATGTATCTAACTGTGTAAACACAGGGGTCTCTGGCCCCTGCCATTCCACACATTAAGTTATGAACAGGCATAGCAAAATTGCAACAAATAGTCATAATTGTGCCATCTTAAATCATTTTCACCCCAAATGCTCAACATAACCTTCTAATCACTCACCACATGTACCCAGTACAGAAAATTATCAAATCCTAGTTGAAATTCAGTTCTGTGCAACTGTAACACCATTCTGCACCACAGGTGTGGAACATTTTTTTTCACAGGATTTGAAAGATGATGGCTGTACTGTTCATGAGGTTTTGTGAAAAAATGGCAATGTTAAAATTTGGAGTGAAAATATGATAAATTGCCAAAGTTACTCATGTGCATAGAAAAATTCCAATGACCTTGCATAACGCAGGCATTTGTAGGTTTTTTTGCACTAAATTTTCAATGTGGCCTTTTTGGGACTACACCTCATGAACACTTACACTGTCATTTTGTTACACAGTCAAGAAAGGTGATTTAATGTAGCAACTGCTCCATTCCACTCCACTGCTGTGTAAACACATTTCTGTCAGGATGTGAGTAATAACAGCTGTACTGTTCATGAGGTGGTGAGAAAAACTGGCTGTGTTGAATATCTGGAGTGAAAATATTAAAATTTGCTAAAGTTAGACACGTGCATAGTGAAATTTCAATAACTGTGCGCAGCTCTGACATTTTGGGGTATTTTTGTACCAAATTTTCAACATGGCCTTTTTGGGACCCCACCTCATGAACAATGGCACCGTGATTCCATTATTCTATTCCAAAAGTTGATTTCACACAGTGACCACACCATTCTGCACCACTGGTCAAAACACATTTTGGGCAGGTTGTGAAAATGACAGCTGTACTGTTCATGAGGAGGTGAAAAATGGCAATGTTGAAAATCTAAAGTGAAAATATTAAAAAGTGGTGAAGTTACAAGCGTGTATAGAAACTGTGGAATGCACACTCATAACAGTCATTTTGGGGATTTTTTTGCACCAGATTTTCAACATGGACTTCTTGCAACCTCCCCTCATGAACACTGGCAATGTCATTTTGTTAATTAGTCCTGAAAGGTGATTCTGCGCAGCTACTGCAAAATCACCTTTTGCAACTGAGTAATGAAATAATAGTGCAAGTATTCATTATGTGGGGTCCCAGGAACCCCATGTTGAAAATTTGGGGTCAAAATTCCAATCAATAACTGAGATATCAACATAAGTTGAAAATCCCATTGACATCCATTATACGGTTTACCTTGATTCCTTCAGTTCGCAGTTCAGCTTTGAAGAGTGCAGATGTGTCCTGGCTCACAGAAGATCACAGCCACTGACAGTGGAGGCTAAGTATGGGATAAGGTGGATGGGGAGGTGGGTGTGCAGAGGAGAGTCAGGATGGGGAGGGATGGGAGATGATGAGGGACCATTTTCATTTTTCAGGAAAAAAAGACATAAGTCAGAGGATTGTTTTCTGTTCATACAGGTTTTAAAAAACACTAATTTGGGTCACTGGGAATGGGCTCCCCAGTATCCCTGAATACTGGGCAGGGGGGATTGGGCACCCCATCGACAATGAAAATATATGGGCTTTGGGGGGCATTCAGCACCAGAATTGGGCATCCTAGTGTTGGAAACATAATAAAAATTTAAGTATTTGGGAACACAGGTATGAGCTCCCAGTGTACCACAGTAGTGAAGGGGAAGATAAATGCCAACATGGGGATTGGACAAAAAAAAATGGCCATAGAAGGGCAGTTTGATGCAGGCTTCTGCATCAAAGAAAAGATGTCTGGGGACTGTTTTCTTTTCTTCAAGTACATTAAGAAAAACACATTTTCAGTCACTGGTGGGTGTGCTCCCAATGTCCAAAGCTACTGGTGGAGTTAAGGGGTAAATGCTGACATGGTGCTTGGGCTTCCATGTTGGCACATTTCAAAAATAATGTACTGTGGACAAGGTTTTCTGACATCAGGGATAGGCATCATGATGTAGGAAAATAAAAAATACAAAATACAAAAACAAAAAAAAAAAACAAAACAGGGAGAGCGATCAGAGGGTGGAGGCACTAGACACCAGACAATGAATGTTTTAAGGAAGTTAGGGGTCCATTAGACATCAGGAAAACAGCACAGTTATTTTATCATCCTTGTAATCCTCTTCACCAGTCGATCTGGCAAAAGGGATCCACTGGCAAAAGGATTACTAAAAGGATTTTAAAGTTTAAAAGTGCAATTTTTAAATACAAAAAAAAAAAATAAAGGGCAGGTAGAAAGACAACCCTCACCAAAACCCATGCCTTGTTTTTTCATAAGAGATCCATGGGGCAAGTTACAACATTTTGTTTTCTCCCCTTGCTAAGGGAGAAAAAAATGGTGGCTGACAAACAGGGATTTACCTCACAAAAAGGGATTTTGTGAGATTTATGAATCCCTTTTCGCAATCCCTGTTCATGAGCCGTTCACTATTAGGAATCCTTGATCGAAACTGTGCATCTATCCCAAAGACTGAACTGAGCATGCTCAGAACCCAACATTTCTAAATTGAATAACTCTGGAACAGATTAATATTTGTTTCACCAAACCAGTGCTGGATTGTTCCTTGAGTAACCTCTTTGTACCCTGAAAATGTCAGGCCAAAATTCCAAATGATGTGCATGCAACGGATGTCAAAAATGACACTGACATTTGCCCTAAAAAGCGAAACATTTGTTTTTTGACATTACGCTGTGAAACTCACAAATCAATCAAACTAAACTTGGCAAATCAAGAGATCTATCATCCAAGACCATGTATTCCAAAGTTTGTGCAAATTGTAGAACAGTTACAAAGTTATTAAAGTGATAAATTTGGGGTTTAACATTAAACTGCCTACTCAACCCTAACTATAAGGATGCAACTGCACCCTTATAATATATATTTATAGAGACATGATAGCACCTCTATAGTTAGGGTTGAGCAGCAGTTTTTATGTTAAACCTGAAATTTTGTACTTTAATACCTTTGCAACTGATCAATAGATCTGCACAGAATTTGGTTTGTCTGTCCTGTGGGGTAGATCTCTTGATGTGGCAAGTTTTGTTTCATTTGGATGTGCAAATTCTGAGATCTGGATAGTGAAAAAAGTAAAAAAATCAATTTTTGCTATTTTTTTCCTCATCGCCTTGCAGTCAGATGGTATAAAATTTCTACATGATTTTTGTAGGGTCTGAAGTATTTTGGTAGAAGAACAGACAGTAAAAATTAATCTGTTGCAAAGTTAAGTGTTTTAGTTCAAATTTTATCCTATGGGACATTACATTTCTCTGATAAAGGTCTTTTTTGTGAAAGGGGATTTTCTGTCACGAAGAAGGATTTAGTCCTGCAAGAGCATTCCTTCTTCATGAGATTTGGAATCCCTCTTTGTGAGAAAAAAATGTAAAAGTACCCAAAATGAAGGTATATAGAGACACCAACACATTTATATTGTTCATTGAACTCCATTAGGTGGACTGTGAAATTATTTGGTGGAAAAGCAACCTTGAATGCCTTTTTTTTACATTTAAAATCCTTTTTCATGACTCACAAACTTTTAATGAGCAATTCCTTCTTCACAAGCCAATTCCTTTTCATGAGCTCACAAAAAGATTTTTACAGGCTACTTTGATGCATAACTCAGCCTTTTTTCAGATTTTGAGTTTATTAACATGGTTTTTGGGACTCACCTTATGAACAATATGACTCTCATTTGTCAGCTCCTGCCTGGAATTGTGATTTCACAGCCGTTTGGCAAATTCACTTTTTGTGCAGAATTTGCATAATGACAGTCATATTGTTCATGAGGTGGAGTCCCAAAAAGACCATGTTGATCATTTGGGGTCAAAATGTCAACAAATAGCTGAGTTATAACCATTCATTGAAATTTTGCTGTGCACTCTCATAACTTTGCAAATTTAAAACATTTAACCCCAGATTTTCAACAATAGGCTGCTTATTACTCCCATGTCATGCATGTAACAGCTGTCATTTTTCAAATCCTGGCCAAAATGTGTTTTTGCACCTGCACTGCGAATTTGCATTGCACTTGCACACAGTTATGTTTTGGCATGATTGAAAAATGTTCTACACTGGGTACAAGAGGTAGGGTGATAACATGGCTATGGTGACAATTTTGTGACTGCTGTCCCACAAGTGGAAGCGCAGGGGCTGGAGGTCCCTGTGCTTCCACAGATAGATACCTATATGCATCCATGGAGGGATGTGAGCGCAGGGTCCAAAATACCATGCACTCCCAGTGTAAAATAAGAATACTTTTATACTATCTCAAAATGTAAGGAAATACATTACAAAAAACTTCATAAATGCATCAGTTATGGTTAAACTGACCAAAGTAGGGAAATGTGGTGTTATGGTTTCCAACCCTAAAACCCCATTCCCCACCCTGCACAGACCCACTGGCAGGGGGATCTGTCTTGGGGCTGTGGACCCTAATGCTCACCCCAGTCTCCTATGGTGTACCCATGTCACCTTATTTGCTAATGGAATGGGGTGAATATTAGGGTTCACAGCCACAAGACAGAACTTCTCACCTGTGGATCTGTGCAGATATAAAATAGTGGCACAGTAGTGGCACTATAGTTAGAGTTGCATAGCCATTTCCAGTGAAACCCAAAAGTTTGCACTTTAATAACTTTGCAACCATTTGACTGATTTGACTGATATTTTGCATGCACTATCTGGTCCCATGGACCTCTGATTCTGTAAGTTTTGCTATGGTTGATGGTTTGGTTGCAGAGCTGCAGAGTGCTCAAACATTTGAAATTTACCATTTAGGTACAAATTCTTTTCTTGGGTGTAAGTCCAAAACAGTTTGTGGGTTTGGTCTGAAATTGTTAGGGTATCTGGGGTCTAGGTCTCTGATGTGTCTTTTGAAGGTTTGGTGAAAAAGTATTAATGTATTTAAAGTTATTAAAGTTTAAAGTTTCCAGTTATAGCCAGTGGGAAAAATTAGATGTCTGGTGCTAAAGCACTTTTTTCTTCCGCGAAAGTACTTTTTGCTTTCGCAAATGGGAAAGTAGCGTGTTTCTGCCATCTCGTTTTCAGTTAGCGACAGGAAAAAAACACTGCAATTCAAAAAATAATGCCCCCTGGTAAACACCAACAGTTGTGTTTACCTAATCATGACCTGAAGAACACAATCCTGGCATTAGATTTTAAAAATAATGTTTGGAAATTTGTTTTTTCAATTTTGCCATTGGAGTGTCATAAATTTGCAACACTATTTTTGTGAAACCTATGCAAATTGAGACACTTTTGCAAATCTAGTACTGTGAAATTTGCAAAACTTTCACAAAAACTTTTGCAAAATTTGGGAAACTTTCGCAATTTGCAACACTACTTTAAAAAAATTGCAGTTTCTTTGCCACTTCACTGCAAATAATTGGTTAGGACTTTTGGGCTGAAATTTTCAGGTTAGAAAGGGCTTGCACCACAGATGTGGCTTTTGCTAGTTTGACCGTACAATTTACATTAGTTCCATAGTTCTAACATTCCAAAATTTAGAAATTTCCCATAGGATAACATTGTGGCAGTCGCAGTACCTTTTGGGGGCTATATTTTGAAAGCAGTTTGAGATACAAAATTTTCACTAACTGCAGCAATTATGCAGGTTCTCAGGCCATGATTACAACTGCAGTGGAATTTTTTCCAGTGTTCCTATGGTTACTGTGATATTGTCCCATTTACAGCACAAGGGTTACTTGGAATGTCTATACATCTATATTGTCTCTACACTTATGGGTAGATGTGACTGCTGGGCCTAATATAGATACCATTTTGCAGTAATGGGTGAGCAGGGCCCAGAGGGAGATGAGGGTTAATTATTATGTGTCTACACACTCCAATATAAAAATCAAAGGCAATTACAATATGCATGCATGGGAGCACACTATAGATTAATGGAAGAGCAGGGCCCAGAGGGCCCTGCGCTCCCACAACCACATAAGGGTAAGATTACATGTTCTCAAAAAGTATGGACATTCATTGCAAAAAACTCTGTTAATACATCAGTTAGGGTTCCTATTACAATAAGAAAAGTATGGAAATTCTGTGTTAGGGTTACCAACTCTACCACCCCATCCCACCACCCCTACCATCCACACAGCAACAGGTGTCGGTGTGTGCCTTGGAGTCATCTGACCTAACTCTCATTCCAGTATCCTATACTATACTGTACCATCTCAGTTTCCTCACACATGGGAATGGGATGCAAGTTAGTCCAATGACTCCAAGGCACACCACGACACATGTTGGTGTGTGGAGGGTAGGGTGGGGTGATAGGGTTGGTAACCCTAACACCAAAGTTCCATACTTTTTTTGCAGTAATAGAACCTAGCTGATGCATTACAGAGTTTTGGCTCTATATATATATATATATATATATATATATATATATATATATATAGTAGTGAATAATTTTTATTTGTACTAATAATGGAATGCATTCAATTGAGCAAGGCTCATTTTCAGTTATGTTCCAGGTCAAGTAAAGTGTTTAAGTTACACATATTCACAACAACAGCATAAAAACAAATTAGACAAGACACATTAATTTAGTAAATAAGCAACAACATTTAATCTCAGCATTTGTGTTTAAAGTGCATTACAATGGGTACATGTTATGGTTAGGGTTCAGCAAACTGTTTTATGTTTTACCCAGTTTTATGCACCTTAATAACTTTGCCTTTGTTCAAAGAATTTACACAAACTTTTGCATGTGTGGTCAGGCTGTCAGCTCCTCAAGATGTAAAAAAGTTTCGTGACTACACCTTGCACAGTATTCAAGATGTGTAGGTTAAAATAAAATGAACAAAAAAACTCTTTTGTTTTCTATACTTAACATGGGGATTTTGGCTCTAATCTACAGCCTAGACTGTAAGGGCATTTTCCATGAAATTTTCAGGAATTATGGGGTTCATGCCAAAGTTGTGCCTTGGCATGGTTTGATCAAAATTATTGGACAGTTTTAGAATTTTAACTTTTTAGTGATAACATCAAAATGCAGCCGGTAAAACAGATCAACTTATAAAAAAGATACATTTTTAAAACACAGTTTAATTGATAAAATAAAAACCTGAAAGTTAATTTCAATAAAAAAAGAATTTGAAAAAGTGTTGTACATAGAAATGCTGGTGATGACTTCCCCTAGGTGCCACCCCACACCACTCCACACACTTCATTGCTGTCCTTGGCAATGTGTAATTTGACCTTTCTCTGTTGTGCCACCAGCCTTCCTCCAATCACTGCCATAATGATGGTTTCCAATTAAGCTGGTGTGTAGTGCCCCCACCACAGCAGCCTGTCCTCAGCCTCTTATACTAAGAAATGTCTAGTGACACCTTCCACCCACCAATCGTTAGTCATGTATACTCCCTGGTGTGTTGTGGCCCTCTGCAGCTGCTCTTCACCCTCCCCTTAATAAAAAAATGTATCTTTTGTGCAGTGTCACCACATCACCTGCTGATCACGATAGCCTGTTTTTTTAATGACATTTGCCTGATGGTCTAGTGGCTTCCGAGACCCCCCTCCCACATCCCTGGAGCCATTGTCTCACTATCCAGCTACCAGACCCACAACTCGATACTGAATGTCAAAATGTTGCTGGTAATAACCAGATTGATTGATAAAATGCAGTTCAATCTGTCAGGAGTATTCTATATCATGCATGCCCAGTGTGACACTATACTCCAGTGCCATACTGTCTGGCACTGTTGTGAAGCCGAGCAATATTTCTTCAGTGGATTCAGCACTGTGAGTAAAAATCTACAGTTAGCAAGAGAAACAAAATGTAATAATTTAAAAAAGATGTTGTCTTGATTCAGACCAGTGCATGTAGCTTGCTTATCAGGACCTCCTCGCTTGGCTTCTGTAATTAACTGGTGGCAAATGGCTTTCAATTTGTTTGTTTGTTTGTTTTATTGAAGTAATAAATTGTCCTGGTAGACTAATGCTCCCTCCCCCACCCTCCAATATGTGATGGCCATTCCCTATAAAAAATAACAATTTCCCTCATAGTCTATTGGTCCCTCCCCTCCTCCCCAATGTTCTATCACTGTCCCCAATCAAAAATAAAATGTCCCTGGTAGTCTAATGGTCCCTCCACTGCTCCTCTGATGTCTGATTGCCATCCCATATCAAAACAATTGTACCTAGTAGTCTAGGGATCCCTCCACTCCCTGATGTCCAATCACTGTCCCCTATAAATAAAAGTCCCTGGTAGTCTAGTGGTCCCTCCCCATCCCCAATGTTTAATTGCTGTCCCTGTATTAAAAAATACCTGATAGTCTATTTGCCCCTCCATCCTCCCGATCCCCTCAAATGAAATCCCACTTAAATCCCTGGTGGTGTAGTGAACCCCTCCACCCTCTGAGGTAGTAACCAACCACCCTGTTCTCCCCATCCCAGACCTATCCAGTGGTGACCAGCACAGCTTTTCACCTCCATGGCTGGTTGTCAACTGAGCTATGAATGAGAACCTACTGTATATAGTACATGCTCATTCTTCGCTTAGTTGGCAGTCAGCCATGGAGGTGAGGGAACGGCAGTGCTGGTTTGATTTTTTTTTATTGTGAGCAAAGTATAAGTATATTTACATTTATAAAACCTCATTTTTGATGTGCATGCCTGGGGTAGGGGCTCAAGTTGTGTGTAGTTTCTTTGTTTTGCAGGGCACCACATGCATTTGACAATATCTGTGCAAGTCCATTGCAATGTGCCTTTTTGCCTCTCTGTGGGTTTCATTTGTTTGCCTGGGTTGGACTGTTTTCCTGTTAAAAAAAACACAAAAAAACACCTGATCAAGTTTCACTAGCGACTGTTACATTGCCCTGTAAAATACTCCAATTCCTGCAAACTGGAACCCTGTCCCTTTAAGAGAAGGCAAGTAGGCTTGTCACTAACGACTTTGCACTCCTTTCATCACTTTCAAACTTTGCACTTACATTTAAAAAAAAGTAATTTCTTAAAAAATGCAACAATGTACCCATCTAAAATGTTGCTACCCATGAAGAAGGATAAATAAAGGGTTGCACAGTCTAGTGTTTAGTGCACAACAATGTGAAATGGAAGGTCTGAATCCTGCCACAAACAATAGCTCACTGTGTGACCCAACTCTAACAACTTGACCTCCCTGTGCTTCAGTCATTACAGTCTACAAAACTGAGTGAAAAAAGAACTGATTGAACTGCTCACTACCCTGGATGCTATAAAGAAAAGAAAAACATAATATCTTAAATATTTTATAGATAGTATTGGAAAATACTTCTAGTTTATTATGTTGTTTCTAAAGCACTTGATGTAAGTGCTAAATAAAAAGTGTGTGCAGTGTTTAAGTCCATTTGGAAACAAACTCATCTACTGACCCCTTAATGTGGGTGGGCTTTCAGTTAGAATGGTACATAAATACATAGTTACACAAAAGGTGAAAACAGATAAGGACATGTGGCCCACCTAGTTTGCCCCTTTTCCTTACCTAGTACACCTTTGCCTAAGAGGTGCTAAGATGGGTAACCACATTCATTTATAAAACAAAAGATCTTAGTCAAAACTGGATCACAGCTACTGGATCTCTGTATGATCAAAAATCTTCTGATCTGATATAGTGTTTCATGATTCAGTCCACTTAGCTGTGAAATTGTGGAGAAGGACTCCAATATAAATGAGGGATTTTATCTCAGCTGGGCTTTCCTATAAAAACTGTAAAGATGGAAAAGGATGCACTACAGTCATTAACCATTCTGGCAGTACAAGATTAGTGATCCACCCTCGTATTCTTAGACTGAATCCCAAAATGAAGCTCCATTGGGAACCACGGCATCAGATCAAATAGGCTGAGATATTAATGTCTGCGTATGGTGTGCATGCATATTATGAAAGATAAACCAAAACTTTAGGCATTATCAGATTTTTCCAACAAAGGGAAATCTGCACCCAATAGCTCTCCTTTTCCAAAAGGTGTTTACCAGCTGATTGAAAACATTTAAATTATTCTGTATTGACTGGAAGAAACCATGGTTTAATAAATTAAACCTAATGCAGAGCGGTGTCCCAAAGAAAGGTTGAAATGGGTTACCATGCAACAGCCCAGATATTGGGGGACGGGGTCAAAAATGAAGTTGTAACCCACTAACCCACTAGCCAGCACAGCTATTGACTCTAAAAATATGCTGGTCCTAACAACTTTCGAATAGCCCAAATTGTATACTAATTGAAATATTATCTTCTCTAATACAATTCAGCACACTAAAATAAATGTTCACTAGCTCAATACAAAATCTACCAGTATCTGGCTAGTGGGCTGGCACCGTTTTCTACCAGCACCTACAATTAAAAAAAATCTTCTTTAGGCAAAAGGTTTATGCAGTGTCAGTGGCTCAGCAGGTTGCACATTCACCTCTGGTCAGAAGATCAGAAAGCTGTGGGTTCTATCCCCAAATGCACTCGGGTTAAATCCCAATACTGATACTGTGGTGGAGCATGAGGGGGGTAGTGGACTCCTGAGGTGTGTCTTTTGGATGAGACTTTAAACCAAGGTCCCATCTGCCTGTTCTGGTGATTGTTCAGGTGGCTGTTAAAGATCCAATGGCACTTCTTGTGAAGAGTAGGGGAAGTTTTATTAGAAAAGAGTGCTACTTACAGAAAAATTGCAATATTCACATATCCATCAAAACAAAATGTAATCATTTTACATTTCCTTTAAAGAAAGAAAAGTTGTACTGAAACAAAAACATATTGACTACATTTATACAAGAAAATATGCAAAATCACTCTTGTTCCAGTGAAACTGTATTATCTTATAAAAAATTATCACAATTGGCCCAGTAAAAGTTAACTTTATGTAATTCATACTGAGATATAGCTCTTATTTGTGCTTGCCTAACTGCACGCTGTATATTTTTCACCATTAGTATGTTAGTAATGTTTTTTTATTGTG
The DNA here is from genome assembly GCA_016271365.2 of Neoceratodus forsteri. NCBI lineage: Eukaryota > Metazoa > Chordata > Ceratodontiformes > Ceratodontidae > Neoceratodus > Neoceratodus forsteri. Next base: position 1,360,614,975 of record CM028130.1, on the reverse strand, counting down.
TGATCTAATAAACCCTAGCTTGCCAAGTATGATATTTCATTATTGCAAAAATTATATACAATGTTCCCTCATTATATTTTTTTAATTTATTTATTGAAATGTTTCACCAGGAAAGGCACACTGAGCAGCAAGATGCTCGTCTCGTGGTGCGTTCTGGGGGGAGTACAGAAGAGAGCACTGAGTACATGATACATAGCACTGAGTTACACATTGGAGTCATGAATTGGAGTAACATTACATACATTGCTTAAATACATCACTTACTTACATCGTTATTGAATCGAATTAGAGTTACACATTGCTTACAGGGATTTGAACCACCTTGTGTTTGAGGGGGTATACAAGTAACGAAAAATATATAGGAAGGTTTAGAAATGAAGGAGAACATGGAGTAAGGTTTAGACCTGGATAGTGTTACACTATACATGGGTGACAGTCACTGGCTAAGGGAATACGCTTGACAGTCACTACTAAGGGAAACGCTTGACAGGAGACAAGGCAGAAGTGCAGTATGGAGTAAGTGCGGAGGTTGGTAGAAGTACATGCCAGCATTTACAGCTGGTAGCTAAAGCCATTGGTCAGGCCACGAGATGTTTCCTCATCCTACTGGTAAAATTCCATACATTAAACCCTGATACGTTATTTTTTCCAACAACTTTCTCCCCATGTTTATGCCAGTAAATCCTAGAAGGGTTACATATAGGGGCAATCAATAAATAAATGTTCTTGTGTCTCCAAACTTGTTGACAACTACTTCTTGGACAATATCTGTCCACTAATTGTTTTATGTTTATTATTATTTTTTACTTCTAGCCTCCTATAATTACTAATCCATGTAGTATCTCATACATATACTGGGCGTCTAGGGTCTGTTAGTTGTTTTAAGTCTTTAATCAATGTACCAAGGTGTCACACATCCAAAGGAACTGGTGCTTCCCATCATGTTGCCCCCCCCAGCTCTGAAACTCCCTTCCTCTGGCACTTTGGCAGTCAAGATCCCATCTCAACTTCAAAAGGAAGCTGCGCCGTTATCTATCTCTTGCAGACAAATGCACTTGCTTTAACCCCACTTCATTACATCACACCTTCACTTACCTGCAATCATACAATACACCACCTTACTCCCCCTCTCCTACAGTCTGTCCTCTCCCCAGATCCCTATCATCCCTGCAGGTTTCTCCTTGCCTCCCCCTTATCTCCCTTTGAAAGTTGTTAATTGCTGTTACCAATCTTAATTGACATCCCTGTTGCACTGTGCTTGCTTTTCACTGTTTCTTCCTACACTGTCTCCCTCTTACATTATTACATCATGAAATGTACTTTAAGCTGAATGTTATCTTTTTACAAACTGTTATGACCTACTCTACATGTAACCTTTAAGAATCCTTGTTTTATATAATGTTGTTTTTGGACTGCTTATATCATCTCTCATCAACTGTTTTGACCTGCCCTATATGTAATTGTCCTGTACTTATGAAATGTTTATCTGCTCTATATTTTGTTGTATTCCTCCCGCTCATGCCTGAAAATAGTCAATTCTGGCTGGTGCACTTACCTGGTTAACAAAAACGAAATAAATACAAATGGTAACCTGCTTTGTGGACACTGAGGAAATGTCACCATCTCCTGGCAATCTGCTTGCAATATAATATTATAGATGCTCTTGCTATTCAGTGTTTGTAACTGCGTTATTGTAAACCACCATTTCAACACATTTTTTATCTGTTCCTTGCCATATTGTGGGAGGAAAGTTACACCTGTTAACTATCTGGTTTTAAGATTTCTGCAGGTGTGTAAACAAGGTTCTAATTATGTCTGAACCAGTGATCTCCAGGGTTTACTCCCTGGCTTCAGTGACAGGCTAAAATTGTAGTGGAGAAACATGCCACAAAAAATGTCAGAGTGTTGACCATATTTAACCCTCCCTCCTGTATTTTCCTACAGGTGAACTCTCTGTTTATGGGGTTTAGTCTTTTTCCCCAAAAAGCCTGAAAAAACACACTACAAATTGCTGCTGTTAAAGGGAAAAAGGGAACAATTGTTTATCCAGGAAAGGCACACTGAGCCAGAGCTTGTTTCCAGGTGTGAACTGGGAGCACAAGGAAGTTAAGTGACTTGCTCAGGGTCACACAGTATGCAAGTGGAGGCTGCTGGGATTAAAATCCCGGTCTCCAGACTAGCAGCACAATGCCCTTAACCACTACTCTATAATGCCTCCTATTAGTTATAATGCCACCATTAGTGCCTGTGGTGGAGGAAACACACAATGTATATACAGTACTAAAACAATGGGATCAGTAAAGATTCAATCAACATCACTCTTCATTTGGAGATCTGCCTTCCCTTCCACTGATTCACTAATCTGTTTGCTCTTTCTATCCCCACCTCCCAGTTTATAAGTCCCATGTCCCCTGCACCAAAATCAACTCCTGGTATCATAATGTGTTCTTGTCTCACAGTGATATTAGCTATCTCTCCCCCCCCCCTCCCGGGGTAGTAGGGTGTCTCCAAATGGGGTTCCTTTGCTTTTCTCATAGTTGATCAATGGACCTGACATGTTCGAGAATATTTCCAATGCAACTCCGCATGAGTCTGGTGCCAAGGACAACACTATGTCATCTGCATGAGCTAAATTGTGGTACTGGATGCCCTGTGAGAGGTGATACTCCTTTTATATCAGTATTGCTTGCTATTTGTCTCAAAAGGATGTCAAGCCCACATGCATATAGCAATGGACTGAGTGGGTATCCTTGCTGAAATCCCCTGTAAACTGGAATTTCTCTACCTAACCACCTTTCACATTGGATATTATACACACATCTGTATACAGGCACTGTAATCAGGATACAAAGGTATTCGGTATTCTGAATGCTCTTAGTACTGTGAACAAAAATACATGCGCTGTTCTATCAAAGGCCTTCTCCTGGCCCAATCCCATAACATATCCCTGCAGTATGTTGTTATTTCCCCAAGAAAATAATTCTCTAATAATTAGTGAATTGTATTGATGACGTCTTGTAGGGCTAGCACACGTCTGGTATGGACTTAACAACTGATCCGCTACTGGAGCTAATCTATGCAGTAGTAGTATTTTGCTAAGTATTTTAAATCTGTGTTTAGAAGTCTTAATGGTCTCAAGTTTTTAGGTTTTCTTTATGGCCTTTATTATGTAAATTAGTAATATAGCTTTTCCCATGGAGCTGGGCAGTTTACCTGTTCTTGAGTATATGATTATACAGCTGGACTAAAACAGGTGCTAATTCTACTTTTAAAGTTTTATAGAATTCTGTGCTATCCCATCAGTCCCTGGGTGGTGCCATTTTCAGGAACTGATGGCTCTTAGCACTTCCTCTTTCCTTAATCTCCTGTGTGGAGATACAACAAAGTAAAATTCCTCCCATGAAGTGGCCGAGAACTGGTCACTTCATGTTAGTGTTCAGCTATGAATTGCCCATTTTAAACCCTCACTTTGACACTTCATGTTGCAAATATGACTGCGTTGTACACTCCACCTTATTCAGCTTTAAGGCAGAGTGAGAATTCAAAGACAGCCCACACACATTACATGGCTTGCACAGTGTAGGTCACATGCTTCAGGCAAGCAGGCAGGAGGTCACAGCAAAAACACTCTCCAATGTGGGCTGACTTATATGTTTTGATATCACATGTAAACACATGGCTCAGCTCTGCAAATGGTCGGAGGTGGGGTGTAGATGTGTGATGAAGAGGGATGCACAGGTGACAAGTCCACAAATTAAGTTATTTTCCCCAATTTACGTACAGGGGTTGATATACCGCTTGCACTAGACATACTGCATTGACCACCACCACCACTGCTACTCTGAACACCACTTGACAAGATTTCTAAATTATAATCCTCCCCCCTCATCATGCCTGTAGTAATCCTCTGGTGTTATTTCATCGTTGCTGCAGACATTCCTACTTGGTTTTACATTCATGGACAGGGTTAAGATGCTCAGTAAAGTTGGTGACTTGGATAAATGCCCCAATATGGCATTAGCTGACATCTGGTGCCGGGTCCACAGTGCCATGTGCCTGTTCTTAAGATGTGTATGCTGGCCTCCCTTGCCCAGATGACTCCCTTTACCTCAACTCACACAGGTATGACAAAGCTGGCAGATTGCTACTGACTCATCATTGCATCTTGACAAAAATCCCAAACAAGGATTTGTGATCCCTACTTTTAACATGTCCCTGATGCTGCTTATCGGACCTGGTTTCTTAACCCCTGAAATGGGGGTGTGCTACATGATTTTCAGGCTGGACACACTTGGACTCCAGCTGACCACCTTGACTACCTATGAGTTATTACTGGGTCATCATCATTATCATCAACAGGAACCACTAAATCATAACGTTTTTGAGGAGGGGGGATGAAATACCAACAGACCCAGACACAGCCACCTTGACGTTCTTTTTCTCCAGTTCCCAACAGGGGTTACTGACATTATTATCATAGTCATCAACATCATCTGCATCCATATTTTCAGCTTTGATGCTGTCATGTGGAGAACATGTTTAAACCACAGCACCATCATCATCACCCAATATTTTTGTGCCACATTTTAAATCATTGGATGGCAAAGGCTTGACTTCATCAGCACTGGAAGAAATGAGACATTGTGAATTATCTTTGCCAGGATCAGAATCATGTTCACCTACCATGGGGATGTTAATGGGGAGCATGTCATCATCTGCACTGTCAGTCATAGCTTTAGACTCAACTATGTTTTTTTGAAATGGTTAACTGGTCAGAAGTGGAACTTCAGGCAGCAATACCTAAGCCAGCAGAAACTGCACTAACACCACTAGCTGAGACAACATCATCTCTTCCACTATGAGAGAAGCTACAGATTGCACTGTAAAAACATTGATGGAGAAATCCCTTTACTGACATTAGCTATGTACTTCTGTGTGTACTACCATGCCCATGGACGATCTTCCACTGGCAACAGTGCCATGGCCAGAAACAGCTTTACTTGCACATCTATCTGCAGGCATTTTGGGGGATCACAAAGAAAATTCTAAACAAATTTAGGTTTCTGAAATTTTAGTCTGGGCCAGTGGATGTGAAGCCAAAAAAACAACTGTGGCTTGCAGATGGAGACTGGACACTAAACAGATGCAAAAGCACAGACAGATTAAGATCGCATTGTGCAATCAAGAAGAGATACAGATTCAAAGTCACAAGACCTCACCAGTGCTCACAAGTCACAATCCAATCTGAAAAGAATACCTTTTGCTGTTTTTTGGGGGCAGTGCACTGCAGTAACAGTCCAAAACCAAGATACCACAAAGCAGTACAAAACTGCAACAGTTTGGTGGATAGCAGGTTCACACTGCTGCAATTACTCTGTGGCACAATGAAATGTGTGTGATTTGATGGTACGCATGGCACATGCACTCACAGACATACACTACAAGTAATAAGTAGCAAATTGAAAACTTCAGTAATATAACCAAATCTTTTAAACAAACTAAAATTATAAACTGCTGCACCACAACAATCAGCGAAAAAAAATTTCAAGAATTACTGAAAATATTACTGTGTGTACATTAACACAGTTATGCAAGAAAAATATAACCAAAACAGAAAGACTGCCTTTTTCTCCCACTTTTAACCTACCTCCACCACAGATACACCTCTCCACCAAAGCACACTTCAAGTGTCTGTCAGTACATAGACTGAGTGTTCTAAATTAACATTCAAAATCCACACAGAAACAATCAACACTTGTTAATATAAGCACAGGAGAGTTTCCTACAATCGACGTACAAAATTTTGAGCAAAACAAATTCCTCAAAAAGGCTTTTTTAACAGCTTTTTTTTTTAGTCTTTGGTAACTGGGTAAGGCCCACTTGGCACAAGTCCCTGTTTTCAGGGGTGACCTGGGAGCACTGGGTCTTTAAGTGACTTGCTCAGAGTCACACAGTATGCAAGTGGAGGTTGTGAGAATCAAACTTAGGTCTGGTCTGCTGGATGTACCAAGCTCGTTCACACCTCATTCCATTTTAGAGGGTTTGAATAGCAGAGCTCTGAGAGGAAACTATCTCCATCTACCACTGCATACACACTACACAGAGCTGAGGCTATGCAGAACAATCTAGAGCCCATGTGACCTGCAATCTCATGAATTACTGCAAAATTCGACTTGAAGCTTAATAACAAGGTGAAGTGATGTGAATTACATTGATTTCTATGTACTTCACATTAGAATTGGTGCCGAAGTGGTTTGGGGAAGGTGGAGTAGTGCAAAGTCATTGTTATCAAAAGACTTTGCAGTCCTCATTATGACTCAAAGTAGTCCGCTTCGCATTGTGGATTACTTTGCAGATTTTGCATTACTTCACAAATTGCTTCATGGAGCAAATTTTGGCCACTTCGCCCACCTCTACTCCTGTGTTAGTAGTGTGGCATCTCAATGATTAATTTGTGGTAAACTTAATCATGTTATTTCCTGAATATCCCTATGTATAATCAGCGTAACTCCAAAAGTGTTGTGTATATGTTGTTCTTCTGTATTCAGCATCTCTTGAGGTGTGGTGACAATTTGACCACTATCTGCCACTAGCTTATACACAATCCTGTGTTCTTCTCTCTCCTTACATTCTTTAAAAGGAACAATTTTTTTTGTGTGGATGTGCCAAATCTTGTTTCCTGCTCCATTGAGTTTTCTCTGTCATACTGTATTTCCCCCATCTGCTGCTTTATATGTCTGATTTGGGTGCTATAATCAGTTTTATGTAGTTCTGTATTTGAAATCAGTTTTTGCAATTGACCACTAAGCTGTAAATACTTTAGTCTCCTGTTGCTATATTCCTTGAATATCCTGGAAAAAAATATCTCTGTATGTTTTTGGTGTCTTCCCACCATATTTGCAAATCCTTATACAACTCTGAAACAGATAGCATGGCTACCCATTCTTTTATCCATTCTTTTTGAACTTTTTTCTTTCTCTGATATAGAGCTGTTTAGTCTCCAACCGTTCTTCCTATACCTTATGGAGTGCTGCCATTGTAGTTGAACTGTGATTGACTAATGATCTGTAAACTCACAAACCCCCATGAACAAACCCTGTACTATTAATATTTGGGACAAAATATAAAATCTATATGGGTGCAAAGTGACCCCCTAAAATATGTATGCCCTCCTGTCTGAAATCTAATTCTAGGCATCCACTAACCCTGCAGTGGATACAATACCTTGAAGTGCAACAGAACTGTAAAACATTTTGTCTAGTTGAAAACACCTGTCAGCTTTGCTTAGGCTGCAATTGGAATCCCCTGCCCATATTAGCATTCTAGCTGTGTGCAAATAGGGCTCTATATATCTTTAGAAAAGATCACTCATGATGCCTTTGACTGTGGTGAATATGTTGATATTAGTCTGAACCTTTCTTGTGCAAGGCTAATATCTAGTAGAAGAACTCTGCTCAGAAAAATGTCAACCAATCTGGACACTGTCATATTTGGGTTTGTAAATAATATACTTGTACCATCACAGGTTTCCTCCCCTATTGACCAAAATATGGATCCTTTGGTCCAAACCTGAGATGCATGGTGCAGTTTGTATGAGTTTTTCTGGTATCCTGTAAACAGATAAAATCAGTCTCTAGGTTTTGTAATGCATGTAATGTTGATATCCTCTTATGGTGACTCTTATTACGATTTACATTAAGTGTGGTAATAGTGAGTGTGGTCATTATTAAGTGGTACACTGAACAATTATTTTAGTCAGACAATTAACACTGTCAATGAAGTCATAGACTGCCTCCTCTGCCTAGTCCTTTTTGCTACAGATAAGTCCTTTTCCCCTTCCTCCAGGTCAGATAATCCTTCAGGTACTGAGGAAGCAATGGTGGAGACCTCTGAGTCATCATCCTTTTATTCTTCCCCAGATTTCTCCATAGCTAATGTGTCATATTTATTCCACTGTACCATGTGATGTGAGTTTTTCCGCTGCCCTTTAAAGGCCAAATGAAAAGTTTTTCTCCATCTTTTTTTTTTGGGACCAACCATTGTAAATACAGAGACTTGTGTGTGTGTGTTTGGGGGCCTTCTCATCCATGTTTTCCAATTCTGAAGAATTTTCTATATTTTTTATTGCCTAGTAGGCTGTCTCCTACTACCTGAATTTCCATTTCTGGTTCCTCAACCACAATGACCTATTCTCCTCTTCTTTTGCTCTGGTTCTACTATGTCTCCTTGTAGTCCTTAGGTTCTTCTGGGATTGTAGTCTGAGCTGCAAACCTTTGCTCTGACCTTTGTTTTGCCTGCTGTTATTGTTTCCTAAAAATAATACCCACATGTGATGGACAGTCTTCCCTGTTATGGGAGGCCCAAGGACACCTCCTATATGCATGCGCTGTTTTCTCACGTAAGTTACACTTTAAATTAAATTTACACAGTTGGCAGATAAAAGCCCATACTCTAAACAATGGTTACAATGAGGGTTGTCACATGCTGAGCTGAGGTGGTTCCTACCCCCACATTTATGACAAGACTTTGGTTGTCCTGTATAAAACAAAATTCCTCTATCTTTACCCAAGAAAAAGCTGCTGGGGAGGTGGATAATACCTGTATTAGTTGTGATAAATTGAGCTTTAATTTTCCACACCCTCCCCATTCCAAATCTGTTCACTGTCAAGGATCAGAGTTGGTCTGTCTAGGACCTCGCAGCATTGTTTGAGTCAATATATTATGTCCTCCACATTGACCCTCTCATTCCAAAACATCACCCTTATAGTTTTAACTGCAGGTTTCTTTAAGGGTACTGCAAAAAAGGGGATCCACAAAGGATTATGTTTTAGGGTGTGATACTGTGCCCAAAACCTATCTAATCCTGAGATGTTTTTAAAACTGATGTCAAAATGTGAGTCCCCAATGTGTATCATTGTAAATATTTCAGAGGCAAAAAATTTCATCGACCTCTTCAATAACACTTTAGCAATATACAATCTATCATGAGAATGCTCCAGTTCACCTTTGTAAATCAACCTAACTGCATTACATGTAGGAGCTGACTTCCTTTTGTTCTGAAATAAGTCCAATAATTTGAACACTGGTTGCAGCCATGATCTTTGTGCTGGGTCCATTAAAACATTAGGAGCAGGACCAAATCTAATTAGGCCCTGAATGGAATTCTCGGGTCTTGCTCCATTATCCTCAGGCCTGACAAGACCATCCTTATGTGTTTCTGTGGGCTCAGTCAATGTTATTTCTGACCCATTGGGTTCATGGAGATTTAAATTTTCTTCATTCAGCTGAACAGTGCTTACATTGTTTGTGACCGGTCTATCACTCAAGCTATGACTGTTTTCATTGTGCACACAATTTGATGTAGACCCCCTTTGTATGCTAAATGCAGCATCGTACCTTTGTGCAGCTGGGTCTTTGGGGTCTGGAATCTATCTCCATGTGTTTGTCTGTACCAGCCTACTTTTTGTAGGGCCCATTCTGGTGACCAACACCCTGATGCACTGGGCGAGAAATGTTTGTTTATTCCCTCCGTGGAATCCTCAGTATTGCAAATGTTAATAAGTCAGTGTTAGTATTCTTTGCTTTAGTATTCAGTCTTGACTCACCCGATTCATTGTTTGCTGGCTTTGTGCTTTCTTCCTGTCCAGATAATTTCTGATTTAGTCCTGGTGTGGGAGCCCACTGTAGGCTGAGCTGCTTGCAGCCCATAAGTGCCATTCTGAGTGATGATCCCGCTGTGGAGAGATTATTATAAATCAAAAGCTTTGCTGATTCTTGTTGTGCTTCACTTTGGTCCAACTGTGTGCAAGTTTCAGAGGTTGTACTGACAGCCGCTAGGTCCGCGCTTGCTTTGATGCTCTACATCAAAATGACTTGCTTTCTGATCATTAATGTCAGTTTCATAGTTACCGTCTGTCTTCATTTCGGAGTGACATTAAGATTTTCCAATTCCATTTGTAACTGCTATCTTGGTTGCTGCAACTGTGCTTCCACAGCTGTACACTTCAATTAAAGTAACTGTTTGTTTATCCATAGCTTCTTGGTCCATGATTCCATAGGGACCTGTAGATACATTGTTGTCTTGTCCTTGATTCACCTGTGTAGCTGCATCATTACTGCTCGAGGGCAAACTTGATATACCCGCATCCAACTCTACTTCTTCCATCCAATCCATTACTGCAGCTGCATTTTCTATGGGTTGGGGAGGAGACTGTCTCCCCAGACCCTCCATCCTCTCCTCTAGCTCCCTCATGACAGCCATCTTGGAAAGGCACTCACAGGTTTCCCCTACTGCAAGAGTAGGGGAACTTTTTATTGTAAAACCAAAAACAATCTTAACAATTCACACATTCTTACAACCTTTCCACATCTATACAGTAACATTATTCAAAGATTATCTGACCCAATGTATATTTCTCCATAAAGTCTTCATTTTTTCATCCCCATATATTCTATTTTCTTTTTGACAGACCTCATCTAATTCAGCTTGTACATTAAACAATAAATCATTGAAAGTCAGTTTTTTGTTCTATAAATATCTTTGGCACCTAACCTGCCATATTGACCATTTTAGAGCTGCTAGAATGACAAAAATCATATGATTATCCTCTTTTCATACTGTTTGTAAATTGACCATAAATTAGAGTATCATAATTCGTATTTTTAAAACAATCCATAAACCAAAATGTTGCCAACATTTCCCAAAAGGATTTAATATACAGTATTTACATTCAAAAAATAAAAGAGACATTGTTTTGCTTTGATCAAGGCATTTCTCATTTAAATAGAGTCATTCTTCCATTTTTTATGTTTATGGATCCCTCTAACATTAAGCTTTCCATGACTACACATCTAAACAGTATCTCTCATTTGTTTAGGGATTCTTTTTTTCAAGTGTGACTTCTAATATTTTTCCAGTGCCTATGGCCTGATCCACTAAAAATGCAGTTTTATCATAATAATTTGTACTCACTATTTCTTTATATACAGTATTAGTTTCCTGCTTTTAAATTTTGAAAAATCCACTGTAATTTTCCACTTACTTATATATTTTCTACATGTCATAACATAATTGGGTAGTTTCAAATTTTTAACACTATGACTTTTTTTCCTGAAACACTTAATAATCTTTCTCCTCTGTCCATGACTAATGGGGCCCACATTCTGTAATCTTTTTGATCATTGGGGTAATGTTCATATGAAAAAAGATACTGTGGAAGAAAACTATTGGGTGTACCATATTTAAACCCCCCCTCCAGCAATTGGTCTATAGGTATGACAACAATTTATGGGATTTAATCTGCTGCCCCACAATAACTGGAAAAAAAGACCTAACATTTTTGTCTGCATCTGATATGGTATGGGAAAGATATATGGTACCAGATATTCAGACATGCACCCAAGGAGTGCACAATGACAGCACAGCTCAATGCAGATGCACTGTGTGTCAAAGAATGCCATATTCAGAGGATGCACCACTGACATGTGCTGGCACAAGGCAGGCTGAATATAGCTGAATATAGCAAGGATGCACTACAGTGCAACTGCAGATGTTTCTGTGCACCAGAAATGCATGAGACCAGGTCAGAACACACAGTCCAGAGGGCTGAGTAAGGACAACAGGCAACAGGGACACACGGCAGGCTGCACAGAGGCACAGGGGCACAGTACCCCACCAGCATGGCCAGCCACAGACAACAGGGTCACTCTGTCCCAGAGGCACTACAGGGCAACAGGGGACAACAGAAACAGGACCCTGGGCCACCAACAGTGGCACAAGCACCAGGACAACACATCTGCACCATTAGCATGCCAACAACAGTGCCAAGCAATGCATATCCAACAGGCTATGTTGCAGGGGGCCATGGCCATGGTGCTAGGATAACACATAAACAGAGAAGGCAGTGGCCCAGGGGTGAGGGAGGCACAGGACACTCAGAAGCACAAGGGCCACCACCTGGAGTGGAGAAGGGCACAGCACAGCAGTGCACACCGATGGTGGCCAGCATGACAGGCAGACAGAAGGGTAGTGCAGGCAGACAAGGGCACAAGGTGCAGGAGCAAGCACAGGCTAGCATGACACCCACCACACAGAGACATGCACAGGACAGGGACACTGCACTCATGCCTGGTGCACACATCAGCAGTGCCCTAAGTGGACAGCAGTGAGACACCAGGGGCATGCCCAAGCACAGCTCAACAGACACCTGCATCATGGCTCCACACACCACCTGCAAAGGAAACACAGACACAGAAGATGTCGCAAAGAAAAGGGTTTACTAGGAACAAAATCTTGAAACAAAGACAACAGGGAAACTATGTACATGACAGAAAAAAAATGAATGGTGAGGGTCACAGGAAGTGGGATAGGGTCCTGGGCTGTACAGTCAGATGTGGGGATGGGCAGAGCAACAGGGAAGGGTAGGGCAAACACAGACCATGGTCCCAATGGTACCAGGGCAGACTAATGCATGCTGTATACTGCAGCCTCTGACTGTCTTAGGTCCCTCCTCATGTCCACTGTCATGTTCAGGTGGGGCCATATCAGGCCTACCAGTCATGCCATCATGAACATCATCTTCTGCTGCTGGTTCAGTATGGCAAAGAGGGCCCTCACTATCCACCCTGACCTTCTCCATGGCTGTGCCCTGACCCAACCTAGGAGACGGGACACAGCAGGCATTAAGCAACATGCCAGATGGAGCCCCATCCCACCCAAATATGTGCACCAGACAATAGGGGCACACACCAGTGGATAAACCCCCAAGGTCCCATGCATGGATGGCCACACCAGCAATCCACACAGCACACCATACCATTGTGTACAGGCACCCAGGGCCATGCAGTGGGTGCAGTGGTACACATGCAAGGCACATGACATGGACTGCAGGCACCTGTGGCCCCACACACAGTGAAGGCATTACACACACACACCCCCGGGGTGGCACAGTGGATATAGGCATGGTACACACACATGCAGTGTAACAGTGACACATCCGCTGGGCCTTGCACCCACCCAGGCAGTGCCCACACATGGCAGCAGTGACCATGGCCAGAACCCTGTGACCTACAGTGACTGAGAAGTGTACAGCACAGTAATGTGAACATGCTTACCTGGCTGTTGCTGTACCAATGCCCCAGCTGCCATCCAATTACCTCACTGGACATCCATGGCTGCAGCCACTGTGGCCCTCCTGTGGTCCTCTGGACCAGTGGATGGATGAGTGAGAGGTGGACATAACAGGACAGTCACAAAACACACACACACACCCGTGGTACACAGTTGGCATGTCACGGGACAGGACACTGCCTGCCTTTTGGCACTGGTGCCTGCACAACTGCAACATGCAAAACAGCCTTGCATGTGTCACCCATGCAGGATACACAGTAACCACCAGAAACCGTGCCTGCTTCCCAGTAGCTGCACATGCTGCACATCTGGATGCCCAGTATAGGTACACAATGGGCATGCAGGATGCACTGGAATACTAACTTGACTGTGGCACAGCACCACGCTGCACCCTTGTCTGGAGCCATTGCAGCTGTCTGGGATCCCTTCTGCACTCATCTCCTTAGTGGTGCCCGCACTGCTCAGTGGTTCACAGCACCCCTGTGTGGTGTTATAGGGCTGTGGTGACACGTGATCACACTTGTGTCCTTGGCTGCTGCAACGGCACCTGCTCAAAGAGCTGGGTCACATAAGGCTCGACCTGTGCAACCAGGTTGCACATGTCCACCTCTGTCCAGTTTACTGCCCAATGTGTGCTACAGTGCCCACCATGTCTCAAGTGCAACTCAACTGTATGAAGTGATGCAGCCTACACAGCATGTACATGGTGCAGCCCAAGGATGTTGTGCAGTAGCATAGCATTATACATGATCGTGCAGCACGTGGATGTATGATTGTCATGCACTGTGGTGGAGTATTGTGCAGCACCACATATGCACACAGCAGCATGGCCTGGCATGTGCACGGGGTTATGGGCATGACCCCAACAGCACATGGTATGACCCTGTGCAACATCACGCATGACCCTGCCCTGCTCTGTATGCAGCATAATGCATCCACTGCAGCTGCACCAATGGCCATTGCACCGTGATGTGCATGATTGCATTATAGGTGACCAACACCATATCCACAATGGTATAATATTGTACACTGCACATGGTTGCCCGAAGGCTAATGCAATGGTGCATGTGCACTGCAAACCATGCACTGCACATTGTGCTGGACTTTGCTGCACTATTGCTCCTGTCCATCCTGCTTGAGCATGGTGCAAAAGCACGATATTCACTCGCTGTATGCAAATCACCTCATTAGGCTATGCGAGGCACAAACAAGATCATTAGCAGCTCATTACCATTGTGCACAGGCTCATTTGCATGTGTTGCACTTGTAAAGTGCCACACCACAGCACAGGCCAAGGACCAGTATTGCAGCCAGTTTGGTAAGGGGATGATAATGCTGGGAGTGAGAGGCCCATACCTACAGTGCAACGGAGCACCTTTCTGTGCCATGCTGCTGCTGACATCCATTTCTGTCACTGTCCGCAGGTAGCATGATGTCTGAGGCTGATGGAGAGGAGGAGTGTGGGCCTGCATGGAAGCGCAGGTCCAATTTCACTAAGGTGGATCAGCAGGCCCTGTTTGAGGCCTACTTCAAAAGGGAGGTCCTGCTGAGTGGTGCTACAGGCACACCATAGGACAGGTCAGGTGGGTGGGATGCAGTGGCCACTAGTGATGGGCGAAATGGCTGAAATTCTCTCCACGAAGTGATTCACGGAGTAACGCAGAATCCCTGAAATGCTCCACAACGCGAAGTGGAGTACTCGATTATAATGGGGAAGGTGAAGTCCATTGAAAACAATGACTTGAGTTATTCCGCCTTCCCAAACCACTTCTCCACCAGTTTTAAGACAAAGTACATTGAAATCAACGGTTCCACCTCACTTCACCTTGTTTTAGAGCTCTAAAGGTGAATTTTGCAGAGCTTATGGGATTGCAGGTCACATAGGTTTAGATTGTTCTTGCACAACCTCAGTTCTATGTATATAGTGGAAGGTTCAGACAGTTTCCTCCTCAGAGTTCTGCATTCAAATCC
Source organism: Neoceratodus forsteri (assembly GCA_016271365.2). NCBI lineage: Eukaryota > Metazoa > Chordata > Ceratodontiformes > Ceratodontidae > Neoceratodus > Neoceratodus forsteri. Next base: position 1,360,599,875 of record CM028130.1, on the reverse strand, counting down.
TCTAAAACTGCTAAAATATTTTGAGCTATATTTTTTGCTTACAAGTTACTATATTCAGTATAGGAAACCCTCCTGTGCCCAAATTATCGAGTGTTTATTGTTTGTTTGTGGATTTTGAATGTTAATTTAGAATAGTCAGTCTGTGTACTGTGAAGTGTGCTTTGGGGATGGGCATATTTGTGGTGTAGCAGGGTTTTATTTAACTCTAAAATTGATTAGCGTTTTGCTCATAAAGTGCTAAAACATTGTAAAATGCAAAGTACTTGCCTCATTGTGTTTGACAAACATAACACTTCCAGAAAACCTATATAAATACTTTCTGTAAAGTTAGTATTGTCCCAGGAAAAAAACTGCTAATCAATTATTTAAAACCCTGTGTAGGTAGATTAACTGGGGAGAAAAGGCAATCTTTCTGTTTTGGTTATATTTTCTTGTATAACTGTGTTAATGTATGCACAGTAATATTTTCAGTAATTCTTGAATTTTTTTCTGATTGTTGTGGTGCAGCAGTGTATAATTTCAGTATGTTTAAAACGTTTGGTTATATTAATAAAGGTTTTCAATTTGCTATGCATTACTTGTAGTGTGTGTGAGTGTGTGTGTGTGTTGCGTGCCATTAACGTCAGACACCTTTTATTGTGCCACAGAGTAACTGCAGCAGTGTGAACCTGCTATCCACCACACCTGCATGAATTTGTTTTACTGCTTTGTGGTATCTTTAATGGTAGTGGACTGTTGTTGTTATGCACTACCCCCAAACCGGCAAAAAGGTATTCTTTTTCAGATTTGAATTTGTGACTAATAAGCACTGGTTAGGTGTTGTTGTGCCTTTGCGTCTTGCGTCTCTTGAGTGTACAGCACAATCTTTATCTGTCTGTGCTTTTGTAGTATGCCATTAATTCTAGGAGACTTTGCATTTCTTGTTACACTCTCATTTCACTTCGTTAGCGCTGGAGAAATTTCTGAACATAAGACAGTATCATTTTTATGATGCATTAATTCTGGTGACTGTGTGTGACCACTACATGCATGACATCTGAGTGTGCCATTAATTTTGGGAGACTTTGCATTTCTTGTGCTCTCATTACTCTTTGTCAGCACTGGGAGTTTTCTGGACACAAGACATGAACATTTTGGGGATGCATATTAATTTTGGTGACTTGTGTGTGAAGGGCTGCCATATATTGTGTCCTTTGCTAACCGCATTAAGGTGGAATGACAACTCAAAGTAATAATTATTAGGTGAAGTGAGCCTTTTGCATTGTCCACTTTGCGTAGTGGAGTGACAAGGCAAAGTGTCCACTTCACAGCACTTCGCCGGAGGAATTTGAATTTGCTGCATCTCTAGTGGCCACCTATGTCAATGCACATGGCAGGCATCAGAGGAGTGCCCAGGAGTGCAGGAAGAAGGTGGGGACTGACAGATGATGAATTAAAAAAAGGTGGCAGACATCAAGGTGTGACATAGCAGTATGGTTAGTGGACCACCTACCATACCAGCACTGATTGCAACAGAGGAGCTGGTGGTGGCAACCATAAGCCATGCTGCCATAAAGGGCATTCCTGGTGGTGGTTTCCAGATGGTTGGCAGACCCTCACAGCACAGTGAGTCACCACACACCATGCATGGGGGAGATATGGACAGTACCATGCAGGTGGGCCTGCTGCCATGCTGCGTGTCCCATATGGGTGAGGTGTGCAGCTGTGCATGGTGCACCGGTAGATTGTGGCCATGGCAGTATGCACCCATGGACATGGGACCTGCCTGTATGGTTGCTACACTTCCACTGACTCTGTGTTTCTGTTTTCCAGCACCATTAGAGTGGTACAGGAGGAGGAAGAGGAGGCGGATGCTGATGTAAGACTGGAGGAGGTGGTGCCATCGATGTCTACAGGCATCCAGAACAGAGACCGACCTAAATGTGACAGTGTGGGGCTGTTGGATGTCCTGGGGCTGGATTCAGATGACATTCTCTCTGAGCTCCTCCTGGGTGAGTGCCTGCCTATGCTGTGCATAGGCACCCAGCTGGGCAGTGCATCAGACTCTGATGATGATATGATACTGATCCTGGACAGCACTAGGCATGTGGTGCCAGCCAGGGTTCAGGGACAGTTGCAGGCACTGTCAGGGTTCAGTGTTGTGCAGGTGGCCGCACAGTTACCCCCGTCCATGGCAATACAGTGGTGTGGGATGCCACCGCTGTGCCTGTTGAGGGGGGTGCTGTTGTGGGTCCGGCTGCACTGGTCATGGAACAGCAGATAGATGGACAGTGGCAGCAGGATGCAGTGATCACTGGGTAGTATGCCACAGGGCCACCTCCAGTGCCCCCCTAGCCACACTACCCCTTATGCAGTCCCTGTGCATTGTCTACCAGAGGGAGTTGAAGAGCCTGCTGCATCACCCCAGCAGGTTGGCATCCACCCCAGGATGCACAGGTTTTCTACAGGCTGGCTGAGCATCTGCTGCTGCAAGCATCAGTAGATAGCCAGATTCTGCTTGGTACAGAGATCCATGCACTGCAGGCTGAGGTGCATCATCTGGCTGAGCAGCAGAACAGTGACCGTGTGCAGCTCATTGATGAGGTCCGCCAACTGTGGGAGGCCATGACCACATCACTGGACTGCATGACTGGTACCACTGTGGCCAGATTTGCATCACTGGCATCAACTGGGCATGGCCTTGTGGATAGAACTCCTCACAGTGCTACTTCAGCAACATGGTCCCGGCGTCTGGTGACCCCTGCAAAGCAGATGCTGGGCTCTGACATGGCCATCCCCAATACCCCCCCCAGCACAACCTTGTTCGGCCAGCTCTACACCTCAGCAAGGACCCAGTCACATTCTCAGGCCTCCACTCCCATGAGTGTGTTGGACACTCTCCTGGATGCTGTTGCACAGTCCATGGTTGCCAAATGGCTTGGCATGACCACCCACATGACTGTGGAGGCTGTGGCACTACACAGTAGGCCTGCTGGGTATGCTGCCCTTTCCTGCTGTCCACTGCTGCTGCCTAGTGAACACATGTGGTGTTGCCTGTGAGGTGGTGGTGTGCATGTGTGGTGTGGTGCATGCCTGTGTGTGCTGGCTGGGCTGCTGGGCCTTGTGGCATGGGTGTGATGAGGGCAGCTCTGCATTGGCTATGCCTGTGCACCAGTGTCATACATCTGATCCATGCCATGTCCTGCAGCCTGTGTGTGTGTGCCCATACCTGTGCAGTGTGCTGTGTGTGTCAGTATGGCTCTGCATTCACCATGCATGCTGTGTGTGCTTGTGTCACTGCATACATCTCTATGTGCCCATCCAGCCCTGTGGGTGGGGTGCGGTGGTGGTCCATGCAGGCCCAGCACACATGTCATTCCACTTACCTGCGATCTCCAATATGCTCCTGTGTGATGGTGGCCCTTTGCCTCCTGGCCTCTGCCACCAGCCTGGGGTCCTGCCTCCCCATGGGTGGCTGCACACCCCGTTCTGGACCATCATCCATGTCATCCCCACTGCTGTCACCCTCAACCACCTGGACTGCTATCCCATGGTCAATGGCCATGTTGTGCAGCATGCAGCAGGCCAAGAATAGGCCACAGGCTTTCCATGGGCTGTACTGTAGGGCACCACCTGACCTGTCTAGGCAATGGAACTGCATTTTGACCATGCCAAAGTCACACTCAATGATATTTCATGTGGCAGTGTGTGCCTCATTGTTGCTGTCTTCTGTGGGTGTGGACGGTCACCTGTAGGGAGTGAGCAGCCAGGGCCTTAGTGGGTATGCACTGTCACTTGTGTGGGGAGAGGATATGGTTATCACTGTGCATTGCTGGTGTAACCCCCTCACCTCTGCTGCCCCCTGCATCCTGCCCCCCTTCCCTGTGTCGTCACCTTCCTCCCCCGACATTGCTGCACCCATGTCCATCCCCATGCCATGTTCACGTAACAGGTGCCCCAGGGTGATATCCCCATGCTCAAATCTCTGGCACAGGATTGAACTGTGCCAGATGTAGGTGTTGTGCGCACTCCCAGTGTGTGTGGCACAGACATTGGTGATGCACCCTGTGGCATTGTGCACCACCTGGCAGTTGATGGAGGGTTATCCCTTCCTGTTCATATATGCAGCTCCCTCTTTCCAGGTGGTATGTGTATTGCCATGTGGATGCAGTCTATGGCCCCTATCATGCCTGGCATGTGTGCCTCCCTGTGGAAGTCCTGTCTGTCTGCTCTATGCTCTGCCTGTGTGCTCAGGAATTGTATGAACTCTGAAGCATGTGGCAGCAAAGCACTGAGGACTGGTGTGAGGAGGAGGAATGTGGCCAACTGGTTGATCCCTATGCTGGCACCCACTGATCTCTGAAAGGTGCACGTGATGAGCAGGCACATCACTGCTGTCACCTTGGTCTCCAGAGACCTGGCATGACTCTGTCTGGTGGGTGCCTGCAGCTCATCATTGCACAGTTTACAGAGCTGTCTGAGAATTGCCCTGTTCAGGTGGTACCAGCCCATGATCTTCACATCACTACAGTCCTCAAAGGTGAGGGGGGCATAGTACCGTCTGTGTTGGGCATACTTTCGACAAGCCCTTCGTCGGCCACATTGCTGTTCCTTCCTCCTCCTCCTCACACCCCTCATTAGTTGCTCCATGATAAATGGACCTGCATCCATGGTGCTCTGTACTGGGCTCTGAGTTGCATATCTGCTGTGTGTATGTTTGAGCCTGTTTTTATAGGCTCAAGTCTGACTAGCACATCCTGTGGTTTCTCCTGACTTGCATGTGGTTATGGCTGAATATGCCATTGCGCTATTTACTCATGAGTACCCCTTGCACTTGTGCTGCATACATTACATTTGGGATGCGGCACACTATGACTTGCATGGTGCATCTGCTGTGGTTGAATATGGCTCTATGGAACAATTCTGTACTTGTGCCGGTGCATCTCGATTGCGCAGTGCGCAACTGCTTTGACTATCTAGACCATGAAATACACAAAAATACTGGAATTATAAAAGTTTTTAACTGAAAGATCCTCTTTTCTTTTGTCATATTCCATGTTTTCCATCTATTTATTTTTTCTTGAGTAATCTTGATTTTCTTTTCCCAGTTTTCCCATGGTGCCTCTTGATCTCAGAAGTTTTTTTTTATTTGAATCTAGGATTACAAGTACCTTTGAGCCAAGGCTCTTTTAAAAAGGTTCCATGTTGCATGAGGTACAATTCAAACAAGACATTAAATAACAGTATAAGAGGGGGTTACAGGCAGCTACATACAGTTTTATACATTCAATACAGTGGCAAAAATGCCAGAAGGAGGTCTGCTAACTGGGTTAACACAGTATGGAAGAGAGACACACTAGTGGGGTGCAGCCATAGGCACTTGTCAAATATCTATTAAAGTGCTACAAGGGGGTAGGGAAGGTGAGTGGTAGGAGGGGAGGATGAGTGGGTGTAAGGGAGAGGGAGTTGAGTGGGGAGAGGGTTAAGTGCTAAGTGGAAAGAGCAAAGAGGATATGGGAGATCAACTAGGAAGGACAGTCACAGGAGCTAGATGCAGACAGAATGTGATGGGGATTGGATTTGACATGGATCAAGCTTTGGCATTGAGGCAATGTCAGTGTTGATACCATTGAACCAGCTGTGAGCTCTGTGTGTAAAGGATCTTTGCACTTGTGTGGTGTGGAAACATGAGATATGCTGTAGTTAGGATTCAGAGCCCCTGGTGATGTGAGTAGTCCACGCTGGGCAGAGGAAAGCTTGGACACCTTGGGGAGCAAGGCCTGGTGTTATTTTCTTTGTGATAAGGCAGGTTTGGTACTTGATACAGTTTGAAAGTTGAAGCTACCCAGTCTGTGCTTACAGATGACACATGTGGGAGAGGCGATGGGAGCCAGATATGAGATGGCAAGCTTTGTTTAATGCAATGGATATGTGCCTGAGGGCAGTGGCAGAGGCAGAGCTGTAAATTATCATGCCATAGTCAATTTTTGAGAATTCTGAGCTCTGTACTGTCATCCTTAAGGCATCTGAGGTAAGGCATTGCCTGTGCCTGAAGAGTAGGCCAATGCGAGTGTTGACAGCCTTGGCAATGTTGTCAATGTGCATAGGATATGATAGGTTACAATCGATGGTAACTCCTGGATATTTAAAGGATTAAACCTGTTCGAGGGTTGAACCAAGGCAGTTTTTGATCAGATTATACTGAACAATTCAATATTTCCTTTTTCTATTTCCATACTGCCAGTTTGCACTCTATCCACTTTATCTATTGATAAGACCTTACTTTTCTTTTTATTTATAGCGATTCCTGTACTTGATTTATGTTTTTCAAAAGTGGCAATCATATTTTCTCCTGATATCTGATCTTTCACTATAACTATACAATCATCTGCATAAGCACTTGTCTAGGTCAGATTGTTCCCTCTAGTTGTATTGGTTTGATGCTTCCCTGATATTCTAATTTCCATAATAAAGGATCTAAACAAAACATGTAACAGCAGGCTTAAAGAACACCCCTTCCTTACTTCATTATGTGGAAACATGGGTATTCCTAAATGACCATTTATTATAGGACATATTTGTGCTTCATTAAATAAGGACCTAACTAGACTGATACATTTTTCTGGACATTTATATTTCCTTAAAGTATTCCACATGTACTCATGATGTATCACATCAAAAGCTGTCTCTTGATCTACTGCATAAATATAGCCCCCAGCTTTCCTTCCAGACCCTTATTAACTGCTTGAAAAACAAATTTGCTTCAGGTGCACTCAGGAGTACCCTCTGTGCAGAGAATTAGGCAGCCAGCCATAAACCATAACTAGAAAAAACAAACTCTGCACTCGAACAGACACAAGGAGAGAAGTTCTTCTGAAGTCAGAAATGAACATTTATTGTGGCAAGGTGCACAAGATCAAACCCTTCTTCCCCAGTGCTTCAGCCAAACACTTGGCATTCTTCAGGGGGCGAGTCTGAAGTTTCAATAGAACACCCATATTTAAATGGCACACTTAAAGGTATAAGCACCAAATTATGAATTTTTACATACAGTTTTCTTATGTGTTAAAATCCTTACATGTGCAAAATACCCCCCAAAAAAATGTGAAAGGTTATTTTTCCAATATTCTTGGTTACATAAAATGGTTAATATGTCAGTTAGAATTAATATTTCTGTTGAACAATTATATTTACATTAGCACTGGGTTTTTGAACAGTACTATTAACTGATATCTTTTAACCAGATCAGGTACAGCACTTTTAAAGTTTTCAAAGGAAAAAGGAAGGATTTTGCAGAAAAATCCTGATTATGTATCACATTCAACCTAAAATATAGGACTAATGGATAGAGTAAAGGAAGGAAAAGAGAGAGAGAGAGAGAGAGAGAGGGAGGAGGGAGAAGGAACAAAGGGAAGGGGAGAAATATACTTTAAATTAAACTTGCAACTTACAAATTATCCTTGCCATGGATACAAGTTAACCAAGAAAGGTAAAGGAAATCTGGTTCATAAGTGATAGGAAGGATGAGGGGAAAGAAGGCTGGAGGGAGAGGGGCCTTAGGGGTTAGGATATGGAAAGGGAGAAGAAGAAGGGAGGCATTTTGCACTCAACATACATTTAGCTACCATTAGTTTACAATTCAAAAAATTCTTATGAGGAATCTAAATCTGTATTTTTTTTCTTCTGTTATAATACAAAAAGGAAAAACTTTTCTTTCTTTGAAAATCTCGTGTCTCCTGCTATGATTTTTTAACACCTATATTCATTAAACTTTTAGTTCATTCATTTCATTTAAAAATGAAACATATGCTCAACAAGGAAATTATTTTTACTCCCTGTCATTCATTTTTACTTTTAAGATGACATAAGTATATAAGTCCTCAAAAGGCCTCACCAATTTTGGGGACCCCATAAGACTGAAAACAGAAGACATTCAAAAAGTGGAACGTGGTACCATTTTAAGGTTTATAGATATGGAGTAAAATCTATATATTTGTTTAATCCCATGGGTATAGCAGTTTTAGTGTTAAAATCCACCTAGTTTCTTTTTGAGCCAGTACCTGAGGTCTATTACCTCCCTCAGATTTTCTTTACATGTTCCAGTACTGTATATTGCAAGCAGTCAGGTTTGCTATTGTGTACTTCTGCAAAGTGTGCACCAACAGCATTGGTCAAATTACAATTAATTATAGCTCTTACATACTACTGAATTTTTGTTTTGTCAATCTAGTAGTCATTGCAATATAATATTTTTACATTCACACCAGCAAATACAAACCACGTAGGTGTGGTGCAAATTGTGAAATCTGTTAGAGTAAATGTCTCATTGTCTTTTCAAAATGCTACAGTCTACAGGCTAGCATACTGACAAATATTACAGTGGCAGCATTTGTGGTGGCCATTTGGTTTCTCTCTAACCATCTGTGTCTTATTTTTGTGCTAGCTCCAAAATGACTTTAACAAGTCTGTCCCTATACTTTTCAATTTTCTAAAGGTAACCCTAGGTTTGTGATGAATTTCTTCTTTTAATACTGATTATTTAATAGAATTGGCCAGTATTTATGAACCAAATCTCCAACCTGTCCTGACAATGGGTTAAAAGCTGTAATGAAATTAACCAAATGTTTTCCTTTTCCATCTCAATTTCTCATTTATCTCTAGTTTTCTGATGACTAAAAGATCCCTTCTATCCAACAGCATCACTTTCTCAGAGGATGCTTCCAAATTTTCATGTTGATAACCTCTTTGTAACAGCCTTCCTTTAATTCTACAACTTAGTGCAGGAATTCCTCCATCTCTGAGCAATTCCTTTGTAGTCTCAGCATTTCCACATGGGAGGAATTAAGCAACTTTGAGGATGGGCACTTTTGATTGTAAGATGGTATTACCAGCAGATTTTTCTGCATCCCTTCGTTTTTATATATTCTCCATGTTTACCCACTAATTCAGGATCAAGAAAATATATTTCTTCCCTATTGGTTTCAAATGTAAATGAAAGTCCCATTTTGCTTGAATTCAAAAATGACATAACTTCCCAAACCCCATTTATGTCTCCTTCCCAGATAACTATCATATCATCTATAAAGCAAAATCAGTCAATTATTTTATGCTCATGTTTATTTTCAGTGTGATTAAATACCCAAGATTCCTCCAGCAGTCCCATAGTCAGGTTTGCATAGGATGGGGCAAAGAGCCCTCATCACTGCCCTGCATGTTTGCTGAAAACAATTCTCTAGCATACATAAAGTAATTATGGGTAAGCACAAACCTGATCGCTTGAAATGAAAAGTCAGTTGGGTTTAGTGTTTTTCCCAAAAGTTATCTCACCACTTCAAGGCCTATATTTAAGCAATAAGCCACAAAGGTGTGGGTTATCGAGAGGATTTACCATGGCTGTAGTGGTTTGCCCATGAGGCATTGCCAAGTGTGCAAACGCCAGCCATGGTTAATCCCCAATAACCCACACCCCCGAGTGGCTTATTGCGATTATACCATCACATCTTGTCATGGATGAAAGTTTAAATTGTTTAATTTTCTTTATTCCTGTGGAAAAAAAATTATTTTATTAAGAGATATCCTTCCATGAAAAAAAAAAGTCCATGTTTTTTAATGCATTTCTTTATTTAAGCTTTATTAAGTGAGTGATAACAGATAGTGAGGTTTTCAGTGACAGGAATTAACAATTTTAAGTTGTTAATTAGTAGTCAATTGTTAAAATAGATCATGAAGCTTTCAACTTGTTAAATACTAGCACATTCTATTAGAAATATGTGTTCATACTGTAATGTAAGTTGAGATTCTGTTTATTAGAAATTCGTTTTTAAACAGTTCACATATTTATAATAGATTTTTTTATTATGCTGTGGTGCAGTTTGTTTGGCTCTGTTTCTTTAAATTATTGTAAGGTAGGTTGCATTTCATTCTGTGGATGCAGTAATCTGAGGCCTTTGACCTGTTGACGATATGAGAAAGGGTAATTATTTATTTGAGATTAGCTATGCATTTTGATGCGTTTTTTTTTTCAAAACCATTTTCTATTGTACTTATGTTTTTATTTTGAAATAAAGTTAACTGTTCCATAGTTAATGAAATGTGCAATTGAAGGTAGTCTCAGATTGGGTTCTGGGTGTGGCTCGATGACGTTGTTAGCTGCTTTGTGCTTGCAAATATTTGCAGTGTTGGATGCTGTTAGAATCGTCATGTCTTTTGCTTGAGGAGGTGAACTTTTGTGCTTAGCCTGATTTTCTCTGGAAACTTCAGGGGAATTTATTTGAAAAGGTATGTCATGTTGGGTGAAGCAGGATGTACTTGGATGCAGAAAACTTTTTTATCAGGCGCAGCATGAACGTGGCTTTCAGAAATGTTTTCTGTTGGTTGCAATGCAGAGTCCATGGAGTTTCTGTTACCACTGATTATCTACCCTATTTCTTAAACTCCAAAGGTTTGGTTGCCAGTAACTTCTGAGTGATGTCTAATTTTATTACCAGTTATGGCTATGATTTGTCTGGCTTCCATGCCGTCACTTAACAGAGTTACTGTGGTTGCATGGAGGGAGTGGTTTGTAAATATAGTTTCTAGGCTGGCTTCCTTGCAGATTTTGGGTAACATATTACCTAGGAAATTTACCCCCATGGGCTCAGCCATGTAGCAGACTTCAATTGTATCTAGTATAGATTGGTCTAATTTTTTGGGATGCAGAAATAAAGCTGGAGTGTTTGGTGACAGTTTAGATAAATATTTTTTTAAACTACTGGCTGGACATAGAGGATCGTTGGGCTGTGCAAACATACAGCCTCAGGTGAATTGTTTTGTTGGATCTATTATCTCTTTGTGATTTTTGCTTTGCTCGCTAAATGCTTTTGTAAGGTATTCTTCACCATTTTCTGTTGCTTTAATTTCAAACGAGTGGACTGTGAGCTGTCTAATGCCTTCATGGACGCATCTGGTGAAGTGAAGCAAAATGTCCATCCAAAGTTTTTTTACTAGTCCAGTGGCAGTGAGTGGAGTCAGTGCAGATGAATTTCTGAGCTTTGTGAGTTGATTAATGGTTAGTGGGGTGTGGTGGCTTGCTTTGTCTTTTCTGTCTTTTCGGTAGCGCTTTACAACAGCCTTGAAGATGTTGTTGGCTGTGTTAAACTCTGTGTCATTCATTATGTTTAGCGGGGGATCTTTTAAATATCTATTTAATCCAGCTCTAAGACTGATGTAGCTGGCAAGTACATAGTCGTTGCCATCAGTATTGCATACTGTACTATAGTATTGCCATAGTATGATGTTTAATTTGGAAGGGCTGATGCTGGGAAAGTTTATTTCTATTTCTTTCTGATTTTCCCAATCCGTAAAGACATTTATTGCCCACTGGGTTTGTTTTTGTGTGGCTATTTCATGCTGTTCCTTCTCTAATTGAAGCATTTCCTGTGTGGTGATTTCTTCATGACATTGTCTTTTCTTCTCTACAGGATTGGCTGCTGCATCTAAGATGGAGAGATGCGAGTTCAAGCTGGTGGCTGCAGACAGTCGAGGTGATGTAGTCTGCTGCAGGGACGACTGGAGAATCTGAGTTTCAGATGGTGGGGCCGGAGTGATGTACAGCATTGCTTTATTTGGCTGAGGTACATTTTCTTGCTGAGATAATATGCGCTGCTTTTGAAGGTTTTAATATTTGATCGAGTTCAGTTTGACTGATGAGGTCAAACAAGGCATCCATTTTGTTTGTTTATTTTTTTACTATGCGAGGCATACTAGTTACTGTTAGTGAGAGAAAGGATGGTGACTTTGCAATGTTGGGGGTTGGACTGATATTCTGTTAGGTAGCGCGAGGATGTGGCAGGTTGGCACCTTTGCCAGTGATTACCATAGAACATACAACAGGGCTAAAGTGCCAGTCTGCTTCTGTGATTGGCTGGTGAATCATGTATATGGTATAATATGTTTATTGATATGTATAAACTACACACATCAATCATTACCCAGTGCCAATTTATGTCCCATATTTTGTTTTTAAATTTATTTATCAGGTCCATGTTATCCCATATATAAGATGGTAAGCTATACACATGTGGTTGCAAGAAACTATCAACAAATATGTTAACATTCTGAGTAACTGATTCAATGCCCACTATTATGGGTCTGCATGAAGGATCCAAGACCTTCTTGTGTGTCTTAGGAAGTACATAAAATGTTGGTACTACTGGATGCTCTAATTTCAAAAATTCCCTTTCTTTTTTATTTATCCAAACATGTCTAATTGACAAATCTAAGAACTCACAAAATTCTCCAAGATATTTCATTGTTGGATCATTTTTTATTTTAGAATAATTAAGAAATAAGGCACACCAGGGTGTGGGTTATTGCAGGATATACCACGGTCATGTGATGTGTTTTGACCAATGAGGTTTCAGGATTTTCATACCCCATTTTATAATTTGTAGTATCTCCTAGCAATTCAACACATTTATCAATGTACATTTGATCAGGCATATTAGCCAAATTTCACCATTTATCTGATTTTTTTATTACTATATTTGACATTGTTTCTTGCTTTTATGCAATGTTGTCTTCAGGTGTTAAGTTATTCAAATTTTTTGGGGTGGAAATAATTTTTCAACACCCTCTGTTAACATCTTCAAAGGTTAAAACAGCAGGGCATGTAACCTGTGGACAAAAAAACTGATTTGGGCTTGAACGCTTGTCTCTTAAGTTCAAACAGTTCAGATAATTCATTTTGATACGTCATTTCTCCTAACAAGACTGTAATGTCCATCTGATCTAATTTGTTATGTTCCAAATCTCCATTTTCTTCTGGTGATGTATCAGTTCCTTGTGGAAAAGTTTCCCAGGCATCAGCAATATCTGTCAGATCTGTAATATTAAGGTCCACACTTTGTGACCTTTCCTCCACTGTTTTGCCGCCCATATTTTCTAAGGTGCAATTTCTCTGATTTAATTTGTCAAAATAGTATGTTAACTTTATTTTCCGAATCATCTTGAAGATGTCCACTCTGAAATTCATCAAATCCAGTTTTTTTGTAAGGACAAATGTTAAGGCTTTTAACAAAATGTTTCTCTGGCCATCTATTAGAATTATGTTGGTATAGTTAATAATGTCCTTTACTTCCTCCTCTGTGGTTTTGTTGATGCTGCTGATTTTTTGTTGTTGTTGTTTTCCCCTTTGTCCCTGCCTTATTTTCCTTTTTTGGAATTTTGGTTTTAACTGGGGAGGGGCTGTTTTGATCCTCCTTTTGTAAAATAGCTCTAGAAACGGATGTGCTAGGTTCTAGCTCTGCCGTGTTAATTGTCTGAGTGGAAGTACTTTGTGTGTTCTCTTGAAACTTAACACCTCTTATCCTTACTATTCGCTCTATCTCCATTTTGCCAATTAAAGTTCCTCCTTTGCCTTGATCTTGTTCTTCCCTGATTTTGTGAACATAATTTTCATTTCCAAATAAACACCTATTTTCTCTCAAAATCACCAATTTCTCTAGTAGCGTTGTTCTTTTCTTTGTAATTAAATATGTTTCATGCTTTAATTTTTTTTTTATTATATGCCTTATCTAGTGCATCAAAGTCTCACTTATCTCTGTATTCTGTGTATGTAGTGATTTTATTTCAAGATTGATTTTGGCTGTTATGTGAATGTCACATTTTATTAAAGCCTTAATGAATTCATTTGCATTCTATTGCAGCTTCTTCCCACTCTGCTCTGAAAATATCATCCTCATCATCATCAAAGCCTGTTGATGGAATGTTGTCAATTTTAGACCCTCAATGATATTTTTAATTCTAAATATCTTTCTAAACTTATTTGATTATAGTAGTGGTTAAGTTCCTTGATTTAAGTCTCTCAAGCTTGACAAACAAATCCTTTGGTGTAATTGTCACTTCTTGTTCACGCTCATCACCTTCCCCGTTTGCTCAAAAATCAGGTTAATTTTCTGCAATCTCTGTCTGTCTAATTTGTCTGGGTCATCAAGGCAGAATATTTCCTCCACTTCTACCTCAGAGTTACTCAACACACTTGAAAGTTCTTGCGCAACAGGAGTAGCATTCAAATTCGTCATACTAAGTACTTATTAGACTCATTTATAAAAGCCAAAACTCCTTCTTGCCAATTGAGTAAATGTCCATAAAGTGATTACAGCTCCATACTGTATATGAAGAAGTAGAAATCACGGTCCTTACCACAGACAAATAATGCTCTCACTTGCTGTAGGTTACAAAGAGATTTCAGTAAAAGCTATTTTTCGTGTTCCTCCATCATAACCAGAAAATTGGCAAACCATCTGGAAAACAAATTTGCTTCAGGTGCACAGGGTAGCCTCAATGCAAAGAACCAGGCAGCCAGCCACAAATCATAAAAAAACAAACACTGCTCTCTAACAGACACAAGGAGAGAAGTTCTTCTGAAGTCAGAAATAAAAATTTATTTGGCAAGGTGCACAAAATCAAACCCTTCTTCCCCAGCACTTCGGCCAAACACTAGACGTTCCTCAGGGGGGCAGGTTTGAGATTTCAACAGAACACCCATATTTTAACTACTTCACTGATGTATGTTCAATTTTGCCCAATATCTTTACCTGGAATGGTACAAGTTTGTGATTGTAAGATTAAGTCTTTTGTAAACATTACCATCCTTTTGTAGATAATTTTTGTTAAGATTTTATAATCTGAAGTCAGGAGATTTATAGGCCTCCATTTTGAATATCAGATCTATCTTTCTTGTGAATAAAGATCATAATACCTTGCTTCATGCTATTTGTTAAAGTGCCTGTTTTGTATATATGATTGAAAACTATGCTTAACATTGGTACAAGGCTTTCTGCAAATATTTTGTAAAATAAGTTAAGGATTCTATCTATTCCTAGAGCTGTATTATTAGTGAGTCAATGTATTCCATCCCTTATTTCTTAATCTATTATATTTTCCATTAACAGTTCTGCTTCGTCAGTTGATATTTTCAAAACAGAGATCTGCTCCAACCACTGACTTGATGTCTCTGTACATTTTTTCTGAAATGTGCTTTTAAGAAATCCTGTACTATATACTTCATATGTCATATTTTGAACAAATGTTCTGATTCTTATCTCTTAATCCATACACTACTCTAGTCTCAGTGCTTTCCTTATTATTATCAAAAGGATTTGTTTGGAACTTTGTTCCCTGCGCACCACTTTTCTGTTCCATAATTAGAGATTTAATTCTATCATATTGATATTTATACATTTGCTTTTTGATTTCTCCTATCTTATTTGAAAGATATATGCCTTTTTACTTTTGTTGTGAAATTAATTTAATAATTTTGCTCTCAGACTTACATATGTCTGGCATTTTTTTATTTTCCCTTTTTTGAGATTCTTGTAACATCAGATGTTTAATATTAAACTTAATATCCTCCCACCATTCATTTATGTCATCATATAGACCTAATACTGTCCTTCTTGCAGCTAGGACCTCTTTGATTTTAGAACATATTTTTTCTTCTTTTAAAATGGAGGTGTTCGTTCTCCAATATCCTTTTCCATGAACAGCATTCTCTTTTAAACTCATTTGTAAGTGCAAAGCGACATGGTCTTATGTTTCAGTTGGTGTTATGAAAATATTATTTACTTTTGTTTTTTTCAGAATGAACCAAAAATCTATTCTAGTAGATAATGTCCACTTAAAAATTGTATGCTTTGTATTCTTGCCCTTGATCTTGTATGCATCCTCCAGTCCTGCCTTATCTGTTACTTGTTTTCAAAAGTTTAGTGTCACAAAAAACTTTGTGTGTTTTCCTCCCCCAGTCTTTATTTGTTAATTTGAAGTTACCCCCCCCCCCAGTACCAATCTGGTGCTATGCAAATAAGATTCTATCAACTGCATTAAGTTATTTCTTTCAGTTTTAACTTGTGGATTATATATATCACAATTAACCTAAGAGATAAGCCTTTGAGGTTTGCATCCATTAAAAAAGCTGTAATGGGTTCAATATCAACTATTTTTAAGATTTTAACTGCTATAGAAGTAAAGGGTATTCCTACCCCCGAACAACTATCCTGCTAAAAAGACAATAATGATGGGCCCAATTTCCAATCTTTTTGTGCCTGAGATATGTCACCAATAGTGTGTAACCTAGTATCCTGCATATAGATTATATCTCCTTTTAAGTCAGCTACTATGGTGAATGTAACCAGCCTTTTATATCTATTTTGCAGGAAATGCAGTTCAAAGTGGCCATGAAAATATTAATGTTTGTTATTTAATCCCTAGTTTTCTCTTCTTTGCGTTTTGGGTGTCTGTAAATTCATAATCAGAAGAATCTTCACAAGAGGATTCTAAAGATGAGGTTCAGTGCCTTTCTCAAATCTGTGCTATCTAGAAGCACCATACACAGCATTTATTTGCTAGCTCTGTTTCCCCTGTTTCTTTTCTTATTTGTTTAGTTCTTGGAGGTTTAAGTTATTTCTTTTTGGATGTAGTTACCATGGTAAAGCCAGTTTACCCTTTTACGGCAACCTGTGATTCCTTTTTTCCCTACTTTTCCTTCTTTTTCATTCTTTTCTTTATTTCATTCTTTTCTATTCTCATTCTCCATAACCACTTGGGGGAGGGGGTCCTTGGATGGAGTAAGGATTCTTTCTTGGCTTTCCCTTACCTCTTCTTTCTGCCTTTCATTTTCTGGTGTGCTAGCTCCTTTTAATTGTGTTCCTTTTTGTAAAAAGGTGTCTTGCTCTGCCTGTTCTGCAGTATCAAGACTGTTGTGGTTGCCAAGGGCATAATCTAAAAAAGTGGCCACTCTCTTCACACAACTACATCTCATTTGGTTCTTACATGAAGCACCATGGTGGCGATTAGCCACATAATCCACATTTTATTTTATCACAGGCATTACTTAGGTGACCTTTCTCCCTACACCTATAACATGACCTAGGTTGTCCTGAATAAAGACATCCCTCCGTCTCTGTCTAGAAAGAAACAATTTGGCAAATGCTGAATATCTCCATCTTTTTGTCTTAAGGTAACCTTATATCTCCATCCCCCCTGTCCAGAAGGGTTCTTCATCCAAAATTGGTTCAGGAGTTCCATTTAAATCATATTTTTGCTTAAGCCAGAAGGCTATATCATTAACATTAACCCCTTCATTCCTAAACAATACTAAGACTATTTTATAGGCAGGTTTAGTTAAGGAAAGTGCAATAAAATGTTTCCACAAAGGGGTATATTTAAGTTGATGGTAAAGTTTCCAAAATCTTTCTAGACCCAACGGATGCTTAAAACTAGTATCATAATTTGTATCTCCTGGGACATGAATGAGTGCATATATTTCATAGGGGGAAATATTTCATGCTTTTTTTCAAAGGTTCCCTCCTAACAAATATCCTATCTGGAGCTTCTGAGGGGTCTCCTCTAAGTTTTAATCTATCCTCATTTCTCCTCTTAGCTGATTCTGCTAATATTTTAACCCTTTCAGAAAACAATCTCTCTCTTACATTTCCTCCCCATAGTGGTTCATTTTTCTTCAAACCTTCAGTTTCACTATGCTTTTTTCATTTTGCACGGTCTGGTCCTCTGTCTCTATAGAGGTTTCAAACCCCTGCTCCCCCCCAAAAGCCTTCAAGCTCCTTTGTATCATTTTGCTCCTCTGCCCCACCCAATTCTAGTTCAGTTTCATTTTCAAAACATTGATTAGAGTCTGAAGATCTGAAGAGCTTTGGTCCATCTTTTCATTGTCTTTGTGTAAAACAGACTCTTTGGAAGTGCTTGGTATGTTGGAGTCCTACCCCAGACGTCAGGCATTCTTTTCCATCCAGCATTTGTTAAAGCCTCTACAACCCAATCTGGTGTGTCCCAAAATTCTATGCTTATAATAGGTTTATTTGATACCACTTTTTGCTCAAAAAAAGTCTGCTTGGGGGAACCCTTTTCTTAGTTCTGCAGTTTGCTCTTGTTCTTTGGTTCTTTTGCTTATATTAGATGATGCCTTTTTTAATTTCCTGCTTGTTAGTCTTTGTAGTGCCTGTCTAAGACCGAGCCATTTCCGACTCTCCTTGGCCATTCCTGTCAGGGCACCTTTCTTATTTATTTCCTTCAATTTCTCTTTTTTGCTAAATTCAGTTGACAAGTTGCCTTTTTTGTCTTTCATGGTTTGCATTTCTCCTGGCTCTCAACTGTCAGACACCATGCCCTTCAGTGCTCTTGCATCATTGCCGACCAGCTGTTCCTGACAGTCCTGCTTCATGTAGCAGCTTTCCTCAATTTTACTGGGCAGACAATCCAATGCAGCTTGCAGGTCTCTTTTCCTTTCCGTGTACCTTTTTTCTTCCTGTAATTCTGCCAGCCACTTCATTCTTTTTACTGATTCAGAGCTCTCTGTAACACGGAAAGTTATTGTTTCAGAAAACTCTTTACATGGTAACATAAGTAGATGCTCTGCAGTATCTGTTAATTTATTCTCTGCATCTCTCAGTTCAGTCTCCATGACTCCGAAAATCAGAGGAGTATTTGGGTTTGTCTCTAACAATTCAAAAGCCAGGGTGGAGACCCACTCCCAGCCTCCTGCATGTCTTCACTCCCTCTGTTCTGCAGTGAGACTGACATACCATCAGTGCTCCACCACAGATCCCGTACCAGCAGAGATGGGAAGTTTTTATTAAAACAAACACACTTTTTCCAAAACCAACACAAATCACAAAGTCATTATTATATCCATATTACCTACACAATTCCAGTAACATTTTTCCACAACTCTCTTGCTTCTCTCTTCCCATAACTTACATTCATCTTGAAAAATGTTATCTATTTCATCTTGAAACTTAAAAACATCATCCTGTACAGTCAAATCCTTATTCTGCAAAAATCTTGAGCATCTATTTTGCCATATAGATCATTTCAAAACTGCCAAAATAACATAGACTATATTTGTATTAACTTTTCCAATTCTTTTTTAACTGATCTTAAAGCAAAATCTCATATGTTATATTTTTAAAAGCTTGCATCCCCCAATAACTGGCTACCATACGCCAAAAGGTTTAATATAATCACAATCTCTTTCTCCACATATTCTTTCCTCCGCTCTTTTATGTTTATAGTTACCTCTTATGTTTAACTTCCCATGACTACACATTCATACTACATCTTTCATTTTCCTGGAATTCTTTTTATAATGTAACAGCTACAATTTCCTGCTCTTTTATTCCTTTTCTACCTTAAAACATGTTTTCCCAGAATTTCTCTCCATAATTCTTTTATACATCTGTTTCCTGTTACCCCTAATTACAGCAAACACTGCTACCCCCCACTGGGTTAAATACCTTTTTACAATTTCCATATATATTGGCCACACTTTACCTCCTACTATATTCCCTTTCTTCCCAATGCATTTAATGAAAAATACATTCCATTGCTGTGTTAACCAAGACCAAGATTTGTTCTCAGCTTTTACTAATGGTACAATATTAGAAAATACAAAAATATTAATATAAAAACAATTGGCTTTATCATTTTTAAACCACTATCCTTTATGATTCTATATGTCATCCCCTTTTAATAGAATTTAACTTGTTACCCACAATGACTGGAAAAAAAAGACTTTGAATTTTGGATTGCATTTGAAATGGTACTGAAAATGTATGCTAAAATTAAAAATATTGGAACAATAAACATTTTTAATAAGTAAATTCTTTTCTCTCACTTCATACTCCATTGTTTCCATTTATGTACTGTTATTTGGGCTATTTGATACTTTTCTTCCCAGTTTTGTTGTATTGCATCATCTCTTCCAAATATTATTCCCAGTACCTTAATGCTTCCTTCTGCTATCTCCAAAGTACCTCTTTTCTTTGTCCACAATGCCCCCAAGGGATACATTCTACTGTTCCCTTTATTTATGTTAATCCCTGTATATTGGCTATACTCTGCTGTCTCTATTAACTTATCCCTGAACTCTGATCTTTACTAAAACTAAGCAATCATCTGCATACATATTTGTTTTATTCAGTTCCCTATTTTGCCATACAATACTTTTACTCTCTTTCTCCACCTCTATTCTCCTCAGAAGTGGTCTAGACAAAATACATATAGTAGGGACTTAATAAGCACCTTGACAAACCCATTCTTTATATACATTGAAGTCCTTAGATACCCATTAACCATAGGACAAATTTGGCTTCCTATATATATTGCTTTTATTAGACTAATTAATTCTGTTGGAATTTGAAACTTTTCTAAGGTGTCTCAAATATACTGATGCTTTACAACATCAAATGCCATTTCCTGATCCAAGGCATACAAATACCCTTGCAAGAAAATCCTCCTGTCCTTTATTTATGACTTCTCTAATATAAATTTAATTTTGTTGTATGCTCCATCCAGGAATAGCACATGTTTGAGACTGCATTATCAATTTCTCTGAAAAAGTCCTTAACCTATTATTTATTACCTTGGCTAAAATGTTGTAATCTGAAGTCTATCAACTAATGGGCCTCCAATTTTTAAGTTGTGTTTTTTCTCCTTTTTAATGCAAAATAAAATATTATTCCTTTTTTCATCCTTTCCTCCAAATTGTCTCCATTCATTATACAATTGTATACTCTTGTTAAAATGGGAGCTATTTGTTTTTCCAACATTTTATAGAACATATTCGGAATCCCATCCACCCCCGGTGCCGTGTTATTTGACAAAGATTTTATTGCCTCTTTCACTTCTTCTTCTTTTATTTCCCCCTTTATCTCCTCTGTCTCACTTTCCTCCAACTCCAGCATCTCAATTGTCCAAAAAAACTCCTCACTTTTCTAGTTCTTTGTTGCTGGTATTTTTCCTTCAAAGACTCTTGTACAGTACATTTAATATTTTCTATATCTGTATGTATTCTCCCTTTTCCATCCTGTAATTTGTACATACTTCGATTTTCTATTCTTTCTTTACTACTATCATAAGGAGTTGTATGATATTCTGTTCCCTGGGTGACACTTTTTGTTCTATAATTAAAGATATGTACTCTATTATAATGGTATTCTTTCATGTTAACCTTAATTTCTTCAATTTGTTTAGATTCATCCACCCTTATCTTTAACCTGCCTTGTCATACATTTATATAATCTAGCCCTTAATTTTAAATACTTCCCATAATGTGTTTGCTCTGCTTTCTGCCCTTCTTCAATCATATATTTTTTATTTCATTTTAGTATCTTCCCATCATTCTGTTCCACTATCATATAATTACATAACTGTTAACTTATCTTCCAGTATTATTTTAATATTTTCTTTACAAGTATCTTCTTGTAGCATAGCTGTATTCATCCTCCAATAGCCTTTTCATATTCTCTTCCTATTCCCCAAGCTAATTTCAACTTCTACTGCCATATGATCTGATGTCTCAATCGGTATACTCCTAATATCAACTACCTCCACTTTTATTGTACCATCCAGAAATCTATATGAGCAGAACGTGAACCTTTGAAATATGTGTGTTCTCCTTTTTCCCTTTTAACTTATATTCATCCATCATCCCAGCATTATCTAACATTCTTTTCAAGTGAGTTGTACCACACAAAAAAAATTGATGGTTGCCCTCCCTCAATCTGCTCTAGATAACCCACAGTTAAAGTACCCCCACACCACAAATTTTGAAGTATGTAAATAAGCCTCTATTTGATCCATTAGCATATTCCTTTCTTTTTTCCTTTGTGGATTATAAATTTCAATAATTCTCACAGAATTCTTTTTTTTAGATAACATCAACAATCATAGCTCTTTCAGGTACCAAATCTATTACTTTTAAAATTTGAACATCATGAGAAGAGAAAGTTACCCCCACCCTGTACACCTATCTATCCCAAAGGATCATACAGATGGTCCCATGTCCAGTTTTCTGAGTTTGCTGAATTTCATCTATTGTGTGTAACCTTGTGTCCTGGAATACATATAAGTCACTTTCAAGTCATATAGCATTTTAAAGTTATCAGCCTCCTCCTCCTCCTATTTTTAATATTGTTTGTATTATAAGTGAGGCATTTTAAACTTCCCATTTTGTTTCCCCGTCACTGTCACTCTGCCTCTTTTGTTTTTTTCCTTTTCTTTGACACCTGTATGTCTGTTGTATCTCCATCTTCCTCTCCCACACCTTCAGAAAGATCTG
Organism: Neoceratodus forsteri; assembly: GCA_016271365.2. Taxonomy (NCBI): domain Eukaryota; kingdom Metazoa; phylum Chordata; order Ceratodontiformes; family Ceratodontidae; genus Neoceratodus; species Neoceratodus forsteri. Next base: position 1,360,577,782 of record CM028130.1, on the reverse strand, counting down.
TGTTGAACCGGTCAGAGCCCTCCTCCATAGTGGGCCATTCCTTGTCTTGCAATAAGGTATATTTATTTGTTAACTCTTCACCTTCATGATCTTTTCCCAATGAAATTATCTCTGTTGCTGTATGCTTATTCTTGTTTTTAGATCTTGTAACCATAGTAAATCCAGTTTCTTTTTCTGTCTTCTCTTCCATTTTAAAAGTCCCTGTTTTAGCCAGCCCAGTGGCGCTGAGGGTTGAGGTGCTGGTCGCCTTCCCTTGTGCTATGCCGGTGATCTGTGTTTGGGAATGATCACGGGTCACTGGGGGTTGGCAGAGCTGGAGAGGGATTGAGTGTCCTAAGGACTGCTCTCCCTCTCTGGGGAGGGGGGGTTCACCAGTGGTCAGCATCGACTGACTCCTAGCAGCAGCTGGGGAACAGTGTGCTGATGCTGCATAGTAGGGGGCTGAGATGGGGCCAACTTCTGGAGAGAGCATGTGTGGATGCATTCATGCTTTCTCAGCTGATGTCCTGCACACCCCTCTCTGCAAGGGAGAAAAAGTAGAGAAAAAATGAAGTCCTTGCCATGGATGACAATGGTCCCTCCTTATAGTGCCACCAGAAGGGTACCTCCCCCGAACTGGATCCAAACTGGTGGTTGAGTTGCTTCCACCCCACCATGAGGGATAAGTCATGGGGACTGAAGGAGGGTCTGATTCCCTGTCACGCATAGGGTGGATGTCAGATGGTTAGGTGAGGGGCTCCCAGAAATAACACCAACTGAAAAAAGGTCCCTGTTTTTCCTTTTGTTTCTTTTGTTCTGGTATTACCAACCCTTTAGTCTGAGGTTGTACTTTTTTTCCTTTTTCCATGTCCTCTTTGATAATGGCTTCCCTTATTACCTTATCTTGCTTCTCTTTCTCTTTCTGTGCCACAGTCAGGTAGACATCATGCTCTGCTCTTTCTCCAGTTTCTGGGCTGTTATGGGAGGCTCAGGGACATTTTGCAAAGGTATGCCCTTCCTCTTCACACAACTACATTTAACTTGGTGGTGTGCATTCCACCTCAAATGCCCAACAACCCACATGGGCCACACTTGATTTTACCACAGACATTATTAAGTGACCTTGCTGTCCACATTTGTAGCAGGCCAGACCTGGCCTGCATTAAAATAATGCCTCTATTTTGGCCTAAAAGAAACATTTTGGCAAATGTTGAATTTCCCCATTTACTTGTTTAAGTGTTAGTTTATATTTTCAACCACCTGTCCACAGATCATTTTCATCAATATTGGTTCCAGCGACCCATGCATTACACCCTCTGCTTAATCCAGAAATTAATGTTGACCACATTAATGCCTTCATTTCAAATGACACAGTCACTATCTTAAAAGCTGGTTTGATAAGGGAATAACCGAGAAATCCTTCCATAAGTCTGTATATTTCATTTGCTGATATAATTTCCAAAAGTGGTCCAACCCTCTTCCATGTTTAAAACTTATGTCAAATTCTGCACTTCCTGGTACATGAATAAGGGCACTTATTTCATATGGATAAAACTTCATTTTATTCATTAAGAGTTCTTTCCCAATAAAAATTCTCTTTGGCACTTCCTCAAAGGGCCCTCTTAATCTCAGGTATACTATGTTTCTTCTTTTAGTTTGCTCGGTTTTGTATTTTAGGAAATAATCTTTCTTTATTATTCCCACCATAGGGTTTCTCCTTCTGGCGTCCCCTTCCTATCAGTGCTTTTATCTGTTAATAATGTTTTCTGGTCTAGCTCCATAGATGACTCTTCATTATCGCTATCAAGTCCATCAAAAATTATCTCTTTTGTTTTATCTGCCTCTGATGTTACATCTTTATGTTTTTCAGCTTCATCCACTTTTTCCCCAAATTTACTTTCTGCATCCCTTATGTCTTCTTTTGGTTTTTTACTAATTTCTAATGTACTGAGCTAGTTCAGACCCCCCCAGACCCATCATCCTTTCTTTTCCAACCTGCTTGTAGTAAGGCTTCAGTTACTCATTCAGGTGTGTCTGCAAAGTCTCTAAAAGTTCTCCTTTCTGAATCTGAAACCTCCTCTTTTCTCCTTTATTGTTTCCTAAGGTCCCTTTTTCCATGACTGCCTCAGTATCTTCAAAATCTGTGTTTTCTTTAATTGTTTTATCTCTTTCTTTACTTTCTGTCCTGCTTTCTACAGTCCTTTTCAGGTCAAGCCATTTCTGACTTACTTTTGCCTTTCCTTTCTGGGCTGACACTTTCACTTGTTTTTCCAACTCAGTGGGTGCTGCTTGCTTTGATACTGCCACATCATTGCTTCTCAGTTTAGCCTGACAGAAGTCCAGCCTATTGTCTTCGCTTTCCACAACAGAAATATCTGGCTGTATGAGACAGCCTGTTTCTTTACTTTTTTGCTGATTATTTTCAAAAACATTGTTTTTACTTATGCTTGCAACATCTCCTCCCTCCGTCTCCATGGAAGAAGTTTTCTCTTGTAATTCCTTCTTTTTCATTTCCAGCTCCTCATTTCACTCTTCCTGATCCATAAAAGTGTCCAAACTCATTTGCTGGCCTCTAGTGGTATGAAAGACAGGAGAGGAGACCCTCTCCCCTGCTACCTCAGCACTTCCTCCTCCTCTGCTGTCTGGCTCCAAACTGTGCTCCTCCACTCTGCTGTTAGGAAGTCAAGCCCACTGCTGGCAGAGTACGGTAATTTCCTCAGTGTCCTGGCCAAATTTCCCACATTCACAAAATATACCACTAACAGTTTAATCTGGTTCAATGTCAATTGGCATCCATCTGTATCCCCCTCCTCCAAGACAAGGCTGAAAATAGGCAGAGTAGTCTAGTCCTCCTTTCCTGGTCAACATTAGGCTAATTAAGTAGTGCAGTGCACTGTTGCACCCCTTGCAGTTGGTATTCTGGAACACCCAATGGTGGGGGCCCTTAGTCCTCCAATTTCACCAAGAATGCCTAGAATTAATATAGAAATTATGGTGTTACTACAGAAATGGTATGGCATTCTTAGAGATAGCCTTACTGTGTGGTTATCTGTGGGGCCATATTTAAACCACCCCAATCAAAATGCTCAAGTCAAGGAGTCACACCAGGGCATTGTGGAACAAAGTAAGCCTTGGCATTATTCATTCTGTAGTGCCATACAAATAGATAAAACATGGACTAGCTGTAGTGCTGATATCTGTACTGATTCACTGTAGCCTTGATGCCCATCTCTGTACTGATTCACTTTCAGCTTCTGAGCTTATTGATTCCAGAATTAATGGTAAATTCTGGTACATATGAAGCCTCTACAGAGCAAACTATAGAAACAAGCAGAAAACCTGACTACATGTTATTTCTGGCTATTATTTTATTTTAATGATCCCTGCTGTCTAGTGGCAACCCCCCATCCTTCTATCACTGTCAGTATTGTTTATTTTATGATCTGTGGTGTCTAGGGTACTACCAGTCTCCAATTGCAATCCCCATTTTGTTATGATCTGAGGTGTCTAGTGGCACCCCCACCTCCAGTCACCATCCCCATTGTTTTTCTTTTATGATCCCTGGTATCTAGCAGCACCCCACTCTTGGATTGATGTCCCATTATTTGCTTTATTATTTCTGGCATCTAGTGACACCCCTCCAATTGCTGTCACATTTATTTATTTATTTAATCCCTGGTGTCTAGTGCCCCCACCCTCCATTCACCATCCACATTATTTTTTGTCTCATCCCTGGGTAAAATGGCACCTTCCCTGTCCTAAACCTGTTTGGTCCTGAAATAAAGAAAACAGTCAATTTTTTCCCTGCAAAAAAGAAAACTGTCCCTCACTGATCTGACTCTCCCCCAACCCCATCTACACTCTGCACTCACCATCTTGCACCCCACATACATCCTCACTCACCTGAACAGGACCCAGGTTCTAGATCTATTCTCCAATGGAATGCTGGAACCTGTGACTGCAATTTATGAAAATCTAAAGTAAATGCGGTTCAGTGTATTTCAATGGGGGGTAAAATGTTATGCATAACTCAGCTATGTTTTTTTAAATTTTGACCCCAAATTTTCAACATGGCCTTTTAGGGATCCACCTCATAAACAATATTACTGACATTATACAATTTCCACCCCAAAAGCTGATTTTGCATTCAGTTGGTGAATTCTCCTTTTGGGCAGGATTTGAAAGATTTTCCAGGCCTTGATCATGTGGTAGGGTCATAAAATAGCTATGTTGAAATTTGGAGTCAAAATATATAAAAATGCCAAAGTTATTCCCATTTGTTGCAATTTTACTACATACAATTCTAAATTTGGAAATATTAAATATTTTGACAACACATTTTCAACATAGCCTTCTTATTACCACACCTTATGTATGTCAAAGCTGTCATTTTTCAAATCCTGGCCAAAATGTGGTTTTGTACCTATGACACAGAATGGCATTGCATTTGCATGGAATTATGTTTTGGAGGGCATTTGAAAATTTCCTGTACCGGTTGCATGAGGTGGTGGTTATGCTGACAATTTGGTCGCTGTTGCCCTATAAATCAAATTAATGGGCCTTCCACTGCTATATGCATATATGCATTTATGGAGACATGGGAGTGCAGGGCCCAGTAGACCCTGTGCTCCTACAGGCAAATACAGCTATGATTGCATTAACAAAGTTTTTGGCAAAGTTACAATTATACTATCTCAAAAAGTAAGGAAATTCTTTGCAAAAAGCTTTTTTAAGGCACTATCTTAACATCCCACCCCATCCTGGAAGCAGAAAATGAGGCAAGAGGTGTGCTGTGGTCATCTCAAGCCTAACACTCACCCCATTCCCATTCACTGTACGCATCTACACTTATTTAGCGATGGAATATTTCTGCCACTAGACACCACATAAAGGATTCTGAATCATGAAAAGGATCCTGTTTTGTGACTTAGTGATACAAAAGAATATTTTTCATATCACAAGTCATGAAAAAGATTTTTAATCCAAAAAAATTCAAGGGCATTTCTTCAACAGATAAGTGCAGAATCCAGCTGAGGGAATCCCATTAAGCAAGCTGCATGTGTTGGTTTCTATTTAACACATAACTGTATTCAGTTACTTTATTTTGTTTACCTTGCTAAATGTGGCAAAAATATTTGAAGGAGATGCACCATGTGCAATGTAGTTGTGCCAGTTCATTCCCACACCCCAGGGCCATATTCAAACTCTGGAGATGTGCAGTACAACTCCAGATGCTCTGATGTGCATCTATATTGTATGACGAGCATCTCCAAGGGGCATGACCATGCATATGCAGCAAATCATGATATTCAGCTGCGATGTGCAGTGCATCGGCTGGCACATCTTAGAGATGTGCTGCATACATGGGCACAAACTTATGCCTGTAAAAACAGGCCAAACTGATAAGCCATTCACAGGTGGACTACTGTATTGTATGGTGCAACTTTAGCATCAGCCATGGGTGGCCACCCCCGTACACGAGACACAAAACAAAATCTCCCCATACTCATTGGTAGTCTACTGGTACCCCTCCCCACCAGCACACCAATCAGAATAAACAAAACATCCACTCATCCCTGGTAGTCTAGTGGTATTCCCCATCCCTCCACCCACACGGACCATCATACCACCCTCTCCCCCTGTCCCAGTAGTGGCCATTCTTTGGCAGGCAGCAAAATCCACCTGCACACCTCCATGACTGCCCGCTGAATGACATTTTACAGTATCACCTGCAAGCTCATTGGTCAACACTGTTGAACAATGGGTTTTTAGTGTGCACTGTACACTTCCATCCACAAAGGTCTACTTTGTGAATGGATGTATACAGTACACACTGCAGACCATTGGTTGACACTGTCAACCAATGGGCTTACAGGTGATACTGTAAGTTGTCATTCAGTGGGCAGCAATGAAGGTGGTGGGACTGCTACCACCATAGAACAGCCACTGCTGGGACAAGGGAGTGGGGTGGTATGAAGGTCCTGTGTGGGTGGGGGGTACCACTAGACTACCAGGGATGATTGGATGGTGTTTTTATTCTGAATGGGGTACTAGGCAGTGGGGGGGTACCACTAGACTACCAGGGATTAATTATTTGTGTCATTTATGGGGATTGGGACTCAGTGATAGGAGGGGGGGCACTAGACAGCCAGGACTCAGAATGGCAAGCATGTGCAGGGCACCAGGTACATTTCACTGGGCCAGCCCTGCACATCTCATGGGAATGGGGCCATAATGACATGCAAATGGCCTCATTTGTGCCTTGCTTGCACAATGACCCAATTTGCATGTTTAGGTCTGAATATCTGGAAACTGCACCCAGTTCATCTCCAGATGCACTGGTGCATTCCCATGCCAGGTATTCAGACATGTCTGGGGGATGTGCCAGCATATTGTATTTGTACCACCTGCGTAGTTTGATATAGTCAGAAGAGATGTGCCATTGCTCATCTCTTTTGAATATATACCTTCGTTGCACCAGTGCAACTCAGTTGAGCAGTGCAACCACTTGCACCATTGCCAGGTACATTTTTCAATGTCGGGGCTCATAAAACAAAATGGCAGATGCACAAAAACAGTCCTCTTTGCGACACAGGATGACTTGTTGAAAAAAAAAAAAATATCCATTTGTGACAAAGGATCTGTTTTGAACAGGACATCTAACTGGAAATGGAAATTCCCTTTGAAAATAATGACATACAGAAATAGATTAGTTGCCGTATTGGTCTTTGTAAGAACATGTCCAGAAGCAAATAGTTGGATGCCTTTCATTGGACCAACATACATGATACAAATAAAAACAATGTCTCAGCTTTAGGACCAACCAAGTCATTCCTCAGAGTTGTATGACAATTGTTCAGAGATTCACACTCTATTAACACCCAGATTATACATAAAAAAATTCTCATTGGTTAGAAGTACCAATTTTGAAAAATCACAAATTTAAATGGAATGAATAGTATCCCTTTAGCTTGCTATTACTGAGAATCTGTTCAAGGTCAAACCCATGAAACCCATGAAAATAATGGAAACATTAAAATTTAAATTTAATAACTTTGGAATGGCTTAACATTTTTCACCAAATCTTCAAAAAGCACATCTGTAAAATTTCAGACCAAAATCTGAAGCAGTTTTTGTGCTGTGGTGTGACAATTAGGCTTTCCCCTAAAAGGCAGGCCAGGTTGTCCTGGGACCCAGCCAGGAAGAAGGCCGTGGTGAGACAGGAAGTGGAGGGAAGGGCTACAGGAGTGGGAGGGAGGTACCTAGAGGACATAGTAGAGGGGGATGCTCAATGGCAATTGGACAGGAGGGAGCAACAAGCCCCAAGGAAGGGTCTTCAGAGGGGTGTATAGTGCCAGAGCAACCCTCTGGGATACCCTCTTTGCTGTAACATTTATTCATACAGCACATTCGTTGGCGTGGAATTGAAGTAAGGTATGGTGGCTGAGACCCAGTTGTTGGGCAGTGATACATTTTGGTTACTTTTGGTTGTGATTGAGTGTCTGACTGTAAGCAGAAGTTTTTAATAGCAGACAAGCTGTGCTAGGTGATCCGAGTGAAAAGAATTGGCTGTATTTTGTGAGAGGTATCGGCAGAGGTGCAGGGCTAGCAAATGGGGTGATCAGTTGGTTCTTTGTGCTGATGGGGGCCCTATGGGAAGCACAGGTGGTTTTCCAATGTGAGGAGAGCAAAAAGTCAGTGGCCTGGTTGAGGGAAGGCTCGGGCACAACCAGTAAGCTTTGTCTGAATGAAAAAAGTTTACCAGGGTTCAGATTCCTGCTGGAATATTTTGCTCGATCGTGAGCCCTCGAGAAGCACTGGAGGTCTGTTGCTGATGAGGCTTTAAATTGGGGATGTAGCCTGCTCTGGAGAGGCTCAGGCAGCAAAAAGGAGATGGAAGGTTTTCCCTGGCACCAGTCGGGTATGGGGGATGGCGAGGTTGTAAACATGGCACTGCAGCCATGTGGCCTGATCTAGCTGTGCGGGCTCCCCCCACCTCCCACAGCTCTTCCATGTTTAGCTTGCAGTTATGAGCAAGGAGGGATCTGGGTGATGGGTGGGTGCACACAGAGGAGGGAGGTTTAAACACGAGGTGGCGGGTGAATAAAGTCAGTCAGAGCCGGGGAGAGGCCTAATCTGGTAATGGTTGGCCATGTGGTGGTTCTAGGATGTGCATCAGAGGTGATGAATGGGACTCGCATAGGCCACAGTGGCAAGGGCGAAGGAGCACAGGGGGTAGAGGTTCCTGACAGCGTTCGTGGTTTAAGAACAGGAACTGATAAGGAGGTTTTTGGTTTTCTTTTCTCTCTCTCATTTTCCCACAGCAAGCAGTCAGTGGTGAATTCAGGGCCTAGGTGGCAGGGAGGTGCCAGGTGGACTTTGGGAATTACCCAGATATGGGGTATTTGTAGCTGTGAGAATGTTTTGGCATTCTGGCCTGTTTATTGATGCAAAAGGCATTAAAGCTCCGCTATCTGCATATGGCATGGGAAGCACATGGTAGGACGTGCCTCTAATGTTTTAATTCTGTGGGCTGTCAAGGGAATAGAGCTGTCTGCTGCTATCGTGGGTACAGGTTAAAGTGCAAGTTAAATTCAGCTGGCTCTCAAGGTACTAGAACCATCTACCGCTATTGTGTCTGTAAGTTAATATACAGCTTTATGGAGCTAGCAAATGATTAAGAGCTGATGTGGGGAGGAAAAAGAAAATTGTTGTAACAAAGAAGGCTTACTGCCTATGCTGATAAATGGAAGCTGCTTCACACAAGGTCTTGAGGCCAAGGGGTGGACAAAAAAAAGGGGGATGACAGTAGAAGCACGAGCACCAGACTGCATGGAGTCATGGTGCAGGGGAAAGGGGCAAGGGGAAGAATAAGCCATGGTCATGGGGGAGCTCTCAAGGGAGGTAAGGCCAATAAGTCAGTTAAGCCTGGCATCATGATTGTTGGTGGCTGGGAAAAGAAGCAGCATTAACTGGGGTAACATGAAGTTGGGGGCTATGGGCTGGTGACCTAGTCTGGTCCTGGTGTTAGTGGACACTTCTTGCCTCGGGGCGATGGGCTGTGACATGTGAGATGACGCAACATAGCGGGGAGAGGTAGGAGGTATCTGGTAATGATTCATGTATGTGGCGGCATGTTGGTATCCTTTCTTATGCAGTTTCAGACTAGGGGAAAGGATGCCACCCAGAAGACCCATCATGTCCATGCTTCTATGTTGGCTGATGCAGCGAAGTTAATGAAGCAGATGTCAGATTTGGTGGAAGCTGTGAAGAAGAGGGAGGCCAAAGAGGAGTCCCAGAAGAAGTGGAAAGAGCCCAAGGAAGGGGATGGTGTTGGGGCAAGCAGCAAAAGGCAGAAAAGGGTGGCACCAGCCCTGCTGGAGGCACCCACTATGGTCCCAGTAGGACCCCAACCAGGGGGGATAAGGAAGTGGATATGAGTAATGAATCAGATTTGAAAGAGTATATTGAAGATCTACTAGGGGACATGGGGATGAAGGGGTATCAAAAATGGAACAGGACTTGTTGGCCATCAAGGAAAAGGGCAAGCAAGGTAAGTGCAATGGGGGTGGGACTGGGAAACCATACAAGGGACCACCTGGTTTCACGTTTGGTGACCTACGCCAACCTCCATTAAGGATAAAATCTGGAAAGGTGAGTACGTGGATATATTTGGACTGGTAGATGAAGAGACAGCCAAAAGGTACGAACAGTGGGGAATTGGTGGGAAATCAGAGATGGTGGTTGCAATGGCGGTGGTAGGGTACAAAAGCAGAAGAAGTTTAGTTCAGAGGGAAGAACATTGACACATGACAAGTGGGTTTTTGATCTATAGTGCTTTGTTGGTGGAAAATAGCCAGACCTGACGATCCCATTGTTAACATACATGGCAATAATTAGGGATGCGTACAAGGTGAAACTGGGTTTTGGGTGGCTTAAGTATGATAAGGCTTTCCATAGGAGAATGGTGGCTAAGGGAGACCTAAGATGGGACTGCATCTCTGCGGAGTTGTGGGTGCAGATGCTGTCAGGCTCAGCAGCAGGCCAGGTGGTGGAATAAGGGAGGTGGGTTTCACCCATTCGGGCAGCGAAAATCAGCTGGGCTTTCAATAGGGCAGCCTGCTTATGGCTGAGTTGCAAGTTCAGGTACGTATGCTCATGGTGTGGGAGGGCACACCGGTGATGGGATGTTGGCAAGAAGTAGAGAAACCGGGCCAGCCAGGGCAACATTTGAGAACCCTTTCAGAATGGGCGGGGATCCAACAGGGATGGGGAGGCCAGGGAGGGAGGGATGGGAGGGCAAACAGCCACCTATGGGTGGAACTAATAGGGACAAGGAGGAGGAGGTGGGGGTATGTTTTACATGCACCCCTGTTAAATATGGGTGGTGGAAGCCTGAACAGCAGGTTACCTGTACAAGGCAGGGGCTGAGTTATTGAGGGTTGGATTTAAGAGCAGTTTGCCACTGGGCTTTGAAGGGAGATGGGTGGGGCTCTGGGTGGAAAAGCTGGGTTCAGTGAAAGGGAAGGAGGACATAGTGTGAAAGAAGATCAAAAAGAAAGTCAAGGTGAGGAGGGTAGAGGGGCTGATTCTAGAACCCCCTGTGAGTGGTTCAGGGTATCCTCATTGGGAGTGGTACCAAAGAAGCAAGCCGAGGAGTTTTGGCTCATTCACTACCTGTCCTACCCAGATGGGGAGTCAGTGAATGGGGGGATACCGGAAAGGTTGAGGTCAGTGTCTTGTGCTTCACTGGACCAGGCAGTCTAATTGGTGTGTTCAACGGAGGGGGCATGGCTGGCTAAGACAGACACTGAGTCGGCCTTCTGGCTGCTGTTGGTAGATCCCACAGTTTGGAACCTGCTAGGTTTCCAATTTGATGGGGGACTACATTTTGACAAGGTGATGCCCATTGGCTGCTGGTGGCATGCTCCACATTTGAGGCTTTCAGCTCTTGGGTGCAGTGGGTGTTCTGGTCCCGGTACAGGCATAGGAGAAGTAGTCCACTATCTGGTATGATTTCCTGTTGATGAGGGCCAGCTGGGAAGAGCAGAGGAAATGTTGAGGGATTTTCAAGACATGTGTGGTAGGATAGGGATCCCTCAGGCAGCAGGAAAAATGGAGGGACCAGCCTGGAAGTTAGAATTTCTGGGGATCGAGGTGGACATGGAGCAGGAGTGCTTCCACCTGCCGAGGGACAAAGTATCGATGTTGAGGGGACTGCCTGCACTAGTGGGGGGGGAAGAGGAGGGTGCTGCTGGTACAAGTACAACAGCTACTGGGGCACCTTAATTTTGCCTGCAAAGCCATAAGCCTGGGCAGAGTTTTCACGAGAAGATTGGGTAGGGTCACAGGCAAGGCAAGGCAACTGTATCACTGGGTGGACATAAACAAGGGAGTAAAAGAGGACCTCCAAATATGGGAAGAATTCTTGGAATCATACATTGGGGTAACTTTTTGGCAAGAGGAATGGGTCAGCAACAGTAACATGGAGTTGTACACAGACACAGCAGGTGGGTATGGGTTGGGTGCCTATTTCAAAGGGGAATGGATGTCAGAGGCATGGCTGGACAGCTGGCAAGAATGGGGATGGACCAAGGACATCACCTTCCTTGAAATATTTCCCATATGGGTGACACTGGAAGTTTGGGGCACACATGGGGGCGCAAGATAGTATTCTGGTCTGAAAAAGGGGTAGTGGAGGTGATCAATAGGCAGAGTGGTTGGATGGAATCTGTATTTGGGTCCTATGGAGTATGGTATTATTAGGACTACAGCTGAACCTGTCATTCAGGGTGTGGGCATATTGAGGCATATGGAACAAAGTGGCTGACTGTCTCTTCGTTTTCAGATGGAACAATTCCAGGAGCTGGCCCGAGGCCATGCCTACCCAGACCAGGGTGCCAGAATGGATGTGGGAGATTGGAGTATGAGGGCTAGGGCACTGTATAGAGGGTCATGGGCAGTCAACACCCTGAAAGCCTATGAAGGATGTGGGCCAGTTTCCAGGTATTCAGGGCCCGAAAGGTTGAGGGAATAGGGGATCCATTATGGGAGGAACAGGTCATGCAGTACATGGTGGAAAAGTGGGAGGAGGGCATCGCGCCCACCACTATGGGGTCCAGCTGGCAGGAATCAGTTGGATGTGTCAGGATAAGGGTTGGGTGGATGCGGCGAGTAGCTGGGCCATCAGGAGGATGGTATTGGGTTGGCAGAGAGGGCAGGCTGCCAGATGGGATGGGAGGAGACCCATTATGGGACCCCTACTCACGAAAGTGGTGGGGGTGCTGCAACAGTTTATACATCAGCAAGTGAGGCTTGCCTGTTCAAAGCTATATTTACGGTCATGGCAAAGGGGCATTTAGGATGGGGAGGTAGTGGCCAATAGGGAAGCAGGTGCCACAGAGGGTCTGCAGGAGGAGTGGAAGGTGGTCATAGGCTGTGGGAGTCTAAAACAGACCAGCAAGGAAAGGGCTGCGTGGTGGTTATTCACAAGCAGGTGAGGGAGGAGTTTCGCAGTCCAGGCCATATGGGAATATAGTGTGAAGTGGGGCCCTGGGTCTGGAGCCTGGTTTATACAAAGAAATGTGGCCCGGTCATGGTCTTACAGGTGGAGTCAGTATTGAAGAAGGTGGTGGAATTCCTGAGGGAGAACCCGATGAATTTGCACCACATCCTTTCAGGATTGGGGTGGCCTCAGAAGCGGCCGTGGTGGGAAAGAGTGAACGAGAGGTCCAGAAAGTGGGCAGGTGGGCATCAAAGTGTTATAGGAGATACGTGCAATGTTGACAAATTGATAACCGATGTCCCTTTTTCTCTCCCCACAGTAGGCAAGAAGAGACAGGTGTGGATCGTGGGGCACTCGTTCATCTATTGGGCAGAGAGGTTTGCAGCCACCATGAGAATAGGGACACAGCTGCATCCAGGAGCGGATCATACCAAGGTGTGGTGGAATGGCCTGAGAGGCATGAGATGGACACAGCTATTCCCCCTGCTGGAGGAGCTGTGGATGCACTGGGCGACACCAGACGGGATTATTATTCACTAGGGGAGGAATGATCTGGAATCAGTGCCATGAAGGTCCCTGTTGAGGGACATCCTACCGGATCTAGAAAAAGTGAAGAACTGGTGGCTGCCAGTGGTCATAGGTTGGTCAGAGGTCACATCCAGGAGGGTGTGGAGGGGAGAAAATGGCCAAGGCAATAGAGGCAGCAAGGAATTAAACAGGAAGGTAGTCAGAGCAGTAATAGAAATGGGAAGGGTACACATTATGCATAAAGACATATCTTTCGAGCAAGAAGCGGTCTAAAGTTCGGATGGGGTCCACCTAACCGAATTCGGTGTGGGCCTGTTCCTCCGACCTTTCAAGGAATTGATAGAGGACAGCATTATGAAAGGGCGGAGGGGCTGACCCACAAGGGGGGAGCCCCATCTTCTGTCGTGAGTGGGAGATGGGTCAGTGGAAAGGTTTTGATATGGGGAGCAAGGGGAAAATTGGGGGGCAGGTAGGGGGGAGGGGGGCAGGTACCACAGGCTGGGGACAAAGGAACCCAGGCATGGAAGTAATGGGGGAAGGGGAGAGATATAGAGCTAGTGAGTGGATCCCTGTGTCCGCACCAAGTGGGGGAGAGTGGTCCGGGTAAGCGTGGTTCCTGGCTGGTGATTGGAAGGGAAGGCGGATCGCATTGTCCAGACCCTGAGAAGAGAGGAAGAGGAAATGAAGAAAAGATGGAGAAGGACCATGAGGGGAAGACAGGACTATTAGGTCCTGGAAGGAATGGGACTGTTCGTCCACTGTCTAGAAGACTGACATTGTAAAATGAACTGGAGAGATCTGTTGTACATGTAATTATGACCTTTTAATAAACACTGCCAATGAACATCCAAAGAAAGAAGTGGTGGCCTCAGTCTTTTCTGGGTGGGGATCCAGGGACAATTAGGCTTGCCCCTAAAAGGCAGGCAAGGTTGTCCTGGGACCCAGCCAGGAAGAAGACTGTGGAGGGGGGAGACAGGAAGAGGAGGGGAAGGCTACAGGAGTGGAGGGGAGGTACCTGGAGGACATAGGAGAAGGGAGGGGATGCTCGATGGCAATTGAACAGGGGGAGGAGCCAACAAGCCCCATGGGAGGGTCTTTGGAGGGATATATAGGGCCAGGCAACACTCTGGGAGACCCTCGTTTTGCTGTAACATTCCCATCCATCCAACCGGAGTAGATTAAAGAGGAAAGGGAGTGGTAAGGTGGGTTCAGGAGGTTGACGGGAGGGGAAATGAGGACCTTGTTTTTTTTTGTATGTGCAGGTTGGGGCTGCAGAAGAGTGGCCAGGTCCAGGGGAGTGGGAGGAGTCCCACTGGAGGGGGAGAACAGGAAGGGCTGAGCAAAAGAAAAAGGGGGGAAGGTTGAAAGGTTATCATATGGGGAGCAAGGGGAAAATTACGGGGGGCAGGTACCATGGGCTGGGGACAAAGGAACTCAGGCATGGAAGTAACAGGGAAGGGGGAGGGATATAGAGCTAGTGAGTAGATCCCTGTGTCTGCACATAGCAGGGCAGAGTGGTCCAGGTAAGCATGGTACCCAGCTGGTGATTGGAAGCGGGGGCTGGATCACAGTGTCCGGACCCTGAGAAAAGAGAAGGAAGAAAATGAAGAAAAGATGGAGAGGGAACATGAAGGGGAAGACAGGACTGTTAGGTCCTGGAAGGAATAGGGCTGTTACATCCACTGTATGAAGATTGGCATTGTAAAATGAACTGGAGAGATCTGCTGTACATGTAATTATGACCTTTTAATAAACACTGCTAACAAGCATCTGAAGCAAGAAGTGATGGTCTCAGTCTTTTCTGGGTGGGGATATAGAGACAAAGAATTTTACAGTAAATGGTAATTTTCACATTTTTTTCACACTCCATATCTCTACACCCAAAAATCTGAACGGAATGAAACTTGCTACATCAAGAGAACATTGATCCCTGATTGTGCATATAAAATTTCATGGGAATCACTTAATGACTGAAAAGTTATTAAAGTGCAAAAGTTTGAGTTTAACATTGAAGTGGATGTTGAACCCCAACTATAGAGGTGTGACCGTGCCCATATAATAATAAATGTTTCTAATTTCCTTACCTAAAAGGAATATGTCAAGTCCTTGCAAGACTGTTGTATTCCACAATCTCATTAGTCTAAATATGATTTTTTACTTTCTACCTTTCTTGTCAGTTTCTGCCCCATTCAGGAAAAATAGACAATAAAAAGAAAGAAATTTGAAAAATGAAAAGCTAGCCTTCAGGGTATTTATTTAGCTTTTGTTGACCGGGTAAGTGCACTAGACAAATCTTGCCTATTTTCAGGCACGACCCAGGGGAGGGGGATACAGATGAATGCCAACTGACCTTGAACCAGATTAAGCTGTTGGTGGTATTTTTACTGAATGAGGGAAATTTGGCCAGGACACCGGGGAAATCCCCTACTCTTTTTGATAAGTGCCATAGGATCTTTAACATCCATCTGAACTACCACCAATCCAGGCAGATGGGACCTTGGTTTAACGTCTCATCTGAAAGACGGCACCTCAGAAGTGCAGCACCCTTCTCATGCTGCACTACAGTGTCTGTACTGGGATATTAACCCAAGTGCCAGATGTGGGAACTGAACCCACAGCCCTCTGATCTCCCAGCCTCAGAGGCGAGTGTGCTACCTACTGAGCCACTTGACACTGGTATCAACTCAGCATTGAAAGGATATGGTGGTAGTCATGTATATGTTCACTTCTACTGCTGTATATCTCAAGTACAACTTAAGTTATCCTGATCAAATTACCATTGAAGACAGTGGACTTGCTATGGTACTGCCTAATAGCACTGCCACTTCAAGGTGGAGCCTCTTTTTAGGGTGAACAGTTACTAAATTTGTAAATATTCATGTCAGTTGTTTTGTGTTCAACAAAAAAAAAGGTTAATTTCATATGGGAAGCAGGGCTAAGCCCCTATCTCTATCACTTATGCCTCCCCACTACCTGTATATGAAATGAACTTTATTTTTTTTTTTGTTCAACACCCAAAAAAAAAGCTAAAATGAATATTTAGAATTTGTGTAAATCTGCACTCAGAAGACAAGGCTCCATCTCAAAATGTTGATGATATCATGCAGCACTGTATATTGTATATTGATTGGCTTTTTTACAATTAAAAAAACATCTATAGAATTTGATGAGTGGGTGCCTTTCTTGATATCTTTTATGCTGATTTATTATGTCAGAAGTGATCCATCCTGATTGTTTCAGAATATTACAGGATCCTAAAATGGCCACAGTGAGTACCATTGTTGTATGTAATGGTAGTCAGTGGCATATCTCTAATACTGCAGCATCCTTCAAAACTCAGCAACACCTCTGCAATGCTAAAAGTGTATGAGTGGACTATTCTTCAGCCTTCTATGTGCCAAGTATGTTAAATATAATTACTGTACCTGTAACAGGAAACTGTAATTTTTTCTCCACTGATGTTGGGTTCTGCAATTTCTGAAGTCAAGAGGGATAGTCTGTGTGTGCACAGTCATCACATCATTACAGACAGTCCTTGATAAACAGTGATTTAGAATTTCAATCAACAGGGCTGCTAACAAGAACTTTACAGGTAAAACAAATAGTCTGTTTTACTTTCTGCTCATTAGTAATATAAACTGTCTTATTTATACCACAAATAGTAACAACAAATTCACTGTGTCCCTTTAGTTTTTGTTACGATAAACATATTATCTTCATGTTCAAAGGCCCTTTTGCTTATTTAGAGTTAAATAAGCCATAAAGGTATCTGAAGGTAGTACAAAATACAGGATACATGATGTCTTCCTGCTATTCATAACTTCAATGTTTCACCATCAGCAAAGCCAGCACCTTCTATGACATGCTAATCTTCACAGCAGTTCTCAAACTCCAGCCATTCCTAACAACATGAGACCACTCAGCTGTAGCTTTTTAAAATATTGGAACAGATTGCTTATCACAGTTTGCCCTTTGCTGTGCAAAAGACAAACTGCTATTTCTCTCCTTTGAAGAAGTTCAAGGAATTATTTATAGTCTGTAAATCTCCTGTGTTAGTGTCAATAAAGGATCTATTAATTTCTACAATGGAAAAAAGCAGAAACAGATCCCCTCTGATACTGTATCCTTCAGCCTCCACTGTATGTACCAGTCTGGTTCTCTTTAGTCATATAAGAATAATCTACTGTAGATAGTTAACCTATTTATATTTTCTATTGGTCACTATCCATTTTTATCAATAAGCTAAGTAATGGTTTACCTATGGTCCTTGGGCAGGGATTTATGAGGCTCCATCTAACACCTGCCCACCATTAATTCCAAATGGCAAATCTGTCTGAACTATTAGTTCACTGTGGCAGCCCATAAGGATGCATGAATGTATGCAACATGCTATTTGGCAGTTTCTTTGCATGTTTCCACCCTGAAAGAGGTTCCCAGGTATATGAACATGGGTTAAAGAAATACGATTATTCAGCTTTAGGGAAATGGGTATAGAAGACAAGTAGGCAGAGAGTGGAATGACATAACAAGGGCTGGTGGGCTGGCTATTATAGCAGTCTACATGTGATGAGTCAATCAAGGGCTCCCCACTGAGTCACAGGCTTCTGCTTTCCAGACTATAGCATTTCTGTTCACTGAGGCAGCCCAGGAGGATGCATAGGTGCTTGTGCTATAAGCTGTTTGACACTTTGCTTGCATGTTTTCATAGCGTATAGGGTGTCCAAGTATGTCAAACTTCAACTAAAGGAAACAAACCCACTCAACACAGCGGGATTGAAAATATCTCAGCACTCGGATGTTTTAAGCTGAAGGTGGTAGATTACTGTTTGGATTTCTGAAGCTGATATATGAACAACTGAAGTCATGGGCTTTAGATCTGTGGCTGTGGAATGTGTTGTAGGCATTAGAACTACCGAGCTGAGTAAAATGGTACCTAACATTTATGACCATTCACACAGAGGGGAAGAAAAAGCACTGGTGGAGCAAACCTCTGGTGAACCAAGATCTATGTCATCATGCCTTCAGGCCTGCATATTTATCAGGAGGATGCCTGTGTGTTGTACCATAGGAGGACACTCTGCCTAGCACTTAGCACCTACTGCTTTGCATTGAAAAGGGCTTGAGATGGGTGTTTCCTTACTTCTCATGTAGAAGACCTCTGACGTCAAAAAGGAGTTACCAGACACGTCCTGGTGATAAAGAAATCCCCATTCACAATGACATCCCCTTTTTGGTGGACAGGCACAAACAAGGACATTCTCAAAGGATCTATGAAATACAGCCCCATGATGAATGAATCCACACTCACAAGGACTACGCTATGAAATACAGCCCCATGATGAATGAGACCACACTCACAAGGACTCCACCTTGAATGAGATCCAGATAGGCTGTAGAGATGAAAGAACCTTGGAATACTGAAGACCTCACTGGGAAGGAGAGGACTTGATTAGAACAGCTGCTTCAAGCTTGGTTGTTAAGTTGTCTCCACTGAATGTAGAAAAACATATTTCCAGAGACTATTTTAAAAAAAAACTAATGCCAGTATCATGTTACTTGGATCACGATTAGGTAAACACAACTGTTGGTGTTAACCAAGTGGTAATAGTTTTTGAATGATATTCTTTTTTTCCACATCAGTAAATGAAAACAAGATGTCAGAAGCATGAAAAACAGAGCCATTTGCAAAGAGAAGGCACTTTGCGAAGATATCTTTTGCACTGGACAGCTAAGTGTTCCATATGAAATAATGTGAAACTCTAATTTTTAATAACTTTTAAACAGATGTATATTTTTCCCCTAAACATTCAAAAGGCACATCTGCAACTCAGACATCTACCCTAAAAATGTTGGACCAAACTGCCAAGCGGTTTTGGAGAAATGTCATGACAAAGAAATTGCCAAAATGTGGTATTTTTCACATTTTGTGACATTCCATAGCTCCACACCCGTACATCTGACATGAATGAAACGTACGACAGCAAGAGCTCTTTAGTACCAGATGGCACTTGCAAAACTTTAGGCGAATTGGTAGAACAGTTGCAAAATTATTAAAGTGCAAATGTTTGAGTTTAACACAGAAGTGACCATTGAACCCGAACAATAGTGGCACTACTGTGCCATTTTTTTACATATATATATATATATATATATATATATACACTGTATATTATGGTAGCACAGTAGTGCTACCATAGTTAGGATTGAGGAGCCATTTTAAGGTTAAAATGTCAAACTTTGCACCTTAGTAACTTTGCCACTGTTCAACAGGCTTGCCTAAAATTTGATATGCATGATTGGGCTTTGTATATCTTAGGATCTGCCAAGTGTTGTATTGGTAGGGTATACGGCTGTGGAGTTATTAAGCGCCAACGAAATGTGCGCTTACGCTTTTTTGCGAATTCTTTGCTCTCTCCTACAGGTCGCATGATTTTTGCGACCAGTCTGAAAACATCAGGGAACATGCGGCCAGGGTCCCTGATGTGTCTTTCAATTTTGTGAAAAAATATTAAATGGTTCAAAGGTTATTCAAAAAGCAATTTCCTATTATAAGTCAATGGGAAAAGTTAACAAAAAGTGAGAAAGTGTCTTACATGCAGTTTTTAGTGTCGCAAATCACCCCAGTAGTGTCATGAGTCAGCTATTTTGTTTTCAGTTGGTGATCAGAAAAATGTTTGGCATTTAAATTTGGGACCTTGTAGCAACCTAATTATTTTTGTATTCACCTAGTCGGACCCAGAGGATGCTAGGCATGTCTTTATTTTGGGGTAAAACACCCCAGAAATATGTTTTCAAATTTCTGGAAAAGTAGTGTCACAAATTAGTGTCGCACTCATGAAAGTGTCACAACATTTGCAAAAGGTGTTAGAAAACACAACACTACTTCTCCAGACTATGGCCAAAATGACAGGACTTCTTTGTCACCCTGCTGTTAAAGAACCGTTTGGTCTTTTGGGCTGAAATTTGGAGGAAAGACAGCCAACATGTCACAGATATGCCTTTTGTTGGTTTGGTGAAAAAATACTGTACAGCTCCAATGTTACAGTACTCCAAAATTGACATTTTTTCCCATAGACTAACATGGAGGCGCAGGCCGAGCCTTTCAGGGCTTGAATCTTGAAAGCAGTCGAGATACAGATTTTTGTAGCGAATTACATAGCCTTATGTGCTATGTGACACAAAAGCAGTAGCCAGGAAACTAATTATTTCTGTGAAATTTTATTTTTTTCTAGTCATGTGGTTGCTGAGATATTACTTATTAAGTACTTCCAATGCTCGTTTTAAGCTTGATCCCCATTACAATGCATACATTCTTTGTACACACTGTTTTTCTGCATGCATCTGTTTGGAAAACACAGGGCATGTGTTTCTATTACTATTACAGTTAATGTTTCTACTTGTGTTTATACCCCCTTGGCGTTACCATTCCGTCTACGCCACCATGTATGTACCCTTTGTGTTCTCATTCACACTTGCATTACCATGCATGCCACTATTAGTGCTTCTGTTTGCATTGCTGTTCCTGTTACTATGTCACAAGACATCATGTGTGGCGGGGCGTGGGGCTCCGCCCGCGTCCCATTCATTATTTCTCATCATCATTCTCAAAAGAAGGAAATTAAAGGCAAAAACTACATTTAATGCATTAGTTAGGGTTGTTCCACAGTGACAAAAGTAGAAATTTGGTGTTAGGGTTGAAAGCCCTCCTTGGACCCCCACACCCCCAACTGGCATCAGGGGTGCGCATTGGGGATGTCGGTCCTAACTCTCACCCATTCTTCTATACCTCTGCTCTTCACACATCTGATGGGGTGAGAGTTGGGCCAGCAACCTAATGCGCACCCTGATGCTGGTTGGGGGTGGTGGAGGGTTCAAGGGGCTTTCAACCCTAACGCCTATACTATATATATATGTGTGTAGATATAGATAGATATAGACATATCTATATCTTTATCTGTATCTATATCTATATCTATATCTATATCTATATCTATATATATCTATATCTATATAGTATATCTATATCTATATCTATATCTATATCTATCTTATGGTAGAGGAGCCATTTTATGGTTAAAGGTCAAACTTTGCACCTTAATAACATACATACATATATATATATATATATATATATTATGGTATGCAGTAGTGCTACCATAGTTAGGGTTGAGGAGCCATTTCTATGTTAACCCCAAAACTTTGCACCTTAATAACTTTGCAACCACTTGATGAATTGCCTGAAATTTGGAATTTATAATCAAGAACCATAGGCCTTGGGATCTGCCAAGTTTCGTACTGGTTGGATATACGGCTGTGGAGTTATTAAGTGTGATCTGTGCGCACGTTTACGCTTTTCTGGAATTCTGTGGTCGCGCCTACAGGTCATACAGTTTGCGTGACCAGCCCAAAATCTTCAGAAAACATGCAGCCAGGGTCCCCAATGTGCCTTTCAAAGATTTCGTGAAAAAATATTAAACGGTTCAAAAGTTATTCAAAAAACAGTTTCTCATTATACGTCAATGGGAAAAGTTAACAAAAAGTTCAACACTTTCGCAAATGCATTTTTACTTTCGCAAATGGGCCTGTTACCTTCGCAAATCGGCCATTTTGTTTTCAGTTGGTGATCAGAAAAATGGTTGGCATTTAAATTTGGGAACCTCTAGCAACCTAATTTTTTTTGTATTCACCTAGTCGGGCCCTGAGGATGCTTGCCATGTCTTTATTTTGTGGTAAAACACCCCAGAAATGTTTTTCAAATTTCTGGAAAAAGTACTTTCGCAAATTACTTTCGTGCTCACGAAAGTGTAGCAAATTTTTGAGAAAGCTTTCGCAAATTGCGACAGTAATTTTCTAGTCTGTGTGAAAATGACAGCAATTCTTTGACACTGCACTGCAAAATAACCGTTGGGAGTTTTGGGCTGAAATTTGGAGGAGCAAGCCGACATCTCACAGATGTGCCTTACAGTGTTATATTGAAAAAATATTACACGGCAGCAAAGTTATAGCACTCCAAAGTTGACAGTTTTCCCATAGGATAACATTATGGCTCCGAGCATTACAGGAATCCTTTGGCACCTGCTGCAAAATAACGGTTTGGTCTTTTTCCTGAAATTTGGAGGAAGACAGCCAACAGTACACGATGTGCCTTTCAGTAGTTTGGTGAAAAAATATCACATGGTGGCAAAGTTCTGACACTCCAAAATTGACGGTTTTTCCCATAGGATAACATTACTGGTGCCCGACACTTAACAGAAATCATTTGGAGCCCTGCTGCAAAATAACGGTTTGGTCTTTTTTCCTGAAATTTGGAGGGAAGACAGCCAACAGCCCACAGATGTGCCTTTCAGTAGTTTGGTGAAAAAACATTACAGGGAGGCAAAGTTATGGCGCTCCGAACTTTTCTTTTTTTCCCATAGGATAACATTACTGCGTTTGCCGCGCATTTCAGGGCCCGTATCTCCGAAACAGTGCGAGATCTCGGACTTCGCATGAAAATATCTTAGCCCCCAAATGGGGCTAAGATCCAAATGTAGGACAGTTGTAAATAATAGGACTTTAAAATTTTTTCTCGTCGTACAGTTCCTGAGATATAATGTATTTAGTATTCAAGATCTCATTTTTTGCGCTCGATACTCATTATTTTGCATACATTATTTGTACTCACTGTCTTTCTCAATGCAGGTTTTGGGAAAACCAGCCTGTGTGCTTACATTACTGTTACTGTTGCCCTTTTAAACTTGCAGATCAGTACCGTTTCACTTACCATTGGCGTCTGCACCACCATATCGTTATCCTTTGCGTTTTCATTTGCGCTTGCGTTTCTGTTATTTTGCCATTTCTGTCTACAGTACTGTTTATCTTACTGTTTCACTTTACATCACCATGCCCATTGACATTTCTGTTTGCAGGCACCATGTTACTATGTGACAACACATCACGTGGCAGACCATTCCCATCATACCATATAGTTACCCTTTCTGTTCTCATTCGTGCTTGTGTTACCATATGCGCCACTGTTAGCATTTCTGTTTGCATTGCTGTCCCTGTTAGTATGCCACAACACATCATGTGGCGGGGACGTGAGCCTCCCGCCAAAGCATTATGCAGCCCGAGTCGCAGGGCCCTTCAGGCCCAGCGCTTCCCTCATACATTCACTATTCTCTGTTATCATTCTCAAAAGAAGAAATTAGAGGCAAAAAACTCTGTTTAATGCATTAGTTAGAGTTGTTCCACAGCGACAAAGTGAGGAAATTAGCTGTTAGGGTTGAAAACCTCCCTTGGACCCCCGCCCACCCCAACCGGCATTGGGGTGCGCATTGGGATCATCAGCCCTAACTCTCACCCATTCTCCTATACTTCTGCTGCTTTACATGTCATGGGGTGAGAGTTGGGGCCGACGATCTAATCTCTTGCTTGGGTGAAATGAGCGGTCAGGGGTTTTCAATCTAACAGTGACTCTCACTTTTGTCACTGTGGAACAACCCTAACTAATGCATTAAACGGAGTTTTTGCCTCTAATATATATATGTGTGTGTGTATATATATATATATATATATATATATTATAGCTGCTCGGTAGTGCAGCTATAGTTAGAGTTGAGTACCCTATTTAAGGTTAAATGGTGAAATTTTGCACCTTAATAACTTTGCCAGCATACATTGGGTTTGCCTGAAATTTGGTAGATGTAGAGCGTTAGCAAAAATCTTGGGATCTACCAAATTTGGTACCGGTCGGATATACAGTTGCAGAGTTATTAAGTGACATCTCGGAGTGCATTTATGCTTTTTTGTGCATTCTTTGCTCGCGCCTACAGGTCGAATGGTTTGTGCGACCAGTCCGAAAACTTCAGAGAACATGCAGCCATGGTCCTCGATGTGCCTTTCAAAGATTTCATGAAACAATATTAAATGGTTCAAAAGTTATTCGAAAAACAAGTTTCCCATTATAGTCAATGGGAAAAGTTAACAAAAAGTGCAATAGTGTCGCAAATGCAGTTTTTAGTGTTACCAATGGCCCCTGTAGTGTCATGAGTCAGCCATTTTTTTTCAGTTGGTGGTCACAGAAATGCTTGGCATTAAATTTGGGACCCTCTAGGGACCCAATTCTTTTTTTGTTTACCTAGTCAAGCTCTGAGGATGCTAGCCATGTCTTTATTTGGGGGTTAAACACCCCAGAAACAAGTTTTTCAAATGTTTGTAAAAAGTAGTGTCACAAAGTAGTGTCACACTCATGACACTTTCGTGATTTCATTTGCTAAAGTGTCTTGATTGCTACACTATTTTTGTGACACTATGCAAAAAATAACAGGAATTCTTTGCCACCCTGCTGCAAAAATATGCTTTGGTCTTATGGGCTGAAATTTGGAGGAAAGAAAGCCAGCATACCACAGATGTGCCTTTTGTGGTTTGGTGACAAAATATTACCGGGCATCAAAGTGATGGCACTCCAAAGTTGACACTTTCTCCCATAGGATAACATTGCGGTGTCCATCATGTCTTTCGGGGCCCGTATCTTGGAAACGGTGTGAGATACGGACTTTTCATCAGAACAATGCTTAGCCCCCCCAAATGGGGCATAAGTACAAAACTAGCCAGGAATGTCGTAATTCATACGAAATTTTAATTTTTTTCTACGTAGACGGCTTGAAGTGTCATGAGTCAGCCATTTTATTTTAGTCAGTGGTCACAGAAATGCTTGCCATTTAAATTTGGGACTCTTAGGGACTCAATTCTTTTTGTGTTTACATAGTCAAGCCCTGAGGATGCTAGCCATGTCTTTATTTTGTGGTTGAACACACAGAAATATGTTTTCAAATTTTTGTAAAGGTAGTGTCAAAGTAGTGTCGCACTCATGACACATTTGTGATTTCACTTGCTAAAGTATCATGATTATGACACTATTTTGACACTATGCCCAAAATAACAGAAATTCTTTGCCAACCTGCTGCAAAAGAATGGTTTGGCCTATTGGGCTGAAATTTGGAGGGAAGACAGCCAACAGGCCACAGATGTGCCTTTTTGTGGTTTGGTGACAAAATATTACAGGGCGGCAAAGTGATGGCACTCCAAAGTTGATGATTTTTTCCATAGGATAACATTACGGCATCCACCATGCCTTTCAGGCCCGTATCTCGGAAACGGTGCGAGATACAGACTTTTCATCAGAAAAATGCTTAGCCCCCCCAAATGGGGCATAAGTATAAAACTAGCCAGGAATGTCATAATTCATATGATATTTTAATTTTTTTCTATGTCGTATGGCTTGTAGTGTCATGAGTCAGCCATTTTTTTTCAGTTAGTGGTCACAGAAATGCTTGCCATTTAAATTTGGGACCCTCTAGGGACCCAATTCTTTTTGTGTTTACATAGTCAAGCACTGAGGGTGCTAGCCATGTCATTATTTGGGGGTTAAACACCCCAGAAATATGTTTTTCAATTTTTTGTAAAAAGTAGTGTCGCACTCACAACACTTTCATGATTTCATTTGCGAAAGTTTTGTGATTGCGACACTATTCTATTACTACCCAAAATAACAGGAATTCTTTGCCACCCTGCTGCAAAGAATGGTTTAGTCTATTGGGCTGAAATTTGAAGGGAAGACAGCCAACATGCTGCAGACATGCCTTATGGTGAAAAAATATTGGAGGGCCGCAAAGTTACGGCACTCCGAAATTAAAGCATTTCCCCATAGGATAACATTATGGCATCTGCCACAATACAGGAATTCTTTGCCACCCTGCTGCAAAATAATGTTTTGGTCTTTTGGGCTGAAATTTGGAGGAAAGAAAGTCAGCATCCCATAGATGTGTCTTTTTGTGGTTTGGTGACAAAATATTACAGGGTGGCAAAGTGACAGCACTCCGAAGTTGACGCTTTTTCCCATAGGATAACACTATGGCATCCATCGCACCTTTTGGGGGCTGTATCTCGGAAATGGTGCGAGATACAGACTTTTGTCAGAAAATGTTTAGCCCTCCAAATGGGGCCTAAGTACAGAACTAGCCAGGAATGTCATAATTCATACGAAATTTTAATTTTTTCTTTGTACATCGGCCTGTAGTGTCATGAGTAGGCAATTTTCTTTCAGTTAGTGGTCCCAGAAATGCCTGGCATTTAAATTTGGGACCTCTAGGGACCAATTATTTTATGTTTACCTATTCGAGCCCTGAGGATGCTAGCCATGTCTTTATTTAGTGGTTAAACATGCCAGAAACATGTTTTCAAATTTTTGTATAAAGTAGTGCCACAAAGTAGTGTCGCACTCACAACACTTTTGTGATTTCATTTGCAAAGTGGTGTGATTGAGACACTATTTTCGACACTATGCTCAAAATAACAAGACTTCTTTGCCACCCTGCTGCAAAGAATAGTTTGGTCTATTGGGCTGAAATTTGGAGGAAGACAGCCAACATGCCACAGATGTGCATTTGGTGGTTCGGTGACAAAATATTACAGGGCGGCAAAGTGATGGCACTCCAAAGTTGATGCTTTCTCCCATAGGATAACATTACGGCATCCATCGCGCCTTCTGGGGCCCGTATCTCG
Source organism: Neoceratodus forsteri (assembly GCA_016271365.2). Classification (NCBI taxonomy): domain Eukaryota; kingdom Metazoa; phylum Chordata; order Ceratodontiformes; family Ceratodontidae; genus Neoceratodus; species Neoceratodus forsteri. The sequence goes on along the minus strand of CM028130.1, from coordinate 1,360,551,225 downwards.
AAATGGTGCGAGATATGGACTTTTCATCAGAAAAATGTTTTGCCCTCCCCCAATGGGGCATAAGTACAAAACTAGCCAGGAATGTCATAATTCATATAAATTTAAATTTTTTTCTACGTTGTATGGCTTGTAGTGTCATGAGTCAGCCATTTTTTTCAGTTAGTGGTCACAGAAATGCTTGCCATTTAAATTTGGGACCCTCTAGGGACCCAATTCTTTTTGTGTTTACCTAGTCAAGCCATGAGGATGCTAGTCATGTCTTTATTTGGGGATTAAACACCCCAGAAATATGTTTTTCACATTTTTGTAAAAAGAAGTGTCGCACTCACAACACTTTCGTGATTTCATTTGCGAAAGTTTTGTGATTGCGACACTATTTTGCAACACTATGCCCAAAATAACAGGAATTCTTTGCCACCTTGCTGCAAAAGAATGGTTTGGTCTATTGGGCTGAAAGTTGGAGGCAAGACAGCCAACATGTTACAGATGTGCCTTATGGTGGTTTGGTGAAAAAATAATGGAGGACTGCAAAGTTACAATACTCTGAAACTGAAGCATTTTCCCATAGGATAACATTACGGCATCCACTACTACAGGAATTCTTTGCCACCTGCTGCAAAATAATGCTTTAGTCTTTTGGGCTGAAATTTGGAGGAAGAAAGCCAGCATCCCACAGATGTGCCTTTTTGTGGTTTGGTGACAAAATATTACAGGGTGGCAAAGTGATGACACTCTGAAGTTGATGCTTTTTCCCATAGGGTAACATTACGGCATCCATCACACCTTTCAGAGCCCGTATCTCGGAAACGGTGCGAGATACAGACTTTTTGTCGGAAAAATGCTTAGCCCCCCAAATGGGGCCTAAGTTCAAAACTAACCAGGAATATCATAATTCATACCAAATTAAAAAAATTTTTCTACGTCCTACAGCCTGTAGTGTCATGAGTCAACCATTTTTCTTTCAGTTAGTGGTCACATAAATGCTTTGGGACCCTCTAGGGATCCAGTTAGTTTTGTGTTTACCTAGTCACCCCTGAGGATGCTAGCCATGTCTTTATTTGGGGTTAAACATGCAGAAACATGTTTTTCAAATTTTGTATAAAGTAGTGTCACAAAGTAATATGGCACTCATGATACTTTTGTGATTTCATTTACGAAGTGTCGTGATTGTGACACTATTTTGTGACATTATGCCCAAAATAACAGGAATTTTTGCCACTCTGCACCAAAGAAATGGTTTGGTCTACTGGGCTGAAATTTGGAGGGAAGACAGCCAACATGCCACAAATGTGCCTTTTGGTGGCTTGGTGAAAAAATATTACAGGTCGGCAAAGTTACGTCACACCAGAGTTGAAGCATTTTCTCACAGGATAACATTGCGGCATCCACCATAATACAGGAATTCTTTGCCACCCTGCTGCAAAATAATGCTTTGGTCTTTTGGGCTGAAATTTGGAGAAAATAAAGCCAGCATCCCACAGATGTGCCTTTTTGTAGCTTGGTGACAAAATATTACAGGGTGGCAAAGTGATGGCACTCTGAAGTTGACACTTTTTCCAATAGGATAACATTACGGCATCCATCGCGTCTTTCGGGTCCCGTATCTCAGAAACGGTGCGAGATACGGACTTTTCGTTGGAAAAGTGCTTAGCCCCCCAAATGGGGCCTAAGTACAAATCTAGCCAGGAATGTCATTATTCATATGACATTTTTAATTTTTTCGACATCGTACAGTTCCTGAAATATAAGCAATTTAGTATTCCAAGTCCTCCTTTTCTGCTGTGAGGCCCATTATTATGCATACATTCTTGGTATTCCCTGTCTTTTTCAATGCAGTTTTGGGGGAAAAGAAGGGTGTTTCCTTTCGTTACTGTGCCAGTTAGAGTTTCTGTTATCGTTCATGTCACCGTTCCCATGTACACCACCATGTATGTTATGGTTTGCGTTTTAGTTCACGCTTCTGTTTGCATTACTGTTGCTATTTGCATTTCCATTACTGTTTATGTTTTCATTTTCTTTTGCATCAGCCTGTGCATTACCATTTGCATTTTCAGCTGCCTTCCATTTGCGTTTCTGTGTGTCTTTCATTTTCCGTCATCATCGCTGTTACAGTTACCATTGGTGTTTCCAATGGCATTACCGTGACTGTGTGTGTTATGGTTTACATTTCCATTTCTGTTTCCTTTGGCATTACTGTTGCTGTCACCACTAACATTTATGTTTCCAGTTGCTGTATCATGACCGTGCACCTAACGGTTTGTGTTTCCGTGTGCACTTGCATTTGTATTTCTGTTTCCTTTGGCATTATTGTTGCTGTTACCATTACCATTTACAATTGCAGTACTGTGACCATGCATATTACAGTTTGCATTTCCTTGCTCACTTGCATTTGTATTTCTGTGTATGTTTCCTTTGGCATTATTGTTGCTGTTACTGTTACCATTTGCATTTACAATTGCAGTACCATCACTGTGCACGTTATGGTTTGCATTTCTGTACTTGCTTCCATTCGCATTTCCATTTCCTTTGGCATTATTGTTGCTGTTACAGTTACCATTTGCATTTCCAATTGCGGTACCATGACTGTGTGCGTTACCAGTTGCGTTCCATAAGTGCTTGCATTTGCATCTCCGTTTCCATCACTGTTCGCTTTGGTGACACTTTGCACTTGCGTTTCTCTTACCGTTTGCATTACCATTTATGTTTGAGTCACCATTTGTGTAACAGTTTGTGCTTGCCTTTGCATTGCACTTACCATTACTATATCACAAGACATCACATGGTGACAGGCCCTGCGCTCCTGCCACTGCATTGCATTCACTATTTCATCATCATTCTCAAAAGAATGGAAATTAGAGGCAAAAAATCAATTTAATGAATTAGTTGAGGTTGTTCCACAGCACACCAAGTGAGGAAATTCAGTCTTAGGGTTGAAAGCGCCCCTTGGACCCCTAGTCCACCCCCAACTGGCATTGGGGTGCACGTCGGGGTCATTAGTCCTAACTCTCACCCATTCTCCTATACCTCTGCTTCTTCACACATGTGAAGGGGTGAGAGTTAGGGCTGATGTCCCCAGTGTGCACCCTGATGCTGGTTGGGGAAGCTGAACAGAGGTCCCAGGGACTTCAACTTAATAACTGAAATTCCTCACTTTTATCTTATGGAACAACCTCCCTAATCGAGCAAACTGAGTTTTTTTGCTTCTAATATATAAAATATCTATATATATATTAGAGGCAAAAAACTCAGTTTAATGCATAGTTAGGTTGTTCCACAGCCATCCAAAGTGAGGAAATTCGCTGTTACAGTTAAAAACCCCTTGCCCCCACCACCCCCAACCGGCATTGGGGTGCGCATTGGGATCATCAGCCTAACTCTCACCCATTCTCCTATACTTGCTGCTTTACACATTTCCTTGGGTGTGAGAGTTAGGGCTGATGATCCCAATGCACACCCCAATGCCGGTTGGGGCGATGGGCGGGGTTCAAGGGGTTTTCAACCCTACAGCGAATTCCTCACTTTTGTCGCTGTGGAACAACCCTAACTAATGCATTAAATGGAGTTTTTTGCCTCTAATTTCCCTTCTTTTTGAGAATGATAATGAGAAATAGTGAATGTAATGCAGCGGCGCCACATGATGTCTTGTGGCATACTAACAGGGACAGCAACACAAACAGAAATGCTAACAGTGGCGCACATGGTAACACAAGCGTGAATGAGAACAGAAAGGGTAACGCACATGGTGGCGTAGATGGGATCGGTCTGCCACGTGATGTGTTGTCACATAGTAACATGGTGCCTGCAAACAGAAATGTCAATGGGCATGGTGACATAAAGTGAAACAGAAAGATAAACAGTACTGTAGATAGAAATGGCAAAAAATAACAGAAATGCAAGTGCAAATGAAAACGCAAAGGATAATGCACATGGTGGCGCAGACGTCAATGGTAAGTGAAACGGGTACGGAACCACAAGCGGAAAGGGCAACAGTAACAGTAATGTAAGCGCACAGGCTGGTTTTCCCCAAAACCTGCATAGAGAAAGACAGTGAGTATAAATAATGTATGCATAATAATGAGTATCGGCACAGAAAGTGAGAACTTGGAATACTAAATCGTTATATGTCAGGAACCGTTACAACGTAGAAACAAAATTTAAAAGTCATATTATTTACAACTGACTTGGCTAATTTGGTACTTAGCCCCCATTAAGAATTTTTCTGACGAAAAGTCCGCATCTACTTTTGCGTTTCCGGTCGGGCCCTGAAAGGCGCGGTGAACGCCGTAATGTTATCCTATGGGAAAAAAAGGAAAGTTCATAGCGCCATAACTTTGCCTCCCTGTAATGTTTTTTCACTAAACCACTGAAAGGCACATCTGTGGGCTGTTGGCTGTCTTCCTCAAAATTTCAGGAAAAAGACCAAACCGTTATTTGCAGCAGGGATCCAAAGGATTTCTGTAATGCATTGGGAGCTGTAATGTTATCCTATGGGAAAAACCATCAAATTTGGAGTGCCGTAACTTTGCCGCTGTGTAATATTTTTTCAATACAATACTGAAAGGCACATCTGGGAGATGTCGGCTCCGTTCCCTTCAAATGTCAGCCCAAAACTCCCAACGGTTCTTTTGCATCGCAGTGCCAAAGAATTGCTGTCATTTCCCACAGACTAGAAAACTGCTGTCGCAATTTGCGAAAGCTTTCGCAAAAAAGTTCGACACTTTCATGAGCTCGAAAGTAATGCAAAAGTACTTTTTCCAGAAATTTGAAAAACATATTTCTGGGGTGTTTTACCACAAAATAAAGACATGGCAAGCATCCTCAGGGTCCGACTAGGTGAATACAAAAAGAATTAGGTTGCTAGAGGGTCCCAAATTTAAATGCCAACCATTTCTCTGATCACCAACTGAAAACAAAATGGCTGATTTGCGAAAGTAACAGGCCCATTTGCGAAAGTAAAAATGCATTTGCGACACTGTCGAACTTTTTGTTAACTTTTCCCATTGACTTATAATGGGAAACTGTTTTTTGAATAACTTTTGAACCGTTTAATATTTTTTCATGAAATCCTCAAAAGACACATTGGGAACCCCAGTCACACGTTCCCTGAAGATTTTGGACCGGTCGCACAAACCGTACGACCATTAGGTGCGACCGTAGAATTCCAGAAAAAGCGTAAACACGTGCACAGATCACACTTAATAACTCTGCAGCCATATATCCAACTGGTACGAGACTTGGCAGATTCTAAGGCCTATGCTTCTTGATCATGTATTCCAAATTTCAGGCAAATCTGTCAAATGGTTGCAAGGTTATTAAGGTGCAAAGCTTTGGGGTTTAACATAGAAATGGCTCCTCAACCCTATCTATAGTGGCACTACCCTGCCACTATAATATATATATATATATATAAGGTGAAAAATTCCATTTAATGCATCAGTTAGAGTTGTTCCACAGTGACAAAAGTGAGAAATTCAGTGTTAGGGTTGAAAACCCTTGGACCCCCAGCCCACCCCCAACCAGCATTGGGGCATGCATTGGGGTCAACTGCCTAACTTTCACTCCATCACATGTGTAAAGCAGAAGGGGTATGGGACAATGGGGTGAGAGTTGGACGGTTTCACCCCAATGCGACCCCAATGCCGGTTGAGGGTGGGCTGAGTGAGTCAAGGGGTTCAACTACCAATTCCTCACTTTTGTCACTGTGGAACAACCCTAACTGATGCATTAAATGGATTTTTTGCTCTAATTTCCTTCTTTTGAGAATGACAATGAGAAGCTAGTGAATGTAATGCAGCAGCGGAACGCTGGGCCCAGATGTGATGTCTTTTGACATAGCAACAGGAACAGTAATGCAAACAGAAGCACTAACAGTAGCACACATGGTAGCACGAAGCACGAATGAGAACAGAAATGGTAATGCACACGGTGGCGTGAGACGGAGACGGTCTGCCATGTGATGTCTTGTCACATAGTAACATGGTGCCCATAAGCGAAATGGCAATGGGCATGGTGACGTAAAGCGAAACAGAAAAGAAACAGTACTGTAGACACAAATGGCAAAAAATAATGGAAATGCAAGCACAAGCACACAGGCTGGTTTTCCCGAAAAGCTGCATAAAGAAAGACAGTGAGTACAAAGAATGTATGCATAATAATGGGTCTCGGTGCAGAAAATGAGGAGTTGGAATACTAAATTGCTTATATCTCAAGAACCGTACCACGTAGGAAAAAATTTAAAAGTCATATGATGTATGACTTTCCTGGTTAATTTTATGTTTAGCCCCCATTAGGGAGCTAAGCATTTTTTTGACGAAAAGTCCATATCTCATACCGCTTCCAAGATACGAGCCCTGAAAGGTGCGGTGAACGCCGCAATGTTATCCTATGGGAAAAAAGAGACTTTTAGAGTGCCATAACTTTGGCGCCCTGTAATATTTTTCACTAATCCTCTAAAAGGCATATCTGTGGGATGTTGGCTGTCTTCCCTCCACATTTCAGCCCAAAGACAGAGCCATTATTTTGCAACAGGCGCCAAAGGATTGCTGCAATGCGTCAGATGTCGTAATGTTATCCTATGGGAAAAAGCATCAACTTTGGAGTACCGTAATTTTGCCACCGTGTAATATTTTTCAACACAACACTGAAAGGCACATCATTGAGATGTCGGCTGTGTTTCTTCCACATTTCAGGCCAAAGCACCAAACCGTTCTTTTGAAGCAGGGTGCCAAAGAATTGTTGTCATTTTCCCACAGCCTAGAAAAGTACTGTCACAATTTGTGAAAGCTTGCGTAAATGCGTTTGACAGTGTCACAAGTGCGACAGTACTTTGCGAAAGTACTTTTTCAAGAAATTTGAAAAACATATTTCTGGGGTGTTTTACCCCAAAATAAAGACATGGCTAGCATCCTCAAGGCCCGACTAGGTGAATACAGAAAGAATTAGGTTGCTAGAGGGTCCCAATTTTAAATGCCAAGCATTTTTCTGATCACTAACTGAAAACAAAATGGCAGATTTGTGACAGTAAAAGGGCCATTTGCAACAGTAAAAAGTGCATTTGCGACACTGTCAAACTTTTTGTTAACTTTTCCCATTGACTAATAATGGGAAATTGTTTTTTGAATAACTTTTGAACTGTTTAATATTTTTTCATGAAATCTTCAAAAGGCACATCGGGGACCCTGGCCACATGTTATCTGAAGGTTTTGGACCGGTTGCACAAACTGTGTGACCTGTAGGCGTAACCGTAGAATTTCAGAAAAAGTGTAAACGCACACACAGATCACGCCTAATAACTCTGCAGCTGTGTATCCAACTGGTACAAAACTTAGCAGATCCCAAAGTGTATGGGTCTTGATCATGTATGCCAAATTTCAGGGAAATCTGTCAAATGGTTGCAAAGTTGTTAAGATGCAAATGTTGGGTTTAGCATGTAAATGGCTCCTCAACCCTAACTGTGGTAGCACCATTTATATATATATATATACATATATATATATATATATATATATATATATATATATACATATATATATATATTTATACAATGGGTGAGAGCTATTCTAATGCAATAAATGGAGAATATTATCACTGCAGTGAGAAAAATGCTGATGACATCAGTGAAGTGAGATCTATTCCATTTATCCATACTCTGCTAATGTCATCACTCACTCACTCACTCAAGCTAGCATTCTAAGTGAAAGTGCTTCAGAAATCAGATTCTGTGTCTCACTGAAGCCTGCAAATCACTAAGTTAGCATTGCAAACACACTTACTTGTGTTCCAAAGTTTCCAACACTCCTAGCCCATTATTGTGTTAATCTCAGCTTCAAAACAACCTGAATTTAAATGAAACTCATTTACAAAGCAGTTTCTTTCTCACTGCAAGCTGTACCTAACACAAATAGCATAGCAAAACACAATCACCTGTGTGCCACAATGCTTCTAACAATCCCAGCCCATTCAAATACCCCACACTCTCTCACCACAGTCAAACAGTTCTTTCAGTATAAGCCAAAGCTTGGCATAATGAACTCTGAACAAGCTTGGTACAGCCAGCAGACTAGACCTGGGTTTGATTCTCACAACCTCCATTTGCATACTGTGTAACTCTAAACAAATCACTTAACTGCCCAGTACTCCTAAAAACTCACCTGCTTCACAAAGATTACTTACCAAAGACTAAAACAAACAAACAAAAAGCACATAGATATGGAAAAAGACACAGCAAAACATGACACTTCATACACTCTCACCCCATTTGTATAAATAGCACACATGATGTGCATGTCATGAAATATGGAAATATTCTCCCTCCTGCAGAGTGAGCTGTGCTTTGACATGTATGAGAATACAGAGCTCATTCTGCAGGAGTGAGAATATTTGCCATATCTAACTCCTGCCCATCATGTATCCTATATATATATATATATATATATATATCATGAAAAAACTCTATTTAATGCATCAGTTAGGGTTGTTCCACAGTGACAAAAGCACTGAAATTCAGTGTTAAGGTTGACACCCCTTGCATCCCACACCCACCCAGCCCACCAACAGGCATTGGGGTGTGTGTTGGGGTCATCAGCCCTAACTCTTATTCCATTCCATGTGTAAATAAGCTGTGGTGGTGAAGTATAGGAGAATGGGGGTGAAATTAGGACCGATGACCCCAACAAACACCCTGATGCCTGTTGGTGGGGTCTGGGTGGAATGGGAGCAAGGGTGGCAACCATGACACTGAATTTTCTCACTTTTGTCACTGTAGAAACAACCCTAACTGATGCATTAAACAGAGTTTTTTGCCATGATTTCCCTTCTTTTTGAGAAGGTGCAATATAAATAGTGAATGGAATGTAGGTGTGGAAGCGTGGGTTCCTTTGGGCCCTGCACTCCCACCATGCTGACCATGTCTGAATTAATAACTGTAACAGTAATGCTAACACTAACAGTAATGATAACAGTGAGTGAAACACAAGCGCTAATGGTAAGTGTAACAGCAACAGAAACATGAATGCAAATGCAAGCTCTAACTGTTATGGTAATGCAAACAGAAATGCAAATGCAAGTGGTAATGCAAATGGTATTGCAAATGGTAATGGTAATGGTGACACAAATGAAAATGTGAAAGGCACTGGTAATGGTAACAGTAAATGTAACCACAAATGCTATCAGTCATAGTAAAAGTGACACGTACTGCAAACAGAACTAGAAACAGAAATGGTAACAGAAATGGAAACGGGAACAAAAACCATGAAGCAAAAGGTAAGGGGATTGCCAAGGTAAAAGCAAACAGTAACACAAACGGTAATGGTAACAGAAAGCTGATGTAAGGTAACAGTAATGAAAGTCTGTATCTCCTCCGTTTCAAAGATAATGGCACAAGGTGATGTGATCCAACACTAGCGAAAATTCTGTATCTTGCTTTGTTTTCGAAATAATGGCACAAAGGTGATTGGAGCCGACAGTAGTGAAACGTCTGCATCTCACTTCTTTTTCGAGAAAACGGCTCAAAGGCAATGTGAGTCAACAGTAGTGAAACATCTGTATCTCGCTTAGTTTTCGAGATTTCGACACAAAGGCGATGTGAAGCAACAGTAGCGAAAAGTCTGTCTGTCACTTTGTTTCTGAGGTAATGGCACAAAGGCTAATGTGAACCAAACCACTGAAAGGCACCTCCGTAACACTAGGGCTACCTAAGCTATACATTTCAAGCCACTAGCACCACGCATAATGCTATGCACAAAATAAGTGCACCACACAGTATCTCCAAGGCAAACTATTTTCCCAACATGGAAACATCATAATTCACATCTCCATGACATCTACTCAACACCCCCCAAATTTCATATGAAAAGACCAAATCATTCCAGAGATATAACATTTTTAAGTTTCTGCACCTTTAAGAAGTCTTCCACCACAAAATGCCAGAACTCGTGGTCGAAAAATCTCTGACTGCAAAGGGGGGCAACTTCAAATGCTTATAACTCTGGAACGGAACAACATTTTTTCACCAAAAAAAATGGCATGCTCCTTTAGGAAAGGGCTTTCTACCTGCCAAGCATCAGACCAAGCAACCACACATTGGCTATGCTATATGTCACACAAGGCCGAGCAGAAAAATAGCAAAAACAGAACGTTTTGCACTGCACTACGAAAAAACTCTATGTACCACTGAAATATAAATTGGTATATAAATGATGCTCTAGTCCACTCTATGTATACCAAATCTTTTCCAAATCTCTTCAATAGTTGCAGAGCAGCACAAGCATAAAACTTTGCACGAGTGGCTAAAAAATAAGTTTTTGGGCACTTCATTCTACAAAAAACATAGGCAGATGTCAAATGAAAATTGGTGAACTATACAGAAGTACCATAGTAAAGCAAATATTACAAATGTCACAGTCATGCATGGAAATGCAAGTGTTAATGCAAACGAAAATGGTTACACAGCCAGTAACGTAAACACAAGTGCAAATGTTAATGCAAACACAAATGATTAAGCAAACAGTAACGAAAATGCAAAAACAGAAACAGTAACATAAACGCAAATGTTAATAACAACAGTGAGGTAAAAGGAAATAGTAACAGTAATGCAAATGCAAGCTCAAACGGTAATGCACATGGTGATGCAAACGGAAATGATAACGCAAATGGTAAGACAAACACAAGCGTAAATGTAAATGCAAACACAAATGGTAATGCAAACAGTAATACAAATGCTAACAGCAATGGAAAAGCAAACGTTAATGAATACAGTTACGAAAATGCAAATGATAACAGAAATGCAAACAGAAACACAAATGGTGATGGCAACTGATGCAGAAGGAAACAGTAACGCAATCAACAATGGAAACACTACAAAAATGCAAATGCTCATGGCAACAGAAATGGTAACGAACATGCAAACGGCAATGGTAATGCAACTGAAACATAAACGATAATGGTACCACCAATGATGATACCAAAGGAAACTAACGCAAACTTGAAATGCAAACGAAGTGTAAACGTTAAACACAAGTGCAAACGCGCCATGGTGATGCAAAGTTAATGCTAACAAAATGCACAAACGGAAATGCAAACGTAACAGTAATCTAAATCACAAGTGCAAACACAAATGCAAAGGGTAAACACATAGGGGAAAAACCGAAATGCAAATGGTAACAAGCACAAGCAGAATTGTTATTGGTCACAGTACTGCAAATGCACAAATTGTTTTCCCAAAAGATGTATCTAGAAGCACAGTGAATACAAAGAAAGTGGCCATAATAATGGCCTTTGAAGCAGAAAATGAGCAGTTGGAATACTAAAATTGCTTACATCTCAGGAACATCTGACATGAAAAAAATTTAAATCTCATATTATTTATGACTTTCCAGACTAGTTTTGTACTTAGCCCTCCCAGCCGTGAACTAAGGCTTTGCGACGAAATGACCAGAAAGGCATCGGATGCTGTAATGTTATCCTATGGGAAAAATCATCAACTTTGGAGTGCCGTAACTTTGCAACCTCTGTAATATTTGTCACTCAAACCACGAAAAAGGCACATCTGTGGGATGCTGGCTTTCTTCCTGCAATTTGCAGCCCAAAGACCAAACTTTTGTTTTGCTGCAGGGTGGCAAACATTTCCTGTTGTTTTGGCTATAGTGTCTCAAAGTTCTTCGCAAATCACGACACCTTCACAATTGCACAAAAGTGTCACATATTCGAAAGTACTTTGCAACACTACTGTTTACAAAAATTTTAAAATATATTTCTGGGGTGTTTTACCCCCAAAAAGACATGACTAGCATCCTCAGGGCTTGACTAGGTGAACACAACAAGAATTGTGTCCCTAACGCATCCCAAATTTAAACACCAAGCATTTCTCTGACCACCAACTGAAAAAAGATGGCTGATTTGTGAAAGTAAAGGGTAATTTGCAACAGTAAAAACTGCATTTGTGACACTTTTCAATATTTTGTTAACTTTTCCCATAGACTATGATGGGGAACAGTTGTTTCTGAATAACTTTTAAACTGTTTAATATTTTTTTATGATATCTTTAAAAGGGACATCAGGGACACCGGCTGCATGTTCCTAGAAGGTTTTGGACTGATTGAGCAAACTGTGTGACTTGTAAGTGCAAGCAAAGAAACATGCAAAACCCTGTAATTTATGCATTTTTGGTGCTCTGTAGCTCTGCAACCATACATCTGACCACAACAAAACTTGGCAGGTCCAGAGATGTATAGTACCAGACTATGCATTCCAAATTTCAGGCAAATCCATTACATGGTTGTAAAGTTATTAAGCTGCCAAATTTCAGATTTAACCTTAAATAGGTACTCAACCCTTACTATAGTGGCATTATACTATATATAGAGAGAGAGAGAAAGAGAGAGAGAGAGAGAGAGAGAGAGAAAGATGGATGTATATATATATGTATATGTATATATATATATATACACACATAGATATATATACATATATATATATATATATATATATATATATATATAAAGGGACCCCATCAACCCACTTAGGCCTCAAATACTCCTTAGTTTAAAAAAAAACACATGTTATGATCCTTCACATAATGTAAAGACTGCTTATGTAGCTGATAGTTCAATTCTGATTATTTTTTCCTTCTAAAAAGTGAAAAACAGGCTGCCTGCCTTACTAGTGTTACCACACCACAACATGATTGTTTACATTTCTTTATCAGCTCTCACTGCATCTTTTCTGAACTTGGGAACACTTTGAACACAGTCTGGTCACTAATTATTCATTGGGAGTAAAGGAGACTATTGCATCATGAGTGGATACACCATTTTGCAGTGATTCTAATGTTCTGGAAGTATATTAGCATGCATTTCAGTTCTACTAAGCAAGGAGGCAGCTAAAACAACCAGCGACATAAATTAATTTTAGAGAAGGCAAGCAATCGCAAAATGTGGGTTTTTAACTAGAAATAATATGATTCTAAAAGGGCTGACAGTGTCCCTTTAAGGACTATACATGAGTGAGAGCACAGACAAATAAGGCTACAATTACAATATCTCAAAAAGTAAGGAAATTAATTACAAAAAATGACATTAATACATCAGTTTGGCCATTTTGACAGAAGTAAGCATACATTTCTCTAGAGTGCTATTCTAATTGAAATGAGACAATGTTTGGGCAAGTTTATCAGCTTGTTATGTAATGTGACACAAGTTGAGGGTTCTCTTACAGTGCTTCTATGCATGGTACTACCAGCATTATCTGAGGTTGGTTAATTCATTAAGAAGTTAAATGTAGTGGATATAAAATGACTGACATGTTTTGTGATATGTTACTCATGTATAAACCATTTTACAAGGACAGAATTTCAAGAGTTTGCTGGAGACAGCAGAGACCCACTTCTAAAGGGATAGTAGCAGCTAGTTAGAAAGATAAAGTAAAGATTTGAGAAATTGTATGTGTTATTTAAAATGTTTGTACCAGCTTTGAACTGTGTTTTTCTTCTTCTTTTGGAAAGAATATAGATATTATAGGAATTATTTTAAGTGATTTAAACCGGATGGCATGATTGCATATATGCCCTAAAAGAAATAGGGACCTTGATTTAAAGTAAAACTACAATAATTGTGTTTAGACTACAGAATCTTGTTCTCATGAGAGATACAATTTTGAGACCTTAACACTGACATTTCTGGTGGATGCCTGGAACATCCTCCCAGCATAGGTGGTAGGGGCAAAACAAGTAATGGGATTCAAGAAAGCATGGAATAGTCATAAGGGAATGATACTGTAGGTATGGAAATAGGTGGGACTAGAGCATTTAACACAGTTTTTTGCAATTTATTTCTTTACTTTAAGTGATAGTATAATCGTATCCTATTTGGCCTGTGGAGTGCACTGCCCTCTGGCTCCCATCCCTCTGTAGATACATTTATGTATGTAGCTGTAGCCTCTGGGCCCTGTGCTTTCATTTATAGGACAACAGTGACAAAATTGTCAGCATAGCCATCTTATTACACCACCCCATGTATCCAGTACAGAAAAGTTTTGAATCCCTGCCAAAATGTAATTCTGCACAACTGCATTATCATTTCGCACCACAGGTGAGAAAACACATTTTGGCAAGGATTTGAAAAATGACAGCTGTGACATACATGTGGTGGGGTAATTGGAAAGCTATGTTGAAAATCTGGGTTCAAAATATTGAACATTTCCAAAGTTATGAGCGTGCATAGTGAAATTGCAATGAATGGTCATAACTGTGGTATTTTTAAATATTGACCCCAAATTTTCAACATAGCCTTCTTAGGACACCATCTCATGAATAATATGACTGTCATAATTCAAATCCTACCTGAAAGGTGAATTCACCAAGCAACTGCAAAATCACTTTTCTAGTGGGAGTTGTGTAATGGCAGTCCTATTGTTCATGACGAGGTCCCCAAATGACTATGATGAAAATTTGGTGAACAAATGTCAAACAATGGCTGTGTTATGAATAAAATTGAAACTCCCATGGAAATACATTGAACCACATTTACTTAGTTTCTCATATTGCAGTTACTGATTCTAGCAGCAAGATGTGTCTTCAATCGGGAGAGTGGATCACGAACCTGGGACCCGTTCAGGTGAGTGAGGGTGTGAGAGGGTGTGCTATGGGGTTTGGGAGGTGGGTGCTGAGTGGGAGGCAGGAGTGGGGAGGAGCTCATCAGAGAGGGACCATTTTCTTTGTTTTCAGGTTTAAAAAAATCAAAGGACAGTTTTCTTTATTTCAGGTTATGTCATTTTGGTACAATACACATGGGGCTTGATATTCAAACTGTGCCCAAAAAGTGCGCAACAGCAGGATCAAGCGCAAGTCACTTGTGCACATGCACAATAGACAAGATATTCAAACATGGAGCAAGCCAAATTGCGCAACAAGCCAGCATCTGAATGTCGCACAACCTGCCCTATAGCGCAACCAGGAAGGGGAAGCTGAGCAGAGATGATGCACTATGGCGCAACAAGGGCTGCCCAGCTGAGCAGCCCAGAGGTGCCATAGCGCAAGCAGGGACCTCCAGCAGCAGAGCAATGGAACTGCACAACCAGGAGGTAGGCAGGGCCCACCACCCATGCCACAGATGGGAACAGGGACACACTGCAGAACCAACAATGTCCCCCACACCCAAGCACAGCATAACTGGGGAGGATGGAACAGCCATCGGACCATGGGACAAGCAAACAAGCACAGCTGGGCCATGGTGCCCCAGCACACCCACCAGCAAGCTGAGACTGCCACAAGGAGGGTGGACCACCCCATGGCACAGCAGCCCCCCATGCACAGCACACCCTGCACCGTGACCCCAAGACACCCCCATGAGCAGTGACCACCACTGCGGAATCCCCATGCATAACACCACCCCCACTGCCACACTGCAACCTCATGTACCACAGAACCATAAAGCCAGACCCACCATGAGTCACAGCAGCCTGCACAGACACCTACAGTGGTGTAACATAGAAACATAGACTTTGACAGCAGATAAGGACCACTTGGCCCACCCAGTCTGCCCATTTCCCTACCTACTGGATAAGCTGCAGATTCTAGTTAACCAACAGCCTATTTCCTGCAACCCCCACTATAATTGCCTTATGTCTGTCCCATGCATGTTTGAATTCCTCCACTGTTTTAGATCCCACAACCTCTCCAGGAAGGCGGTTCCATGCGTCCACCACTCTCTCCGTGAAAAAGAATTTCCTCACATTACCCCTGAGCTGTCCCCCCTCTAACTTTAAATTGTGCCCCCTTGTTCTTACACATCTCTTTTTCTGAAAGATGCTACCCTCCTGGACTTTGTTGATTCCCTTGAGGTACTTAAAAGTTTCTATCATGTCCCTCTGTCCCTCCTTTCATCAAGGGTATACATATTAAGCTCTCAGTCTCTCTTCATATGGTTTCTGATGTAGACCCTGCACCATTTTAGTTGCCCTCCTCTGGACTGCTTCCATCCTGTCTATGTCCTTGTGTAGATGAGGTCTCCAAAACTGCATGCAATACTCCAGATAGGGTCTCACCAACTGTCTGTATAGAGGGATAACCACTTCCCTTTTTCTACTTGTGATGCCCCTCCCTATGCAACCCAGTATCCCCCGGCTTTCCCTACTGACTTCTCACATTGCATACCCACCTTTAGGTCATCTGATATGACTACACCCAGATCCCTTTCCATTATTGTTGTTGTTAGTACCTCCCTGCTATTATGTACTCTTCTCCTGAATTTTTATTTCCAGGTGCATTACTTTGCACTTCTTTTGCATTGAATCTAAGTTGCCATATGTCTGACCATTCCTCCAACCTTGCTAAGTCCCTTCTCATCCTTTTCTACCCTCCCTGTGTATCAACTCTGTTACAGATCTTTGTGTCATACGCAGAAGAGGCATACCTTTCCTTCCAGACCCTCTGCAATGTCACCTATAAAGACGTTATAGAGGACTGGACCCAGTACTGAGCCCTGAGGTACTCCACTAGTAACCCCCCTTTCCTCAGAATGTGTTCCATTCACTATTACCTTCTGTGTCCTGTTGTGCAGTCAGTTTTCTACCCAGGCTACCACCCTGGGACCCACTCCCAGGCTGGCTAACTTGATTATTAATCTTTTGTGTGAGACTGTGTCAAATGCCTTGCTAAAGTCTAGGTAGGCCATATCCACAGCCCTCCCTGGTCTATTATTTTGGTCACCCAGTCAAAGAAATTGATTAGATTTGTCTGACATGCCTTCCTGCTGTGAATCCATGCTGCTTTGGGTCCAGTGCCCCACTGGCCTCTAGGTACTCAACAATTCTTTCTTTCAGAAGTGATTCCATCATTTTCCCCACCACTGAGGTCAAACTAACAGGTCTGTAGTTTCCTGCTTCTGCCTTGCTCCCACTTTGGTGAAGGGGAATCACATCTGCCCTCCTCCAGTCCTCAGGTACCACCCCATCTTCCCATGATTTGTTAAAAAGTGTGGTTAGTGGTGTCACTAGGTCCTCCCTTAGCTCTTTTAGGATTCTAGGGTGAATCCCATCAGGCCCCATTGCTTTGTCCACCTTGAGTTTTAGAAGTTCTTTCAGTACTCTTTCTTCTTTAAATGGACTGGTATCAACCCCACTATCCAGAGTGCTTCTGCTGTGTGGTTTAGGTAACTCCTTCTCTTCTTCTTTTGTGAATACTGAGCAAAAGTATTCATTCATTATCTCTGCCTTTTCACTGTCTCCCTCTGCCCACCTCCCCTCTCCTTTATTAATCTTCCCTATCCCTCCCTTAACCTATGTTCCCTAATGTACCTATAAAAGGTTTTATCCCCCTTCTTAACTGAGTTGGCTATCCTTTCCTCAGTTTGGGCCTTAGCTTTTCTGACTGCCTTCCCCACTTCTTTCTGCTTTAATTGATACAGTTCCCTGTCGTGCTCTGTCGGTGATTCCTTATACTTTTGAATGCAGCCTTTTTCTCCTTAACCTTCCCTGACACTTCTTTGAGAGCCATAGTGGTTTTTATTCCGCTTTGTTTTCTTTATTTGTTTCACACAAAGGCTTGTTGCTCCATGATGGCAGTTTTGATTTTTCCATTTTCTTCCACCCTCCTTTCTGGCCATTTGCTAATGCATTCCTCAAGGATTCACCCATTCTGCCAAAGTCAGCCCATCTAAAGTCCAGTATCCTTGTATTTGTATGGCTTGTCTCCATGGTTGTGTTTATTGTGAAGCACACTGTGCAGTGGTCGCTTGTTCCCAGGTGTCTACTGACTTCTACGTTTGTGATCCTCTCTCCATTTGAGAGTACCAGGTCTAATATTGCTCCCTCCCCAGTGGGTTCCACCACTAGCTGTGTGTGGAAGCATGCAGCACACTGGATGCAACACAGTGCAGGGGCAAATACATACCCATACCCACGGGGACACTAACACAGGGATGCAGTAGTGTGGCAGCCAAGCCCCCAGTGTGGGCCCATGAAAACTGTGCACACACAGCCTGCAGTCCCTCATGGCACAGGGGTGACACCCACCCTGTGCATGAACTGTGGCCCTGTATGCCACCAGCAGATGCCTGGATCACAAGTCACAGACAGTGGTGCACAGCCCCTGCAATACACACAGGCCGCAGCATGGAGGTGGAACAGCAACTGCGGAGGCCATAGTGTCACCTGAGGCAAACATGCACCACACCATTGACAGGAGGCAACCCAGCATGGTGATGGTCACAGTGGATTACCTGCAGGGACAGCCACCACTGAGAAGGCAGCAGACCTCGCAGGCCACAGACATGCAAGGGTGTCAGCTGCACAGGCCAAGGATGGGTTGACAGGGGCACAATGGACAAAGCAGGCACCATGGACCACTGCACAGTAATGCAATGCACAGGGAACAACACACACCCACAAATACCGATTGATGGCCTCCTACACCAGAGACACTTCCCCATGCACACACACACACATACCCATGACTGAACCATCCCAGATGCCATGCACACCACTGCAACTGAGCACCTATAGCCAGCTGCAAATCAGAGACCACCACAGTATTCATATCAAAATAACTGTATTCAAAAATATAACAACAACAACTATTTACAATTATGTACAAACGTGGGGTGGAGGGACAGAAACAAGGTGGGGTGGGTAAGGGGCAGGGGTGAACATATGGGAGAGGGAAGGCGGGGTGTGAGGGTTGGTCAAAGGGGAGAGGTTGTCTCTCTTCACTGGCGGCCAGCCTGGTCCTCTGCTGCCTGGGGCTGTTGTCTGGGTCGCCTCCTCCTCACGCCATGCTGCTGCAGATCCCGCAGGATGGCAAGGGACTCTTGCGCCACCCGCACAAGGTCCTGGATGGACCACTGCATTTGCAGGAGTATCCGCACACCAAGGACAAGGGATCAGAGTCAATGGGTGTGACTGTCCATCCCACTGCAGCCCACACAATATGCATGGCAGACAGCCATGTGCCACGATCCTGTGATGGTGTGCGCCCACCCACAGTGACCATGTCCACAAGACATGCCCAACCAGGCAGCAACAGCCATGTGTACCACTGTACACACCCGCTGCCCATGTCCAGCACAGCACAACCAAAGCCGTACAGTAACATGGCTATGCAGTGAGCAGGCAGTGCCACAGCCATGTGCCCAGTGCACGCATGGACCACCATTAATGCACTCCCAGACATGCAGTGGCACTGGACAGTGCTGACTGTCACATGTTGCGTGTATGGCAGTGGTGTCCATGGATGGTGGCCATGCCCTGCCTCCCACCCTGTCACACAGCATGCAATAGCAATCATGGTGTCATGGCACTCACCCTCATTGGGATGCTGTTGGCGTTGTGGTTGTTCACAGCCACGATCCGTCCTGCAGCCACCACCCTCCACTGCTGCTCCATATTCCTCCTCTGCTCGGCCATGCCTGTGGGAGACAAAGGAGAGAACCCATCAGTACAAACCAAAGCATATTCCCCTGCCCCAATATGTGTGCCCACCCACCCCAGCCAGACCCACCCATCCCATACCCTGTAAACACCACCACAGTCAACCCTAGACCATCTCTCCCTATGTACTGGACACATGAGACAGTGTTACCCATATGGACCATACAAGTGTGTAGATGTATCACCCACCTGGATGAGGCACCACGCCCTCCTGGCACATGACCGCAGGCGTGCCAGTAGCTCCGGCTCCCTCTGTCGCGGGTCCCCATGCCGGTGCCTGCACTGTTCGGCCATTCTCCTGCAGCCAGTGGCTGCCTCCAGGTCAGTGGCCACCTCTTCCCAGACCTGGGTCCTGGCCCTGTCCAGTGGCACCTCACCAAAGAGTGGGCCATAGTGTGGCTCCACAGTGGCCACAAGGTTGGCCCGCTCAAGGGCATCCCACTGAGGGGCTCTCCTGCATGCCATCTCTAATGCTATAGTAGACAATATGGTGCTCCATGTGCAGCAACACGTGGAAGTGCTCGTGGTACATCGCCGCCATTCCCTATCGCACTGTCGCAAACAGAGCGATAGAGCCGTCCACATGCCAGGCGTACAGCGCCAGAGGCAAAGGTCAGGCACAAGGTCGGGATCAGTGGCACAAGGCCACGCACAGCGCCATCAGGCGTCTACATCCTCGCAAATAGTCACCCGTGTGCCAGTGCCGCAGTGGACTACTGCGCGGTTGTCTCCTAGCGCCATTTGGTTCCCAGCACTGTAGCGTCACTGGCACAATGGTGGCCATGTCCTGAATTGCTGATCACGCACAGTACGTCATCAGTGCAGCAGATGCCTGCATAAGCCACCTGGGCATGTGCAATGTGGTGTACTACACAGTCACGGAAATGCGCCATTGGCTCAGCCGGCTCAACCGTATTGCGAAAAAAGCAACAGCGCGATATTCAGCTGACACATGCAAATCATCTGATCAGCCATTCAAAGGTGCAGTGGCATGATTTGCATCTCATTACAGTTGCTCCACTCCTAATTTGCATGCATTGCGCTATAAATGTGCGACATTGGGCTGCACTGGCCAGATTCAGTTACTGCAGATGAGAGGTGGGTTGCATGCTGTGTGATGTTCTGGACAATGGTCATGGGATAACACTGTAGACTGCACAGTGACAGGTGTCCACTTCCACCCATACAGACCGACATGACTGAGCAGAGCCAAGGTGAGGGTGAGGATGGTGGGCGGAGGAGGAGGCCCAACTTCACCATGGCGGAGACAGAGGCCCTCTTCCATGCCTTCCTGGAGGAGGATCCACCACTGAGTGGAGAGCGGGGCACCCCTCAGGCCCGTGTGGCTGCATGGGAGGGGGTAGCTTGGGCAGTGAACCTGCATGGAAGCCACCAGCGCTCCGTGCAGGAATGCAAAAAGAAGATGGGGACAGACCGCAGGAGGGTGAAGGAGAAGGTGGCAGCCCTCAGGGCGGCACATGCTGGCACAGGTGGGGGCCAGCCAGCGGTGGCGGAGCTGACCCCGGCTGAGGACCAACTGGCTGCATCAATGCAGCAGAGTGCTATTGAGGTACCAGGAGGTGGATTCCAGACAGGTGGAAGCCCATCACTACTGGTATGACATGGTGGTGGTGTTGGGGGAAGGTTGTTCACATGCACTCACATGTCCTCACTTTCTGTTACAGATCCTGTTCATCTTCAGGGATGGTGATGGTGGGTCCAGGCAGTGAGGAAGACCTGCCAGAGTTGGAGGAGGTCCATCCACCTCTGTCGCCAGCCAACATGCACTGCACCAGCATGCACACCTGGCTGCTAACTCTGTTGTCGGTGAGTCAGGTGTGGGGTGCACAACCTGTGTCTCAGCAGTCTGGAATGCAAGCATGCCAGCACACTGTGACTGTGGCCGTAGCACATACCTGCACCATTGATGATGCAAGGACTGCATTGGGCAGTGACATGTGTGTCCCATGATGGACACACAGCAGGCCAGCACATGCCCCTGGGCCTAGCTGGTTCCAACGTCTGTGCCAGCATGTCAGCACAGTCCCAGGCTGTGCCTGTCAGCACTGGTGGGGCAGCACCAGTGGCTGTGCAGGTGTCTGGCACTGTTGCGGCCACAGCAGTGGAACGAGTGGTCTCTGGGGCACAGTGGTTGGAGGGGCAGCAGCAGCAGTCACCCACCAGCTCTGGGGGTACAGTGTCCAGTGGTGGCACATGCCCACCGCCCTTTGATATGCCCATTCCTGGCCCTGGTGAACAGTGCCCACCCTCAAGGGATGTTGAGCATCAGGACCTTCCATACCCTGGGGGACAGGATGCCGTTGTGGCACAGTACCCATTTGAAGAGCACACCCGCCTGCTGCAGGAATCAGTACAGCAGCAAAGGTGGGTTGCAACATCCGTGGAGGCACTGTGCATGGCTGTGAAGGCACGGAAGGACTGTGCTCTGATCCTGCAGAGATGGTCCTTATGTGGATGGATGTGACCGCCGCCATTGACAGGCAGACCCAGGCATTGGTCGCTGTCGCGGGCATTGGGCACACAAGAAGGTGCCCTGTACCACGCACCCCACACAGTACACTCTCCACTCCCCATTCCTGGCATCGTGCTACACCCAGCCTGTCAATGCTGGGTTCTGCTGTGGGCATCCCGAGCACCCCTGGTGCAGGTGTGTTTGGCATACTACAGACCCCAGTGCGGACAAGGTCGCGATCGCGCAGTGGGACCCCTGGTGGTCCATCGGTGCCACCTCATGTGGCTCCTGCTCAGCCTGCCAGTGCTGTTGGGTCACAGCGGGGCCACCCACGCATCCGCGGTGGCTGTGGAACAGTGCAACATGACTGACCTGTCTCCCAGTGCGGGCCCTGTCTGGTGCTGCCCTGTGTGCAATGTGCATCATGGTGGGCAGTGCACTGGTGGGTGCCCTGCCCATCACGCTGACAAACGGACCACCTGCACACCATTCCGACTGCTGTCCACAGGTTTGTGTGCATGATGATGCCTGCATTGTACTGTACACCAAGGTGCAAGGTGCCCAGCATCTGACACGTGATTGGACAGGTACAGGTGGTGGAGTGTGGTCTGTGGATCGTGTGTTTGCCATGTCTGTTCCTGCTCTGCTGTGCACCTGCCCATGTATGCTTTATGCCTGGTGTGCGTATTGGGTGTCCATATGACTGTTCACCCCTCCCTGATGGTGTGTTAATGTGCCTGGTCCCTTCCACTCCCCTTGCCGTCATGCACCCTGGTGTGTTACTCTGTGTGCCTGTGGGTTGCACCAGGACAGTGTTGGCTGCTCATGGCCCCTTGACTTACCTGTGTGTGCATAATGCCTCCGTGATGGTGTCCCAGTGCAGCTTGGCCTGCCAGATCAGTCGGGGTCCCGCCGTCAAGGGGCTGCTCATCACCATCATCACCAGTGCCGCTGGTGTCCCCATCACTGTCCCCCTCCTCGACCTGAATGGC
Organism: Neoceratodus forsteri; assembly: GCA_016271365.2. Classification (NCBI taxonomy): domain Eukaryota; kingdom Metazoa; phylum Chordata; order Ceratodontiformes; family Ceratodontidae; genus Neoceratodus; species Neoceratodus forsteri. The sequence goes on along the minus strand of CM028130.1, from coordinate 1,360,528,341 downwards.
TAGCCCACAGTCTTTGGCCATGTTGTGCAGGATACAACAGGCCAGGAATATCTCACAGGCCTTTGAGGGGCTGTACTGTAGGGCACCGCCGGAGGTGTCTAGGCATTGGAAGCATGCCTTGAGCATCCCAAACACCCACTCGATGATGTTGTGTGTGGCGGCATGTGCCTCATTATAGCGTTGCTACGATGGGGTCATGGGGCACCGGAATGGTGTGAGTAGCCAGGGATGGAGTGGGTATCCGCTGTCACCTGTGAGGAATGGTGGAGATGAGTATCATGTTCAGGTCCATATTGCCAATATCCCTGTGTGCCACTACCATAGCACCTGTGGCATTCCACCTTGCCCCACGTTTGCAATTCCTACATGTGTACTCACCCACTAGATGGCTCTGTGATGTCCCACTCTCAAATCGATTGCACAGTGCGGACTGATACCATATGAAGGCATCATGTGCTCTGCCAGGGTGTGTGGCACAGACATTGATTATCGCCCAGTGGCATCACACCACCTGGCAGTTGACACTGGAAAAGCCCTTCCTGTTCCTATATGCAGCCCCATCGGGGCCAGGTGGCGTGCGAATGGCCACATGGGTGCAGTCTATGGCCCCTAGCACACCAGGCATACGTGCTACCCTGTGGAACTCCTGCATGTTTGCTGTATGCTCTGCCACGGTGCTGGGGAAATGGATGTGCTCCGCAGCATGTGGCAGCAGAGCGCTGAGGAATTGGGTGAGGATGCATGACGTGGCCAACTGTGTGATGCCTGTGGTGTCCCCTGTCAGCCTCTGGAAGGTGCCCGTGGTGAGCAGACACATGCAGGCTGTCACCTTGGTCTCCACCGACAGGCGTGACTCCATCGTGAGGGTGCCTGCATCACATCACTGCACAGCTCACAGAGCCACCTCAGTATTGCCCTGTTCAGGTGGTACCAGACCACGATCTCTACATCTGTGTACAGCTCAAAGCTGATGCGGCACGGTATTGCCTGTTGGGGCGACCGCCGTGGGCCCTTCCACGCTGACGTCTCCCCTGCAGCATGCATTCTCACCCTCATTACAGCTTCCATGTGAAGCTGGCACTGTCCATCTCCCTGGCTTGTGACCCCCCCGGCTGATGTTGCTCTGTTACCCCCGCTGTCCTGACTGCTACCTCCACTGCACCAGGTACCCCCGCTGGCCTCTGCAGCCTATGGCCCACACAACTTCCCTTGCCTGCCATGTTCTGGACTGTCGCTGTCTGTCTCTCTCTCTCTCTGTCTGTCTCACTTGGCATCCCTGTAGCATTCTTGAACCTCTTACTTGAGCCTTTTTATTTTGGCTCATTTCCGCTGTGGCGCACCTTCCAGTTGTTCGCTATGCGCATTGGCAAACCTTTGAAATCGTACTGCGCTCTCATGCCTGGATCCACCCCTCAGTTGCGCATGCCTTCATTTGCATTGTGCTGTTGCTCAGCCAGTTTTCAGTGGTGCAACTTCCTCCTGCTGAATATCGCAGAATGGCACAATTTCGGACTTGCGCGCATGTGCAACCCTATTGCGCATGGCACAGCCCTTTTGAATATCCCACCCATTTTGTTATTTTAGCTTTCATCAGCCATTATTATCTGACTTGGAATAAACTACAGTTAGCTATCTTTTCTGCTAGTTAGTTATTTTATTGTGATACACAAATTACTTGAATTTAGTCATTCAGTAATGTTTGAATAAATTAGGTGTCATGGAAAGCTGAACAGAATAAGGGTCGATTTTACACTGGAAATATAAATTGACTGGAAGAAGCTTAATTGGGCATTTATGTTCACATTAGGGATGGTAATTTGACCGCTAGTTTGTTCAAGGGCTGACCAGTTTATATTTTTCCATTTTGTAATAAAATGCTGCTGCCAGAAGAAAAAACATGCCTACTTTTGCTTTTATTATTATCTTGATCATGATGGACAACACACTTTTATTAACTAACATTGGTGTTTACCCCTTTAAAGGGGACAGACCAAGTTGTCCTGGTGGACCCCACCCCAGGCAGAAAAATGGAATGGCTCAGAGAGGTGGGGGGGTGGAGCCCCATGGACAATAGGCAGCTACAGGAAAGGGAGGAGCACAGGGAGGAACAAGATAGCCATAGGATGTAGGGGGTAGGGAGGAAAAAGCCAGGGTACATAACAGGCTGCACAGAGGTATTCTGCCTCTTTCTGCTGGTTAATTTTGTTAGCTTGATCAACAGAACCAGCACGTCAGAATCGGTGCTCAAGATTGGTGGAAGTTGAACCAGCCTGAGGTAACAAGTAGAAGGGAGTACTACAAGGTAATATAAAAAAATAAAATACTATATATAGAAGCTGTTTTATAAGTGGCTAAGATAAGAAATGTGTGAGACTGCTGGAAGAGGCAGTAATTGATTGCATTTTAGTATGGCTACAAAAAGTTGTTTTTGTGTCCCATGTGGGTAGAATGTGAAAGAAGAGAAGAGGCAGTGATTGATTGCAATTTAGTATGGCTAGAAGAAGTTGTTTTGTGTCCCACGTGGGGAGAATGTGAAAGAAGAAATTCTGTGGGAAGAGGGAGATAGCCCCAAGTATGAGGTAGTGTGGAAAAGCTTGAGCTGGTTTTCTTGGGCTCTTGCCTAGGGTACAGAGGAGCTGCAGAGGCTCACAAATTAGAAGAGGATGTCCAGGCTTGGAGATGCGGTATCCCTCGAGGCAGGAAAGCATCGGGGTGAAGAGTGGTTTTCCATGGTTTACGGTGTGGGTGCTGGGGCTTAGCATGAACGGCACTCAGGAAAGTGAGCAGGTTGTTTTGTTTAGAATAAAGAAGGGGGAAATACAAAAACAAAAGTCAGGCCCCCAGAATTAAATGGAAGTTGCCAGTGTCTAGGCTGGCTTGGAAGCAGCTAGCGGTGGTGTCTGATGTCACACCACATGGTGGAGGGGACTGAGCGAGTCTTCAGTGTGGGTGAATTTTTGCGGTGCAGAGCAATGGAGAAGGGATGTTACATGCTCAGCTGCACTCACCAGGGAGTAAAAAAGCAACACCAGCAACAATAGAAAATGGGTTTTTTTGGTTGTTATTTCAGCTTGAAGGAGACTGTCTGGGTCCACAAGGAAAAGTGCTGGTCACTGTTTTTTGTGTGCTCTTAGCTCTGAAGGGGGAAAAACTGGGATATTTCCTGGCAAAAGTCTGTAGATCTGGTGTAGGGGCTAAAAGCATGTTCTATGGTGTGCTTTCAGGGGGAGACTCTGTCCAGGGGTACTGCAGGCATGTAGGCATTGTGGTGAGCGGTGTCTGACATCACTCCATGTGGAGGTTTACCCGTTTTTTGGGGATGGGTCAGCATGATGGAGTTCTGAGACTACAAGGGGACGGCACGCTACTGAAGCTATGTTTAAAGCCAATTCAGAGAATTTCAGTAAGGAAGGAAGGTCAATGGCATAACGGCGGATGTTCATATTAATACAAATGGGTTTTTCAGGCATTTTTCACCACCCAGTCCCTGAGTGAAGGAGAAGTGGACAAGGGGGCCATAAGGCAGAGAGCTGCCAGGCCTATGGGAACAAAAGGGGAGCAGCAAACGGGGGGATCGGGGCTACAAGTTTGCACTATGGAAAAAGCACTGAGCTACAATTTGGGGGATTTTTTGTGTTTAAAAAAAGAAGAAGAAAAAGGAAGTCGGAAGAAGAAGAGAGCGGGCCCATACCACAAGGCAGTGCGGAGCTCGTGGGCTGAGGCCAGGGCTGATGCAATGCAGGGGAGGTGGGGGTGGACCTGTAGTGACAGGTTTAGGGACAGAGGAAGAAGGTACGCAGTGCGTGGCAACACAAAAAAAAGGGGTGGGGGTCATTGGCGATGAAAGACCGTGTGTGTCAGACTGTGTTTTCAGATGATAACGATCTATCTTTTCAGTCCTTTGCAGTATTTTGGGTAGCATCATGGGAAAGAAGATGGCACTGAAGAAAAGCAAACCATCCAGAGAGGATGCATACAAGGTGATAATGGAGCTGGCAGAGAAGGCCAACATGATGTGGCAGCTAGTGGAAGGGGAGGAGCCAGGGAAGTTGGGGGAAAAATGCAAAGCAGAGAAGGGGAGAAGGGGAGATGGGAAAAGGCCAACGGGAAAGCACCAGAGTCTGGCAAGACTTCAGCCTCTGGCGGACATCCTTCCCTGGGATGCCAGCCCCGTACCAACCCCCCTTGTGACACTGAACCAGTAATACTACCGCCAGAGCTGGGGAGTTTACCCCCGATGGAATCCAGAGTGGAGCCACAGTCCGCAGCTGCCATCGCACCATTGGCAATGGACAGGCCAGCACAAGACAAAGGACCAATGCAACTCACCAACAGCCAGCCCCAGGGAATGGACAGGCCAACAGGTACTGTATCAGGATCTGTGGGGAGAGTATCAAGGAATATAATGGACAGATTATTGCGACTCTGGAGGCAGGAGGGTTGGGACAGATGGAGACGGCATTGGCAGAGTTTAGGCAGAAAAGGGGGTGCAGAGGGAGAGAAGAAGGAAATGGATATATGAAAGGGCAGCCAGGTAATTGGAACACCAGGTATGAGAATAGGTGAGCATGTACGTGGTCACAGAGGAGAAGATCGAAGGGGAATATGTGGACATATTTGCATTGGTAAGCAGGAAATGGCAGCCAGGTATGAGGAGGCGGAGAGTATAGGCAAGAGTGAGATGGCAGCCCTGTTAGTTCAGCTAGGAAAAAAGGAGGAGGACAAATTTACAAAAGGAAAAACATGGGATGGGTGGTTTGTGGGATTAACCACATATTCAGCCATAGTGCTGGAGAAGAAGCCAGAGATGGGGATTCCTTTGATCACATATTCTTTGATCATACGATGATCAAAAGCAAAAGAGGGTGTTGGATGGATATACTACGACAAATTTTTTTTGACAAAGAATGGCCACATAAGGGGATGTAAGATGGGATACTAAACAGCTCGATCTATGGACAGACCATGTGACTGACCAGTCCACCCCAGAGGGTGAGACAGGAAAAAGGGTAGGGGTACTGCAGAAGTGCAGTTGTGGTTACAACAGAGCTTTCTGTTCATGGCAGCAGTGTCGTTTCAGGCATGCATGCTCAAAATGTGGGGGTTCTCATCTTGTGACATGATGCAGGAGCCAGTGGCCCCAAGGGCCTCAAGTGGGGGTCAATCATGGCACCAGTCACCTGCCCTTTCATGAAGGAAGTCAAGTTTATAAGGTCAGACCTGGAACAGAGGTACAAGGGCAGAGAGTATGGGAGTAGGGGCCCAATCCTACTGAGTTAAGGAGAGGAAGAAGGAGGAGGAAGGGGGCAGGTAGAAGTACAAGGGGTTGGGTGAACAAACAACAGTTTTGGGCAGCCAGACATACATCAAATGGGAGGCTGGGAGGGATGGCTGGCAGAATACCCCAACAGGGACACCGTGAAAACCTTAAATAGAGGTTTTCAATTGGGTTTTTCTTTGCAATGTAGGATGCCAAGACAAGCTAGGGATGTGAACAAATTGGGCTCAGTTAGGGGAAAAGAAGACATTTTGAGAAAAAAGATTGAAAAGGAGAAAGCAGCAGGAAGGGTAGAAGGGCCTTACGCTTTTCCCTCAATAGCTAATTTGAGGATATCCCCCCTGGGTTTGGTCCCTAAGAAACAGGAAGGAGAATACAGAGTGATCCGTCACCTATTATTCCCAGAGGGAGAATCGGTTAATGATTTTATTGGGGAAGAGCACAGTTGGGTGATGTATGCCACATTGGAAGAGGCAGGCTAGATCATTCGGGCAACCCCGTATGCATGGCTAGTGAAGACGAATTTCGAGTCAGCCTTTCACTTGTTCCCAGTGAGAAGGGAGGACTGGGACTTGTTGGGTTTTAAAATAGGTGACCAATATTATTTTATAAAGCAATGCCCATGGGTTGTCTGATAGCATGCCAACCTTTGAGACTTATAGCACCTGCCTTCAATGGATTTTCCAAGAAAAACTGGGTATAAAACGATCATACATTACTTGACATTTTTGCTAATAGGCAGTGGGTGAGTGGAGACAGAGGAGATGTTGGCTAGTTTTCAGCAATTGTGGGAAATTAGATGTACCATTGGCACCAGAAAACGGAAGGCCTAGTAGGGTCCTGGAGTTTTAGGGATCGAGGTAGATGCGCTGAATGAGGTATTTAGGCTGCCAGACAAGAAAGTGGAGAAGTTAAGGGAGTTGATTCAACACCACACAAGCAAGAGGTGCATGCAGTTAAGGCAAGTGCAGCAAGTCCTGGGGCATTTGAACTTTGCATGCAGGGCATTAGGGCTGGGAAGAGCATTCACAAGATGGCTAGCGAGAGCAACAAGTGGGGTGATGAGGCCGCACCATTGGGTGGACATAAGACAGGGGGTAAAAGAGGACTTCAAGGTATGAGAGGAATTCTTGAGAGGCTACAATGGCATTTCCTTTTGGCAGGAGTAATGGGTTTTTAATACTGATCTAGACTTGTACATGAATGCGGCAGGGGGAAATGGTATGAGGGGATATTTTAGAGGAAAGTGGTTCTCGGAGCCTTTGCCAGATGAGTGGGTGAAGGAAGGCAGGGTGAGGGACAACGCGCTATTGGAGATAATGCCAATTTGGGCCTGCACCCTGGTTTGTGGGGAGGAATTGCGAAACCGGAAGGTTACGTTCTGGTGCGATAATAAGGCAGTGGTGGAGGTCCTGAATAACAAAGGGGTAGGTCCACAACAGTGGGTGGATGTTGAGGCAGCTAGGACTAAGAGGGTTGCAGTTGAATATGTCATTTAGGGCTAAACACATAGATGGGGAAAGGAATATACTAGCTGACAGCCTTTCCCATCTGTAGCTGGACCGTTTTCGGGCACTGGCACCAACAGTGGAGGAAGAAAAATGCCTATTCCAATGAATTTCTGGGATGCTGGCAAGAGGGAGCAAAGGTGCTGTTTCCTAGCACATGGGCACCATGGACCTTGAGGGCCTATGAAGGGGCATGGCGGGTGTTGCAGGCTTTCAGGGTGGTGTACCACATGGAGGTAAGCGGGCCAGTTATGGTAGACCAGCTGGGAAAGTTTACAGTTGAACAATGGCAGTGGGGACTGGCATACAACACTATGGGAGTATACCTAGCCAGGATTAGTGTAGTATGCAGCCTGAAGAGGTGGCAGAACCCCACAAAATCAATGTTGATACAAAGGATGATGCAAGGATGGAGCAGGTTGAGACATAAGGACAAGGATGGCAGGCGACTGATAGCGGAACACTGGCTAGCCAGGCTGCAGAAGATATTGCCATGGGTGTGTAAATCCAAAGATGAGGCGCAGCTATTTTTTACAATTCATGTGGTAATGTTTGGGAGGGCTTTGAGAGTGAGTGAGGCAATAGTTCACGGCCAAAAAGAGGAGATGGAGGGGCTAGGTTGGGGGGATGTAGTTTGGGGACAAAAAAACAATACAACTGGTCATCAGGAGAACCAAAATAGACCAGGTGGGGAAAGGTTGTGTCACAAGCTTGCAGCCACATGCAGAAGTGTCATTGTGCCCAGTTAGGGCTCTGTGGGCTTATGCCACAGAGAGATATAATAAAGAAGGGTGATTATTTGTACACGGGGGATGGGAAAAAAGTGACCAGTTACCAGGTAACAGCTGTTCTGAAAAAAGACATGGGGTTTCTGGGTGAGGACCCAGCATGTTATTCCTCTCATTCTTTTTGGATAGAAGCTGCATCAAAATGGGCGGCCGAAGGGGAACCAGTAGAAAAGATTTTGGAGATGGGTCGATGGTGGCCTGCCAGCTACAAAAGATACATCCATGTGTTTAAAGATTAACATGGAATCTTGTTTTGTTTTTCAGGACCAGAGCTGAGAAGGGACTCTGGAGAGGAGCTTGGGGTTCAAAAAAAGGAATAAAGAGGTAGTCATGAAGTAAGGTATTAAACAGAGTTTTTATCTAATTTTATAGGCAGAGGTTGGCTAAAGGAGGTGTGAAACTGCAGGCATTCCTACATTTATTGGGCAGAAAAGAGAGCAGAAAAGAAGGCCGGGAGAAAGCAACTCTACCAGGATGTCAGTCACTGTAGACTGACATGGCGTGGCATCCGAGGGGTGAAGTGGCCACAGTTACTACTGACATTGCTGGAGATAAAGCAATGGAGACCCACACCAGATTTGATTATTGTCCACCTAGGAGGGAATGACATAGGTGAAAAACCGTGGGTGGATACCTATCTAAGGGTGAGAAGTGATTTTGAGAAAATGAAACAATGGTGGCTGGTGTGTGCCTAGCATGGTCTGACATGATACCACGGAGAGTATGGAGGCACGCCCGCAGACATGTAGTGGTAGAGAAAGCAAGGAGAAAGATGAATAGGAGAGTGGGGACACTAGTAAGAAGCCTGGGGGGAGTGTAATACTGAGAGGAGTTGAGGAATGGGTGGATGAATTTTATAGATCAGATAGGGTGCACTTATCAGACCTAGCTATAGATATGTTTAACACAGAGATGATGGGGTTCATTGAATCATGGAGGAGACAGCAAGGTGATAAGAAAAGGGGGAGGGGTTAAAAAAGGAGGGGATAGGCATGGGGAGGCCAGTCATCCTAGCAAGCTGGAGACTGGCTATGGAGAAAATGAGGGGGGTAATGGGGTGAGGGGGAGAAGAAGAAAAGAAGGAAAAGGAGCAGCAACAGAAGGAGAAGAAAGCAGTCTTGGTTATCACTGTTACCTATAGAAAGAGAAGAAAAAAACTCCCGGTTTTCACCTGGGGAGGGGAGAAGAAGCAGAGGAAGATCTTGAGCTGATATTGATTATGTAATGCAGTACAACTGAAGAGGTGTAATATGGCAACAGAAAGATGATGATAATGATAATGTAACTAAAGAAATGTGGTTATTGTAATAAATTGATTGCTGATCTGAGCACAACAACACACAGGTGGACTGTCTTTTGTGGGGAATAGGGAATCCGGGACAATGTACTAATGTACCTGTATATAGATCTGTTTATTTCTATTACCATTATTATAGTGGCAGGAGAGATCTGGTGGCTGCTAATAAACAACATCAGATGAGTGGGAAAAAAGGCCCCAAAACAAATGTATCTGTTCTTTCATGTGTTTAGTTATTTTAAAAGTCAGTCTTGTGTTATGCTGTCTGAATGATTTAAATGTATAAAATAATAGCAGCAGAGTGTGTGTGTGTGCGGGGGGGGGAGATTGCAATCTAATAAAAGTATCAAAAAATTACTGCCTGTATACATGCAAAGGCAGATTGCAATCAGTGTATGTAAATGATTGGATTTCCAAAGTCCAATTTCAGTAATAAATATATATATATACATATATATAAAATATTTCTGTTTCCAAAATTTTTTGTTGTTGTTTCAATTTTATTCATTGCATTGCAGTATTTTTTTCTCAAAGAGATCTTTTTTCGATGCTGCCTACTCAGTCTAGTGCTGCCTACCCATTGCGTTTTTGGAAGAAAGTAAAACTCAGGCTACTAGCTATGTGTTTTTAGATTGGACCTTGCTATTCCTATTATTTTTAAATATGATGCAAGATCACAAGATTTAATTAAGAAACAACCTGAATGTATGGATGGAAATGATTCTGAACTAAAATATTTATATAGATCAGCAATATTGAGGGAACATCATGTAGCATTATGTGGTGAATGATCATTTGAAACCAGGATAACATTTTGTGTAGTTATACATACTGAAACTATTTTGGGGGTATATGAGGAAAGGAGACAGTGCAGTTTGACTCATCTTTGCTGCACACCCTTTTGGTTTCTCCAATCAAAATGGGGTGCTTGAAAAATGAAATATTTATGTCAACAATCATCCATCAGTACTGAAAGCAAAATCAGCTATGAGACCTGATAGAAAATGTGTCTGAGATTGGTACAAAGCCTACTGACAGGTCATGGGGTGTGTTTAATGCATTTTCTCAGGCATCAGTTGCATTTGGGGACTGATTATGTGGTGTTTAGGTGACTGACATCTGTGATACTGTGTATTGTGAGGTCCAGAACCAGACAACAGCAAGTTTGGGGTCTTGATATCTGGTGACTTTATGATTATGGTTCTTGGGGTATTGTGTCATGTTTGGCAGACTCAAAGCATCGTGATTGGGTGTCTAGGGGTGACTTTGGGCATTAGGACATGATAACATATAGTTTGTGATGCTTGGGCATTACTACTGTTGATGTGTATGTCATGCTGCCAGATACTATCATGCATGGGGGCTCGAGACATGATAGTGGTCTGTATGGGGGGCATGGGGCCTGATACTGGCTTTCTTGTATGTGGATGGTTGGTGCCTGCCAACTGAAGGGTTGGTGCATTTGTTACATTGTACTGTATCCTTCTAGTTCACATCTCAGAAAGGATATAGTCAAGATGGAGGTAGTAAGGGACAGTGACCAGAAGGGTGGGGGGTGCCACTAGACACCAGGGTAATATTGCCAGGGATGGAAAAGAAGTGGGGGGGCACAAAACACCAGTGAAACAGCAGCAGTGCCACCAAACACCAGGGAAAAAGTGGCTCAGCCTCTCACATCTCACACTGCAACTGGCAACACGAGTTCAGCTACAGCTACAGAAGTCAAGAAAATCCCACTGTTCTCATACAGAGAACTTGAGGGAAGTGCTCCTCTCGCTAAGCTGGGTACCCAGGATTTTGGGTAACCAGAAAATGTTTTTTGGGGCATAATGAAAAAAACAAACATCAGAATCTAGCTAAATGTCTCCTGTTTAGCAAAGTTCTGTTTGTTTTTAAAATTTGCTATACTTTATGTACTTTCCACATTTGTCAGATCATGGAAAAAATTAACAAGATGGCAGTTGGCACAGTACCAAAAATGCTTTGTGTCCTGCCAATTCAGTAGCGCAAATGCAAAATAGCATTTGTGTAATTAGATTTTACTTTCATCACTGAACGTTATCTCAAATGCCCTACTGCACATGCACAAGTCGGAAAACAATAACATTTAAAGCCTTAGAACTTCAGAACCCTTTAATATTTTTTTTCACCAGACCTCTCAAAGGCACTACCTTGGAACATGACAAATGCCCCCTGCAAGTTTGGGAGCCACTCCATGTAGGCTGTAGGCAACAGCAAAACAAAAACAAACAAACAATCAAGTATAGGAAAACAATCAGACATTTACAAAAAATTATGTATCTGTAGTACCCTTCCACCACCCAGGCTTCCCCATTTAGGTGACTGTTCACTTTATTACTTATGTGTAATCAAGAAGGGGCCTGGCTTACCTCTCCTGAAATGATGAATAATGCAAAATCCTAGCAGTCCCAGAACCTTCAAGTTTTCCAATTAAGACATCTATTAGTGAAAACATTTGGGGCATCTCTCCAACAGCCCCTGAAAATACCCTATTATTCTGATTTAGTATCCCTCGTTGGTCTTCACCGAGCTATGTCTAAAATTTATGTAACATTACATGAACAGAAGTACACAGATTATTTAGGATCCACAAGATACTGGGCTTCCAGTTTTCCAGATCTAGATATAGACTGGCCAGCTTTATGGTGCAACTGACATAGATTTGTGACCCAAGACAGGCTTCGCCTGATACAATACAGCATATTGCACAATTTATATTATTCCCCGCAAAACCTTGCTAGACTTGACCTACTTACCTCTGCCAATTGCACATGATGTGATCAGGCCAAAGGTTCATTACTACATATTTTTTGGGATTGACCTAAAGTTTCCCCCTTATGGTCCCTTATTAAGCAAAAAGTGGATCCCTTGTTAGGTCTCAATGATTTGTTCACAATATCTGTCTTCTGGGCAACCTTTCCGAGGTTACAGTACATAATCGTAAATATCATATAACCCTAATAGCAATGTCGGTTAAGAAGCTTGTCTTCAAGCACTGGAAAGACCAAGAAGTTGTATCATACCCTGAATGGTTACAGGAGTTCCTTGACAACTTAAGAGCAGAGAAGGCAACTGCAAGCCTTTATAATAGATCAGAAAGTTTCAATACAATTTGGGGATCCTTGTACACATTATATACTATGTAACCCCCTGTATTAGCTTGGCCTTTTGGGTATATTAATTATTCTGTCAAAGTGAAGCTCTTTTGTGCTGTGAGGAGGTTGGGGGTGGGAAGAGGGAAGGGAGGGATGGGAGGTGGAGGTGGGCCAGACCCCTCCATACTTTCTCAACCTATTGTTGAATCCTTGTTATTTTATATATTACATGGATCTCGTGATGTACTTTATTGAAAACGTCTTTAATAAACTTTGAATTGAAAACAAAAATGACACATCTGGATCACAGAAACTGCACAACTGCCATCACAAGAATTTCCACATCAAGAACTTGTCACCTAGACAACACATACAAAATGTCAGCTTATTTTGTTAAACAGAGTCAAAGATATTAATGTGCAAAGTTATGTGTTTAACATTAATTCCTACTTAACCTATATATAGGGGTGCTGCTGTGCCCTTTTATATAAATATATATATATATATATATATATATATACATACACTTATAGGGATAAGGCTGCATGATCAGTGTTGCCTTTAAGGAGAACTGCACTAAATCAGTAAGCCATTTTCCCAGCAGAAGCTGTTTATAATTACTGGTTGCAATTCTGTTGATCAATCTGTAAATGTCATTTTGCAACATCAGTATGTGTTTCTAGTATTCAGTGGCATTTTTCAACTGTATACTGCAGGTCTTGTCACTGTAAGCCACAGGGTTACATTGCCTAGCGGAACACAAATGTGTCATGACAACAATGTAAGAGCTCACCAAGGCCATAATCTACATTATACAGGTCTAATAAGGCCCTTGCCACCAGTGCATAAATCAAAAACACACACTGGGATAGCTGAAAAGCTGATATAGATGGAATAACAATAGGACCAACTGTTTTCTAATAGATTGAATGCTGCACAGATTTATAGTTGTCTAGTAAAACATTCTCTTAAATTTACCATGTTTAAATTCATCTCATATTTTATGCAGATTGAACAACATGTTTATGCATTTATTTGGTTAAAAATGTTTTAAAAATAAAAGCTTTAAGAACCATAATCTTTCCTTGCTAGGTAGCAAATAACAATGTGGTCCCCAATCTATTTTTAAAAGACTGATATTTTAAGACAGCTTAAATGGGAGTAGGCTAAAATATCAAATATTTCTCAGGTTGGTTAAACATAAAGAGAAACTGAAATTAAAACTCCTCAGGATGCATCTAGAAATTATCTGACTCAGTAGACCTTTACTGGAAAAACCTTTTCAATAAAGAAAATAAAATGTTGATGTTAATTGACAGAAGAAAAATATTTTTTAGTATACAGTTTTACATTCATAGTGTAAGGATAAGTGATGCAGTTGTCAAAAGGTAAACAAACCAGGCCTAGCCACTCACAGATCCATTGATTAGGAAGGAAATGTGATTTAACCTTTGTATTACCACTAACATTTTATATTATCTTTAAGGCAGAAGTTATTTCAAATTATGCATAGTCATGGTTGAATGGTTGGCACTGTATGACTAAAACCTTTAAACCACATTTTTCAAATTACTAGGCTAGTACTTTCAACTTGACTAACTCCATACCATGTTAATTATATATATATCTGTACACACACACACACACACATGCATATACATATACATATATATATATATATATATATATATATATATATATTTCATATATATACATACATACATATCATATACATACATACCATATAACTCTAGATTCTTGGAAACCATATATTTTAGAATTACACAAGTCACAAACTGGTGCACTTTATTGTTTTGCAGTCTTGTCTTTGTCTAGGGCTATAACTTAATTTGTATGTTGTTGTTTAACCATGTTATGTTCTTTATTCTTTCATACCTTTATTTTATTTGCTGCCTTTCTTATTGTTAAGCCTTCACAATGTGCCTGTATAGTCTTTGTAATCTCCGGTTTCATACTGGAAAATAGGTATGTTTTTGTCTAGTGTACTTGCCTGGTCAACAAAAGCTAAATAAATAAAAAAAAAATAACTACAAAATTTAATAGCCAACACATTCTCAAATAACCCTATGCCTTTTATTGCCTTAAATCTGAAAAGTGCACAAATTTCAAAGAAAGATAACCAAATTGAAGTAGAATTTTGCTGTAAAAATAACATTGTAAACCATCTTCTTTATTGCTTTTAAAATATTGGTATGTTGGAACACAAGGTAATCTTTTGAAGCTGAAATTGAGGTGATGGTGTACCCATGTCTTTTGTACATAAAGGCAACCGTGCCAGGAAACAACTTTTGTTCATTAAGAAAACAGTTGCTTCACAAACAGAACCACTAGAGTTTAAAGAATGCAGTGAATAATTTACTTTTCTTTATCTGAAGCATTTACTCTTCATGTATAGCATGAATATTTACCACATAAACAAACGTAGGCATCTAAGTTAAGAAAGAGACTGGGAAAGGTCATATCTATTCAACCATCTAAGGTCTAATATGTTGAAAAGAGAAAATATATTTTGAACTAAACAGAGAAAATAATACTTTTGTGTGTGTGTGTGTGTGTGTGTGTGTGTGTGTGTGAAGAGAATGTACATCATTACTGAAGGCTAAGACTATAAAGGCCTGAGCTGAAACACATAGTCATTTACAAGGCTGAGAATAAAAAAATAGGGTACACAATATAAAAACATATTTAAGAGGTTGGGCAGTGAAGCAGCCTACACTAGTAAACAAAAGCCCCAAAATCATTATTTGGGGATGAGGTTTTACCTCTTATAAATTTAACCAGAGCAAAGTTTAAAATGTCATTCTACCCTCCAAACTGTGCAATAAAAATGAAAAGGCTGCAGTCAGATGTCCAGTGGGAGTGCTCACCAATGTACATTAGCAGGCTGACATCCTGATGTTACATCATGTATTTCTTTAAGTGCTAGAGATCATGAGGGCTGGCTTTGTTCTGCAGGTTGGCGGAAGTACACAAACTACATGAGTCAGTTTGAAAGTGAAGGTAACTGTTCCAAAAAAGTTTCAATTTTAAAGATACACTACATTAGCACATACAAATAATTTACATATAGTTATCCCAAACCAGCCCAATGGCACAGAGGGTTGAGGAGCTTAACACCCCACCTGTCATCACACCAGTGACTGAGGTTCAGGTGTGGACCAGGGTCACCAGGGGTTGGCTGGAAAGGAGAGGATTGAGCATTCTGGGCACAGCTCTCCTCTCCTAGGGAGGAAGGGACAAGTACCTGGTGCAGACCTGACCCTAGTGATAACTTGGGGAAAGACAGCCAGAGTCTATTAACACAGTGCACAGGATGAATGATGGCCACTAATGTCCTGGACATAGGCATGCATAGAGGGCTGTCTTGGGCAGGACTGCATGCCTGCTTCACTTGGGAGAAAACAAGATGAGGAAAATTACAGTTCCCAATCCAGCTGGCAATCTTTAGCCACTCTCAGGCCCTGCATCTGGTGAGCACTCATGTCACACAAAATAAGTGCAGCCATAAGTCCTTAAGAAAAGTCAGGGTGACAGGGCTTGGGTGCCTTGGGATTGGTAGCTGAACCAGGAACTCAGGGAGACAAAATAGATCAACTGCAAAAAAATCATCCTAATTAGCATATAAGAGAAACTTCTACAACATTGCTAGATTCTACTTCACTTATCAACTCCAAACAAGTGTGTTTTCTACTGATGTCCACCATAACAATATTCTGGTTTTGGGAGTCAGTGTAGCACATTACTATTTTGTTTTTCTTTTCTAAGTATTCTAATCAATGCAGAAAGGTCCTAGTGCTGATAATGCAAGATAGTTACACCTCTTCCAAATGATTTTATGCAAAAAAGTTTATTACAAAAACTGAACTAGATTTCATGGAAAGTAAGTCACTAACAACACCTGTGGTGTCTGCTTCCAAAAGTTCTCAAGGACTTATTTCTCTTGACTGCTCCATTGTATAGACTACTGGGTCCATTACAGAGTCAACATTTCAATTCCTTGATTGCTTTCTGAAAGAATTGATTATTTTCTGAAATAAATCAGTTAGTATGTTGAATTCTAACTTAGAAGATGGTATAATATTGATTTAGAATGAAAATACATTCCCAGAAGATTGCTATAGTCAAATCACAGCAGCAGTGCATGATAGCAGTGACATTTTTACCCTATATTTGTTATTCTATTTTAGATAGCCCTTTTCTCTTGACTTGTATAATACTCTCCAGAAATAAAAGGAACACTCATTAATATGGCTTGAATAGGTTTTCATCAATATTTTCAGCTGTTTTTGAACACTTCTGTCATCCTATAAGATAAGTGTCTGCTGTGTTCTAGTTCATTTCATTTACAAAAGCGTGATCTTAAACAATGGGTATTCAGACTAAAACAGAATACTGAAAAACCTTGTCAGTGCAATATTAAAAGAACTCCTTTATTATTCCAACAGCAAAACAAAAAGCAATAAAGCAGACTCAAAATATGAAAAAGGGTATCATACCAGTTAGGAGATAGGTAGTACTATAAAATTAAAAACATATATATATATGTATAGCTCAAAAAGTTCACAAGTATCATTCACTGCTCCTTTAATAGCTAGGCCTGGGGAATTCTATTTTGCTCGTGCTGGTCCAGTGTTATGGAATTGCATTTCATCTGAGATTCAGCTATGCCCTTTGGCAGTCTCATTCCGTAGCAGGTACCATGAACTCATGCTTAATGTCTTTAAGTGTTCCCATCCTTGATTTTGCACTACTTCTAGTACTGTCACATGTTTTGTTATTATTGCATAATTAGGCTTGCCACTAAAGGGCAGGCTAGGTTGTCCTGGGACACAGCCATAAATGAATGCTGAAAGGGGAAACATAGAAACATAGAATTTGATGGCAGATAAGGACCGCTTGGCCCATGCAGTCTCCCATTTCCCTACCTACTGGATAAGCTGCAGATCCTAGTTAACCAGCAGCCTACTTCTTCCTACCCCCACCCCCTAGAATGGCCTTATGACTGTCCCATGCATGCTTGAATTCCACCACTGTTTTTGACTCCACAACCTCCTCCGAAAGGCCGTTCCATGCATCCACAACCCTCTCTGTGAAAAAATACTTCCTTAAATTACCTCTGAGCCACCCTCCCATCTTCAAATTGTGCCCCTTGTTCTTGCACACCTCTTGTTTTGAAAGATGCTACCCTCTTGGACTTTGTTGATTCCCTTGAGGTACTTGAAAGTTTCTATCATGTCCCCCTCTCCCTCCTTTCCTCGAGGCTATACATATTGAGCTCCTTAAGTCTCTCTTCATATGTCGTCTGGTGCAGACCCTGCACCATTTTAGTTGCCCTCCTCTGGACAGCTTCCATCCTGTCTATGTCTTTGTGGAGATTGGGTCTCCAGAACTGCACGCAGTACTCAAGATGGAGTCTGACCAACTGTCTGTACAGAGGGATAATAACTTCCTGTTTTCTACTGGTGATGACTCTCCCTATGCATCCCAGTATCCCCCCAACCCTTCTTGCTGCCCTCTCACATTGCTTGCCCACCTTTAGGTCATCTGATATGACTACCCCCAGGTCCCTTTCCATTTTTGTTGTTGTTAGCATCTCACCCCCATTGTGTACTCTTCCCCTAGGTTTTTGTTTCCCAGGTGCATTACCTTGCACTTCTTAGCATTGAATCTAAGCTGCCATACATTTAACCATTCTTCTAACCTTGCCAAGTTACTTCTCATCCTTTCCACCCCACCTTGTGCATCAATTCTGTTGCAGATCTTTGTGTCATCTGCAAAGAGACATACTTTTCCTTCCAGTCCCTCTGCAATGTCGCTTATAAAGACATTGAAGGGGACCGGTCCTAATACTGAACCCTGCGATACCCCACTAGCAACCCCCTCTTTCTTCAGAGTGGACTCCATTTACTATTACTCTCTGTGTCCTATTCTCCAGTCAATTCTTTACCCAGGCTGTCATCTTGGGACCTTGGGAAAGGGGAAGGGAGGAGTCTGCAGGACAGGGGATGTTGCTATGACCTCACAATGGTGTCATATGACCAGGCTTGAGCTTGCTGGCTATTGACCAAGGGAGGTGCCAGTAGGGGGTCCTGATCAGTGGTCCTTATGGGCTATTTAGGGCATGTAACCTCAGTTAGCCCTCTTTCTTGCTTAAAATTCCCCACCCACCCTCCCTGCAGGAAAGAGATGGGGAACATGAAATAGGCACTGGTGAGATAGAGGCACAAGTTGGAAGTGTCCTCAAATGGGCCCCATCATGGGCTAGGTGGGGCCACAATTGGGCAGTTGGAGTCTGGTGGGCTAGGTGGAGTCCCACAGAAGGTATTCAGGAAAGGCAGAGCAGTTCAAAGGAAGGAGAAGGGATTGGGAGCAAGAGGGAAAGTGGAGCAGGTAGAGGGGGAGGGAGTAAGTACCATGGGCTGGGGACAAAAGAACCCAGGCATGGTAGTAACAGGGAGGGGGGAAGAATGTAGAACTAGGTTGTGGATCATTGTTCCACACCTAGTGGGGGGGAGTGATCCACGTAAGTGTGGTACCCAGTTATGGTGATGAAAAGGGGGGGCTGGATCACAGTGTCCTGACCCCGAGAAGCAATGGTGAAAGAAGAGGAGAACAAGAGGAAGAACCATGAGAGGGAAGACAGGACTGTTATGTCCTAGAAATGATATGGGACTGTTATGTCCAAGTTGTAAATACTGATTGTTAGAAATGAATTGGGATGTCAATTTATGAATATAAATTGTGCCTTTTCAAATAAATATTGCCAGCGAGTATGCAAAGTGATAAAGTAGTGGCCTGAGTTATTTCTGGGTGGGGATCCAGGGACAATCATGTAATCCTGGTGAGCGCAAGGTGAACTTCCCATGTCCCATGTGGCTATGTTGCTATATTTGCACTGGTTCTCATTGTCTATTGTGTATTCTAGAAATGCTCAGTCTACTTATGTCATGATGTAAGCTGACATGTTTCAATCTAATTTGGTTACACTACTTGTTTTTACCCTGTATCAAACTCTGTACTGTATTTTTTGTATGTAATTTACAGGGTTGTGCCTCAAAATAGATATTTGTTTGCCTAGTGCACTTACTTGGTCAACAAAAACTAAATACATAATTAATTTGATTTGTCTAAGGCCTTTGATACAGTGGTCCATCTTGCCCTATAGGATTAGTTGGATCTGACAGTCAGGTGGTTTTATTTCTACCATTTTGTCTGAAAACAGCTGATCCAGGTTGGCAATTCCATATCCTTCCCTTGCCATCAGGTCTGCTGCCCCTCATGGCTCCATTCTTTGCCCTATCTCCATTTCTACTTGTTAAAATTACCCTTTATTGGTGTCTCCTTGCACATCCACTGTATGCTTCCACAGTGATCAAAGATGTCCAACAAGGGAAACATTCAAGGAGGACAGGGGACATTAGAGCAGCTAGAGACACAGAAAGGGGCATCACTTCTGCAGTCAACATGAAAATCCCAGAAATGCTTCATTTCAAATTTAACATTTTCTGGATCCAGTTGGGGGCCCAGGTGAAAAGAAGCTCCATGAAGGGACTGTAAGTGGCTAGCTCAGACAACTAACAAAGTACACATCTCTCATTGCTCAATTGAAGTACCCAAAGGGATTACATTTGTAAAATAAAATATTGGATACAGCCATACTCCTTCAATGAAGTAATAAATAAAAATAAATAAATCCAGTGACTCTTCTTAGAGTGAATGAGATGCTGTGGGAGTCTTGAATTGTGTTAAATTCACTGTGGGAACCTGTGTGAGATAAATGGTGTCAAATAAGTGTATTAAATATAAACAAATGGTTACTCATCCTTACAGGACAACAACTGCCATGACAGGACTATTTGCATTTTCTCAGAAAAAGTCAGCATATTTGCAAAAGGGAAATTCATTTTTTCTTTATTTTAAAATATCAGGGTTGCTTACATAGATTTGGGGTTTGATTGTTTATATTTGTTGAAATAATGGTGGAATTAGGATAAGGAAGGTTGTTTTAATTTACTGTGATAAATGACAACTGTTTTTAAATTTCTGGAAGGAGTTGGGTTGATTGGTTCAATGGAAGAAACATGATCAAGCAAACCACAATAGGATATCCAGTGTGAAGATCATGCACAGGGTGCTGATGATACCCCAGGAAGCACTTACATAGGGCTTATGCACCCTCAGCATGGCATCCCTGGATTATTGTAGCACTTGAATTGCCATAATCTGTTGCCCTCAGTTCTCCAGTGTGGTGTGGAGGTCTGGGAAGCATAACATGCCCATTTTGTTTTATAAAATACCTGTCTGTGTATGGGGATATGTCCATATCAAACAATCCTCTGTTGACCTGGAGCAAGAGTTCCTCTATGCCACTTATACAGAGTCTATGAATGGCAAGTGTCTGACTCTGCTCTGTCCCCTGTACTGTTCCCAGCCCCTGTGTATTGTGGCAGATTAGAGTTGTGAATTAATCCATCTGTGGCTGGATACATGAACTGGAGTTCTACACTCACATACAGTGGAGCCAGCAACAGTGCAACACAATAACTTGCAATAAGTGACATGGCAGAAATTAGACTTCTTCAGATAATGGAGAGTTTGGATAATAGGGATCCATTGCACTAGACAAATCAGAAAGAGTTGACAGTGTCACTAGACAATCTGGATTCAGATAATTGAGGTTGTGCAGTACTGCATGAAAAAGGGCATAATTGCAATTCAAATACATTGTTCTCAACAGCATAGAGTGCAGAATTTTATGATACAGTAGTAGCACCAAATTAGTCAAAGGAATTTTAGGGATTTTGAAAAATCCCTATTGAGAACTGTGAAACCTCTAGTCAGGTATTTTGTTTTGTTTGTTAGTGTGTTCATTGCTACCCAGAAGGGTTGTCTCATATGATAGTGTGGCTGAAAATCTACCAGATGGCACATAAGTGCTGTAATAGGAACTGGCCTCTTTCTGTAGGTATAACAAAAAGAATTTTAGAAGATTTTTTTCCCTAAATTTTGTGAAGGATAAATAGGGAATCTCACAAAATTGCTTGACAAATTCGGCTCTACTACTGTATTTGGCAGCATTATTGCATTGCATCCTGGCTAGTGCTGCTGTATGTGCAACGTGCATGTATCCAGAGCCTTGTTGCTGATCAGACTCTAAGAATATCCAAAATGTATGCAAGCATGCATATCTCACAGTTTATATAAATAAGACATTGAATCATTTCATGAAGATTTAAAAATATATTTTTATTTCCATTTAATCACTAATGAAAATGTCATCTATGCTGTACATTTGAAGACTTTACTTTAGATATAAATGGCAACATAATAGAGTTGACTAGACATTTCTATGGTAAATCATTTTTAGCTTCTTTTAATGTCACCATGTTTAAAGATAGGGATTAAAAAAAGATGGCATGCCCACCCTTTGGAATGTGTAGAGCTCCAGTTGGTGACTAGCCTCCACTGAGAAGTCTCACTAGTCAGCTACCTAATTGCAAGCAGTAATATAATTTTCTTTTTTTTGTCCAATATCAAAATAATAACACCAGACTTTCACCATGTGTTGTACATGCTTGTTTATCTCTATGGCTGTAGCATGCAGTCTTGCTTGTCAGTTATTACCTGCCTTTGGCTTGGACTCAGTCTTGATAACTATATTTACTCCAGGGTGATGGAGGACACATGCATGGCTCACATGATCTACAGCTAACTGAATGAAATATATAACATTATATTAAGCTGGAAAGGAGTGGGTCTGCAAAATAAACTGCTACTGTAGCTTTAAAGCAATTTACCAAGTTTTGATGTATGAATGCATACACTGCAGGTGACTGCATATAGAACTGATTCACAATGTATTTTGATAGATGCATAGTCTATTTTAGCAAATTAAATCAGGTTTTAACCCTCACAAACCAGGAAGTGTCATTTTGTGTATTGGAGCCTGTATTTGGTGACCTTTGACACTCATTACCTTTGCAATGTCACCACAGGGAGATCTGTGCTCAGCAATTAAAATTAGTTCTTGGTCACAGCAATTCTGTCTTGATAACAGAGCTCTTGGTCTGCATGCAGCACGACAATAGCAATGCCAAAGAGTTCATTTTCAGGGTCCAATGAAGAAAGCATTATGTTGTCCTGCACTAACAGTGATTTTTCAGACACTGACATAGTGCCACAATTTGAAAGCCACTGTATAGTAGATCCCCATGAGGATGACCCTATGACAACAACGAAGAATGATGTGGGCAGTAGCTCAGGCAGTCACAGCAGGGGTCCGATCCATTCCAGTACAGTAATGAGAGCAGACTTAGCAACATGGACTGTTACTATATTTTGCTACTTAGTGCTACAGTTTGGTTCCCATCATTGCTGTCATTTTACTGTGCAAAATCGTGGTATGGTGTGTGTTCTAGTACTCCCAGCATCGATGTGCCCACACAAATGCTAGTGATAGTACCCTGGGTTTTTATATTTCTTTCTTTTGGGGGGATTGCTTTCCCTGTGCTAATGAGTTGTTGGCCACTCCAGCTTGACACTGATAGCATGGCTCGATCTGGTGGCATTGCTGAGCAGGATAAATGGCTCACAATTTGTCCAAATCCAATTTGTCCAAATTCCTCACCTAGTACTAGTTAGTAGTGACCTCCCGCCAATTGATTTATCAGTCACTCACTCTGATGGAGCACAGGGTGGAAATTACAAGCAGGCACCTTGTACCCCAACCACTCCAAACCCACCAGCTGTGCACATACACTTAGAAAAATGCTGCAGCATAGAACTTTTATTATCTGTAAATTATTTGTACTGTTTGGGTCTGTCTTTGCCCTAGTGCCAACAGGTCTATGCTATAGCTTTTTTCTCTGTGTATGTGTGTGTTTGGTGGGGGGCCTGTTTGTACTTTTCCCTTTAGAGGTATCAGTGATTGAGTAATGTGTTGAAGTCACCTGTTCCCCTGTTTATGGCATGTTATAAATTTAAAACTACAAATTACTGCACCAGCTTTGTGTTACCTCTAAGCACTCAGGACCTATACAAACTGCAGCTGACATTAGTGTCTGCATAAGCATCTGTAATACCATCTTGGCATTGGCTTATTGCCGCTACATGTGTGCCTCCAGGTGCATTATGAATTGAGCAAAAAATACACAGAACAGTCGGTGATCATCCCCCACCCCCCCAAGGTTAAATATGATACTGCCAATACCCTTCTCATGGAGAAAGAGACAGCATTTATGTTTAGATAGCCTAAGTACAATTTGATTGGTCCACTACAAAAAGGGACATATCCTTGTGGTAGGTACTTGTTAAAAATGTTAAATTGTATAGGAACATATTAGTATTGACTTATGTTTCATTAGACTGCTTCGTACTTTTCGTACCTCTCCTACTGTGTGTGTTATGAATTATTTATAACTCTTTAATTCATTTCTTGAATGTTTGGATTATTTCATTTTTCATTTTTTCATTTTTTGAATTGTTCACTTTTTTCATTTAAGTATATATATGAGTGTGTATATATATATATATATATATATATATATTATATATATATATATATATTTCTATACATATACATATACATATACATATACATATATATATATATATATATATATATACACTTTGGCATAGTACAATATATTCTGTTACTACCTAAGAGATAAGCTCCTCTATTTAGTTTTGTTTTTGAATTTAAAATTATTAATAAGCATTACTTTAAAAATAATTTGTTATACACCTTAGTGTAGTATTTTATAGGTGGTAGTAGTATACAAATATGTGTGTGGATATATTTATATGTGTATGTTCATTTACAAATTTATTTTATTGTGCAATTTTGCCTTTTTCTGTATGTATACTGTCTCTTTAAGAGACTACTATTTATATCAGTTACATTATGTTAATGAGCTATCCCCCTGATGACGCACTAGTTGTGAAACTAGTCAGGGTCTCTTTTTGCTGCTGAGCCATAGATGGTATGTATGTTGCAGGCATTTTGCCTTACTTCTAACATTTATGATTAAAAGCCTTTTTTATAACTTCAAGTCTGGAGTAGTGCTGGTTTTGTTGCTTTATATTGTTTGACTTTTATAACCTAGCACACTCCTTTACAGCTGGAGCTGTTTTTGCCTTCGTTTGTATTTGAACCAACCTTCCTCACTTATGTCACCATACTTCATTACCACTTCAGTCTGTGTCATGCCGTTTGTGTTTTCCCATTTTTTCCATTACAGTGGATCTCTGATGCACATGCGTAACGTGTACAGCAAATTCAACAGGTGCTGCACTATAGAGTCTCCCCATGCCTTACCGATGTCATGATGCATTGTGTAGACTCCCTGCATTCATTGCTGTGTAGCCCATATTTTGGTTCAGACATTATTCCCCAAGTATGCCGAACTGACTAGCACACTTTGCAATATAACACCATAGAAGCTGTACATTGGTACCACAGTGTCAGGAGAGGATGGCAACTGCAGTCTCTTCTTTTGCTGATGCTCCGAATCACTTACAATGATGCTATAATCTTAATAATAAATAAAGACTGTATGTTAAAATATTAAAAAACTAAGGCCCAGATATTCAAAAGGGTTGCGCATGGCGCAATGGAGTTACACCATGCAACCCACTGATGCGCCAATTGTGATATTTAAAAGAAAGTGCATCGCACAAATCCCGATGAACCAGGGTGCATCAGTAATGTATGCAGGCAGAGGTGGGGGGGCGTGCCCATGCATAACCTGCACAGCCCCATATTCAGCCTGGGCCTTGCAGAGTTATGCAGGTGCAACCCCTACCTGCGCCTGCACAAAGTTACGCCTAAAAAAAACAGGAACAAGTTGAGGGCCACCTACAGGTGAGCTGCCACATTGCAGGGTGCAACACAGCAGCTGACACCTGTGGGTGGTCATCAGCTGTTCTCGCTGCACCTGGCGGTGCCCCCATGCCCTGATCGCAGGCATCAGTCATCCCCCTCAAAGTCCAATGTCCTTGGTGGTCCAGTGGACCGTGATGAGCCCGATTGCGGGCATCAGACATCCCCCCCAAAGTCCAATATCCCTGGTGGTCCAGTGGACCACCATAGCTCAATGCGGGCATCAGACATCACTCCCAAAGTCCAATATCCCTGGTGGTCCAGTGGACCATGATTAAGCCTGATCGTGGGCATCAGACATCCCCCACAAAGTCCAATATCTCTGGTGGTCCAGTGGACTGCACAGAGCCTGATCGGGGTGGCATTCCACACCCCAAGTTTAATATCCCTTGTGATCTAGTGGACCCCAATCCCACCTGCCCCCATTGGCCACCCATCCCCATCAGCCAGCAGGCAGCAGCACCCACCTGCCGCCCGCTGCCAGCCGACGACAGCTCAGTGGGCTGCATGCCCGTGGTTCCAGGCATGAGGCCAATGGGCATGCAGCCATGCCATACTAGTCGGTCCAGATATGTGAGATGAATTCATTCACATATCTGGACAGACTAGCTGCTCATGCCCATTGGCTCATGCTCTGAACCAACGGGCATGCAGCCCTACTGAGCTGTCAGGTCGTTGGGCAGCAGGGCAGCAGGTGGATGGGGTGCTGCCACCTGCCGGGTGACGGGGAAGGGGGCGGTGGGGCTCAGTGGGTGGGTGAGGTGGGGTGTCCACTAGATCACCAGGGATATTGGACTTGGGGGTGTGGAATGCCACCCGCATTCGGGCTCTGTGCAGTCCACTGAACCACCAGGGATATTGGACTTTGTGGGGGGATGTCTGATGCCCACAATTGGGCTAATCGCGGTCCACTAGACCACCAGGGATATTGAACTTTGGGGGGATACAGTGATGCCCATGATTGGGCTAATCACGGTCCACTGGACCACCAGGGATAAGAGATGTTCTTTGTCCCTTACGGGACGTCCCACGATTGGGCTGCAGGGGGCATCGGTCCCCGACGGCTGCTGCCTGGCAGGGCGCCAGGCACAAGTCATCGAGGATCAGCGCAGCTGCATGCTAATGGCATGCAAATGGAGTTGTAATTAGGTGCAATGGCCCCCGCACCTTTGCATAAATTATGTTCCCATTTGCATATCACCTTTGAATATCGTGAGGTGCTGGTGCATGGCAATGGCACTCGCACCACATCTCAATGCTCCACTCTGACCACTTGCGCTGGGCGTGCCACTGTGCCATGCACAGTGGGGGTGGCCAGGTGCGATATTCAAGCAGCTGTGCCATAGTGCAACTCTGTTGAATATCGCCCTGGCCACACTCCTGCGCAACCAATTTGAGCTGCACACAGGCTTGCGCCACAGCCTGGCACAGTTTGAATATCTGGGCCTAAGTGTTTTTAATTTTGAGATACACTGTAAACTATGTACAGTATAACTATGTACAGTATATAACTGATTTTATTGCATTCGTTTATAAACTTCATGAGGAGCTGGCAAGCTGGAGAAAGGATTCAGTGCACCATGCCCCTTTATTCATGCACATCTAAGCATACTTTGGTGATCAGTGTTATGGCACTTGCATGAGAACACTAAATGAGCCCAAAAAAAACCACAGGAGCACAAGAAAAAAAATAAACTGTCTATAATGATGGTGACAATCAGAAATGCAATAGCAAAGACAGTTTACTGAAACAATCACACTGGAAGCAGCACTTGCCAAAAATACACAGTTTATTGCACTGTTCTCCTGGGATTGGAGTGTGCAGATCAGCGCTTATACTCTTGCTGCACATTACAGTTCTGAACTGTTGAAAAAGTCATCCATTTAACACAGACCTCTATGTACCAATACTGAAAAGCTTACTTCAATTTATAGATCTGCCCAGTTCAAAAGTCATCCTTTTGTGTCCCAATACGCTACAGATTACAGCTCCACTCAGTAATTTTTTTTTTATACAGACTTGTTATAATTATGTACTTGCAGCACTTATTAAAACTGTAACTGTACTCAAGCAATGACATTTGTGATGTTTCTAGAACCGATGGACCTAGGACACAAAGCTTAGTCAGATGAGTAAAATTGAAAATCAAGAGAAATCACCACTTCTGCAATCCCAAAAGCAAGTATGACAGCTGCCAGTATAACAAACAGTTTCAGTCATCAGTGCTGTCATTTTGCCAGTCCAGTTCTGGATCTGCCTGACTGAGGCTGGGTCAGGAAAGAAGAATGAACGAGCAGTGAGAAAAGTGCAGTGGAACACCTTCCCTGTGCTGATGTCACTCAGGCATGTGGATGCACTGCTCATGTGCAAACTTCAAACAAAGAAAAAAAACATGCAGAGACAACTGTGGCACAAAAATGTTAAAAAACTAAGCATCTGAATATATTTAGTACTTAACTTCAGGGCAGCTGAGCTTTGCATCACTCAATGAAGGGAAGGTGATCTGCAAACATGACATCAGGGGAAGTTGGTAAATCACTTTAATATAAGACCGAGACAGTAATTTGAAGAAGAATAATAAACACGATCACAAACTTAAGTGATACTTCAATTGCATTTGCTGATCTGAATCCATTTTCCCAACTGTGTCTTTGTCATTGTCTCATTGCCAAGGATCCACATCATGTGTTTTTCTACTACTGCAGATATTGCTCCAATTAAACACAGGCCAACTGAAAGGCAGTAACTGAAGCTTGTTTGAGAACCAGCAGTTAAGAAATGCTGGTTTAGTAAATGTACAATTATTACAAATAAAGGCAGTTGCAGACACTACACCTATTGGAATGGAAAGCATAAGCACACAGGCATACAGTGTGCTACTCTCTCAGGAGTCTACATTTTCTTATTCCACTGTGAGCTCCTCAGAACAAGAGAATAACAGCAGCTGTGAGCACATTCCTGCAAAAGAGACACAGCATGATGATGCAGACTCTGGTTTGAAAACATAGTGGAACCTGCTGTTGTGGGTGGTCAAACTAAAAGTCCTTGAGAAGGTTCATTAAGGCAAAGATCATTAGGGGGCCAAAAAAAGTCCTATGGAAGGTCTGAATGTCCTTTCTAATAAGGGAAAGCCTACTTGTACTCTATCAGGCACTGTAGAGGAAGACGAGGAAGATATACTGTAGACATGCAAGCTGATATGAAAGTTGCAATGACAGGGACAAAATTCTAAATATATTTTCTAAAATTTAGATTTTTTTTCTCTTTGACCCCTAAGATTACTACATCCAATTTAAATGTTTACTAACCTGTAAGTCATGTGGAACTGACTTACAGAGGTGAAAAAACAGAGTTTTATCTTAATAACCATTCTGTTTACATTTTAAGTTTTCTATATAGTTTACCTTACAAATACATGGCAGATAGTCTTTACATGTTCAACCAGTGCATATGACTTGCATAGATAGGCATTAATGCATGTCAGAACACATTTAATTATGCCAAAAGAGATAATTTAGTAGTTGAAGAGTAAAGTTGCTGATAAAATTCACAATAGCTACACATGTGTAGTTACCTATGTAAGGGCGGAGCTGCCAGAGGGTGGGAAGAGTGTCCAGGGAGCTTAAGAAAGAGGGCGGGTCTCTATATAGCTGCATAAAGGAGCACCCCTCCAAACAGCTGGCCATGGAGCAGCTGCCTCGTGAGTAGCATAAACCTCCAGCATAAGGTTCATATATGGAAGTCTGGGCAGGGAGGATATTTAAAAAAATACATATATATATATTTTTTTTTATATCAGGCTAATTTACTCAAAAACTGCTTAGAAATTGTTGTTCACTATTTTGGTTTATCTGCTCGTTCCACTGTGTTATACTCGGTCTCATTGAGGATTTAAAATGAGAAACAGAGGCATTATAATGTTTCTCTTGTACGTGTCTCTGTTTTGTGCCTTACATGTGTTAATGCAGGAAGATAACTTGGGAAAAGAAAAATGTACATATAAACTCCACAAATTTGAGTTTAACACAAAAGAACCATAAGTGTAAAGTCGAGCTGCTTTGTATGGGTGCAGCTTAATCTATTTCAAGGTCAGTTGGCATTCATCTGTATCCCCTCCCCAGGTCATGCTTGAAAATAGGCAGAATTTGTCTAGTGCACTTACCTGGTCAACAAAACTAAATAAAATAAATAAATAAAAATAAATATAAAAAAATTGAGGTTGGGGGAAAGAGTTATATCTGTTCACATGTATGACTTCATTTCACAGAAATGGTTGCTATCTGGGGACATAGAGAAGAATCCTGGCCCTGAAGAGCATTTGGATGTACAAAACTGGTTTTCTACCCAGAGCTGAAATTGGTACACTTAACTATTTGTAGCCTGCTCCCAAAAAACATCAACTAGAAGAATGGATATCCATATATGCCACAGATGTAATGATGATTACATCATTATGATGACACAGGTCGGGAGAAATGGGAAAGAAAATACCGGATCAAATGGAGGGTCAGGCAATAAAAACCACAGGAAAAAGCTATGGAAACCTATGTTAATTAATGCTCAGATCCTAACTGACAAGATAGTAGATCTATCAGCAGTCATTGTGGAGGTGGACCTACACTGTGTTGCAATCACTAAGACCTGGTAAAATGAAAACTAGGACTGGGAAACAACTATCCACAGATCCAGCTTCTTCACGAAGGGCAGGGAGGTCAAAAGGGAGAAGGGGTGGCACTGTATGTGAGGGAGCGGATTAATGCCACAATGATCCAAAATATTCAGGAGTCTGAGGCACTTTGGGTCACACTCAAAGTGGGGACTGGCATGGTGACTAGGGTCAGCGTGATCTAAAGACCCCCCAGCACAGGGGCTGGAAGGTGACAAAGAACTCATAGAATCCTTACAAAAGAGAGCAGGCAATGGAGAAGTAATACTGATGGGAGACTTCAGATAGCTAGACATAAATTGGAGTTCCCATTCAGCAAATTCATCAAAGAGCAAAAGCTTTCTCAATGCTGTAAGGGGATCAGGATTAAGGCAGTTAGTCAAGGAGCCAACTAGTGGGAAGTGGTCCTTGACCTACTGCTCATGAATAGCTGAAAATATCTAAGAAGTAACAGTTAGTAGTCATATCAGAACTAGCTACCACTGCACAGTGTGATTCCAGGTGAATACAAGTAGGGAAACTAAACACTTCAAAACTAAAGTCCTGGACTTTAAAAGGGCAGACTTTAAAAAATGAAGGAACATCTTAAACAGAACCTTCCAGGCACAGTAAGTGGGGGAGGGAGGGAACACTGGATAAGGATCAAAATGGCTATAACCAAAGCTTCAAATCAGTGTCTAAAATGAGTGAATAAAATGAAAAGAAGGAGGAAAACACTTAGGTAAGTGGCTGCCAGAATCTGAGAAAAAAAAAGTCAGCCTTTGAAAGGTACAAACAAGCTAAAACTGATCAAGACTGGGATACATACAAGGAAAAGTTGAGGGTAGCAGGGAGGACAATCAGACTCATAAAGGCATCAACAGAGGAAAGGATAACAAAAGGGCTGAAGAAGGATGAATAAACCCTTCTTTATATATAGCAGTGAAAGAAGAAGGGGGGGTATAACCATAATAGCAACGGAAACAGGGGACGCAGGGAGGATGACAGGGGAATAAGTAGAGTTACTAAATGGCTACTTTTGCTCATTTTTATATTGATTGTAAGCAGCGCAAGAAACATATTGGCACAGCTTGCTGAGAAGCAGGCTGTGGAGGCATGGCACTGTTGTGGCTAATGCCCCCACAGCCTGCAAAGGCTTGTCCCGCTTCCCCCAATGCCGTTGCAGGCTGCTGGTGACACAAGTTTGGAATGTTCTCACCAACTTGTGACAAATCAGCTGCTGCAAACAGGGGCCACCTCGTCATTGCAGCATAAGCCATCCACTGCAAAGAGGAGTGACCCGTCATTACAGAACGGATCTAAAAAGCCTGATATTGTTTATGAACATGGTGGCAGGTTGCCGCCCTCTTCACAAACAATATAACCCCCCACAATGTTTATCTACTGATGGGGAGCCCACCCTTGTCGGCATAATGTGCCCCTTGTTTCAGTTGTCTGCCGATGGGGTGTCCAATCCCCACTGGCAAAAAAGTATCTCCCTTTGTTATTTGCTGACAGGGTTCTAACTCCAATCAGCAGAAAAGGATCCCCCTTTGTTATTTGCTACAACGGGTGCCCAATCCCCGCCAGCAGAAAAGAATCCCCTTTTATTGTTTGCCGCTAGTGCCCAATCTCTGTCGCATCACAGCACCCCCCAAAAGCTTAGACCCAGTGTCACAATGAGAGCCCACCCCAGCATGCCAAATGCCCCTGTGAAGGTAAAAACCATCCTGCATTGTCTTTTTTTTTAACCTGTAAAGAAAAAACAGTCTGTCGCGGTCTCCCAGACTCCCCTCCCACAACCCGCACCCACTCACTGTGCACCCTGCCTCCCCACACCCCCTCACCCCATACTTACCTCTGGAGTCTGCCGCGATGATCTTCGGTGGACCGGGAACACGTCAGCACTCTTCAAAGCCGACCGCGAACTGAGGAAATGCTGGTAAGCTGTATAATGGAGTAAATAGGGTTTTTTCAACTTTGCTGCATATCTCAGGCATTTTTTGGAATTTTTTCACCAAATTTTCAACGTGGGGTTTTTGGGACCCCTCCTCATGAATGCTTCAACTGTCATGGCATTAATCGGCCCTGAAAAGTGATTTCTTGGTCACTGCACGGAATCACCTTTGGGGGATGATTAACAAAACAACAGTGCCAGTGTTCATGAGGTGGGCTCTCAAAAAGCCTATGTTGCAAATTTGGTAAAAAATCCCCAAATGACTGTTTTACAAGCTGCACTGCACAGTTGCTACCATGCTCATAACTTCATGAATTTGCAATATTTGATGCCAATTTTCAACACTGCCATTTTGTCACACCTCCTTGTGAACAGTACAGCTGTCATTGTTCACATCCTGGCAGAAATGTGTTTTCACACTTCCGGCACAGAATAGCGCGGTTGCTGTCGGAAATCAGTGTTCGGGAAGATTAAGAAAATGACAATGACACTGTTCATGAGTAGAGGTCCTGAAATGGCTATGTTGAAAATTTGGTAAAGATACTCCATAAAATTACTGTGTTACTAGTGTGCGTTGTTCAGTTTGCACGCACGCTCATAACTTCACGAATGTATAAAATTTTCACTCCAGATTTTCAACATTGCCATTTTCCTACACCTACTTATGAACAGTGCAGCTGCCATTTTTCCCATCCCAGCTGAAATGTGTTTTCACAGTTCTGGTGCAGAATAGAGCGGTTGCTGTGTGAAATAACTGTCCGGAACAGAGTAATAAAATGACAGTGATACTGTCCATGAGCAGAGGTCCTAAAATGCCTATGTTGAAAATTTGGTCATGATAGCCGATCAAATGACTATGTTACATGTGTACGTTGCACACTTTCCACACAACCTTGTAACTTTACAGATTCATAGTATTTTCATGCCACATTTTCAACAATGGCAATTTTTTACACCTTCTTATGAGCAGTACAGCTGTCATTTTTCACATCCTGAGTGAAATGTGGTTTCACAGTTGTGGCACAGAATATCGCAGTCACTGTGGGAAACCAGTGTTTGGGACAGATTAAGAAAATGACAGTGGCACTGTTCATGAGCAGAAATCCTAAAATCACTGTGTTGGAAATTTGGTGTCAAAACTCCATAACATGACTGTGTTACAAACATGTGTTCAACTGTTTACATGCACCCTTGTAACTTCGCAAATTTGTAATATTTTCACACCACATTTTCAACAGTGGCATTCTTTCACCTCTCCCTATGAATAGTACAGCTGTCATTTTTCACATTCTGGCTAAAATATGTTTTTGCACTCCTGACAGAGAACAGCACGGTCACTGTGGGACATCAGTGTTTGGGATAGATTAAGATGGAACGAGTGAGATGGAGGAGTGACCGAGCTCAACTGAGCTCTGTCAGACCTGCTCTGTATTTGTTTTTGTGGGCAGAAAAAGGCCCCAGTGTAAGAGGCCAGTGCAAAAGGGCAGCCTGCAGCTCTGGGAGAAACAGAATGAAAGATTGAGTGGGGGGGGGGTGCAAACTCGCCAGAGCCCTGTCAGGACTGCTGTGGATTTCTTTTTTGGGAAGAAAAAGGTGTCAGTGCAGGCAGGAGCCCAGTACAAAACACCAGCCCGCAGTGGTGGGAGAACCAGTATGAGTGAGTGAGACAGGAGGACTGAGTGAGCTTAACGGAGCTCTATCAGGACTTCTGTGGATTTCTTTGTTGGCAGAAAAAGGCACCATTGCAGGTAGGAGCCCTGTACAAAAGGACCACTTTTAGTGCCACGGCAAAAAGAATGAGAGTGTGATAGAGGGAGACTGAGCGACCTCAATGGAGCTTTGTTGGTACAGCTGCAGATTTATTTGCGGACAGACAAAGGTGCCAATGCAGCCAGCAGCCCCATACACAAGCGCAGCTTGCAGCACCAAGAGAAACAGAGTGAGTGAGTGACAGAGCAGTAGTGAGCAAGCTCAACGGAGCTCTATTGTGATTGCTGCAGATTTTTTGTGGGCAGAAAATGTGGCAACACAGGCAGGAGCCCAGTAAAAATGGCCAGCTTGCAGCGCAGGCAGAAACGGAATGAGTGAGTGAGACAGGCAGAGTGAGTGACCTCAATGGAGCTTTGTCGGGACTGCTTCAGATTTCTTTCCAGCCAGAACAAGCCATCAATGCAGACAGGAGCCCAGTAAAAAAAAGGGCAGCCTGCAGCGGCAGGAGACACAGAATGAGAGAGTGAGGGAAACTGACTGAGTGAGCTCAATGGAGCTCTGTTGGGACTGCTGCAGATTTGTTTGTGGGCAGAAAAAGGCAGCAATGCATGCAGGACCCAGTACAAAATGGCAGCGTGCAGTGGCAGGAAAACCAGAATGCATGCGTGAGAGAGGGGGGGAGTGAGCGAGCTCAATGAAGCTGTATTGTAACTGCTGCAAATGGTGGCAATGCAGGCAGGAGCCCAATAGAAAAGGGCAGCCTGTAACGCCACCAGAAATGGAATGAGCTAGTGAGAGAAGGGGACTGAGTAAGCTCAATGGAGCATTGTCGGGACTGCTGCATATTTCTTTGTGGGCAGAAAAAGGCACCAACAGAGCCAGGAGCCCAGTACAAAAGGGCAGGCTGCAGTGCCCCGGAGAAACAGAATGAGTGAGTGACACAGAGGGAGTGAGCTCCCTCAACAGAGCTCTGTCAGGACTGCTGTGGATTTCTTTGTGGGCAGAAAAAGGTGCTAGCACAGACTGGAGCCCAGTACAAAAGGGCAACCTGCAGCGCTGGTAGAAACAGAATGAGTGAGTGAGAGAGGGGGACTCAGCAGGCTCAACAGACCTGTGTTGGGACTGCTTCAGATTTCTTTGTGGGCAGAAAAAGCCACCAACAGAGGCAGGAGCCCAGTACAAAAGGGCAGCCTGCAGCACCAGGAGAAACAGAATGAGTGAGTGAGAGAGGGGGAGTGAGACACCTCAATGCAGCTCTGTCGGGACAGCTGCAGATTTCTTAGTGGGCAGAACAAGGTGACAATGCAGGCAAGAGCCCAGTACAAAACAGCAGCCTGCAGTACCAGGAGAAACAGACTGAGCATGTGACAGAGGGGCAGTAAGTGAGCTCAACACACCAGCACAATCAACATTCAGCATTGACAAATGCTTGTTTTACTAAAGAAGAAAATGGCAGAGGACCCAAGCTAGAGGGGAACATCACCTCTGGTAAAGAAGTAGACCCAAGACCATTAAAAAGGACAGAGTTCTAGAAGAAATAGGGAAACTCAAGGTAAACAAAGCAATGAGGACTGATGACATACACCCTAATATCTTCAAGGAACTGAGGGAAGAGCTGGCAGGATCCTTGGCAGAACTCTTCAACCTATCTTTGGAACAGGGAGTTGTCCCCAAAGATTGGGGAAGAGCCACTGTGGTCCCTCTTCTTGAGAGTGGGAGTAGGGAAGTCACGTGCAATTATAGACTGGTAAGCCTCACATTGATTGTGGGTAAGATTATGGAAGCACTCCTCAAAGAAAGAATCATCTCCTATCTGGAGGAAAGCACAACATCAGATCTTAGACAGCATGGGTTTATGACAGGGAGATCATGCCAAGCAAATTTAATAGACTTCTTTAATTCAGTGTCCAAGATAGTGGACCAGGGTGGAGCAGTGGATGAAATCTATCTAGATTTTAGTAAAGCATTTGACTCCGTTCCACACAGAAGGCTACTAAACAAGCTAGCCAAGCTAGAGTGGGTCTGAAAGTAGTAAACTGGGTGCAAATCAGTCTGAATGGGAGAAAGCAGAGTACTAGTAGATGGCACAATATCAGAGGAAAGGAAGGTGACCAGTGGGGTGCCTCAGAGGTCAGTATTAGGTTCTATCCTATTTAACATCTTCATTAGTGACATAGCTGAAGAGTTAGAAGGAAAAGTGTGTCTGTTCACAGATGACACAAAGATCAGTAACAGGGTACAAAATCCCAAGGGGTGCAATGGAGGAAGTCTGACCTAAAGAAACTGGAAAAATGGTTGGGGACATGGCAGCTGAATTTTAACATGAAAAAGTGCAAGGTCATGCACTTGTGCAAGGGAAACCCGGAGGAGGAATACAGCATGGAAGGAGTGAAACTGGAGGCCATGAAGAAGGAGAGGGACCTGGGGGTGATTATTACGGATGTCCTAAAAATAAACAGTGTGCAAAGGCAGAACTTAGGGCAAATAGGATGCTCAGTTGCATAAGTAGGGGAATCTCCAGCAGGAAGAGGGAAATAGTGCTCCCGCTCTACAGATCTCTGGTGAGACCACACCTGAAGTGTTGTGTACAGTTCTAGCATCCGCATTTCAAAACAGACTTAGATAGATTAGTGAGGGTTCAGTGCAGGGCAACTAAAATGATAGAAGGACTGCACAAGATGCCATATGAAGATAGATTGAGGGAACTCAACATGTATTCTCTCAAACAGAGCAGGGATGGGGGAACATGATAGAGACCTGCAAATACGTAAAAGTCATCAACAATCCTCAGGTATGAGACCTATACCTGGGTAGGAGTTACACAAAAACCAGAGAGCATGATATGAAGATTGAGGGAGGGAAGATACAGGGTAATTCAAGGAAGTTGTTCTTCATGGGAGAGTGGTGGACCCATGGAACAATATTCCTCAGGAGGTGGTAGGGGTCAGGATGGTCAGAAGTGTCAAACATGCATGGGATAAATACAAAGGCATCATAGCACTTGGCAGTAAGTAGGTGGGGGTAGTTACTCTAAAATGTGCAGACTAGGTGGATCATAAGGTCCTCTTCTGCCATCACTTTTCTATGTTTCTATGATAACAGAATCCTGGTGAAATCCCAAGTAAATAATAATTTGCTACAGATTGAGGGCTATGAAATATATAAGAAGGATAAACAGGTAAAGAAGGTGGTTGGTATAATTATGTACTCAAAGAAACACCTAACATTTAAGGAAATAAACACAGAGTCATTAACAACTGTCTGTGAGAGCCTCTTTGTAGAAATTGTTCTTGAAACTCTAAGAAGCTGATTATAGACTACATATATAATCCCACAAAATCCAAAATCCACGTATGGAACATGGAGCAACTGATGACAGGATGACCGCCCCTGTCCCTGCCACATTATAGCATGCCAGAGAGTAGGCTGTGGCACCCCTGGGCCATGCCACCGTACCAGCCCCTTCACCGCCATAGTGCAGCCCTACTCAGCATGGTAGGCATATGTGCCACATGGCCATATGGCATGTCGCTGTACACAGGGCATGCTGTATAGCACATTGCTGTGCACAGGGCAAGCCATATGGCACATCGCCATACACTGGGCATGCCATATGGCATGTCACCACACACAGAGCGTGCCATATAGCACATCGCCATACACAGGGTATGCTGTATGGCACATCACCGTACACAGGGCATGCCGTATGACATGTCGCTGTTCATAGGGCGTGCTGTACGGCACATGTACAACATGCATGCTGCACGTGGCAGGAGGCAGGGCACATGATGCATGTGGCATGGACAGGCAGTGTCAAGGGCACAGCAGCACAGACCCATGTGTCACATGATGGCATGCCACACAGCATGCACAGGCACCATGCAGTGGTCCTGGGCACAAGGGTTCACACCTACTGGTGCACCGGCCGGGGACAGGCCACAGCAGCACCCGACAGACAGCCCCCCAAGGCAATTAACACACAGGTGGCAGGTACACTGTTTATTGCAGGCACATAAAACACAGCAACACATGGAGCACCCTCCCAACAGGTACAGAAAACCCCAATGTCCAGCTGTCCCCCCCCCCAAGCAATGGGTGCCTGCTACACACGGCCCACCAACAGGGTAGTCACACTGCACCACACCCCAGACAGTGTCCATCTCAACAGTGGGGCATTCCACATGTCTTAATCAAAGTGGCAGCAGGACCCATCATGGCCTGACAGGCTGCACTTTGTCCTGGTCCCTGTTGCTGCTCATGGTGCTGTCACCATCCTCTGGCTCCTGCAGTGGGCAGCCAATGTTCCTCAGCATCATACACCACACAGGACCCCTGTAGTGCTGCAAGACAAAGGGGAACATGTCAGTCCCAGAGACACAACCCAAGCCCATGCTGCCCCACACCCCACTACCAACAGGTGATGGGACATACACCTCCCAGCTCTTGTAGCCCACATCTTTTTAGAACAGCATGCCACCTTCCCCCACTTCAGGATCAGATAGTTGGGTTACCTGCACCAGTACCCCTGGTGCTGCTGTCCAGGGGGCCCACAAGTAGCAGAGTGCCCCATCCGGCTGCACCTGTAGACAAAACTCCATCCTCTATGGCCAACCACAGGGAACCTGCATGGGATACAAGGCGGTGGTGGTCAGACACACATCCAACATGTGAAGTGGCACAGAACAGTGCAATCAGTACACACGGTACCCACCTGACCGAATGCAAGGGCCTGCCACAGGTCCCCGGCACCCCAGTTCAGGGAGCAGTTGATGTGGCCTACCTTGACTTCAGCAAGGCATTTAACATCGTTCCACATAGGAGACTTGTAAACAAGCTTGGCAGCCTGGGACTGGGGCATAAGGTGCTGAATTTGGTTTGAAACTGGCTGAAAGGTAGGAAACAGGGTGGTGATAAATGAGATAACATCCAAAGTAGGGAGGGTGATCATCAGGGTGCCACAGGGTTCAGTTCTTGGACCAGTGCTGTTTAAAATCTACATCAGTGACATTGCAAAGGGGCTGGAGGGGAAGATGTGCCTCTTTGAAGATGACACAAAGATCTGCAATACGGTGGACTGTCAAGGAGGGGTGGAGAGAATGAGGAGGGACCTAGCTAAAATAGAAGAGTGGTTCAAAATGTGGCAACTAGGATTCAATGCGAAGAAGTGCAAAATCATGCACTTGGGGAACAAGAATCCAGGAGAGGACTACATGATGAAGTGGGAGATATTAACAGTCACAAAATGGAAAAGAGATCTGGGGGTCATCATATCTGCTAACTTAATGGTTGCCAAAAAATGCGCCAAGGCAGTGGGGAGAGACAGTGGTATGCTCAGGTGCAATGGAAGAGGTATCACTAACAGAAAAAAAGTAAATCATAATGCCACTATATAGGTCATTGGTGAGACCTCATTTGGAGTATTCCATCCCTCATCTCAGGAAGGACATAGACAGGGTTGAGATTGTTCAAGGAAGGGCAAGAAATATGGTAGAGGGTCTGTACCACATATCATATGAGGAGAGACTACAGGAACTCAATATGTACACCATGGAGGAGAGGAAGGAGAGGGGAGACATGGTAGACATCTTCAAGTTCCTGAAGGTAATTAATAAGGTATAGGAGGGAAGACTCTTTCAGAACAGAAGCTGCCCTAAAACAACAAAAGGGCATAACATGAAACTACAAGGGAGTAGATAGAGGGACAATGTAAAGAAGTACTTTTTCATGGAAAGGGTTGTGGATGCTTGGAATGACTTGCCCCAAGAGGTGGTTGCGGCAAACACAGCTAGGGGTTTAAACAGGCGCGGAATAGACATGAGAAAATCCAAGAGAGAGATGGAGAGGCAGCAGCAGTGGACCAGTAGGGTCAGTAGCAGATAAATAAATGTAGGCTGTACAGGCAGACTGGATGGGCCTAGCTGTCCTCACTTGCTGTCAATTTCTATGTTTCTAAATCTATAGACATGTGTATGAATTCCCTCAGCCCCTGCTCGCGTAATGTGTAACCCTGATGGCTAGCAGCTCAACACCACCTTTATTTGCATACATCCATGATTGTTGACATGGCAAAAGACAATCAACTTTTAATACTTGAAAAACCCTTTTTCTTACCTTGGGAATGGAATAAAGCAAAAAGAAAGTCATATATATTGAGGTTTTGGTTTGCCTAACTGCCCACCAAGTTATTTAAATTATTATTAACTGCTACTGCTGCTTTAAGAATTTTAATCTGTGTTGGGTGGACTACTGCATCAGAAAATGGTTTGTTACTCTGAGACTGAAAAGATAGGTATGAGAAAAGGTGTGATTTGTTGCATTTACCTAATGGAACATTAACTGCAAAGCTTGCTTTTGAATAGCACAGTAAGTTTCTGTCAAGGCATGCTTTCAGTCTGAATGGGGCTGGCAGTATAGCATAGGGGTTAGAGTAACCAGTTGCGAATGAGCTTGGTGCATCCAGCAGACATGTGTTTTATTCCCACAACCTCCACTTGCATGCTGTGTGACTCTGAACAAGTCACTTAACTTCTCCAGTATTCCTAGGCCACCCCTGCAAACAGGCATGTGTGCCTAGTGGGCCTTACCTGATCAACAAAGAATAAAATAAGTGGAATTTGATTAAATTGTTTGTTGAGTTTGAATGGCTCTTCAAGTTATACATTTGAATGTGCTTTTCGGGGCTTTGGTAACAGTGATCCATTGCTTGGTGGTCTGGCACATATGCACAAATACAAAGACAGTCTTTTTCCAGATTCCAAACAATTATTTTAACACCTCTTTTCCCAAGAGAAAGCAGTGGAGGGCCTTACGTGCAGCATATGGTACACCAAAACATTACTGAAAAGCAACATCCTTTACTTTAAAATTAAGAAAAAACTCAAACTTTCAAAAAGGAAAATGTTCTTATATATAAGTATGTTAGCACTCTGCAATCATCTTGGGGGACAAATATGTAAATTACACATTTAAAGCTGTGTTCAGTACAAAGAAAACAGCCACTTTAGTTTCCCCTGTACTGAACATCAACTGGAGCAACTAAACAGTCCAAATGTTTCAAAAAAGCAAAAAAAAAAAAGTAAAAAAGCACTAGCATTGAAGGTAACTATGGGCTAGTTACAGGTGAGAGCTGGCTCCTGTTATAAAGCTTGATTTTACATCTCTTTTCACCAGAAATGGCCATGCAGAGCCTTACATGCAGCGCATGGTACCCCAAGCAATTACTCAAAAGCACCAGAACATGCTCTGAAGTACATTCAAAATTCTAACTTTCAAATACAAAGGTGCCTACAGATGAATTTATTAAACCTCTGCATGCATCTGGGGAAAAGAGATTTAAATTGAGCATTTAGAGTTGGCCCAAGCTTATGTTCAGTTCAAAGGAACGATCCTTTTTAGTTTCCCCTTTACTGACATCGACTGAAATAGCCAAACAACTCAAATGTTGCAAAAAAGGAAAACAATGTGAAAATACACAAGCATTGAAAGTAACTATGGGCCAGTTACAGGCCAGAGCTGAACCAGGTTACAAAACTTTATTTTACATCTCTTTTCACAGGAAAAGAGCATACAGGGCCTTACATGCAACACACGGTACACCAAACAATTACTCAAAAGCACCAGAACTTGCTCTGAAATGCAATAAAAAAATCCAACTTTAAAATACAAAGGTGCTTATAGATGAACTTGTAAAAAGTCTGCAGGCATCTGAGGAAAATAAATTGAAATTAAGCATTTAAAAATGTGAGATTGGTCCAAGCTTACGTTCAGTACAAAGGAACCAGCCTTTTCAGTTTCCTCTGTACTGAACATTAACTAAAACAACCAAATAACACAAATGTTATAAAAAGTAAAACAAAAATGGAAAAATACACTAGCTTCAAAGGTAACTATGGGCCAGTTACAGGCCAGAGCCGGACCAGGTTGCAAAACTTTATTTTACATCTCTTTTCACCAGAAAATGCCACGCAGGGCCTTGCATCACATTGTACACCAAAAACTTACTCAAAAGCACTTAAACATGCCCAGAAATGCATTAAAAAATTTAACTTTCAAATATAAAGGTGCTTATAGATAAACTTGTAAGAATCCTACAGGCATCTGGGGAAAAACAATGAAAATTCAGCATTTAAAGCTGTGAGATGGCCCAAGCTTATGTACAGTACAAAGGAAACAGCCCTTTTAGTTTCTCCTGTACTGAACATTGACTGAAACAACCAAACAGCCTAAGTATTTAAAAAAAACCCTCAAAATGCAAAAAAAAAGCTAGCATTGAAGAAACTAATGGCGAGTCATCGGTCAGTCTTGGCCCAGGTTACAAAAATTATTTTACATCTCTTTCCCCCAAAGCACCCATGCAGGGCCTTAAGTGAAACATACCATACATCAAGGAGTTACGTCTAGAATTATAGCAGTTGACAGAAGCAATGCAGAAAAGTACAGTTGTTGAAAAGGCTGGTAGGGATGACCAGAAAGCTGATGTGCATTTGAAGATAATGCTGGCTGGCTGAGTAGTATATGTTCATTACAAAGGAACACTGTGAGGACAACAGAACGTTCACCGGCCAAAAGTGTGACTGAAAGAAACCGAGAACTGTGAGTCAAGCTTTTTTAAAGACCTGGTGGATGATAAAACCAGGTGCTGATGCATACTTTCAATTCTCATTTGTCTGGACTGTGGCTAGGACAGTACCTTATGTGGGTAAATATGGGACACTAAGGAGGGATCACTGCAAACTGTAAAATGAGCAAATAAGTAAAACTTATACAAATAAATAAATTTAAAAATATGAAAGGGGACATGAAAATGCAACATTGCAGAGAGCTGCACTGAAATTGCACAGCTCTATAATACATTAATAACACCAGTCCATCAGGACATATAAAGGACACCACATGTTGTGAACATAAGAGGGCCATCCAAAGTGGAAAAAATTGCAAAAATACATTTATTTAACCAAAGCCTCTAAGTAAGGGGATACAACATGTTATCTAGCAATGAATGGTATCAAAGTTAGTTAAGTAGAGCACTGTGTGCATGCAAATAATTACTGCACAATTTGTGATTGGCAGGAATGTCACAAAATGGATACCAATTTAAGATAGTGAGAAGGCAGTTTATTTATTTTATTTATTCATTTATTTAGTTATTGCTGACCGGGTAAGTGCACTAGACATATCCTGCCTATTTTCAGACAAGACCCAGGGGAGGGGTTACAGATGAATGCCAACTGAACTTGAACCAAATTATGCTGTTGGTGGAATTTTTAGTGAATGAGGGAAATTTGGCCAGGACACCGGGGAAATTCCCCTACTCTTTGTCAGCAGGGGTAGCTGCCACTATGGAGGAAGGTGTACTGGAGAATCATTCTGCTGGTGTACCTGTAGG
This sequence comes from Neoceratodus forsteri, assembly GCA_016271365.2. NCBI lineage: Eukaryota > Metazoa > Chordata > Ceratodontiformes > Ceratodontidae > Neoceratodus > Neoceratodus forsteri. Next base: position 1,360,485,755 of record CM028130.1, on the reverse strand, counting down.
TGACAAGGTCTCCCAGCCCACAGGTCCCGCTCGGGAGACCACACTAGAGAACCTGGACATATTGAATGCAGTGAGTATGAAACAATTTACTACATCTCTGATCCAAGAACAAGGATGACATGGTCCTTTTGATCCAGATGACAGTTGGTTAAATAATATTCTGCAGCAAAATAAGGAATTGCATTGTGTTGCTACCAAAGGTGCAATAATGAATACCACAATGCCTGACACTACTGCTGGGCAGGACTTTGATGTTGCAGTTGAGTTTTTCTAGAAGTGGCAAAGTTAATCTTACAGCAAGGAAAAGCTGTAAAAGAAACAGTTCAGGGTGATATGTCTAACCCAAGCGATGTCGTCACTCTACGTTCATTCCAGACACCTGAGTCTCCTCCAGTGAATGCTCCTCAATTACAGCAGCAAAATCCCCTGACAGGAGCAACAAATTCAGATTTGTTTTCTCAAACTACGCCTTCTGCAAGTACGCCTAACAGTCTTCCTGAACAGTCATCTAATGCAATTGTTTCCTCACTGGGGTTACGGAAAGGCAGGGAGGTTGATTTGACAACACAGCTTGCTCAGGGATCCTCCACTTCATCTCTGGAATGCTCCCTGCTTGCTGTAGGTTGGAAGCAGGGAGCTGCAGGGATTTGGATCCCAGATCTGGCCCATAGCCCGATCCCAGGGGACTCTTCTCCTCCCAGTACAGTTGGGTCTGTATCTGATAACGCTGCAGATGTTGCCCAGGGATTAGCACAGCAGTGTACTTCTACTCAGGAAAGTTTGTCCCAGCCTGTTTATAGCCCAAAAAAGTTACAGAGTCCTCAGTCTCAGAAGACGGAGTTGTAGCATCGATTCATTGGGCTGAGTCAAGGAACGAGGGGCAAGAAGCTCCCAGAACTGCTCCTAATTTTCAAGACCGTGCAAAATCTGCTTGGGAGTCTTTTCGGAGGAAAGACCCCTTTACAGGACCCCCCCCTTGCAAAGACACAATGCAGTTCACCTGGAATACCTTGGGGGCTTGGAAGCGGCTCCTGATCGCTTGTATATTGGTCACAATTTATTGAAGGGATCATTTGTTTTTTTTTCAACAGAAATCCATGCTTTGATACATGTTTCTGGCTCTGTGCTTTATGATATAAGCTTTACTTCCCCACAGGGTCTTGACTGATTTTGGACCAAATATGGTGTTTTCAAGTACACTGAACTATGGTTGCCTTTCAAGGCAATACCACTGACAAAACTGTCTATAAAAAAACTTCACTGTTTTATTTCATAATGAAGCTGTTTCTATCCATGACATTGTTTACTGGTTGCAGAAATGCTGTGATGTGTTGGGGAATCCTAGACCTATTTTTGATGAGGAATGTCTTTGGAATGAGGAGTGGGTTATATAGGTTCATTTAAGACACAATACCTTAGGCCCAGTACTTCTTCCTAACAGTTTATTTTTGGGTAATGAGAGAGGCCATTGTTTTTACTCTGGCCAACCAAGAACTTGCTTTAGGTGTGGGGTATATACTCATTTGGGATCAGCATGTGACAGAATCAAATGTAATTTATATTTAGCTTTTGGTCACCATAGCTAGGACTGCACTGAGGATTTACGTTGTAACTTATGTGAGGCTGTTGGGCATGCTTTTAGAGCCTCTCCTTGGGCTACTCACAATAGAAATGATCGTATTAGTCAGGATTTTATTTTACAAGAAGATCAGAAAAAAGAAATACAGAAACGAAAACAGAAAACTAGTCAGGCCTCTCTGGAGCATACAAACTCTTCACCTCCACCTCCACCCCCTTCGGGTCCGTCTAATGCTGAAGCTCAAAATTTTATTTTAGAAGTAATTCCTACCCCCCATTGTTCCTCCTCAGAGTACTGATGCTGTACTTTCTTCTGCAGTTTCTGAATCACCTTTTGAGACCAATGACATGGAAATCCAAATGCCTCCCCCCATGGTCAAGAGTAGCGCCAAAAAAAAGGGGTATGAAGCAAACACGGCCCAAGACTCAAGTTGCAAAAGCTAGCATCCTAGAGGATGAAGGTATTATTTTATCTAATACATTTGCTGTTCTTAGGCCCTCTTCGGTAGATTCTGAACAAGGAGATGACTCGGCGGCTTCTTCCCTTGTTCCTTTCACCTCTGAGTCAGATGGGGAATGAATTGAAGAGGGAGTTGATGAGGACCAGACTCCTGGGATTCATACCAGAATTCATAGGAGTTCTAGATTAAGGAAACCACCTTAAAATATTCTGCATCCAGTGCCATTAGCCTTTCCCTGTTTAGGGGTAACATCCATTAATGTGAATAGTATTCAGAATCCTAAATGTAGGTTGATAACACTATCTGTGTTAAAAGATCTGAATTGTGACATATGTTTATTACAGGATACTAGGTTAAACACTCTTTCTTTAGTTCATTCAGCCCAACAATTGTGGTGTTGGGTTCCTCTTTTTTTTCATTTGGCACAGGGGTTTGTGAGGGAGTGGGGATATTGTTTAAAGGGGATGGGTTTAGGGTGCACGTCTTGTAGACATATCAGAGGGTAGAGCTCTTCTCTTAGATTTTACCTTTAAGGGATTTGGGTGAAGACTGATTAATATCTATGCCCAGCTCACAAAAAGGGAACATACTGATCTATATCAAAAAATCAGCCCTTATTTCTACACAACAAAAAATAGTGATATGGGGGGAGATTTCAACTGTGTACTGGATAAGGGTGCAAATGTAACTAAAATGTATTATGATTCCAACTGTCCAACTTTACTTATTCACCAGAGTAGCCTGTAAGATTCCTTTCGATATGTTCATACAGCTGGGGGTCACACACTTATTACAGAGGTGCACTTTCTACAAGAATTGACTTTATATTTACAAAAAAGAATATTAGTATCTCAAAGGCAGACATCATTCCTTTAGAGACTTCAGACCATGCAGTCCTTCTGATTGTACTGGGAGGTGATATTGGGCCAAGTTACGGTCAAGGATACTGGAAACTAACCACTACACTTTTAAGGAACAGAAAATAAAACACAAGATTATTGAATATCTTAAGGCATGAATGTCTGTTGCATGTTTAGTGGGTAACCTTAGTACATGGTGGGAGAAAACAAAAAAGAGGTTTAAAACTAGTGTTCAGACATATTCTTCTAAGAGTAGGTTGAGTCAGTATAACGATTATCTTAAACTCCGGTTCCAACTTAATAAACTCTACTCCGTTATTAACATTCAACATATTGGATTGACACCACAGATCCTTAATCTAAAAAAAGAGATGTTGTCCTTGCAATATTCAAGAGCTACAGCTATGCTGAATGAGCATAGGATTTGCTCACCAGGAAAACTGGGTTTGGTGAGGCATTTAAAGCCTGCTCACACAGGGCCTCTGATAGACTTTTGGACTCTGTTAGGTTATGAGATGGGACTTGTGTATCTAATGGGCCAGCAATATTACAGGCTGTCTTGCAATATTTATCAGACATGTATAGAATGACCCCAATCGATATTTCACAACTAACTTCATTTTTGTCATCTGTTCAGGTTTCAAATATACCCAATGACCTTTTAAGGAATCTTACTATACCTATTTCTAAAGTTGAGATTGGAGAGGTTATTAACCATTTGAAAAAATCCACAGCCCCAGGCATTGGTGGCCTTTCTTCTGAAATGTATGTAGAATTCACTGATATTTTACAGACTATATTAATGATACTATTTAATTCAGTGTTGGGTACACTGCAGGTGGATATGCATTTTTGTGTAGCAGTACAGATTTTGATTTATAAGAAAGGTGACAGAAGAATTTTGCATAATTGGAGGTCATTGAATTTGTTAAATACTGACTATAAAATTTTATTGAAAATTTTACATAATCGCCTACTTAATATAGCTTCATTGCTTATTATATCAACTCAAATGTGTTCTGTTTTGGGACACTCAATCATGCATAATTTATTATTACTTCAGGAGATTATAGAAAGGGGTAAGGATGGTCAATCTCAGGGATTTGTTATGTCCCTAGATCAGGAAAAAGCCTCTGATCATGTACCACACCATTACATTTCCTTAATATTAACATATTATGGGATTCCAGCTAGTTTTGTGAACTGGAGCTCATTACTATATAAGAATGCCAGGGCAATGCCCTTTGTCAATGGTCATCTGAGTTCTTATATTAATATATCAAGGGAGTAAGACAGGGATGTCCACTCAGTCCTTTACTCTATGTATTGTGTCTGGATCCACTGCTTTGTCTTATTCAGCAGGATTCAAGTATTGCTGGGATCTCTAAATCAGGGGTGATATGGACATTAAGTTGACTGCTTATGCAGATGACTTATGTGTTCTAGTAAGCTGATTATGCTTCAGGTATTCAGGCTCTTAATTGTTTTGAAGAATTTTCTAGATTATCTGGAGCGAGTTTGAATATTGAAAAAAGTATTATTTATCCATTCAATAATTCTAGTATTTCTGTTTTGTCTTGGAAAGGTATTGAGGTGTCTATTGATCCCTTTCAGTATTTGGGAATTTGGTTTGGATGGGAGGATAATAGTGTATACAATTGGACAAAGAATTAGAATTTGAAAAAACAAAGGGGGAAGTCTGGAAAAAAATGGAACCAGATGAAAAAGAAAAAGGTGTCAGTAATTAAAACCATTTTTCTCCCAATATTTATTTTTCTTAGTTCTGTTTATCCTTTACCTAAATCTTTAGAAGCTACACTATTAGGACTTGTATTTCAGATAATATGGGGAAGCTGCCTGAACCCTATTAAACATGAAATAACATATTTACTGGTAGCAGAAGTCGGTTTAAATTTGATTAATCCAGTACATTTTTTCTTTTGTAATTTTTTTCATGTTAATTTCGTTGAGTTGACTAAACCAAGTCTTGCTGTATGGTCTATATTTGCTAGTGAATGGTTAAAGTCTCTTTATCATTTTTGGGAAGAACAAGGGGGTTTGAAAGTGCAGGTTAAAAAGGGCTGTGTTTTTTTAAGGCTGCACTTAGTGAATTAAAAACCTGGAAGTTACAATTTAACATTTTGTCCAAATTCACCACTAAAACACTTTATTTTACAATCCATGTCTATTAATCCACCATTTCTTTCCTTTAGGCAACTAGAACCTAGTCATGCTAATCTTATATTGGATTCTCTGAAAGACCCCTATATTCCACCAAGAATATGGGATATGTTGAGTTAAGTGCACATGGCCATCTCTTTGTGAAAGGTAACACAAAACATATAAGAATGGAGGAACGGATGTGCCCAAGGGTATCTTGTATTACACAAGAGGAATCAATGGTACATTTTTATTGAATGTCCATATGTTAAAACTATATGGGGTATAATACCCACTGGGTGGAACTAGATACTGGAATAATAGTTCATATGTAGAAATAGTTGGTGGTTTTACTTTCCAAAACTTGGGTATATACAAGGAACAATACGAATCATTCTCACCTATATAAAGTTTGTTTATGGCAAACAAGATGTAAGTTTGTTTTACAGCAACTGTATCAAGAACCCAAACAAACTGTTATTATTATGGAAATGAACTCTTGAAACAATGTATGTTGAAAAACAACATAGGCCTTCAGATTGTTTGGGTCTACGTTGGACAGAGGTACCATTCCTTAAGGATAAAATAGGTTAGTTTTCTTAGACCTTTTTGGGAGGATTTCTTGTTTCTGTTTTCTATGTACCATGTTTCTTTGGAATGTAATGTACAGTTTCTCCTAAATAAAAATTTCCTCTACTTTTTTGATAAGTGCCATGGGATCTTTAACATCCACCTGAACTATCACCAATCCAGGCAGATGGGACCTCAATTTAACATCCCATCCGAAAGACAGCACCTCAGAAGAGAGCACCCTCTCATGCTGCACTACAGTGTCAGTACTGGGATAATTAACCCAAGTGGCAGATGTGGGAACTGAACCCATAGCCCTCTGATCTCCCAGCCTCAGAGGTGAGTGTGCTACCTACTGAGCCACTGACACTGCAAGTTGAAGGGCCATAGTAAACAAAATCAAATTTAGCAACAGGTCATGTTATGCCTAGTATGTCTTATGACAGATCACTACAAAACAGAGATGGAATAAAAGCAATATAATACTGTTTAAAAAATACAGGGTGAAATTTTGCATACGGTATGAATCTCCCAGTACTGTACACGAGTCATATATATATATATATATATATATATATATTTATAAAATGGGTAAAAGTAAATGCTCCAAATCCAGTGTTCTGATTGTATAAAACACATCACATGATCGTGCGTATATCAGAGAGCGACTGCACACCTGTACTTTTACCCCCCTTTGAAACAATTTTGACTTTTTATAAGACAGATAAATCACTCTGAGGTGAGCGGTCATGCTCTGATATATGCACGCCTTGGGTGGTTGACACATTCAGCCTGCAGCCTTGTGCATAACAATGCACACCAAGGCATGCATATATCAAAGCCCAACTGTACACCTCAGAGTAGTTTATCTAATATATATATATGTATGTATATATATATATATATATATATATATATATATATATATATTATAATGTGAGTAGTGCTACCATAGTTAGGGTTGAGTAGTCCTTTTAAGATTAAAGGGTCACACTTTGCACATTAATAACTTTGTCACTGCTCAACAGATTTGCGTGAAATTTGGAATGCATGATTAAGAACCATGCCTCTTGGGATCTGCCAACTTTCATACTGGTTGGATATATGGCTATGGAGTTATTAAGTGAGATATGCGTGCATGTTTACAGTTTTTGGTGAATTCTTTGCTCACGGCTACATGTCGCATGCTTTGTGCGACTGGTCCAAAAACATTAGGGAAAGTGCAGCCAGGGTCCCTGATGTGCCTTTTGAAGATTTCATGAGAAAAATATCAAATGGTTCAATGTTATTCAAAATACAAGTTCCCATTATAAGTCAAAGGGAAAAGTTTACAAAAGTTCAACAGTGTCATAAATGCACTTTTTAGTGTCACAAATGGCCCTAGTAGTGTCACAAATCTGCCATTTTGTTTTCAGTTGGTGATCAGAAAAATGCTTGGCATTTAAAATTGGGACCATATAGTGACACAATTCTGTTTGTTTTTACCTAGTCAGACCCTTAGGACGCTGGCCATGTCTTTATTATTGGGTTAAACACCCCAGAAATATGTCTTTCAAATTTCTGGAAAAAGTAGTGTAGCAAAGTAGTGTCGCACTCACGACACTTTCGTGATTTCATTTGCAAAAGTGTCATGATTTGTGACACTATTTTGCGACACTATGCCCAAAATAACAGGGATTCTTTGCCACCCTACTGCAAAAGAACGGTTTGGTCTATTGGGCTGAAATTTGGAGGAAAGACAGTCAACATGCCACAGATGGACTTTTTGTGGTTTGGTGAACAAATATTGGAGGGCTGTAAAGTTATGGCAGTCTGAATTTGATGTGTTTTCCCATAGGATAAAATTATGGCATCCGTCGCACCTTTTGGGGACTGTATCTCGGAAACAGTGCGAGATACAGACTTTTCATCAGAAAAATACTTAGCCCCCTAGCTATGGGTTAAGTACAAAACTAGCCAGGAATGTCTTAATTCATATGAAATTTTCATTTTTTTTCTACATCGTATGGTTCCTGAGATATAATAAACAATAATAATAATAAAAAGTTTATTTATAAAGCGCCTTTCAACATACCACAGCGCTGAACACATTAAGACCATAATATCAAATATAAATCAATTATACATATAAATAAAATCACATCATAATAACATCAAATATTAAAATCAATTAATAAAATATAAAATAAGATCTCAGAACAATAAAATTAACTAACCATCCAAGAAGGCCATTTGCCACAGATGAGTCTTCAAATTCTTCTTGAATTCCTCCACAGAGTTGTGGTCCTGTAACCGGCATGGTAGAGAATTCCAAAGAGTGGGTGCAGCATAAGAAAATACTCTGCTGCCAGAAGATTTTAAACTCACTCTTGGAATCTCTAACAACCCCTCATCAGCTGAGCGGAACAATCGGCCAGGGTAGTAAGTCACCAGGAGTTCTTTCAGATAGGCCGGACCCTGATTGTGAAGGGTTTTGAAAGTCAATAAAATGACTTTAAAGGTGATCCGCCACCGTATAGGAAGCCAATGCAGTTAGCGCCGCACAGGGATAATATGACAGGATCTACTTGTCCCCTCAGAACCGGGCTGCAGCATTATGCACCTGCTGTAGGTGACAGATTTCAACCCCAGAAAGCCCAAAGTATAGGGTGTTGCAGTAGTCCAAATGCAAGGACACAAAGGCGTGGACCAACATTGGCAAAGAGTCAGATGGAACAAGGTGCCTAACCCTGGTGATATTCCTAAGATGGTAAAAGGAAGTCCTGACAATGGCCGACACTTGAGACTGTAAGGTCAGTCTGTCATCTAGGACAATCCCAAGGCTACGCACCCATTAAGAGGTCAGGAAGTGACACCGCAGAAAATTCCTGAGGGCGTGCCATCACACCACCTCTTTATCTGACCACCGGGTCCACAACCAGAACTTCTGTCTTCTGAGTTCAACTTTAACCAACTAGAATCCATCCAACCCTGGATTCCTTCCAGACAGTTGTTGAACACTCGAGAGCTCCATCCTGGTCAGGTGCAAAGACAGGTATAGCTGGGTATCATCTGCATAGCAGTGAAACCTCATCCCATACTGTCTTATAATGTCTCCGGGGGCAGCATATACACTGCAAATAGCGAGGTGAGCACGGAACCCTGAGGCACCCCCATACAACAAAGGAGTTGGGCCAGAGGAAAGACTCCTGACACAACTCTTGTGATCGTCCAGTGAGGAATGAGGTAAACCATTGTAAAACAGTTCCTGACATTCCACAAATTTGCCTCAGGTGTGCTATCAACACCAGGTGATCCACAGTGTCAAAAGCTGATGAGAGATCAAGGAGAACCAGAATGGAACATCTTTTCTGATCTCTCACCCTTAGAAGATCATTAAGCATCTGAATCAGTGCAGTCTCGGTGCTATGTCTTTTAAGAAAACCAGATTGGAAGGATTCGTAGATATTATGGATGGTTAAATGGTCTTCCAATTGGGCTGCCACTATCTTCTCAATAACCTTCCCAATAAAGGGAAGGTTAGAGATAGGTCTGTAGTTTGAGAAACAGTCTGGGTCCAAGGTAGCTTTCTTCAAGAGGTGTTTACCACTGCCTCTTTCAGGGGCTAGGAAACTCACCTGACTCCAAGGAGCACCAGACTATTTGCACCAGGACTGGACCAATGATATCAGTACAACCCAAAATTAGGGGAGTCGGTCCAGGATCCAAACTACTTCTATGACATCACCCTTAGAGATTGCTGGGCACAAGTCCGCCCTGATGTCAGCCACTTTAGTTGCAAAGTAACGAGTGAGCTCTTCGCACTCTAATTGCGAAAAGGCTTTTCGAACTTGCAGACAGGCTGGGTTGCACAGTCTGTCTATAGTCCGAAACAGCTGAGCCGGTCGATTCTGAGCAACTGCAATCTCTCTGGACAGGAATTCTGCCTTCTTATGGGTGATTGCAGATTGATAGATTGAATAATGTTCCATCAATCTAAGGTGGTCGACCTCAAGGGCGGACTTGCACCAACATTGCCCTAACCTAAGCAATTTAGTATTTCAAGTCCTTGTTTTCTGCTCCGAGGCCCATTATTATGCATACATTCTTTGTATTCACTGTCTTTTTCAATGCAGTTTTGAGGGAAAAGAAGGTTGTGCCCTTTCATTACTGTGCCAGTTAACATTTCCAGTTGCATTTCCATTACCTTTCGCATCACCATTCCCGTGTACGCCACTGTGTGCATTACGGTTTGCATTTTTGTATGCACTTCTGTTTGCGTCACTGTTACCATTTGCGTTTCCATTACTGTTTATGTTTTTTTTTTGTATCAAGCCTGTACATTGCCATTTGTGTTTCTTGCGGTCGACCTTCGTTTGAGTGTGTCTTTTCATTTTTCCATCATCATTCGCTGTTACCATTACCATTGGCTTTTCCAATTGCTTTACCATGATCATGCTGGCGTTACTGTTTGCGTTTCCATTATCGCTTGCATTTGCATTCCATTTCTGTTTTCTTTGGCATTACTGTTGCTGTTACCATTACCATTTACATTTCCAATTGCAGTACCATGACCATGCGTGTAACAGTTTGTGTTTCCATATGTTCTCGTGTTTGCATTTCTGTTTCCTTTGGCATTATTGTTGCTGTTGCCATTACCATTTGCGTGTACAATTGTGGTACCATGCCCGTGTGCATTACAGTTTGCGTTTCATACTCGCTTCCGTTCGTCTTTCTGTTTCTGTTTCCTCTGGTGTTATTGTTGTTGTTACCATTACCATTTGCATTTACAATAGCGGTTCCATGACCATGCGCGTCACGGTTTGCGTTTCTGTATGCACCTGCATTTTAGTTTCCGTTTCTGTTTTCTTTGGTGTTATTGTTGCTGTTACCATTATCATTTACATTTCTAATTGCGTTACCATCACCTTATGCGTTACTAGTTGCGTTCTGTACCGCTTGCGTTTGCTTCGTTTCCATCACTGTTCACTTTGGCATCACTTTGCGCTTGCATTTCTATTACCATTTGCTTTACCATTTTGTTTGCTTTACCATGTCGTCACCATTGCTGCTTGTGTTTGCTTTGCAGTTCCTGTTACTATAAAGGGTCCCACACTCCTGCCACTGCATTTCATTTCACTATTTATCATCCTCTTTCTCAAAGAAAGGAAATTAGGGCAAAAACTCCATTTAATGCATCAGTTAGGGTTGTTCCACAGCGACAAAAGCAAGGAAATCGATATTAGGGTTGAAAGCCCCTTGGACCCCAGCCCACCCCAACCCGGCATTGGGGTGCGGCGTTGGGGTCATAAGGTCCTAATTCTCACCCCAGTCTCCTATTCCTCTACTTCTTTCACATGTGATGGGGTGAGAGTCCGGGGCGATAAACCTAATCGCACCCCAATGCCAGTTTGGGGTTGGACTGGGGGTCCAAGGGGCTTTCAACCCTAACACAGAATTTCTTCGCTTTTGTCACTGTGGAACAACCCTAACTGATGCATTAAATGGAGTTTTTGCCTCTAATATATATATATATATATATATATATATATATATATATATTTATATATATATATATATATATACATACACATACATATACACATATATAGTATTGGCCCAGTAGTCATTTCTATGTTAAACCCCAAAGTTTGCACTTTAATGACATTGCAACCATTCATCTGATTTGTCTGACATATTGCATGCACTTCCTCTGACCTAAGATCTCTGGATCTGGAAGGTTGCGTTCTACGGTCAGATGTGCGGTTGTGGAACTGTAGAGCATCCACAAAGTGAAAATTACCAACTTTTCACATTTTTCAGTCGGGCATAATGGACTGAAGAATGCATCTGAGTGGATTCAGATGTGCCTGTCTATATGTGGCATGGGTTAAACTGGTGACTTTTGAAGATTTGGTAAAAATATAAATTTGTTAAAAGTTGTGCAAGTTTTCAGGTCCCATTGTAGACTAAGGAAAAATTTATATGTGCATTGTGAAAACTTTCGAATCACATTTTTGTTGTCATGCTCCCTGAATTTGTTTTGTGCTGCTACCATCTTGTTTTCAGTTAGCAAAAAACAAAAATGTAACTCAAAAATAATGCCCTTTGGTAAACACCAACAATTGTGTTTACCTAATTGTTCCCTTAGGAACATGACCTAGGCATTAGTGGTTTGGCAGGTGGTCTTGAAATATGTTTTCAAGTTTGTCCACCATTCTGCTATTTTATCACATACTACATACTAACATGTCAGCAGAATAGGGCAAAGGTCTGTCAAGTCAGCTCAATTTCAGCACCCGCACTGAGGGCCAATTTTGGTGTCTCCCTCCCCTTAGGTTATACTGTCCCCAGTCCCAGATGTTCCACCTGTATTGGGCCTGATCAGATTTATCCTCCCCCTGTACCTGTCCCATCCCATCTTAAACCCGTCCACAGTCTTTGCCTCTACCAGCTCCCTGGGCAGTGCATTCCATGGCTCCACCACCCTTTAGTGAAATAACATCTCCTTCTCTCCCCTCTGAGCCTGCCCCCTTCCATCTTACACCCATGATCTCTCATTGCCCCACCCTTCTTCCTTTAGAGCACCCTGACTGGTCCTCCTTTATTGATCCCTTTCATGTACTAAACACCTCTTTCATGTCCCCCATCCCTCCTCTCCTCCAGATGTACATGTCAAGCTGCTTGAGCCTCTGCTCCTAGGTCCTCTCCCCAGGCCCCAGATCATTTTGGTTGCCCTCCTTTGGACCCTCTCTAGGAGTGTAACATCCCTCTTTAAATATGTTCCCAAAACTGTACACAGTACTTGAGGTGTAGCCTAACCAAGCAGTTATACAGTGGAAGTATCATATCTGCCTTTCTGGAGGTAATTCTCCTGGTGATGCATCCCAGCATCCTATTTTCCTTGCCGCTGCCTCCCTAAAGGTCTCTGAGTTGCTAATTTTGACATCTACCACTACTTCTAGGTCCCTCTCACCCTCTGTGACTTGAATCATGTCTCCCCAAGGGTATACCCTGGCCTGGATTTCTGACTCTCAGGTGCAGAACCTTGCACTTCCCGCATTGGATTTTAGTTTCCATTTTCCCGACCACCTTTCCTGAGCTTCCAGGTCTTCCTGAAAGACCACCTTCCCCTCCTCCCCATCCACCACTGCACCCAGCTTTGAGTCATCTGCAAAGGAGACTCATCTCACTCCTGATCAAATCCTGATGTCTGAGATATAGTCAGTGAACAGGAGTGGTCCACTGCCTACCCTGGTCCAGGGCCCTCATCACCCAGTCATATAACTCAACAAGGTTTGCCTGGCATGATCTTCCTGTGACAAAGCCATGCTGCCTATCATCCAAGTACCCAGTTTGCTCCAGTAACCCGCTAAGCCTTTCCTTGACAATACCCTCCATCACCCTTGCCGACACCGATGTCAGGCTAATGGGCCTGTAATTCCCACCTCCTCTCCTGATCCCCCTTGTGGATCAGCATGACATGGGCTACCCTCCAGTCTTGGGATACCAATCCAGTCCTTGGAAAGATGTTGAAAAGCTCCACTAGAGTGACTGCCAGGACATCTGCCAGTTCCCTCAGCATCCTGGGATGTATCTCATCTGGTCCAGGTGCTTTCTCCATCCAAAGGGAGCTGAGGGATTCCCTTATTCTCTCTACTGGGATTTCAGCCTCCACATCCTCCCCTTTTTCACCCTGCACTGATGGGCCCCTACCTGTCTGTGGTGATCACTCCCTTTCCCCAGACCCATCAGGGCCCCTGGTCTCTACCGGTCCCACCCCTTGCTTCGGTCCCCCGCTCCCCTCACAAGACATAGCACCTCCATCCCCCCAATAGAAACTGAGGCAAAGTACTCATTTAGGACTTCTGCCTGTTTCCTCACCTCCTGTGCCCAACCATCCCCTATCCTTATCTTGCTGATCTGCCCCTTACTTTCCTTTTCCCCCTATCTATCTAAAGAATCCCTTGTCCCCCCCCGATCCCACTGGCCAAGGACTGCTCCTTTTTTGCCTTAGCTGCTCTCATGACCCTGGTGACTATCTTGGCTGTCAGCTCATATTCCTCCTGATCCCTTTCACACCTTGAGCACTTGAAGCACCTATAAGCTGTCTTCTTTTCCCTCACCACCTCTTGTACCTCCCAGGTCCAATAGCAGGGTTTTCTAGCCTTACTGAACTTACACCTTTACCTTGCTCAGGATCTAGTAACCTCCTGTATTCCCCTCCTAATGATCCCCCACCTGCTGTCAACATCCATATCTGGCCTTATCCTGTCCAGATGATCTTTAAGGATCCTTCCCATCTCCCTGAAGTCTGCACCCCTAAAGTCAGTTACTACCGTCCTTGTTCGGCTTTCCTCCCCCAGGTTCAGAAAGTACCAGACTGTGGTGTAAATCACTCCCCACCAATGGGTCCCTCACCTCTAGGCCCTTAATCTGATCACTGTCTGCCAGGACAACATCCAGTGTCAAGAGCCTCCCTAGTTGGCTCACCAACCTGTTGTGTCAGAAACACATCCTGCAGCCTCCGCTCTCTGGCCACTGGTGATGTCATAGTCCTCAAGTCTGTGCCTGCATATTGAGGTCCCCATTACCACTACCCTTCCCTTTCCCAGTCTACAGTGTCCTCAAGATTTGCCACCAAACTTTCTTCCATGACCTCTGCCAGTGCTGGTGGTCTGTATACCACTCCAACCTTTACTCTCTTACCCCCTGCATCAGCAAGAGTGACCAAATAGCCTCCAGGTTCCCTCTGCCTCCTCTACCCTCCAATACTCATGCAATTTCTGACTAACAGTGCTACACCATCCCCTTCCCTCCCCTATCTTTTCTGAACATAGTGTAGCCCTCCAGATTTAGATCCCACTCATGCCCTTGAGTGGCCCAGGTCTCAGTGACTGCTGCCACATCTACCTCCCCCTCAACTAGCATCGCCTGGAGCTCAGGCCTTTTATTTCCTAAGCTCCTGGCATTTATCCAGACCACTCTTCACCCCTTTTCCATCTTCTCCTTTCTCCACCTTGAGCTCCCATTTCTCATCTCCTGTATCCCACCTGGTGACCCATTTCCATCTCTTCCTAACCCCCTAGATGAGTGGAGAACCTATCCCTCAATTATTGTACCTGCTGGCACTGCACCTTTTTTGATTCCTTCCCCTTCACAAGTTTAAACCCCACCTTTCTCTGATGAACCCAGCTAGTTTGAGCTTGAGGATTTCCTTCCCCTCCAAATTAAGGTGGAGTCTGTCCCTTGTCGTGACATTTTTTGTTGTCGTGGCAATGACCACAATAAAAAAAAAGGAATCCCGGCAACATTTTTCTGTGCACGACAATATTCCCATTATAGAGATAGAAGCACCACAAACACATTCAAGTTATCTTGAAAACACTGTACAAACACATTTTCCCATGTGTTGTTTTGTCACTTCACTGTGCCAAGGTAGACTGTGCTTTCAGGATGGAAATTTGTAGGATATAAGCCCCAGTCCCACAGATGTGTCTTTTGGTAGATTGGTCCCAAAACATTCAATGGGCCCATAGTTAAAGCATTCGAAGCTAGAAATTTCCTATAGGCTAACATTGTGGCACCCATGGTACCTTTAAAGCTCCTTGACTCCCTTATCTCGAAAAAATTCGAGATACAGATTTTAATTACCTGCAACTAAGCCTGTGAGGGTGTAATCTCTAGGACACTGTAGGCACTGCCAAAACAAGGTGGGCAGCTCATATTCAGATATTGCTGATGGGAAGAACAAGTTAGTAATTACTCTAACTCAAAAAAAACAAACTGAGAGGTCAGAGATGTTTAGGATCTGCTGTGAGTGCTCCCATGAGCCTCCCGAGACTACCTCAGCTTGTACCCCAGCTTCAGATAATACACAAAGTACAGATGTCTTAGTAGGACAACAGATAATGGTGAGGCCTATGCTTTCTGCAGTATGTGAGGAGCAGAGTACAGAACCACCTTCTGATGCACCCACAGCAGTACCTTCTACCTCTAGCATTACAGCTGTGCTTATGCCTCCCCCAGTTGGAAAGCCAGATGAAACTGCTGCTTCCTAGGTGTAAAACAAGGTCTTCCATGTCCCAAACCCAGGGAAAAGTAGGTCCTTTACCTATTTCAAACAAATTTGACATCTTACAGATTAAAGTCAGGGTGATGAATCTGATGATTCTTGGTGGCTTCTTCATTACCAGAGGCCACAATGGATACAGAGGTTCAGGAGCATGTAAAGACCCTCAAAGAGAAATCTAAATTGAGAAAACAGAACTTTAGGAGGAAGTATAAATGATTTTTGATAAATAGTGTTCCTTTTCATGCTACACTTTTAATATTAATAGCATTAAGAGGGACAGTAAAGGAAATAACATTTTCTTTTTGACTCATTATCTTTTGGCATCTTTTTACAGGATGCAGATTACCTCCTTAGAGAAATGCAGACTGCTTCTCGAGATGGTATGCTGGGCCTTCTTTTTGGTCCATTGGACAGGAATCTTGTCCTGGGTAGAATCTTATTTAGACTACCAGAACTAAAAGTTTTGAAACTGTATGGTTTAGCTCAGGAGAGTGCTGATTTTGGATGTCTTAATTCAGTATCTTATGTTTAGATTAGTAAATCTATATGCACCTCAGACTAAAGCAAGAATGTGCAATTTATTTAAACATATTCAACCATTTTTATTCACGTCACAGCACATCATCTTTTCAGGTGATTTTAACTGCCCAATAGTGGCTAAATCTTCCAAGCTATACTGTGATTCAAACTTTTTGGCCCAATTAATACAGAAAACTCAGTTAAGGGACTCTTTTGGTTTTTCTCACATGAAACTGACAACACCCACTTTCCAGAAATGATCTCTCACTTCTAGGATAGACTATAGGTAGAAGACTTGGTTTGCTGGCCAAGGCATCTAGCTTCACCTGAGCTCTTTCCTTCTAAGACTGCTTGAAAGGCAGAGTAGAGAAACTTACCAGAGCAAGGGAAAAGGATTAAGACTTAATTTGGCTAAGCAGATTTACTGTGTGGTGGTATTTTAATTTTTTACTCACAGGGATTGCTACTGTTTGTTGCTAACATTTCATTGCTTTATTTTTCTCTGATTCAAATTGTTGTTGCTGGTATACCTTCTTCTGCATTATTACAAGGTGTGCCTACAGATGTGCTAACAGATTACTCCTGTAATCTTCTGATTCAAATTGTCTTTTGCAAGGTATATCTTCTGTTACTGCTTTATTTTTCTCTGGAGCAAAGTGTTTCTTACAGGGTATATCTTCTCTGAAATTACTGTATTACAGGTGGAGCTTACATTTTTGTGACTTTTTTTATCATTGGGCTAAGCAAAATTACTGTTTGACACTGTGTTTTATTTTATTCTTGTTTTGTTGAAAAGGTTTGTTGTCTCAGAGGTGTTTCAGTCTCCTTCTCACATTGAAGGAGCTAATTGCTTTTCCTCCCACAGCTCTTCCAAAGGATTAGGTGTGTATGTGGAGTGGAGCTGGCAAATTGTCAGTAATTCCAACAGAAAGAAGGGTTAAAGTCAGGTTAGTTGATATCTTGGAGGTAGAAGACTTGGTTTTGCTGGCCAAGGCACCTAGCTCACCTGAGCTCTTTCCTTCTAAGACTGCTTGAAAGGCAAATGAAACTACCAGAGCAAGGAAAAGGATTAAGACTTAATTTGGCTAAGCAGATTTACTGTGTGGTGGTGTTTTATTTTTTACTCACAGGGATTGCTACTGTTTGTTGCTAACATTTCATTGCTTTATTTTTCTCTGATTCAAATTGTTGTTGCTGGTATACCTTCTTCTGCATTATTACAAGGTGTGCCTACAGGTGTATGCTAACAGATTACTCCTGTAATCTTCTGATTCAAATTGTCTTTTGCAAGGTATATCTTCTGTTACTGCTTTATTTTTTCTCTGGAGCAAAGTGTTTCTTACAGTATATCTTCTCTGAAATTATACAGGTGGTGCTTTACAGGTTTTACAGTTTTATCTAACATTAGGATAAGCTTTCAGGGTTACTGCATTTGTTGTTGACTGATTGTTTCTGCTCTTACCTCCTTGTTCTTTTAGTCCGTGGTTCTTCTTTTTAGGCAGGGGAAGGGCCCAGCCACCCACCCCATCCCCAACACTACACTCCTTTATAGGGTACCACAGTTGTGACATTTCCTGTGGCAGAGCAGGAAGGGCGGATCAGTGGGGCCTCCACAAAATGATCTCATTTACAGGGGCACGGTAATTTAACTTGTTATAACAAGTTAAACAAAGCACAATTAAACCATTACTTGCATTTTTTTCCTTTTTTTTCCTTCTAATTACTCTGACTAGTTACAAACCCAGCAACTTATTTGGAATGGATTCATTAACTGCAGGTACTGTGGAACAATTTTCAGAAGGACAGTCTTACAGGATTTAGGACACTGTTCTACATGTTGGGCCTTTGGAGATCTTAGGGCTCAGCTCCGGGCAGCATGGGCAGAGATTGCATGCCTCAAATTTCATATTGAAGAGGAAATACATTATAAGAACCACCCGCCATTTCCCCAGCATCCAACAGAAAAACCTCGACCGCAGAGGGTAGTTGGTCCAGGAGGTTGGCAGGTGGTTAGGAGGAGCAAATCCGGTGCCCCATCACTCTCTGCTCTCAACACATTACCTCCAAAACCATATAAACACTACAAACAGGTATCTGCCTCTATCTCTGAAATCAAATAAAGAGGCAGAAGACACTGCAGAGCAGAACACTGCAGCACAGGAGCTAGCACAACAAAACTCACCCAAATCAGGAACCAAAACAAAACAAGCACAAAATCCAAAAACTTCTGATCATAGGAGACTCCATGATTTGGGAAGTTGATACCCATCTCCAACCAGGGTGATGGTCAGATGTCTCCCAGGTACATCCGCATGGAGAGACACTGACCGCATTACAAAATTGTTCACAAAGCAGGAGAAAACATTGATGTCCTAGTACACATAGGGACTAATGATTCACCAGCCAGTCAGTTGTGGAGACCAAGGAACACCTGACTAGGCTGGGTGACAAACTATCATCTATTTCATCCGGCATCTCCTTCTCTGAGATCCTGCCAGTCTGGGAGAGGGGAGCAGATGGACGGAAGGTCGAGAAGGGAGATAGGGGAGCTAAACATGTGGCTCAGGGCTGGTGCCAGGAAAAAGGACACAGATTTGTAGAGAACTGGCAACAGTTCTGGGAGGCGAAAGTTCTTTAAATTTGATGGACTGCGTCTGACTAAAGAGGAGTCAGTGCATTGGGGCAGGTTTTGATGTCTTTGCAGAATATTTAAACTAGCAAATGGGGAGAGGGTGCAGCACCCCATACGTCGAATGGGAAGAACACCCCTCCCCTCAGCTAGTGGTCAAACAGGAATTCAGCATGTTTGCCGTTCATTTGCATCACCAGGTAAGAAAAAAGGTTTGTCTCCCCATACGATGCACAGGGGTAATGCCAAACTTCACCCAACAACTAACACACCAAAATCTGGCCAATGGAAAATCATGTACACAAATGCTCACAGCCTGGGAAATAAGATCCCAGACCTGCAGGCAATAATGTCAGAGGCTAAACTGGACATAGTAGCAATTAGTGAGACGTGGTTTACCAGTAACCACACTTGGGAGACTTCAGTACCTGGCTATGTATTGTTCAGAAGAGACCGAGGTGCAAAAGGGGGAGGAGGCCCTGTATGTTAATAAAATATCAAAACTACAGAAATTCAGAATACACATAAGAGCCAGAAGAACTGTGGGTCACCCTGGAAACAGGAAATAGGACAGCCATAAGAACTGGGGTTGTCTACAGGCCCCAGACAGAGGGAGGACATAGACACATTACTGTTAGAAGATATACAAAACATGACAGCTAAAGGGAGGTTCTGATAATGGGAGACTTCAACATGCCGGATACAGATTGGTCAATACCAGCAGGAACATCTGCCAGAACTAGACTCATAGTGGATTCCCTGCAGGGGGAGGGCCTCAAACAACTGGTACAGCAACCCACAAGAGACAGGGCTATCCTAGATCTAGTACTGACTAACAAAGAAGGGATCACAGATCTCCAGGTAGAAGGTCACCTGGGGGCCAGTGACCATCACATGGTATGGTTCAATTTGGCTACTACATTTAAATCATCCCATTCCAAGGCAAAAATATGGGACTTCAGAGGAGCTGACTTTGATAAGATGGCCAACAGGTTAAGCTAGCCCTGGCAAAAGAAACACAGGTGAGGGGTACAGGCAAAGTGGTCAAGCATTAAGGATGCAATACTTGAAGCAACATCCCATTGTGTTAGACAGAAAAGGAAGTGCAAAGAAGAAGGAAACCACTTTGGTTCTCAAATACAGTAGCAGAAAAGGTCAGAGCCAAAACGCTGGCCTTCAGGAAATATAAGGAACACAGCAGGATGAAGACAGGGAGGCATACCAAACTGCCCTAAGGAAAGCAGGTAAGGCAGTAAGGCAGGCAAAGTCCCAAACTGAGAAAACACTAGCACGAACAGTAAAGAAGGTGACAAGACTTTCTATAGATACATTAGTGAAAGGAGAAAGTCCAGAGGGGTATTGCTAAGCTTAATGGAGAAAAGGGAGCATGTGAGGAGGAGCCCTGTAAAGGCATCTATCCTAAATAGATACTTTTGTCAGTATTTACTGAAGAGAAGGTAGGGCAGGGCCCACAGCTCAGCATCATGGACACAGGGGAGGGAGGTGAGCACTACTCCCTTCACAAAAGAAAGGGTCCTACAAGAGCTTGCTAGGCTCAGGGTGGATAAGGCAATGGGACCTGATGGCATACATCCCAGGGTACTTAAGGAGCTAAAGGAGGAACTAGCAGAGCCATTAGCAGAATTGTTTAGTGAGTCTCTGAGTACAGGAGAGGTCCCAGAAGACTGGAGAAGGCTCATGTGATCCCCGCCCACAAGAGTGATAGCAGGGAGAAGGCGGGAACTACAGACCAGTCAGTCTTACCTCAGTAGTGGGCAAGATTATGGAGGCACTCCTTAAGGAAAGGATAGTGCAACACCTGGAATCCATAGGGGCAAGGATCCAAGACAGCATGGGTTTACAAAAGGAAGGTCCTGTCAAACTAATCTCATAGATTTCTTTGACTGGGTAACCAGAGTGGTGGACCAAGGGGGCAGTTGATGTCGCCTACCTTGACTTCAGCAAAGCTTTTGACACTGTTCCATAGAAGATTGATAAATAAGCTGGGTAGGCTCGGGTGGGTCAGAAGTTGGTCAACTGGGTGGCAAACTGGTTGTGAGGCAGAAAACAGAGAGTGGTGGTAAATGGTATACAGTCAGAAGGGATACAAGTCACAAGTGGGGTACCTCAGGGATCAGTCCTGGGGCCAGTCCTCTTCAACATCTTCATTAGTGACCTTGCAGATGGACTAGAGGGTAAGGCCTGTCTGTTTGCAGATGACACCAAGATCTGCAACAGAGTAGATGATCCAGATGGGGTGGGCAGAATGAGAAGAGATCTGGATAAACTAGCAGAATGGTCAGAAGAGTGGCAACTGGGATTTAATGCAAAGAAGTGCAAAATCATGCACATAGGGAAGAGAAACCCTGAAGCCACCTATAGGCTGGGAGGGGAGTTGCTAGCAGTCACAAAGGAAGAAAGAGACTTGGACATCATCATCACTGATGACCTAAAATCATCCAAGCAGACCTCTAAAGCAGTAGGTAAGGCTACGGGGGTGTTAGGGTGTAGTAGGGTATCACAAGTTGTAGAGGAGGTAATATCCCTCTGTACAAGACACTAGTTAGGCCCCATCTGAGTCTGGCGTGCAGTATTGGAGGCCACACCTTCACAAGGACATTAACCAAATTGAGGCAGTCCAGAGAAGGGCAACCAAAATGGTGCAGGGACTGCATCAGAAGACATATGAGGACAGTTTAACGGAGCTCAATATGTATACCCTTGAGCAAAGGAGGGAGAGAGGTGATATGATCGAGGCATTCAAACACCTTAAGGGCATAAACAAGGTGAAAGAGTCTAACATGTTTAAATATAAGAAAAATAGCAGGACAAGAGGACACAGCATGAGATTAGAGGGAGGCCGATTAAGGGTGAATGTGAGGAAATTCTTTTTCACAGAAAGGGTGGTGGATGCATGGAATGGCTTAACACAAGAAGTGGTGGCTATGAATACAGTGCAGGGCTTCAAACAGGCATGGGATAGGCATAAGGGAGCAATACAAATGACTATGAATAGATAGCCACTGACAGAGCAAAGGCGATGGCACATTTATAAGGTAGAAAAGAAATGGGCAGACTGGATGGGCCTTATGGTCCTTATCTGCATCAACTTCTATGTTTCTATGTTTCTATGTATAGTCTGATCTCTACCCATTTACCTACTGTATCTGCAGATAATTTTCCAGTAGAATTTTTGTATCATAGAATAGTGAGTATAACTATAGGTTCTCCATTAAGAATTTAGAGAGGGCCAGAGTTCTGGAAAATGAACTCCTCAATACTTACAGATGTATATATTCTAAGGGCACTTCAAGATTTTGTTAAAGTGAGGAAATCTGTATTTATTGTTTTTGAGGACCCTTGTTTATGGTGGGAAGATGCAAACGCTGACCTTCAATATCTTTATAAATGTCTGTATAAAAATGTCTCTAAAAGGAAATATTTTGCCTATGTACAGGGCAGATTAGAGTTACAGCAATGGATGTCTATATCAGATGACACTGCACAGGATTTGAGTGATCAGATTAATAATTTAAAACAAAGGATGAGCAATTTTCATGCACAAGAAGCACAGTCTTTACACCATCTAAAACAGTTTTGCACTACAGGGAAGGCAGAGGTTGTCTGACCTTTTGAAAGCTATAATTATTTTAGGAAATCAAAGGACATGACTTCACTCAAAGGACCAGATGATACTATCTATACACAAAAATAGAACTTATGAGTGTAATTTCCGATTATACCACCACAATGTATACCTCTTTAGACACACAGATAGGGCCCCTTATATCTTATTTAGACACTTTGAGGATACTAGAAATAAACATTACTTTATTAGCAGAAATGGTTCAACCCATACAAGAGAGGAAATGTTAGAAGCCTTGCACATATCTAAAGGAGGGAAGTTCCAGGACCAGGTGGAATATCAAATGAACTATTCAAAATTATAATTCCAGACATTTTTCTAAGTTGACTATAGTGTTTAATTATATTTAAAAAAAAAATCCCACTACTATGAATATGAGTATTTTGACATACATCTTTAAAAAGGAGACAGGACCTGATAGAAAACTGGGCTGCTCAGCCTACTTAACTCAGTCTTTAAACTTCTGACAAAAATTTTGTCAAAGACAGACTGATACTGCTATGATAGTTATTTCATATGCCCAGACATATGCTATCTCTGGTAGAAACATACAAGAACATTTATTGTTACTTAGAGAAATAATGAAATCAGGGAACTGGGTAAATTAGATGGTTTCCTCATCTCTTTAGACCAGGAATAAGCTTTTGACAAGGTGTGTCATCTTTTCTATGGGAGTATTGAAAACATATCACATTCCAGCTCCTTTTATTGAATAGTTGCAGAGTATATACAATACTGCTACAGTTGTACTTATGTAATGCTAGGGTGGCAAAGAACCTATCATACAGTTCAAAAGAGGAAAAGGCAGGGGTTTCCCATCATCCGATTCTCTATGATTTCTTTATTGATCCCTTTAAAAATCAATGATTCTATTCTGATATTGTCAGTTCAGATTAACAATATTGATCTTCCACATAAATTGATGTTGAATGTGGATGATATGAGTGTGGTAGTAAAGGATGCAAGATCTCTTACTCATATAGTAGAATACTGTGCTACTTTGGAACCCTATCTGGGGCTCTTTAAATTTAAATAAATGTATGGGTCAAAGGTTAGACTATACATTAAATTATAATGACACGGTGGCAGAAATTGAAATAAAACCAGATCCAATGTCTATATTGAGAATTTTATTTGAGGCTGGTGAGTTAGATGTTTTGAACTGGGGAAATAAATTAGACTTTGGCAAACAGAAGGTTATGTCTTGGAATAAATGGAAAATCAGTAAAAAGAAAAGGATTTATCTTATAAAAACTTTTTTGGACCCAATTTTCTTGTTAATTAGTTATATTTTCCCTCCACCAAAGGCTAGTGAAATGGAATTATTGAGTATTTTCTTCCAAGCCTTGAAACAAGGTTGGTTAAATATGTCAATCCAATTCAGTTTTTAATAGTTTTTTCACAGTTCAGCAGTTAAACAGTGAATCCAGAAAACAACTGTATTTTATTTTGTAACTACTATTTGTCAGGAAGAGGTTGTGTTTAGGAAGTGTCCAACATCACATATTGATCATTTAGTGAAGTAGTTAAATAACACTCGAATACTGATCCAGATGTGGAATTTTCACTGGCTCACTTGTCATGAGAAGATAAATGTAAAGGCAGATCATAAACATAAGAAAATTGATGACCACTTATGTAGCAGACTTTTACGTATACTGAAAGAGGAAACTATCCATCATTGATTATTTTCCTATTCTTTTATATCAGGTTTTTGGGATGTGTTGGCTCTCAACTGGGACTCACAGCTTTGGAGCTCTATAACCTATGAGAACTTAATGTATGGGTATTTTCCTCATGTTGCTTAAGATGGCATATTAGTACACTACAATTGATTATGGTTATTTTTAAATGGAATATTTGGGTAATTCATTGTGGCTTGACATTACAGGAAAGGAAAGCAATCATATGGAACTTTCCAACAAAGTGATGTAGAAGTAAGAAATTGTTATATGAAAGAAAACCTACAATTGTCTGGACATGTTTTACTAGAATTATGGAAGGGTTACCATGGACAACTGACAATGATGCCCTATTACTTGAAGATTATATGGTATTACTAAGAACTGTTTTATAACTGGGAACAATGTTATGGTATTTTTTAATTTTTTTTTTGTTCTACTAATTCTGCATATCTTCAAATTTGCCTTTACATTATGGATTGATTTGTTGTGTGAAGTAACACTGTTTAGTTTCATATTTTGTTTTCACTGCAAATATTTTTCTCTTGTTTTTTTTCTGTGGTGTACACAAGATTTGTTTTGTGATTGTTCTTGATGTTTTCTTGCAAAAAATGTCCCCTATTATTTGTGAGAAGTGCCATTGGATCTTTAACATCCATCTGAACTACCACCAGAACAGGCAGATGGGACCTCGGCTTAACATCTCATCTGAAAGACAGCACCTCAGAGTGCCCCCATGCTGCACTGGGGTGTCAGTATTGGGATATTAACCTAAGTGCCTGGTGGGGGCTAGAACCTACAACATTCTGACCTCCAGCCTCAGAGGTGATAGTGGTACCCGCTGAGCCACTCGCACTGCAGATATATCAGTCCACGGCATAGCAAGGGTTAAATTAATTGCTCTTTCAGAGCAGACTGCTGGTAATCCAGTTTTACCTACTAAGTGGATCTTCATTCATGGCACACTCATGCTGATAGAGACAGTGGCAATTTATCATAGGAATGAGCAAGCAACGGATGAGCTTGCTCGTGATGCCATACATGGATGTGCTGCCACTGTCACTGTAGTGTGAGCTGTCTGATCATAATAGGTGTCTGTCAACAAGGTATCTGTTTCTACAGGCATGGGTAGTAATAAGACTGAGGGAGAGTCATAATTTGAATGAAACTATTTGGTATTGACTTGCTTTGGACGGTGTGTGTGTGTGATGTGTGTGGGGGGGTTCGTTGGGTACGGTGGCATCTGTGTGGATTTTGATAAAACCAAATGTGCCACAAATGTTATAATCCAAAGCCCTGTCAGCCAAAACAAAGTGTAGTGCTGTTGTGGCCTACGATGGTGTCTGGCTTGACAGAAACCCAGGTTATTGAGTTGCACTGCTGTCACTGGCAATACCTCAACAGATTTTAGAAACAAATGTCAAAAAATATTGTAAATCAATGCCGTAGACTAACAGAATTAAATGTATGACATGATTTGTATTACTGTTCTATTAAATCCTGGTCTTGGGGAATAGGTAGGTGAAACAGGGGGAGCCTGATGGGGCACATCGATCTACACCAAATGCTGTGATGCCACTGTATGTGTTTAACTTGTTTTGAAGCATGTGTATGCTTTTTCTACCATCAGCATTACATTTGCCACTGCCATGGGAATGTGAGGGGGATGAAAAGCAAAGATATACTGTCAAGAACCTACTGTCACCCCTCAAAGTTAGCCTGATTCATTCAGGTGCATTTATTCTATATGTGTTTTGTTCACTTTAAATGTTAGTAATGCAATAGCTGCACCCTTCTGATTTCACTTGATTCTTCTCATTGCTCGTTTATTCCACCAGAGGGTTAGGAGGATGGGGAAGGATGTGGACAGGGAGGAATATGCAAGATGGTCCAGGGAGGTGACCAGAAAAGTGAGAGAAGCCAAGGCCCATAGGAAGCTGAGATTAGCACAGGTAGTTAATGGAGGGAGAAAGACTTTTCATATACATCAGGGAGAAAGGAAGTGCAAGGAGACAATAGTGAGGATAAAAGGGGTGGGGTGGACGGAAAGGAGGGCAGCAGGCAGAAGCAGTGAATGAATACTTTGCTCAGTGTTCATGGAAGAAGGGAGGACCCTACTAGCATGGGCTGGGAGAGTGGGAATGGGGGAGGAGGTGACAGATGGAAGAATTGAGGCAAGTAGAGTCCTAGAGGGAGTGAGGGCACTGAAGATAGACAAGGCACCAGGGCCGGATGATATCCACCATGGGTTACTGAGAGAGAGGACGGAGGTGTTGGCAGAGCCCTGGTGGATCTGTGTAGCACCTCACTGGAGTCAAGATGTGTGCCACTAGACTGGAGAATGGCACATGTTGTGCCATTACACAAGAGTGGGCCAAGGGATGAACCGGGTAATTATCTTCTGGTAAGTCTCACCTCTATAGTGTGCAAACTCATGGAAACGATACTAAAGGAAAGACTGGTGTCATACCTGGAGGACAATGGCCTCCAGGATGTGAGACAGCATGGGTTTGTTTCAGGGAAGTCTTGTCAAACCAACCTCATACAATATTATGACTTGGTAACAGGTGAGCTGGATAAGGGACATGTGGTGGATGTTCTTTACTTGGACTTCAGCAAGGCCTTCGATTCAAAGCCTCATGGGCAGCTTGGGGAGAAGCTAACTGGTGTAGGGTCAAAAATGGTGAACTGGATTACAAGCTGGCTGAGTGGCAGGCTGCAACGGATGGTGGTGAGAGGGAGCTCTCAACTCCAAGGCCAGTGATGAGTGGGATGCCGCAGGGCTCTGTGTTGGGGCCAGTATTGTTTGGACTCTTCATATCAGACATTGCACACGGGGTGGTGAGCAAAGTTAGTCTGTTCATTGATGACACCAAAATTGGAGCAGTGGTGGATGGAGAAGAGGGATGGAAGCAGCTGTAGGGGACCTACACAAGCTAGAGGTGGTCAGAAGAGGTGGCAGCTGGAGTTCAATGCAAAGAAGTGTAAGTTATGCACTTTGGGGTGAAGAACCCAAAGAGAGAATACTGGCTGGGGGTTAAGCTGGGATCACAGAGGAGGAGAAGGACCTAGGAGTAATGATAACAGGGACCATGAATAACACTGCCCAGTGCAGGACAGCAGCTGCAAAAGTGAACAAAATGCTGGGGTGCATAGTGAGGGTTTTCATCCAGGTGAAGAGAGGTGATGTTGCCCCTCTACAGGTCACTGGAGAGGCCACACTTAGAGTATTCTGTGCAGTTTTGGAGGCCATACCTAAAGCATGGTATCAGGCTACTAGAGTGGGTGCAGAAGAGGGCAACAAAGATGATATGTGGAATGGAGGGGAGAGACTATGACAGTAGGCTGGGAGACCTGAATATGTACACCCTGGAGGACAGAAGGAACAGGGGATATGATAGAGGCATTCAAGTACCTGAGGGGAATCAATAAGGATGGGGCAGATGGGGTCTTTAAGTTAAGGAGGGAGGGTCACTGGGACATGTGCTAAGAATAGAAGGGGAAGATTTAGGAAGGAAATGAGGAGACACTATTTCACAGAGAGGGTGGTAGCAAAATGGATGCTAATACCAGAATGGGTGGTATCATGTAAATCTGTGAACAGCTTCAAAGGGCATGGGACAAGGAACAGGGAAAGTGAGGGTGGGAAGCTGGGGGCAGCAGTGGGATGGCAAAGGGAAGGGGTGGGGCAGCTACAAGGCTAGAGGTGTTGGCTGCACATTCAAGCGAACTTAGATAGACCAGATGATCTGTTTTTGCTGGCACATTTGTATGTTTGTATGTTCAGTATCTCCATCTTTTACTTCTGATCGGGTTGGAAGACAGATGAACTACCTCATCTAATTTGCTATCAGTGACAGAAAGTGGGTTCTGCTGCTGGTAACTGCCCATTGTGGAATGATGATGTCACTTTTTGCATTGCTATCTTACAACCAATTTGAGTTAATGACAGAATTCAAGTATTTTTTTTTTCTGATGGCCAAAGGGTGCTGTATCTCTAACAGCATGCAATAGTGGATATTTATCTCATTATGTTGATTTGTCTCTCCATCTTCACCTGGCACATTAATGACCTCCTCGCATCACTAGTAGGAAGAACAGGGGACAGGGAATAACAGAGAAGCGAGAGAAGAGTGGAGAGACCCAAACCGGTATTTGGTAATGAAGGCAGCACAGTGGGCCTGGTGTCATGAAGGCAGTATAAGGATGGAGAGGGAATCACAGAGGGAGCAGCAATGGGTGTGAAGAGGAGAGTCAGTGATCAAACAGTAGAAGGTGTTGCACAGGGTATCTAGTCTGGGAAGGGAGGAGGAGGGGACAACACCATTGAGTACATCCGCATAATCAAAGACTGTGAAAATTATTTTGTTTACTAGTTCCTTGTGGACCTGGAGGGTGAGGTAGTCTTTATTGCAGAACAGGGTGCTTAGTTTGGGATGAAATTTGGCATGAATTCCATCTATGTGGATAGAGAACTCAAGCTTGCTGTCAAGCCAGACTCCTAGGCACTTGAATGCATGGATGACTTCCAAACAGGTGCCATCTAGAGTAGTGAAATAGGGGTGGAGGTGGGAATGAAAGCCTGGCCAGTTTCTGGAAGGTGTAAAGTTTATGGTCACTGCCTTTTTTGGTGTGACCTTGAACTACATAGGATATTGTGAAAAACCTGGTGGAGTGAACTGGTCACAGCACCGACCAAGGGGCCAGAAGTGTAGATAACCATGTTGTCCACACACATATGGATGTTCAAGGAGACACACTTGCAGAGGAGAAGTCATTGAGAAAGGAGAAGATGATGATACCTAGGTTGAAGCCCTGTGGGACTCTGGCTAGGATAAGGAGAAGGAGCATGGAATGCCTCCCACCTGTACAGACGGTTGACGGTCTGAAATGCGATTAGAAACAATCATCATCATCAGCTGAGAGGCTGGTGGTGCACAGTTTGTTAAGGAGGAGGGGTGAATCAATGAGTCAAAGCTTTGGCAAGATCAATAAATATAGCTGAGGTTATGTGGCCCTGATCCATCCCAGTGAGGACAGAGTCAGTAACCCTCAGTAAACATAAAAACATAGAAAAATAGAAGTTCTTGGTAGAAAAGGACATCTTGGCCCATCTAGTCTGCCCTAAAAATATCCTACCTGATGTTTCACTGTAGGTCCTACTTGGTCTGCAGTCTTACTCCCTCCCCCAGCCTTTGCATTAAGGTCCCACTGTGTCTATCCCATGCATACTTAAATCCTGCTATCCTTTTGGTTCCTACCATCTCTGCTGGTAGTCGGTTCCAGGCATCCACCACCCATCCCATGAATAAGTACTTTCTCACATCCTCTCTGAGCATCCCTCTTCCAGCTCCATATCATGCCCATTGCCCTTGAGCATCTCTTTCTATGTAAAATGCTACCATCCTGTACTTTGTTGATACCCTTGAGGTATTTCAGTGTTTCTATCAAGTCTCCCCTTTCCTTTCTAGCCTCCATAGGGTACATATTTAATTCCTTGAGTCTTTCCTCATAATTTTTCTGATACAGGCCATGCACCATTTTGAAGACAAAATCAAAGGGTGTAGCTGTGACTGGTAAATATGAATTGGTGCACACTGCAATGGGCGGCCAGTCCATTTGAGTTCAATACCGAACAGTTCAAAAGTGCAGTGTCACTCAGTACTTACCAAAGTATAAGACAACAAGCTTGCAGTTGGTTTAAAATAAGAATTTAATTGTTGAGTAGCAAAATGGAAGGACTGACAGCAGGTACTCCTTCCTGACCACTCAAGGCTTCGACTTCTCATGAGTCTTCCTCAGGGGTGTCTTATTTTGAATGAGCTACAAGTTTGTTGTCTTATACTTTGCTAAGGACTCAAGTGACACTGCACTTTTGGACTGTCTGCATGCACCATTTTGGTTGCTCTCCTCTGTACCGCCTCTACTTCTTACATGTCCTTCTTGAGATGGAGCCACTAGAACTGGACATAGCACTCCAGGTGGGGCTTCACCATTGATCTATGCAGGGGCAATGGCACCTCCCTCTATTCTTGTGATACCCTGGCTATGCACCCAAGCATTCTACAGCTTTCCTATTGCCTTATCATACTGCCTTGCCACCTTCAGGTCATCAGATATGATGACCCCAGATCCCCCTCCTGCTTTGTTGTTGTCACGTTCCCCCAGTTGGTATGTTGCCCTTGGGTTCCTGTGCCCTATTTGTAAATTTTGCACTTTTGGCATTGAAACCTAGTTGCCATACCCTTGATCATTCTCCTAGTTTTTTCAGGTCATTTCTCATTCTGTCTACCCCCAGATAAATCCACTCTGTTGCAGATTTTTGTGTCATCTGAGAACAGGCATAATTTCCCTTCTAGCGCTTCTGCAATGTTGCTAATGAAGACATTGAAGAAGACTGGTCCTGGAACTGATCTGTGGCACCCTACTGGTTACCTTTCCTTCCTCCGAGTGTACTCCATTTACCACCACCCTCTGGCTTCTGTTACTCAACCAGGTCTATACCCACTTTACTACCTTTTGGCCCACTCCCAGGCTGCCCAGCTTGTTTACCAGTCTTCTGTGTGGAATGGTGATTGAAGACCTTACTGAAATCTAGGTAGCCACATCCACTGCCCTTCCTAATCCTCTTGACTGGTCACCCAGTCAAAGAAATCAATCAGGTTAGTCTGGTATGATCTCACACCTGTGAACCCATGCTGCCTTGGATGCTGCAATCCATTGGCTGCAAGGTATTCCACAATCCTATCTTTAAGCAGTGTTTCCACATGTCTACCACTACAGATGTCAGGCTTACCAGTCTATAGTTCTGCACCTCCTTCTTATTCCCACTCTTGTGAAGTGGAATTACATACACCTTCCTCCAGTCCCTCTGTTCCACACCCATAATCAGTGATGGTTTGAACAGGGCTATCAGAGGTGCAGTGAGCTCCTTCCTAAGTTCCCTCAGTATCACGGAGTGCACCCTGTCTGGCCCCATTGTCTTAGCCACCTTTAGTTTCTCTAGTTCATAGAGGACTGTCCCCTCCGTATCTACCTTCCTTCCATTAATGTCTTTTTCTTCTATCTGTGACCTGTCACCCACCCCCTCTTTTATAAATAATGAACAAAAATACTTATTCAATATGTTTTCCTTCCTCTGGTCCTCTTCCACACTCTTCCTCCTTTCCCTTTTAGTCTTACTATCCCTGCCTTGTTCTCCCTCTTTTTGCTAATGTACCCAAAGAATGTATTATCCTCCTTTTTTACAAATTTGGCCATATTCTACTCCGTATGTGCCTTAGCAGTCCTAACTACTTTTGCTGCCTCCCTTAATTTCTCCTGATAACCCTCTCTGTCCTCTTCCTTCTGTGTTGCCTTGCACTTTTTGAATGCTAATCTCTTTGTCATTACCTTCCCTGCTACTTCTCTGGTGAACCATAATGGTTTCTTGTTCCTCTTGTTCTTTGTAATCTGTCTTACACAGAGGTTTGTTGACTTTTGATGGCTTTCCTTATTTCTTCCCACTTCTCCTCTGTCCCTCCAATCTCTATCTCTGCTAGTGCTTCCCGAGGCACTCTTCCATTTTCTTGAAATCATCCATCCTGATGTACAGGACCACATTTTAATGTAATTTGTTTCCAGCCTAGTTCTTACCCCAAACCACACTGTGTGATGAATACTTGTCCCTATGTGGCTCCCTCACTGTGATGTCCATGACACTGTCAGCATTTGACAGTACCAGGTCCAGTATGGCACCCCCATGAGTGGGTTCACTGACTAGTTGGCTAAGGAATGCACCCTGCATAGAGTCTAGGATTTCCCTACTTCTACCTGTTGCTGCCACTGGAATGCTACAGTCCACATCTGAACACTGAAATTTCCTTCCAGCAATACCTCCTGTTCAGGCTCAAATTGTCTGGTGCTCCTTGGAATCTGGTGAGTTTCCAAGCTGCCTGAAGAAGGCGGTGGTGACACCACTTTTGAAGAAAGCTTCATTGGACCCAGACATTTTTGCTAACTGCAGACCTATCTCGAACCTTCCCTTCATAGGAAAGGTTATTGAGAAAGTAGTGGCAATCCAGCTGGAGAACCATTTGACCATCCATAATATCTATGAACCTCTCCAGTTGGGTTTTCGTAAGAGGTATAGTACAGAGACTGCTCTGGTTTGGGTGCTGAATGATCTTCTGATGGCGAGAGATCAGAGAAACCATTCCATTCTGATACTCCTTGATCTCTCTTCAGCTTTGACACTGTAGACCATGGGGTCCTGCTTCGAGTGCCTGACGTCCATCTGTCACCTGACCAAGTACAGGGCTCAGATGGTTTACATCTTTCCTCTCTGGTAGAACACAGAGAGTTGTGTCATGAATTTTTTCTTCTGACCCTTTCTCTCTGTCTTGTGGGGTTCCTCAGGGCTCGTTGCTGTCTCCCATGTTGTTTGCAGTGTATATGCTACCCCTCGGAGACATTGTAAGACGGTATGGGCTGAGGTTTCACTGCTATGCTGATGATACCCAGCTCTACCTGTCTTTTGCTCCTGACCAGGTTAGTACTCCCTCAGTATTCAATAACTGCCTTGCTGAAATCCAAGACTGGATGAATTTGAACTGGCGAAAGTTGAACAAGGAAAGACTGAGGTTATGGTTGTAGGCCGGGCACAAGATAAAGTGGCTGAGACTGCTCAGCCCTCTGGATTATCTGAGGGGCATTCAGATCCTTACCTCAGAACTGGTGTGACCTGGGACTGGTGCTTGACGGCGGGCTGACCCTTCATTATCAGGTGTCAGCAGTTGTTAGGTCAACCTTTACCATCTTGGGAACTTTGCAGGGTCAAACACCTCATTCCATCTAGCGATCTGCCAGCTTTGGTCCATGCCTCATGACCTCCCGCCTTGACTACTGCAACTTCCTTTATTTAGGGCTTCCTGGGGTTGATATCTGCCACTTGCAGCTAGTGCAGAACACTGCAGCTCAATTGCTGACGGGGTGCCTAGAAGGTCATATATCACCCTGTGTTGTTCAATCTGCATTGGCTGATGATTCAGTGGCAGATCCTTTTAAAGTAGGTTTATTGACCTACAAAACCCTACAGGGACTTGGTCCTGACTACTTGAAAGAACTTCTGATTCCTACAACCCTGTGTGACAGCTCCATTAGGCTGGCGGGTTGCTGGAGTTCAAGGGTTACTTTAAAATCTTCTGGGGCCCTTGCTTCTATGTTTGCAGCCCCAAGCCTCTGGAATTCTCTGCCCATCAGCTTGAGGAATGTCGACTGTGTGGAGCTATAAGCAGGAACTTAAGACCTTCCTGTGGAGACAAGTCTTTTATGAATTCTCATGATTTAAGTGGTCTATTTTAATTGTAACATTTTATGGAATTTTTTGTTATAATTGTAAAGTGCCTTGGTATTTGACAGGTGCTCAATAAATAAAGTTTTATTTATTTATTTTATTATTTTTATTATTATTGTTAGTCATCCCTCATATTTCCTCCATCATTTCTTTACCTACTACCTCTCCCTGTGCTGGATGTCTGTAGATCACCCCTTTTCAAATAACAACCTCCTTCCTTGTCGCTAGGCTAACCCACAGTACCTCTGCTTCTCCCTGCTTCCTATGTATTTCTGTGGCCTTTATGCTATCTTTCCCATAGAGAACTACCCCCTCCCTTTTTACAGACCCTGTCTCTCCTGAATAGAGCGTACCCTGATATGGCTGCATCCCAGTCTGGTTATCATTGTACCAGATCTCTGTAATTGTGACTATGTTCAGGTCTGCTACCACTATGGTGGCCTCTGGGTCTGCAACCTTGTTGCCCTGACTTCGAGCATTTGCACCCATGGTTCTCTAGATTCTACTGTTGTCTCCCTTTATTTTTCCCATTTTTCCTCCCCTTTTGACCTCCCTTATTTTCTTTACTCTCTCGTCTTTCCTCTCCTACTGATTTCCTCCTTGTATTTGGACTTTATTTGATTCCTTGCTCTTGGGATCCTTGCTGCTGATACTGTTAGTCTGTGAGGATGGACAGTCCATGCCCTTCTGCCTTAGTCTTCCCCTCAAGCTAGTTTAAATGCCCACCAATGTAGTATTTAAACTTTTCACTACAGGTCCCAATTCCCTCCTGGAGCGGATGCAGGCCATTGCCTTTGAACAGGCTTCTATACATACAGGTAGAGCCCCAGTTCCCAGTGAATTTGAATCAATTATCTTCACCATTTCTTCAACCATATGTTGAGGTTCCTGGTATGGAGACTCCTGTCATTTCCCTTGTAATGGACAGGAAGCACTTCTGAGAGAAATAATAGATTTTGCTTGCATAGACACCTCAATCTCCTGAACTCCTCCTAGAAAAGCATCTGGCTCCTGTCTAACCAGGTTATTTGTCCCCAAATGAACAATGACATCCAACTCTCTCTCCTTCCTGCTTTCTCAGTGACCCCTAGGATCCTCTTCCATCCCTCCTAGCCATGGCACCTGGAGGCACCTTACCTCCCTCTCTTCTTCCATCCCTGTCCCCTTCTGTATCCTCCTCATGATATAGTCCCCCACCAGGATTCACTTTCTCCTGCTCTGGGGTTCTCTGTTTCCTTCATTTGGGTATCCACCATGGAGGACCGCCACATCATAGGAATCATAGGAATCATAGGAATGTTACTGAGCTAAATGGACTTACATCCTATGCTCGCCACTATCACTTAATTTCTAATCTGGTTCAAATACCTGTCCCATTTAGATTTAAACTCAGTAATAGACTGACTAGCCACAACCTCCAACGATAATTATTCCAATCATGCACCACCCTTTTATTAAACCACCATGTACTTCGCTGTGATTTTATTACTTTTAGCGGCTGTTAACTGTGCATTGGATGGGACCTAGTATTATACATACCATTATTCATATTTAACCCAGTAATGTCCCAAAGATCATCACTTTGCCAAGCCTTATAAACCAAGCACATATCACCACGCTTCCACGCTCCTCCAAGGAGTACATATTCAACTCCATCAATCTAGTTGCATAATTTTTTCCTATCATATTGCAGATAACTCTTGTTGCTCTTTTCTGGACCCGCTCTAAAAGAATTGAATCCTGTTTTTTAAAGGGAGACCACACCTGTGCTCCATACTCCATAATAGGCCTCACCAGAGACACATACAGAGGCATAACAACCATCCTGCTTCTGGATGATACATGCCTCAGTATGCAATTTAAGATTTTATTTCCTTTTTTGGCTATATTCTGACAATGTGATGAAAATGTCATATTACTAGATACTGTTATACCCAAATCTCTTTCCTCATTTGTTATTTTTATTGGTATATTTCCTAATTTGTAGGATAATTTAGGATTTCTATTGTCCAAATGCATTATGAAACATTTATCTAGATTCAATGTCAATTTATATTTTTTAGTCCACATATCAATATTATCTACTACATCCTGTAAATTTGAAGTGTTTAATCTAATATTCACTTCTGCTCCAATCCTACAATCATCGGCAAACTTTTGCATCCATACAGATTTTTGTTTTAATCGAAGTGACGATACATAAGGATTGAAGAGACAGGGGCCCAATACCGATCCCTGAGGCACCCCACTAGTCACTCCCAAACTATCAGACTGTTCCCTCTAATAATCACACACTGATTTCGATCATATAACCAGTTTTGAACCCAATTTGTTAAATCACAATTTATACTCAGATTTCTCATCTGTTGTATCAACTTCGTAATGAGGAAGCCTGTCAGCGCCTTTGAAAATCGAGAAACAGCACATCGACAGGGTTACCCTCATCTAATCTATCCATAACGAGGTTATAGAAGGCCAACATATTCGTCTGGCATCACCTACCCCTACAAAGCCATGCTGAAATTCATCTGTAAAACGGTTTGTCTCTAAATATTCTTGAATTCTATCCTTTAACACCCTTCTAAAATCTTTGATGGTATGGCAGTAAGGCTAATGGGTCTATAATTTGCAGGATCCATCTTATTACCCTTCTTATATATTGGGACAACAATTGCTGATCTCAACATTCAAGTACCTACCTGTGTTCAGGGATTGTTGGAATATGTATGTTAATGGGGAGCTATTGTCTCAGCTAGCTCATAAAGTACTCTTGGATGAGTCCATCAGGACCTGAGGATTTAGTCGGATCTAATTGGACTAGCCGTTCTTTAATTTCTGAATAAGTTATTAATATACTTTCGTTTGGGTCAGGGTCAATTCTTTTAATAGGATGTAAGATTTTATCATTGGAAAAGACAGTTGAAAAATATTTATTTGCAATATCTGCCATTTCTTTGTTATCAGATGTACTATCTCCATTTGTTTTTCTTAGTGGGCCTATAGTGTTGGAATTCCCTTTTATATTACTAATATAAGCATAGAAAGCCTTTGGATTTCCCTCTACCCTGTTAGCCAAACTAAATTCATAGTCAATTTTAGCCTTCCTGATTTGTTTTAATTTGATTTGTTATTTGGTTGTATTAATTTCTGGTTTTATATGATCTATTTGTTTTCCATTTTTATAAAGTTTATGCTTTTGTTAATTAGTGATCTAATTTTGTGAGTCCACATCCATTACAGCCACTATGTCAGGTGCCTCTGAGGAATAATCTCCTCCTGCCAGTGAGGAACAGAGATCTGTAGTGGTATGGGATTTGTGATGCCTACTCTCCACCACACTAGCCTTCCCTGAACCCACCATCATCCAGCTCCTCCTCCTACTCAGCACCCTTTGAGGTTGAAAAGATGGGCTAGGTGGTCTCTGGATGGGGTGCACTTCCTGCTAACCCAAGCCACCTCAGTCTTGAGTTTGGCAACCTCCTTTCTCAGTCCGGAGAGGTCACACAGATGGGGCAGCACATCAGTGTCCAAAGGTCTGATGAAGACTGCCACCCCACAGTCACAGCACTACATCACTCCCAGCATGGCTACCACCTTGCCTAGTCTTATCCCTCTTATTACAACCAGATGCAGTAATTCCTTATAATTGCCATATACCATTCCCAGCCATGGTCACTCTCTATTACTGCTTTTCTTTTTCTTTCCTCAAGTAGTTATGCAGATGCACTAATTACCTAGTAATTTCCCAATCCTTATCTGACCACCTTCAGAAAGTTACCCTTTGATGCACTATTCAGTCTTAGGTTTAGTGGGTTTAGATGTAATATTACTCACTTCCTGTAAAAAATGTTTTCTTGTTTTTGTTTTGTTTTGTTTTCCTCACAGCCCTTGTATACCAATCACAAGAATCAAGTGCAGTTTGCTCCCATCTGCAGCTGTAGAGCTCCTAGCTGTGTGCCCTGGTAGATTCTGCCCTTCCTATTATGAAGCAGGAAGTTTCTGTTCCTCTCTGCCTATGTCACTAGTACTGCGCTACTGCTCCTTTGCCCTGAAACAATCAACTGTAGGCAAACAGGTATGCACAACAAGATTAGGTCTCTCTGCAACAAAAAAGGAAAAAAAAAAAGCACCTCTCAACAGCAAATCCCCTTCAGGAGCCTTTGATCCTCTCTGGCAAAACAGCGGTCCCTATAATGTTCACTAGACTTCCCTCACTGTTGTCCCTGCAATGAAACAAATAAAAGAATAGACCAAACAGCAAAATATCACAACTGAGCCCTCTGATCTGCTACTGCAGAGGAAGGAAAGGGAGGATATGGTAGAATGGTGCTTCCTAAAACCAGACTGGAATGGGGAAAACATAAGAGGAGTGAAGGAAGTTATTGAGTCAGGAGTAGATGAGTGTGTCCTTGAGCTTTGCAAGGGAGGGGAGGAGACAGATGGGCCAGTAGTTACCAGTGGAGAAGAGATCACCCCCTTTATTTATGGGGAGTACCTTAGCAACTTTCTAGTTCTGGGGAACAGAAGAGAGGGTCACAAGAGGTTCAGGATGTAAGCTAGAAGTGATGTAATGGCTGGGGCCAAGATTCATAGGGGTTTATGGTCCATCCTGTCAGGGCTGGAATTAGAAGGACTCAGTGAGTTAAAGGTGAATAAAACTTTGCAGGGGAGATGGGAGGAAATAGTAACTTTTGAGTGACGATGGAGGCAGAAGGGAACTGGGGGGAGGAAAGAGGAGGAGGGTAGGGCACAAGTGGTAAATAAATTATTGAAATGAGTGGTGACAGAGGAAGGGTCAGAGACTGGTGAGCCATTCACCATGAGGATGGGTGAGGGAGAGAACTGGGCAGGGGAGTTAAAAATGGTGTTGATAACTTTCCAGAATTTTGCAGGGAAACAAAGGCTACTCTGGAGATTGTTTTTGAAACTAAGGGCCTTAGCACTGTGAAAAACCTTGATGAGTGAATTTCTAAGCATCCTGTAGGATAGAAGGTCAGATAGGGAGTGGGAGGATTTGAAACAAGCCCAAGCCTGGTCATTGGTTTACATAAGGCAATATGGTCAAGAGTGTTCCATGGATGGTGAGCACCTTTTTATTTTCTCTGTGAAGGTCTTATCCTCTTATCTGAAACTGGATGGACTATCAGCTCTGTCCCTGGGTGCAGGCAGCTGGTCACCTACCTCATCAATCTCCTTCTGTCCTCCAGTTGGTGGTTTGGTGGGTGGGTCTTGGAGCTCCATGCAGGGGCGTCATTATTCCCTCAATCCACAGTTTTTCCTCCTGTTTTCTTCCCTTACTCCCAAGGCCTCAATGAAACAGTAGCACATGCATGTGGAAATGCACATGTGCTCTGGAACCAGCGATGTCATTCCACCCTCCCCTGGCCAAGAGCCAGACCCCATTTGCATGACACTGCCACCAAGCCTCCATTCAGTGGCAGACAAGCACTGGGAAGACTTTACCTCCCACTCTGGTGAGATCTGCCAATTGGCTGTTTCATCCTCTCCAGCCCCCCCAGCCAACTGCAGTGACCCTAGCTCATTCCTGAACTCAGGTAGCCAGCGTGGGAAGAGGTAAGGCACATAGCTCCTCATCCCTCTGCACCAGTGGGCCAGATATGGTGAACACATTTGACCACTGATTTTATTAGGGGGCATAAAAGTTTCTAGTGTGAGTTAGAATGGCTAGGAAGTGGGAAAGGGCAGTATTATTGTCAGGGTTATGACAGACAGGTGATCAGTCTGAGGAAGTAAGGTTGTCTAGTAGGGCATGAGTGTTGAGAGATCTGTGAATCTAGATCAAATGTTCTTGGGGTGGAGAGGGTAAGTCTTACTTTCTTGATGCAGTAGGTCATGCTGTGATCACTGAATGCATCTGGCAGTGTGCCTGTTCTTATGATATGATGAGGGTAGGAGGCAAGTACCCAGTCCAGGAGGGAGTGATCGGGGGAGTGATGGTTGAGTCGGGTTGGTTCAGAAATTAATTAGGTGAGGATTAAGGACTCAGTCCTTTGGAGTATGGGTTTGAAGATGGGAAAAAGCCAATTTAAGTTGAAATTACACGACAGGTTAAGTTCATCAGATGCAGCATGGAAGACAAGGGAAGACAGGTTATTGAGAAGGGCCTCCTGATGAAGCTGTAACAAGTGAAAGGCCACAACTGCTATGTAATGGTTCACCTGGCTGATGATTTGATGTGGAAAGTTGGCTGTGACTTCATGGTACTTGTGAATAATCATTTTTAATGGATACTCAGGTGTTAGATTTTTTCATTTGGCCAGCCACATTGCCTTTGGAGTGCAGCTTTAATTTGGTTTGTTTGTATCAAGAAGGGAAGAGCTGTCTGGTACTGAGAGGGGAGTAGCTTTCTGGCAGAACCCACTGTGACTACAGAGCAGAAGTAGTCATTTAGAATGGACTGTTTCTGCTTGTTCTCCTCTATTACCCTGCCCCCTCTACCAGCCTTACAACTCCCCTTCTTATTTTCCTTTTTTCTCTGATGTACCTGAAAAAAACTGTTCCCTTCTTCTGACACCTCTGCAATAATTAGCTTTGTGTTTGCTTTTGTGTCCCTGACTGTCTTATTGATCTCCTTCATTTTAACTAAATCTGTTTCCATGGTATTGTTGGAATGTCTTATTATAGACTGATCTAAATAATCAATTTTCTGTTTATCAAATTTCAGAGTAAACCTCAAATTAGGATTTGACCTTTCCAGAGATGGTGGTGGACACATGGAATAGACTGCCACAGGAGGTGGTGGGGTTTTTTATACATGCATGGGACAGGAATAAGGGTACCTTAGATGTGGGAAAGAGAGGTGAAAAGCCACTGTCCAGGTAGGGTCAGAGGCCCCAGATTAGTGTAGGGATTTTGGGCAGATTGGATGGGATTGACAGTTCTTATCTGCTGAGGGTTTCTATGTTTTTACATTTCAATGTCTTAATTTCATCAAGCCATCACTATCTCACCACAAAAGAAATAAATTGTTGTTAAAACAGTAAATAAGGATGTCACCAAAATAGCTATTGCTTTCAGGTGGCTTAATTGTTGTGTTAAATGTGAACATGTATGAGGGGGGCATTTAAGACATTTGAAAATGTATCAGTTTACAGGGATACTACACTGATACTTTCAAAAACAAAATAAATGCATTTTTTGAAAATGCAAATCTAGTGGGAATAACTAGCAAGAATTAAAACAAAATCCCTACAGGTGAGTTCCTGGTGCTGGCAACTATATACGTCCTGCCTAAAATCCACAAATCCATGGTGCACCACACAGGCGGGCCTATCATCACTGGTATAGGTAGCCTAATGGAGCTTCTATCTAAATTAATAGATTTTCATATAAGTCCTTTGGTTTCCCAATTTAACAGCTTGTCTTAAGGACTCTACAGATTTGTTGCATACCTTGATAGATAAGGTATCGCCAGAGGACTGCCTCCTTGCCACTCTTATTGTGGAAGCATTATATTGCAATATTCCACATGAGGGTCGCATGGAGGCACTATGTTTCTCTCTGGAATATAGTGGTAAATACAATATGAGATATGTGAATACAGAGAAGCCCACATAAGTGCACATCAGATAAGTGCACATCCCACTTAAGTGCACAGTTTTCAATATCCCAATTTTTCCTATTTAATCAATGTTAAATAGCCCAGATAAGTGCACATATTGGTTAAGTGCATATAATATTACAAAACATGCTTTGTAAAATTGTGATTTCTACAATGACTAAGTGCACAGGTTCCACCTTAACTGCTGCTGTCATGTAGCCACCTTAACATCATGGAATGTAAACATAATTTAACTAAGTTACATAATTTACTTAATTGAAGTGACCTTTATCTGAGTGTTTTAACTACAGTTAGATCACCGACCCCTCAGTAGCACATCTTAGGACAGACATGGATAAGGTTAGGAAAAATACGCTTACGCTGGAGCAAAAGGTAGCTGTAATACAGAGACTGTCTGACCAAATACAAAGCATTCTGACATAGCAAAAGATTATGGCATTGATGTTTCCATCATTTCCATAATATTTTCACAAAGGGATTGCTTGCTTTCTGAATGGGAAAGTGGGGACAAATTGGAGCGAAAGAGAATGTGCACTGGAAAAGTGAAACTGTAGAAACTGCACTTTTCACGAGTTCACAGCAAGCCGTGCAGTTGATGCTCAATAAGTGGTCCAATTCTACTGCAGAAAGCGCAACAGCTGGCAGATATGTTTGACATACCCTTCACACCTAAAATGGCTGGTTATGTAGGTGGAAGGAGCGCAATGGCATAATTTAAGAGATGCCACTGTGAAAAAGCGTGGATGCTGAGTCTGCAGAAAACTTGCTGAAGAATATTCTGCCCCAGATTCTCATTGACTACAGCCCACTAAACATTTTGAACTGTGATGAAACAGGTCTTTATTTTAGGACTACTCCTGAGGGCACTTTAGAATTCAAACAGGATGCTGCATGCAGGGGATAAAAGCCAGGAGCCATCTCTGTTCTTCTATCTGCATAAACATGAGTGGGACCAAGAAATTAAAGCCACTTGTGATTGGGAAGTCTAAAAAGCCAAGATGCTTCAATGGGGTTGAAATTGGTGCTTTGCCAGTCATCTATGAAGCCAACTCTAACTCCTGGATGACCGCAGAGATTTTCACTCGCTGGCTACAAACTGTCAATTCCCGAATGTGACGTAAAAGGAGAAGAATTGCTATGCTGCTTGATAACTGCAGCGCACATCCCAATGTACACCTCTCCAATGTTAAACTTATCTTTTTACCCTCAAACACTACCTCTTTGATCCAGCCCATGGATATGGGCATCATTTGTAATGCTAAACATTTTTACAGGGTTAAGGTAAGGCTGCAGGTTCAGTATTGTGCCGGCTGTTTTTCAAAAAGTACACTGCTGTGCTTACCTTTTTTTTTTCTTTAGATCATCCAGAAAATTATTGTCAGCATTGATGCAGGATCGGACATTGCTGTTTCTGATCTCAGCAAGAAGATCACAGTTTTGTATGCCATCCAGATGCTTGATGAAGCTTAGGGCAGGTACGTCAAGAGACAATTGCCAATTACTTTCGGAAGGCTGGATTTACAACTACGTTAGAAACAACAGTTCCGGACAGATGAAGATATTGCCGACAAGCCAACTCCTGAGCTTCCCACTGGTATGACTTTCCAGGATTTTATGGAATATGCAGGAATAGATTCTGGGCTTCAAACAGAAGGAGCATTACTGATGCCAACATATGTGAGGACATTCGTGGTCTACCGATACCTGATGAGGAGGAGGAGAAACATGCAGACTAGGAGCCAGTTACCACTGCAGCAGTTATTGCCAGCATGGAGACAGTAAGGAAGTTTGTGCTAACGAAAGAAAAGCAGGACTTAAGTATTTTATTTAAGTTTGAAAGCTATGTCCAGTCTCTAGCTATACAATCCAGTAAGCAGAGAAAAATAACTGATTTTTTTAAGCAGTAGAGTACAAATTGTGTGTACAGCTTATCAAGCTTTAAAGTTATAGTGCCAATGCACAATAAAGCATGGATGCAAATGTACCGTCTTGGTTGCATTTTTATTTGATTGCTCAATTAAATGCACAGCCCGGTTAAGTACACAAAAACCCAATATCCCGAGGGTGTGCATTTAAGCGGGCTTGACTGTATTATGCAGAACTGTATAGAATTTGTGCTGACCTGTAATTATTGACAAATAATATTTGCAGACTCAAGGGACTGCAATGGGGACATCAATGGTGCCACGTTATATTAATTTATTGCTTGGTCTTTGGAAACAGCAGGTAAGTTTGGACTTGGAAAGCAATCCCTACTTTGGTAACATCCTTATTTACTGTACCTTAATTTTATAGATAATGCATT
The DNA here is from genome assembly GCA_016271365.2 of Neoceratodus forsteri. NCBI lineage: Eukaryota > Metazoa > Chordata > Ceratodontiformes > Ceratodontidae > Neoceratodus > Neoceratodus forsteri. The sequence goes on along the minus strand of CM028130.1, from coordinate 1,360,442,375 downwards.
TCTAATCTTGAGGGGGTAGTGCAGATAACATGATGGAAATTTAGAAATAGCTGGAAAGGTCAAATCATAAATTGGGGTTTACTCTGAAATTTGATAAACAGAAAATAGATTATTTAAATCTGTCAATAACAAGAAGTTCTAATAATAACGTAGTAACCGATTCATATCAGAAAAACACAGAAATTTTTCCGCTAATGGCTTCCAGTTGCCACCTATTCCATGCAAGTCATAATATGCCCATAGCCAGTTCCTTTGAGTCTGCAGGAACTGTGAAACTGGGGTGATATACAAACAGAGCACAAGAACTGACTGAAAATGTTTGCAGCGTGTCTATAGCACTGAGAATGTTGCTACATCTGATCAATGGTCCAGGAAACACAGTTGAGCAGCTCTCTTTTTCTACTTATAATTGTTATTAAATGAAAGCATATAATATAATTAGATTGTAAGAAATTAATTTACATCATTTTTGGGAGTTAGAAAACAGAAAAATATTTCAACAGCATTCATCTCGAGCCAGGTTCAATAAGAATGGTATCATTCAGTTTAAGCTTTTCAGAGGCTCCACTGCATTCAGAGACGGTATTACATTATACCTTTTAGATGAAGGAAAGAAACAAATATAACAATTCAATACAGAATATTCACCCCCCCCCACCTTTGTCTTTGTCCAATTCAATTCTAGAAAGCAGAAAAATACATGGACAGAAGTAAACAAAACAAAATAAACAAAAAAAAAAACACTACCACTAATTCAAGAAATGCCTTGTTTTTAAAGTCCTTTGTGAGATTATATACGAGAACAAGTGGATCGATTTTTTGAGCCCCAATATTGATGCATGGTGCCAGTGTCAGTTGTTGTTTGATGCAAGTGGGACCATGCATCAAAATTTGCAGCACTCTTGATTTTCAATCACAAGCTGCATTACAACTGAGTTTCATTGCACCAGACTGGCCCTGTGCCAGCCTTGCACATGAAATAGGGGTGCACCATGGTGGATAGGGGCTTGTGCCAGAACCCAGGTGCAGTGCCCCCTATGTTGGGATTTTAGAAGCCCTGCAGCTGCAGCAGGCAGAATCAGTGCTTAGACCAGCCAAAGTTGGTCTACAGATCCTTGCACCACACTCATTGAACACAGCAGGCATGCACCCTGGTTACCAGAACCTTGAATGGCATTTTGCCATGTGTGGACATTGTCAGATGTGGAACCCCTATACTGTGCTCTGTCTATGGACATCTGACACATGCAGTGCCACACAGCTGTAGCACCTCTCAACAGTCCCCCATACCCCACCAGCAGCCATGGTACTGTCACCCGTACTTGCACTCCCCCAACAAGCATGATGCTGGGACCACCTTAGTACAATGGCAGACCACCTGCACACTAAGCTGCCACTGGCTGACTCAGATGCATCTGCAGCAGCCCAATCTCAGTGGGTGTCCGGTGCAGCTACCCCATCACCACCACCAGTAGAAGATGAGTGTATCCCCTAATGCAGCACCACATTGGTGGCCAGCAGGCCAGTAATGGGTGATCCTGTGGCACTGGCATCGAACCACAGGACACTGATGACACACCCTTGGGAGTGTACCCACTGCTGCTGCTCAGAATCAGAGGCAAGGAAGCTATGAACACCTCAACCATGCCCCTCAGGGATCCTTCCCACACTGGACAGTGCCACAGATATGGTCACTAATAGTTCCAGAAGTCTGAAGGGTGTTGGTGCATAACTTTGGCACTTTCCCCTAGCTGTCTTGCCAGCTGACAGGCCAGGGCTGTCACAAACCTTTGTCATTCCCTCCCCTGAGCCATTCATTTGGTGCAGGAAAGTGGTTGCAGCTGCCTAGTGGACTTTGGCACTGTGACCCCACCTATGTGAAAATCAGGTGCAAGGTCCCTGGCACACCAGGCTCTGACACAAGCTGCTGTGTGTTGTAGCTTGCATCAATCTAAGGGTCTGTTCAAAAATCTAGTCCATGGTGTTTAAGTTAAATCTTTGCTCATTTAACAAGCAAATATTCAATTATGTCCACCTCCTCTTGCTCATCTTCAGAAATGAGCTGGGAAACAAAGTTGCACATTTTTATCAAAAAACAGCTTTACCTTAGCAGGATCATTGAAGCAGTACAATTTCTAGTGGAAGTTAACTTTAGGGACTGCGGGAAACAATACTGAAGCAGCCACTCCAGCCTCCTTGCACTCTATCTGCATTGCCAAGAGTCTTCTCCACCTTTTCTGTGTTGTAAGGCTAATGTCTAGACACAGATGTAGTCTCTTATTTTTAAAAATATCAGTTTTTTTATTTCTGGCACACTGAAGAATTTTATTTCTCTCGGAGCTTAATACAAAAGTCAATATTATAATATGGTCTGTAACACTGAAATTTTCTGACACCTAAGACAATGGATGCTCAGTAGTTTCCTCTGCTTAAGTTTCACTTGGTAAACAGGCTCTAGATCACAAGTATAGGTTAAAGAGAAAACAGACTGAAGCAATCTTAAGACAATTTCTTCAGAGAAAGACCGCTCAATATCTCTGGAGAAAGTCCAATTAGATTTAAGTTTCTGGAGAATAAAGCATTCTTCAGTTTTTAAGTTTTAGTGTTTAATGCAATCTGGTCATGGAGGAGAGCTGCTTTTGCAGCCTCAGCAGTTAGCAACCATTGACTGTGTGAGGAATCAGCAGTGTCTACTCCAGTTAGCTGCTCTTCATGGGCAACTGCTTCTGCTCTAAAGGGGTAAACCATGCAGAAATCTCAGTTATCTATATCTAAATCCCTATTAGTAGCTTTTAGTTTCAGCTTGAAAGTTAGTCTGCAGAGTATGCAGGCATACCACAGTTATTTTTTCCTTAATTTCTTTTGCTTTTGCTCTGGTCTCCAAGCCAGAATGATGTATGGGGGGCCCAACTGCAGTGACTCCTGTCGCATTTCTCATCATGCCAGCCCAGATTACTTTCACCGATAGCTTTACTAAGTTTCTCAAATCACAAGGTTAGAACGGCATGACTGAGTTACAATAACTCAGTTACGTAAGTACAAGCCTATTGTAGTGTCATGTCACATTTATTTGGGTAAGATTTAAATTTAACTGCAGAGCTATATTTTAGCATTGCCAATCAGAAACTGGAACCAGGCAAACCCCTGAGCAACATTCTTGACAACTAGACAACATGAGGAGGTTAGACATCAAGGGAAGTTCAGAATACAAGGAGAAATATATCACTACTTATACCATTCAGTCCAATGCAGTAGCCAGTATCATATGGAGAAATTGGCATATTATCCATGCTGACCCTATACTTGGAAAGTGTGCCCCTAACCCCCACAGATGGTCTATAGAAAGCACAGGATCTGGGAGATAACATTAACTTTGTCTCTTCAACTGGTGAGGAAAACAGCAGAACAGATCCTAAGTCATATTCTACCCTTAAGCCCCTGCACAGCTTTGAATGTTGTCTCCGTAGTAGGTGTATTTACTGCTGCAATGTTAATAAGAGGAAAGTGTTTGTCCATCTTAGCTAAGGAGGGATATTAAATCAAAGCCTAATAACATATAAACTCCAAGATTTGTGTACATGCCTCTGTACTGGTGTGGGGCTTTCTACATGGGCAAAACTATTCGCATTTTAAAAAAAATGGGTCAGTGAACATGTTTATGTAGTGCAAGTGGAGATACAATAAACAACTAGCAGCTTACATAAAGCATGCCAGAGTAACTGGAGAACATAGAAGAAGCTTTGTATGATTGGAAAAAGGGCAACTGGGGCTGAGAGGGGTAGACAAATGTAGCTTTACTAAGAAGTAAGGTTTTTTGGACACATACCTTAGGGGGCCTAGAAAGCAGCAGGGTTAAACAAACATTTTGAAATTGCCCCATTTCTACAGGTTACAGGGGGTTCATGGTTCTAAGTCTAGATTTATGTAATTGCTGAGAGTATCTAACATTGTTTCCCATCTGTTGTAAATATTGTTGTGCTAGGAGTGTTCCATTTGAACTGTAACTTTTGTATCTTTTAATCTTACTATCTAGCTTTATCTGAGTTCACCATTTAGTGTACATAAGGACTTAGTATGAGTGTATATATGTCTGAGCAATCAGGATGTCTAATTTTACAGCTGCAGTGGGCATAGTCCTTCAGATGTTTTGCTTTGAAAAGGACTCCTGCATAAATTACCTTCAAACAACATGATAGAGTGTGAAAATAGCATACTCCGCTGAAGCCTAATTACTACACAGCCTGTGTATGTATGGGAGCTTGAGAGCAATAGTTTTCCTCTGGCTAAAGAAGTTAATTGAGTCCTCTCCAGTATCACCTTTTTTTTAGCAAGTTGAAACCTCCTCCAGCAATTGAGCCCTGCCCAGTACTGCCTTTTTCTGCAAGTTGAAACCTCTCCCAACAATTGAGCCCTTCCCAGTACTGCCTTTTTTTGCAAGTTGAAACCTCCACCAAAGTGTTAATGGGCCTTTTCTTTGTTTGTTAAGTTTCAGTGCTTAATTTACTACCCTTTGCAAACTGAGAAACTCCTGCTTTATTGGTATCCCTCCCACTCATCCAGAAGTGTGAATTCATTTATTTCCTAAACATGCTGGTTGATTTTACTGCTTGATTTCCTCAATATCAAAGCCTCATGTTTTGAGTAGATGATCCAACCACCTCAGTTTACTCTCTCCCCACCACACACCAACAGAAGTACAAACCATATGGCATCTAGCAGCACTTACAAAAATAGGAGGAATATGCCATTAGCAAGCAGCTCTTTAATTATTATAATGTTCTAGTTAATATCATACTAGCTGGTTTTAACAATAAAACCTGAAGAAACATGCAGATGGCTCCTGGAGTTGATCATATAAACATAAACAATCCTGAAGCCTGCTAAGTCATTGGATGACCACAGCTGCAAAATGATTACACGTGTCTACAAGCACTGTATTCTATGCAAGACACAAACAACTGAATCAAAAGTACATAATATATTAATCAAAATGAGGGGAGCAGGATTCTGGGCAAAGTGACCCAGTTATATACAGATTGCATGCAGCAGTAACTGCTGAGTAGATGATCTAACCACCTCAGTGCCCTCCTCCATCACCACCACCGCACACCAACACACACATAGAAACCATATCGCATCTGATAGTGCTTACACAAGTAGGAAGAATATGCCATTAGTAAGCAGTTCTTTAAATATTTTAAAGTTCCAGTTAATATGGTACAAGCTGGTTTTAACAATAAATCCTGAAGAAATCATGCAGAGGGCTCCTGGAGTTGATGACATAAACACAAACAATCCTGAAGCCTGCTTAGCCATTGGATGACCACAGCTGCAAAATTATTACATTTGTCTACAAACACTGTCTACTATGCAAGACACAAGCAACTGAATCAAAAGTACATAATATGTTGATCAAAACTGGGGAGGGGCAGGATTCTGGGCAAAGTGACACAGTTTATATACAAATTGCATACAACAGCAGCTGCTGAGTAGATGATCCAACCACCTCAGCACCCCCACCACCACACACCAACACAAGTAGAAACCGTATAGCATTTGGCAGTGCTTACATAAATAAGAAGAATATACCATCAGCAAGCAAACAGGCAGAGGGCTCCTGGAGTCGATCACATAAACACAAACATCCTGAAGCCTGCTTAACTATTGGATGAACATCACTATAACATGATTACATTTGTCTACAAGCACTGTCTTCTATGCAAGACACAAGCAACTGAAACAAAAGTGCATAATATGGTGATCAAAATGGGGGCAGGATTCTGGGCAAAGTGAAACAGTTTACATACAGAGTGCATGCAGCAATAACTGCTGCTGAGAAGCTGATGTGCCTTCTGCTATGCAGTGGGGGTGAAGGGGAAGGAGCATTGTTGGAGCAACCACAGACTTGTTTTATAAATAGCTGCCTGTGCTACTTTAAACAGTGACATGCTTACTCACACCCATACACAGACACACACACACCCTCCTGCAACAATTGAGCCTCCCAGTATTGCCTTTTTGCAAGTTGAAACCTCCTCCAAAGTTTTTTGGGCCTTTTCATTGTTATGGTTCAGTGCTTAATTTACTACTTTTGCAAACTGAGAAACTCCTGCTTTTCTGGTATTCCCCCCCACTCATTCAGAGGTGTGAATTATTTTATTTCCAAACCATGGTGGTTGATTAACTTTCGTAGTTCTCCCACAATATGGAAGCCTCATGTTTTGAGTAGATGATCCAACCGCCTCAGTTTACTCTCTTCCCCCACCACACACCAACAGAAGTACAAACCATATAGCATCTAGCAGCACTTACAAAAATAGGAGGAATATGCCATTAGCAAGCAGCTCTTTAATTATTATAATGTTCTAGTTAATATCATACTAGCTGGTTTTAGCAATAAAACCTGAAGAAACAGGCAGATGGCTCCTGGAGTTGATCACATAAACATAAACAATCCTGAAGCCTGCTAAGTCATTGGATGACCACAGCTGCAAAATGATTACATGTGTCTACAAGCACTGTATTCTATGCAAGACACAAGCAACTGAATCAAAAGTTCATAATATATTGATCAAAATGAGGGGGGAGCAGGATTCTGGGCAAAGTGACCCTGTTTATATACAGATTGCATGCAGCAGTAACTGCTGAGTAGATGATCTAACCACCTCAGTGCCCTCCTCCCCATCACCACCACAGCACACCAACACACGTAGCAACCATATAGCATCTGACAGTGCTTACACAAGTAGGAAGAATATGCCATTAGCATGCAGCTCTTTAAATATTTTAAAGTTCCAGTTAATATGGTACAAGCTGGTTTTAACAATAAATCCTGAAGAAATCATGCAGAGGGCTCCTGGAGTTGATGACATAAATGCAAACAATCCTGAAGCCTGCTTAGCCATTGGATGACCACAGCTGCAAAATTATTACATTTGTCTACAAGCACTGTCTACTATGCAAGACACAAGCAACTGAATCAAAAGTACATAATATGTTGATCAAAACTGGGAGGGCATGATTCTGGGCAAAGTGACACAGTTTATATACAAATTGAATACAACAGCAGCTGCTGAGTAGATGATCCAACCACCTCAGCACCCCCCCACCACCACACACCAACACAAGTAGAAACCGTTATAGCATTTGGCAGTGCTTACATAAATAAGAAGAAAATGCCATCAGCGAGCAAACATGCAGAGGGCTCCTGGAGTCGATCACATAAACACAAACAATCCTGAAGCCTGCTTAACTATTGGATGAACATCACTATAACATGATTACATTTGTCTACAAAGCACTGTCTTCTATGCAAGACACAAGCAACTGAAACAAAAGTGCATAATATGTTGATCAAAATGGGGGGCAGATTCTAGGCAAAGTGAAACAGTTTACATACAGAGTGCATGCAGCAATAACTGCTGCTGAGAAGCTGATGTGCCTTCTGCTATGCAGTGGGGTGAAGGGAAGGAGCATTGTTGGAGCAACCACAGACTTGTTTTATAAATAGCTGCCTGTGCTACTTTAAACAGTGACATGCTTACTCACACCCATACACAGACACACACACACACCCTCCTGCAACAATTGAGCCCTCCCCAGTATTGCCTTTTTTTGCAAGTTGAAACCTCCTCCAAAGTTTTTTTGGGCCTTTTCATTGTTATGGTTCAGTGCTTAATTTACTACTTTTGCAAACTGAGAAACTCCTGCTTTACTGGTATCCCCTCCCCACTCATTCAGAGGTGTGAATTATTTTATTTCCAAACCATGGTGGTTGATTAACTTGCATAGTTCTCCCACAATATGGAAGCCTCATGTTTTGAGTAGATGATCCAACCACCTCAGTTCCCCCTCCCCTACCATGCACCAACACAATTAGAAACCATATAGCATCTGGCAACACTTACACAGGAGGAAGAATATGCCATTAGCAAGCAGCTCTTTCAATATTTTAAAGTTCCAGTTAGTATGGTACTAGCTGATTTCAAAATAAATCCTGAAGAAATCATGCAAAGTGATCCTGGAGTCGATCACATAAACACAAACAGTCCTGAAGCCTGCTTAGCCATTGGATGACCACATCTGCAAAATGATTACATTTGTCTACAAGCACTGTATTCTATGCAAGACATAAGAGCCCATGCAAACACACACACACACACATATGCACACACTCACCCCTAAGCAGAACACGGTTGGATAAGGTGCCAATATTTAGGAAACGTATTATACTTACCAGACTAGCAGTGTGACTCCTGGCTGCTTCTCTGTGCTGTGGCTTAGCTGTAATAAAGGCTCTGTAACAAGACACTGACCTCCCACTACGGGGCTATTAGACATCAGAGCAAAGGGCACTCTGGGAAGACTCTCTAGGACAAGATACATTAAAAGAAACTAGAATGAAATCCCAGACTGAGCAGAAAAACAAAACAAAACACTGGAATAAAGTGAGAACACAAAAAGTAATAATACATATATTTTCCCAATTTTAACAAGCAGTTTTCCTTTAATAATCCACAACAATGTGTGGTTTGGGCTAGGCTTTACCCACATCTGGCAAGTGGCCAACAATGCCAGGCATGCATAAGTCTCAGTGCACTCTACACTGAGCAGTGTATTACTGTAATTGTACAACTGGTGGGAAATAAAGAATTAAAAAATAGTTATTAAAATGCTCAATTTCTAGAGTGAAGCTTAAGTGAAAAGGAGATGAGGTATTTGGTTTACCTTTAGATGTCAGCTGTCCAGGCATATCCCTGTCTAAATCAGTTTTATCTTAAATCAAGGCAGTAGCCATTTCATAGAACCATGAGACTGAAACCGATTCTGCAGTTGATAAAGCTGTACTGGGCAGCATATTGCTAGCTAAACTCTGGCATCAATTTCTGTCTCGAGGTTTTGTGAAATGCCTTCCTCCTTTCTTTATTGCTTTGTTGCAGAGATGTCAAAACAAAATTGATATTGCTTGACAGCTGACAGCTGGGTAGCTCTTCATACCTACATAGAAAATAATTTATAAAACATTACCTTGTGACTCATAGGGTCGTTATTCCTTTTATTTCTTCCAAAACATGTTGCTCCTCATTTTAATAAATTTGAATAGAATAGACCAGAATCTTGGTCTAATTTAAAGCAATTGTATGACACATATTTATTACTTACAAATCCTCAATGCAGCACTAAATAGGGAGAATACTGGATGGGCAACTAAGCACAACCATGTCTTCTGCCAAAGAGGGGTTCTGACTCCCTCTCATCAGGAAAGCGAAGCTCAAGAGGTCCATGTGACTCAGAACCCAGAGGACACAGAACACATTGGTTATGCATAAAGTTGCTTATCCTATATTTTTTGTAGTGTATAGTAGTATAATATGAAATTTGTCAATTGTGTTTTATTTTAGCTCTTTCATGATGAAACTGACTTGTGAAATCGCCATAGGTTCCACCACCCTTTCTGTGAAGATATACTTCCTCTCAGTACCCCTTAGTCTACCCCCTTCCAACATCATGTCATGCCCTCTCATTCATGGACATTTCCTTTTCTGAAAGATGCTACCCTCCAGCACCCTATTTATGCCTTTTAGATATTTGAAGGTTTCTATCATATTACCCCTGTCTCTTCTCTTCTCTTCTCTTCTCTTCTCTTCTCTTCTCTTCTCTTCTCTTCTCTTCTCTTCTCTTCTCTTCTCTTCTCTTCTCTTCTCTTCTTCCCTTCTCTTCTCTCTTCTTCAGGGTATATATATTGAGGTCTCTCAGGCTCTCCCACATGACTTTTAGTGCAGGCCTGCACTATCTTTATTACCCTTTTACTGCCTCCTCTGTCTACATCCTCATGGAGATGTGGCCTCCAGAGCTTGACACTGTATTCCAAATGATGCCTCACCAGTGATCTGCACAGTGACATCACCATCTCCTTCTGCTGATGATACCTCTTCCTATGCACCCAGCATCCCACTGGCTCTCCCCATAGGCTTTGTACATTGTTTAGCCACTTTTAGGACATCGTATGATTACCCCAAATCCCATTCCAGTTTGGTGACCGTCAGTCCCCCAATCCTCCCGGGTTCCTGCAACCCAAATGCATGATTTTCCACTTTTCATATAAAATCTCAGCTGTCACACTTTGGACCATTCCTCCAGTTTACCTAGGTCCCACCTCATTTTTCCACCCTTAGGTAGTGTCCAGCCTGTTGCAGATCTTAGTGTCATTTGCAAGAGGCACACTTTCCCCTCCAGCCCCTTCACAATTTCACATATGAAGACATTAAACAGGACTAGGCCCAGGACTGATTCCTGTGGCACCTTGCTGGTCACACTCCTTTCCTTACATTGAGCATCATTTACCATGACTCTCTATCTTCTATCATTCAGCCAGTTCTTAACCCAATTTACCACCTTGTGACCTACTCTCAGGCTGCCCAGCTTTTTCACAAGTCATAGGTGGAATGGTATTGTGGGCCTTACTAAATTCAATTCATGTTTATGTTTAAGCCCATGAAACACCCTTATCCAGTTAATGCATTTGCAGCCATGGTGGCTGTGCTAGAAAGTGTTGTTTTTGTTTTTAGCCTTTAAAGGAGAACTGCCTTGAATCTACAAGCCTGTGTTTTCTGTAGAGCTGCTTTTCTAATACTGGATCACATTCTTTTTTCCCATCTATACTGGACTTTTAGCAGATTCACTGGGTGTTTCTACATTACACTCTGGTGGGCAGTACCATTTTAGAACTGTATGATGTGCATTATGTTCTTGTTACAGAACTTACAGTGTTTTACAAACAGACAATGTAGTTGCCGTATTTGTCATAGCAACATAGAAACAAAGACTTTGATGGCAGATAAGGACGCTTGGCCCACCTAGTCTGCCCATTTCCCTACCTATTGGATAAGCTGCAGATCCTAGTTAACCAACAGCCTACTTCTTCCTACCCTCCACTAGAATTGCCTTATGTCTGTCTTATGCATTCTTGAATTTCCCACTTTTGTTGACCCATAACCTCCTCAGGAAGGCCATTCCATCGTCCACCATCATCTCTGTGAAAAAATATTTCCTCACATTGCCCTGAGCTGTCCAAATTGTGCCCCTTGTTCATGCACATCTGTTTTCTGAAAGATGCTACCATCTTGGACTTAGTCAATTCACTTGAGGTTACTTGAAAGTTTCTATCATGTCCCCTCTCCCTTCTTTCCTCTAGGGTATACATATTCAGCTCATTTAGTTTCCCTTTGTATTGCTTCTGTTGCAGACTCTGCACCATTTTAGTGGCTTCTTCTGGACTGCCTACATTCTGTCTATGTGCTTGCAGAGTCGGGTCTCCAGAACTGCAAGCAGTACTCAGATAGGTCTCACTAACTGTCTGTTCAGGGGGATAACAACTTTTTGTTTTCTTCTGGAGTTGCCTCTCTCTATACATCCCAGTATCCCCCAGCCATCCCAACTGCCTTCTTACATTGCTTGCTTACCTTTAGGTCATCTGATATGACTATCCCAGGTCCCTTTCCACTTTTGTTGTTGTTAATACCCCCCCACACACACACATTTCGACTCTTCACCTGGGTTTATGTTTCCCAGGTGTATTACTTTTCACTTCTTTTCATTAACTCTAATCTGCCATACTTTTGATCATTCCTCCAACCTTGCTAAGTCCCTTCTCCTCCTCCTTTCCACACCCCCTTGTGTAGCAACACTGTTGCAGATCTTTGTGTCATCTGCAAAGAGCCATACTTTTCCTTCCAGTCCCTCTGCAATGTCATTTATAAAGAGATTAAAAAGGACTGGACCCAGTACTGAACTCTGCAGTACCCCACTAGTAACCCTCATTTCTTGAAGTGGACTCTGTTTACTATTACAGTCTGTGTCCTGTTGTCAGCCAATATTTTACCCAGGTTACCACCCTGGGACCCACTTCCAGACTGGCTAATTTGTTTATTAATCTTTTGTGCATCACTGTGTCAAATGCCTTGCTAAAGTCTATGTAGACCATGTCCACAGTCCCTTCCCGGTCTGCTACTTTGGACACCAAGTCAAAAAAACTATTAGATTTGTCTGACATGACCTTCCCATTGTGAATCCATATGCCTTGGGTCCTGTGCCCCACTGGCCTCTAAGTACTCAACAATTCTTTCTTTCAGAAGTGATTTTATCATTTTTCCTACCACTGAGGCCAAGTTAACAGGTTTGAATTTTTTCTGCCTCTGCTTTGCTCCTACTTTTGTGAAGGGGAATCACATCTGCCCTCCTCCAGTCCTTAGCTACCACACCATCCTCCCATGATATTTTTAAAAATGGTAGTCAATGGTGTCACTAGTTCTCCCCTTAGTTCTTTTAGAATTCTGGGGAGAATCCCATCAGGCCCCATTCCTTTGCTCACCTTCAATTTTAGCGGTTCTTTCAGAACCCTTAATTCTGTGAAAGGACTGCTATTGACCCCCCTATCCAGAGTGCTTCTATTGATTACATTAGGTACCTCTCCCTCCTCTTCTTTTATTAATACTGAGTAGAAGCATTAGTTCAGTATCCCTGCTTTTTCACTGTCCTCTCTGCCCACCCACCCTTCCCTTTATTAAGCCTCAGTATTCCTCCTTGATATTTCTTCACTCCTAATGTACCTATAAAGATTTTAATCCCCCTCTTAACTGAGCTGGCTATCTTTTCCTCAGTTTGGGCCTTTGCTATTCTGACTGCCTTCCCTACCTTGCTACTTTAACTGGTACAGTTCTCTGTCTGCTCCTTCTGTGTTTCCTTATACTTCATGAATGCTATCTTTTCTCCTAACATTCCCTGCCACCTCTTTTGAGAATCATAGTGTTTTTTCTTTCATTTTGATTTGTTTATTTGCTTCACACAAGGCTCTTTGCCTCTGTGATATGATTATGATGTTTGCCATTGTTCCTCACCTTCTTCTTGCCTTTTGCTAGTGCTTTTGAGGCACTCTCCCATTTTGATAAAGTCAGCCCTCCCTAAAGTCCAGTTCCCTTACTTTTTATGGCTTGACTCTGCAACTGTGTTTATCATGAACCACACTGCTTGGTGGTCACTTGTTCCCAGATAGCTACCACTTATAGATCTGAAATCCTCTCTCTGTCCCTACTTGAGAGTACCAGGTCTAAGATTGCTCTATCCCGAGTGGGTTCCAACACTAGCTGTCTGAGTCAAGCCCCCTGTAGAGCATTGAGAATGATCCTGCTGTTACATGTGGCTGCAGCAAAGGTGCGCCAGTTAACAGCTAGCATATTCAGATCCCCCATCAACAATATGTTCCCTTTTTCTGCCATCCTGAGGATGCCTTCTATCATTTTCTTGTCCATTTCCTCCCCCTGAGATGGGGGGGTCTGTATACAACATCAATGCAGATTGTGGTGCCATTTCTTATCTTCAGGGTGTCCCACAGTGCCTCCTCTCCTCCCTGTTTACCCTTTAGTTCTATTGCTTTGATCCCTTCCCTTATGTACAGAGCTCCTCCTTCTTCTCTCTTCTACCCTCCTTGTCCCTCCTGTAGATTGTGTACCTTGTATGTTGACATCCCAGTCATGGTTCTCTGTGTATCATGTTTCTGTGACTGCCACAATATCTAGTCATCCACTTCCATCAAAGCCACCAGTTCAGTGAGCTTGTTACCTAGACTACGGGCATCGGTACTCATTATCCTCCATTTATTGATAGCCTTACCCCTTTTGCCCCATCCCTGTCCTTACTGCCTTTCCTTTTCTCCATTTATCCCTGCTCTTCTCCTATTGACTTGTCTATCTTGGTGTTTACCTCACCAACTACTCCGATTTTTTGGGAGGGATAGTTTCACTGTTTCTTTTCAGTGCCTCCCCTTGGCTAGTTTAAATGCTTGGCAATGAAGCATTTAAGCCTATCACCTAGGATCCTGATTCCACTCCTGGACAGATGCAGACCATTGTGCCAGTATAGTCCTGCATCCCTCCAGGTGTACCCCCAGTCCCCAATGAAGCCAAAGTCCTGAGGTTTGCACCAGTTTTTTAACCATTGATTGAATCCCATAGTGTGGAGCACCATAGCCTCAATCATGCCATAGACAGGCAGCACCTCCAAGAAGGTTGCTGTGTGTGCTACAGGTACTTGTCTAAGGCCCCTCCCCAACTCCAAACCTCCTGCACTGCTCTGATCCATTTCCCAGCCTGGTCATTTGACCCAAGGTGGACGATGACATCCAGCTCCCTACCCTGTAAGCTACTTCCATGATCCTGAGGATTCACTCCTGTACCTCAAGCCATTGTGCCAGGCAGGCACCTTTCATCCCACTCCTGCCCCAGTTCTACCCTCCTAACAATGGAGTCCCCACCAGGAGTTGTTTCCTTCCCATGTGGGTCTCATGCCACCCTCCTGTGGGTCTCCTTTGAGGAGGTTCCCAGCATCCTCCTTGGTCTCCACTGCTGGTGCCTCCATAGAGGAACCACACTCTGCCACAATGGCACACAAATTGTGGAGAGATACAACTGGAGGGATGCACCTCTGTTCCACCACCCTCACCCACCCTGAGCCCACTGTAGTCCAACTTCTCCTCTTTCTTGGACTATGAGGCAGAGGTGGCAGCCCTTTCTGGTCCCAGGGTGGGAAAGAAGTCCCCAAAATTCCTGACCAACTCAGCCTGGAGATGAACATTCTCCTCCCTCAGCCCAGAGAGCTGCCTGCAGATGGGACAATACCGCATCCTCCAGAACATCTCCTGGTAGACTTCCACTCCACAGCCATTGCACTGCACTGCACCATTCCCATCATGTCTTATTTGTGGCCCCTCAACTGTTGTTTTGTATGCTTACACTTTCCTCTCCCTGTTTGTTTATTTATTTTGTAATTTTATTGATTTATTATTTTTTTTCTCCTTACTTTCCTACTGCCTCTGTGTCCTTAAAGCTCCTGTTCTTCCTGTGCTGGGACAGGAAGTTCCTGTATTCTTAGTAGTCTCCTTCTTACTTGCTCAGAGTCAGATCTCCAGCAGCTGGAGGAGGGATGGAAACTACTCTTTTCCTTCTAAGTACAAGTACATTAAACTGTTCCTTGACTCACTGGTGCAGCATTGTTCAATGAGTTTCTAATCTGTGCAAGGTTTAAATTCAATGAATTAGTAAAAGTTTAGTCTTGGTTTGCATCTAGCTGCTATGAACTATAAACTTTATTTTCAACTGAGTGCTTGTGAGTTTCATTTCAGAAGGCAGACTAAACAACTATTAAGGAATGCTGTGATATTTATAAAGATTGCTCTTAAGGAATGCTGTTATATTTATAAACAATGCTCTTAAGGAATGCTGTGATATTTATAAACAATGCCATGAAAATCGCGGCTACTGCCATTTCACTAAACAGTTACATGTGAGCTGAATAGGCAGTGAAGGATGGTTGGAAAGAGTTGAAAGCTTCAAGAGTTTGAGTTTACCAATCAGTAGCATCACAAAATAACAATTCTACACCAGTGAGTTGATGGAACAGTTTAATGTGACTTGTACTGTAGGACTGTGAGCCTTTTCTGTCTCTGTGATCATGCCCGTCCTGCTCCCAAACAGGAAGTTTCTGTTGTCAGTCAAATCCTGTACCTATAAAAGTGGAACTGGGTAAGGCTTCCTGCTGCCTAAGCCACTCCCCCAATTCACAGTTCCCTTCTTCACATAGTTAACTGCACAGATGACAGTTCCCTTCGCCCAACTCAGATAAACACACTAACTCTTGTTTTTCTTTTTGTTTGTTTTTTTACCCTAAATTGAAGGTCCTAGTAATAGAGTTCTAGTTCTTAAGTCTCAGTGGAATAGTAAACTTCTAACAACACCTCTTTTCTCTTGCTGTTTCTTGGTCCTAGTAAGAACAGATCTAGAAGCAAATGGTTTGATACCTTTAATTGGACCAACATAGATATTTGCAACAAAAGAAAAAAGTGTTCTAGCTTTCAAACTAAGTAGTTCTTCAAAAGCTTTAAGCTTCTGAAGGACTTGATTCAAAAGCTAGAACGCTTTTTCTTTAGGTTGCAACATTTATATTGGTCCACTAAGTATCAGACCATTTGCTCTTCAGGAAATGTTCGCAATGCATTCATGTTCTCCTCTGGAACTTTGTAGTCCAAAGGGACATAAACTATATCATACAGTTCTAAAATGGCACTTACCAGCAGAGTACATCTGGAACACTCATTGTGTTTTCTAAAAGGCAGGAAAAGATGGAACAATATCAGAAATGAATTAAATATAAGAAAAAAAGCATCTAATGGGAAAATGACTTACAGATTCAGTGCAGTTTTCCTTTAAGCATTAGGCATTGTTTGTGTGAGAACTTTTGGACTGATGCTGCTTGGTTTCATCACCTGTAAACAAGTTGGTTATGAATATTCACTATCCTATCCAAAATAGCCATTAGAATGGGTCATCCACTGTGTGCTTCCCTTGGAATCCAGAATTTATTTATTTTACTTATTTATTTATTTGCATATTTGAATACCACGTAAGCTAAAAGCTCTTTTACAACGGAGAATGGGTCAACATACATTTTTTTTTTTACAAAGGCTGCACTTTTAAGGGGTTTTCATGACTTCATAATTTTGTGAAGTAGGGGTTGGTATATGTGTAAATGATCCTAAATTAGCTGGGTCAATCTGATGATCTCATCACTGGCAGTCCTATATAATGGCACATACCATACTTTAATTTATGCCCTTGATAAAATACCTGACTAGGGTTCAAAATGCACCAGGTGTTGGTTGAGCTACAAGGGGCTGTACCTGTTAACCATTTGCACTTACTTGATGTAAGTAAATAAAACATTTTTGTACTACAGTATATCATCTGAGAGGAAACTTACTTAAAGTGAAGTGAGTGCAAGTTTTTCATGTTTGCTCAGTAGTCTGATTTATCTACTCCACAACTTTTTTCTGAGATGACCCTTTTTGGTATTGTCTATCTCTTATTGTGCAAACCATTCTTAGGATTCCTTCCTGTTCGGCCATGGGATGAGCTAAACTTTGCAGGTTTATTATTAGGTGTGAATAAGATTTAGCATTGGTTACCATTTTCAAGCATGATTTAGTTGCTTTTTGAACAGAGCCTTTAACTTCTCATTACTCTTATCTACCCCCTGATTTTGACCACCCGTCTATCCAGAATACCATTGACTAATTATGTCATCTGGTCAATGCCTGCTTGTCTAAAAACCAGAACCACAGCATTTGTTGAGGATGTACTGGAACCTAGTGCCAGTTCAAACCATATGGGATTATGGTTACTGGACACCAGTGGTTCTCAAACTCACACTACAACTACCATTTCAAAGTTAGCGAGCACCATGTTAAGACTGGTAGCCTGGTTTGTGGGTACCCTGACCAGCTGCACAAGCAGGCAATCCTACAATGTATCTAGTAGGGCCTGACTTCTAATGTTCTTAGCAGCTTTAATGTCCCAATCTATGAGTGGTAGCCTGAGATCACCCCAAATACCACTACCTCCCCCTTTGTGGAACCCTTCTCAATTTCTGTCCCCAATTCTCTAGCCCCATTGTCCCACTGTTCCAGTGGTCTGTAGACCTCTTTCATCTGCATCTTCTATCCCAATGTTGCCATGAGCTGACCCACAGTGTTTCTGTACCCCCCATTTCCTCTCCTGTTGGACAAATTCTATAATGCCTCTCTGCCTTCCTTGACATAGAGGACTACCCCTCCTAATTTTCTCTTTCCCTTATTCCTCCTAAATATGGTATACCCAGTACTTCCAGGTCCTAGTCATTTCCCCACTGGCACATGTTTCTGTAATGGCTATGTGTTCTAATTCTGCATCTGCCACCACCACCTGGAGCTCACTAATTTTGCTTCCTAGGCTCCCAGCATTTAGGCAGACTACCTTCCAGCTTGTGTCTATACCATTCACATTGTGTTAGCTCCCTCCCATCCCTTCCTTTGTCCTCTCCTCCTCTCCGTAATCTCCTTGCTTCCTGTTCCATTCTGGATTATCAGCCCTGTCTGGCATCCTTTCCTAATTTGTTTTGGACCCTACTTTGATGCTGTCTTCCTCACAGCTCCTAGCCCCCATTTCTAAACAGTCCTAACTGTGTTCCCTTTTACTTACCATATTCTGTGGTTCCCCCAGCCTCTACCCCCATAGTTTAAATTGCCACCTATGTAGACATCAAACTTCTGACCAAGCACACTCATCCTCTCTCATTAGGTGAATACTATCACCATTGAGGATCTTCCTGTCCCAGAAGTACACCCAAATCCCCTACATAATGGTACTCCTCCTCCTCCTGACACCACCCTTTTATACACTCATTGAATCCCACAGTCTCCTTTTTTCTCACCCTATCCTTCCCCAATCCCACACAGGTAGAACTTCAAAAAAAGGCTGGGGAAGCTAAGTGTTCTGTCAATTTGTCCCCCATCATTTGGCAGTTATGATTGACCTCTTCAATGGACTTGTTTACCAGATCTTTGGCACCCCAGTTTGTTAAACCTGAACCCCAAACTCCATTCCCCTCCTCCTACTGTCCTCCCTATTCTATATCTGTCACAGAAGGCAGATGAACCTCGAAAGCATCTGACAACCCCCCTCCCTTTACCCCCTCCTCTTGTCACTTTCTCCACCCCTCTAAGCATAGAGTTCCCTACTATTAAGCTGCTCCTGGATGCCATCTTCATGTTTTCTGCACTTGGACCCACTAAGTCATCTTGTTCACCTTTCCAAATCAACTCAGAATTCCAGCTTTGAAAAAGTCAGATACCTGTACCTACTCCAGTGGTGCACAATGAGTTCTGGGAAACCCTACTTATCACCTGCCAACAACTGAAAGAGGGATCATTTACCCATACACTCTGCCTGCTGCCATGTGGCCAGCAACCGGTGCATGTCACATTATCATGTGCAGCCACATGTTGCTTATTTTATGAATCATGTCACTGTGGGGGACTGTATCAAAATCCTTACAGTATCCAGGTAAACCATGTCAACTACTCCACTTTTCTCCAGTGCTATATTAATGTACTTGAAAAGTTAAGCAGGTTATTTAAAGAAGACCTGCCCATTGTGACAGTGGTCTGTCTGGTTACCTGTATTGTTACCCTGAGTAAAGTTCTTTATTTTGTCCCCATCATCTCTTCTCATACTTTCCCAATTACTGAAATTCTAAGTCATTGGTCTGTAGTTAACATTGTCACTTGTGTTTTCCTTTCAAAGTGTGGGAACATGACAGCATCCAACTTGTTAGGGATACTGCCCTACCTTAGAGTTTTATTAGTGATGGCTGTTATCAGCCCTATAAAAATTACATAGGGAAGATCACCACATATCCAGGCTGAAATTGTAACAAATTTATTTTTACAAAATAAGTGAGTCCCCTGCCGAGCTACCAAAGTTATGGGAAAAAAACTTCCTCAGGGTAGACAGTGTATCTATAGTAAAAATTTGAATGTATAAACACTTTTACTTTCATAAATATATTGATTATGTTTACCAAGCTTGCAAATAAAACCATCAGCCACAACACCACATTTGTACTTAAAATAATTCCTGGCAAAGCAATATAATCATCACAAATTGACAAAAGAAATGATTTACATTAAGTACAGTGTAGGAAAACTGTAATCTCAGTACTCACTCCTGGTTTATTGCCATCTGGAGTGACATAAACTATACAGATATATATATGTGTGTGTGTATATATCTATATATATATATATAGATAGATAGATATATTAGAGGCAATAACTTGTTTAATGTATCGTTAGGGTTAACGACACAAAAGAGGAGGTTTGCGTTAGGTTGAAACCCCTGACTTTCATTTCATCTTCAATTGGTATTGCGCACATTGGAATATTCGTTCTAACTCTCACCTCTATCACATGCTTAAAGTTATCACAGGTATAAGAGAATGGGATGAGTTAGACCAAGACTCAATGCGCACCCCAATGCCGGTGTTAGTGGGCTGGGGTCCAAGGGGGTTTTCAACCCTAAAACTGAATTTCTCACTTTGTCGCTGTGAACAGCCCAACTGATGCATTAAATGAGTTTTTGCTCTAATTTCCTTCTTTTGAGAATGATAATGGGAAATAGTGAATGAATAGGGCGGTGGAGCCACAACAAACCACTTGATGCCTTGTGACATAGTAACAGAGCAGCAACACAAACAGAGTGCCTAACAGTGGCATACATGGTAATGCAAACACGAATGAGCAATATAGGGTATTGCGCACTGTGGCATAAGCGGGAATTGCCTCACTTCGTGATGTCTTGTCACATAGTAACATGGTGCCCAAACGCAGAACGGTAATGAGCGTGGTGGACGCCAAAGCAAAACAGAAAGAGAAACAGTACTGTAGACACAAATGGTAAACAATAATGGAAACGCAAATGCAAATGTAAACGCAAAGGATAACGCACATGGTGGCATAGACGTGAACGGTAAGTGAAACAGGTACGGAACCGCAAGCAGAAAGGGCAATGGTAACAGTAATGGAAGCATACAGGCTGGTTTTCCCCAAAAGCTTAATAGAGAAATACAGTGAGTACAAAGAATGTATGCATAATAATGGGTCTCGGAGCAGAAAATGAGGAGTTGGAATACTAAATTGCTTATATCTCAGGAACTGTATGACATGGAAAAAAAATGTAAAAGTCATATGATTTATGAGTTTCCTGGCTAGTTTTGTACTTAGCCCCTACCAGGGGACTAAGCATTTTTCTGACAAAAAGTCCATATCTCCACCGTTTCCAAGAGATCACGTAGTCCTTGAAAGGCGTGGAAGCAACGCTGTAATGTCATCCTATGGGAAAAAAAGAGAAGTTCAGAGTGCCATAACTTTGGCTCCCTGTAATATTTTTTCACCAAACCACTAAAAGGCACATCTGTGGGATGCTGGCTGTCTTCTCTCCAAATTTCAGTCCAAAAGACCAAACCTTTATTTTGCAGCAAGGCGCCAAAAGATTGCTGCAATGCGTTGGATGCAGTAATGTTATCCTATGGGAAAAAGCATAAACTTTGGAGTGCTGTAACTTTGCCGCCATGTAATATTTCTTCAACAAAACACAGAAGCACACATCTATGAGATGTCGGCTGTGTTCCCTCCAAATTTCAGCCCAAAACACAAAACCGTTCTTTTGCAGCGAGGTGCCAAAGAATTGCTGTCATTTTCCCACAGCCTAGAAAAGTACTGTTGCAGTTGTGAAAGCTTTTGTAAATTCGTTCAACAGTGTCACAAGAAATGTGAAAGTACTTTGTGAAAGTACTTTTTACAGAAATGTGAAAACATATTTCTGCGGTGTTTTACTCCAAAATAAAGACATGGCTAGCATCTCAGGGTCCGACTAGGTAAATACAAAAATAATTAGGTTGCTAGAGGGTCCCAAATTTAAATGCCAAGCATGTTTCTGATCACCAACTGAAAACAAAATGGCAGATTTGTGACAGTAAAAGGGCCATTTGCAAAAGTAAAAACTGCATTTGTGACACTGTCAAACTTTTTATTAACTTCTCCCATTGACTTATAATGGGAACTTGTTTTTTTAATAACTTTTGAACTGTTAAATATTTTTCATGAAATCTTTGAAAATCACATCGGGACCCTGGCCGCACATTCCCTTAAGATTTTGACCGGTCACAGAAAACGCGGCACCTGTAGACGCTGACCTAGAATTTCCAAAAAGTGTAAATGCAGGCGTTAGATCATGCTAATAACTCCACAGCCATATGTCTGACTGGTACTAAACTTAGTATATCCCAAGGTGTATGGGTCTTGTTCATATGTATTCCAAATTTCAGGCAAATCTGTTGAATGGTTGCAAAGTTATTAAGGTGCAGCATTTTAGGTTTAACATGTAAATGGCTCCTCAACCTAACTGTGGTAGCACTACCATGCTACCATAATATATATATATATATATATATATATATATATATATATATAGATATAGATATAGATATAGATATAGATATTAACATGAATGTGATAATGCTGCTATAGTAAGAGTTAGTACACTTTAATTTTAAACCCCAGTTTTTGCACTTTTATTACACTTGCAGCTGTTCAAATGATTTGCATAGCATTATGCATGCATGGTCTTGTGGGGCTAGTTCTCTGAATGTGCTTACATTTGTTCCATTCAGATGTGTGGATTCTGAGATCTAGATAGTGCAAAAAGTGAATTTTAAGGTTTCTTTGCTGCTTTTCTGACACCTATAGTGTTCAGATGGTTTGGAATTTTAGGTCTGAAATTATCAGAGTTGAAAGTGGCTGGCCTCAGATGTGTCCTTTGCTGGTTTGGTGAAAACATATTAATATGTTCCTAAGTTATTCAATTTTGAAATACTAGGTTCTGAGCATGCTCAGAAAGCACTCAATATAGCTGTATGAAATAAAAAAGAATCCTTTTTCATGTGAACCAAAAGTCATCTAAGATTTTCATTCCTATGAAAATCTCATATGAAAATGTTTATATTTTCGTTCATATAGACATTTATGTAATATATTTACAACCATTCAATGCATTTGTATGAAAGTTTACATTCATGATCTCAGGTGGAAGATCTCTTGATGTGCTAAGTTTTGTTTCAGTCGGATATGTGAATTCTGAGATCCAGATAGTGAAAAACCATAACAAATCGCATTTTTTTTCTGTTTTTGTTTCATTGTCTTACTCCCACATGGTTTTTAATTTTGGTCTGAAAATTTCAGGGTAAAAGGGTCTTGACCATTGGATGTGCCTTTTACTTGTTTGGTGCAAAGATATGATACCTTCAAAAGTTATGAATGAAAATATCAAAACAAAAGTTTTGTTCACATGAACATTTTCATTTGCTATTTCCTGATCCTCTCTTCTTCTGAACACCTATGGCACCCAGCTGGTTTGAAGTTATGGTCTACAATTTTAAGGATAGATGGGACTGGCCCACATGTGCCTTTTGCTAGTTTGTTGCAAAAATCTCCACCCATTCAAAAGTTGTGAATGAAAATATCAAAACAAAGTTTTGTTCACATGAACATTTTTCATTTGCTATTTTTTGCTCCTCTCTTCTTCTGACACCTATGGCACCCAGCTGGTTTGAAGTTATGGTCTACAATTTTAAGGATAGATGGGGCTGGCCCACATATGTGCCTTTTGCTAGTTTGTTGCAAAAATCTCCATCCATTCAAAAGTTGTGAATGAAAATATTAAACAAAATTTCAGTTCATATTAAAATTTTCATTTGCTATTTCTTGCTTTTTTCTCTTTCTGACACCTTCAGTGCCCATCAGTTTGGAATTTTGGTCTGAAATATTTAGGGTAGAAAGTAGCTGTTCTACAGATATGCCTTTTGCTGGTTTGGTTCAAAAATATCTATCCAGTCAAAAGTTCTGAATGAAAATATCAAATAAAATGTTTCATTCATATGAACAGTTTTGCTTGCTATTTCTTGCTCTTTTCTTCTCTTCTTCTGACACATGTAGCACCCACACAGTTTGGAAGTTTGGTCTGAAGTTTTCATGGTAGAAAGGGATGGGGCCACAGTTTTGTCTTTTGCTGATGTGGAGCAAAAATATCCATTCATTATTCAATATTCCAAAAGTTCCTCACTTACTTAAGTAATAGCACTAATTAGCACAGCTCCTAAAATCATGTGTCTAAGGGAGGACCAGCACATGTTACACAAACATTTTATACTCTAAAAGGAAGCCTTGTCTTGAACAGAATCCTCATCTTGATATCTATATACAATGATGTCAGAGGACATCCCACCATAACAACTATAGTAGACCCACACCAGCCACACTCCCAACTATAGATGTTGCAAGCTTTACTTCACTGGTGAAGTTCCTGCAAGAGTTGTAAAATTCACTTTACAAATTACTTCACGAAGTTTCCACTTCACAACCACCTAACTTTGCCTAATTTTGCTTGTAGAGTCAGTGAAGTTAAGCGAAGTTTGGTGAAGATTAAAGTTTTGGCGATTAAGTTATTCATCTAGAAAAAGGCAACTTTGGCTTGCAAAACTTCATGAAGTCAGCAATTCGTGAAATTCACCAACTTCTCAAATTTTTATCCAATTCACCCATCTCTACTCCCAACCTGCATTCAGTCTGCAGATTCTGACAAATAAAGCCTTAGAGACAGAATCTTATGATTTTATCATTTGTATGGAATTCCAGTTTGAACAATCACATAAAATGGGGACTGGTACAGTACAAATGTGTCACCAGGGTGTCACAGTAAAACTGTGCACACAGTACAGATAAATAAATGCTCAAAGAAAATCAAAGAAGGTTCTGCAGAATTATTAATCTACCTAACATAGTCATCATACATAATCATATCTAGACACAGAACAACAGCTTTAATGGATAGCCAGTTTATCAGCATGGCACTCTAGCTGAAAAGTATCTACTGTACATTGAAGGTCACTGGAAAATGTTGAAAAGGAAACACCCTGGATGGAAATTATTTATTTATTTGCAATTTTTGACCTGGAAAAGCACACTAAGCTATTATAGCCTATTTCTAGATATGTTCTGGGAGGTGAGCTGCATATACCTGTGTTATTGACTGGGGAGCTTGGCTATGACACCAGCGGAAACTCTTTGCTCTAAATTGACAAGTGCAATAGGATCTTTACTTCCACTGGGACAGTGACCAGAATGGACTTCCATTCAACATTTCATCCAAAGGACAGCACCATATCAGTGCAGCATGCCCCTTGTACTGCACTATGGTGTCCATTTTGGGGTATTACCCCAAGCGCCTAGTGTGGGACTAGAACCCACAACCATCTGATTTTCTAGTTCCCAAAGGTTAGTGTGCTACCTATTGAGCCAGTGACTCTGACATCTGACACCAATGCTGGCTATCTAAATATCTAGGGCAGGATGGCAGCAGCATGCTGTGCATTAGAAAACATTACCATTAATAATGGGGTATCCCAACCCACTAATGATACATATTTAAATCTTACCTCAAGAGTCGGACAGAGCAAAGGATAGAAATGTTTTGGAAGTGCAGTTGCCACTCTGCTCTCATTGACCACAGTCAATTCCTCTTATATGCCTTTTGATTATATGTGCATTTCTTTTATATGCCTTAAAATTATGTATCCCAATTCACACTAATACAGGCATGTATTAATCACTCCAGTTTTATGGCTTGCCTATTTCATTTATATTTTTATTTTTGAATGTGCATTGAAATCTGCTGGCTAATCTCAATTGTCAGTATTTTCTAGTCTGTCCAGTCTGTCTTAACAAGGTGCTAAATGATGCTAAATGATGCTAAATGATCACAACTAGAGTATTTAATGATCCATTTTACTTCCCTCAGCTCTCCTACTGTCACCTGATACAATAGCAAAATGTACATCTCTTTCTGTCTTTCTCTCTCGCTGACTGAAAAGGTGAAACTTCTTGAGATGGCTGATTCTCTTGGATGCACCTGCAATGATCTAGCTACTGAATTAAGAGTTGATGTTTCCAGTGTTGTTCATTTTATCCTCTCAAAGGAGGCAATTCTGACTGAGTGGATGAGCGATGGCAAACAGGACTGAAAGTGATGAAGAGAATGCAAGGATGCCAGAGTTGAGCAGATATTACTGCTGTGATTCACAAGGTCCCATAACCACAGTGTTCTGATTTCTGGGCCAGTGCTCATTGAAAATTCTAAGAAGGTGGCTGAAGAGATGGGCACAGAGTTCAAAACCCCATCTGAGTGGCAAACAAGGTGGAAAGAATGCTATTTCAAAACATACTGAGAGCTGCATAGTGAGGATGCAGCATCTGATTTTGTTGTGACTGACAGCTGGCTTCAGAACACACAGCCTATGCATTTTAACAGCTACACTCCTGATTACATCTTCAGTGGAGATGAAACTGCTCTTTTTTGTGCCAATACATATGACATTTTCACCTTTAAAAGGGAATATCTTAGTGGAAACAAAAAGACAAAGATGTGCATATCAATCATGGTAATTTAATAGAAATGCAGCATTCTACGCACCTGCAAAGTAAACATGAAAAAACAGGTATTTGATTAGATGATCTGCAACCACTTAACACTTTTCATTAGGTTCATAACTGCTGTCAGTTGCCTTAAATTTATCTACATAAAATGCTTCTCTGGTCAATAGCTTTTGTCCAGGCTGTCCCTCTTTTGACCATACTGACACTTTCAATACCAGAAAACTGAGAATATATGTATTATTTTATTTAAGTTTTAAACTATTGGTGATTCCATATTATCTCTCTTCTTAGCAGGGCTGATGACAGGTTTTGTGGACCCTGGGCAATGGACCTTAGTGGGCCCCCCTCAGACCCAGGCGTGCTGTAAAAAAAAAAAAAAAAGCCTGACGTGGCAGTCTGACTATTACAGATGCAAGTATCACCCAAGTGCCAACTATCTGTCCATCACCAACCCTACACAGCACAGCAGTGACCCACCCTCCACACAGCAGTGAACTATCAAGACAATTCAGATTCAAAATTTCAGACAGAATTCCAATCCAAGACTACACCAACCAACCTAGCAGACTGAGCCACTCCACTGTCATGCCTAAGTTGAGACTCCCTCCAGGGATGGCTACCTGTCAGTATCTCCCATAATAAATCCAAAACACAGCTGTGAGCAGGGACTCTGTGATGTCCTATTTGGTGTGGCACTGGCCACAGTGGTGCAGCACAGGTAAGGGCCTTGACTGTCACAACCGAGGGTCAAGGAAGACTTCATCCAAGATCACATTCATTGCTTGCTGAAGACAAGTTACTGTCGACTGTCCTGAACTGTCTCTGCTGGTGCCTATAACTCCACTGGCCCAATGGAAAGATGCACAGATAACAATTACTGATCTCTCTACTCAGTCCCACCAGCCCGGACAGTCAGTGCTCTGCCACCATGTCCACTCTGCCTGACTGTGTGTTATTTTGAACTCATGACCCTCTCCCTCCTTGCCTTGGTGCCTCTTCCCAACAACACAAACAACACAGCTAAGTTAAAGCTGAATGGTTGGGCCACAGCTCAGGTGGTCCATCCCTCCACTACACTTCTCTCCAGCCATTGGCCACCTGCACATCCTACACCCCAGCCCACAGAAAACAACAAGAAAGGTTGGGCTCACAGACTCACACAGGCAGACTTAAGGGGGGAATCAATTTGTTAGTTTCTTGGCTCATTGAATGCTGTGAATGTCATGGCTTCACCGCAGGCAGTGATGTGGTCAACTCGGAGTGCTGAGAATAATGGAAAAAAAATCATGCTGCCAGTGCAGTCCATGCAGAGCTATGGCAAAGTTAGTCAACAGTCACTTTTTTGAGTCCCTGGTGAACCCCTCACTGGTGTCAGGGCCCTGGGCAATTGCCTGGGTTGCCCAGGTACTGATGCCAGCCCTGCTTGTTATGTCACTTTTATGTTCATCTCTGTGTGTCTTATGTTATCTGCCTATTTCACCTATTAATATCAGATCACAGGGGCAATTAATGGAGTAAAAACCCCATGTGGATAGATAATTGATAAATTCCAAACTTCTGTATTCTCCCCATTAAATACTTTTCTGATGGATTTCAGAGTGTATGTGTTTGAATAATGAGCACATCCAACACATGGATTAAATCTCTTAATATTCATAGGGTCAATGGCATAACAGCAATCACCAAATAGCGATCACCGTTTGGGCAAGTGTACATAACAATGAATAATGGCGATGTACACTCACCGTGTTTCTAAAATAGGTGATGGCACCTATGTGGGGGCACCCCCCATGTGGTGCAAGAATCTCAACTCAAGAGGGGGTGCATGTTGGGGGGTGTAAAACTAAAAAAAATTAAAAACCAACCCTAAGCAAAAAGTGATTGTGCCCCAGAACCAAACCCATCACCCTTCCAACCCCAGCCTGCCACCCTACCCACCATGTCACACAGCCAGCTCAGCAGCTGACTGCCACACTACACCCCACATACCCTCCCTTCCCTTCCACCCATCATGTGGTGTGGTCCCTCCCCTCCGTTCACATGAATATATGCACATCATGTCACCATAGTTGTCCACTCCAGTATCCTGTCGCTACCCTGTCAGGTAGCCCAGAACACAGGTGTGGTGATTGAGTCACCTTTTGCAGTCACTAAATCATGGGTGCCATGCTCAGTGGACACCATATTCATAGTTGATAGTAAAGTCCTTCATTGTTCTAGGATATAAGATGATCAGGACAGGTGCTTAGAGGATGCTGGGAGAGGAGATGGAGTTTCATGTCATTCCACAAAACACATTAGTGTTCATTAAAGATTAGATTATATTTTGTAAATAAAATTTAATTCAGGATATTCTTAAAGCTGAAATTTATGAAATATTTATTTCTGGCCATGCTTTAGTTTCCATTATGTTTATTCCCACTAAAGAAAGACAAAGAATACCACAATGGTGTTTTCAGAATACACTATTGTCTGACATTAACTTTGAGAAATACTTTAAAAATCACATAAAGGAATTCTGGAAAATAAACTATAAAGACCAGAAAGTATCAGAAATTTGGGAGACATTTAAAGTTACCATGTGGGGATATGTAATATCCTATCTAATACAGACAAATAAGAAACAACAGAGGTGTTTGGGAAAATTAGAGAAAGAAATACTAGATTTACAAGAAAGAGATAGGTTAGAACCACCAAAATATCAAACTAGCTACAAAATAAAGTAATGGAAAAAAACTGCTTCTGGAAAAGAAAGTTGAGGAAAAAATGTATCAACTTAAAAATAAGTTATATTTGTTTTCTGTCAAATCTGGTAAAATGTTAGCCTATGCTTTAAAACAACAAAGGGAAAGAAATACCATAGAACAAATTTATACAGATGATCAAGAGATAGTTACCACAGATATTAAGATTGCTCAAGTTTTCCAGTCATACTATGGAGAGATATATAACTATACTGGGTTGAATAACAAACAGAGAAATAAATCAGAATGTGAACAATATCTTGCTAGTAGCAATTTGAATAAAGTTCGACACTTACAGAAGGGTTTTCCAAAACCAAGTGACTGAAGTCATAAAATCAATGAAGAAAATTCTTCCCTGGACCAGATGGATTTACATCCAAATTTTATCAGACATTTATTCTAGAACTGGTATACTGGTTCCAAAGGTTGGCAGAAGAGATAGCAACTGTGGGAGAAGTTACAAATAATGTTATGAGGCTGACATAATACTGATATTAAAGGAAAATAACGATCCATTATTCCCTGAAAATTATCGACCACTTTACTTAATACAGATTACAAGATATTAGCTAAACTTATTACCCATAAAATTCAAAACCAGATTGCAAATATTATACATAATGATCAAAAGGACTTTATAAAAGGTAGGAACATAGTTGGTGGATTGGGGAAGTACAAGCTGCATTTTCTTTAGCCACCCAGGGGTTTAAATAATTGATTAGCATGTTTTTCTTGGGACAATATTAATTTTACAGAAAACATTTATATAGGTTTTCTAGAAGTGTTATGTTTGTTAAACACAGTGAGGCAAGTGCTATGCATTTTCACAATGTTTTAGAACTTTTATGAGAAAAACACTAATCAATTTTTTAGAGTTAAATAAAACTCTGTCACCAAACTAGATCAAGAGACCATTATGATAGCTGTTGGATGCTATGAAAGCATTTGACTTAATTAACTGGGAATTCATGTTCTAACCTTACAAACATGGAATTTCCAAAATATGTAATAACAGCCATTCAAGCATTATATAAATCTTCGACCGCTGCTCTGAAAATTAACCAATATAAATTAGACCCCATCTCAATGTTTAATGGTGTAAGACAGGGGTGTCCCCTGTCTCACCTGCTATTTGTATTATCACTAGAAACTTTTCTCAACCAAATCAGCCAGAATATTAAAATTACCAACTAGGGAAATAGCACATCGCATTTTAGGTTGAATGTTTATGTGGATAATGTAAGGGTAATCATCTTAAACCCTAAGGAATCATATCCAGAATTACTTTCAGAGAGTCAGAAATTTTCTTCATATTCAAATTATACTTTAAATAAAAGCAAATCCTTTATATTATGTTTAAATACAATTTCCTAGAACTAGACAGATCATTTCTGAAATGAAAATACAGGATTCAATAAAATATTTGGGAATTTAGTTAAAAAAAAAACTGAAACTACAATATAACTAAATTTAGATCTTTGTATGGCTAAAGTTAGTGATATGCTTATGCAATAGCAAAACAAAGTTCTTTCCCTATGGGGAAGAATTGAACTTTAAAGATAATAATTATGCCCCACTTGATGTATCTATACCAAGCAGTGTAAGGAGAAATATTCATCACATGGCTAGAACAAATAAGATGTTTATTTGTCAAATTTCTATGGCATGGAATGCTATATCCACCAATCCAAACAAAAATTCCAGGATATTCTTGCATTCTCATCTTTATTTGAGAAGTAGCATAACCCCGTTATAAAAGCATTACAAAAATAGCTTATTATTGCAATAAAACCTTGCCTAATAATAATTTTTGTTATTATTTGCCAGCATAAATGGGAACTCAAAGATCTGGACTATATAAAATGAAAATATAATAACTGATTTGGATTTACGTAAATTAAATATATACCATTGGATGGACTGCTGCCAAACAGACACTTTTATGGAATACCAAACTAAATGTATATCCCACATAGAGAAAAGAATTATGAGATCAAAAAACTAGCGCTGAATTCGATCCGGGTTTTATGAATCCCAGGATGAAGACTACTATAACAAAGATCAGTGCTATTGGATTTGTTTATACAAATATAATTACCTTTCACCAGCTATGGGAGTGTGGTGAGATCCAGGAATGGTGGAAAGAAACCATAAGACAATTGGAGAAAAATTATGCATAGGCAGTTCTTTTCACCCAAAAATCTTTATTCATAATGATTTTGATTCCTTGAAAATTGAATGGAAAGAAAAGAAAATTTCAGCCTTGGCCACCATGACAATGAAACGAGTGATACTAGCTAATTGGAACTCCTCCAAAATTGAGGCCTTTGAATTAAATAAATGGTGTTATATATTTAAAAGCACTTTATATCATGAAAAACTGTTGGATGAAGTATATGAAGGGCATGCTGGGGAAAAATTGCTTGGCAGGAATTAATTAGCTTTTGCCTCCACTATTACAAGTTTAATCAGTACCCCAATCAGAGTGGTATTGTCGTGCACCTGCACATCAGGGACTGCAACCTCTGACTGGATATGATATCACCCACATTAGTGGGTAGGAGGCCACAGGAGTATCTCATCTAGACATTGCTGCATGAATTTAAGGGGTTCAGTTCTGAACTATGACCCCAGTACAACTCAAGTTGTCAATGACCTGGGTGGCTGACAGAGATGAGTTCCTATGCAGTGTGACAATATTTTACAAATACAGAATAAAGTCACTGAAATTACACGTCTCTGCATATATAAACTAAATTTAAGACTATTATCTAATAGTAATTACATTCAAATTAAAACATAGAAGGACTCTGTAATAATTACTTTAAAATAAAAACTATTTAAGGACTCTTGCTTTAGAAAACACATCGATTTCATTATCATCCTCACTTCTCAGCCATGAATCAAATTTTGCTCATCATGCATCATTGTGTTGGGTGGGTCATACCGACTTCTTTCTGCCTTTACACTGCACAGATGGTACAAAAGGGCTGGCAGTCATCACTATAAGAGATGGTACAATGTGCCTTGGGCATGGGCATGTACAAGTACCTGTCTACCTTTTGAGACTACAGATAGGGCTATTCAATATCAACTTCATGACTCTTTTCATGTTCACAAACACCAGAACACCAGTTTCTAGTACTAATGTCACCACAGTAAACTGTGTGCCATGGACATGGACAATTGCCTGTCCACCATCAGGCACTTTAGATGGTGCTATTTACTATCTTCACAACTTGTCATGTGCTTATGAATAAGAAGACACCAGCTGCCAGGTTCAGTGTCACCATGGCCAGATGTGCACCATGGTCATTGACAATTGCCTATACATCGTGAGGTACTATAGACAGCACTTTTATTATCATCTTTATAACTTGTCATATGTTCACTCAGAAATTGTGTTTCTTTCCCAGTGAATTTATAGTAATGTCACCATGTCACAGGGTCAATCTCTACTGAACTCTCTCAACTACCTACAGAAGCACAAGAACCATTGCCCTTTCACCATTTTTAAACTCATTAGGGGTGATGATGACTCTTGATCTTCAATTACAGCAAGTATTTATTCTCATGACCTTTCCTATGGTGCATCTACTTGAATGCCACACATTGCTATCATTCATAACATTCTGCAGCAACTCACTGAAGCTTACTATTATATAGAGAATAATGGATAGGCAAGTGCGGTATGAATATTTTTTTCACACTCGAGGTATGTGATGACTACATAAGCCTTGAGAGCAAAGCTCTAGAGGTTTGTCTAGTCATCACACACCAAGGGTGTGAAAAAAATATTCATAATGCACACACTCACATATCTTTAATTTTTTATAATTACTGGTGCTAGGAGTGTCAGCAAACATTTTAGATATATGGAAAAAATACACTAGTTCATTAGAATTACATTTATTGAAGGTTTTGCTTTCATAAAGACATTAGGAGGTGCAATT
The DNA here is from genome assembly GCA_016271365.2 of Neoceratodus forsteri. Lineage (NCBI taxonomy): Eukaryota > Metazoa > Chordata > Ceratodontiformes > Ceratodontidae > Neoceratodus > Neoceratodus forsteri. The sequence goes on along the minus strand of CM028130.1, from coordinate 1,360,409,766 downwards.
AGTAGCACTCACCTAAAAGAATACTTCAAAGAACTGATTTTGCTTGGTTAAGCTGTAAACTATAATATTAAATAAATACCAGAAGTCCCATTGAAGAAATCAGATCGAGATCGATTTTGGACTTCAAGAGACAGAAGGCAAAGAAGGCAAACGTCAGCGTAACGTTTCTGTGGGACGTTAACTAGAACGTGTTTAAAATAGTCCAAACTAGCAAATATCTTTAAGTTCAGTAACTTCCTAGTGAGTGTTTGTTGCCTGATGGTCAGGAAGTGTTGCTATGGTGATGACGGTCTTGCAGTTGCTGTGGAGATCTGTGTGGGAGAAAAAAAAATGCAAGGACTGTCTGCAAATCCTCTAGTTTATGAGCTTGTTACAGTGGTGCGAGGCGTTTTTTTTTTAAAGTTTGAAGTTTTTTAGTGTTTGACACCACGGCACTAGTGAAAAGCTGCAAGCGACTGGAGAAAACCTTAAGTAAGCTTATCAAGTATCCCACTCAAAGAAACTGACAATGACTCAAAGCTACTCGATGCCATAATAACCCAATTTCAGGTTATTATGCTGCTCGAGAGGTATCTGAAATCAGGTTAATAAAGGGGTCACCAGTAATTATACTATCATTAGAAATTGGTGAAGTTGGCAAAATTCACTCTGAATTAATCCACAAATTTAGCACAATTTGTGGAGCATGGATCAATCCTCAAAGTTCAATGTTTCATCATAAGTGTGATTCCCACAAAGTGTAGAATTTCTCAAATGAAATTCCACACTTCATGGTGCAAACTTTGTGATTCAGGTGAAGCTGAAGTTGCTGAGGAATGGGAAAACATCACAAAGCTCTGTGAATGCAAATAGTTGCCACTGTCGGCAATGTTGCAAGCAAATTAAAACTTTGCCACATCTATAACTATCATCCAGCTATTTTTCTTGGTATATAAATACAAATTAAATAATAATAAAATTACATTAAAAAATCCACAAATTTGAAGATCAGTGGAGCAGGCCAAGCAGCAATGCTTTATCTTGCAATAAATGACACGTCACAAAATACTGCATGACAAAAGGCTTAACTGTTTTCAATTACACTGTTTCTGCAGTATACTGCAATATTTTGCAGTAATACTGCAAGGTACTGTGTTGCCATCATCACTACAGAACAGTAAAACACTCCACACAAATATATACAGTTAAAATTTTCTACTCAGTTTTCTTGAATAGCAGCAGTTAAAGCAGGGACATACAGTTTGATTAACACAGTTCACAGTTTCACAGCTTGTAGCTTAATACTTGTAGTGTATAGCTTCTTGTAACAGTTGATTTCATTGGTACTGTCCAGTAATTGGCTAGAAGAAAAATACTTAAAGCAGTGATGTGGTGGTCTGAACAACCCATCGCATCCTGGTTGATGCCACTGTAGTTCTTCTAAACCCAAAACACTCACTATAAAAATGTATGTCTTGTCATATAAATAGAAAGATGACATAACAATGATTAAAAAAGATTAATTTATTTTATTACTGTCATCATCATATGTAAGTAATAGAACACTCTGAAGTTTGGATCATTAACTGATAAAGAACACCCCAGCTGTGTTATGAGACACGAGGGCTTATACTGAATGCAGTTAGCATCTTGAAGTGTTTTATCAGGCAATAAACCACACCTCTGAGTGTCTTACTGTGCTTATTCATTGGGTCTCATGTGAAAATTAAAAATTTAATTAAAATAAAATTAAGGAATGTTGGATAAGTAGAGTAAAAAAATAACAGGCATTTGCCAATGCCGAATGTTTGCTTGATGGCATTAGCAGTGGAAGTGCAGGAGTTAGTCAGATGCAGTATAGGAATGGTATTAAAGTATTGAACTAATGCCAACTCCACCCTCACCCTGCAGAGATGGACAGGCATTGGGGATGCCTTTGGGTCACACCCATGACGGTCATGACATGTCACCTAACCCTACCCTTCAAACACTGACAAGTGTTGAGGTGTGCCTTGTGGTGTTTGGGCTTTATAGTTACCTCATTCCATAAAGAAATGTGCTGAAATGGGTGTAGTATAGGAGAATGAGGTTAACTATGGGGGCAAAGGGTCCAAGGCACACCTCAATGCCTGTCACTGGCTGCAGGGTGGGGTGGAATGGCATGAGCATTACTGTCTACAGTCCCAAGTCACACCCCTGATGCCTGTCAGTCCCTACAAAGTAGCGCATAATGGTCAAAAACCCTAATGCCCCAGGCATTTCTTGGTATTTTTACTCCAAGTTTTCCACATGGGCTTTTTGTGACCCCACCGCATGAACAGTGACACTATTAGTTTGTTAGGCGAAAGATGATTTTGCACAGTGACTGCAAAATTTGGCACCACAGGTGTGAAAACACATTTCAAAAAGGATGTGAAAAGTGACAGGTGTACTGTTCATGAGGAGGTGTAAAAAATGGCATTGTTTAAAATCTGGAGTGAAAATATACAAAAACCAGTGAAACTGAGCAATGTACACCTGTAATGTAATTAGCTTGGGGATTTTTTTACAGAGGATTTTCAACATACACATTTTGGGAACTCCACTCATGAACAGTGTCACTGTGATTTTCTTAATCCCGAACACTCATTTTCCACAGCGACCGTGCTATTTTGTGTTAGAAGTGCGAAAACACATTTTGGCCAGGGTGTGAAAAATGACAGCTGTACTGTTCATAAGGAGGTGTGCAAAAATGTCAATGTTGAAAATCTGGATTGAAAATATTACAAATTAGTGAATTTATGAGGGTGCGTGGAAATTGCGCAATGCACACTAGTAACAGAGTCATTTTATGGACTTTTGTCACCAATTTTTCAACACAGCCATTTTAACACCTCTGCTCATGAAGAGTGTCACTGTGATTTTCTTAATGTTTTCTGGACACTGATTTTGCACACCGACTGTGCCAATATGTGTGCTACATGTGCAAAACCACATTTTGGGCGTAGAGATGAAAAATGGCAGCTGTACTGTTCATAGGGAGGTGTAGTAAATGGCAATGTTGAAAATCTGGAGTGAAAATATTACAAATTCTCAAAGGTATGAGCATGCATAGGAATAGCGAAATGCACAGTCATAAACAGTCATTTTGGGGAATTTTTCCACCAAATTTTCAACAAGGGTTTTTGGGCCTTCCTCATGAACTGTGACACTGTCATTTCATTATTCATTCCCAATAAGTGGTTCTGTGCAGTGACCATGAAATCACCTTTCAGGACTGAATAACAAAATGACAGTGACTGAGTTCATGGAGGAGGGTCCCAAGAACTACATGTTGAAAATTTGGTGAAAAATTCCAAAATGGCCGAGATATGCACCAGCAAAAAAAAACAACATTTATGCCTATTATACATCTTACCAGCATTTCTTCAGTTCATGTTGGCTTTTGAAGAGTGCAGACGTGTTCCTGGTGAACCAAAGATGATCGACTGAGCCTGGAGGTAAGTATGGGGTCAGGGTGTGTGTGGGGAGGTAGGTGAGCAGAGGGTGGTGCAGGTTGGGGAAGGGGGCAAGACAGTCAACAAGGGTCTGTTTTTTCTTACAGGTTTTGTTTTTTCCTTTTTTTAGGAAGACAACATGGGACTTTTGCCATACTGAAGTGGGCTCCCAGCGTGGCAGCTGGAAGTTTGTTTGGGGGCAGTGGAACCGATGGGGGATTGGGCACTCTCCGTTGGCCATACAGACTTTTACATGCTGGGTGGGCTCCCAGTGTGGCACCTGGAAGTCTGTTTGGGGGGAATTGGGGTGATGGGATTGGGCACCCTGTCACCCATACAGTGTGTTGGGGGAGTGCATAAATACCTGGGGTGGGCTCCCAGCATGCTACTTTGATGTTTGTTGGGGGCCAAAAAAATGGAGCTGTCTATGACAGCTGTTCAGATACAGTGCTGATGTGTAGATACTTTGCATACTGCTGATGGCAGTATGTAAATTTTCTAGGACAGCAGTAGGCAAATTGCCTACACATTACCACTGCTGATTGTAGCAGTCTTTTTCTTTGAACTGTATGCCATCAGTATCTGACCTGCTGTCATAGACAGCTCAGACATTTATTCATGTAGTGAGGCCATGCCTGCAAGAAGAAGCAGGGCATTGGAAGCGGGCTGGCACAACTATGACAATTCATATGGTGGTACTATGTTTCTTACACAAGCATGCAAGCAAACATAATAAAATGAATACAAAATTGTCCTTGCACGTTAAATTTACTTTTGTAGGTTATCTATTGTAAATGGTGGTGCACACTGCTAGATGGCAGTGAGTATCTTGATGCAGCCTATCAATAGCCCCCTTGAGAAAGTAATAACTGTCATTTGGCATTTCTTATGAGATGGACTGCATTCCCCCTCCCCAGTTCTTCTGTTGCATTTGGCTTGGCCTGCCAACTTGCCAAGGATGGCAGAAATTAGCTGCTTCTACTGGGGATAGCCAGAGCTGAAGTGATATCCACCAGTGCAGGGGGTCTATACACCTCTCCTATTTTTATTTTCTTGCCCCCTTGTTATCAAGGTGACCCAAATCACCCACAGTTCCTCCACCTTCCACTCTCCTATCGAATGATGGTTTTGACTATTATTGCTACTCTCCTCCCTTCCCTCCACCTTTGTTCTTCCTGAACATGGTGTAACCCTCCAGGTCCAGGTCCCAGTCATGCTCTGCAGGCCCAGGTCTCAGTGACCACTGCCACATCCACCTCTCCTCAGTTAGCATCACCTGGAGCTCAGGCATATTATTGCCCAAGCTCCTGGCATTTACCAGGACTACCTTTCACCCTTTCCCTATACTTCCATTTCCCCTGCTCATGTTCCCTTGGGGATTCTGTCTTCCCCTGGTCTGCACCTTACCAGTCCCACATTCCTCCAGCTCCCAGGGGGGTGGAGACAGAGTCCCTCCTTTATCGAACCCCCCTCGACAGACTTTTCTCCCATCCCGCCTCCCTTCACAAGTTTAAACCCCACCTTTCACTAACAAACCCCTCAATTTTCAACTTAAGGATTTCCATCCCCTCCAAAATGAGATGGAACCTATCTCTAGCATACAGCCCCTTATCCTACAAGGTCTTCCCCTAATCCCCCATCGACTTATACCCTCTGACCCCACACCACTCCCTGAGCCACTGGTTTATCTCCCTAATCTTCCTTTGTATTCACCACTAGCCCTGGGCACTGGCAGGATTTCTGAGAAGGAAATCATGCATCCTATGTCATGACAGACCCTGGCAAGCTCCCTGCACCTTGCTTGTATCTCTAGCTCACTGTTACCCTCAATGTCATTGGTACCCAGGTGGACCAGTATGTCCAGGGAACCTCACAATCTTTTCCAGCTGATACACCTCATGCTTGCTCTGTGCACCATTAGTCCAGGGAAGCATTTTGTTATAACCAGGCAGGCTTCCTTCCTATCCCATTTGATACCCTTATAATGGAATCACCCAACAGGAGCACTCTGAATGCTGCTTTTCCTCCATTCCTCCCCTTCCATGTATCTCATGCTTACTACAGCCCCTTCCCAGTTGGCTCCTTGCTACCCTGCTATCTGGGTGCTACCTGCCACCCCTCCTTACTTACCCTGGCCTCCCTCCCTCTGATCCTATGCCTCCTCCTACTCCCGAGTATCTTCTGTACCGCTAACCCCCATCACTGCTCATGACTGGTCCTCCCCATCTATTAAGCTAGCCTGGCTCATCCTCCTTCCTTCCCATCTCCATTCAGCCCTCCATGCCTGTCGTGCTCCCTTATCCTAAACCCACAGCTCCCTTTATTGTAGCCTCTTTGTACTCTCTGATCCTTCTCATTTCTCTCAACTGGTCCTTCTACTTGCACTCCTCTCCCCTACCCCCTCCTCCTGCCCGATCCCCTGCCCCTGTTTTCCCACATTCCAAGATCCCCTATTCCTTCTGCTATCCAGTCCCTGACAGCTGCTCCCACACCCTTTCCATCTCTAACTGCCCCTGTCATGGCTACATCGCCCCTCATCCTCAAGCAGAAGAAGGAATTGAAGTGGTTACTGAGCTTAAGGTCTGATCCACCTCCCTACTTTTCTTCCTCCTGTCCATTCCCAGCTATATGTCTACTTCCCTGAGAATGTCCTCACTTTGGCCCCCTTCTGTGAGGGTCCCTGGATACCTGCCTGCTTCCTTGGTAGTGTCCTCCTTTAGGGCCCCCTCTGTCAGGGTCCCTATGCGACCCCAGAGTACTCTCCTGCTCTCCTTCCCTTATGCCCCCAATCATAGTGGTTGATGCAACCCCATGGGAGAGCCACTGCCCTATTCCCCAACCATCCCCTCCTCCCAGCAGCCTCTTAATCCCTCAACCTCCTTCCTAAGCTGTGCCAGCTGGTAGCACACTGGGCAACCAATGAACTTCCAAGCCCAGTCCAGTATCATGGCTGCCCCACACCCTGTGCACCCCACCACCCTCCCAAAGATGCCGGCCCTAATGACGTGTGGTCCCATTCCCCTCCAAGTAGGTTTCCTTGGGTGAGCCACCAGGTTCCCAACTACTCCAAGATACACCCCTCCCCATTAATCGGGTCCCCCACTAATTGTAGATATAGTCCCACAGTAAAGGGGTACCCCTGTTACTAGGTGCAGTTCTATACAGTAAACTTATAAGGGAAGTATACAACTTCCTAAGATCCTCTCTCCCAGCCTTTAAACCCAACCCCCAGTGGCTATAACTACATGAGCTACACCTGAAGCCTTGTCCTCCAATTGCAGGGCAGGGATCCCCTATAAATTAGCCAAGCTCTGGGTAGGGAGGGGTGGGGAGGGTGGGACTTGGGCCTCCACCTGACTCTCATGGGAGTGTATCAGCCCTGGCAACACACTCCCAGCTACAAACCATATCAACTTACAAAAATTTATGACAAAGTTAGCTTTCCAGAACCTCATCACATCTTCCAACTTTAACTGCTACCTCTGCCCACATCAAGAAGACTTAAAATGCCTCAGTGAGGATTTTAAACAGAGATTAACTGAAATGCAAACAACCTTGATTGGCTGGCTGTGTTATGAAAGAACCCTCCCCCACAAGAACATTCTCCAGCTAGCACAGCAAGATTTAAGGATTTATGCCCCTCAAGTCCAGAAAGTTCTTAAGGAGTTTGGCCAAATTTAAAACACAACTTATAAACAGTAACAACTTACAAAAATGTATGACAAAGTTAGCTTTCCAGAACCTCACCACATCTTCCAACTTCAACTGCTACCTCTGCCCACAGCAAGAAGACTTAAAATATGATAGAGACTTTTAAATACCTTAGAGGAATAAACAGGGTACAGAAAGGGAGTATATTTCAGAGAAGAAAGTGTACAAGGTGAAGGGGGACATAACATGAGGCTGGAGGAATGGAGGCTTAGGAGGAATGCTAGGAAGTATTTTTTCACAGAGATGGTGGTGGATCCATGAAACAGCCTATCAGCAGAGGTGGTGGAAGTGAAAACAGTATGGGGATTTAAAAGTACATGGGATAAACATAAAGACATCCTGCTGTGCAGCACAGCAGGGGAACAACTTTCCCGATAATGGTAAGGACTGCCAAACCAAGTAGGGAAATGGACAGACTAGTTGGACCTTTTGGTCCTTATCTCCCTTCATATTCTGTTTCTATGTATATGTGGTTTGCACTGCAATCCAGTTTGGCATTGAAAGTGCAAGCCACAGGGTTGTTGTCCTATAAGTTAGGATACAGATCCTCACCAATTAGGACTCAGGATTTCATTTTTCTGTTTTATAATACTATTTATGATCTCGTATATATAAAATGTGTGACATAATAGAACAGATAACATAACACGATCATAATATAAAAATATAATTGTAAATTCTATGGCTCTGCAAGGAGAATATAGTACTTTGTATAAGATACAACTGAGAGTCTGTGGGGGCTTATGCCTTGAGGCCAGCAATGAAGAGTAACTATTACTGTAGGCCACATAAGGTCATGGCAGTCCTTGTGGGTTTTATAGACTCTGTCACAGCACTGCCAGTGTGAGGGAGCATGGCTTGCCAGTAGACAAGATGGCAGGCTGATTCTTCTGCTATGATCTCCTTCTCCCATAATCGTGTCTCATTCAACACTGCTCATTCTTAACCCAAACTAAATAGTTTCATTTACAAGTATATTATACAAGAAACCTGGCGATGTTCTTTATTTTAATACCTGCAGGGCCTTTCTGCCACATTGCTAAGATGACCTTCTGAACTTGGCCTCTCACCCCCTGCCCTTAACTGGTTTGGAGATTACCTTATGGATAGACAGCAAAGGGTATACTTTTGAAAATTACTCTCTGAGCCTGCATCATCCTTGATGGGTGTCCCCAGGGATCTATTCTGGGACCACTACTTTTCTCTATACATATTAATAATATTCATGGCTGTCTGTTGCATAACACTCCCATACTTTATGCAGATGGCTTGGCTCTGGTTGTTAGTGCCAAGGATGTCAACTCCTCAAAACAAGTTGACAACTGACCTTCGGGCAGTGCAAAATTGGCTTCAGCATAACAAGCCGCCAATAATTGTACCAAAGACACAAGGCATGCCTTTTGGCTTCCAACTGAAATTTAGAACCTGTACAGTCCCCTTACATTTTATGTATTGACAGTACCCCTCTGGAGAGTGTCCAGTCTTTTAATTACATGGGAGTCAATCTAGACTCATCCCTCACCTTTCAACTGCATGTATATAAGGTCACAAAATCTGTTAATGCGTGACTTAGTTTGGCCTACAGGATAAGGAATAATATCACTCGAAGAGCTTGCTTACCTATTGCACAGGGTATCTTCCTCCCCAAACTAATGTACAGTGCAGAAATGCATGCTACATCTGCATCTAAGCTTACTTTGAAAAAATGGAACACTACACACAACATTTGTCAATTTCCACTCTCTCCTCATAGACTTGATCATCACTGCACTTTATACCAAAAGTTTGACTGGCCTCACCAGTTGCAAAATGTGGCTGCCACTGGTGGTACTGTATTCAGCATCCTAAAATGGCAGAGGCCTCCTAGCTTGGCTCTCTTCTATGACCTCATTCTAATCCTTATCTGCTGAGGTCAATGGGTCTTGACCTTCTTGCCATTCCTCAACATAGGACCAATCTAGGCACAGCTGCTTTTCAAAACTTGCACCAAAGGCTTGAACAATATCTCCCAGAAGTATGAATATGTCTTTTCCCATGGCTTTCCAAAAGGCCATCCGTAAGCACCTACCAAGCACCTTCACATGTAACTCCGCTTCTAAGCTTGAATGGATGTGTTTGAACTTCTCACCTTTTGCTAAAAGTTGACCTTGTCTTATTACATCAGCTACACTGCCTTTGAATAGCTTGTCAAAATCCATCTGTGTCAAATTATATGTAATGGTATACTGTTTTTTCTAGAAACCAAAAGGAAGGCACCCTTCCAGCTAGGTGTGCACATGCAGCAAGTCAAAGAAATCAGAAGAATTCCAGCACCACTCACCACAAAAGAACCAACAAACATAGAGAAATCTATAGCATTTATTATGGCAAAATATGTAAAAGGAAATAATGGAGTACAAAACTCAAAAAGTGCACAAAGCACCAAACTCAGGCAGCACAGGCAGAGCCCTCCCCACCACCACCAACTTCAACAAGTTTTGCCCAAAGGCTTCCTCAGGAAGTATGCCACACCCTCAAGCATTAAAGCACCTGTCTTAAAGGGAACAACCCCAATTTCTAAGTGCTCATAATAATACTGTTACAAAATGTATAAATACATATACAGAAAACATATACATATATATCCTGCTGGAGTATCTCAACAGGAATATAAAGTAAGTAAGCATAAAGGAAACAACATACAAAAAGGGGGGAAAACAGTGTGACAAAAAAGGGAGGGAACAAGCAGTTCATGAAATACTAACACTGGACAACATGTTTCTAATACTTGTGCCCCATTTCAACAATGTATTGGGATCAGGTTAGTGAAAAATCACTAACATGTGCATTTAAGGAGAATCCATAAATATCTCCAACTGATATACATAGAGGGACACGCAGTTAGACCATAAGGTGTAGATCTATAAAGGCAGACAATACATCTATACGTTGTACATGTGTTTCATGTCAGAATTGATCATTCTACATCTTAAATACTGTATGTATTTACTGATGTAAATGAACAGAAAATAAAGGATTGTGTATGAGCAGTCATACACAGCAATGATATTCTTGTATCGAGAGGTTTCCTTGGTAACAGATGACCTCGAGAGCGCAGCTCAAGAGGTGCTCTGTTACCAAGGGAATCTCGAAATACAAGAATATCCTTGTTTGTGTATGACTGCTCATACACACTCTTTTATAGTGTACGGGCAGTCACAGCATACAAAATTACACAAAACCAGCTAGTGAAGACAACAAAGAATAGAAATGTTAACATTTTCTTTTTTTTTAACTGATACAGTATGCGGCAGATATTTCTGCAAGTTCAAGTAAAAAAAAAATAACTTACAGCTTAATTGGATAGAGGAAAGCAACTATGTGGCAGCATTCCAAGTTGTTCTGCTGTAGTAGTGACATCACTACTGCAGCAGAACAACATAATGATGTCACTACTGCAGCAGAACAAGCATATTCCAGGCATGGAATTCCATGCATAACAGCATTCCACCATACACTATATCAATTTCATCATTTAAACCTGGTGAATTCAGAGCTCCTAAATTATATATCCAAAAGGATTCCTTCTGTAGAAATTTGTTTAACATAACCCCGTTTGGGTCCAACAAAAGCATGGTATATCTCACAAGAAGTGAATTTATGTGTGTCCACATTTCTCTCGGATAAAATGTGGGCACATAATGCACACTTCTCATACTTCAGTCTGATGGAACTAAGGTGTTCGCACACCCTAGTCTTAAAGGGACGTGTAGTTTTGCCAACATAGAAGGATTTGGAAGGACACATAGCGAGATAAATCACACAACTCAAGCTGCAATTAATAAAGTGCCTGATCTGAAATACTTTGGGATTGCTACAAGAGGACATTTTTTTTTGTTTTAATCAACACCCTGCATTGTGCACATTTACAATGGCTGAAGCTGCCCCTTGGTTTAGTGGGGAATCAGCCCATGGTCTTTGGAACAGGCAGATAACTGTGTACCAATAGATCTCTCAGATTTGTTCCTCCTTTATATACAGTTTTGGGTGGTACACTGATAACATCCTTAAGTGCTTCCTCCAAGGTTAAAATGTGCCAATAATTCTGGATGGTATGGCTAACCAGATTACTGTCTCTACCATACTTAATAATAAACAGTATCTCACCTGGACTAACCCTATCCTGTGTCTTATACTTTAACAGTTGATCCCTAGAAATATCTGAGACCTGTGCTTGTGCAGTTTGTAGTAGGGCAGTAGAATATCCCCTTTCACTGAAATGTCTAGACAGCTCTGTATTTCTACAGTCACACACAGTAGGGTCTGAACAATTATGTTTTACCCTCATGAACTGGGATTTCGGTAAGTTGTTGATGGTGTGGCGGGGATGACATCTGCTAGACTGTAATAAAGCATTTCTGTCTGTAGCCTTGCAGAAAATATCATTGACAATAGTACCATCTGCCTGCTTAGAAATGCTTAAATCCAGATAATTAAATTGATGTGCAGATTTGAGTCAAATTTTCAAGAAATGCAATAAATGCATATAGTTATTCAATTCTACACTGCCACACCATCAACACGTTGTCTATATATCTGTGCCACAGGTCTATAAAAAGGGTTGTATTCCATATCGTAGATACATCTGAACTCCCAAAGGCCAAGGTACAGGTTAGCATATGTGGGAGTGAACGTGGTCCCCATCACTGTACCTTTCACTTGGAGAAAATGCTATCCCTGAAAAATGAAATGATTCATGGTAAGAATGAAAGCAGCCAGGTCACATAAAACATTTATGAACTTGGAGCTATAATCTTCTCAGTTTCTAGTCAATAGCATAAGGCTGAAAGACCCCCATCATGTGGGACATTTGAATTAAGAATGTCCACTTCCAGAGTGACCAGATACCATGCGGGTTCCAGTCACAGGTCCTCCAGGATGCCCAATATATGTGCCGTGACCCTAACATAAGAACATAAGAAGGGAACCAGATGTTTAGTATACAAATCTACAAACCTAGATAAAGGTTCCTGAAGGGATCCAATACCCAAAACTATTCAGCATCCTATGGGATCAACTAAGGACTTATGTACTTTAGGAAATATGTATATAGTCTGCCAGACAGGATAAGCAACAATCAGACTGGAATTCATGCTGAAATTGTACCATTAGCTCATGCAGTGTCTAAATAGGTGTCAAGTTGTGATTTTAACTTGGAAGTGGGATCCATTTTCAAACCAGCATAGAAATTAGAATCAGCTAACTGTCGAAATATCTCTCACTTGTACTGTTGTACGTCCATAAGGACAATGGAGCCACCCTTGTAAGTGGGTTTTACAACCACATCTGAATTATTTCTGAGATCTAATAAAGCAGCATGTTCAATGTTAGAGAGGTTGTTAAAAACCCACACCCGAAACATCATAAAGCCCCTGCTCAATATCAGAAAGTATGGCTTTTTCAATCGTAATTACTGCAGGGGAATATGCAGGAACAAATTTAGATGGTTTCCTAAAAGGCTGTAAATCAACAGAAGGGGTAGATAATCTAATGTCCAACATGGAAATGTCCAGCAACAAATCAGTGTTAGTGTTAATGACATTGTTAGTCCTACATTTCGAGAAAAAAACTTTCAGATTCAGTTTCCTGGTGAACTTCTTAATGTCCACATACAAATCAAAAGGGTGATTAATGAAAGTGGGTACAAAATTAAGGCCACGGCACAGTATCTTATAGTGTTCAGCTTTTAGGTTGATAGAAGACAAGTTGATAATATTCACTTCCTGTGGTGGTAGGTCCTTGTAGTTTGTACGGGCGGCTTGCTCAATTGGTTCCCTTCCATTCATCTGTCTGATGTCCGTCATTGATTTCCTGCTTCCATACTTCTGTTGTCTTTTTCCCCCACATCTGGCTTTTTGGTTCCTGGTGGTCTACTGTCCAAGGGCTGCACCATGGAGTCGACACCACAGGGTACATGTTGTATTCTGCCTGTTCATTGTGTCCATCCTGTTCTAAAAAATCATCCAATATCTTTGACTCAGAATTCGAGGTAAAAAGTTCAAATGTTCTATCTAGCTGAGAATTTTTAAGAATGGATTTCAGTGAGGAGGAATTGTCTACTTGTTTATTAATATATCCAGTGCCCTTATTGGTGTTCCTATGTTTCCAATATTTGTGATAGTTACCACATGATCTTGTGGCACCAGGTGTAGATGACTGTTGATTGGATCATGAGAAAACTCAATCAAGTATATAGTCCTGATTGTCTCTCTCAAATTTGTGCATTTTTTGTTATTTCAAGCACTCTTCTTGCTTAAATACAGCTTGTTTAAGGATTGCTTCAAAATCAGAAAAGTCAGGATGATTTTTAAACAACATCACTTTGAGTTCCAAGGCATCTACTTTAGGTAATATCTCATACTGTTGCCACTTGTAATCTGTAATTAAGCAGTGAACCAAAAAGCAACGATGCAACCTGTAACTGGTTTTTCCAATCATTAATGAAAATCTCACAGTCATGTCCATAACCAGGCTATTGTAGGATTCTATGGCCCCGAGGAACCCTGTTTACTTTCACATAGATCTCCAGTGTAGTACAATGCCAAAAAACCCTTCTGGCCTTCAGTATGGCTGCTTCCAATTCATAGAATGCAAGAACAAGGTCAGGTTCAGTTGTAGGAGTAGTCTCTGGGGGATACATCATGGCACACTGTAACAGGAGGGTGGGATATACCAGGCAACACCACTTGAGTAAAATGTCAGACATCTTTTATTCAATGTTCTTCACACAATTTACTCTTAATTTCAAATGTACTGTATGACTTAAACAAACATATAGAATGAAAACAAATAGAGCAACCGGTTCCATATATACGTGACTGCATAACTAGGAAGGACCAGAAAGACAGAGAGCACAGCGCCTGCTGAGCCCAAAATGAACTAACTTACATTGGAAAAGATCAGCCTTTATATAGTGTGCGGCTGTCATGTGGTTAAGATGTCTCCTCCCCTTGTTTCCTAAGATTTCCCCAAATAGTTTATATTCTCACAAATTTTGCTATGATATTATATTACACATCAATATACATCAAAAGACATAATTCAGACTGTCCCAGAGCATACACAAGTCATTTTATCAGGAGCTAACTTGTATTTCAGGGTTTAAGTATCTCCTGTCAGTCATATTCAGGTACCTCCCCTTGAGGCTTGCCTATAAAAAAGGAAGAGGAAGGGCAGTCCAACTCTTATAGAACAGCAGGATTCCACTGAAGCAAGCCATCAACCAGCATTACATGGTAGCACTACAAGAGCAGGTATCTTTGCCTTTGTATCATAGAGGCTTAAAGAAGGAGTGCTTTTAAAGAACTAAAAACTAGCTTTCCATCTTTTAGCTACAAGAAGGGGGGAGGAAAGAAAAACAGTTTATTCCAGCTCTAAGTGTTTGGGACTAGGTGAACAGATTTAACCAAGGACTAAATTGTTGAATCCTTTATAAGGTTTCTGTACCTCATATCTGTGCTAGGTTTCAACTTAGAGGGAGCATACAGGGTAAATACTAGTATCAGGACATTCAAACTTAGCCCAAATACTTTGTTTGTGTCCCAACTAATGCAAATGTCCTGAAAGCTACAGGGACATATAGCTTGCTTGTTCTAAGTGTTTTACTTGCTAAAGGGGTATTTAATAACCCTAGAAATATGCTGGACATTCTTTTTAATTTACATCTTGCTTTTTGGTGTTTTTGCATGTTCATGTAGTGATGTGTGCACGTTCATGCAGGCGATCATGCACATGATTGTGAAGTCGAGCGTACACATGATCGGGAAGGCATTTTACAGGAACTCACAGCATTCAACAACTAGACCACAGTAAAAAGGGACAGCAAGAACATCAGGCAGGTGGTCTACCTGCCTACGGGGAATAAGTGAAGGGGATAGACAGGGAGAAGGATTAGAGTGCTGTTGCAACAGTCTTTAGCATGGAAACAAAATGAGAAGGGTCTCGTAGTGAATACTGTAGCCCTGCTACATACTCCTCCCCACCTAAGAATAAAACCCCCGAGGTAAGGGTTTTTAGAAAGATTGGGAAACAGAAGTTAGTTTCATCAGAACTTTCCCAAGGGAAAGATGGAGCTTCAGCCCACCCACTCTCCGAAGCTCCACCTCAGGGTCCCTTAATAAACATCAATAATTATTATTTACAGCATACAAAGCTATCCTTTTGTTGCTAAATTATTCTACCCCGAGGTCTGAGTCACATATTCCTGCCCCAAAATGGGACATAAAATCTGCTTTTTTTTTTAGTAGGTCCAGATCTATGCTTTATAGTAAATTTATAAGACTGCAAAGCTAGGTACCACCGCATGATACGTGGGTTTTTATCTTTCATGGCTTGGAGCCAACACAGGGGATTATGGTCTGTCCAGACTTCAAACTCTACTCCCCACAAATAAAACTTCAGTGCTTCAATGGCCCATTTGAGGGCTAAACACTTTTTTTCTATGTTAGAGTATTTAGTTTCTCGATTATAATTTTCTACTAATATATATTATAGGGTGTTCTTCTCCCTTGAACATCTGGGTGAGAACTGCACCTACACCTGTGTTAGAAGCGTCTGTCTGTAGAATGAATGGGAGGTTAAAATTAGGACTCTTCAATACGGGTGATGCACACAAATAGCCTTTAAGGGCACAAACAGCTTTTCATTCTGGTGTCCATTTAACTTTGGTGGGTTGATTATTCTTGATCAAATCTGTTAGGGACTTGCTATAGTTGCAAAGTTTGGAACAAACCTTCATAATAGACAGACAAGCACACTAAAATGGATCGTTCATGTCATTTCATAATGGGACGGGGGCTGTTGGCTACAGCATCAACTTTTCCAACATCAGGTTTTATCTGCCCCTGTCCAATTCGAAATCCCAGGTATTCTACTTCCTGCATGGCTAAAGTACACTTACAAGGGTTTATGGTCAATCCAGCTTGTGTGATTGCTATCAGAACATTCTTTAGATGTTGCAGATGTTCTTCCCATGTCTGGCTGAACACCACAACATCATCTAAATAAGCTGCACTATAATTAGAGTGTGCTCTGAGTAGGTTGTCCGTAAACCTTTGAAATGTCACAGGGGCTCCATGCAACCCAAAAGGCATTGTAGTGAAGTGGAAATGTCCTATGGGGTTCTAAAGGCAGTCTTTTCTTTATCCTCACTATGAAGGGGGATTTGCCAATATCCTTTGGTTAAGTCAAGCGTACTGATGAATGTAGCTTTCCCAAGGCGATCTATGATATCATCAATTTGCGGTATAGGATATGAGTCAAATTTTGATATTGAGTTAAGGCGGCGAAAATCTAAACATATTCTTATGCCACCTTCTTTCTTATCAGCAATCACCATTGGGGAACCCCACTCACTAGCTGAAGGTTCTATGACCCCTAGGGTTTGCATCTTTTCCAATTCTTTTATGACATCTTGTTGCAATTTTTCTGGTATCCGGTAAGGTTTTTTTCTTATTATCAGCTGTTGAGTTAATTGTATTCGGTGTTCCACCTCTTTTGCTTTACCTGGCTGACAGGAAAATGTTTTATGAAAGGCTTGTAACAGTTTATTTATTTCTTCCCTGTGGTCTATCTTTAGGGCAGGATTGATTGTAATCACTTCAATGCCATCTGTTCTTTCTAACCTTTGGTAAGCTTGGTCTACTTTGCTAGTAGTTTGTTCTGAACATATGAACAGAGTAGGGGCAGTGTTTGAAGAGTCCCTCTCATGCCACTTTTTAAGTAAATTTGCATGATAGATTTGAGATCTCTTACGCCTTTCTGGAATATCTACCTCATAGCTGACAGGGCCAAATTGTCTCTGTATAACATATGGCCCTTGTCATTTCATTGTTAACTTACTTTCTGAGGATGGCAGGAGTAGTAACACTTTGTCCCCTGGTTGAAATTGTTTAGTGCCCACCCCTTGGTCATAATATTCTTTTTTGCTCTTTTTGCTTTTTAAAAGTGTTTTGATAGGCTAGGATAATGTACTTAGTTATTCTCTGTCTCAATTTGGTTATATATTCTAGACTTGGGGTCCCATCTGGTATCTTTTTACTTTCCCACCTTTCTTTTATGATATCTAAAGGCCCCCTTGGGTTTCTTCCATAAAGAAGCTCAAACGGAGAAAACCCAGTAAATGCCTGGGGCACCTCTCTATAGACAAACATCAAGTATAGCAAGTTAACATCCTATACCTTCCCTTCATCTTGTACATATTTTGTAAGCATTTTCTTTAGAGTTTTGTTGAAGCGTTTCACCAGCCCATCAGTTTGGGGGTGGTAAGAAGAAGTGTACACAGCCCCAACACCCAATGCTTGATAGAGGCAGGCTAATAAAGCTGATCAAAAGTTACTGCTTCTATCAGTAAGTATTTTCCTGGGCACTCCTACTCAACTAAACATCTTTAAGAGCTCCTCAGCTATTTTGGGGGCTGTAACAGTACACAAGGGGATGGCCTCTGGATAACGAGTGGCATAGTTACTTATCAAGGATGAATCTATTGCCTATACTGCTCTTTGGTAAGGGTCCCACAATATTCATAGCTATGTGGTCAAAAGGAATATCTACTAAGGGAAGAGGTTGTAAAGGTACCTTTTCTGTCTTAGTTATAGAGGCTACTTATTGGCATTCTGGACAGGTTTGACAATAGGAGGCTACCTGTTCTTGGATTCCTGGCCAAAAGTATCGGTATAGTAACCGGCTTAATGTTTTATCCCTCCCTAGATGTTCTGCCATTGGTATGTCATGAGCTAAGGAGATCAGCTGTTGGCAGTACCGGGTAGGTACCACAAACTGTTCAATGACATACCTTATCTTAGGATTCTTGTATTCTCTGTAGAGAAGCTGGTCATGAATAACATACCTAGGGTAATCTGCCTGCTTATCAGCATCTACAACCTGTGAAAAACAAGGATTTAGATTAACATCCTTCGATTGTTCATCACTAAAGTCCATATTTATATCAACAGTGTCCTTATCATCAGGCATTTCTTCTTTTTTACAGTTCCACAATGCTTTAGCTCTCCTTCAGCTTGCCTTTAGTTTTCTGTCCTTCCCAGGACTGCTATAAATGTCCTCCTCAAAAGGGAAGATCTGGGGGAAAACTGTGACTTGCTTATTGTGTGCTCTTGTGGTTACAGCAGATAGTGGGGGGTCTTTATCAAGCAGGGTATCAAATGCTGGATAGTCCTGGCCAATGACTACTGGCACCGGTAAATTGGGTACTAGGCCAACAGTCATTAGTTGATCATGCCCCTGGATCTTTAAGGTCATTTGCTGTACAGGGTAGATATGAATGTCCCCATGGATGCAGGTGACTTTAGTGGTATGTGTACTATGCTTTCTTGGCAACAAGGTAGCATGAATTAGGCTCTGTTTGCTTCCAGAATCTATCAAGGCAGGAACCTCTTTTCCATTCACCTGTATAGTAGTGAGATATTGTCGCCAATTGGCAAGAGCAAGGTGGATATGTTCCTTCTTTCTATGTAGGCAATGTCTTGCAATATGACCCTTCACTTGCATCCATGACAGATAATTTCGGATTAAGTCCTTAATTATTTTAATAGTCCCAAGGTTACTTCACTATTTCCTTGGCTATAGGTGAGGTCCAATACGATTAGTAGTGATAATAGAGGTTGGTCATACCAGGGTGAGGGTCCATGAGTCCATGGGTGTCTCATCCAATCTGGCCATGCCATTATATAGTCTTCTGCAAGATCAATAGCCTTCTGAGCAGTCTCTGGTCGATGCTCCTCACCCACACTTGAACCTCTGGAGGAAGAATTTTAATAAACTGCTCCAAGGTGATGGTTTCCATAACCTGTTCCATGGTCCTTGTATTAGGCTGTAACCACTTATTACTAAGGTCTCTTAATTGGGTGTAGGCTTCTTGGGAGGATGAAGCTGTATGGTACTTGAAGGTTCTAAATCATTGATGATAAGTCTCTATGCTAATGTCATATCTTTTCAAAATGACCTGGCGGACATAGTCATAGTCATTAACATGGGCACTGTCCACATGGCTGTAAGCCAACTGTGCTTTTCCCTTTAAGTAGGATGCAAGTCTTACCATCCACTGTTCCTTTGGTCATTGGCATGCTTCTGCCACTCTTTCAAAAGTAGTAATATAAGCTTCAATATCATCAGTGTCCGTCAGCTTAGAAATCTTAATGTCCTTCGGTCCCTCTGGGTCCCATGGCACAGGGGGTCTGGTCACTTCCTGTGTTTGAATAGCTCTAATAGTGTCCACCCAATGAGCTTCATTTTGTAGATGATCCACCTCTCGCTGCTTTTCCAATTCCAGTTGACGTACACACAGCCACCGTAGCAACTCCGACACCTCCTCAGGAAGCCTTTCCCCCTGCTCCATCGTCTCATGAGCAGTGGCATCCTCACTTGTCTTGAACCCTTCCTTCTTGGTTTCCCATCATCTTACATCCAGTAATCCAGGCAATAGAGGTATTTGGGTTAGCGTAGCCATTCTACGGGTCTGTACACCTCCAGGACTAGGTTGGCTGGTAATTGGTGGATTGACCGCTGCTGACTCCAACATAACATGCTAAATGATACCAGGTCCGGTATCTGACCCTTAAGATCTCTTCCCAAGGGTATCCCACTTCTAACACCAGTGTAACAGTAGGGTGGGATATACCAGGCAACACCACTTGGAGTAAAATGTCAGATGTCTTTTTATTCAATGTTCTTCACATAATTTACTCTTAATTTCAAGTGTACTGTATGACTTAAATAAACATATGGAATGAAAACAAACAGAGCAACCGGTTCCACATATAAGTGACTGCATAACTAGGAAGGACCAGAAAGACAGAGAGCACAGCGCCCTGCTGAGCCCGAAAATGAACTAACTTACATTGGAAAAGATCAGCCTTTATATAGTGTGCGGCTGTCATGTGGTTAAGATATCTCCTCCCCTTATTTCCTAAGATTTCCCCAAATAGTTTATATTCTCACATATTTTGCTATGATATTATATCACACGTCAATATACATCAATAGACATAATTCAGACTGTCCCAGAGCATACACAAGTCATTTTATCAGGAGCTAACTTGTATTTCAGGGTTTAAGTATCTCCTGTCAGTCATATTCAGGTACCTCCCTTGAGGCTTGCTGTAAAAAGGAAAAGGAAGGGCAGGCCAACTCTTATAGAACAGCAGGATTCCACTGAAGCAAGCCATCAACCAGCATTGCTTGGTAGCACTACAAGAGCAGGTATCCTTGCCTTTGTATCATAGGAGGCTCAAAGAGGAGCGCTTTTAAAGAACTAAAACTAGCTTTCCATCCTTTAGCAACAAGAAGGGGGGGAGGAAAGAAAACAGTTTATTCCAGCTCTAAGTGTTTGGGACTAGGTGATCAGCTTCTAATCAAGGACTAAATTGTTGAGTCCTTTACAAGGTTTTTGTACCTCATATCTGTGCTAGGTTTCAACTTAGAGGGAGCATACAGGGTAAATACAAGTATCAGTACATTGAAACTTAGCCCAAATACTTTGTGTCCCAACTAATACAAATGTCCTGAAAGCTACAGGGACATACAGCTTGCTTATTTTAAGCATTTTACTCACTAAAGGGGTATTTAATAACCCTAGAAATACACTGGGCATTCTTTTAATTTACGCCTTGCTTTTTGGCATTTTCGCATGTTCTTGCAGCGATGCAAGCGACATTATTCGGCAGGCGATCGTGCATGATCATGAAGTCAATAAAGTGATGATCGGAAGGCATTTTTACAGGAACTCAAACACTCAACAATGAGACCACAGTAAAAGGGACAGAAACATTAGGCAGGTGGTCTACCTCGCCTACGGAGAATAAGAGAAGGGGATTGACAGGGAAAAAGATTAGAGTGCTGTTGCAACAGTCTTAGTATGGAAACAAAAGGAGAAGGGTCTCCTAGTGAATACTGTAGCCCTGCTACAGATACCAAATCTAAACCCATGTTAAACGAAAGGGTCTTCTATACCAGTGTTAGAAAAAAGAACTGAGGAGAGGATCCCACCCGTGCTCCCAAACTGGATGTCAGTAAAATACTAGACATCCCAGTTCTTTAAGACAAGGCAGCCAGAACTGAGGAAGTACGCCAGTGCCTAACAATTGTCAAAATATTGCTATGTAAAATAAATGCAACAAAGTTGGATGCAAGTGGTTGCTGGGGGCAGGCTAGAAACCGGAACCAGAACTCAAAAGGAAGTCACTGTTCCAGCTAGGTGTGTGCATGAAACAATTAAAAGAAATCACAAGAATTAAAGCAGCACCCACCCACCACAAAAGAACCAACAAGCATAGTAATATCCACAGTATTTATTATGGCAAAATATGTAAAATGCAATATTCGAGTACAAACCAGGCAGACCCTCCCATCTATTCCACTTTGTTTCACTTAAAGGCTTCTAGGAGCTACTCACACCATCATGTATTTATGCATTTTGTAACAGTTTTATTATGAGTACTTAGAAATTGGGGTTGTCCTTTAAGACTGGTGCTTAAATATCTGTGTGCCTAAGTGTGGTATGCTTCATGAGGAAGCCTTTGGTGAAACTGGTTGAAGTTGGTCGGAGAGGGGGCTCAGCCTGTGCTGCCTCAGTTCGATGCTTTGTGCATTTTTGTGAGGTTTGTACTCTATTATTGCCTTTTACATATTTTGCCATAATAAATGCTGTGCTACGTTTGTTGGTTCTTTTGTGGTGGGTGGTGTTGGAATTCTTGTGATTTCTTATACTGTTCTTTCTGCCACTGACCTGTATTGAATTAAGCATGTAATCTTATTTATTTATGTATGACATTTAGCTCTGTACCTATGTATGCCTATACTGATGTGTACTATGTTATTGACTGTGCAATGTTCTATGTTATGTATCCTCCTGGGTTGTACCTGAAAACAGACCTCATGGTCTAGTGCACTTACCTGCTAAACCAAAACCAAATAAATAAATGGGCCACTGGGTTCTCATGGTGCTGGCCTGCTTCTCGGTGGTCTCTTCCAGCTGTGCAATCTTCTGCTGGCTGATATGGTGCCAAAGGCAGGGGCTCTAGATCCTTCCCTGAAGCAAATGATGAACATGACTAAATTAGTCCTCAGGTAGGCAACATATTTAAGGGCACTGAACATTTGCAGGGTTCACTAAAATTGTGAAAGCCCATGAAAAGATCTTTAAAAATGAGGTACTGGATTTACCTGTAGGGGACATGAGTCCTGAGATATGTATAGCTAAATAATGTGTACATCAAATCATAGCAACAGCCATTTCATGTAGTTTTCAAAACAGGAAGTGATGTCACTGAGTGGCATGCTCTATGTTGTTAATTACAGCTTGCCCCTCAGTGACATCACTTTCTGTTGTAAGATTGCATGAAATGGCTGCTGCCACATTTTGAATTACAGATTATTTAAATATTCATATCTTTGGACCTTTGACACCTACAAGGAAGCCAAAAACCTTGTTCAGAATAACTTTTCATGGGCTTTCACAATCAGAGAAATCCCTGCAATGTTTACTGTCCCTTTAAAATTACTACACAAAACTTGATTCACATTGCCTCAATAACAATATAGAAGGGTACTTCTAAAGTTATGGTGAGCTTAATGGATGTCTGAGTCTACTATTTTCTCATATTACCTATGATACACAATAAATGGCACAGCACAATATATGAACCACCTAAGAAACTGTGTCCAAGTATCAGAAACTGCATATATAACATGGAGCAGGAAGCAATTGACACACAGGAGCCCAGGGGAAACAGGCTTCCCCAATAAGATACATACTGCAGAAAGTGGATGATCTAGAAAACAGGACTTGATGAAACAACATATGCCAAACTGCACTCCCACACAGAAAAACACAGGATGGAATCTTCCCTGGATATATGCTTGCTATATTGTGTTTTTGGGAGGACAGACTACAAAATGTTTCCTGCAAACCCAGCACTCCTGTTTTCTTTGACTGCACATGTAATGGGAAGTATGTGCTGGGGTGTCCCTAGCTTTTTTATTGTATTCCACTCTGCCTGCCTTGCTGAAACACTGGTGCATCATTGGAGCCTTGGTAAGCTCCTGGCAACAACTTTCAAAGTTTACCAAGGTCTCACTTATTCTATATTCTGGGCCCCCCTTTCTTGGGTAACTTGCTCCTTACTACAGATATAGAGACAATACTGTGGTAGCACTGGAAGGCTGTGGGAATAAATAATGTCAGTGACCGTCTCACCCCAGGTGCACTTACCTTGGTCTCATCTGAGAATTTGATCTGAAGGTACAGACTCCAGAGCTGGGACTTTGCTAGATGCCTTCAGCTCTGGAGCAAACTCTATCTTTTTCTTTAAGCTGTATGCATCTGTTTGCAGTATATTTTTCCTTTTTCTTTTTTCTTTGTTGGTGCTTATTTTAAAAACTTTAATAAAGTTTAATAAATTAAAAAAAAGACATATGCACACTTCCTCTCCCTCCTTCTGTCTTACAGCCTGGTGTAAGGCCATACAGGGATGTGCCGGTAATATGTATCATACTATTATTGACTCGCTACCTGATCAGTCTCAGAAAACATGCTAGCAATGAGAAACATCTCCGAGTGTACCTAAATCAGTACAGGATTGGAACAGGATTTGGATACTAGCCAAACAATTCTGCACAGATACATTTAGTCTGTTAATTCAAAATAAGGTCCCACATTTCTTAGTACTGTCCCCAGACAAACTTCATTCCCTGGGGCTAATTCCTGATGACAGAGGCTGGAGTTGGCAATACACAAGAGGCAATCTTTCCCTTATCTTGTGATTTTGCCTGACATTACAATCCTACTCAAACATAGTTAGACTGGATTGTGCTTCAGTGGTGGGTTCTGCTTTCCTGCTGATGGTGGCAGCACTCTTTCTTAATCTTCTTTTTTCAGTGGTATTGCCTTTTGATCACTGCCTAACATAGCTTATAGCTGCTAGTATAGAGGCCAAGTGTTTATTACTCTCAAATGGGGAATGGCAGCAGTTCCCTCATAGGAAGAGTGTAAAGGAGCTATGTATTTCTTGGCCTCGCTCTCTAGAATGTAACATTTAGCAGCATATGCATTAACCCATTTCTACAAAGTACAGGAACCAAACATGTCTTCTTCTTTATGTAGCATTACTTTGGTGAGAACAGTGGTGCTGCTCCCCATGACGTGACAGCTCATCCTGTATAGAATGTTGGAGCCTGTAATATAGTTGACTGGTGCAGTTATGAGGAGGTCAATAATATATTGTTGGTACCTTCTGTCAGGTAGCAGGCTGCTTTATGAGAAGCCTCATGAAGTGTCACCACTGTTTCCTTCCCTTATTATTAGCCTCTGCCTAGGAACAGATCTACTACTAATAAAACTGATTAACTGCAACAGCACCACAAATAGTAATCCACAGCAAATGCATGCCAACAGCACCTACCTCAAGTCAAACTAATCTCATAGATTTCTTTGACTGGGTAACCAGAGTGGTGGACCAAGGGGGAGCAGTTGATGTCGCCTACCTTGACTTCAGCAAAGCTTTCAACACTGTCCCACATAGAAGATTGATAAATAAGCTGGGTAGGCTTGGGGTGGGTGAGAAATTGGTCAACTGGGTGGCAAACTGGTTAACGGGCAGAAAACAGAGAGTGGTGGTAAATGATATACGGTCAGAAGAGATGCAGGTCACAAGTGGGGTACCTCAGGGATCAGTCCTGGGGCAAGTCCTCTTCAATATCTTCATTAGTGACATTGCAGATGGACTAGAGGGTAAGGCTTGTCTGTTTGCAAATGACACCAAGATCTGCAACAGAGTAGATGATCCAGATGGGGTGGGCAGAATGGGAAGAGATCTGGATAAACTAGCAAAATGGTCAGAAGAGTGGTAACTGGGATTTAATGCAAAGAAGTGCAAGATCATGCACATAGGGAAAAGAAACCCTGAAGCCACCTATAGGCTGGGAGGAGAGTTGTTGGCAGTCACAAAGGAAGAAAGAGACTTGGGCATCATCATTACCGATGACCTGAAATCATCCACGCAGACCTCTAAAGCAGTAGGTAAGGCTAGGGGGATGTTAGGGTGCATTAGTAGGGGTATCACAAGTCATAACAGGGAGGTAATAATCCCTCTTTACAAGACAAAGGTTAGGCCCCATCTGGAGTACTGCACACAGTACTGGAGGCCAAACCTTCAGAAAGACATTAACCAAATTGAGGCAGTCCAGTAAAAGGCAACCAAAATGGTGCAGGGACTGCATCAGAAGACTTATGTGGACAGATTAATGGAGCTCAATATGTATACCCTTGAGCAAAGAAGGGAGATAGGTGATACAATCGAAACATTCAAACGCCTTAAGGGCATTAACAAGGTGAAAGAGTCTAACATGTTTAAAAATAAGAAAAATAGCAAGATAAGAGGACACAGCATGAGATTAGAGGGAGGCCGTTTAAGGGGGAATGTGAGGAAATTGTTTTTCACAGAAAGGGTGGTGGATGCATGGAACGGTCTACTTCAGGAAGTGGTGGCTATGAATACAGTGCAGAGCTTCAAACAGGCATGGGATAGGCATAAGGGAGCAATACAGATGAGTATGAATCTATAGGCCACTGACAGCAAAGGCCAATGGCACAGTTATAAGGTAGAAAAAGAAATGGGCACACTGGATGAGCCTTGCAGTCCTTATCTGCCATCAACTTCTATGTTTCTATGTTTCTATAATTACTGCATTGGGAGTCAAAGTGGTTTGGCCAAATTTCCAAAATGTATGTATTTATTTATTGCAACATTTGAAGTACACCTTTGATCACAGGTGCTCATTTGCAAAGGTTACATGTCTGAGACATGAATAGGATACACAAAACAGCAATCTAGAAATTGTTACCGTTTCCAGTACATTACCAGCAACTCATGTGGAGCACAGTCAGCAGAATATACAAGCAGCCCAATTAGAGCATAGTCAGCAGCATATGGGAAGAATATTTTGGTATAGACAGTTACTAGCAAACAGAATCTTCATGAGAGAATAATCAGCAGTAAGCATTGGAAGCTTAGGAACCTGTATAAACAATAAATACTTCAAAAGCCATTGAGGAGACATTATGAACCAAGGAGACTAACTCAGCTGTAATAAGTGCATTTGGAACTTGTATTGTGCTCTATTCTTAGCACTTTCTTGTATTGGGCAATTTCTGGGAGACCTAAAAAGTTTTCAGATCCCTAGACAAAGTCTAACTAAAGTTTATTTTGGCCACTTTTTCTTAGTAGTCCATTGACTCCCTCTTCCCAGACTTGTCTGACTGCACATCATTCCTCCATGGAAGTCCCCTCCTAGATAAATCCACCAGATTGCATGCACAACTGGTGATGCAGCAACAAGTCTTCTGCCACCCAAAAAATTGATAGTATTTAGGGGGCATCGCAAAACTTCTATGCCTGTTGTGATGGATGCAGTTGGTGCTGTGAATGGCACTGTCATTTACATGCCAAATCATCCCCCTCCCATGTATCAGTACATTTTGTTGTGCACTGGAGTGGAAAGACCCCCCAACCACTTTTGAGTAGAGCTCAGCTGGGTCCCAAACAATGGGCTGGCGATACATTATTTCACAACAATATAGCATGAGGCCATTTTTTTTAACTGACATTTGAGGTCCCTAACCTTTACAAACATACTTTTTTGGCATGGTGATGCATGGTGAATGATCTCCATTGAAAAAAAATAGTAAAACCTCAATTAAATAAAAATGAAATCAACAGACACCACATAAAATCTTTGTTATGATGATGTGTGGTGGATGATCTCCATTGAAACAAAATAGGAT
Source organism: Neoceratodus forsteri (assembly GCA_016271365.2). Lineage (NCBI taxonomy): Eukaryota > Metazoa > Chordata > Ceratodontiformes > Ceratodontidae > Neoceratodus > Neoceratodus forsteri. The sequence continues at coordinate 1,360,382,766 of CM028130.1, read as the reverse complement.
AAACTGAATTAAATAAAATGACATCAACACTTTCTTTGAAGGTTGCATGCTTTCAGTTACTATAACATTATGACAAATTAAGAAACTACTTACAGACATTATTGGTTTTCTATAGTGTGAAAAATCATCTCATTTAATAATTTGAGGCAAAACACACACACATACACACACACGTATATATATATATATATATATATATATATATATATATATATATATATATATATATATTCAAGTACTTATTCTATTATATTAGTATTCAGCTATCATTTTTGCTTAGATTCCTGAAACAGGCATTAATTGTGCTAGTCTGCTACTGCTATTTGGTCATAACATCTGCTATTCGACTATGAAATGAAATGTTGAACAGTAGAAAATCCCTAAGAGGTTGATCAACATCTGTTAAAGTGAACAAGGGCATGGTACAGGTAGAAATTTGGAAGACCTATTATAATAATGGCAGGTTACACTGTTAAACTGATTATTTATATGTGTTTATTCTGTCACTGGAGTATCCAAGAGACAGTTCAGAAGTCACTTTTTCTGATCTATTCAAACCGAGTCAGTGATTTTGCTATGGACACAGTCAACACAGCTCCAGTAGTCTGGACCATTTTGTTCCATCTTTTCAGACAGATATTTTAGTTTTATTCTTAAACTAAATTAGAGTTGTCTGAAGCCAATGTGCAGTATTTTCAAACAGGAGAGTGCTGACCAACATGCATGTTTCAAGTGTATCTTCATTTGCTTGAGTGTCAAAACTTGCTACTTATTTCTTTTTTCTGTTTGTTTGGGTTCTATAAATGTGCACACTGAACCCTTGTAATTGAAAATGTAATGATCTGTGCAGCACCAGGTTGTGCATTACAGAAAGAGTAAGGTGCCTTGGGATCCTAGTTTCCAGTTGCCTTAATTTTACAGCTGGTTGCATAACTGAAATGGCATTCCGAGTGGCCTGGGTTCAATAACAAGGTAAGGCACTTATTTCTTGCTCTCTTCCATTTATTGGGTGCCATAAATATGCATACCACACCCTTATAATTGAAAATGTAATTATCTGTGCAGCACCAGGTTGTGCATTACAGAAGGGACAGGGCGCCTCAGGATGTCCCAGTTTCCAGTTGCCTTGGTGGTGCAGCTGGTAGCACAACTGAAATGGTATTCCAGGTTGTCTGGTTCACATCCCAAGTAAGGCACATATTTTTTTCACTCTTCTGTTTGTTTGGGTACTTTAAATGTGCGTGTCACACCCTTGTGATTGAAAATATAATTATCTATGCAGCACTAGGTTGTGCATTAGAGAAAGAGTAAGGTGTTTGGGGATGCCCCAGTTTCCAGTTGCCTTAGTGCCGCAGCTGGTAGTGCAGTTAAAATGGTATTCATAGTAGCCTGGATTCAAGTCCCAGCTAAGGCACTTATTTCTTTCTTCTGTTTGTTTGGGTTCCATAAATGTACACATTGCACCCTTGTGACAGAAAATCTAATTATCTGTGCATCATCAAGTTGTGCATTAGAGAAACAGTAAGGTGCCTTGGGACTTCCCAGTTTCCAGTTGCTTTGGTTATTCAGCTGGCAGTGCAACCAGAATGTTATTCCAGGCAGCCTGAGTTCATGTTCCAGATATGATACTTATTTCTCTCTCTTCTTTTGCATGGGTTCAATAAGTTGCACACCACACCCATGTAAATGAAAATATCAAAACTTTATAGTCCTATTTTCAAAGGCTCCCAAGTTTAATCAACAAGTCTGTGATTTGGTACCTCTTGAATCAAAGAAAAAGCTCTATATTTTGGAATTAACTGCATCTGAAGTTGGAATGCTGCTAAACTATGTATTAAGTAGTCTATCAGGGTCCATCCAAACTTTTTATGTAGTTGCATCCAAAACAGGAAATGCACATATTTGCATACCCTATGAGTCTGCACAAATAGAATGCAACTTAAATGAACACAAATATATCCATACACAAAGCAGATACACACACACGCGCACGCACACACACAAATAAACACACACACACACTCTCTATACAGTAGTAGACATGCACGTTGACAGGAGAACATACAATTGTTTTAACTGTTCCTTACATGACTCTTTGGTTGAGTTTGGCTTGTAGTAATAATCTCAGAGGATCTAAAACTGCATACTTCAGGGCCTGTATGCCCCACTACCACCTTTTTATGATGACATTAGAAAACACAGAGGTGAATTTAATTTTCTCTAGGATGTGTGCCTCCAACTTCTTCTTCTGCAGTAGACAGAATACCACTAGTCTCCTTTATGCTCTTTTAAACCTTTCCAAAGACATCTGAGGAAGTAACAAGGATGGAGACACAGATAATTTTGAGAGCTTGAATGCCCTCATCTCCCATGGAAGGGATCTGATTTCTTTAAGAATATAATGTTTACGCACCAGCAGTGGTTCCAAACAGAAAGGAGTGGTTGGGATGGTACAAGCTTCGGTACCTTTGAAAAGAAGAAGAATGATGCAATGGTTGATAAAAAGGCAGACTGACAAATGTTAAGATCTAAAAATTAAGCTGTGGCTTAAACATTTATATTATGAACAAGTGAGGCCACAGCCCATGTAGTGCAATGCTTTCAGGAAGATCAATGTACATACATGGACCATGATGCACTGCTTAATTTTTAGATCTTAACAATATAATATTAATCAGCCCTTTTACTTGCTTTGGGGGTAATATTCAAAGGGAGATTTAATAACAAATATGCAACAGTTTGTATCACAGTATCAATACATTTGAAGTCAAGCTGTAGCTACTGTGATGACCCCTCTCTCACCATATTACATGCCAAGCAGTCACCACAATGCAATGGCACCCACACCACCTCCATGTGCCAAGCATTCCCTGATGCCTAGTGGCACCCTCTCCCTCACTCACCAAGTCAACAGAGGTGTGTGAAAAAATCTTCTGCCAGTGGAATTTCCACAAAAGTCAGAATTTTGCTTCTACAAAAGTTCAGAAATCATTTTGGCAACTTTAGCAGAATTCTGACTTAGAACTGCAGGATTTTTGTATGTACTGCAAATCTGCATAAAAGATGTCCACAGAAGAGATTGCCCATGTTATTTAGAAAGGCAGAAGAATTTGCGGATTAATGTGTACTTAACTGCTGCCACACTCACTATGGCAGAATTTTGATTGCACACTTTACAGATTATTCCACATGTCATTGTAAGTAGAGGAATGATTTCCAAAAGCCAGCAGTTGCAGTGATGTTTTCCAAATTACATATTCACAAATTATGCATCTCCATGGTAAAATAATTTTGTACTTTGTAACCTTATCACAATGTGAACAGTAGAACTTTCTGCAAACTGCATTAGAAAAAAATCCATGTATTGGCATGTAGAAATCACACATATCTGTTGTTCTGGGTGGAGAGAGAGAGAAAGAAAGGGTGACAGAGAGATAGAGAGAAGAAGTCAAAAACAGTACTTTTGAAAGTTTTTTTTTTTAATTAGATACCACCAGTCAATCAGTAAAGAGTCTAGAAAACTACTGGGGAGATATACTTTTCACTTTCAGTTTTTTTTTTTCTGTTCATTGATTTTACATTTTCTTTGATTAAAAGCATCTGAGTCTGCAGCAACAGCAACAGCACTGAATCCTGAGGGCAGGAGCCAGTAGCTGCATGGTGAGGACCAGTAGAGGCAACAGGAGTAGGGCAAAAAACAAGCAGGCTACCATCTCCTCTGGAAGCACACAGAGAAAGCTGGCACCCCCCCTTTCTCCCTTAAGGAGGTAGTGGTTTTGGTGAAGGAGGTAAGCACCCATGCAGAAAAACTATATGGTCCACAGAGTCTCCCTCAAAAGCAGATGGAGCTATTGTGTGCCACTAAAAAGGCTACCCTTGATGCAGAGGGAGGGGGAATCATTTCCAGGACCATCCCGCAATTAAATATAAGTAGGATGACATTCATAGAAGGGACCCCCAAGTTCTGAAGGTGCTAGATTGAGTGGTCACCATGCAGGATTGGGGCTAGAGGAAGAAACAGCAAGAGGAGTCTGAAGGAGCTTCTGGAGCAAAAAGGCAGTGGATGGGGGACAGCATGACTAGTGAGAGTATTCTAACTTGATCCATCAAAGTGATTTTTGTCAGTCAGTTTTGGAATTATATTTTATGAGAATTATTGTGACTGTGATCTAGGGTGGCCCTTAAAGGCACACCTGTGAAATATAGCACCTTTTCCTTCTATAACTCAAGACTGAATAGCAGTGATGCATAGCTTCAATAACTAGAGCTTACCACAAACCTGGGTGGGGCTAAGCCCTGGCAAGCCCCCCCACCCATGATTCCAACACAGGTTGTCATAAATAATTTAAAATAACAATTAACATGTACCGTGAAACAGTGCATGTAATGTTGTCATCCTGGGTTTAGGAATTCCATCTACTTACTGTAAACCAAATGTTAAGAACAATAAATAACACTCTGTTTTCTTGTTGTACCTGCCTGTGATAGCATGCATGACAAACTACTACACCTGTATGAAGGTGATGGTGTGTGTGTGTCACATGTTCACATACTGTGTCTGCAACAGTGTCATCAAATTGCATGGGCGTGCTTTAGCACTTCCATATTCCCTACATGGATCAGCAGAGACAGGTGCATGAACTGAGAGTGTATGACATCTGTTTTGGATTGCTTAGTAATTGGTTGTGTTAGCTGGCAGAAATCTAGATCTGTTGGCAAAACATGACACAGAAGCCTAGATATCACAGGGGAAAGTTTATTCCAGTACATGCAGAAAAACAGCATACCTGCTGGGAGTCCGGAAACCTTCAAAAAGCATGATGTCTTGCAAAACTCAGTGAAAAACAGTCTTACAGACATTATTATACCATAGATAAGAAAAGCACATTACTGGGTGATAGCCTGCCAAACAAGGTAAAACCAAAAAACACAGAAGTCTCATTGGTAGAAGGTCATCTCAGAGAAGAGTTAGATCATTTATTTCTATGCAAATACTCTGATAAGAGCGAAGCAAGCTGAAACTAGTTTTGGATTACAATACAAAAGGTGCTTAGTGTCGCACAAAAGTAAAGATACAGTATGTCAGCTGCATAGCTTGGAAAAATAACTGTGCCATCAGGCCTGAATAAGCAGTGCTAACACTGTCAGGGCCAGAGGTTGCCAGCATATAGCCCCTGTCAGGATACTACAATTATATGCACATGTGTATCATATAAGAACATAGTACTACACTATATCCTACCTTGCTAAGCATATTGTGAAAAAGTGAATGTGTGTCATATGCTGCACTAAGTATAGGGTTGTGGGGTGGTCCAGGTCTAAATACCCCCCTTGTTGCCCATACAACTGGCAACACAAGATGGGGAGTTAAGATAGATTGGGCAGCATGGCTGTCTGTGATGATGCCTGAGGGTTTTGTTTCATAGACAGCAAATGGTACAGTACAAATAAAAATCAAGATAGCCTGCAAAATAACAAAGGCTTTAGAAGAAATTTTTAGCAATGTATGAGTTAAAACAAGATGTAAATGACCATCATGTACTGAATCATTTAAATCGTGTTTCAGCTTTTTGAATAGTATTGCTCATATGTATAAAATGAGTATGTTTTGTATCTATCAGAATTTTAAGTTTGGGGAAGTGTGTTGATATGCACATTAAAAACTGATATGTACTGGTCTATAGCATTCACATAGTCAGGGTCACTGCCAAAGTAGTCCAGTTAAGAAGTGGTCACAGGATTGATTACAGATTGTTCAAGAATGGTGTGTTTATGAGGCACAAAGCAGAAATTAGGAATGTCAACACCACAAGTGAGATGTTTATAAGAAAACTTCTTGATGCGTGTCACTATATAATATTGTCCATCAATATTGTATGTTATTTTGACTTGTGGCAGATGCCAATTGGTGAGTTGTTCTGGACACATGACAAAGGGGTAGATCTGGAGATATTCAATGTTGCTGGCTGCTGGTTGGCTGGATGAAGTCTTCTGTAGCATTGGTTGCTTGAGTTGCATTTGCAGAGAAGGGTTGCTTAGAAGAGATTTCAGATGCATTCAGTTTAGGTAACATGAGTATGGAGTAACCACACACCGGTATTGCAATGTTGAACACATTACACCTACACAGGTATCTGTATCCCTTCATGGAACAACAGTCAGTATGAGTGTGAAACACCAACAGTGGAGGAAGGTATATTCATTGCTTATAGATGTCTAATGGAGTGCACACATGTCAGTCTGTTGAAGACCGAGGATTTCTTCTCAAACACTGGTAAAGACACAGTAAAGGAAACACATCTTTCTCATCTCTGTTTGTATGTGTTCCATAAATATGCACACCACATTCCTGTGTGATTGTTACAAGTAAATATTTGTGTTGCCATTGGGTTGTGTACTTGAGAAAAGTAATGTGCTCAGGGACAACCCAGGTTTCAGTTGTCTCAATGGCACATCTGGATAGTGCAATCAGAATGGTATTCTGGGTGACCTGGGTTCGAGTCCCAGTGGAGGCACTTACTTCTTTTTCACCTCTGTTTGTATGTGTTCCAGAAATATGCACACCACACTCCTGTGTGATTTTTACAAGTAAATATTTGTGTTGCCATTGGGTTATGCATTTGAGAAAGATTAATGTGCTCGGGGAAAGCCCATGTTCTAGTTGTCTCAGTGGTGCAGCTGGTTAGCACAATCAAAACAATATTCCATGCAACCTAGGTTCAAGTCCCAGCTAAGGGACTTACTTATTTCTCACCTCTGTTTGTATGTGTTCCATAACTATGCACACCACACTCTGGGGTGATTGTGGCTTAACATAACCTAGGTTTCTGGCAGCTGTGAGAGCAAACATGATGGACTCAGCCATGCACTTGTTAGTGCAGGTTGATGTCCTGCAATGAGGAAAATACAATTTGGACATCTGTGAACCTTGACAAGGTTAGGGATGAGCTCTGCTTCCAGGTCTCAGAAGAGACTAGTGACAGTGGTCAAAACATAGCCACCATAGGTGGCAAAAATGATTTCCCTGCCTATGTGTTGCTATTTGGCCTCTGCATTATTGGTGGCACTTAATTGGTTAATCTTGGTCTGTGTTTCATTAAATAAGTGTGCACTATCATACATATCATACACTGTGAGCCTTTTTTTCATGGCTAAGTCATCAATGCCATGTAGCATGAGCTTTAACACATTTCAGCTTATAAACTGCAAAAATAACTAACTTGTTGTTTTATTTTTTTCCAGGTCTGTCCTATTCCAAATAGACATACCTGATTCAAATAAGCCTAATATGCTCCCCACCAGATCTGTTGCACTCAAAGTCCATTCAAGGCATTTAGAGCAGAATATCCCTTGATGTGGAGCATTTTCCTGCCCAGCAACAGGGTTTTGAGCTTGTACTTGATAAGCTGCAATAGTATTTAACAACATAGTAGCATGAAACCTAGACACATTTGTAATGGAACAATGACCATATTGGGCCATGTTCCAGTGCAATATATTTAAAACAACAGGAAGATGCATAAATTGAACATTATTAAGAAGTGTCTCAGGTATAGAGATTGCAGTCAGTCCACTAGTAGGACCTGGCTTCAAGGTGGGGCACTGTAAAAGTTGTGATGGTCTCAGAATATGTGAAACAGTTGTGTTGGGCACAGTAGTGGGATGAGTTGTAGAGGGTTGGTATACAATCAAGTTCATGGAATTAAATATTGTTCAAGAAGATGCATTATTATTTCAAAACTTAAAGTCCCTTGATCTGTTTGTTATATGTTCCACCACTCTGTCATTGTAGACCTGAGAAGGGCCTTGCTGTCCCTATTGCCAGGTGTTATGGTCAGGATTATCAGATACTTCCCAGGATATCCCATCGGAAATCATGATACCTCAAACATCCTAAATCTGGAGGATCTCATTGTGCCTTGAAAGGCATATGTTTTTGACCAGGTTGTCAGTGCTCATTTTCCTCTGGGAAAGTCAAAGTTCTCTGTAGCACACAGGACAGAACAACAGAGTACCATCACAGGGAACAGTATTCTGAAAAGAGAGAAAATAAATAGATAATAGTACACCCCCCACCCAGCTGCAGTAAATCACAAACTCAGGGCTGTCAGAGCCCTTATACAGTTTGCACTGACTGGCATGAGACCACTTGTCAGTAGATTTCCTGTGGTTTGTCAATGGCACCTGATAGAAGGGCTGAGTTTGTTCACAATGTCAAAGTACATTTGGACTTTTATTGGGCATTGCCCAAGGTTTGATCAGCAAATTTGTGAATTTCAACCAAATGTTCCTATAACTGTTTTACATAGGTGTTCTGATAATCTCATTTGCCAAGCAGTCAACCTCTCAGAGTGTGTGTACTGAGTAGATGCTGATGGGGTAACCTTAATTGTCATTAGGAGTAAGGGCAACAGAATAGCCCAATGTTTTTGCATTCTCATTGAAAAACTTTAACAACCTTGCCTTGATTTGACTGTTGGTTCTTTCTACATCACCAGAAGACTGAGGATGGTAGGTGGGCCATCCATGGATGTCACACCTGGAAGGGCAAATCTTGTAACTTCCAGTAAGACATTCTCTATGCAAAGAGACCATTTCATCACTGATAGGCACCTTCTGAAAGACAAAAGAAAAACAAAGAGGAGGGACTCATGCCCCTCCCTCATTAGTATGTTAGTGCTGACCTTTTAAAATGCTGATTCATTTTTTTATACAGATCTATGCTTTTGGGAAGTATTGTCCAACAGCTGCTGCAACAGCTGCTAAATGTGCCAAGGGAAGGGAAGGAATGTAAATAGTTCTGTGGCTGCAAGCCACACATTACTTTATTACAGAGAGAAAGGGGTCTCTCTTCCTCTCTGATAGGTTAGAAAACAGTTTCAACTGATTTACATGAATTCCTGATCAGTACCATATCTCCTACTTTTAGTTGTATTTCTTGGCATTGCTTTTATATGAACACCAATGTTGATAGCAAAAAGGAAATGGTTAACATTAACATCCACTCCCACACTAGCTGGTGAACTGTGAAAGAGCCTTCTACCAGAGTGAGTTTACTTTTGTGGGAGTGGTATACATCTGCAACCATTTTTAGAGTTTCATTCTTAATTAGAACAGAGTGGCATGAAATCAGTCAGCATTTTTTTTAAACAATTATGAATCAGTGACTGCTGGAAAGCAGTTAGTTATGGGATGGGGGCATACGGTGGATCCATGTCTTCTCCCGAGCTCCTTGTTAGTCAAGGAGATTGACTTAGACATTGTAGTGGACAAAGGAAATCATTTTAAACTGGGTTTTTACTTTTTTTAGACAGTTAAACTACTCAGTAAATGGGCTTGATTTGTTTTTCTGGGAAGCTCATTATGTGTTGCAGAGGTACACGGAAGGCCCACATTCCTTATAGCTTGGCATTGCCATTGAGAAAGGGAATGTGTTGAAGTGAGCTTTAACCATGTAATCCAACTTACATAAAATCAACTGACCATAAAAAAATAGCCAGAAAACAGCATTTATACACACTACGGATGCACAAAACAGATATTTACACAACACACTTCTTTTTCCATGTTTTAATTAAGGTAGAACGCTGACCTTGTGAACAGCGCCACAAGTGACATGTATACATACATGATATTCTTTAGAGATAACAGAAACCAAGGATCATGGTAAAACTATTGAATAAATAATTTATTTAACAGTTATTTGATGTGCCTTACATTTCACTGGCAAATAATAATGACAAACACAGATATTGCATTGAGGAATTTTATAAATGAAAAAAAAAATTCCATGACAGACTTGTGCATGCTTTCATATGCATGTGGTTTGCCTTTTACTACAGTTTGTTTAAAGGAGCACTATTTTCTATAATATATTGTTAACAGTCTAAGAAGAATAATTAGTGCTCAGTACAGCACATACCCCCTATGGTATCTATTTAAGGGACTGAAATTCACAATACCAAAACTGATGTGATCAAGTTCAGTCACCTGACACATTCAGAAGCTTGACAGGAAGATGCAATGCTGACAGGAGTATGATAGTGGATGTGACAAACTGCTACCTTCCCCCTAGCCAGGCATTACAAATGACAGGAAAATGTGGAACCTGGGTGAGCTGCTCCCATGGCATGGAGTTCTAAAGCAGTAGCAGCAGCTCTACCAGCATGGTCTGGTAGATCAAGGTTCTGTTCCTGATCTCCACTATTTTTGCAAAACATTGTTTCACCCCATAACATTTCTTTTTACTGTGAGATACGCTCCCCCTCGGAGTTGGTTATTTAACTTACAGGGGTGTGTAGGGAGCAGAGCCCCCAATGTGGGTTGGGGTAGGGTGAGCCCCCCATGTTACATTTGTGAAGCTTGCAGTATTATGGAATTCAATTCCTGAACGTGGTGGTGTAGCATTTGAGATTCTGAATGTCAAGATTTCAAAATATATCCCTCACATTACTTTGGGAAAGATCTTTTTTGAATTAAACAGCATTCTCAGTAAGACTTATGATACCACTTCCACACTGTAGTTGAGCAGATCAACCATTTGTAGAACCCACATTTGTTCCTTACTTGCACTCAAATAACTGCACTGTGACTCTATCCTCACTCATCAGTAGCGGCAGCGCTGAAAAAAAGGAAAACAATAGTACACAATAAAAAATGTTGCTAGAATGCTACTAAACTTCATTTGTTTTTGAGTGGGATGCAGTCAGGAGAAGCAAGGCTAGAAGATACAGTGGCACAGCTGTAAGAACAAGGATGCTTTGCCATGACAGCACGGACCCAGTTTACGATCTTGTTGGAGAACTTGTTTGTTTTCAAACTGTGCTTTCTCTTGGTCTACAAAATGTTTGGCATCTGTAAATGGCTTTTTCAACCAACCTGAAATCAAGGCTGTGTCCAAAATGTAAAACTTTAATATATTATTTGCCTGTAACCCATAAGATATGGGTGAACTAGCATCCATATTCACCACAGTTTATGTCAAAAATTATTCTCAGCAGGTCTTTGAAGCTTAATAATATATAACCCCAATAATAAATACAAACACAGATACTGTTTTGAGGAATGTTTATTAATGAAAAAAAAATTCCATGATGGACGTGTGCATGCTTTCATATGCATGTGTTTTGCCTTTTACTGCAGTTTGTTTAAAGGAGCACTGTTTTCTGTAATGTATTGCTGACAGACTAAGAAGAAGAATTAGTGCTTAGTACATCATGTACCTTCAACATAACTGCACAGGAAAGATATTTTTTTGAATCAGAGAGCATACTCAGTAACACTCACGGCACCACTTCCATATTGTACTGGAGCTGATCAGCCATTTAGAGAACCCACATTTTAGCCTGATTTGCACTCAGTCAATTGCACAGTGACTCTGTCCTCTCTCCTCAGGAGCAGACAGCCCTGAACAAAAGGGAAACAGTGGTACACAATGAAAATGTTGCTAGAATGTTTCTAAACTTTGTTCATTTTTGAGTGGGATGCAGTCAGGAGAAGTGGGGGAAGAAGATGCAGTGGCACAGCTGTAAGAACAATGATGCATTGCTTTGGCACATGGACCCAGCTTACAGTCTTGTTGGAGAGAATTGCTACTGCCCCAAACATACTCTAACGCACACACACACACACAAGGCAAATGAACAGGAATCTCAACTGCCTCTTACCTGCCACCTCCTCCTCTCACCACCACCATGAACTCCATCTACCCCCACGGCAGAGCATGGCCCCTCACCTGTCAGCACTGACACTGGCTGCTGGTACAGGGACAGAATGTGGAAGGAAGCACAGTAAGCTACACATTAAAAAAAATCCCTCTTATGCCTCTAAGTTCAAAACCGCACTGAAATACATTAAACAGCGTATCTGTTTCTTCAGTTCATGGTCAGAAAAAATAACTGCACATGCACCATAGTGTGTGTGTGTGTGTGTGTGTGTGTGTGTATGTATAGGAGAGGTGGGAATGATGAGGATTCCTGCAATGGAGGATTGAGCACCCCCAGTGTCACTGTTACATTTCTGGGTGAGAGTGGGGGGTGGGTGCTAAGGGGGAGGGTCAGGTGTGGTGAGGAGAAGAAAGGAAAACAAAGTAAAAATATTTGGGGAAAACACAGTGAGAGCGCTGAGTGTTCTGAATGTAAAGGTATCTTTTTTGACACTAACAAGTTATTGGTTAGCAAGGAATTCAGGAGTGCATTTTTAGTCAATGCAAGAGGTCTGCAGGGCTCCACCCACTGGAGCCCTAAAATCTATCTCCTCATCCCCTATGTTTTGCTCCAAAGAAGAGCTTAAAGCAGCAGTACAACAAAACAGAGCAACCATTTTAATCCTACGTTTTTTGTTATTAAAAATTGCAGACATCATTCAGTTTTATTTGGTGCTAACATTTTCTAGTGCCACCAAAATCTGAGTATTTTCTAAATGTTTTAATTTGTTTTTTTTTCTCAAGAAAAAAACAGATGTACGCCAAATATGACTTTGCAATAGCACTGCAGATTTAACAATAGAGCTAGGTGAAATTAGCAAATTCTGAATTTTTCAGGATTTTCCAAAATTCTTTAATTGGCTATATCTCAGTCTGTGTTGATGATTGAAGTCTGCTGTTTTGCTTGATTATTGTCTGTTATGGTCCCTAAAAGTGTAACAAGCTTCATAACATGTGGAAGAAGGGATTATAAGTCATAGATGCTCAAATTCTGGAAATGTAATATTCATATGAACATTTCTGAGAATATTTCTATGCTTGCATCTTAGCCACCTTTAGAGATAGATAACTGAAAATTTAAATACTTTCTTAGAAGAGTCATAGAAACTGCTAAATAGAGAAGTACTGGTTATGGAAATTGTACATTTTAGCCATGGCCTGCCTCCCGACACAACCTTCCAGGCTTGCTTCTGAATCCAGGTCCTCAACATGGCAGCATGATGCTCTGATGCTGTGCCATGAGGGTTGACTTAAGGCCTAATATTTCGGGTCAATGAACCTAACAAAATTTTTGATATTCTGTTCACTAGCTTTAAACTTATAGGGGCTTAAAATTCAGCAGTTTACTTATATGTGAAATGTAATTTTAAAATGTCTGAAGGTTTGGAGGCTTAAAACTCAGTCATTTTTAAAGATAAAGATATGCAACTTAATATACTTATCTATATGCTTTGGCACAGTCATAATTCCAACTATGGTGCAATTTGGACAAATACTTTTAAAATTAGATGGAAATAGCCAAAATCACAATTTTGGCAAAATTTCATAAACTATTCATGAAGCTTTTCTGAAATCTCATGGAAGCAAAATCAGCATTTCACCAGAATTCCCCTGGCAGAAGAAAACTCTCACCCAGTCCTATTTAGCAAGGGTTAGGACTGAGAAAATAAAAAAAGTCATGGTGTGCAGCATAGGAGTAATCTAGAAAAGCAGATTTAACATGTATGTTAATATTTTTATTAACTGTAGCTGAAACAAACTTTTTGGAAAATCATTTGTATTACACTTCTGCTTTAATAGCTGCTCTTCCTAATGATGTATGAAATTTGGGGCAAGTACTTTACCTGGAGTGTAAAGTTGGTTCTGGAAGTCTTTGTGTTGAATATTCTGGTTCTCAACTTAACTTTAGATTTAAGGTCCTCTGATCCATATGTGACATCATTCTTTTTCAAACTGATTTTCATTTGAAGTATAGTGGCAACCAATAATAAGTTGCACTATATAGATATATCTTGATGCATCAGAGGAAATCCCTTTGTAATGACAGATGATTTCACAGTGATACTGTGTCTACAGTATCTACTGTAGGCACATCTGGATATATTGTTACTTATCATTTGCTGCCACTGTAACCAACATATTTTGAAATGTTTCAGGCATGTATGGGGCATTAGTGGGTTAGACCTGGTGTTTGGTACTGATTAGCACTTGTGAAACACTAGTGCAACCAATTATCATTATTTCATGCCCCATTCAACTGCTCTTCTTCCAAATACTAAACATTAAACCAAAATGTACTAAATACATTGTAGCTGACCTTTCTAACAATGTATGCCATTTAGGAAAAATCACTTAAATGGAAGATAAAGTAGGTTCTTTATGATCTTATGGCAAGTATTAAAGTATTTCTGTATGACCAATACATCTCTGTTGTGGTACCCTGGACCCTAGGTAATTTCAACCATTGTTGTAGTGACTTATCTTTGGTATAGCTGCACATAATAAGCATGCAATGCATTAGTGACTCTGACCTGGCATTTAGCACTAATAAGGTCCTGTATATTGCAACTGTGACTCATTAGTTTTCTGGACAATGCTGACCACTTCAGCCGGTTCCTTTATCTCAAACCATTAACTGATTATTCCCTCAATGCTTACAGTTATTTAAAGCATTTTATAAAATGTCAATAAATAAAAAAACAGGACATTTAATTGGCCAAGAGATATCACCTCATCATGCATTAAATTTCTAAATATGCATGGTCAGTTGGTTGCAAAATCTCATTTTTCTTACCTGAAAAAATAAAAAAAAACTACTTGGAACCATTTTATAAGGGTAATACACCCTCCAAGATGTGCATCATAGGATTTCAATGCACTTCCCAGGGGCATAAGGACACTCAGCATTCTGCCTCTTGCCTTACTACACCCCTGGAGCATGCATCAATATCCTATAATGCACCCCCTGGTGTGGCTTATTACTTATGTATTTGCTGACCTTTCTAGCATCATATGTCATTTGGGAAATAGTTACATTATTTGGCATACCAAAGGGATCCCAGAAACCAATGTGTCAAATTTGAAGTTTCTCAGCTTGATAGATCATTTTAGATATAAGACCTGCTGGACCTATGGTGATTTCACCCTTGGTTAAAGTAATATATATCTAAAGTATTTATACTTGATACTGTAGGTCATTCAATCAGTCTTCCTAGCATCATCAAAGATCCCAAACTGCTCCACCTGGCATGTGTGCTACTGATGCAAATTGACATGACAATATAACTTAAGGAAAACATGCTTTGGGTTTGACTAAATTACCAAGGGATTGGACTACTATTGTACCTCAATCCTGGATTAGAAGTCAGGAGGATGGCAAGTGGACTGGGTTAGAGAAAGTGGAACTCAATTAAAAGACGCCGTTGACTTTTGTCACTAGGCCAGAGACTGTCAACTTGGGTGGTGGGGATTGGAAGGTGGGAGATGACCGAGGATGGAGCTATGTTTCCCATATTCTGGAAGAGAATGACTTTTGAAAGAATTGTATTTGGAATTTTCCGGTAAAGAAGAATCACACCCTTTTTGCATTTAAAGATGTAGGTCTTAGTGGAAGAGTGAGCAAATGTTAAGGGAAGAGGAGAAATTGTTTAACCAGGAAAGCACAATAAGCAAAAGCTTGTTTCCAGGTGCAATACGGGAGCACATGAAAGTTAAGTGACTTTCTTAGGGTCACACAGTATTCAAGTTAGAGCTGTGGGATTCAAACTCAGGTATCCTGGTTTGCAGCTCAGTACCTTAAACCACAACACTATACTGCATCTATTAAAGCAGCAGTACTTGTCAATCACCATGAATTGTTTTAAGAAATAATGATTTTCTGGCAAAAGCATTAAAGTATACATTTTTCTTTTGTATTCTTTCATTCCTATGCTAAGATACAGGATTTTACGTTTTTTAAATTTCTCTCCTTAACCTGCTCTACCATGAAAAATGTAATATCTTGATCTGATGCTGTGCTGATTACCTTCAGAAACATGTGGTGACACCATCCTAATGCATGCTTAGTATGAATCTAGTATGTACATTCAACTGAAACCTCAATGGAAGAGACTGAGAAAATTAGAATGCTCACCATTGTTAATGACATAAGTCAATACATACAAAATTGACTATAAAAGGAGTTTTAAAAATATCTGAGGAAATTAAAAATACACTGAGGATGAATGAAAAGACATCAGAAATACCTTCTTGCTAAATAGCTATATTGTGAAAATTTTTGCCAAGTAACAAATACTGCTACTTAAAAAAAAGAATTCTGTTGGGCAGGGGGCTATTTTTTCGTATGCTGACACAACAACAAAAACTTTACAGCCATATCATCGATGATGACAGCAACAACAGATCATTATAAAGTCTGTTCGGGACACAATACTTTTGCAATGGCACAATGCAGACTGCAACTGTGGTCAACATAGTGCCTTTGCTGTGATGGTGGTGGACAGCTTTTCTGTGGAACTGGGGTCATAGATCACTATTTTATAAAGGGTTAAGGGAACAGAGATAGGGATTAGGATCTTGTGTCCTTCCAGAAACTAGGTGGAAGGGTGTGGCTGCATTTATAACCTTTGAGGCATTCCTTTCTGCTTTTGATAAGTCCTAGTAAATATTTACAGGTAAATGTGTAAGCAATAATACCCAACAGGGTGGGCAGTATTGGGAAATACTGCACTGCCCAGGGGCATAATGAGGCCTGACATTGCACACGGAGGACCTTATAGCCATTGGAAGGTCCGGTATTTCCCAATACGGCCCACCCTGGAGGGTATTATTGTGCTTAGAAAATGGACACTGTAAAGAAAAAAATAGTTTACTAAAAATACTGTAAGTTGACAGAAAATTAGTTTAAAATAACATTTATAATAAAATAGTTCCTCCGCCTGTATTACAATTAATTTTTTGAGCTATGAACTTTTGTCCTACAAGAGCCCAAGGACAGAAGCTGGTTGTTATGGTTACCCTCTACCACATAAACAGGCTTAGTTAAAAATAAATCTGTACTTTCCCCCACCCCCAGCACACTAAGACCTACATGCTGTCATCAGTTTTCTTTTATTTGGTATTGGCCAGTCACCCCCTGTTCTTCTGTGCATTGCTTACAAACAAGGAAATGATGCAAGGACAGAAAAGAAGGTACATTCTATTTTTAATAAAAAAAGGTGAAGCCACTATGTTTTCTACCCTTTCTTTTTTTTTTTTTTTTTGTGAGCAGAGGAAGCAGCAAGAAAGGTGGGAAATAGCGAGAGGTAGGGGCTATGAGCAATGTCTGAGAATATGCTGTCATTTTGTAGAGGAAAAACACGATTGGTGATTTTTAAGATGCTATGGGATAAGAATGCCTTCAGTAACTAAAGTCAGGATTGTGCTGGGCTCTGGCAGTTCAGGTGCTTGCAGTCAAAGTTAACTGCACACATTTGAAAAGGGACAGTTACTTCAACTGGCTGCAGCACGATGTCTGGAGGTGCAGTGGTGGATCAGTCAGCAACATCACTGATCTTACCATTGGGAGACAACAGAACATACTGTTGAAAAACAAACAATGTGTGCTGGGGATTACTCACTCTGCGCTTTTCTCTCGGGAGGGGAGTGTAACAGCAAGGAAAGGAGAGCTGCTTCATGTCACTGTCAGAACAATCTGTACTACCACAACAAATCACAGGCAGGTTCAATTTCAGGAGCGAGAGGGTGGCAGTTGAAGAAGGGACAAATGAGAATGTAGTCAGCTGTCTGTGACTTGCTATGAATAATCTCAGGCATGAGACAAGAGGGCATGGTTTATAAAAAAAACAAAGAAAAAAAAACAAAGGGAGAACTAAGTCCAGTGGAGTTTGATATGTAGTTTCTGACATGCACGGCACTGAACCAGGGAGCATTGGGGCAGTTTCTCTTGCTAAGCTACAGAAAACATGGCAGCAATTTTGAATTGGTGGGGTGCTTTCAGCCAATGAACAAGCAGGGTGGGCACTATGGTACTTGACTGGGTAAAGGGACACTTGACTGACACTTTTAATTCCTACATCTATTCAAAGTTAATGTAATTTCTGGCAGGAGTACTAGCCAATCAGAGCCCAGGAAACAAAAAGCCCAGTTTCTAATATACAATAGATCTTATTATCATATTTACCCCCACTAGGAAGGATAAGACACCCCATCACAATAATTTCTTTAGCACTTGTGAGTTATGGGTCTACATTACATGTAGAGAGTTATATATGACTGTCACAGTGTAAGCTATTATACTATATAATCTATGCGTATAATGTACTATATATTTGCCATGTATGTTTTGTATGTTGCAGCTATAAAGTGCTTCATTGGGGAGATCAGCAGCAGCTGCTCAGTGTCCCCAATTTCTAAATAAACTTTGCCAATATTTTTAAATCTGAGTGTGCATTGCTTTTCAATTACATGATGAAAGCTGGTGTACTTATTGTACTTCTATGAAACTTTTAGATTCCTTTTTTATCTCATTAGGCATGCAACCAGGTTATATACTCTCTTCTTTCATATTCAAGAACCACCAGCCCTGTCACACCTCCTTCCACAGGGACTTACCTGCCGCTTGTGAAGGACTGTGGCTTACCCTGCACAGTGGTACCCTCTGCTCAGAAGAGGTATTGATTCTGAAGAGAAGGGGGACAAAGATGTTAATCTAGTGGAGCCTGTTGCAGCTCGGTAGGTGCAGGGCCTGCAGGAAACTGGGTCATCATATTGCTACATCCTTAGGGATGTTAATTTTTCCACTTCATATTCTCCTTCCCGAGTCATGTGCCATCAGTGGTTGCATGATGGTGATGCACACTGGAGCATAGGTGTATTCTGGGACAATGAGCTCCAGACTCAGCCACCTGCACTGCAGGCTCCTGCAACTTGCAGAGCCAGCTCTGGTCACTCAGTTGGCAGTTTGCAGCATAGTATGCCAACCTCTCCCTAAGAGGAGAGCATCTGCAGGATGCTCAGTCCTCCTCCACCCAGCCTTTCCCCATGACCAAGATTTGCTTCCAATTCCTGATTGCTGGCATCATGACCAGTAACACTACTGCTGCACTGACAGGCCCACCAGTCTTTTTGAATGTTTGAGACACTGTACCTTTCTCCAGAGTCCTCTTGATCTAGTCTATATAATTAGAACCATACTGTGGCTGGCAGTATAGCCTAGAGGTTAGAGTAATGAGCTTGGTACATCCAGCAGACCAGAACTTGGTTTGATTCTCACAATCTTCACTTGCATACTGTGTGACACTGAACAAGTCACTTAACTGCACAGTGCTCCCAGGTCACCCCTGAAAACAGTCACTTGTGCCTAGTGGATCTTACCTGGTTTCCAAAGACTAAAACAAAAACAAAAATAGCCTTTCATTGGGTTATAAGGAAGTGTGAACAAATGAGATTAACTCAGCAATCCTTCTATGAGCAGAATTTTGAGGGAATTAGCCATGTTTTTTTTTATTAAATAAAGGGATATTTTTCTGGAAGATTTAGTTCTAGGTGCTGTTGTTGTCTGAAGTAGCAATGATGAGCTTGACCATTTTACTCTGTTTGAAGTCATGAAACCAAAGGCCTTGAAAGTACATTACTTTTAGATTTGCATCAATGTTTTTAGAAAATGAGTCTTCCAAAGTGATTGGTAAAAGAGTAGAAGCCATGTCTAACTTATTTTGAGCTCTATGCACAATAGCTCCATAAGCCTCTTCACACCTACAAAGCGAACGAGAAGGAGGGCACAGAGGTGCACAGAACCAAACCTTTAAATGTGGCAGCATCTTCAGCAGGATGTATGCTCCCCCATGAAGGGCTGCATCAATCTGATCTGCACATCTTCATGTGGAATCTCAAGTCAAGGACTGGTGGGTTGGGCATGCCATCCTTCTTCTCAATCCTCTGCACTAAATGTGCTTTACATAGGGTGCCTGGAAGGTCATAGACTAAGTGAGGAAGATCCTGTAAGTCATGTGCACCATCCTTTTGTGATGCCCACAGGCACTTCTGACCCTAGTGGATAGATAGGCACATGGTGTTAACCTTCCCAGATTGCTATGGGAAGCTGGCAACCATTATCTATTAATCTATCTATCTATCTATCTATCTATCTATCTATCTATCTATCTATCTATCTATATTATAGGTTTGTGATAGCACCCCTATAGTTAGAGTTGAGTAGTCTGTTTAATTTTAAAACTCAAATTTTGCACATAGATAGCTGTGGCTATATTTGATGGAATGAGCTGACATTTTGCATTTTTTGTCTAGGAGGCAAAGTCTTGGGGCCAGATTTTCAAAACTTTGCACTGGGCACAAACCATTTGTGCTAGGATTGAGCCCTGTTTGTACAGGTCAACTATATTCAAAAAAACAAATAGTGCAGGCAAACTGGAAAAGTACCACTCAAAGTTATAATATATGAATGGGGCAAAGAGAGGGGGCATGAACAGGAACACAGGTGCTATGATATAGTCAGCATGTTAGAGGCACACAAAATTAGTTTGAATGACACAAAGCATGGTGCATGTTACCACCCAGAAAAGGTAGTCTTAACTCTTGAAAAACAAGGATGGGGGCTGGACACAGCAGCAACAGGAAACAGGGCTGTATGCAACAACAGCACTATGTTGCACCTAATGACTGCAGTCATTGAGCAGGAAGAGAGGGTAGAAGGCCACTATGGTCCACTCCATATGTCAAGAAAGAGATATGCAGCAAACTGATGGTACTGGCCATGAGTCCTAACATGGTACCCTGGCAGTGCCCTATAAAACTTAATCTGGCATCAGTCTCAACCCTGCCAAGCAGTTGAGGTGGCCTAGTACCAATGAACACCCTGTCGGTGAGTACATGCAGCACGCACCACCAATCTCCCCATAGGGGGTACACCAATTCAATACAGCATACAGATGCTGCACTTTAGGGGAGGAGGGTGGTGAGAAGAGTGTACAGATGTCCAGGATGCACAACAAAGTAGGTGGTGCCATGTGGTGGGGTCAACCACACAGTGAACATGTTCCAATGAGAAGAATGTCCCCATTGTCATTCCACCTTAAAGCGAAGTAAGGCAGAGTGGCAACAATATTGGCAGCCCCCCAGTGCCCCCACACACATACACACACAGTCACCATAATTAATGTGCATCCCCAAAATGCTACTGTCTTGTATCCAGAAAGCTCCCCAGTGCTGACAAAGTGAAATAAGAGCGCAACAAGAAATACAAAGTCTCCCAGAATTAATGGTACACTCAGTCATGCATGCAGTGAATGTGGTCACATCACACACAGACACCAGAATTAATGTGCATACCCACAATGCTACTGTCTTGTGGACAGAATAACACATTAAAAGCAACTCAATTGACCTGATGATCGATGATGGATGAGGGTGCGGCTGAACGCTACTCTGTGGGGACGGTTGCAGCAGGGTGCTATAAGTCTGCTTTCTACCTATAACAGGTCTACCACTGTTGCCTGAACTGTGAAGGATATTTTTGGGTGGAAAAGAAAACTGTAAATCAGTTTTTTAAATATCTAGCACCTTTCCAGTCTAACTTGTGCCATGGTTCTACAGCTCGGAGACTCCAGCAGAAGCCGCCTCAGTAACAGGGGCTTGAGTCCAGGCAGTGGCGCAGCCCGCACCAGCTACAGAGAAGTGGCCCAGCCTTCAGATGGCTGTTTAGCTGGGTATCCTCACTGAAATATACTGAAGCTCCTGCAAGGAACATTTATTTTTCCTCAGCCTTCCTTTATGATCTTAAGAGAGACATTGAATTTGATATATTATTATTTTTGTGAAATTTATTGGGTCTTTATTTAATTTTCTACTTTTAAATTCATTTACTTTCATCTTGTTTGCCTGTTATGCTTTATTCTATGAATAGGCTCTCAAGTGGATTTGATTTTAAATAAATTGTTTTGTTTGCTAGTGATTTTGTTTTTGTTCAGTATCCTCTATTTACATAAACTGGGAGATGGTGAGATCTTCAAAACTGAAATTATTATATCATTACATCAGTTGCAGATAGTGGACTTCTGGTTGATCTACTGATTTACTGAGTGATTGATTTATTACTCACTTAATTGACTGATATTGGTATCCTCTGTGCCTCATCTGCCTGCATGTTTTGCACACTCCCTCCTGCATTCAGGTGTAATTGGAGTTGCGTTATACAATTTACACCTTCTCACCTTTTTCCCATGCACCTTGTTTATCTAGGCGCTTACATATTTGAAGCTATTGAAGGAGACCAGATCTTTGTCTGCATATGGCGCTTTGGGGTTTTTAAGAAGCAGCTTCTCCTGTCTTTGGCTCTGGTCTTGGAGCCTTTTTTAAGCATATTGAAAAGATTTTATCATTTTGAGCTTCAAGCCA
Organism: Neoceratodus forsteri; assembly: GCA_016271365.2. Taxonomy (NCBI): domain Eukaryota; kingdom Metazoa; phylum Chordata; order Ceratodontiformes; family Ceratodontidae; genus Neoceratodus; species Neoceratodus forsteri. The sequence continues at coordinate 1,360,360,649 of CM028130.1, read as the reverse complement.
TATTGACTTACATCAACAGTGTGGTCAATTTAGCCGTGTTCGAGTTGACCTGAGTAACACTTGCCTCCTTTAAAAGCTATCTATAGTTCTTTACATAGTTACCTAGTTATCTTCTTGAGAAGCGATAAAAGGACAACTGGGAACTTCCTGGAAAGAGCTAACTGCTTTCCAAATTCCTCAATGTGGGCTATAGTATAGAATGTTTTACCAACTCAAGTAAGAATATTATACATTTTTTCTGTACATTTGCTGCCTTGGTTAACCGAGTTTGACTGGGGTGGTTAAGGGAGGGAGGGGGTCTATGTGCTTTGGCAACATTCTTTATTTTATATGCTTCTCTTTAACAAAATCAGAGTATGCTGTGGTGATATATGAAGCTTCCAATGTCTTCAATGCCTATAGTGTCTACTTCATCTATATTGCACTGAATACCTTCATTTTGGATTTGCCTTTTATTATGAGAGTGATTCTTATACCGAATGCTCAGAAAGGGAAGAGTCATGGCTTCAATTATTTGGTACTTGGTTACAGCTACAGCTGCAGTGTTGGTTCTGGTTTAAGATGAGAATATCACCGACTTCTGAACTTTTCTTGACTGTTTGGGACTTATCTCATTACAGCAGCTTCATTTGAATTGGAGAAGAATCGGTGAAGTATTTATCCATTTTTTTGACTTTTTTTTGCTGCTTTCATGGATTTTCTCTATTGGCTTGTCTTTGTCTTGGCAACTGGATATTCTGCAACTGTCAACATTGCCTTAATTATTGTTATTGTTTAACCTCTGCTAATACTTCCTTATAATATCCTTTATTGTTTTATTGCTTTTTGCCCATTCTATCTTGCTTTGTACCTTGTGCCTTGTGTACCCCCTGTTTTAGCTATATGGTGGTCATTAGATTTAGTAAGGGCAATTTAATAAACCTTTCACTAAGTGAAGCCGATCACTTGATAATAGAAATACCTGAAACACAGGATGTTTTAAAGAAACCATATCACAGAAAAAATGATTAAATACAGAGGAGGCAAAAATATAATAATAATGATAATAAGCACATAAGGCAATTTCAAGCAGGAAGTCTTCATAGAGAAAGAAAATGTTAATCTTTGTCCTGTTTCTTTATGTGGCTTAGGAGAAAGGAAACAACTAAAGATAACTGATTTCTGGACAGATGGAAGAGTGGGGAATGGGCTCAATCATAGCTCCACTCCTCTATCGATTGCAGTTAAGCTGCACAAGATACCAGACATCCCAGTTGATCTGGGTATTCTTCCTGAGGTACCTCAGGTGGATTTGTATGATATAGATCTGGATATGGAAGAGTCTGTACACCTTGTTGAATCTATTTCATATGATCAATATATGTGGGACACATTAAGACCCATTACAAAGAGCAATCTTGCTGTGAGCCTGGAGCTGCATTGTCCCTTTCTAAGACCCTTTCTCCCTGTATTTATTTCTCACAGGAGAAACCTTTACCTTTGAGGAACACCCCAGGGTACATCCTTGGGCATAAAGCCCAGTCCACTGAGACAGGTAACGTCCAGTCTAGTGTTCAAAATCTACCTCTAGATAAGGATATAAAGTCTGGTGTAAATCCAGACCTAAAATCCATAATTAGAGAATTGAGTGTCACCATAGAGGGATTAAAGAAGGTGGATGTAACTCATAAAGACACCTTAGAAATAGAGGGAAAATATATTGCACGTGAGGCTAGCTCTCATTCTAAGTTAAGTCAATGTATAGGTAGGTCACGTGTTGTGGCTAGTTCTACTATTTCCAAGCAGACCCTAGAAACTTTGAAGGATACATACTCAGTGGATATAATGCTCCTGGAGAATATCATTATCCTCAAAGATGAGATAAGTAATCTTAAATCTGATGTATTTTATCATAGAGTGCTCCTGGATCAAATTATGGGTATTAGCAAACATCAGCCTTCAGATACTATTGTAGATCATTCTACTAACATAGATCTGGTAAAAAGGTAACCATGGGAATACAGGTCTGACTACCCCTTTTCAATAAAAATAAGGTATGTAATTGTTATATGCAAATTCCTGAACTAGAAAACTCTGAAAATCTTGATAATAGTGAGTCTGGTAGTTCGACTCAGAGACAGCTAAAAGTGAAAAGGAGATCCAAAGTGAAAAATGAAAAAATTAAAAAGGTGGGCTCTACCTAGTAATCAAAATTGAGATAAACAAGATGAACATGTTAAATCAGTAAGGCTTGTAGCCAACAGTCAAGGGATGAACAGGTGTGCAGTAAGGATGTTAATTTTGGAAATGTATCTCCCTCACAGGAGGTGATCTCTTGTTTAAGCAGTAAACATAATGAATTTATTTATGATGAGATCATCAGCACTGAACTGTCAATTGCTTATCAGGGGGAGACTGAGACCACCAGTAACCATCCTCCATTGAAAGATATATATAACAATTGATCTCTGATGATAGACACAGGGAAATTTGTGGCCATACAGAACTGTAGAAATGTCAAGTTTATGACTGAGGTAGAGGATGTCCCTATCCTGGAGAACAAAACAGAAACATCATTACTTGATTATATTCTAGGCCTTTTTGAAATATGTTATAATGATCTTGAAGAAGAGGTGTCTGTTCCTAGATCACTAAATCCACATTTCAGGAGTACTGTATTACTTTATTGTTCAACCCTGGCAACTGCACATTTTATTCTGGGAAAAACTTTGTTGTTGGGTAAAGAGGGTAAGAGAATAGCATTTCCTATGTTGGTTCCCAAATTTGTACCTGAGTATGTTGGGAGTTTAGGAAAAAAATGCACAAGATAGGTTATCTCAGGTGGCTTGGGAATGTAAGCTGGTTAGTGAACCTCAGAGGAAGATTTTAGGTGTTATTAATGAATATACAGAAAATCAGAATAAATCATGGCTAAGGAGAACTATCTTTGTGTTTGGGTGGAAATTTGCAAGTGGAGATTCAAAAAGAAAGGTGAGAGGAGATCTCCTTTATTTTCTGGAAAGGGCTTTGGATGTACACATTTCCAGGAATATGACTGACTCTATAAAAATATATGATGCATCTGGCCTATCCTCACAGATTGATATCTCTTTCAAAAATCCTAATATGGCCAGTAAGATTTTGTCTTCAGCAGGTAAATTTCATCCATTGGGAATTTATATTTTGAACTCAGCTGAAATTTTGGCAGATCTTAGCTGGAGACATGAAACAATATTACAAGACACTGAGCAAGTTACTGATTTCATGCTGATCAACCTTGAATGTTTTGAGGGCCCAGACACTTTTCATCACTGCAAACTAAGGATCCTGCCTGACAAAGGCAATTAGGGCAGGAATCTAGCATGGAAGTGTTAAAGAGTTTAATCCTAGGCCATTAATAAACATAGGAGTGAAGGGTCCGATATAGACTGACTTCCATTCTTTCCTGGAATGTAGAGGGTATACATCTTAAGATTTCAGATCCTGAGGTTTTGTACTTTATAGAGTCCTTTGATATAATTAGTATGCAAGAAACATGGTGTACAGAAGATACTATCCCTAGAGTGGCAGGGTACTCAGCTGTAACTCTCTCCACAACCAGAGAAAAAAAGTTTGGTAGATTTAAATGCGGACTTGTTCTTGATAAAACTCAGATTTTGGGATAACAAAAATCTCAGTTAATACAGAAGGAATCCTGGCTGTGTTAGTTAACAAAGGTACGTAGAAATTGATTCTCTGTAATATTTATTTTCCTCCTACTCCCAGACACACTGAGGCACCGTATAATTTTATCGAGAACATTAAAGAACTGCTTGATGATTTATCTGAAAAAGCTTTGTAGCTTGTCCTATAATTGTTATGGGTGATTTTAACTCCAGAATACCTTTTGGTTTTCTGGAAGTGCCTTATACTGACTTAATATGTATTTCCTAATTAATGTAAACATCACCTATAAAAGACAGTCTCAGGATTTAGTGCTCAATCCTAGGGTAGCTCTTTTGAGGCTCTTGCATCCAGGAATTTTGCCTCCTGAATGGAAGAACCCAGGGAGATAAATTAGGGGCTTTTTCCTTTAGAGGAGCATTGGGCGCATCAACACCGGACCTCATTTGGACCAATCTGGAGGCATCCTTATTGGTTCAAAAATTAGAGATTAAAGATAGACTGGAATCAGCCCATTATCCCTTAGTACTCACCTTTAAATGTCCATTTAGAATCTATAGGGAGGAGGTGTGTTATGATGAAAATTTGGAGATTATTAATGAAATGAGAATTAACTGGGGCCTTTGCATTATAGTAATTTTGAATTTATCTTGAATACAAGAGAAATTACTGATATACATGATGCCGTTTATACACAGGAACCTACTAATATTGCAGAAAACTGGGAAGCGATCCTTAGGCTACTCAAACCATGGTGTAAAAGAAAATTTTGCCTTGTAGAAAAGTGGCAAAAAAGTCATGGTTTAATGCTGAATGACTACGGGGAAAAAAATGATTTGGCATTTCATTAAGATTACATAGGAGGAAAAAAAAATAAAACAAAAGCAGACTTTAGATTGCTGAAGAAAGAGAGGGAAAAGTACAAACTAACCCTTAATAATGTAAGGGAAAAACATACTCTGGGGCTTTGGGAGAAACTAAGACAAGCTTTGTTGGATAGGGATGATAGAAGTTTCTGGAAAATAGTCTCCAAGGCTACAACAGATATTCTAATAAACTTGAGGCTTATATTACACCAGAAATTTGGACTTCATACTTTTTGGTCTCTACTTTTCGAAATGGAGCAAGAAATGCCCAATCCCCAGATCCCTCAGGGAGAATTGCTTTTCCCAAAACCCTTATTTATTACAGAAGAAGGAATTCTTCTGGCTATTTAATCTCTCAAAATTAATAAAGCACCAGGCCCTAATTGTATATTGGGAGATGTATACAAAGCATTTCCAAATTGGTGGCTACCTCTCTTCTTATTATTATTTAACGGGCTTATTCAGAGTCTTTCATGCCCACAAAGTTGGGCAGGTAGTATTTATTTCCTATTTTTAAAAAAGAAGACCCAAACAACCCCAAGATGTATAGGCAAATTAGCCTGATTGATGTATCCCAGAAAATTTTCTCTACTACTCTTGGAAAGATTATTGGACTGGATTGAAGAAAACTCAATACTAAATTAGTCTCAGAATGGGTTTAGGAAGAATAGGTCTACAGTACAACACTGTTTTGTTCTGCAGTATTTGATATGGAAATATGTTAAAGTTAGGAAAACCAATTTATACTGCTGTGTTGTGGATTTCTCTTCTGTATTTGATGGTGTTAGCAGGAAATTACTCTGGGTAATATTTAGGGACTTAAATCTTGAAAGTACCTTGCTTGACACCATCATTAGGTTCCATGAAATACTTGGGCCAGTGTTTGGTATAATCAATATGGACATGAAACAAAAAAAATCCCAATGAATGTAGGGGTTAGACAGGGGTGTATCCTAGCCCCAATGTTATTTAACATACATATAAATACTATTCTGGATCAGATTACAGATTTTGATTTTCATGCTCCTAAGGTCGGAGACTGCAGGAGAGATAGCCTTGCATATGCAGGTGATTTGGTTTTACTCTCCACTTCAGCTTTGGGTTTGAAAAAGAAATGATTGAAGTTTGAATCTCTTTGCACTCAGTTACGACTTAGGATTAATCATAGTAAAAGTAATGTAGTGTTTGGAAAACAAAGAAATAACACCTTAACCTTCAAGATTGATGGTGTAAGTATCGACAGGGTAAAAATAATATGATTATTTAGCAGTTTGTTTTGCTCATGATTTAGCCTGGACTAAACATTTGGATACTATTCAAAACAAAATGCGATCCACAGGAAATGCTCAGAAGATTTTAACAATAAAATTGGGAAATCATCAATAAAGGAAAGGTGAGAGTGTTAAATGCTAAAATAAGAACTAGCATGTTATACGCTTCTGAGGTGGGTCATGAGGAGTCCAGAAGACTACAGGTTATTTTAAATAATCTGTATAGATATATTCTTATGCTACCACAAGGAGCCCCAAAATGCATCTTGGCATTGGAACTGGGTCAACATTCTTTGCTTTCCCTTATACAGGAAAAATAAACCCTATTTTTATTGAAACTTTTTTCCTTACCGGAAAAAAGATTCCCTAGAATGTGCCTAGAAGAAAGCATAAGGATGGCTAGTATGGGGTTTGTACATCCCTGTATTTGGCTTATCAAAGAAATTATTATGCCTGCTGGGCTAGGACACCTTTTACATAAAATTTATCTTAGGCCTTTCTTAGAAATTAAACAGGATGTCAAATTAAGATACAGTGATTTGGATAGGAGTAAATTGCTCTCACAACTTTCCATGCTCAAATTGCATGAATACTATAAGACTTTTAAGTCTACATACAATTTTGAGAAATGTCTTTCACTGCTAACATGTCCAAAGTTAAGGAGGAGATATATAAGATTTAGGACTGAATCCTATACTGCTAATTATATACAGCACATATATAAAAATAAGACTGTTCTTTCACCTTTTTGTAATTGTGGAATGGAACTAATAGATGATCTAAAACATGTTATACTTTTTTGTCCTCTTTATGAATCCTCTAGGAAAAAAATGGTTGGGAGGGTTGTTTGGTGCTGTCAGTCTCCCCCCTTCTGACTTGTTGAATTATTTGTTTAGAGCTACAGATAAAAAAACTGTTGAGTTTTTGGCAAAGTTTTTTTCAAACAACTCATTTGTAAGGTCATGGATTAGCATTATTGTGTATTCATGATAACATATTAAATATGTCTGTTTTTATTACCAAGCTGACATCTTAAAACTTGTATGTAAGAGATTTATACGATATGCTAATATTTTTTGTTTAAAGTTTTGTATGTACCACATTTTGGTGTTAAAATTCTTGCATTGTATATGGCTTTATGCTGATCAATAAATGCTTACCTGTACTGTCTTGTGTCCAGAAAATTCCACAGTGCTGACAAAGTGAAATGAGAGTGTAACAAGAAATGTGAAGTCTCCCAGAATTACTGGAGCACTCAGTCTTGTGCACAGTGGTCACACACAGTCACCAGAATTAATTTGCATCCCCAAAAAAATACTGTCTTGTGTCCAGAAAATTCCCCAGTGCTGGCAAAGTGAAATGAGAGGGTCACAAAAAGTGTAAAGTTTCCCAGAATTAATGGCACACTCAGCCATGCGTGCAGTGATCACACACAGTCACCAGAATTAATGTGCATCTCCAAAATGCTACTGTCTTGTGTCAAGAAAATTCCCCAGTGCTGATGAAGTGAAATGAGAGCATAACATGAAATGCAAAGTCTCCCAGAATTAATGGTGTACTGCAAATGCACAGACAGATTAAGATTGTGCTATGCACTCAAGAGATGCAGAGTCAGACACAAAGGCAAAACAACACCTAACCAGTGCTCATAAGTCTCAAATCCAAATCTGGAAAATAATACCTTTTGCCAGTTGGGAGGGTAGTGCACAGCAGTAACAGTCCACTGCCAGTAAAGATACCACAAAGCAGTATAAAAAATGCATGCAGGTGCGGTGGATAGCAGGCACACACTGCTGCAATTACTCTGGCACAATAAAAGTTGTGTGATTTAAAGGCAGCATCGCATACACACTCGCACACATATTGAAAACCTTTAGCACTATAACCAAATGTTTTAATCAAACTGAAATTATGCACTGCTGCACCACTACAATCAGCAAAACAATGTCAAGAATTACTGAAAATGTTACTGTGTGTACATTAACACAGTTATACAAGAAAAATATAACCAAAACAGAAAGACTGCCTTTTTCTCCCAGTTAATCTACCTACACCACAGATATGCTTCTCCCCCAAAGCACACTTCACAGTACACAGACTGACTGTTCTAAATTAACATCCAAAATCCACACACAAACAATAAACACTCGATATGAGCACAGGAGGGTTTCTTACAATAGATGCACTAAATTTTGAGCAAAAAAAATGGCTTAAAAAGGCTTTTTTAACAGCTTTTAGAGGATTTGAATTCCAGAGCTCTGAGAAGAAACTGTCTCCATCTTCCACTACACACACACACACTACACAGAACTGAGGCTGTGCAGAACAATCAATAGCCCTTGTGACCAACAATCCCATGAAGCACTGCAAAGTCACCTTGGAGCTCAATAACAAGGTGAAGTGATGCGTAGTATATTGATTTCCAATCTGGAAAAGAATACCTTTTGCCGTTTTTTTTTTGGGGTGCAGTGCACTGCAACAGTCCAAACCAAGATACCCAAAGTAGTACAAAACTGCACAGGTGCAGTGGATAGCAGGTTCATGCTGTTGCAATTACTCTGTGGCACAATAATTTGATGGCACGCATGGCACACACACTCACAGACATACACTACAAGTACTACGTAGCAAATTGAAAACGTCAGTAATATAACCAAATCTTTTAAACAAACTGAAATTATAAACTGCTGCACCACAACAATCAGCCAAAATTTCAAGAATTACTGAAAATATTACTGTATACATTAACACAGTCATACAAGAAAAACATAACCAAAACAGAAAGACTGCCTTTTTCTCCCACTTTCAACCTACCTCCACCACAGATACAATCCTCCCCCAAAGCACACTTCAAGTGTCTGTCAGTACACAGACTGAATGTTCTAAATTAACATTCAAAATCCACACACAAACAATAAACACTCAATATGAGCACAGGAGGGTTTCCTACAATTGATGTACTAAATTTTGAGAAAAAAAACATTTCTCAAAAAGGCTTTTTTAACATCTTTTAGAGGATTTGAATTGCAGAGCTCTGAGAGGAAACTGTCTCCATCTTCCACTACACAGACACTACACAGAACTGAGGCTGTGCAGAACAATCTAGAGCCCATGTGACCTGCAATCCCATGAAGCACTGCAAATTCTCCTTGGAGCTCAATAACAAGACAAGTGATGCAAGTACATTGATTTCAATGTACTTCACCTTAAAATTGGTGAAGAGGGTGGTTTGGGAAGGTGGAATAATGCAAAGTCATTGGTTTCAATGGTCTTCACATTGCCCATTATGACATGAAGTAGTAGTAGTAGAAGTAGTAGTAAAATGTTTTATTCTTAAAGAAATTAATAAAGGATAAACTTGATTGAGCATAGCTCATTTTCAATGAGGTCCCACATATAATGTGCAATAAAAGGAAAATGTTACGACACAGACAATACTAATTTTTCATAAAATACACAAATACATACAATACAACTTAAATTACACAATAAAAATAATAACCTCCTATAGTATAAAAAGTTATAAAACCTTTATTTATCAGGAACAGCATTTCCTTGTTTGTCATGAACTAGTACGATACCAATGTTGGATCAAAGACCAGTGATTTTTCACATTAAACATAAACAAAGACTCAGGAATTGCATTCCAACTCATGGCTCCTCTATAATATAAAGACTGTTGTCCTATCTCTAAATTACAACTAGGCAATTCCAAACTAGGTACTTTACAATTCTCAGTGAGGCCAATTTATCCCTATATATCAAATTTTCTACATATACTGTGATGCTTCCTGCAATCCTTTATAGATAAAGGCTAGCATGTGTTCATGACTACATCTATAAAGTGTTAACCATTTTAATTGATCATAAAGTAAGTATCTATGAGTTAATCTAGGAACCCCCAAGATAAACCTGGCCAAATTATTATAACTTACTTCCAACTTCCTTAAATCCTGCTTTTTCCCACAAGAAAAAAATATATCCCCATAATCAATCATGGGGATAACCATCGTATTTACCACTTTTTCCCTTACCTCCTTACTCATTAATGATTGAACCCTATAAAGAGCCCCTATTCTTTTATTTAAACTCTTTATTACATTTTCAATGTGTATATTCCAGCTTAATGAACTATCGATCCAAAGACCCAAGTATTTATACATATATGCCTGTTGGATCGGGGCCCCCCCCAAAGGCTACCAATCCCAGGGCTATGTCCCTCAACCATTCACTTTTCCGATGTATCAACATGGACTGTGTTTTCTTCATATTCAGAGTCAGCCTACTATCTTTTAAAAAATGTTGCAATCATCAAAGGCTAATTGAAGCCTTTTTTGTATCACCTTAATGGATTCATGTGAAGTATAAATGATAGTATCATCAGCATAAAGATGATACTTTATTTCTGAATCTAGAAAAGACAGTCCATTTATATATATGTTGAACAACAAAGGCCCTAGGATGGAGCCCTGGGGAACCCCCGACCCCACAGGCAAAAAAACTGATTCCTGACCTCCTAATGACACCTTTTGACTCCTATTCAACAGATATGATTCCAACCACTTCCCACTCAAACCCATCACCCCCATGAAGTACTCAGCTTCACTTTGCAAAGCACTTCATGGATTCTGCGTTACTCCATGAATGACACCGCAGAGCAAATTTTGGCCACTTTGCCCACCTCTACCCCTGACATCATTGGGCCTGTGTGATGATATGTGTCTTCCCCAACCCCAGAGCACTTATTGCACACCTGTACATACACCTCATCAAACACGGCCAGCCATGTGAGTGTTACTGTGAGCATCCCATTCTGGTGGTACAGCATCTATTGGTTACAGGACAGTATGACAGTGTTGTCCACTGTCAAAACACACCTGCCAGCTGGGCCTGTCTATGTGTTGATGGTAGCATTCAATCGTACTTGATACACTGTATGCATTGATGTGTCCCTCACAATACTGACGACCCACATTATTGAAACATACTATGCACACTGTAGTAGACATAGCCATATGTCTATGGCATGTAGCACAATCACTTGTGCCTGTGGTGCTAGCCCCTTGGGGCACAATAGTCTGTGCAGCTGTGCACAAACTCAACCTGCAGCTACCAACCTGTAGTTCTAGTCTGACATACAGGTGGCTACATGGAAAAGAATTGTTGCTTCATATTTGCAGGAGACATTTGTCATGTCCCAAGGTAGTGCCTTTGACAGGTCCGATGAAAACATCTCAAGGGGTTCCAGTGTCATAAGACTTCAAGTTTTAGTGTTTATGACCTGCACATGCGCAGTAGTGTTTTTCAGATAACATTTTGCTGCAAAAGAAACAATTTGAAACTGCAAATACTTGTTTAGCTTTTGGTCCACTTGTTTGGCATGACAGCAAATATTTTTTTTGTACCATGCCAACCGCCATTTTGTTGACCTTTTCCATGAACCAATAACTGTGGAAAAAAACACTAAAATGTTGTGATTTTAATAAACAAATATCAAAACCTAGTTAAATGGGCCCGTTTACCTAGATCCTGATGTTTGCTTTTAAGTACACTAGCCAGAAATATGATTGCTGTGCACTGAAAATCCCAGGAGCCCAGCTTAGCAAGAGGAGCACTTCCCCTCCATTTTCTGTATGAGAACACTGGGAATTTCTTGACTTTTGTAGCCACAGCTGGGACTTATGCTGCAGGCTGAAGTCAGAGGAGAAAGCCACTGTTTCCTTGGTGTCTAGTGGTGCTCCAACCCCACCATCTGATCACCATCCCCATTATTTATATGTTGATCCCTAGTGTCTAGTGGCACAATCACCCACTGATCACTGTCCCTGGTGTCTAGTGGCACCCCCATCCACCAGCTGTTTTTTCTGCTGTCTAGTGGCACCCTCCACACTCCAATCACAGTCTCTGTTGTCTAGTGGAAACCCCCCACCCACCAATCTTGTCCCCTAATTTTTATTTTAGTACCCCCACCCATAGCCCATTGTTTTATTACAATTTGCCAACATCTGGGTCCCCATTCCCAAGTCAGCATGTACAATATCCCCCAGCAGTGTGGGACATGGGGAGCCGCTGCCAGTGTCCCAAATATTTATGTTGTTTTCGTTGCACTGTAAAGGAAAAACAGTCCTCTGTGTCTTTCTTTTACACCTGAAAAAGAAAATGGACCTCATCATCCCTGCTGTCCCTCCCCATCCCAACCCTCCCACTGAGCACCCACCACCCCATACCCCTTGTCCTATAATTACCACTGGAGGTCATAGGGCTGTCATCTTCTGTGGAGAGTGACACATGTGCACTTTTTAAAGCTGAACTGTTAACTCAGGAATCGAGGTAAGTGACGTATAATATATCTCAATGGCATTTTGAATTTATGATCATAACTTTGCCATTATTAGGATTTTGTTTCAGCAAATTTTCAAAATGGCCTTTTTGGGACACCACCTCATGGACACAGCCACTATCAGGCTGGAAGTTGATTTCACAGTTGCTGCGTGAAATCACCTTTCAGGCTTGATTAATGAAATGACAGTGCCAGGATTCATGACGTGGGTTCCCAAAAAGGCAGTGTTGAACAGTTGGTGGAAAAATTCCCAAAACATGGCTGAGTTATGAGCCTTCATTGAAATTTGTCTATAAACACACATAACTTTGGTCATTTTCAATATTTTCAGTCCAAATTTTTAATATAGCCATTTTTTCGCACCACCTCATGAACAGTAGAGCTATCATTTTTCATATCCTGTCTGAAATGTGTTTTCACACCTATGATGCTGAATGACGTTTTGACATGGTATGGAAAATTTTCAGCTATGGTGTTCATGATTTGATGTCATAAGAAGACTATTTTGAAAATTTGGGGTCAAAATATGAAAAAAAAGCCAAAGTTATAACCATTCATTGCAATTTCACTACGCGTTCTCGTAACTTTGGAAATTTTCAATAGTTGTGCCCCAGATTTTCAACTTAGACATCTTATAACCTCACCTCATGGACAGGTATGTCACAGTTGTCAGTTTTCAAATCCTAGCCAAAAATATGTTTTTGTACCTTTGGTGTAGAATGGTGTTGCAGTTTTGCAGGATTACATTTTGGTGGAGATTTGAAAATTTTTTGCACTGGGTACATGAGGTGATGTAATAAGATGGATATGATGACAATTTGGTCACTGTTGTCTTATAAATGGAAGCACAGGGCATCCACAGCTACATAAATATACACATTATGGAGGGATGGGAGTGCAGGGACCAGAGGGACCTGTGTTCCCATAGGCAAAAAGCAAGGACATAAATTTCAAAAAAAACTGCATTAATATTCTAGTTAGGGATAAAGCCACAAAAGTAGAGAAATGTGGTGTTAGGTTTTATAAAGCTAACACCCCACACCTACCCTGTACATACCAACAGTTATTGTGGGTATGCCTTGGAGTCATCATCCCTAACGCTCACCCATTCCATAATTAAATAAGCTGAGATGGGTACAGTATAGGAGAATGGGGTAAGCATTAGGGCCAATGATCCCAAGGCACAAGCCCAATGCCTGTTGGTGTGTGCAGGGTGCGTGAGGGGTGTTAGATTTTAACACCCTAATGCCACATTTCCCTGCTTTTGTAGCTATATCCCTAACTAGAGCATTAAAACTGTTTTTTGCACATATATATTTTTATATTCATGGCAAAAGGAAAAACTACATTAATACCCCATTAGGGTTTCTTATGGTGATGCTGTCACAAAAAGTAAGAACATATGTTTCAAAAAGCTGCATTAATGAGCCATTAGGGTTCTAGTTACAAAAGTAAGGACATTTGAACTTAGGATTTCCAACCCTAAGACCCCACTTCCACCCTTGGCTTCCAACCCTAAGACCACATCCCCACCTTGCTTGCAGGAACATGTGTGGGGAGTTGCATTGGCATTTCAAATCCTAATGCTGACCCCATTCCAAAACTAAGTAAGCTAAGAAGGATAGAGAATAAAAGAATGTGGTGAGCACAAGGGTTCAAAAATCCAAGGCACAACCCTCACATCTGTCCCTGCATGCAGGGTGGAGGTGGGATCTTAGTGTTGGAAGCTGAGGTTGGGGAAGGGGTCTTAGTGTTGGAAACCCTGAGTTTGAATTTCCCTACTTTTGTCTCTAAAATCCTAAGGGGGCATTAATGCAGCTTTTTGCCATGCATTTCCTTTCTTTCTGTGAAAGTATCTCCTTAAGGAATCCAAATGGTCATTAACACAGTTTTTGCCATGAATTTTCTTATTTTCTGTGAAAGTATTACAATAGCAGTAGCTGTTTATGGGAGGGCAGGGCCCTCCGAGCCCTGCGCTCACATCTATCTATAATTGCAGAGACATCATTATTAACCTTCCCCACCCTGTGGGAGCACAGGACCCTTTGGGCTTTGCACTCCCATGCTCTGTGATTTTTTTGTATTTTACTGTGGGAGCGCATGGTTCTTTGGACCCTGCACACCTGTCCCTAAATATATGCATGATCAAATTATCACCTTAGCCATCTGATTACCCCAGGACATATAGCCAATATGTAAAATTTTCAAATTCCGGCCAAAACATAATTCTGCATAATTGCAATGCCATTCCATGCCACAGGAGTGAAAACACATTTTGGACAGGATTTGAAAAATGACAGCAGTGGCATAAATCAGGTTGGTTAATAAGAAGTTTATGTTGAAAATCTAGTGTGAAAATATTTATAATATTCATAGTTATGAGCGGGCATATCAAAATTGCAATGAATGGTCATAACGTTAGTATTTTTTTGTATTTTGACCCCAAATTTTCAACCTAGACTTCTTATGACCCCACCTCATAAACCTCATACTGTAGGTGAAACTTTTTAAATCTGTGGCAAAATGCCATTCTGCACCACAGGTGTGAAAACACATTTCAGGCAGGATGTGAAAAATGAGAACTGTACTGTTCATGAGGTGGTGTGAAAAAAATGGCTAGGTAGAAAATTTGTAGTGACAGTTCTTAACATTACCAAAGTTAAGTGCATGTGGAGAAAAATGTCAATGACCGTGTGTAACATGGGCAATTTTAGGAATTTTTTTCTGGAAATTTTCAACGTAGGCATTTTGGGACCCCACCTCATGAACACTGGCACTGTCATTTCATTACTTGGTCCCGAAAGTTAACTTCACACATTGGGTCTAATTAATAAAACAACAATGCCAGAGATCATGAGGTGGGATCCCAAAAAGCCCATACTGAAATTTTGTTGAAAAAATACCAAAAAATACAAAATATATCATCATAAGTTCAAAATGCCTTTGAAATACATTATACTGCACTTATCTTGATTCTTCAGTTCATTGTTTGGCTTTGAAGAGTGCAGATGTGTCCTGGTCCACAGAAGATGACAGCCAATGATCACCAATGGTAAGTATAGGGCAAGGGGTGGGGTGGTGGGTTATCAGTGAGAGGGTTGGGATGGGATGGGTAGAGATGATGGGGTTTGTTTCTTTTTCAGGACAAAAAAAAAGATGTCTAGGGGCTGTTTTCTTTTTTACAGCTTGTCAAAGAAAGATTTGGGGACACTGGGAGTGGGCTCCCCAGTGTCCAGACTACAGGGGAGTATATATTTGGGGACACTTTGATAGGGCTCCCCAGAGTCCCACACTACTGGGGGGACTTCCAGTGCCAACACAGGGACTGTGTCCCCCAATATCAGCAACTGAATAGTACATAAGGGGGGTTGTTTTCTTTATGTACAGGTATATAATATAATACATGTCATAAATAGTATATCGGGACATGGAGTGGACTCACCAGTGTCCCATACTGCTCATGTGGGAGGGGACTACATATCTTTAGGACACTGGGAGTGGACTCCTCAGTGTCCCACAGTGACCGTAGGGGGCCTCTACTGCTGACATGGGGATTGGGCACCCTGATGTAGGTAAAATGTATATGAGCATGCCTTGGCCACCTTCCCCTTTGCAGGCTGTGAAAATAGGGGCATATACTGAAATTAGGTAACCCACAAACATGTGTTTACCTAAGCAGGGGCTGAGGAATTGGATTCTTGGCTTTTTTCATCCCTAACATTTACAGAAGACTTTTTTTAAAGTAGTGCTGCAATCCCCCTCCCCGTAGTTTCGAGCAACAGTGGCTGTTTCCCAAAATAGTGTTGCATTCTGCGACATTTTCACAAAAATAGTGCCACAATTTTGTGCACTTTCACAAAGGTAGTGCCACAATTTGCAACAATTATCAGTGATTGATTAAAATAAACATATTTCCAGCCATTATTTCTCTAAACTAACAGCAGAATCATGTTCCTTGGGCCCCGATTAGGTAAACACAACAGTTGGTATTTACCAAGATGCAGTATTTTTTGAATGATATCATATGTTCTGTGTCACTAACTGAAAACAAGATAGCAGAAGCACAACACTACTTTTCCCATTTCAGAAAGCAAGTATTGCTTTCACAAAAACAAAATGTGCTTTGCACGGCACATCTAATTTTTCCAATAGGAAATAATGGAAATTTTGAATCTTAATAACTTTTGAGTGGATTAATATTATTTCACCAAACCTTAAAAAGGCACATCTGTGACCCAAATCTCATATACGAGAAAGTTTCAGACCAAACTTCCAAGCGGTTTCAGAGAAATTGCCTGACAAAGAAATTGCATACAATTGGTAATTTTCAAATTTTTTGACATTTCTCATCTCCGCAACTGCACATTTGACCAGCAAAAAACTTGTCACATTAAGAGATCTTTAGTCCCCAATGGATCATGCAAAATTTCATGCAAATCAACCAAACAGTACCAAAGTTATTAAAGTGCAACATTAAGGGTTTAACATAGAACTGATGACCGAATTTATGAACTTTAATAACTTTGGAATCATTCAAATAGATTTGCATGAAATTAGGCATTCTTAATCTCTTGGGGTAGGGCTCTTGAGGTGCTAAATGTCATGCAAATTTGTTTTGTGGGTTGTGAGATACAGGACATCACAAAATCCTAAATTGACATTCATTTTGGTGTTTCTTTGTCCACCTGTCTCTCAGAAATGGCTTTATGATTTGGTCTGACATTTTGAGGATAAAAGGCCTTTGGCTCAGAGATGTGCCTTTTGAAATTTTGGTGAAAAAATATTAATCTGTTTAAAAGTTTTTTATTATTTAAATTTCCCTTTATTTCCTATGGAAAAGTTATGTCAGGCACAAACATTTTTGTGATCGCAGGAGCCTTTATTTGCACATATACTTTTTTTTCGCACACTTTTTTGCATGGAGGGACACATACAGCCATTTTTTTTTGCTAAAGGTACTTTTTTTTTTTGCTTGGAGGGTCGCACAGAGCCTGCTGTACTTTTGCAGAGCTCTGTTGCGTCCACCATCTTGTTTTGCCATTAGCAAGAGACACAAAGTAAAGAAAATATATACAAATTCATGTAATGGAAGAAAAAAAATCAGAATTTAGCTAAACGGGATCTGTTTAGCCACATTCTAAAGTTTCATTTTTTTAATTTTGGCCAGAAAAATGTTTTTTGGGCACCCAATATCGTGGGTGCTGAGGTTATCAAGAGGACCACTTCTGCTACATTCTTAAGAGAACAGCAGGATTTTATGACTCTTGCAGCTACAGCTGGAGCTTGTGCTATCTGCCACAGAGTCAGAATTGAGCTGCCCCTTTTCCCTGGTGTCTAGTGGCACCCCTGCCCACTTTTTATTTTCCCCTATCCCGTTTGTCTAGTGGCACCTGCCCTTTATGTTTCCCTGATGTCTAGTGGCACCCCCCACCCTCCCATTGTCATTGTTTTATTTTTTAATTATATAATCTGACATGGGGATGCCCACTTCCAGTGTCTATTGCTCTCCCCACATCGCAGTCTCTTTAGTTTTTGTTTGCCAGCATCAGGGAGCCCAATCTCCATATCCACAATGGAAACCCACCCCCAAGAAGTGTGGGACACTGAGGAGCTCACTTTCAATATCTTGAATCATGTTCCCCACTAGCAGAGTGAAACATTGGGAAGCCCACTCCCAGTGTCCCAAGAGATCTATCAGTACCACCCTGGCAGCATGGCTCCCACTCCCAGTGTCTCTTCCAGTGTCCTGAAATATGTTTTCCCATTAAACCTGTAGGTAAAGAAAACAGTCCCCCATTGACTTTGTAACTTCAAAACAAGAAAATGGTCCCTAATCGTCCATGCTGTTCCCCTCAATGATTCCAACCCTCCCATTGTACACTCACCACCTCAAACCCCTCCCCTTACTGTATACTTACCTCCAGAGGTAGTGCGCTGTCATCTTCTGTGCTCTGAGACAGGATTGCTCTCTTCATTGAACTGGATATTTGATGTTTGCAAATGTGATATGTGCAAAAATAGCTATAGCTTATTTTTGGTGACACTTGATAACAACAAACATGAAACAGCGCATAGAAAAAGGGTGATGGCTTTTCACCAAATGGAAAGATGGTGACACTTTCATTCCCTTCCATGAGGCACTATGACCTTGGAGTTAGTATATTGAGAAAGATGGATGTAGGGGTTTCACCTCCCACAAAAACAACTGTCACCTTCTTTCCGATTCGATGAAAAGCCATTGCTGTTTTTCTAGTTGCTATTTTGCATTCACAATTGTGAAATGGAACCCTTATTTTCACACATGCTATATTTTCAAAAGTCACATATCCAGATTGAAACAGTGTGTTAACTAAAGAAAAAACATGTTTTCTCTTGTGCTTCTCTGGTGGTGCAGAGGATAGAGCATATGTGCACATCCGGGGCTCCTGTGTTTGAGACGAGTCTCGCCATAATTTTTTCCACCTACAATAAAGGCAAAAAATATGGAAGCACTGATCTTGAACCCAGAACCCCTGGGCCTACGGTCCTGTGCCCGGTCCTCTACACCACTGGAGAAGCACATTTGCAAGTGTGCTTTTTCTTTAATTAACAAGGATGTGCTTGCCCTGATTACAACTGTATGTTAAATGTGCAGAAATATAGTACAGTATGTGTGAAAATATGCATAGCCTATTTTCGCACTTTCCACACTTTCGGATATTTACCATCCACTTGCGGCCAAACATTCACATCACTTACAGCCCAAGGGGTTGCAAGTGGATGTTTCTCCTCCCTAACAGTGTGGGACACTGGGGAGTCCACTCCCAGTGTTCCCAGACATATGTCACCCCACCAGCACTGTGGGACTCTAGGGAGCCCACTCCAAGTGTCCCAAATCATGCATCCCCCTGGTGGTGTGGGACACTTGGGAAATCAGTCTCAGCATCCCCAGACATATATCTTCCCCCCAGCAGTGTGGAATCCTGGGGAGCCCACTCCCAGTGTTCTGGGTCATGTTTTCCCCCAGCAGTGTGGGACACCAGGGCACCCACTCCAAGTGTCCCTAGTCAAGCATCCCCCCAGCAGTTTGGGACACTTTGGAGCCCACTCTCAGTGTCCTCAGACATATGTAACCACCCTCAAAAGTGTGGGACACTGGGGAGCCCACTCCCACTGTCCCCAGTCATGTTCCTCCAAACAGGGTGGAACTGGGGGGAGCCCACTCCCAGTAACCTGAGACATCTATTAGTGCCCCCTACAGTGTGGGACACTGGGGAGCCAACCCTGAGTGTCCAGAAATCCATTTTTTCCTTAAACATGTAGATTAGGAAACAGTCCCTGATGACTTCTTCAGTTTTAAACCTGAAAAAAACAAAACAGTCCCTCATTGTTTGTGCCATCCCCTACCCCATCCTGACCCTCCATCTGAGCACCAACCACACCGCACCCCCCTCTTACCCAATACTTACTACTCTTTAGAGCCAAACTGCAAACTGAAGAATCAAGGTAAGTGCTGAATAATGTATTTCAATGGCATTTTTTTATTTAGTTGTTTAACCAGGAGTAGCACACTAAGCTGAAAGCTTTTTTACAGGTGTGACCTGGGAGTACAGGGAAGTTAAGTGACTTGCTCAGGGTCACACGGTATGCAAGTGGAGGTTGTGGGATTCAAACCCAGGTCTGGTCTGCTGGATGTCACCAGATTTGCAGCTCAGAGTCTTAAACCACTGTGCTGTACTGCTTCCCTAGAACTTATGTTGATATCTTACACATTTTTTGGTATTTTTTCACCAGATTTTTAACATGGTCTTTTGGGAACCCCACCTCATGAACACTGTCACTGTCATTTCGTTAATCAGGCCTGGAAGGTGATTTCATGGTTGGTGCCTGAAATCACCTTGCAGGACTGAGTAATGAAATTACAGTGCAAGTGTTTATGAGGTGGGATCCCAAAAAGCTTATGTTGAAAATTTGGTGAAAAAATTCCAAAAAATGGCTGAGTTAGGTGCAGTTCTTGAAATGTTTCTATGCACACATGCAGCTTTGTTAATTTTTAATATTTTCATTCCAAATTTTCAACATAGCCATTTTTTTCACACCACCTCATGAACAGTATTGCTGTCATTTTTCACATCCTGCTCAAAATGTGGTTTCACACCTATTGTGTGGAATGGTGTTTTGACATGTATTTGAACATTTTCATCTACATGATTTATGAGGCAGGGTCATAAGAAGACTATGTTCAAAATTCAGGTCGAAAATATGACAACATGCCAAAGTTATGACCATTTGTTGCAATTTTGCTGCACCCACTCCTAACTTTTGAAATGTTAAATATTTTGACCCCAGATTTTCAACATATTCTTCTTATTACCCCACCTCATGTATGTCACAGCTGTCATTTTTAAAATCCTGCTGATAATATGTTTTCTCACATGTGGCATGGGATGGCATTGTAGTTGTGCAGAATTACATTTTGGCCTGGAATCAAACATTTTCTGTACTGGGTATATGAGGTGGGGTAATAAGGTAGCTATGCTGACAATTTGGTCACTGTTGTCCAATAAATGGAAGCAAGCAACAAACATATATGCATCTATATGGACCCTGCGCTCACACAGTAAAATAAGGATACTATTATACTATCAGAAAAAGTAAGGGAATATGCTGCAAAAAACTTTGTTAATGCCCGGTTAGAGTCAAAGTGACAAAAGTTGGGAAATTAGGCATTAGGGTTTCCATAACACGCCACCCTCCCAAACCAAGCAGGAGAGCAGATGTGGGCTGTGCCATGTGCTTACCAAGCCTAACTCTCATCCCATTCTCATAAAGTCTACACATCTGACCTTGTTTACAGATGGAATTGGGTGAGTGTTAGGCTTGAGAAGCCCAAGGCACTCCCTATACCTGCTCTCCTGCCTGGTTTGGGAGGGTGGGGTGTTTCAGAAATGGTAACACCTTATTCCCCAACTTTTGTCACTTTAACCCTAACTGGAGTATTAATTAAGTTTTTTTGTACCAAATATATACAGTATATATATATATATTTTTTTTTTTAATTGTGGCAACTGGGAAAGGCACACAGAGCCAAGGCTCATTTCCTGGTGTGACCCAGGAGAAAGGGGAGTAGGTAAGCAGAGGAGGTACAAGTACAATAGTGAACAATGGAATAGTGCAAAAATGAGACATGCTCAGGAGGATCCCAACGGGGACCTTAATTACAATTATACAATATGACATTAAAATTGGTACAAAGATACAATATAAGTTATAAATAGAGTAATTCAATTTAAAAGGGGGTGAGTGGAGGCACTAGGAGCAGGAAGAGGTAGAAGCACATGCATAAGTGCCAGAGCCATTCGAAGAGACTAAGACTGGCATCATACAGGGGGTGTAGGGAGGTGGGATGGGGCAGAAATGGGAGGTGATTCACAGTAGCAAGATAGTCAGGATGCAAAATGTCTAGAGTGGCAGTGCCAGTTAATGAGGCTAGTAGAGGAGGGAGAGGTGAAATACTGGGGAAGTGAATGAGGTGACAGTGGCCATAAGAGGCAGTCTGAGTTGGGTCCGATGTGTGGTGGGCAGGGGGCTGTGTGGGTGGGCAGTATCAAGAAGGACCAGGGGGAAGCAACTGCAGAGGTAGGGTGAAGTTGCTTCAGCTGTTGTTTTAGCACAGACTGAGTTGGGGTAAGGCATATGGAAAGGAGGAGCTGATTTCACAGAGCTGGTAATCTGTAGGAAAGAGCTGCCTTGCCCACTTGGGAGTGAGGGAGAGGGAGATGGAAGGAATGACTATCTCTTGACCTGAGTCCATAGCCCAAAGAAAGAGTGATAAGATGAGCTCCATTAGACAGGAAGTGAGGAAAGGGGTCCAAAACTTGCTAATGAATGCAGCACCATGAGTGAGGCAGCGGGTAACAAGGGAGGGCAGCCCAAGAGTGGAATACAGGCAGCAGTGATGGGTGTGGAAAGGGAGGTTTGTGGCAAAGCGACAGAAGGCATTGAAGAGCGGGTCAAGTCTGGAGAAGGAGGACTGGGAACAGAACTGTATACAACACCTGTGTACTCAAGGGTGGGGAGAATGAGCTTGGTAACCAGTTCTTTATGAATAGGGGAGAGAGGTAGTCCTTGATTCCATAAAGGGCACCTAGTTTGGGTCGGAATTTGGTGTGTATGGAGTCAATGTGTTTGGAGAAGTCTAGCTTGGGGTCCAGTCAAACCTCTAGATACTTAAAGGACTGAACCATGCCTATCGGGATGCCAAACAGGGAGAAGAAGGAGGGAAGGGGGAGATGGTAGTTTGGCTATGCATTAGGAGGAGCCGAAGGTCATAGCGACAGTTTTCTTAGTGTTGCATCTCAGGTCATTTGCTTCAAACTACTTTAGTGCTTTCATAAAGGTCTCTTGAAAGGCTGTCTGGGTGGTGGTGAGTGACAGTCCAGAGGCAAAGATGACTGTATCAGAGGCAAAGATGACCAGATATATTAGCATACATGTTTCATAGCTTCATAGTGAATTACAAGTCGATAGGCAATCTAGCCTTGATGACTTGCCACATATCAGTGATACTGTGTTACCCCCTCCTTCCCCATGTAATTATCTTATTCTATTTTAAACTGTGCCATCATTATTTACCACTCTGTCTAGTAATAAGTTCCATAGCCCCACTCCCTTGACTGAATCATTGTGCTCTTTTATTAGTTTTGCAAATATCCCATCTTAACTTCATTCCATGAGATCTTGTGCTCCTATTATTATTCTATTTATACTGTGCCATAATAGTATTGCAATCTAAGTGCATTACTTTGCACTTGTCTGCATTGAACTCCAGGCCATGATTCACCATCCACATATTCAATTGATCTAACTCCTTCTGCAGATCCTGAGCTGCTTCTACATTATTAATTATTGCCCCAATCTTAGAATCATCAGTATATTTACATATCCAGGTTTTTTCAGAACTTTGCATGGTTGAAATCAAAATATTAAACAGCACAGGGCCCAACACAGACTGCTGTGGCACTCCACTCATCACACCCATCCACTCAGAAATGTGTCCTCTGGTAATCACCCTCTGATATCTATCCTTCAGCCAAGACTGGATCCTGGATACAACATATGAATGGAAATTATATTGTAATAATTGCTTGATTATCTTATGGTGGGGCACTGAATCAAGTGCCTTCGAATAGTCAAAAAAAATGACATCTACTGAGCTTCCACTATCCAATGCTGTGCTAACTGCTTCATAAAAGTAAAATAAGTTCATCAGACAAAATCTTCCCTGACTAAAGCCATGTTGCGTAATAACTATTAGACCCTTGTCCCCTATATGTTGCATAATGATATGCTTAAAAAATCCTTCCATCATCTTTCCTAGAAACGAAGTTAGACTAATTGCTCTAAAGTTAACAACATTATTCCTTTCCCCTTTTTGTGAATTGCTGTCACATTTACCCTGCATCACTCTATGATCGTATTACCCTCTATCAATGATTTATGAAACAACATTTATACTAGCCCAGCTACATTTTTGGCAAGCTCTTTTAAAACCTTGGATGTTACTCATCAGGACCTGGTGACTTGGTGATATTTAGATTTTTCAATTTGTGATACACTTCATTGACTTTTATTTCCTTAATATTACCTACTCCCTCATGCCCATTAGTGACTACATCATATGTGTCTTTCTTCGGCTTGAAATTGCTAATAAAAAATGTGTTAAAAACATCCACTATCTGTGATTCTTCAGTTATAATTTTGTTCCAATTTTTGATTTGCTCAATTGTGTTTTGCTGTCCTTTTAGGCTACCAATATTATTAAAGAAATTATTTTTGTTGTGCATTTTTGTCCATTGCTGAAGTTGCCATTTGTATTTAATTTGCAATTTCAGCTTTTTTAATTCCTTTCTTCCGATCTCTAGTCAATTTGTTATATGTTTCCCATTTTCAGATGATGGCTGCTGTTTGTATTTCTTATATGCCTTCTGTTTTTTCTTAATGATTTTCCTAATTTTGTTAGTTAACCATTTTGGAATCCTCCTTTTTGAGTTATATTTTTTTGTTTCTGATACAAATGCGTTGATACAGAAATTAACCTTCAACTTTATTTTCAATCAATCAATCAATCAATCAAATCTGTATTTAACCAGGTGAACATCGTTGAGCATAGCTCATTTGCAAGATGGACCTGGTAAGGTCAAGGTTCAATTTACATAAAGATATAATACAATTCAATGTACACACACTTGAGGAACATCATATACAGGATATACAATAGCTTCAAGGGTAATAGTACATGGTATAATACAAATGAGCTAGAAGCAATTAACACTATTTCATATTTACATAGATTATGGAATAAGCAGCTCATTTACTTGGTTGAGGAGAGAATATGTGGGAATTAAGGTTTAAAGTATGAAGTATCAGAGGATTTGCTGGAGGTTTGGGAAAAGGATGATGCGAGGTCTGGGCAGATGATAAGGTGTTTCTACGAGGAGAGGTAAGTTGGGGGTATTTACAAGAAGGAACAGGTGGCAGTAGAGATAGATGAATTATGGCCTTATCATCAGCTATAGGCAGGGGTGAGGAGAAGGAGAGGGGAGTGGGGTGTATGTGGGTAGTAAGGAAGGAAGGAAGGAGGCCAGTACTGGGGTAAGGAGTAACAGGGGGCATTGAGCAGTGATGTATAATAAAAGAGTAAAGAGAAAGGGATGGAAGGAGAAATGTGGGGACTGTAAGGGTGACGAATCTTGGGAATGGCGGATAGCCTCCACAGATGGGATGGCTAGGAGGGAAGGGAGAGGGATAAGATTTCTCTACTGTTGACAGTAACAATTACATTTTTCTTTGATAAGCCTAGAGTACGGAGATTTGAAGGATGCAATTGATATGGGTTTGTTCACTTCAGTAACTTCTGCATAGTGTTGTATAAGGAGGATAACACATAACTAATAGCAGATCTACCATAGCGAGAGTTGAATTTGGGCACTTTAGCATGATGAAATTGTAAATTTAGGCATATTTACTTGATGAGGCTTGTATGAAGCAGTCTGAGACATATTTTGTAACATCTGGGTTATGGCTCTGTAAATCCATAGTGTGGCATTTCTGTCTCTTCTAAAGTGGAGCGAGGTCCATCCAACTGCAGCCTAGATAGAATTTTACTCTGCATTTTTTCCAAATCTAATCCTTGCAAATCTTCCTCCCAGTTCCATTCCTCCAATACTCATCCCATCATTATGTAGTCAGGCTTGTTATAACTTCTTAATTTTGTTATTCCCCATATGTTTCATTTTGGGCATTAAATAGAAATTTGACCATATTTAGTCATTGTCGGCCGGTGGTTCCAATATTTCTACCTGATCTATTCTGTCCTTTTGATTGGTTAATACTAAGTCCAGGATGTTTTTTTTTTTTGAGTTGGTTCTACCATTTATTCTAAATTTTTCTGCATTATTATATCCAGAAATTTCCTTTTTTGTTTCACCTCAGATGACTGTTACCCAGTTTATGTTGTGGTAGTTGAAGTCCCCAAGTAATATATAATTATTCTCTATATCCAGCTCATTTAACTTTGTTAGAAATTCTGTAAATTCCTCCTGATCTTGATTAGGTGGCCTATATATAACCCTAATTGTGTTTTTTTTTACTTTTCATGGAAATATCCACCCAAATACTTTCATATGGATTTGTGTACCTAGGACTTCGTTTTTCTCTGTTGCCTTAACCCTATTCCACACATAAAGTGTTACACCACATATAGAACATAGAAAGGACGCAGATAGATCACAAGGCCCATCCAGTTTGATCATTTTTTCTGCCTTATAGGACTTTCATAATGTAGAAAAAATGGGCAGACTGGATGGGCCTTGGGATACTTATCTGCTGTCAACTTCTATGTGTCTATATGTGGTGTGGCATCACCACCTCTCTTATTAATTCTGTCCTTACAAAATAACTGATATCCAAGCACATTAGTTCCCCAATCTTTGTTCCTGAACCATGTCTCTGTTACTCTGTAAATATCTATGTCATTTTGTTCTAATGCTATTTGTAATATCTCTAGTTTATTCATTAAGCTCCTAGCATTCACCACCATGACATTAACTGTATTCTTAACTTCCCTTAATTTTATTCCACCTGTGCTAGTTTGGTAACTAGTCTGCTGTCCACTGTACCTAGCTAACGCCACAAGATTCTCTCCCTCCCTCCCATGTGTCAGTTTAAATTTCTGTTTATTGCATTATTGAACACACTGCCCAAAAATATACTTCTACTATGATTAAGGTGCAAACCATCCTTACAGAACATATTGTTTCTATTATCAACAAAAAATTCCCAGGTTTTAATTAAAGTAACACTCTTTTGCAGGCACTATTTTCAAAGTTCTTTATTTACCCTCCTTATTTTACTATTACCCTTAATTCCTACTTTTTGGGATTGGGAGTATCTCAGATAGAACAATCTTATAATTGTCATCCTTCGGGTATTTGTGTATGTCCTTGTACAAGTTCTCTTGTTCCATTTTGTTTCTTAAGTCATTCATCCCTGCATGTATTACTGCCAAACAATTCCTTCTTGATGGTCTGACTATTTTGGGTAATAGTTCTCATACATCTTCAAGGCCAGCCCCTATCAGTGGTAGACTCACAACCTGCTCTTTTCTATTCAGTTGTGTAATAGTACTAGTAAATTTAATGATAGAACCTCCTATAATGTAAATATCAGGCCTAGTCTCATCTAGTTCCTCCCCCTTTCTTGCATTTGTTGGTCTACCATCTGCTGGAATCCCATTACTTACATTAGTACCATCTGTCACTAGTTCAAGTATCTCATCTGCTTTCATTTGAACTTTAGTTATTAATCTTTCTAAAGAAGTATACCTGTTTTCCATGCTGATGTTATATATCATTGCTTCTTCATCTCACTATGTCAATTCAGTTTCATTTCTAACACCTGTCCCATCCATAGTTGTTTCCATTTGATTTTCCAATTCCCTTCTGAAGTTTAGCTCATTTTGGTCAAAAGCAGTATTTGTGCCCCCTATGGTTGCCTTATTTGTTTCTAATACTTTATTATTTGTGACTAGCATCTGTTTATCACTGCTTCTTTCATCTTACCTTTATCGGTATCTTTTTCCAGCTTGGCCTCTCTACTATGTGAATTAAATGTCATTGCCCTCCTTCCCTTTTTTATCTGCTATTTCCTAAATTACCATCTTTCCTATATAATTCCTCTATGTCATGTAAGTATGCACAGGCAAGCAGACAGTGAGGAGGTCATTGACAAAGATGGAGAAGAGAGTGGGGCCAAGAATTGAGCCTTGTGGGGGCACTGGATTGGATGGGGAGGGTAGAGAACTTGGCCTGGCTGAGTTGCACTTATAGGTTTGTACAGGTTTCTACCTGTGAGATAGGACTTGAACCAGGCTGTGGAGGAGGGAGAGAACACTAAGGATGATAGCATGCCAAAAAAGAGGCTTTGGGAGACTGAGTTGAATGCCTTGCCAAGATCAACAGAAATTGCCAGTATAATGTGACCTTTTCCCATGGCAGATTAGATATGGTTTGTGAGGTGAAATAGTGAGGAAGATGTGGAGTGGGTCCATCTGAAGCCAGATTGAAATGGACTCAGGGAGTTGGAAGAGTCAAGGAAATAATTCAGTCTGGTTAAAATTAGGTGTTTTTCAATTTTAGACAGCGTGGATAGGAGCAATATGATTCTATAGTTTCCCGACAGGGAGGGGTCCCCACCTTGGTGGAGAGAGATGACATTGGCTAATTTCCAGGCAGTCAAAACAGTGCACTAAATAATGGAGAGGTTGAGTAAGTGGGTAAGCAGTGGGGCTATGGCAGAGGCAGAGACCCTCAGAAGTTTTGGATTGAGATAATCAGGAATGGATTTGAAGGGGCTGAGAGCTTTTGGGGTGTGAAGAACTTCATCAATGGTGATGGGGGAGGGAAAACCCACAGAGGACACTGGGAGGATCAGGTCAGGGGAATGAAGGATTAGTTCAGGGGGATGAGGATGAGGGTCTAGAGGGAGTAAGAGGAACAGGGAGGAGTGCATGGGTGGTGAAGAAGTTATTTACAGAGGTGGTAGCCTGGGTAGGGTCAGAGCTGGTGGGATTGGAGAAGGCTGTCATGATGGGGGAGATGGAACCTAGAAGAGGGTGGATAGTTTTCCTGAAATCTTCTGGGAGTGACTTTGTGTCATTCAGCTTATCCCTGAAATAGTTGGTTTTTGCTAAGCACACTGCCTTGGTGCAGGCATTGTGTAGCTTTCTACAATGTTGGAGGTCAAAGAGTGTGGATGAAGACTTGTAGGCATGCCAAGCAAGGTCTCTGGATTTGAAAAGGGAGATTAGCTTGTTGGAGATCCAAGGGAATTGCTTCTGATGTAGCCATAACTTTTTAAGAGGGCCATGCTGATCCCAGATTTTGAGGAGGATGGAGGTGTAGGAAGTGAGGGCAGAATCCACATCAGGGCTGATGAAAACACCGGACCAGTCGGCCATATGCAGGTCAGATATGAGGATCCTAATATTTAGGATCTGAGTGCCTGAAAGCATAGATACTTTGGGGGTGGAGCAGAGAACTCTCTATACTGGGCCATGCAGGTCACTAGTTGTTCAGGAGGTGCTGGTGGAAGAGTATTTTAAAGGAAGTTAGAATCTGGTTGATTAAATAGTGGTTGGAGGAAAGTGGGTTTAGCCTAGTCAGTTCTGATAAGAGTTGGACCAGGTTTAGGGCCTCAATTTCTTGAATGATGGGCCTTGCTGAGACCAAGAGCCACTTAACATTAAAGTCTCCCAACAGAAGTAGTTCACCCTTTTTGGGTGATAATGACTAGGGGAGCGAGGGTGAAGATTAGAGCAGAAGGATGAGCTTTGGAAGAGAAGTATCAAACACCAATGAAGGTGGGGGCAGTCAATGGGAAGGTCAATTTGAAATGCAGCAGCTCATGGGAAGACAGGGAGGCTTGCTGAGTGTAATAGAAGAGGGGAGGAAGTCCAGTGCATTGGCCACAACACCACCACCTCTTTTCCCCCTGTCTTGCCTGTATAGTGTGTAGCCTTGGAGATCTATGGTGGAGTTAGGGATCCTAGTGGACAGCCAGGATTTGACCATGCAGAGGATGTCAAGGGAGTTCAGGGACACCAAGGCCTTTGGTGGTTAATTTTGGGCATTAGGCTTCTGGCATTCAGGTGGTAGATTCCTAAGCCCCCTTTTGGGAAGCTGGAAGGGTTGCTAGGGCAGGGGTTTCATTTGATATCACCAGCCATAAGTAGGAAGAGAAAGCAGGGTACTAGAAACTTGGAGAAGTGCCTCTTTTTTAGGTTGTTGAAGGAGCAAGCTGTCAGCCTGATAGTGAAAGTGGAGCTGCCGTCAGGGGGGAGCATAGGGACAGTGGCTTATGGAGGGAAAGGGGACATGAGTAGTGCAGGTATGGGAAGGGTGGACAAGGGAG
The DNA here is from genome assembly GCA_016271365.2 of Neoceratodus forsteri. Classification (NCBI taxonomy): domain Eukaryota; kingdom Metazoa; phylum Chordata; order Ceratodontiformes; family Ceratodontidae; genus Neoceratodus; species Neoceratodus forsteri. The sequence continues at coordinate 1,360,331,079 of CM028130.1, read as the reverse complement.
GGGAAAGTCAGGAGGCAAACTAAATGGGGAGGTTGTAAGAACTGAGGAGGTAGAGGGAGAGAGTAATCCTTTGGAGGGTGGTAGCTGGGAGTGAAGGTTGCTAGGAGGAGGAAAAAGTGGACTGATATGCAAAAGGGTGGGCAGAGAGACATTTGAAGGGGGTGAAAACTTTGGAGCTTTATAGAAAGGGCAGGAGGTCAGTAGAAGTATGACACTAGATGGCAGTAGAGTGGTGAGAGTAGCAAGGTGGTGGATATAGGAGAGATAACAGCTTAATTGTTTATCTGGATGGTGCTTAGAAGAATAAGCAATGGCTGAGGGAGGCAAGGAGGTAAGGAGACCAGAGTTTATTTTATGTATTTATTTAAATTTTTATAACCGGGTAAGCCCACTGAGGCCATGCAGTCCCTTTTTCAGGGGTGACCCAATGGAAGATATATAGGATAAAGGAATACAAATGTATAGTGCAAAGCCATGTACAAAGGTAAGCAGTGCTAAACAATACAGACAATATGAGACACTGATATCATAAAGAGGAATATAGAAAATATAAAACAATTCCATGTACAGAAGCTCTACATAATTCACACAGGTAAGAGCAGGGGTAAAATATAAAGCTATTCCTGGCACATGGGAACTTTTCAAGTACAGCAGGTGTACAAGATAGTGTAGGTCAGTTGTACAATATCATAGACCAGGTGTAGTTCAGGTAGGGTCTTCGAGATGACAGGACAGAAGTGCAGGATTTTACCTTTGTTTTATGTAAGGCAGGAACAAGTTTCTAGATCATATAGATAATTGTGTAAGGCAAGTCTGGAATTTGGGAGGGTTGGGCAAGAGAGCATAGATGGAGGGAGGAGGTTCTAAACCAAAGATGCAGTGTAGGCAAAGGATCTTCTACTAGCAGCTAGACATGCTGATGGAACAGATAACAATTGGAGAGAGGAGGTAAAGGGTCTGGCAAGTAGGTTTTCAGACAACAATGTTGGCTAGACTTGGGGAAGTGAATAATTGTGTGAGCTTATAGAGCAGGCGAAGGGAGGAGTACTGGAATTTATGTTCCCATTGAAGCCAAACCAGAGATTCTAAAACAGTGCAATGATGCAGGCAGGGGGGCAGATCCTGAGGCAAGGCACCCTATCCTATGATACACTTACTTTAGTTGGCTTAGAAGAGAAGACATAAGTGATCAAAATAGGGGGAAGCCATAGGAAAGTAGAGGAAGGAGAGAGGCTGTGGCAATTTTCAGGCAGGATGCTCTGGATAGTAATGGGAGGAGCCAGTAGAGCAAACCCAGCTTTTGGTGAAAACAATAATGGTTTTATTGACATGTGCCTCAAAGGAGAGGCTACAGTTGAGGAGAATACCTAGATATTTAAAAGAGTGTACCTGTACTAAGAGTTCACCATTACGAGTAGTAACAGTGAGTTGGGGGTGAGTTTGATTCTATAGATGTGTGGGTGGAAAAGCATTGTTTTAGTGTTTTTAGTGTTCAGGAGCAAGTTGTTTGCAAGGACCCATGCCTCCAGTCGATGGAAGTCAGAATCCAAGTCAAGGATGAGCCATGAGAAATCAGCAGAGGACCTATGAGAGGCATCATCCGTGTAATGCTGAGCGGATGCCCCTCCCCTGAGAGCTAGGTAGTTTGTTAATGAATAGTGAGAAGAGTAGTGGTCCCATGATAAAACCCTTGGGAATTACAAGGGAAATGGGCCTAAAGGAAGACTGGAAGTTGGCCCATCTAACACTTTGGGAGCAGCCAGTGAGGTAGTTTTGAATCCAGGTAGTGGAGTGTTGATCAAGCCCAACCAATTTTAATTTCACTATAAGCTGTTCATGGCTCACCAAGTTGAAGGCTTTTGTGAGGTCCACAAAGATGGTCTCAGTTGCCTGGCCATGGTCAAAAGCATGTTGAATGTCCAAAGTGACCTTGATGAGAGCAGAGAGGGTGCTGTGATTTTTATGAAATTCATGTTGGCAGGGAGACAGAAATTGGTGTTGTTCAAGGTAATTGTATAACTGATTATTAAGAATTCATTTTTGTACTTTTGCAAGGTGACAAAGGACTGAGATGGGTCTATCATTTTCAACAGGTGTGGTCCACCCCTCCCTTATAATTAGGGCTGACTTCAATTTAGTGGGGACAGTACCTTCAATGAAGAATCTGTTGATCAGATCCCTGACTGGAGTGGCCAGTGCAGGAGCGCCCAATTTTAAAAACTGGCTGGGAGAACCATGTTCCTTAAGGTTACAGGATAATTTAAAAACCTCTCTGTAGGAAGTTAATTTGATGTGGAAAAGTACAGTAGTGGCATTGGGGGGGGGAGGGTGTCAGGTGAGAGGTGGTAGAGTTGGGGCATGTTGAACTAAGATATGTATGTGCTGAGATCAGTGAAGAATTTGTTAAGGCCATTGGCTATAGAAGAAGTATTAGAGAATACTTTATCCTTGGCAACTTGTGAGTCAGGAAGGGTGGAGGTTTTACTCTTTAGAAGGGAATTTATTTTGGCCCCAAAAGTCTTTGGAATTGCAAAGTTTGTCAGTTTGTAGTGTACAATAATACCACCTTCTTGCATTTGTTATTATAGATTTGCAGATGTTTCTAAGGCACCTGTAGGAGTGCCAGTCTGAGAGGAGGCCAGTTTTCTTGAATGTTTTCCAGATTCAAACATGTGTTTCCTAATATCTTTGGTCAGCCATGGCACTGATTTCCCTTTGGACATGTTGTGAGTGAGAGGGGCATGCCAGTTTATGATGGTAGTAACAGAGTCAGTTAGACAATCCAGGGCCTGGTCAATAGTGGTCAAGGTACATACTGGGCCCCAGATGACGTTAAAGAGAGTTTAGAAAGGAAGATTAATCAAGGTAGATAGGTTTCGAGTTCAACAATTTTAGGAGGTGTGGTCGGAGTTTTGTTTCTCCAAATGAAGTATATTAGCAAGTGGTCACTTATACTATTCGGTAGGACCCTACAGCTGAAATTCTGTGTGCAGTTGAACAGGATCCAGTCAATGATGGTATGATTGCCAGGTCTGAAGTTACTTCTGCTGGGTTTAGCAATGAGCTGAGTTAGGTTGGTGTTAGCCAGTGAAGAGTGGACATTGCTTTTGCTGTGGGACTTCCAGTCAATGTTGAAGTCACCACAGGATCTTCTCCTGATGTGGAAGATCAGAGAAGGAGGACACGAGTTGTGGGAGGGTGGCAGTAGCAGTTTTAGGTGATAAATAGATGCACCAGACTATTAGTTTTTGTTGTTGCCTATGGATAGGAGAAGAAGATTGATTCCTCTACAGATGAAGAAGTAGCCAGTGGGATGATGTCAGTAGCTGCGAGGTCAGACTTGACATATAAGAGTACAACACCTCTCTTACTGACCCTGTCAGACCTGAATGTGATGTACCCCAGTAAGGCTACTTTATGTGGAAGGATAGAAGGTTTAAGCCAAGTTTCTTTGATCCCAAGCATAGTCAGTTTTAGGGTGTGGACTCATGCTTCGAGTTCCACCATTTTAGGTCACAAACTTTGGCAGTTTAGATTACTATTTTATGACACTTGGAGTTACAACGGTTTGAGGCACAGGATGTTTAGGATGGATTGCAGTGGGATTTGGATCCAAGATTGGGCTCCACATCACCAGCTAGTTGGAGGCAAGAGAATAAGCATAGCGGCATGCTATCAGGGGGAGTGAGTGTGTGGTTTAACAGTTTTCTAGCTTTTGAGGGTAGGCACAAATAGGTTGTCATGTAGCCAATGCCAAAGTTCAACAGCATCTTGTTTTGGAAGATAAGGGATAGTATAGGCATTGTGAGGAAACTTGGGAAATAGTTTGTGGTTGGCTGTGGAGGAAAAGTCACAGTCATAATTGTGGTATTCCCAGTTAAAGGTGGATATGAGCAGGTCACAGGATAAGCAGAGGGAGACGTACAGACGAGCATAGAAGCATCGAGTATATTTCATATTTTTGGTGGAGTGAGAGTTATTAATGTGCTATAAATGCTGGATAGATTTCCAGGCTGGGTAAGAGAAGGATAGGGGTAATAATAATAAGCTATGGTGAGCTAGAGTTATTACTTTTCAAGAGTGATGGTAAGAGAGCTGAGCTGGCTTTCTAGGTGCAGTGGATTATAAGGAGCTAAAGGGATGTCAGCAATAGCCCCAGTATTAGTCCAATCCAGTCATTCCTCCTAGTCTAGCTTGGCAGAAGACACCAGGAGAAAAGACTGCTGTGTGACTGGACTTCTCTGCTGGGACTAAAGTAGAAGAACTTTTGTATTTGACCTATAATGTAGGGTAAAAAAAACTAACATACAAAACAAAAAAAAAAGTGTGTGTTTCGGTTAACTGAACTGAATGGGTATCTGAAGAGTTATCTAGGTGTAAATCTCAGGTGACTGAAAGGACTTAACTGCTGTGAGGTTTAAATTACTTGTAGAAAGATCTGGTAAGTAGGGGTGGCTTAGCTAGAAGGAAGCTACATTTAAAGACTGCCTTAGAAAGTTTCTGCTGATAGCTTGGCAGAAGACACCAGGAGAAAGGACTGCTGTGTGACTGGACTTCTGCTGGGACTATATTGCCCTCCTCCCTCCCTCCACCCCCACCAAAAGCTAGTTTTAGTTTTATAGGCACAGGATTTGGGATTCAATCAGTGGTTGAAAAACTGGTGTGGAGCTCAGGGATTTGGCTTCATTGGGGACTGGGGGTCCACCTGGAGTGATGCAAGCCTATACTGGCATGATGGGCTGCATCTGTCCAGGAGGGGAACCAGGATCCTAGGTGATAGATTTAAATGCTTCATTGGCAAGCTTTTAAACTAGCCAAGGGGGGAGGCACTGGAAAGGAGCAGGAAAATCCTAGCCCCCCAAATAATCATGGTAGAAAGTGCGGCAAACACCAACATAGAGGTGTCAATAGGCAGAAGGGCAGGGGTAAATGGAGAAAGTGACAAAGGCAAGAAGGACAGGGATGGGGCAAAAGGGAGTAAGGCCATCAGGAAATGGAGGGTAATGAGTACCAATGCCCATAGTCTGGGCAACAAGCTCCCTGAGCTGATGGCCTTAATGGAAGAGAGATGCCTGGATGTCATAGCAGTCACAGAAACATGGTACACAGAGAACCATGACTGGGATGTTAACATACCAGGGTACATAACCTACAGGAGAGACAGGCAGGGAGAAGAGGGGAGGAGTAGCTCTCATGTAAAGGAAGGGATAAAAGCAACTGAACAAAAGAGTAAACAGGAGGAGAGAGGAGGCACTGTGGGTCACCTTGGAGACTGGAAAGGGCACCACAATCCGCACAGGGTTGTGTACAGACCCCCATGTCAGGGGAAGGAATGGACAAGGATATGATAGAAGGCATTCTTAGAATGGCAGAAAGGAGATACTGTTGATGGGAGACCTGAATATGCCAGATGTTAACTGGAGCACATTTGCTGCAGCCACATCCAAGAGCAGGGCCATTCTTGATGCCCTACAGGTGGCAGGCATTAGACAGCTAGTTTCGGAACCCACTCGTGAGGGAGCAATCTTAGACCTGGTACTCTCAAATGGGGGCAGTGAGAGGATCTCAGATCTAGAAGTGGGTTGCCATCTGGGGACACGTGACCATCAAACAGTGTGGTTCACGTTAAACTCAGCTACAGAGTCAAGCCATACAAAAGTGAGGGTACTGGACTTTAGGAGGGCTGACTTTGGCAAGATGGGAGAGTGCCTCAGAAAAGCACTAGCAAACAGGCTAGAAGGAGGTGTGGACCAACAATGGGGAATTATCAAAACTGCCATCACAGAGGCAACAAGCCTTTGTGTGAAGCAAATGAACAAATCAAAATGAAAGAAAGCCATTATGGTTCTCAAAAGAGGTGGCTGTGAAAGTCAGGAAGAAAAGATAGCATTCGAAGTATAAGGAAACACAGAAGGAGCAGGACAGAGAGCTGTACCAGTTAAGGCAGAAGGAAGCAGGGAGGGAAGTCAGAATAGCAAAGGCCCAAACTGAGGAAAGATAGCCAACTCAGTTAAGAAGGATAAAACCTTTACAGGTACATCAGCGGCTAGAAAGACAAAGGGAGGTATAGTGAGGCTAAATAGAATGAACGGTGGGTGGGCAGGGGACAGTGAAAAGCAGAATACTGAATGAATATTTCTGCTCAGTATTCACAAAGAGAGGGGAAGTGCCTAATCCAATTAACAGAAGCACTCTTGATAGGGGTCAATCCCAGTCTTTTCACAGAAGAAAGGGTTCTGCAAGAACTCCTAAAACTGAAGGTGAACAAAGCAATGGGTCCTGATGGAATTCACCCCAGAATTCTAAAAGAATTAAGGGAGGAACTAGTGAAACCACTGCCTACTCTTTTCAATAAATCATGGGAGGATGGTGTGGTACCCGAGGACTGGAGGAAGGCGGATGTGATTCCCCTTCACAAAAGTGGGTCCAAGACAGAGGCAGGAAACTACAGACCTGTCAGTCTGACCTCTGTGGTAGGGAAAGTGATGGCGTCACTTCTGAAGGAAAGAATAGTCGAGTACCTAGAGGTCAGTGGAGCACAGGACCCAAGGCAGCATGGGTTCACAGAGGGAAGGTCATGTCAGACGAATCTAATAGATTTCTTTGACTGGGTGACCAAAGTAGTAGACCAGGGAAGGGCTGTGGACATGGCCTACCTAGACTTTAGCAAGGCATTTGACACAGTCCCACACAAAAGATTAATTGTCAAATTAACCAGCCTGGGAGTGGGACCCAGGGTGGTAGCCTGGGTAAAACATTGGCTGGACAACAGGACACAGAAGGTAATTGTAAATGGAGTCCACTCTGAAGAAAGGGGGTTACTAGTGGGGTACCGCAGGGTTCAGATTGGGTCCAGTCCTTTTAATGTCTTCATCAGTGACATTGCAGAGGGACTGGAAGGAAAAGTATGCCTTTTGCAGATGACACAAAGATCTGCAACAGGGTTGATACACAAGGAGACGTGGAAAGGATGAAAGGGACTTGGCAAGGTTGGAGGAATGGTTAGAAGTATGGCAGCTTGGATTCAATGCAAAGAAGTGCAAAATAATGCACCTGGGAAACAAGAACCCAGGGAAGAATATACAATGGGTGAGGTAGTAACAACAACAAAAAGGAAAGGGACCTGGGGTAATCATATCAGATGACCTTAAAGTTAGCAAGTAATGTGAGAAGGCAGTAGGGAGGCTGGGGTATTCTGGGATGTATAGGAGAGGCATCATCAGCAGAAAGCGGGAAGTTGTTATCCTCTGTACAGACAGTTGGTGAGACCCCATCTGAGTACTGTGTCCAGTTCTGAGACCCCATCTCCGCAAGGACATAGACAGGATAGAGGCAGTCCAGAGGAGGGCAACTAAAATGGTGCAGGGTCTGCAAGAGAAGCTGTATGAGGAGAGACTAAGGAGCTTAATATGTATACCCTTGAGGAAAGAAGGGAGGGGGACATGATAGAAACTTTTAAGTACCTCAGTGGAATCAACAAAGTCCAAGAGGGTAGCATCTTTCAGAAAAGAGACTTGCAAGAACAAGGGACACAATTTAAAGATAGAAGGAGGGTGGTTCAGGGCAATGTGAGGAAGTATTATTTCACAGACAGGGTAGTGGATGCATGGAACAGCCTTCCTGAGGAGGTTGTGGGGTCTAAAACTGTGGGAGAATTCAAGAATGCATGGGACAGACATAAGGCAATTCTTGTGGGGGTAGGAAGAAATAGGCTGTTGGTTAACTAGGATCTGCGGCCTATCCTGTAGGTAGGGAAATGGGCAGACTAGATGGGCCTAGCGGTCCTTATCTGCCATCAAAGTCTATGTTTCTATGTTTCTATGTCTAAGTGTGAGCTGTGATGCTGATTGGAGGGGTGGGTTAAATGGTCCTCATCACCATGTGTAAAAAGCCCATTTAAAGAGCACAGGGGCTGGGGGAGGGCAGACGGGAGAAAAATTCAAGCTTGCAGTAGATTAAGTTTAGAAGCTGCACTGATTCTGCACCGATAGCAAGCAGTCAGCAGAGCACTGTTCCAAGCAGCTAATGTGATACCCAATCTGATGCTGTAAACTGGAGAACAAGAGTTTCAAACCTTAGCTCAGAGTTGGTGTACCTGCTTGGGACTTGGGGTCTAAACAGGCAGGTGGGCTGCAGCTAAAGATCCTTGCAGCCCCATGAAGATGGCTAGGAATCTGCAGAGGAGAAAGAGAAAGCTAATTAATTTATTTAGTATTGCCAGAAGGGCTTGTGGAAAGGAAGGGATGGGCAGGAGACAAACAGACCATAGGGGTCTGAGAAAGGAGACTGAAGCAATCAGGCTTAAATGAAGGGAGGGAGGGGTTTTCCTGGAGAAGACCAAGGGAGAGAGGGAAACAAAAGTGGGGGGGGGGTTGCTGGTTTGCTTAGGGGATTTGTTAGGGGATAAAGGAAAGATCAGAGATACAGCAAAGGAGCAGCAGGAAATGTTGCTGGAATAGCAGTCTATGGGCAGAAAGCGTTAGAAGAGCAGAAATCAAATTAAGACACTGGTTACAGTAGTCCAGGAAAAAAAAAACTGTGAAATTAGGCACAGATAATGAGAGGGACAAATTCAGTAATTAAAAATGAAAGCAGCAGGCTAAAGGTTAAAACTGCTGGTACAGCAGCAGACTAGGTTACAATTACTATTACAGCAGCAGGCAAAGGTTAAAGTTACTATTACAGTCAGCTAGTTTTAACAGTAATAGAAATTCTAATCAGCAGAAAAATTCTAGCAAGCAGTAGATCCAGTATATGAGCTACACTGATGCTGCATAGCAATAAGTCAGCGGAGCTTTGTTCCAAGCAGCTGATGTGATCACCAGTCCAATGCTGCAAACTGGAAAGATCAAGTTTCAAACCTAAGCTCAGTGGTGGCGTACCTTGCTTGGGACTTGGGGTCCAAATGGGCAGGATGCTGGTGGCTAAAGATCCTTACCGCCCCACGGAGATGATCAGGAGTCTTGCTTGGGGCTCAGGGTCTAAATGGGCAGGTGGGTGGTGGCTAAAGATCCATGCTGCCCCACAGAGATGGCCAGGATTCTGCCAGGATAGGGTTTGATTCTCAAGAGCACCAGATGAAGACACCAAGTATAGGATGTGACTGAATGAGGAGAAGAGGGGCTCTCCTGATTTAACCAGATTGGAGGGGATTAATTGGGGCCAATCTTACTTTGTGGTTCTGGTGACCTTTAAAGATAGTGCTACCTATGGGTGGAGATATATGTATTGCAAAAAAATTTGTTAATACATCAGTTAGGGTTGAAGTGACAAAAGCAGGGAAATGAGACATTAGGGTTAGGCCACTAACAACCCCCCCCACCCAAACACACCAGCCAACCCTACACCCACCCTCCACATACTAACATATGTCAGGGTGTGCCTTGGGGTTATCAGCCCTAACTCTCACCCCATTCCATGTGCAAGAAAGTTGTCATGGTACAGTATAGGAGAATGGGGTGAGAGTTATGGCTGACAACCCAAAGGCACATCCTGATGCATGTTGGTCTGTGGAAGATGGGTGTGGGGTGGGCTGGTGAGGTTGAGTGAGGGGGGGGTGTTAGGGTCCCAACTCTAATGTCTCATTTCCATACTTTTGTTGCTTCAGCCCTAACTGATGCAGTAACAAAGTTTTTTGCAATTTATTTCCTTACTTTTTGAGATAGTAGAATACTGTCTTTATTTTGCTGTGGGAGCACAAGTTCCTTTAGAACCTGCGCTTCCATCCCTCCACAGATGTACATATGTATCTAACTGTGTAAACACAGGGGTCTCTGGCCCCTGCCATTCCACACATTAAGTTATGAACAGGCATAGCAAAATTGCAACAAATAGTCATAATTGTGCCATCTTAAATCATTTTCACCCCAAATGCTCAACATAACCTTCTAATCACCTCACCACATGTACCCAGTACAGAAAATTATCAAATCCTAGTTGAAATTCAGTTCTGTGCAACTGTAACACCATTCTGCACCACAGGTGTGGAACATTTTTTTTCACAGGATTTGAAAGATGATGGCTGTACTGTTCATGAGGTTTTGTGAAAAAATGGCAATGTTAAAATTTGGAGTGAAAATATGATAAATTGCAAAGTTACTCATGTGCATAGAAAAATTCCAATGACCTTGCATAACGAGGCATTTGTAGGTTTTTGCACTAAATTTTCAATGTGGCCTTTTGGGACTACACCTCATGAACACTTACACTGTCATTTTGTTACACAGTCAAGAAAGGTGATTTAATGTAGCAACTGCTCCATTCCACTCCACTGCTGTGTAAACACATTTCTGTCAGGATGTGAGTAATAACAGTGTACTGTTCATGGGTGGTGAGAAAAACTGGCTGTGTTGAATATCTGGAGTGAAAATATTAAAATTTGCTAAAGTTAGACACGTGCATAGTGAAATTTCAATAACTGTGCGCAGCTCTGACATTTTGGGGTATTTTTGTACCAAATTTTCAACATGGCCTTTTTGGGACCCCACCTCATGAACAATGGCACCGTGATTCCATTATTCTATTCCAAAAGTTGATTTCACACAGTGACCACACCATTCTGCACCACTGGTGCAAAAACACATTTTGGGCAGGTTGTGAAAAATGACAGCTGTACTGTTCATGAGGAGGTGTGAAAAAATGGCAATGTTGAAAATCTAAAGTGAAAATATTAAAAAGTGGTGAAGTTACAAGCGTGTATAGAAACTGTGGAATGCACACTCATAACAGTCATTTTGGGGATTTTTTTGCACCAGATTTTCAACATGGACTTCTTGCAACCTCCCCTCATGAACACTGGCAATGTCATTTTGTTAATTAGTCCTGAAAGGTGATTCTGCTGCTACTGCAATCACCTTTGCAACTGAGTAATGAAATAATAGTGCAAGTATTCATTATGTGGGGTCCCAGGAACCCCATGTTGAAAATTTGGGGTCAAAATTCCAATCAATAACTGAGATATCAACATAAGTTGAAAATCCCATTGACATCCATTATACGGTTTACCTTGATTCCTTCAGTTCGCAGTTCAGCTTTGAAGAGTGCAGATGTGTCCTGGCTCACAGAAGATCACAGCCACTGACAGTGGAGGCTAAGTATGGGATAAGGTGGATGGGGGGAGGTGGGTGTGCAGAGGGAGAGTCAGGATGGGGAGGGGGATGGGGAGATGATGAGGGACCATTTTCATTTTTTCAGGAAAAAAAAGACATAAGTCAGAGGATTGTTTTCTGTTCATACAGGTTTTAAAAAACACTAATTTGGGTCACTGGGAATGGGCTCCCCAGTATCCCTGAATACTGGGCAGGGGGGATTGGGCACCCCATCGACAATGAAAATATATGGGCTTTGGGGGGCATTCAGCACCAGAATTGGGCATCCTAGTGTTGGAAACATAATAAAAATGTAAGTATTTGGGAACACAGGTATGAGCTCCCAGTGTACCACAGTAGTGAAGGGAAGATAAATGCCAACATGGGGATTGGACAAAAAATGGCCATAGAAGGGCAGTTTGATGCAGGCTTCTGCATCAAAGAAAAGATGTCTGGGGACTGTTTTCTTTTCTTCAAGTACATTAAGAAAAACACATTTTCAGTCACTGGTGGGTGTGCTCCCCAATGTCCAAAGCTACTGGTGGAGTTAAGGGGGTAAATGCTGACATGGTGCTTGGGCTTCCCATGTTGGCACATTTCAAAAATAATGTACTGTGGACAAGGGTTTTCTGACATCAGGGATAGGCATCATGATGTAGGAAAATAAAAAAATACAAAATACAAAAAAACAAAAAAACAAAAAACAAAACAGGGGAGAGCGATCAGAGGGTGGGAGGGCACTAGACACCAGACAATGAATGTTTTAAGGAAGTTAGGGGGTCCATTAGACATCAGGGAAAACAGCACAGTTACTTTAATAATCCCTTTTTGCAATCCCTCTTCACCAGTCGATCTGGCAAAAAGGGATCCACTGGCGAAAAGGGATTACGAAAAGGGATTTTAAAGTTTAAAAGTGCAATTTTTTAAATACAAAACAAAAAAAAAATAAAGGGCAGGTAGAAGACAACCCCCTCACCAAAACCCATGCCTTGTTTTTTTCATAAGAGATCCATGGGGCAAGTTACAACATTTTGTTTTCTCCCCTTGCTAAGGGAGAAAAAAATGGTGGCTGACAAACAGGGATTTACCTCACAAAAAGGGATTTTGTGAGATTTATGAATCCCTTTTCTCAATCCCTGTTCATGAGCCGTTCACTATTAGGAATCCTTGATCGAAACTGTGCATCTATCCCAAAGACTGAACTGAGCATGCTCAGAACCCAACATTTCTAAATTGAATAACTCTGGAACAGATTAATATTTGTTTCACCAAACCAGTGCTGGATTGTTCCTTGGAGTAACCTCTTTGTACCCTGAAAATGTCAGGCCAAAATTCCAAATGATGTGCATGCAACGTGATGTCGAAAAATGACACTGACATTTGCCTTAAAAAGCGAAACATTTGTTTTTTGACATTACGCTGTGCAAAACTCACAAATCCAATCAAAACTAAACTTGGCAAATCAAGAGATCTATCATCCAAGACCATGTATTCCAAAGTTTGTGCAAATCTGTAGAACAGTTACAAAGTTATTAAAGTGATAAATTTGGGGTTTAACATTAAACTGCCTACTCAACCCTAACTATAAGGATGCAACTGCACCCTTATAATATATATTTATAGAGACATGATAGCACCTCTATAGTTAGGGTTGAGCAGCAGTTTTTATGTTAAACCTGAAATTTTATACTTAATACCTTTGCAACTGATCAATAGATCTGCACAGAATTTGGTTTGTCTGTCCTGTGGGTAGATCTCTTGATGTGGCAAGTTTTGTTTCATTGGATATGCAAATTCTGAGATCTGGATAGTGAAAAAGTAAAAATCAATTTTGCTATTTTTTCCTCATCGCTTGCAGTCAGATGGTATAAAATTTCTACATGATTTTTGTAGGGTCTGAAGTATTTTGGTAGAAGAACAGACAGTAAAATTAATCTGTTGCAAAGTTAAGTGTTTTAGTTCAAATTTTATCCTATGGGACATTACATTTCTCTGATAAAGGTCTTTTTTGTGAAAGGGGATTTTCTGTCACGAAGAAGGATTTAGTCCTGCAAGAGCATTCCTTCTTCATGAGATTTGGAATCCCTCTTTGTGAGAAAAAAATGTAAAAGTACCCAAAATGAAGGTATATAGAGACACCAACACATTTATATTGTTCATTGGAACTCCATTAGGTGGACTGTGAAATTATTTGGTGGAAAAGCAACCTTGGAATGCCTTTTTTTTTACATTTAAAATCCTTTTTCATGACTCACAAACCCTTTTTAATGAGCAATTCCTTCTTCACAAGCCAATTCCTTTTCATGAGCTCACAAAAAAGATTTTTACAGGCTACTTTGATGCATAACTCAGCCTTTTTTTCAGATTTTGAGCCTAAATTTTCAACATGGCTTTTTGGGGACCCCACCTTATGAACAATATGACTCTCATTTGTCAGCTCCTGCCTGGAATTGTGATTTCACAGCCGTTTGGCAAATTCACTTTTTGTGCAGAATTTGCATAATGACAGTCATATTGTTCATGAGGTGGAGTCCCAAAAAGACCATGTTGATCATTTGGGGTCAAAATGTCAACAAATAGCTGAGTTATAACCATTCATTGAAATTTTGCTGTGCACTCTCATAACTTTGCAAATTTAAAACATTTAACCCCAGATTTTCAACAATAGGCTGCTTATTACTCCCATGTCATGCATGTAACAGCTTGTCATTTTCAAATCCTAGCCAAAATGTGTTTGTACCTGCACTGCAATTGCATTGCACTTACACACAGTTATGTTTGGCATGATTGAAAATGTTCTACACTGGGTACAAGAGGTAGGGTGATAACATGGCTATGGTGACAATTTTGTGACTGTTGTCCACAAGTGGAAGCGCAGGGGCTGGAGGTCCTTGTGCTTCCACAGATAGATACCTATATGCATCCATGGAGGGATGTAGCGCAGGGTCCAAAATACCATGCACCCCAGTGTAAAATAAGAATACTTTTATACTATCTCAAAATGTAAGGAAATACATTACAAAAACTTCATAAATGCATCAGTTATGGTTAAACTGACCAAAGTAGGGAAATGTGGTGTTATGGTTTCCAACCCTAAAACCCCATTCCCCACCCTGCACAGACCCACTGGCAGGGGGATCTGTCTTGGGGCTGTGGACCCTAATGCTCACCCCAGTCTCCTATGGTGTACCCATGTCACCTTATTTGCTAATGGAATGGGGTGAATATTAGGGTTCACAGCCACAAGACAGAACTTCTCACCTGTGGATCTGTGCAGATATAAAATAGTGGCACAGTAGTGGCACTATAGTTAGAGTTGCATAGCCATTTCCAAGTGAAACCCAAAAGTTTGCACTTTAATAACTTTGCAACCATTTGACTGATTTGACTGATATTTTGCATGCACTATCTGGTCCCATGGACCTCTGATTCTGGTAAGTTTTGCTATGGTTGATGGTTTGGTTGCAGAGCTGCAGAGTGCTCAAACATTTGAAATTTACCATTTAGGTACAAATTCTTTTCTTGGGTGTAAGTCCAAAACAGTTTGCGGGTTTGGTCTGAAATTGTTAGGGTATCTGGGGTCTAGGTCTCTGATGTGTCTTTTGAAGGTTTGGTGAAAAAGTATTAATGTATTTAAAGTTATTAAAGTTTAAAGTTTCCAGTTATAGCCAGTGGGAAAAATTAGATGTCTGGTGCTAAAGCACACTTTTTCTTCCTTGAAAGTACTTTTGCTTTTCGCAAATGGAAAATGGCGTGTTTCTGCCATCTCGTTTTCAGTTAGCGACAGGAAAAAACACTGCAATTCAAAAATAATGCCCCTGGTAAACACCAACAGTTGTGTTTACTAATCATGACCTGAAGAACACAATCCTGGCATTAGATTTTAAAAATAATGTTTGGAAATTTGTTTTTCAATTTTGCCATTGAGTGTCATAAATTTGCAACACTATTTTTGTGAAACCTATGCAAATTGAGACACTTTTGCAAATCTAGTACTGTGAAATTTGCAAAACTTTCACAAAAACTTTTGCAAAATTTGGGAAACTTTCGCAATTTGCAACACTACTTTAAAAAAATTGCAGTTTCTTTGCCACTTCACTGCAAATAATTGGTTAGGACTTTTGGGCTGAAATTTTCAGGTTAGAAAGGGCTTGCACCACAGATGTGGCTTTTGCTAGTTTGACCGTACAATTTACATTAGTTCCATAGTTCTAACATTCCAAAATTTAGAAATTTCCCATAGGATAACATTGTGGCAGTCGCAGTACCTTTTGGGGGCTATATTTTGAAAGCAGTTTGAGATACAAAATTTTCACTAACTGCAGCAATTATGCAGGTTCTCAGGCCATGATTACAACTGCAGTGGAATTTTTTCCAGTGTTCCTATGGTTACTGTGATATTGTCCCATTTACAGCACAAGGTTACTTGGAATGTCTATACATCTATATTGTCTCTACACTTATGGGTAGATGTGACTGCTGGGCCTAATATAGATACCATTTTGCAGTAATGGGTGAGCAGGGCCCAGAGGAGATGAGGGTTAGTATTATGTGTTACACACTCCAATATAAAAATCAAAGGCAATTACAATATGCATGCATGGGAGCACACTATAGATTAATGGAAGAGCAGGGCCCAGGGCCTAAGCTCTAACACATAAGGAGTAAGATTACATGTTCTCAAAAGTATGGACATTCATTGCAAAAAACTCTGTTAATACATCAGTTAGGGTTCCTATTACAATAAGAAAAGTATGGAAATTCTGTGTTAGGGTTACCAACTCTACCACCCCATCCCACCACCCCTACCATCCACACAGCAACAGGTGTCGGTGTGTGCCTTGGAGTCATCTGACCTAACTCTCATTCCAGTATCCTATACTATACTGTACCATCTCAGTTTCCTCACACATGGGAATGGGATGCAAGTTAGTCCAATGACTCCAAGGCACACCACGATACATGTTGGTGTGGAGGGTAGGGTGGTGATAGGTTGAACCCCTAACACCAAAGTTCCAACTTTTGTCAGTAATAGGAACCTAGCTGATCATTACCAAGTTTTAGCTCTATATATATATATATATATATATATACATATATATATATATAGTAGTGAATAATTTTTTATTTGTACGAATAATGGAATGCATTCAATTGAGCAAGGCTCATTTTCAGTTATGTTCCAGGTCAAGTAAAGTGTTTAAGTTACACATATTCACAACAACAGCATAAAAACAAATTAGACAAGACACATTAATTTAGTAAATAAGCAACAACATTTAATCTCAGCATTTGTGTTTAAAGTGCATTACAATGGGTACATGTTATGGTTAGGGTTCAGCAAACTGTTTTATGTTTTACCCAGTTTTATGCACCTTAATAACTTGCCTTTGTTCAAAGAATTTACACAAACTTTTGCATGTGTGGTCAGGCTGTCAGCTCCTCAAGATGTAAAAAAGTTTCGTGACTACACCTTGCACAGTATTCAAGATGTGTAGGTTAAAATAAAATGAACAAAAAAACTCTTTTGTTTTCTATACTTAACATGGGGATTTTGGCTCTAATCTACAGCCTAGACTGTAAGGGCATTTTCCATGAAATTTTCAGGAATTATGGGGTTCATGCCAAAGTTGTGCCTTGGCATGGTTTGATCAAAAATTATTGGACAGTTTTAGAATTTTAACTTTTTTAGTGATAACATCAAAATGCAGCCGGTAAAAAACAGATCAACTTATAAAAAAAAGATACATTTTTTAAAACACAGTTTAATTGATAAAATAAAAACCTGAAAGTTAATTTCAATAAAAAAAAGAATTTGAAAAAGTGTTGTACATAGAAATGCTGGTGATGACTTCCCCTAGGTGCCACCCCCACACCACCCACACACTTCATTGCTGTCCTTGGCAATGTGTAATTTGACCTTTCTCTGTTGTGCCACCAGCCTTCCTCCAATCACTGCCATAATGATGGTTTCCAATTAAGCTGGTGTGTAGTGCCCCCACCACAGCAGCCTGTCCTCAGCCTCTTATACTAAGAAATGTCTAGTGACACCTTCCACCCACCAATCGTTAGTCATGTATACTCCTGGTGTGTTGTGGCCCTCTGCAGCTGCTCTTCACCTCCCCTTAATAAAAATGTATCTTTGTGCAGTGTCACCACATCACCTGCTGATCACGATAGCCTGTTTTTTTAATGACATTTGCCTGATGGTCTAGTGGCTTCCGAGACCCCCCTCCCACATCCCTGGAGCCATTGTCTCACTATCCAGCTACCAGACCCACAACTCGATACTGAATGTCAAAATGTTGCTGGTAATAACCAGATTGATTGATAAAATGCAGTTCAATCTGTCAGGAGTATTCTATATCATGCATGCCCAGTGTGACACTATACTCCAGTGCCATACTGTCTGGCACTGTTGTGAAGCCGAGCAATATTTCTTCAGTGGATTCAGCACTGTGAGTAAAAATCTACAGTTAGCAAGAGAAACAAAATGTAATAATTTAAAAAAGATGTTGTCTTGATTCAGACCAGTGCATGTAGCTTGCTTATCAGGACCTCCTCGCTTGGCTTCTGTAATTAACTGGTGGCAAATGGCTTTCAATTTGTTTGTTTGTTTGTTTTATTAAGTAATAAATTGTCCTGGTAGACTAATGCTCCCTCCCCACCCTCCAATATGTGATGGCCATTCCCTATAAAAATAACAATTTCCCTCATAGTCTATTGGTCCCTCCCCTCCCTCCCCAATGTTCTATCACTGTCCCCAATCAAAAATAAAATGTCCCTGGTAGTCTAATGGTCCCTCCACCGCTCCTCTGATGTCTGATTGCCATCCCCATATCAAAAACAATTGTACCTAGTAGTCTAGGGATCCCTCCCACTCCCTGATGTCCAATCACTGTCCCCCTATAAATAAAAAGTCCCTGGTAGTCTAGTGGTCCCTCCCCCATCCCCAATGTTTAATTGCTGTCCCTGTATTAAAAAAAATACCTGATAGTCTATTTGCCCCTCCATCCTCCCCGATCCCCCTCAAATGAAATCCCACTTAAATCCCTGGTGGTGTAGTGAACCCCTCCACCCTCTGAGGTAGTAACCAACCACCCTGTTCTCCCCCATCCCAGACCCATCCCAGTCGGTGACCAGCACAGCCCTCCTCTCACCTCCATGGCTGGCTGCCAACTGAGCTATGAATGAGAACCTACTGTATATAGTACATGCTCATTCTTAGCTTAGTTGGCAGTCAGCCATGGAGGTGAGGGAACGGCAGTGCTGGTTTGATTTTTTTTTATTGTGAGCAAAGTATAAGTATATTTACATTTATAAAACCTCATTTTTGATGTGCATGCCTGGGGTAGGGGCTCAAGTTGTGTGTAGTTTCTTTGTTTTGCAGGGCACCACATGCATTTGACAATATCTGTGCAAGTCCATTGCAATGTGCCTTTTTGCCTCTCTGTGGGTTTCATTTGTTTGCCTGGGTTGGACTGTTCCTGTTAAAAAACACAAAAACACCTGATCAAGTTTCACTAGCGACTGTTACATTGCCCTGTAAAATACTCCAATTCCTGCAAACTGGAACCCTGTCCCTAGAGAAGGCAAGTGAGGCGTCACTAACGACTTTGCACTCCTTTCATCACTTTCAAACTTTGCACTTACATTTAAAAAAAGTAATTTCTTAAAAATGCAACAATGTACCCATCTAAAATGTTGCTACCATGAAGAAGGATAAATAAAGGGTTGCACAGTCTAGTGTTTAGTGCACAACAATGTGAAATGGAAGGTCTGAATCCTGCCACAAACAATAGCTCACTGTGTGACCCAACTCTAACAACTTGACCTCCCTGTGCTTCAGTCATTACAGTCTACAAAACTGAGTGAAAAAAGAACTGATTGAACTGCTCACTACCCTGGATGCTATAAAGAAAAAGAAAAACATAATATCTTAAATATTTTTATAGATAGTATTGGAAAATACTTCTAGTTTATTATGTTGTTTCTAAAGCACTTGATGTAAGTGCTAAATAAAAAAGTGGTGTGCAGTGTTTAAGTCCATTTGGAAACAAACTCATCACTTGACCCCTTAAGGTGGGGTGGGCTTTCAGTTAGAATGGTACATAAATACATAGTTACACAAAAGGTGAAAACAGATAAGGACAGTGTGGCCCACCTAGTTTGCCCCTTTTCCTTACCTAGTACACCTTTGCCTAAGAGGTGCTAAGATGGGTAACCACATTCATTTATAAAACAAAAGATCTTAGTCAAAACTGGATCACAGCTACTGGATCTCTGTATGATCAAAAATCTTCTGATCTGATATAGTGTTTCATGATTCAGTCCACTTAGCTGTGAAATTGTGGAGAAGGACTCCAATATAAATGAGGGATTTTATCTCAGCTGGGCTTTCCTATAAAAACTGTAAAAGATGGAAAAAAGGATGCACTACAGTCATTAACCATTCTGGCAGTACAAGATTAGTGATCCACCCTCGTATTCTTAGACTGAATCCCAAAATGAAGCTCCATTGGGAACCACGGCATCAGATCAAATAGGCTGAGATATTAATGTCTGCGTATGGTGTGCATGCATATTATGAAAGATAAACCAAAACTTTAGGCATTATCAGATTTTTCCAACAAAGGGAAATCTGCACCCAATAGCTCTCCTTTTCCAAAAGGTGTTTACCAGCTGATTGAAAACATTTAAATTATTCTGTATTGACTGGAAGAAACCATGGTTTAATAAATTAAACCTAATGCAGAGCGTGTCCCAAAGAAAGGTTGAAATGGGTTACCATGCAACAGCCCAGATATTGGGGGACGGGGTCAAAAATGAAGTTGTAACCCACTAACCCACTAGCCAGCACAGCTATTGACTCTAAAAATATGCTGGTCCTAACAACTTTTCGAATAGCCCAAATTGTATACTAATTGAAATATTATCTTCTCTAATACAATTCAGCACACTAAAATAAATGTTCACTAGCTCAATACAAAAATCTACCAGTATCTGGCTAGTGGGCTGGCACCGTTTTCTACCAGCACCTACAATTAAAAAAAAAATCTTCTTTAGGCAAAAGGTTTATGCAGTGTCAGTGGCTCAGCAGGTTGCACATTCACCTCTGGTCAGAAGATCAGAAAGCTGTGGGTTCTATCCCCAAATGCACTCGGGTTAAATCCCAATACTGATACTGTGGTGGAGCATGAGGGGGGTAGTGGACTCCTGAGGTGTGTCTTTGGATGAGACTTTAAACCAAGGTCCCATCTGCCTGTTCTGGTGATTGTTCAGGTGGCTGTTAAAGATCCAATGGCACTTCTTGTGAAGATGATGAGGAAGTTTTTATTAGAAAAGAGTGCTACTTACAGAAAAATTGCAATATTCACATATCCATCAAAACAAAATGTAATCATTTTACATTTCCTTTAAAGAAAGAAAAGTTGTACTGAAACAAAAACATATTGACTACATTTATACAAGAAAATATGCAAAATCACTCTTGTTCCAGTGAAACTGTATTATCTTATAAAAAATTATCACAATTGGCCCAGTAAAAGTTAACTTTATGTAATTCATACTGAGATATAGCTCTTATTTGTGCTTGCCTAACTGCACGCTGTATATTTTTCACCATTAGTATGTTAGTAATGTTTTTTTTATTGTGTGATCTAATAAACCCTAGCTTGCCAAGTATGATATTTCATTATTGCAAAAATTATATACAATGTTCCCTCATTATATTTTTTTAATTTATTTATTGAAATGTTTCACCAGGAAAGGCACACTGAGCAGCAAGATGCTCGTCTCGTGGTGCGTTCTGGGGGGAGTACAGAAGAGAGCACTGAGTACATGATACATAGCACTGAGTTACACATTGGAGTCATGAATTGAGAGTAACATTACATACATTGCTTAAATACATCACTTACTTACATCGTTACATTGAATCGAATTAGAGTTACACATTGCTTACAGGGATTTGAACCACCTTGTGTTTGAGGGGGGGTACATGAAGTAACGAAAACAGTATAGGGAAGGTTTAGAAATGAAGGGAGAACATGGAGTAAGGTTTAGACCTGGATAGTGTTACACTATACATGGGTGACAGTCACTGGCTAAGGGAATACGTTTGACAGTCACTTGCTAAGGGAAACGTTTGACAGGGAGACAAGGCAGAAGTGCAGTATGGAGTAAGTGCGGAGGTTGGTAGAAGTACATGCCAGCATTTACAGCTGGTAGCTAAAGCCATTGGTCAGGCCACGCAGGATGTTTCCCTCATCCTACTGGTAAAATTCCATACATTAAACCCTGATACGTTATTTTTTTCCAACAACTTTCTCCCCATGTTTATGCCAGTAAATCCCAGAAGGGTTACATATAGGGGCAATCAATAAATAAATGTTCTTGTGTCTCCAAAACTTGTTGACAACTACTTCTTGGACAATATCTGTCCACTAATTGTTTTATGTTTATTATTATTTTTTACTTCTAGCCTCCTATAATTACTAATCCATGTAGTATCTCATACATATACTGGGCGTCTAGGGTCTGTTAGTTGTTTTAAGTCTTTAATCAATGTACCAAGGTGTCACACATCCAAAGGAACTGGTGCTTCCCATCATGTGCCCCCCAGCTCTGAAACTCCTTCCTCTGGCACTTTGGCAGTCAAGATCCCATCTCAACTTCAAAAGGAAGCTGCGCCGTTATCTATCTCTTGCAGACAAATGCACTTGCTTTAACCCCACTTCATTACATCACACCTTCACTTACCTGCAATCATACAATACACCACCTTACTCCCCCTCTCCTACAGTCTGTCCTCTCCCCAGATCCCTATCATCCCTGCAGGTTTCTCCTTGCTTCCCCCTTATCTCCCTTTGAAAGTTGTTAATTGCTGTTACCAATCTTAATTGACATCCCTGTTGCACTGTGCTTGCTTTTCACTGTTTCTTCCTACACTGTCTCCCTCTTACATTATTACATCATGAAATGTACTTTAAGCTGAATGTTATCTTTTTACAAACTGTTATGACCTACTCTACATGTAACCTTTTAAGAATCCTTGCCTTATATAATGTTGTTTTTGACTGCTTATATCATCTCTCATCAACTGTTTTGACCTGCCCTATATGTAATTGTCCTGTACTTATGAAATGTTATCTGTCTATATTTTTTGTTGTATTCTCCCCGTTCATGCCTGAAAATAGTCAATTCTGGCTGGTGCACTTACCTGGTTAACAAAAACGAAATAAATACAAATGGTAACCTGCTTTGTGGACACTGAGGAAATGTCACCATCTCCTGGCAATCTGCTTGCAATATAATATTATAGATGCTCTTGCTATTCAGTGTTTGTAACTGCGTTATTGTAAACCACCATTTCAACACATTTTTTATCTGTTCCTTGCCATATTGTGGGAGGAAAGTTACACCTGTTAACTATCTGGTTTTAAGATTTCTGCAGGTGTGTAAACAAGGTTCTAATTATGTCTGAACCAGTGATCTCCAGGGTTTACTCCCTGGCTTCAGTGACAGGCTAAAATTGTAGTGGAGAAACATGCCACAAAAAATGTCAGAGTGTTGACCATATTTAACCCTCCCTCCTGTATTTTCCTACAGGTGAACTCTCTGTTTATGGGGTTTAGTCTTTTCCCCAAAAGCCTGAAAAACACACTACAATTGCTGCTGTTAAGGGAAAAAGGAACAATTGTTTATCCAGGAAAGGCACACTGAGCCAGAGCTTGTTTCAGGTGTGAACTGGGAGCACAAGGAAGTTAAGTGACTGCTCAGGGTCACACAGTCTGCAAGTGGAGGCTGCTGGGATTAAAATCCGGTCTCAGACTAGCAGCACAATGCCCTTAACCACTACTCTATAATGCCTCCTATTAGTTATAATGCCACCATTAGTGCCTGTGGTGGAGGAAACACACAATGTTATATACAGTACTAAAACAATGGGATCAGTAAAGATTCAATCAACATCACTCTTCATTTGGAATCTGCCTTCCCTTCCACTGATTCACTAATCTGTTTGCTCTTTCTATCCCCACCTCCCAGTTTATAAGTCCCATGTCCCTGCACCAAATCAACTCCTGGTATCATAATGTGTTCTTGTCTCACAGTGATATTAGCTATCTCTCCCCTCCGGGGTAGTAGGGTGTCTCAAATGGGGTTCCTTTGCTTTCTCATAGTTGATCAATGGACCAGCATGTTAGAGAATTTCCAATGCAACCCGGCATGAGTCTGGTGCCAAGGACAACACTATGTCATCTGCATAGGCTAAAATTGTGATTGCTGGATGCCCTGTGAGAGGTGATACTCCTTTTATATCAGTATTGCTTGCTATTTGTCTCAAAAGGATGTCAAGCCCACATGCATATAGCAATGGACTGAGTGGGTATCCTTGCTGAAATCCCCTGTAAACTGGAATTTCTCTACCTAACCACCTTTCACATTGGATATTATACACACATCTGTATACAGGCACTGTAATCAGGATACAAAGGTATTCGTATTCTGAATGCTCTTAGTACTGTGAACAAAAATACATATGCTGTTCTATCAAAGGCCTTCTCCTGGCCCAATCCCATAACATATCCCTGCAGTATGTTGTTATTTCCCCAAGAAAATAATTCTCTAATAATTAGTGAATTGTATTGATGACGTCTTGTAGGGCTAGCACACGTCTGGTATGGACTTAACAACTGATCCGCTACTGGAGCTAATCTATGCAGTAGTAGTATTTTGCTAAGTATTTTTAAATCTGTGTTTAGAAGTCTTAATGGTCTCAAGTTTTTTAGGTTTTCTTTATGGCCCTTATTATGTAAATTAGTAATATAGCTTTTCCCATGGAGCTGGGCAGTTTACCTGTTCTTAGTATATGATTATACAGCTGGACTAAAACAGGTGCTAATTCTACTTTTAAAGTTTTATAGAATTCTGTGCCTATCCCATCAGTCCCTGGGGTGGTGCCATTTTTCAGGGAACTGATGGCTCTTAGCACTTCCTCTTCCTTAATCTCCTGTGTGGAGATACAACAAAGTAAAATTCCTCCCATGAAGTGGCCGAGAACTGGTCACTTCATGTTAGTGTTCAGCTATGAATTGCCCATTTTAAACCCTCACTTTGACACTTCATGTTGCAAATATGACTGCGTTGTACACTCCACCTTATTCAGCTTTAAGGCAGAGTGAGAATTCAAAGACAGCCCACACACATTACATGGCTTGCACAGTGTAGGTCACATGCTTCAGGCAAGCAGGCAGGAGGTCACAGGCAAAAACACTCTCCAATGTGGGCTGACTTATATGTTTTGCATGGGATGTAACACATGGCTCAGCTCTGCAAATGGCCGGAGGTGGGGTGTAGATGTGTGATGAAGAGGGATGCACAGGTGACAAGTCCACAAATTAAGTTATTTTCCCCATTTTACGTACAGGGGTTGATATACCGCTTGCACTAGACATACTGCATTGACCACCACCACCACTGCTACTCTGAACACCACTTGACAAGATTTCTAAATTATAATCCTCCCCTCATCATGCCTGTAGTAATCCTCTGGTGTTATTTCATCGTTGCTGCAGACATTCCTACTTGGTTTTACATTCATGGACAGGGTTAAGATGCTCAGTAAAGTTGGTGACTTGGATAAATGCCCCAATATGGCATTAGCTGACATCTGGTGCCGGGTCCACAGTGCCATGTGCCTGTTCTTAAGATGTGTATGCTGGCCTCCCTTGCCCAGATGACTCCCCTTTTTACCTCAACTCACACAGGTATGACAAAGCTGGCAGATTGCTACTGACTCATCATTTGCATCTTGGACAAAAAAATCCCAAACAAGGATTTGTGATCCCCTACTTTTAACATGTCCCTGATGCTGCTTATCGGACCTGGTTTCTTAACCCCTGAAATGGGGGGTGTGCTACATGATTTTTCAGGCTGGACACACTTGGACTCCAGCTGACCACCTTGACTACCTATGATTATTACTGGGTCATCATCATTATCATCAACAGGAACCACTAAATCATAACGTTTTTGAGGAGGGGGGATGAAATACCAACAGACCCAGACACAGCCACCTTGACGTTCTTTTTCTCCAGTTCCCAACAGGGGTTACTGACATTATTATCATAGTCATCAACATCATCTGCATCCATATTTTCAGCTTTGATGCTGTCATGTGGAGAACATGTTTAAACCACAGCACCATCATCATCACCCAATATTTTGTGCCACATTTTAAATCATTGGATGGCAAGGCTTGACTTCATCAGCACTGGAAGAAATGAGACATTGTAATTATCTTTGCCAGGATCAGAATCATGTTCACCTACCATGGGGATGTTAATGGGGAGCATGTCATCATCTGCACTGTCAGTCATAGCTTTAGACTCAACTATGTTTTTGAAATGGTTAACTGGTCAGAAGTGGAACTTCAGGCAGCAATACCTAAGCCAGCAGAAACTGCACTAACACCACTAGCTGAGACAACATCATCTCTTCCACTATGAGAGAAGCTACAGATTGCACTGTAAAACATTGATGGAGAATCCTTTACTGACATTAGCTATGTACTTCTGTACTACACATGCCCATGGACGATCTTCCACTGGCAACAGTGCCATGGCCAGAAACAGCTTTACTTGCACATCTATCTGCAGGCATTTTGGGGATCACAAAGAAAATTCTAAACAAATTTAGGTTTCTGAAATTTTAGTCTGGGCCGAGTGGATGTGAAGCCAAAAAAAACAACTGTGGCTTGCAGATGGAGACTGGACACTAAACAGATGCAAAAGCACAGACAGATTAAGATCGCATGTGCAATCAAGAAGAGATACAGATTCAAAGTCACAAGACCTCACCAGTGCTCACAAGTCACAATCCAATCTGAAAAGAATACCTTTTGCTGTTTTGGGGGGGCAGTGCACTGCAGTAACAGTCCAAAACCAAGATACCACAAAGCA
This sequence comes from Neoceratodus forsteri, assembly GCA_016271365.2. Taxonomy (NCBI): domain Eukaryota; kingdom Metazoa; phylum Chordata; order Ceratodontiformes; family Ceratodontidae; genus Neoceratodus; species Neoceratodus forsteri. Next base: position 1,360,305,029 of record CM028130.1, on the reverse strand, counting down.
GTACAAAACTGCAACAGTTTGGTGGATAGCAGGTTCACACTGCTGCAATTACTCTGTGGCACAATGAAATGTGTGTGATTTGATGGTACGCATGGCACATGCACTCACAGACATACACTACAAGTAATAAGTAGCAAATTGAAAACTCTAGTAATATAACCAAATCTTTTAAACAAACTAAAATTATAAACTGCTGCACCACAACAATCAGGGAAAAAAAATTTCAAGAATTACTGAAAATATTACTGTGTGTACATTAACACAGTTATGCAAGAAAAATATAACCAAAACAGAAAGACTGCCTTTTTCTCCCACTTTTAACCTACCTCCACCACAGATACACCTCTCCACCAAAGCACACTTCAAGTGTCTGTCAGTACATAGACTGAGTGTTCTAAATTAACATTCAAAATCCACACAGAAACAATCAACACTTGTTAATATAAGCACAGGAGGTTCCTACAATCTGACGTACAAAATTTTGAGCAAAACAAATTCCTCAAAAGGCTTTTTTAACAGCTTTTTTTTTTAGTCTTTGGTAACTGGGTAAGGCCCACTTGGCACAAGTCCCTGTTTTCAGGGGTGACCTGGGAGCACTGGGTCTTTAAGTGACTTGCTCAGAGTCACACAGTATGCAAGTGGAGGTTGTGAGAATCAAACTTAGGTCTGGTCTGCTGGATGTACCAAGCTCGTTCACACCTCATTCCATTTTAGAGGGTTTGAATAGCAGAGCTCTGAGAGGAAACTATCTCCATCTACCACTGCATACACACTACACAGAGCTGAGGCTATGCAGAACAATCTAGAGCCCATGTGACCTGCGAATCCATGAATTACTGCAAATTGACTTGAAGCTTAATAATCATAGGTGAAGATGTGAATTACATTGATTTATGTACTTCATTAGAATTGGTCATGAAGTGGTTTGGGGAAGGTGGGGAGTAGTGCAAAGTCATTGTTATCAAAAGACTTTGCAGTCCTCATATGACTCAAGTAGTCCGCTTCGCATTGTGGATTACTTTGCAGATTTTGCATTACTTCACAAATTCTTCATGGAGCAAATTTTGGCCACTTGCCCACCTCTACTCCTGTGTTAGTAGTGTGGCATCTCAATGATTAATTTGTGGTAAACTTAATCATGTTATTTCCTGAATATCCCTATGTATAATCAGCGAACTCAAAGTGTTGTGTATATGTTGTTCTTCTGTATTCAGCATCTCTTGAGGTGTGGTGACAATTTGACCACTATCTGCCACTAGCTTATACACAATCCTGTGTTCTTCTCTCTCCTACATTCTTTAAAAGGAACAATTTTTTTGTGTGGATGTGCCAAATCTTGTTTCCTGCTCCATTGAGTTTTCTCTGTCATACTGTATTTCCAATCTGCTGCTTTATATGTCTGATTTGGGTGCTATAATCAGTTTTATGTAGTTCTGTATTTGAAATCAGTTTTGCAATTGACCACTAAGCTGTAAATACTTTAGTCTCCTGTTGCTATATTCCTTGAATATCCTGGAAAAAAATATCTCTGTATGTTTTTGGTGTCTTCCCACCATATTTGCAAATCCTTATACAACTCTGAAACAGATAGCATGGCTACCCATTCTTTTATCCATTCTTTTTGAACTTTTTTCTTTCTCTGATATAGAGCTGTTTAGTCTCCAACCGTTCTTCCTATACCTTATGGAGTGCTGCCATTGTAGTTGAACTGTGATTGACTAATGATCTGTAAACTCACAAACCCCCATGAACAAACCCTGTACTATTAATATTTGGGACAAAAATATAAAATCTATATGGGTGCAAAGTGACCCCCTAAAATATGTATGCCCTCCTGTCTGAAATCTAATTCTATAGGCATCCACTAACCCTGCAGTGGATACAATACCTTGAAGTGCAACAGAACTGTAAAACATTTTGTCTAGTTGAAAACACCTGTCAGCTTTGCTTAGGCTGCAATTGGAATCCCCTGCCCATATTAGCATTCTAGCTGTGTGCAAATAGGGCTCTATATATCTTTAGAAAAGATCACTCATGATGCCTTTGACTGTGGTGAATATGTTGATATTAGTCTGAACCTTTCTTGTGCAAGGCTAATATCTAGTAGAAGAACTCTGCTCAGAAAAATGTCAACCAATCTGGACACTGTCATATTTGGGTTTGTAAATAATATACTTGTACCATCACAGGTTTCCTCCCCTATTGACCAAAATATGGATCCTTTGGTCCAAACCTGAGATGCATGGTGCAGTTTGTATGAGGTTTTGAGTCTGGTATCCTGTAAACAGATAAAATCAGTCTCTAGGTTTTGTAATGCATGTAATGTTGATATCCTCTTATGGTGACTCTTATTACGATTTACATTAAGTGTGGTAATAGTGAGTGTGGTCATTATTAAGTGGTACACTGAACAATTATTTTAGTCAGACAATTAACACTGTCAATGAAGTCATAGACTGCCTCCTCTGCCTAGTCCTTTTTGCTACAGATAAGTCCTTTTCCCCTTCCTCCAGGTCAGATAATCCTTCAGGTACTGAGGAAGCAATGGTGGAGACCTCTGAGTCATCATCCTTTTATTCTTCCCCAGATTTCTCCATAGCTAATGTGTCATATTTATTCCCACTGTACCATGTGATGTGAGTTTTCCCTTTCACCGCTGCCCTTTTAAAGGGCCAAATGAAAAGGTTTTTCTCCATCTGTTTTTTTTTTGGGGACCAACCATTGTAAATACAGAGACTTGTGTGTGTGTGTTTGGGGGGGGGGGGCCTTCTCATCCATGTTTTTCCAATTCTGAAGAATTTTCTATATTTTTTTTATTGCCTAGTAGGCTGTCTCCTACTACCTGAATTTCCATTTCTGGTTCCTCAACCACAATGACCTATTCTCCTCTTCTTTGCTCTGGTTCTACTATGTCTCCTTGTAGTCCTTAAGGTTCTTCTGGGATTGTAGTCTGAGCTGCAAACCTTTGCTCTGACCTTTGTTTTGCCTGCTGTTATTGTTTCTTAAAAATAATACCCACATGTGATGGACAGTCTTCCCTGTTATGGGAGGCCCAAGGACACCTCCTATATGCATGCGCTGTTTTCTCACGTAAGTTACACTTTAAATTAAATTTACACAGTTGGCAGATAAAAGCCCATACTCTAAACAATGGTTACAATGAGGGTTGTCACATGCTGAGCTGAGGTGGTTCCTACCCCCACATTTATGACAAGACTTTGGTTGTCCTGTATAAAACAAAATTCCTCTATCTTTACCCAAGAAAAAGCTGCTGGGGAGGTGGATAATACCTGTATTAGTTGTGATAAATTGAGCTTTAATTTTCCACACCTTCCCCATTCCAAATCTGTTCACTGTCAAGGATCAGAGTTGGTCTGTCTAGGACCTCGCAGCATTGTTTGAGTCAATATATTATGTCCTCCACATTGACCCTCTCATTCCAAAACATCACCCTTATAGTTTTAACTGCAGGTTTCTTTAAGGGTACTGCAAAAAAGGGGATCCACAAAGGATTATGTTTTAGGGTGTGATACTGTGCCCAAAACCTATCTAATCCTGAGATGTTTTTAAAACTGATGTCAAAATGTGAGTCCCCAATGTGTATCATTGTAAATATTTCAGAGGCAAAAATTTCATCGACCTCTTCAATAACACTTTAGCAATATACAATCTATCATGAGAATGCTCCAGTTCACCTTTGTAAATCAACCTAACTGCATTACATGTAGGAGCTGACTTCCTTTGTTCTGAAATAAGTCCAATAATTTTGAACACTGGTTGCAGCCATGATCTTTGTGCTGGGTCCATTAAAACATTAGGAGCGGGACCAAATCTAATTAGGCCTCTGAATGGAATTCTCGGGTCTTGCTCCATTATCCTCAGGCCTGACAAGACCATCCTTATGTGTTTCTGTGGGCTCAGTCAATGTTATTTCTGACCCATTGGGTTCATGGAGATTTAAATTTTCTTCATTCAGCTGAACAGTGCTTACATTGTTTGTGACCGGTCTATCACTCAAGCTATGACTGTTTTCATTGTACACAATTTGATGGAGACCCCCTTTGTATGCTAAATGCAGCATCGTACCTTTGTGCAGCTGGGTCTTTGGGGTCTGGAATCTATCTCCATGTGTTTGTCTGTACCAGCCTACTTTTTGTAGGGCCCATTCTGGTGACCAACACCCTGATGCACTGGGCGAGAAATGTTTGTTTATTCCCTCCGTGGAATCCTCAGTATTGCAAATGTTAATAAGTCAGTGTTAGTATTCTTTGCTTTAGTATTCAGTCTTGACTCACCCGATTCATTGTTTGCTGGCTTTGTGCTTTCTTCCTGTCCAGATAATTTCTGATTTAGTCCTGGTGTGGGAGCCCTGTAGCTGAGCTGCTTGCAGCCCATAAGTGCCATTCTGAGTGATGATCCCGCTGTGGAGAGATTATTATAAATCAAAAGCTTTGCTGATTCTTGTTGTGCTTCACTTTGGTCCAACTGTGTGCAAGTTTCAGAGGTTGTACTGACAGCCGCTAGGTCCGCAGCTTGCTTTGATGCTCCTACATCAAAATGACTTGACATTTCTGATGCATTAATGTCAGTTTCATAGTTACCGTCTGTCTTCATTTCGGGTGACACATTAAGATTTTCCAATTCCATTTGTAACTGCTATCTTGGTTGCTGCAACTGTGCTTCCACAGCTGTACACTTCAATTAAAGTAACTGTTTGTTTATCCATAGCTTCTTGGTCCATGATTCCATAGGGACCTGTAGATACATTGTTGTCTTGTCCTTGATTCACCTGTGTAGCTGCATCATTACTGCTCGAGGCAAACTTGATATACCCGCATCCAACTCTACTTCTTCCATCCAATCCATTACTGCAGCTGCATTTTCTATGGGTTGGGGAGGAACTGTCTCCCAGACCTCATCCTCTCTCTAGCTCCCTCATGACAGCCATCTTGGAAAGGCACTCACAGGTTTCCCCTACTGCAAGAGTAGGGGAACTTTTTATTGTAAAACCAAAAACAATCTTAACAATTCACACATTCTTACAACCTTTCCACATCTATACAGTAACATTATTCAAAGATTATCTGACCCAATGTATATTTCTCCATAAAGTCTTCATTTTTTCATCCCCATATATTCTATTTTCTTTTTGACAGACCTCATCTAATTCAGCTTGTACATTAAACAATAAATCATTGAAAGTCAGTTTTTTGTTCTATAAATATCTTTGGCACCTAACCTGCCATATTGACCATTTTAGAGCTGCTAGAATGACAAAAATCATATGATTATCCTCTTTTCCCCATACTGTTGTAAATTGACCATAAATTAGAGTATCATAATTCGTATTTTTAAAACAATCCATAAACCAAAATGTTGCCAACATTTCCCAAAAGGATTTAATATACAGTATTTACATTCAAAAAATAAAAGAGACATTGTTTTGCTTTGATCAAGGCATTTCTCATTTAAATAGAGTCATTCTTCCATTTTTTATGTTTATGGATCCCTCTAACATTAAGCTTTCCATGACTTCACATCTAAACAGTATCTCATTTGTTTAGGGATTCTTTTTCAAGTGTGACTTCATAATTTTTCCAGTGCCTATGGCCTGATCCACTAAAATGCAGTTTATCATAATAATTTGTACTCACTATTTCTTTATATACAGTATTAGTTTCCTGCTTTTAAATTTAAAAATCCACTGTAATTTTCCACTTACTTATATATTTTCTACATGTCATAACATAATTGGGTAGTTTCAAATTTTAACACTATGACTTTTTCCTGAAACACTTAATAATCTTTCTCCTCTGTCCATGACTAATGGGGCCCACATTCTGTAATCTTTTTGATCATTGGGGTAATGTTCATATGAAAAAGATACTGTGGAAGAAAACTAATGGGTGTACCATATTTAAACCCCTCCAGCAATTGGTCTATAGGTATGACAACAATTTATGGGATTTAATCTGCTGCCCACAATAACTGGAAAAAAAGACCTAACATTTTGTCTGCATCTGATATGGTATGGGAAGATATATGGTACCAGATATTCAGACATGCACCTACAGTGCACACTGACAGCACAGCTCAATGCAGATGCACTGTGTATGTCAAAGAATGCCATATTCAGAGGATGCACCACTGACATGTGCTGGCACAAGGCAGGCTGAATATAGCTGAATATAGCAAGGATGCACTACAGTGCAACTGCAGATGTTTCTGTGCACCAGAAATGCATGAGACCAGGTCAGAACACACAGTCCAGAGGGCTGAGTAAGGACAACAGGCAACAGGGACACACTGGCAGGGCTGCACAGAGGCACAGGGGCACAGTACCCCACCAGCATGGCCAGCCACAGACAACAGGGTCACTCTGTCCCAGAGGCACTACAGGGCAACAGGGACAACAGAAACAGGACCCTGGGCCACCAACAGTGGCACAAGCACCAGGACAACACATCTGCACCATTAGCATGCCAACAACAGTGCCAAGCAATGCATATCCAACAGAGCTATGTTGCAGGGGGCCATGGCCATGGTGCAGGATAACTACATAAACAGAGAGGCAGTGGCTGCCAGGGGTGAGGGAGGCACAGGACACTCAAACACAAGGGCACCTGGAGTGGAGAAGGGCACAGCACCAGTGCACACATGGTGGCCAGCATGACAGGCAGACAGAAGGGTAGTGCAGGCAGACAAGGGCACAAGGTGCAGGAGCAGGCACAGGCTAGCATGACACCCACCACACAGAGACATGCACAGGACAGGGACACTGCACTCATGCCTGGTGCACACATCAGCAGTGCCCTAAGTGGACAGCAGTGAGACACCAGGGGCATGCCCAAGCACAGCTCAACAGACACCTGCATCATGGCTCCACACACCACCTGCAAAGGAAACACAGACACAGAAGATGTAGCAAAGAAAAGGGTTTACTAGGAACAAAATCTTGAAACAAAGACAACAGGGAAACTATGTACATGACAGAAAAAAAATGAATGGTGAGGGGTCACAGGAAGTGGGGATAGGGTCCTGGGCTGTACAGTCAGATGTGGGGATGGGCAGAGCAACAGGGGAAGGGTAGGGCAAACACAGACCATGGTCCCAATGGTACCAGGGCAGACTAATGCATGCTGTATACTGCAGCCTCTGACTGTCTTAGGTCCCTCCTCATGTCCACTGTCATGTTCAGGTGGGGCCATATCAGGCCTACCAGTCATGCCATCATGAACATCATCTTCTGCTGCTGGTTCAGTATGGCAAAGAGAGCCCTCACTATCCCCTGACCTTCTCCATGGCTGTGCCCTGACCCAACCTAGGAGAAGGGACAGAGCAGGCATTAAGCAACATGCCAGATGGAGCCCCATCCACCCAAATATGTGCACCAGACAATGGAGGCACACACCAGTGGATAAACCCCCAAGGTCCCATGCATGGATGGCCACACCAGCAATCCACACAGCACACTACCATTGTGTACAGGCACCCAGGGCCATGCAGTGGGTGCAGTGGTACACATGCAAGGCACATGACATGGACTGCAGGCACCTGTGGCCCCACACACAGTGAAGGCATTACACACACACACCCCCGGGTGGCACAGTGGATATAGGCATGGTACACACACATGCAGTGTAACAGTGACACATCCGCTGGGCCTTGCACCCACCCAGGCAGTGCCCACACATGGCAGCAGTGACCATGGCCAGAACCCTGTGACCTACAGTGACTGAGAAGTGTACAGCACAGTAATGTGAACATGCTTACCTGGCTGTTGCTGTACCAATGCCCCAGCTGCCATCCAATTACCTCACTGGACATCCATGGCTGCAGCCACTGTGGCCCTCCTGTGGTCCTCTGGACCAGTGGATGGATGAGTGAGAGGTGGACATAACAGGACAGTCACAAACACACACACACCCGTGGTACACAGTTGGCATGTCACGGGACAGGACACTGCCTGCCTTTGGCACTGGTGCCTGCACAACTGCAACATGCAAAACAGCCTTGCATGTGTCACCATGCAGGATACACAGTAACCACCAGAAACCGTGGCTGCTTCCCAGTAGCTGCACATGCTGCACATCTGGATGCCCAGTATAGGTACACAATGGGCATGCAGGATGCACTGGAATACTAACTTGACTGTGGCACAGCACCACGCTGCACCCCTTTGTCTGGAGCCATTGCAGCTGTCTGGGATCCCTTCTGCACTCATCTCCTTAGTGGTGCCCGCACTGCTCAGTGGTTCACAGCACCCCTGTGTGGTGTTATAGGGCTGTGGTGACACGTGATCACACTTGTGTCCTTGGCTGCTGCAGCGACCTGCTCAAAGAGCTGGGTCACATAAGGCTCGACCTGTGCAACCAGGTTGCACATGTCCACCTCTGTCCAGTTTACTGCCCAATGTGTGCTACAGTGCCCACCATGTCTCAAGTGCAACTCAACTGTATGAAGTGATGCAGCCTACACAGCATGTACATGGTGCAGCCCAAGGATGTTGTGCAGTAGCATAGCATTATACATGATCGTGCAGCACGTGGATGTATGATTGTCATGCACTGTGGTGGAGTATTGTGCAGCACCACATATGCACACAGCAGCATGGCCTGGCATGTGCAGGGTTATGGGCATGACCCCAACAGCACATGGTATGACCCTGTGCAACATCACGCATGACCCTGCCCTGCTCTGTATGCAGCATAATGCATCCACTGCAGCTGCACCAATGGCCATTGCACCGTGATGTGCATGATTGCATTATAGGTGACCAACACCATATCCACAATGGTATAATATTGTACACTGCACATGGTTGCCCGATAGGCCAATGCACATGGGTGCACACATGTGCACTGCAATCCCATGCACTGCACATGTGCTGGACTTTCGCTGCACTATTGCTCCTGTCCATCCTGCTTGAGCATGGTGCAAAAGCACGATATTCACTCGCTGTATGCAAATCACCTCATTAGGCTATGCGAGGCACAAACAAGATCATTAGCAGCTCATTACCATTGTGCACAGGCTCATTTGCATGTGTTGCACTTGTAAAGTGCCACACCACAGCACAGGCCAAGGACCAGTATTGCAGCCAGTTTGGTAAGGGGATGATAATGCTGGGAGTGAGAGGCCCATACCTACAGTGCAACGGAGCACCTTTTCTGTGCCATGCTGCTGCTGACATCCATTTCTGTCACTGTCCGCGGGTAGCATGATGTCTGGGGCTGATGGGGAGGTGTGGGCCTGCATGGAGCGCAGAGTCCAATTTCACTAAGGTGGATCAGCAGGCCCTGTTTGGGAGCCTACTTCAAAGGAGGTCCTGCTGAGTGGTGCTACAGAGCACACCATAGGACAGGTCAGGTGGGTGGGATGCAGTGGCCACTGGTGATGGGCGAAATGGCTGGAAATTCTCTCCATGAAGGATTCACGGAGTAGCGTAGAATCGTGGAATGTTTCCACAATCGCAAGTGGAGTACTTCGCATTATAATGGGGAAGGTGAAGTCCATTGAAAACAATGACTTTGAGTTATTCCGCCTTCCTCAAACCACTTCTCCACCAGTTTTAAGACAAAGTACATTGAAATCAACGTACTCCACCTCACTTCACCTTGTTTTAGAGCTCCAAAGGTGAATTTTGCAGAGCTTTATGGGATTGCAGGTCACATAGGCTCTAGATTGTTCTGCACAACCTCAGTTCTATGCAGTATATAGTGGAAGGTTCAGACAGTTTCCTCTCAGAGTTCTGCAATTCAAATCCTCTAAAAACTGCTAAAAATATTTTTGAGCTATATTTTTTGCTTACAAGTTACTATATCGAGTATAGGAAACCCTCCTGTGCCCAAATTATCGAGTGTTTATTGTTTGTTTGTGGATTTTGAATGTTAATTTAGAATAGTCAGTCTGTGTACTGTGAAGTGTGCTTTGGGGGATGGGCATATTTGTGGTGTAGCAGGGTTTTATTTAACTCTAAAAATTGATTAGCGTTTTGCTCATAAAAGTGCTAAAACATTGTAAAAATGCAAAGTACTTGCCTCATTGTGTTTGACAAACATAACACTTCCAGAAAACCTATATAAATACTTTCTGTAAAGTTAGTATTGTCCCAGGAAAAAAAACTGCTAATCAATTATTTAAAACCCTGTGTAGGTAGATTAACTGGGAGAAAAAGGCAATCTTTCTGTTTTGGTTATATTTTTCTTGTATAACTGTGTTAATGTATGCACAGTAATATTTTCAGTAATTCTTGAATTTTTTTTTCTGATTGTTGTGGTGCAGCAGTGTATAATTTCAGTATGTTTAAAACGTTTGGTTATATTAATAAAGGTTTTCAATTTGCTATGCATTACTTGTAGTGTGTGTGAGTGTGTGTGTGTGTTGCGTGCCATTAAATCAGACACCTTTTATTGTGCCACAGAGTAACTGCAGCAGTGTGAACCTGCTATCCACCACACCTGCATGAATTTGTTTTACTGCTTTGTGGTATCTTTAATGGTAGTGGACTTTGTTGTTATGCACTACCCCCAAACCGGCAAAAGGTATTCTTTCCAGATTTGAATTTGTGACTAATAAGCACTGGTTAGGTGTTGTTGTGCCTTTGCGTCTGCGTCTCTTGAGTGTACAGCACAATCTTTATCTGTCTGTGCTTTTGTAGTATGCCATTAATTCTAGGAGACTTTGCATTTCTTGTTACACTCTCATTTCACTTCGTTAGCGCTGGAGAAATTTCTGAACATAAGACAGTATCATTTTTATGATGCACATTAATTCTGGTGACTGTGTGTGACCACTACATGCATGACATCTGAGTGTGCCATTAATTTTGGGAGACTTTGCATTTCTTGTGCTCTCATTACTCTTTGTCAGCACTGGGGAGTTTTCTGGACACAAGACATGAACATTTTGGGGATGCATATTAATTTTGGTGACTGTGTGTGTGAAGGGCTGCCATATATTATTGTCACTTTGCCTAACTTCGCATTAAGGTGGAATGACAACTCAAAGTAATAATTATTAGGTGAAGTGAGCCTTTTGCATTGTCCACTTTGCGTAGTGGAGTGACAAGGCAAAGTGTCCACTTCACGGCACTTCGCCGGAGGAATTTGAATTTGCTGCATCTCTAGTGGCCACCTATGTCAATGCACATGGCAGGCATCAGAGGAGTGCCCAGGAGTGCAGGAAGAAGGTGGGGACTGACAGATGATGAATTAAAAAAAGGTGGCAGACATCAAGGTGTGACATAGCAGTATGGTTAGTGGACCACCTACCATACCAGCACTGATTGCAACAGAGGAGCTGGTGGTGGCAACCATAAGCCATGCTGCCATAAAGGGCATTCCTGGTGGTGGTTTCCAGATGGTTGGCAGACCCTCACAGCACAGTGAGTCACCACACACCATGCATGGGGAGATATGGACAGTACCATGCAGGTGGGCCTGCTGCCATGCTGCGTGTCCCATATGGTGGGTGTGCAGCTGTGCATGGTGCACCGGTAGATTGTGGCCATGGCAGTATGCACCCATGGACATGGGACCTGCCTGTATGGTTGCTACACTTCCACTGACTCTGTGTTTCTGTTTTCCAGCACCATTAGAGTGGTACAGGAGGAGGAGGAAGAGGCGGATGCTGATGTAAGACTGGAGGAGGTGGTGCCATCGATGTCTACAGGCATCCAGAACAGAGACCGACCTAAATGTGACAGTGTGGGGCTGTTGGATGTCCTGGGGCTGGATTCAGATGACATTCTCTCTGAGCTCCTCCTGGGTGAGTGCCTGCCTATGCTGTGCATAGGCACCCAGCTGGGCAGTGCATCAGACTCTGATGATGATATGATACTGATCCTGGACAGCACTAGGCATGTGGTGCCAGCCAGGGTTCAGGGACAGTTGCAGGCACTGTCAGGGTTCAGTGTTGTGCAGGTGGCCGCACAGTTACCCCCTGTCCATGGCAATACAGTGGTGTGGGATGCCACCGCTGTGCCTGTTGAGGGGGGTGCTGTTGTGGGTCCGGCTGCACTGGTCATGGAACAGCAGATAGATGGACAGTGGCAGCAGGATGCAGTGATCACTGGGTAGTATGCCACAGGGGCCACCTCCAGTGCACCCCCTAGCCACACTACCCCTTATGCAGTCCCCTGTGCATTGTCTACCAGAGAGGGGAGTTGAAGAGCCTGCTGCATCACCCCCAGCAGGTTGGCATCCACCCCAGGATGCACAGGTTTTCTACAGGCTGGCTGAGCACATCTTGCTGCTGCAAGCATCAGTAGATAGCCAGATTCTGCTTGGTACAGAGATCCATGCACTGCAGGCTGAGGTGCATCATCTGGCTGAGCAGCAGAACAGTGACCGTGTGCAGCTCATTGATGAGGTCCGCCAACTGTGGGAGGCCATGACCACATCACTGGACTGCATGACTGGTACCACTGTGGCCAGATTTGCATCACTGGCATCAACTGGGCATGGCCTTGTGGATAGAACTCCTCACAGTGCTACTTCCAGCAACATGGTCCCGGCGTCTGGTGACCCCTGCAAAGCAGATGCTGGGCTCTGACATGGCCATCCCCAATACCCCCCCCAGCACAACCTTGTTCGGCCAGCTCTACACCTCAGCAAGGACCCAGTCACATTCTCAGGCCTCCACTCCCATGAGTGTGTTGGACACTCTCCTGGATGCTGTTGCACAGTCCATGGTTGCCAAATGGCTTGGGCATGACCACCCACATGACTGTGGAGGCTGTGGCACTACACAGTAGGCCTGCTGGGTATGCTGCCCTTTCCTGCTGTCCACTGCTGCTGCCTAGTGAACACATGTGTGGTGTTGCCTGTGAGTGTGGTGGTGTGCATGTGTGGTGTGGTGCATGCCCTCTGTGTGTGCTGGCTGGGCTGCTGGGCCTTGTGGCATGGGTGTGATGAGGGCAGCTCTGCATTGGCTATGCCTGTGCACCAGTGTCATACATCTGATCCATGCCATGTCCTGCAGCCTGTGTGTGTGTGCCCATACCTGTGCAGTGTGCTGTGTGTGTCAGTATGGCTCTGCATTCACCATGCATGCTGTGTGTGCTTGTGTCACTGCATACATCTCTATGTGCCCATCCAGCCCTGTGGGTGGGGTGCGGTGGTGGTCCATGCAGGCCCAGCACACATGTCATTCCACTTACCTGCGATCTCCAATATGCTCCTGTGTGATGGTGGCCCTTTGCCTCCTGGCCTCTGCCACCAGCCTGGGGTCCTGCCTCCCCATGGGTGGCTGCACACCCCGTTCTGGACCATCATCCATGTCATCCCCACTGCTGTCACCCTCAACCACCTGGACTGCTATCCCATGGTCAATGGCCATGTTGTGCAGCATGCAGCAGGCCAAGAATAGCCACAGGCTTTCCATGGGCTGTACTGCAGGGCACCACCTGACCTGTCTAGGCAATGGAACTGCATTTTGACCATGCCAAAGTCACACTCAATGATATTCATGTGGCAGTGTGTGCCTCATTGTTGCTGTCTTCTGTGGGTGTGGACGGTCACCTGTAGGGAGTGAGCAGCCAGGGCCTTAGTGGTATGCACTGTCACTTGTGTGGGGAGAGGATATGGTTATCACTGTGCATTGCTGGTGTAACCCCCTCACCTCTGCTGCCCCCTGCATCCTGCCCCCCTCCCCTGTGTCGTCACCTTCCTCCCCCGACATTGCTGCACCCATGTCCATCCCCATGCCATGTTCACGTAACAGGTGCCCCAGGGTGATATCCCCATGCTCAAATCTCTGGCACAGGATTGAACTGTGCCAGATGTAGGTGTTATGCGCACTCCCAGTGTGTGTGGCACAGACATTGGTGATGCACCCTGTGGCATTGTGCACCACCTGGCAGTTGATGGAGGGTTATCCCTTCCTGTTCATATATGCAGCTCCCTCTTTCCAGGTGGTATGTGTATTGCCATGTGGATGCAGTCTATGGCCCCTATCATGCCTGGCATGTGTGCCTCCCTGTGGAAGTCCTGTCTGTCTGCTCTATGCTCTGCCTGTGTGCTCAGGAATTGTATGAACTCTGAAGCATGTGGCAGCAAAGCACTGAGGACTGGTGTGAGGAGGAGGAATGTGGCCAACTGGTTGATCCCTATGCTGGCACCCACTGATCTCTGAAAGGTGCACGATGAGCAGGCACATCACTGCTGTCACCTTGGTCTCCAGAGACCTGGCATGACTCTGTCTGGTGGGTGCCTGCAGCTCATCATTGCACAGTTTACAGAGCTGTCTGAGAATTGCCCTGTTCAGGTGGTACCAGCCCATGATCTTCACATCACTACAGTCCTCAAGGTGAGGGGGCATAGTACCGTCTGTGTTGGGCATACTTCGACAAGCCCTCACGTGGCCACATTGCTGTTCCTTCCTCCTCCTCCTCACACCCCTCATTAGTTGCTCCATGATAAATGGACCTGCATCCATGGTGCTCTGTACTGGGCTCTGAGTTGCATATCTGCTGTGTGTATGTTTGAGCCTGTTTTTATAGGCTCAAGTCTGACTGGCACATCCTGTGGTTTTCTCCTGACTTGCGCCATGGGTTATGGCTGAATATGCCATTGCGTCATTTACTCATGAGTACACCCCCTTGCACTTGTGCTGCATACATTACATTTGGGATGCGGCACACTATGACTTGCATGGTGCATCTGCTGTGGTTGAATATGGCTCTATGGAACAATTCTGTACTTGTGCCGGTGCATCTCGATTGCGCAGTGCGCAACTGCTTTGACTATCTAGACCATGAAATACACAAAAATACTGGAATTATAAAAGTTTTTAACTGAAAGATCCTCTTTTCTTTTGTCATATTCCATGTTTTCCATCTATTTATTTTTCTTGAGTAATCTTGATTTTCTTTCCCAGTTTTCCCATGGTGCCTCTTGATCTCAGAAGTTTTTTTATTTGAATCTAGGATTCACAAGTACCTTTGAGCCAAGGCTCTTTTAAAAGGTTCCATGTTGCATGAGGTACAATTCAAACAAGACATTAAATAACAGTATAAGAGGGGTTACAGGCAGCTACATACAGTTTTATACATTCAATACAGTGGCAAAAATGCCAGAAGGAGGTCTGCTAACTGGGTTAACACAGTATGGAAGAGACACACTAGTGGGGTGCAGCCATAGGCACTTGTCAAATATCTATTAAAGTGCTACAAGGGGTAGGGAAGGTGAGTGGTAGGAGGGAGGATGAGTGGGTGTAAGGAGAGGGAGTTGAGTGGGAGAGGGTTAAGTGCTAAGTGGAAAGAGCAAAGAGGATATGGAGATCAACTAGGAAGGACAGTCACAGGAGCTAGATGCAGACAGAATGTGATGGGGATTGGATTTGACATGGATCAAGCTTTGGCATTGAGGCAATGTCAGTGTTGATACCATTGAACCAGCTGTGAGCTCTGTGTGTAAAGGATCTTTGCACTTGTGTGGTGTGGAAACATGAGATATGCTGTAGTTAGGATTCAGAGCCCCTGGTGATGTGAGTAGTCCACGCTGGGCAGAGGAAAGCTTGGACACCTTAGGAGCAAGGCCTGGTGTTATTTTCTTTGTGATAAGGCAGGTTTGGTACTTGATACAGTTTGAAAGTTGAAGCTACCCAGTCTGTGCTTACAGATGACACATGTGGGAGAGGCGATGGGAGCCAGATATGAGATGGCAAGCTTTGTTTAATGCAATGGATATGTGCCTGAGGGCAGTGGCAGAGGCAGAGCTGTAAATTATCATGCCATAGTCAATTTTTGAGAATTCTGAGCTCTGTACTGTCATCCTTAAGGCATCTGAGGTAAGGCATTGCCTGTGCCTGAAGAGTAGGCCAATGCGAGTGTTGACAGCCTTGGCAATGTTGTCAATGTGCATAGGATATGATAGGTTACAATCGATGGTAACTCCTGGATATTTAAAGGATTAAACCTGTTCGAGGGTTGAACCAAGGCAGTTTTTGATCAGATTATACTGAACAATTCAATATTTCCTTTTTCTATTTCCATACTGCCAGTTTGCACTCTATCCACTTTATCTATTGATAAGACCTTACTTTTCTTTTTATTTATAGCGATTCCTGTACTTGATTTATGTTTTTCAAAAGTGGCAATCATATTTTCTCCTGATATCTGATCTTTCACTATAACTATACAATCATCTGCATAAGCACTTGTCTAGGTCAGATTGTTCCCTTCTAGTTGTATTGGTTTGATGCTTCCCTGATATTCTAATTTCCATAATAAAGGATCTAAACAAAAACATGTAACAGCAGGCTTAAAGAACACCCCTTCCTTACTTCATTATGTGGAAACATGGGTATTCCTAAATGACCATTTATTATAGGACATATTTGTGCTTCATTAAATAAGGACCTAACTAGACTGATACATTTTTCTGGACATTTATATTTCCTTAAAGTATTCCACATGTACTCATGATGTATCACATCAAAAGCTGTCTCTTGATCTACTGCATAAATATAGCCCCCAGCTTTCCTTCCAGACCCTTATTAACTGCTTGAAAAACAAATTTGCTTCAGGTGCACTCAGGAGTACCCTCTGTGCAGAGAATTAGGCAGCCAGCCATAAACCATAACTAGAAAAACAAACTCTGCACTCGAACAGACACAAGGAGAAAGTTCTTCTGAAGTCAGAAATGAACATTTATTGTGGCAAGGTGCACAAGATCAAACCCTTCTTCCCCAGTGCTTCAGCCAAACACTTGGCATTCTTCAGGGGGCGAAGTTTGAAGTTTCAATAGAACACCCATATTTAAATGGCACACTTAAAGGTATAAGCACCAAATTATGAATTTTTACATACAGTTTTCTTATGTGTTAAAATCCTTACATGTGCAAAATACCCCCCAAAAAAATGTGAAAGGTTATTTTTCCAATATTCTTGGTTACATAAAATGGTTAATATGTCAGTTAGAATTAATATTTCTGTTGAACAATTATATTTACATTAGCACTGGGTTTTTTGAACAGTACTATTAACTGATATCTTTTAACCAGATCAGGTACAGCACTTTAAAGTTTTCAAAGGAAAAAAAAGGAAGGATTTTGCAGAAAAATCCTGATTATGTATCACATTCAACCTAAAAATATAGGACTAATGGATAGAGTAAAGGAAGGGGAAAAAGAGAGAGAGAGAGAGAGAGAGAGAGGAGGGAGGGAGAAGGAACAAAGGGGAAGGGGAGAAATATACTTTAAATTAAACTTGCAACTTACAAATTATCCTTGCCATGGATACAAGTTAACCAAGAAAGGTAAGGGAAATCTGGTTCATAAGTGATAGGAAGGATGAGGGGGGAAAGAAGGCTGGAGGGGAGAGGGGGCCTTAGGGGTTAGGATATGGAAAGGGAGAAGAAAGAAGGGAGGCATTTTGCACTCAACATACATTTAGCTACCATTAGTTTACAATTCAAAAAATTCTTATGAGGAATCTAAATCTGTATTTTTTTTCTTCTGTTATAATACAAAAGGAAAAAACTTTTCTTTCTTTGAAAATCTCGTGTCTCCTGCTATGATTTTTATAACACCTATATTCATTAAACTTTTAGTTCATTCATTTCATTTAAAAATGAAACATATGCTCAACAAGGAAATTATTTTTACTCCCTGTCATTCATTTTTACTTTTAAGATGACATAAGTATATAAGTCCTCAAAAGGCCTCACCAATTTTGGGGACCCCATAAGACTGAAAACAGAAGACATTCAAAAAGTGGAACGTGGTACCATTTTAAGGTTTATAGATATGGAGTAAAATCTATATATTTGTTTAATCCCATGGGTATAGCAGTTTTTAGTGTTAAAATCCACCTAGTTTCTTTTTGAGCCAGTACCTGAGGTCTATTACCTCCCCTCAGATTTCTCTTTACATGTTCCAGTACTGTATATTGCAAGCAGTCAGGTTTGCTATTGTGTACTTCTGCAAAGTGTGCACCAACAGCATTGGTCAAATTACAATTAATTATAGCTCTTACATACTACTGAATTTTTTGTTTTGTCAATCTAGTAGTCATTGCAATATAATATTTTTTACATTCACACCAGCAAATACAAACTACGTAAGGTGTGGTGCAAATTGTGAAATCTGTTAGAGTAAATGTCTCATTGTCTTTTTCAAAAATGCTACAGTCTACAGGCTAGCATACTGACAAATATTACAGTGGCAGCATTTGTGGTGGCCATTTGGTTTCTCTCCTAACCATCTGTGTCTTATTTTTGTGCTAGCTCCAAAATGACTTTTAACAAGTCTGTCCCCTATACTTTTCAATTTTCTAAAGGTAACCCTAGGTTTGTGATGAATTTCTTCTTTTAATACTGGATTATTTAATAGAATTGGCCAGTATTTATGAACCAAACCTCCAACCTGTCCTGACAATGGGTTAAAAGCTGTAATGAAATTAACCAAATGTTTTCCCTTTTCCATCTCAATTTCTCATTTATCTCTAGTTTTTCTGATGACTAAAAGATCCCTTCTATCCAACAGCATCACTTTCTCAGAGGATGCTTCCAAATTTTCATGTTGATAACCTCTTTGTAACAGCCTTCCTTTTAATTCTACAACTTAGTGCAGGAATTCCTCCATCTCTGAGCAATTCCTTTGTAGTCTCAGCATTTCCCCACATGGGAGGGAATTAAGCAACTTTTGAGGATGGGCACTTTTTGATTGTAAGATGGTATTACCAGCAGATTTTTTTCTGCATCCCTTCGTTTTTATATATTCTCCATGTTTACCCACTAATTCAGGATCAAGAAAATATATTTCTTCCCTATTGGTTTCAAATGTAAATGAAAGTCCCATTTTGCTTGAATTCAAAAATGACATAACTTCCCAAACCCCATTTATGTCTCCTTCCCAGATAACTATCATATCATCTATAAAGCAAAATCAGTCAATTATTTTATGCTCATGTTTATTTTCAGTGTGATTAAATACCCAAGATTCCTCCAGCAGTCCCATAGTCAGGTTTGCATAGGATGGGGCAAAAGAGGCCCTCATCACTGCCCTGCATGTTTGCTGAAAACAATTCTCTAGCATACATAAAGTAATTATGGGTAAGCACAAACCTGATCGCTTGAAATGAAAAAGTCAGTTGGGTTTAGTGTTTTTTTCCCCAAAAGTTATCTCACCACTTCAAGGCCTATATTTAAGCAATAAGCCACAAGGGGTGTGGGTTATCGGGGGATTTACCATGGCTGTAGTGGTTTGCCCATGAGGCATTGCCAAGTGTGCAAATCATCGCCAGCCATGAAATCCCTAACAACCTACACCCCAGTGGCTTATTATGCATTATACCATCACATCTTGTCATGGATGAAAGTTTAAATTGTTTAATTTTCTTTATTCCTGTGGAAAAAAAATTATTTTATTAAGAGATATCCTTCCATGAAAAAAAAAAGTCCATGTTTTTTAATGCATTTCTTTATTTAAGCTTTATTAAGTGAGTGATAACAGATAGTGAGGTTTTCAGTGACAGGAATTAACAATTTTAAGTTGTTAATTAGTAGTCAATTGTTAAAATAGATCATGAAGCTTTCAACTTGTTAAATACTAGCACATTCTATTAGAAATATGTGTTCATACTGTAATGTAAGTTGAGATTCTGTTTATTAGAAATTCGTTTTTTAAACAGTTCACATATTGTATAATAGATTTTTTTTTTATTATGCTGTGGTGCAGTTTGTTTGGCTCTGTTTCTTTAAATTATTGTAAGGTAGGTTGCATTTCATTCTGTGGATGCAGTAATCTGAGGCCTTTGACCTGTTGACGATATGAGAAAGGGTAATTATTTATTTGAGATTAGCTATGCATTTTGATGCGTTTTTTTTTTCAAAACCATTTTCTATTGTACTTATGTTTTTATTTTGAAATAAAGTTAACTGTTCCATAGTTAATGAAATGTGCAATTGAAGGTAGTCTCAGATTGGGTTCTGGGTGTGGCTCGATGACGTTGTTAGCTGCTTTGTGCTTGCAAATATTTGCAGTGTTGGATGCTGTTAGAATCGTCATGTCTTTTGCTTGAGGAGGTGAACTTTTGTGCTTAGCCTGATTTTCTCTGGAAACTTCAGGGGAATTTATTTGAAAAGGTATGTCATGTTGGGTGAAGCAGGATGTACTTGGATGCAGAAAACTTTTTTATCAGGCGCAGCATGAACGTGGCTTTCAGAAATGTTTTCTGTTGGTTGCAATGCAGAGTCCATGGAGTTTCTGTTACCACTGATTATCTGGCCCCATTTCTTAAACTCCAAAAGGTTTGGTTGCCAGTAACTTCTGAGTGATGTCTAATTTTTATTACCAGTTATGGCTATGATTTGTCTGGCTTCCATGCCGTCACTTAACAGAGTTACTGTGGTTGCATGGAGGGAGTGGTTTGTAAATATAGTTTCTAGGCTGGCTTCCTTGCAGATTTTGGGTAACATATTACCTAGGAAATTTACCCCCATGGGCTCAGCCATGTAGCAGACTTCAATTGTATCTAGTATAGATTGGTCTAATTTTGGGATGCAGAAATAAAGCTGGAGTGTTTGGTGACAGTTTAGATAAATATTTTTAAACTACTGGCTGGACATAGAGGATCGTTGGGCTGTGCAAACATACAGCCTCAGGTGAATATTTTGTTGGATCTATTATCTCTTTGTGATTTTTGCTTTGCTCGCTAAATGCTTTTGTAAGGTATTCTTCACCATTTTCTGTTGCTTTAATTTCAAACGAGTGGACTGTGAGCTGTCTAATGCCTTCATGGACGCATCTGGTGAAGTGAAGCAAAATGTCCATCCAAAGTTTTTTTACTAGTCCAGTGGCAGTGAGTGGAGTCAGTGCAGATGAATTTCTGAGCTTTGTGAGTTGATTAATGGTTAGTGGGGTGTGGTGGCTTGCTTTGTCTTTTCTGTCTTTTCGGTAGCGCTTTACAACAGCCTTGAAGATGTTGTTGGCTGTGTTAAACTCTGTGTCATTCATTATGTTTAGCGGGGGATCTTTTAAATATCTATTTAATCCAGCTCTAAGACTGATGTAGCTGGCAGTACATAGTCGTTGCCATCAGTATTGCATACTGTACTATAGTATTACCATAGTATGATGTTTAATTTGGAAGGGCTGATGCTGGGAAAGTTTATTTCTATTTCTTTCTGATTTTCCCAATCCGTAAAGACATTTATTGCCCACTGGGTTTGTTTTTGTGTGGCTATTTCATGCTGTTCCTTCTCTAATTGAAGCATTTCCTGTGTGGTGATTTCTTCATGACATTGTCTTTTCTTCTCTACAGGATTGGCTGCTGCATCTAAGATGGAGAGAGATGCCGAGTTCAAGCTGGTGGCTGCAGACAGTCGAGGTGATGTAGTCTGCTGCAGGGACGACTGGAGAATCTGAGTTTCAGATGGTGGGGCCGGAGTGATGTACAGCATTGCTTTATTTGGCTGAGGTACATTTTCTTGCTGAGATAATATGCCGTCGTTTTGAAGGTTTTCGAATATTTGATCGAGTTCAGTTTGACTGATGAGGTCAAACAAGGCATCCATTTTGTTTGTTTATTTTTTTACTATGCGAGGCATACTAGTTACTGTTAGTGAGAGAAAGGATGGTGACTTTGCAATGTTGGGGGGGTTGGACTGATATTCTGTTAGGGTAGCGCGAGGATGTGGCAGGTTGGCACCTTTGCCAGTGATTACCATAGAACATACAACAGGGCTAAAGTGCCAGTCTGCTTCTGTGATTGGCTGGTGAATCATGTATATGGTATAATATGTTTATTGATATGTATAAACTACACACATCAATCATTACCCAGTGCCAATTTATGTCCCATATTTTGTTTTAAATTTATTTATCAGGTCCATGTTATCCCATATATAAGATGGTAAGCTATACAATGTGGTTGCAAGAAACTATCAACAAATATGTTAACATTCTGAGTAACTGATTCAATGCCCACTATTATGGGTCTGCATGAAGGATCCAAGACCTTCTTGTGTGTCTTAGGAAGTACATAAAATGTTGGTACTACTGGATGCTCTAATTTCAAAAATTCCCTTTCTTTTTTATTTATCCAAACATGTCTAATTGACAAATCTAAGAACTCACAAAATTCTCCAAGATATTTCATTGTTGGATCATTTTTATTTTAGAATAATTAAAATAAGGCACACCAGGGTGTGGGTTGTGCAGGATATACCACGGTCATGTGATGTGTTTTGACCAATGAGGTTTCAGGATTTTCATACCCCATTTTATAATTTGTAGTATCTCCTAGCAATTCAACACATTTATCAATGTACATTTGATCAGGCATATTAGCCAAATTTCACCATTTATCTGATTTTTTTATTACTATATTTGACATTGTTTCTTGCTCTTTAAGTGCAATGTTGTCTTCAGGTGTTAAGTTATTCAAATTTTTTTGGGGGTGGGAAATAATTTTTCAACACCCTCTGTTAACATCTTCTCAAAGGTTAAAACAGCAGGGCATGTAACCTGTGGACAAAAAAACTGATTTGGGCTTGAACGCTTGTCTCTTAAGTTCAAACAGTTCAGATAATTCATTTTGATACGTCATTTCTCCTAACAAGACTGTAATGTCCATCTGATCTAATTTGTTATGTTCCAAATCTCCATTTTCTTCTGGTGATGTATCAGTTCCTTGTGGAAAAGTTTCCCAGGCATCAGCAATATCTGTCAGATCTGTATATAAGGTCCACACTTTGTGACCTTTCCTCCACTGTTTTGCAGCCCATATTTTCTAAGGTGCAATTTCTCTGATTTAATTTGTCAAAATAGTATGTTAACTTTATTTTCGAATCATCTTGAAGATGTCCACTCTGAAATTCATCAAATCCAGTTTTTTGTAAGGACAAATGTTAGCCTTTTAAAAAATGTTTCTCTGGCCATCTATTAGAATTATGTTGGTATAGTTAATAATGTCCTTTACTTCCTCCTCTGTGGTTTTGTTGATGCTGCTGATTTTTGTTGTTGTTGTTTTCCCCTTTGTCCCTGCCTTATTTTCCTTTTTTGGAACTTTTGGTTTTAACTGGGGAAGGGGGCTGTTTTTGATCCTCCCCTTTTGGTAAAATAGCTCTAGAAACGGATGTGCTAGGTTCTGGCTCTGCCGTGTTAATTGTCTGAGTGGAAGTACTTTGTGTGTTCTCTTGAAACTTAACACCCCTCTTATCCTTACTATTCGCTCTATCTCCATTTTGCCAATTAAAGTTCCTCCTTTGCCTTGATCTTGTTCTTCCCTGATTTTGTGAACATAATTTTCATTTCCAAATAAACACCTATTTTCTCTCAAAATCACCAATTTCTCTAGTGAGCGTTGTTCTTTTCTTTGTAATTAAATATGTTTCATGCTTTAATTTTTTTTTTTATTATATGCCTTATCTAGTGCATCAAAGTCTCACTTATCTCTGTATTCTGTAAGCTGTATATGTAGTGATTTTATTTCAAGATTGATTTTGGCTGTTATGTGAATGTCACATTTTATTAAAGCCTTAATGAATTCATTTGTGCATTCTATTGCAGCTTCTTCCCACTCTGCTCTGAAAATATCATCCTCATCATCATCAAAGCCTGTTGATGGAATGTTGTCAATTTTTAGACCCCTCAATGATATTTTTAATTCTAAATATCTTTCTAAACTTATTTGATTATAGTAGTGGTTAAGTTCCTTGATTTTAAGTCTCTCAAGCTTGACAAACAAATCCTTTGGTGTAATTGTCACTTCTTGTTCACGCTCATCACCTTCCCCGTTTGCTCAAAAATCAGGTTAATTTTCTGCAATCTCTGTCTGTCTAATTTGTCTGGGTCATCAAGGCAGAATATTTCCTCCACTTCTACCTCAGAGTTACTCAACACACTTGAAAGTTCTTGCGCAACAGGAGTAGCATTCAAATTCGTCATACTAAGTACTTATTAGACTCATTTATAAAAGCCAAAACTCCTTCTTGCCAATTGAGTAAATGTCCATAAAGTGATTACAGCTCCATACTGTATATGAAGAAGTAGAAATCACGGTCCTTACCACAGACAAATAATGCTCTCACTTGCTGTAGGTTACAAAAGAGATTTCAGTAAAAGCTATTTTCGTGTTCCTCCATCGCAACCAGAAAATTGGCAACCATCTGGAAAACAAATTTGCTTCAGGTGCACCCAGGAGTAGCCTCAATGCAAAGAACCAGGCAGCCAGCCACAAATCATAAGAAAAAACAAACACTGCTCTCTAACAGACACAAGGAGAGAAGTTCTTCTGAAGTCAGAAATAAAAATTTATTTGGCAAGGTGCACAAAATCAAACCCTTCTTCCCCAGCACTTCGGCCAAACACTAGGCGTTCCTCAGGGGGGCAGGTTTGAGATTTCAACAGAACACCCATATTTTAACTACTTCACTGATGTATGTTCAATTTTGCCCAATATCTTTACCTGGAATGGTACAAGTTTGTGATTGTAAGATTAAGTCTTTTGTAAACATTACCATCCTTTTGTAGATAATTTTTGTTAAGATTTTATAATCTGAAGTCAGGAGATTTATAGGCCTCCATTTTGAATATCAGATCTATCTTTCTTGTGAATAAAGATCATAATACCTTGCTTCATGCTATTTGTTAAAGTGCCTGTTTTGTATATATGATTGAAAACTATGCTTAACATTGGTACAAGGCTTTCTGCAAATATTTTGTAAAATAAGTTAAGGATTCTATCTATTCCTAGAGCTGTATTATTAGTGAGTCAATGTATTCCATCCCTTATTTCTTAATCTATTATATTTTCCATTAACAGTTCTGTTTCGTCAGTTGATATTTTCAAAACAGAGATCTGCTCCAACCACTGACTTGATGTCTCTGTACATTTTTTCTGAAATGTGCTTTTAAGAAATCCTGTACTATATACTTCATATGTCATATTTTGAACAAATGTTCTGATTCTTATCTCTTAATCCATACACTACTCTAGTCTCAGTGCTTTCCTTATTATTATCAAAAGGATTTGTTTGGAACTTTGTTCCTCAGCACCACTTTTTCTGTTCCATAATTAGAGATTTAATTCTATCATATTGATATTTATACATTTGCTTTTTGATTTCTCCTATCTTATTTGAAAGATATATGCCTTTTACTTTTGTTGTGAAATTAATTTAATAATTTTGCTCTCAGACTTACATATGTCTGGCATTTTTTATTTTCCCTTTTTGAGATTCTTGTAACATCAGATGTTTAATATTAAACTTAATATCCTCCACCATTCATTTATGTCATCATATAGACCTAATACTGTCCTTCTTGCAGCTAGGACCTCTTTGATTTTAGAACATATTTTTCTTCTTTTTAAAATGGAGTGTTCGTTCTCCAATATCCTTTCCATGAACAGCATTCTCTTTTAAACTCATTTGTAAGTGCAAAGCGACATGGTCTTATGTTTCAGTTGGTGTTATGAAAATATTATTTACTTTTGTTTTTCAGAATGAACCAAAATCTATTCTAGTAGATAATGTCCACTAAAAATTGTATGCTTTGTATTCTTGCCCTTGATCTTGTATGCATCCTCCAGTCCTGCCTTATCTGTTACTTGTTTTCAAAAGTTTAGTGTCACAAAAACTTTGTGTTTTTCCTCCCAGTCTTTATTTGTTAATTTGAGATTTTACGTACCAATCTGGTGCTATGCAAATAAGATTCTATCAACTGCATTAAGTTATTTCTTTCAGTTTTAACTTGTGGATTATATATATCACAATTAACCTAAGAGATAAGCCTTTGAGGTTTGCATCCATTAAAAAGCTGTAATGGGTTCAATATCAACTATTTTTAAGATTTTAACTGCTATAGAAGTAAAGGGTATTCTACCCCAACAACTATCCTGCTAAAAGACAATAATGATGGGCCCAATTTCCAATCTTTTTGTGCCTGAGATATGTCACCAATAGTGTGTAACCTAGTATCCTGCATATAGATTATATCTCCTTTTAAGTCAGCTACTATGGTGAATGTAACCAGCCTTTTATATCTATTTTGCAGGAAATGCAGTTCAAAGTGGCCATGAAAATATTAATGTTTGTTATTTAATCCCTAGTTTTTCTCTTCTTTGCGTTTTGGGTGTCTGTAAATTCATAATCAGAAGAATCTTCACAAGAGGATTCTAAAGATGAGGGTTCAGTGCCTTTCTCAAATCTGTCGCTATCTAGAAGCACCATACACAGCATTTATTTGCTAGCTCTGTTTCCCCTGTTTCTTTTCTTATTTGTTTAGTTCTTGGAGGTTTAAGTTATTTCTTTTTGGATGTAGTTACCATGGTAAAGCCAGTTTACCCTTTTACGGCAACCTGTGATTCCTTTTTTCCCTACTTTTCCTTCTTTTTCATTCTTTTCTTTATTTCATTCTTTTCTATTCTCATTCTCCATAACCACTTGGGGGAGGGGGTCCTTGGATGGAGTAAGGATTCTTTCTTGGCTTTCCCTTACCTCTTCTTTCTGCCTTTCATTTTCTGGTGTGCTAGCTCCTTTTAATTGTGTTCCTTTTTGTAAAAAGGTGTCTTGCTCTGCCTGTTCTGCAGTATCAAGACTGTTGTGGGTTGCCCAAGGGCATAATCTAAAAAAGTGGCCACTCTCTTCACACAAACTACATCTCATTTGGTTCTTACATGAAGCACCATGGTGGCCGATTAGGCCACATAATCCACATTTTATTTTATCACAGGCATTACTTAGGTGACCTTTCTCCCTACACCTATAACATGACCTAGGTTGTCCTGAATAAAAGACATCCCCTCCGTCTCTGTCTAGAAAGAAACAATTTGGCAAATGCTGAATATCTCCATCTTTTTGTCTTAAGGTAACCTTATATCTCCATCCCCCCTGTCCAGAAGGGTTCTTCATCCAAAATTGGTTCAGGAGTTCCATTTAAATCATATTTTTGCTTAAGCCAGAAGGCTATATCATTAACATTAACCCCTTCATTCCTAAACAATACTAAGACTATTTTATAGGCAGGTTTAGTTAAGGAAAGTGCAATAAAATGTTTCCACAAAGGGGTATATTTAAGTTGATGGTAAAGTTTCCAAAATCTTTCTAGACCCAACGGATGCTTAAAACTAGTATCATAATTTGTATCTCCTGGGACATGAATGAGTGCATATATTTCATAGGAAATATTTCATGCTTTTTCAAAGGTTCCTCCTAACAAATATCCTATCTGGAGCTTCTGAGGGTCTCCTCTAAGTTTTAATCTATCCTCATTTCTCCTCTTAGCTGATTCTGCTAATATTTTAACCCTTTCAGAAAACAATCTCTCTCTTACATTTCCTCCCCATAGTGGTTCATTTTCTTCAAACCTTCAGTTTCACTATGCTTTTTCATTTTGCACGTCTGGTCCTCTGTCTCTATAGAGGTTTCAAACCCTCTCCCCAAAAAGCCTTCAAGCTCCTTTGTATCATTTTGCTCCTCTGCCCCACCCAATTCTAGTTCAGTTTCATTTTCAAAACATTGATTAGAGTCGAAGATCTGAAGAGCTTTGGTCCATCTTTTCATTGTCTTTGTGTAAAACAGACTCTTTGGAAGTGCTTGGTATGTTGGAGTCCTACCCCAGACGTCAGGCATTCTTTTCCATCCAGCATTTGTTAAAGCCTCTACAACCCAATCTGGTGTGTCCCAAAATTCTATGCTTATAATAGGTTTATTTGATACCACTTTTTGCTCAAAAAAAGTCTGCTTGGGGAACCCCTTTTCTTAGTTCTGCAGTTTGCTCTTGTTCTTTGGTTCTTTTGCTTATATTAGATGATGCCTTTTTTAATTTCCTGCTTGTTAGTCTTTGTAGTGCCTGTCTAAGACCGAGCCATTTCCGACTCTCCTTGGCCATTCCTGTCAGGGCACCTTTCTTATTTATTTCCTTCAATTTCTCTTTTTTGCTAAATTCAGTTGACAAGTTGCCTTTTTTGTCTTTCATGGTTTGCATTTCTCCTGGCTCTCAACTGTCAGACACCATGCCCTTCAGTGCTCTTGCATCATTGCCGACCAGCTGTTCCTGACAGTCCTGCTTCATGAGCAGCTTTCCTCAATTTTACTGGGCAGACAATCCAATGCAGCTTGCAGGTCTCTTTTCCTTTCAGTGTACCTTTTTTCTTCCTGTAATTCTGCCAGCCACTTCATTCTTTTTACTGATTCAGAGCTCTCTGTAACACGGAAAGTTATTGTTTCAGAAAACTCTTTACATGGTAACATAAGTAGATGCTCTGCAGTATCTGTTAATTTATTCTCTGCATCTCTCAGTTCAGTCTCCATGACTCCGAAAATCAGAGGAGTATTTGGGTTTGTCTCTAACAATTCAAAAGCCAGGGTGGAGACCCACTCCCCAGCCTCCTGCATGTCTTCACTCCCTCTGTTCTGCAGTGAGACTGACATACCATCAGTGCTCCACCACAGATCCCCGTACCAGCAGAGATGGGGAAGTTTTTATTAAAACAAAAACACACTTTTTTCCAAAACCAACACAAATCACAAAGTCATTATTATATCCATATTACCTACACAATTCCAGTAACATTTTTCCACAACTCTCTTGCTTTCTCTTCTTCCCATAACTTACATTCATCTTGAAAAATGTTATCTATTTCATCTTGAAACTTAAAAACATCATCCTGTACAGTCAAATCCTTATTCTGCAAAAATCTTGAGCATCTATTTTGCCATATAGATCATTTCAAAACTGCCAAAATAACATAGACTATATTTGTATTAACTTTTCCAATTCTTTTTAACTGATCTTAAAGCAAAATCTCATATGTTATATTTTTAAAAGCTTGCATCCCCCAATAACTGGCTACCATACGCCAAAAGGTTTAATATAATCACAATCTCTTTCTCCACATATTCTTTCCTCCGCTCTTTTATGTTTATAGTTACCTCTTATGTTTAACTTCCCATGACTACACATTCATACTACATCTTTCATTTTTCCTGGAATTCTTTTTTATAATGTAACAGCTACAATTTCCTGCTCTTTTATTCCTTTTTCTACCTTAAAAACATGTTTTTCCCAGAAATTCCTCTCCATAATTCTTTTATACATCTGTTTCCTGTTACCCCTAATTACAGCAAACACTGCTACCCCCCACTGGGTTAAATACCTTTTTACAATTTCCATATATATTGGCCACACTTTACCTCCTACTATATTCCCTTTCTTCCCAATGCATTTAATGAAAAATACATTCCATTGCTGTGTTAACCAAGACCAAGATTTGTTCTCAGCTTTTACTAATGGTACAATATTAGAAAATACAAAAATATTAATATAAAAAACAATTGGCTTTATCATTTTTAAACCACTATCCTTTATGATTCTATATGTCATCCCCCTTTTAATAGAATTTAACTTGCTACCCCACAATGACTGGAAAAAAAAAGACTTTGAATTTTGGATTGCATTTGAAATGGTACTGGAAAAATGTATGCTAAAATTAAAAATATTGGAACAATAAACATTTTTAATAA
Organism: Neoceratodus forsteri; assembly: GCA_016271365.2. Lineage (NCBI taxonomy): Eukaryota > Metazoa > Chordata > Ceratodontiformes > Ceratodontidae > Neoceratodus > Neoceratodus forsteri. The sequence goes on along the minus strand of CM028130.1, from coordinate 1,360,275,555 downwards.
GTAAATTCTTTTCTCTCACTTCATACTCCATTGTTTCCATTTATGTACTGTTATTTGGGCTATTTGATACTTTTCTTCCCAGTTTTGTTGTATTGCATCATCTCTTCCAAATATTATTCCCAGTACCTTAATGCTTCCTTCTGCTATCTCCAAAGTACCTCTTTTCTTTGTCCACAATGCCCCCAAGGGATACATTCTACTGTTCCCTTTATTTATGTTAATCCCTGTATATTGGCTATACTTCTCTGCTGTCTCTATTAACTTATCCCCTGAACTCTGATCTTTTACTAAAACTAAGCAATCATCTGCATACATATTTGTTTTATTCAGTTCCCTATTTTGCCATACAATACTTTTACTCTCTTTCTCCACCTCTATTCTCCTCAGAAGTGGGTCTAGACAAAATACATATAGTAGGGGACTTAATGGGCACCCTTGACAAACCCCATTCCTTATATACATTGAAGTCCTTAGATACCCATTAACCATAGGACAAATTTGTGCTTCCTTATATATTGCTTTTATTAGACTAATTAATTCTGTTGGAATTTGAAACTTTTCTAAGGTGTCTCAAATATACTGATGCTTTACAACATCAAATGCCATTTCCTGATCCAAGGCATACAAATACCCTTGCAAGAAAATCCTCCTGTCCTTTATTTATGACTTCTCTAATATAAATTTAATTTTGTTGTATGCTCCATCCAGGAATAGCACATGTTTGAGACTGCATTATCAATTTCTCTGAAAAGTCCTTAACCTATTATTTATTACCTTGGCTAAAATATTTGTAATCTGAAGTCTATCAACTAATGGGCCTCCAATTTTTTAAGTTGTGTTTTTCTCCTTTTAATGCAAAATAAAATATTATTCCTTTTTCATCCTTTCCTCCAAATTGTCTCCATTCATTATACAATTGTATACTCTTGTTAAAATGGGAGCTATTTGTTTTCCAACATTTTATAGAACATATTGAATCCATCCACCCCGGTGCCGTGTTATTGACAAAGATTTTATTGCCTCTTTCACTTCTTCTTCTTTATTTCCCCTTTATCTCCTCTGTCTCACTTTCCTCCAACTCCAGCATCTCAATTGTCCAAAAAACTCCTCCTTTTCTAGTTCTTTGTTGCTGGTATTTTCCTTCAAAGACTCTTGTACAGTACATTTAATATTTTCTATATCTGTATGTATTCTCCCTTTTCCATCCTGTAATTTGTACATACTTCGATTTTCTATTCTTTCTTTACTACTATCATAAGGAGTTGTATGATATTCTGTTCCCTGGGTGACACTTTTTTGTTCTATAATTAAAGATATGACTCTATTATAATGGTATTCTTTCATGTTAACCTTAATTTCTTCAATTTGTTTAGATTCATCCACCTTATCTTTAACCTGCCTTGTCATACATTTATATAATCTAGCCCTTAATTTTAAATACTTCCCATAATGTGTTGCCTCTGCTTTCTGCCCTTCTTCAATCATATATTTTTTTATTTCATTTTTAGTATCTTCCCATCATTCTGTTCCACTATCATATAATTACATAACTGTTAACTTATCTTCCAGTATTATTTTAATATTTTCTTTACAAGTATCTTCTTGTAGCATAGCTGTATTCATCCTCCAATAGCCTTTTCATATTCTCTTCCTATTCCCCAAGCTAATTTTCAACTTCTACTGCCATATGATCTGATGTCTCAATCGGTATACTCCTAATATCAACTACCTCCACTTTTATTGTACCATCCAGAAATCTATATGGGCAGAACGTGAACCTTTGAAATATGTGTGTTCTCCTTTTCCCTTTTAACTTATATTCATCCATCATCCCAGCATTATCTAACATTCTTTTCAAGTGAGTTGTACCACACAAAAAAAATTGATGGTTGCCCTCCCTCAATCTGCTCTAGATAACCCACAGTTAAAGTACCCCCACACCACAAATTTTGAAGTATGTAAATAAGCCTCTATTTGATCCATTAGCATATTCCTTTCTTTTTTCCTTTGTGGATTATAAATTTCAATAATTCTCACAGAATTCTTTTTTTTAGATAACATCAACAATCATAGCTCTTTCAGGTACCAAATCTATTACTTTTAAAATTTGAACATCATGAGAAGAGAAAGTTACCCCCACCCCTGTACACCTATCTATCCCAAAGGATCATACAGATGGTCCCCATGTCCAGTTTTTCTGAGTTTGCTGAATTTCATCTATTGTGTGTAACCTTGTGTCCTGGAATACATATAAGTCACTTTTCAAGTCATATAGCATTTTAAAAGTTATCAGCCTCCTCCTCCTCCTATTTTTAATATTGTTTGTATTATAAGTGAGGCATTTTAAACTTCCCATTTTGTTTCCCCGTCACTGTCACTCTGCCTCTTTTGTTTTTTTCCTTTTCTTTGACACCTGTATGTCTGTTGTATCTCCATCTTCCTCTCCCACACCTTCAGAAAGATCTGTGTTGAACCGGTCAGAGCCCTCCTCCATAGTGGGCCATTCCTTGTCTTGCAATAAGGTATATTTATTTGTTAACTCTTCACCTTCATGATCTTTTCCCAATGAAATTATCTCTGTTGCTGTATGCTTATTCTTGTTTTTAGATCTTGTAACCATAGTAAATCCAGTTTCTTTTCTGTCTTCTCTTCCATTTAAAAGTCCCTGTTTTAGCAGCCCAGTGGCGCTGAGGGTTGAGTGCTGGTCGCCTTCCCTTGTGCTATCCGGTGATCTGTGTTTAGGAATGATCACGGGTCACTGGGGGTTGGCAGAGCTGGAGAGGGATTGAGTGTCAAGGACTGCTCTCCCTCTCTGGGAGGGTTCACCAGTGGTCAGCATCGACTGACTCCTAGCAGCAGCTGGGGAACAGTGTGCTGATGCTGCATAGTAGGGGCTGAGATGGGGCCAACTTCTGGAGAGAGCATGTGTGGATGCATTCATGCTTTCTCAGCTGATGTCCTGCACACCCCTCTCTGCAAGGGAGAAAAAGTAGAGAAAAAATGAAGTCCTTGCCATGGATGACAATGGTCCCTCCTTATAGTGCCACCAGAAGGGTACCTCCCCCGAACTGGATCCAAACTGGTGGTTGAGTTGCTTCCCACCCCCCACCATGAGGGATAAGTCATGGGGACTGAAGGGGAGGGGGTCTGATTCCCTGTCAGCGCATAGGGTGGATGTCAGATGGTTAGGTGAGGGGCTCCCAGAAATAACACCAACTGAAAAAAAGGTCCCTGTTTTTCCTTTTGTTTCTTTTTGTTCTGGTATTACCAACCCTTTAGTCTGAGGTTGTACTTTTTTTCCTTTTTCCATGTCCTCTTTGATAATGGCTTCCCTTATTACCTTATCTTGCTTCTCTTTCTCTTTCTGTGCCACAGTCAGGTAGACATCATGCTCTGCTCTTTCTCCAGTTTCTGGGCTGTTATGGGAGGCTCAGGGACATTTTGCAAAGGTATGCCCTTCCTCTTCACACAACTACATTTAACTTGGTGGTGTGCATTCCACCTCAAAATGCCCAACAACCCCACATGGGCCACACTTGATTTTACCACAGACATTACTTAAGTGACCTTGCTGTCCACATTTGTAGCAGGCCCGCACCTGGCCTGCATTAAAATAATGCCTCTATTTTGGCCTAAAAAGAAACATTTTGGCAAATGTTGAATTTCCCCATTTACTTGTTTAAGTGTTAGTTTATATTTTCAACCACCTGTCCACAGATCATTTTCATCCAATATTGGTTCCAGCGACCCATGCATTACACCCCTCTGCTTAATCCAGAAATTAATGTTGACCACATTAATGCCTTCATTTCGAAATGACACAGTCACTATCTTAAAAGCTGGTTTGATAAGGGAATAACCGAGAAATCCTTCCATAAGTCTGTATATTTCATTTGCTGATATAATTTCCAAAAGTGGTCCAACCCTCTTCCATGTTTAAAACTTATGTCAAATTCTGCACTTCCTGGTACATGAATAAGGGCACTTATTTCATATGGATAAAACTTCATTTTATTCATTAAGAGTTCTTTCCCAATAAAAATTCTCTTTGGCACTTCCTCAAAGGGCCCTCTTAATCTCAGGTATACTATGTTTCTTCTTTTAGTTTGCTGCGGTTTTGTATTTTTAGGAAATAATCTTTCTTTATTATTCCCACCATAGGGTTTCTCCTTCTGGCCGTCCCCTTCCTACTGCGTACTTTATCTGTTAATAATGTTTTCTGGTCTAGCTCCATAGATGACTCTTCATTATCGCTATCAAGTCCATCAAAAATTATCTCTTTTGTTTTATCTGCCTCTGATGTTACATCTTTATGTTTTTCAGCTTCATCCACTTTTTCCCCAAATTTACTTTCTGCATCCCTTATGTCTTCTTTTGGTTTTTTACTAATTTCTAATGTACTGAGCTAGTTCAGACCCCCCCAGACCCATCATCCTTTCTTTTCCAACCTGCTTGTAGTAAGGCTTCAGTTACTCATTCAGGTGTGTCTGCAAAGTCTCTAAAAGTTCTCCTTTCTGAATCTGAAACCTCCTCTTTTTCTCCTTTATTGTTTCCTAAGGTCCCTTTTTTCCATGACTGCCTCAGTATCTTCAAAATCTGTGTTTTCTTTAATTGTTTTATCTCTTTCTTTACTTTCTGTCCTGCTTTCTACAGTCCTTTTCAGGTCAAGCCATTTCTGACTTACTTTTGCCTTTCCTTTCTGGGCTGACACTTTCACTTGTTTTTTTCCCGAACTCAGTGGGTGCTGCTTGCTTTGATACTGCCACATCATTGCTTCTCAGTTTAGCCTGACAGAAGTCCAGCCTATTGTCTTCGCTTTCCACAACAGAAATATCTGGCTGTATGAGACAGCCTGTTTCTTTACTTTTTTGCTGATTATTTTCAAAAACATTGTTTTTACTTATGCTTGCAACATCTCCTCCCTCCGTCTCCATGGAAGAAGTTTTCTCTTGTAATTCCTTCTTTTTCATTTCCAGCTCCTCATTTCACTCTTCCTGATCCATAAAAGTGTCCAAACTCATTTGCTGGCTCTAGTGGTATGAAAGACAGGAGAGGAGACCCTCTCCCCTGCTACCTCAGCACTTCCTCCTCCTCTGCTGTCTGGCTCCAAACTGTGCTCCTCCACTCTGCTGTTAGGAAGTCAAGCCCACTGCTGGCAGAGTACGGTAATTTCCTCAGTGTCCTGGCCAAATTTCCCACATTCACAAAATATACCACTAACAGTTTAATCTGGTTCAATGTCAATTGGCATCCATCTGTATCCCCCTCCTCCAAGACAAGGCTGAAAATAGGCAGAGTAGTCTAGTCCTCCTTTCCTGGTCAACATTAGGCTAATTAAGTAGTGCAGTGCACTGTTGCACCCCTTGCAGTTGGTATTCTGGAACACCCAATGGTGGGGGCCCTTAGTCCTCCAATTTCACCAAGAATGCCTAGAATTAATATAGAAATTATGGTGTTACTACAGAAATGGTATGGCATTCTTAGAGATAGCCTTACTGTGTGGTTATCTGTGGGGCCATATTTAAACCACCCCAATCAAAATGCTCAAGTCAAGGAGTCACACCAGGGCATTGTGGAACAAAGTAAGCCTTGGCATTATTCATTCTGTAGTGCCATACAAATAGATAAAACATGGACTAGCTGTAGTGCTGATATCTGTACTGATTCACTGTAGCCTTGATGCCCATCTCTGTACTGATTCACTTTCAGCTTCTGAGCTTATTGATTCCAGAATTAATGGTAAATTCTGGTACATATGAAGCCTTCTACAGAGCAAACTATAGAAACAAGCAGAGAAAACCTGACTACATGTTATTTCTGGCTATTATTTTATTTTAATGATCCCTGCTGTCTAGTGGCAACCCCCCATCCTTCTATCACTGTCAGTATTGTTTATTTTATGATCTGTGGTGTCTAGGGTACTACCAGTCTCCAATTGCAATCCCCATTTTGTTATGATCTGAGGTGTCTAGTGGCACCCCCACCTCCAGTCACCATCCCCATTGTTTTTCTTTTATGATCCCTGGTATCTAGCAGCACCCCCACTCTTGGATTGATGTCCCCATTATTTGCTTTATTATTTCTGGCATCTAGTGACACCCCCTCCAATTGCTGTCACATTTATTTATTTATTTTAATCCCTGGTGTCTAGTGCCCCCCCACCCTCCATTCACCATCCACATTATTTTTTGTCTCATCCCTGGTGTAAAATGGCACCTTCCCCTGTCCTAAACCTGTTTGGTCCTGAAATAAAGAAAACAGTCAATTTTTTTCCCTGCAAAAAAGAAAACTGTCCCTCACTGATCTGACTCTCCCCAACCCCCATCTACACTCTGCACTCACCATCTTGCACCCCACATACATCCTCACTCACCTGAACAGGACCCAGGTTCTAGATCTATTCTCCAATGGAATGCTGGAACCTGTGACTGCAATTTATGAAAATCTAAAGTAAATGCGGTTCAGTGTATTTCAATGGGGGGTAAAATGTTATGCATAACTCAGCTATGTTTTTTTAAATTTTGACCCCAAATTTTCAACATGGCCTTTTGGGGATCCCACCTCATAAACAATATTACTGACATTATACAATTTCCACCCAAAAGCTGATTTTGCATTCAGTTGGTGAATTCTCCTTTTGGGCAGGATTTGAAAGATTTTCCAGGCCTTGATCATGTGGTAGGGTCATAAAATAGCTATGTTGAAAATTTGGAGTCCAAGTATATAAAAATGCCAAAGTTATTCCCATTTGTTGCAATTTTACTACATACAATTCTAAATTTGGAAATATTAAATATTTTGACAACACATTTTCAACATAGCCTTCTTATTACCACACCTTATGTATGTCAAAGCTGTCATTTTTCAAATCCTGGCCAAAATGTGGTTTTGTACCTATGACACAGAATGGCATTGCATTTGCATGGAATTATGTTTTGGAGGGCATTTGAAAATTTCCTGTACCGGTTGCATGAGGTGGTGGTTATGCTGACAATTTGGTCGCTGTTGCCCTATAAATCAAATTAATGGGCCTTCCACTGCTATATGCATATATGCATTTATGGAGACATGGGAGTGCAGGGCCCAGTAGACCCTGTGCTCCTACAGGCAAATACAGCTATGATTGCATTAACAAAGTTTTTGGCAAAAGTTACAATTATACTATCTCAAAAAAGTAAGGAAATTCTTTGCAAAAAGCTTTTTTAAGGCACTATCTTAACATCCCACCCCATCCTGGAAGCAGAAAATGAGGCAAGAGGTGTGCTGTGGTCATCTCAAGCCTAACACTCACCCCATTCCCATTCACTGTACGCATCTACACTTATTTAGCGATGGAATATTTCTGCCACTAGACACCACATAAAGGATTCTGAATCATGAAAAAGGATCCTGTTTTGTGACTTGTGATACAAAAAAGAATATTTTTTCATATCACAAGTCATGAAAAAAGATTTTTAATCCAAAAAAATTCAAGGGCATTTCTTCAACAGATAAGTGCAGAATCCAGCTGAGGGAATCCCATTAAGCAAGCTGCATGTGTTGGTTTCTATTTAACACATAACTGTATTCAGTTACTTTATTTTGTTTACCTTGCTAAATGTGGCAAAAATATTTGAAGGAGATGCACCATGTGCAATGTAGTTGTGCCAGTTCATTCCCACACCCCAGGGCCATATTCAAACTCTGGAGATGTGCAGTACAACTCCAGATGCTCTGATGTGCATCTATATTGTATGTCGAGCATCTCCAAGGGGCATGACCATGCATATGCAGCAAATCATGATATTCAGCTGCGATGTGCAGTGCATCGGCTGGCACATCTTAGAGATGTGCTGCATACATGGGCACAAACTTATGCCTGTAAAAAACAGGCCAAACTGATAGCCATTCACAGGTGGACTACTGTATTGTATGGTGCAACACATTAGCCATCAGCCATGGGTGGCCACCCCCCCGTACACCGAACACAAAACAAAATCTCCCCATACTCATTGGTAGTCTACTGGTACCCCTTCCCCACCCAGCACACCAATCAGAATAAACAAAAACATCCACTCATCCCTGGTAGTCTAGTGGTATTCCCCCATCCCTCCACCCACACAGGACCATCATACCACCCTCTCCCCCTGTCCCAGTAGTGGCCATTCTTTGGCAGGCAGCAAAATCCACCTGCACACCTCCATGACTGCCCGCTGAATGACATTTTACAGTATCACCTGCAAGCTCATTGGTCAACACTGTTGAACAATGGGTTTTTAGTGTGCACTGTACACTTCCATCCACAAAGGTCTACTTTGTGAATGGATGTATACAGTACACACTGCAGACCATTGGTTGACACTGTCAACCAATGGGCTTACAGGTGATACTGTAAGTTGTCATTCAGTGGGCAGCAGTAGAGGTGTGTGGGTGGGTTTTGCTGCCCACCATAGAACAGCCACTGCTGGGACAAGGGAGTGGGGTGGTATGAAGGTCCTGTGTGGGTGGGGGGTACCACTAGACTACCAGGGATGATTGGATGGTGTTTTTATTCTGAATGGGGTACTAGGCAGTGGGGGGGTACCACTAGACTACCAGGGATTAATTATTTGTGTCATTTATGGGGATTGGGACTCAGTGATAGGAGGGGCACTAGACAGCCAGGACTCAGAATGGCAAGCATGTGCAGGGCACCAGGTACATTTCACTGGGCCAGCCCTGCATCTCATGGGAATGGGGCCATAATGACATGCAAATGGCCTCATTTGTGCCTTGCTTGCACAATGACCAATTTGCATGTTTAGGTCTGAATATCTGGAAACTGCACCCAGTTCATCTCCAGATGCACTGGTGCATTCCCATCCAGGTATTCAGACATGTCTGAGGATGTGCCAGCATATTGTATTTGTACCACCTGCGTAGTTTGATATAGTCAGAAGAGATGTGCCATTGCTCATCTCTTTTGAATATATACCTTCGTTGCACCAGTGCAACTCAGTTGAGCAGTGCAACCACTTGCACCATTGCCAGGTACATTTTTCAATGTCGGGGCTCATAAAACAAAATGGCAGATGCACAAAAACAGTCCTCTTTGCGACACAGGATGACTTGTTAGCAAAAAAAAAAAATATCCATTTGTGACAAAGGATCTGTTTTTGAACAGGACATCTAACTGGAAATGGAAATTCCCTTTGAAAATAATGACATACAGAAATAGATTAGTTGCCGTATTGGTCTTTGTAAGAACATGTCCAGAAGCAAATAGTTGGATGCCTTTCATTGGACCAACATACATGATACAAATAGAAAACAATGTCTCAGCTTTAGGACCAACCAAGTCATTCCTCAGAGTTGTATGACAATTGTTCAGAGATTCACACTCTATTAACACCCAGATTATACATAAAAAAAAATTCTCATTGGTTAGAAGTACCAATTTTGAAAAATCACAAATTTAAATGGAATGAATAGTATCCCTTTAGCTTGCTATTACTGAGAATCTGTTCAAGGTCAAACCCATGAAACCCATGAAAATAATGGGAAACATTAAAATTTAAATTTAATAACTTTGGAATGGCTTAACATTTTTTCACCAAATCTTCAAAAAGCACATCTGTAAAATTTCAGACCAAAATCTGAAGCAGTTTTTGTGCTGTGGTGTGACAATTAGGCTTTCCCCTAAAAGGCAGGCCAGGTTGTCCTGGGACCCAGCCAGGAAGAAGGCCGTGGTGAGACAGGAAGTGGAGGGAAGGGCTACAGGAGTGGGAGGGGAGGTACCTAGAGGACATAGTAGAAGGGGGGATGCTCAATGGCAATTGGACAGGGGGAGGAGCCAACAAGCCCCAAGGAAGGGTCTTCAGAGGGGTGTATAGTGCCAGGCAACCCTCTGGGATACCCTCTTTTTGCTGTAACATTTATTCATACAGCACATTCGTTGGCGTGGAATTGAAGTAAGGTATGGTGGCTGAGACCCAGTTGTTGGGCAGTGATACATTTGGTTACTTTGGTTGTGATTGAGTGTCTGACTTGGCAGAAGTTTTAATAGCAGACAAGCTGTGCTAGGTGATCCAGTGAAAAGAATTGGCTGTATTTTGTGAGAGGTATCGGCAGAGGTGCAGGGCTAGCAAATGGGGTGATCAGTTGGTTCTTTGTGCTGATGGGGGCCCTATGGGAAGCACAGGTGGTTTTCCAATGTGAGGAGAGCAAAAAGTCAGTGGCCTGGTTGAGGGAAGGCTCGGGCACAACCAGTAAGCTTTGTCTGAATGAAAAAAGTTTACCAGGGTTCAGATTCCTGCTGGAATATTTTTGCTCCGGTCGTGAGCCCTCCGAGAAGCACTGGAGGTCTGTTGCTGATGAGGCTTTAAATTGGGGGATGTAGCCTGCTCTGGAGAAGGCTCAGGCAGCAAAAGGAGATGGAAAGGTTTTCCCTGGCACCAGTCGGGTATGGGGGGGATGGCGAGGTTGTAAACATGGCACTGCAGCCATGTGGCCTGATCTAGCTGTGCGGGCTCCCCCCACCTCCCACAGCTCTTCCATGTTTAGCTTGCAGTTATGAGCAAGGAGGGATCTGGGTGATGGGTGGGTGCACACAGAGGAGGGAGGTTTAAACACCAGGTGGCGGGTGAATAAAGTCAGTCAGAGCCGGGGAGGCCTAATCTGGTAATGGTTGGCCATGTGGTGGTTCTAGGATGTGCATCAGAGGTGATGAATGGGACTCGCATAGGCCACAGTGGCAGGCGAAGGAGCACAGGGGGTAGAGGTTCCTGACAGCGTTCGTGGTTTAAGAACAGGAACTGATAAGGAGGTTTTGGTTTTTCTTTTCTCTCTCTCATTTTCCCACAGCAAGCAGTCAGTGGTGAATTCAGGGCCTAGGTGGCAGGGAGGTGCCAGGTGGACTTTGGGAATTACCCAGATATGGGGTATTTGTAGCTGTGAGAATGTTTTGGCATTCTGGCCTGTTTATTGATGCAAAAAGGCATTAAAGCTCCGCTTATCTGCATATGGCATGGGAAGCACATGGTAGGACGTGCCTCTAATGTTTTAATTCTGTGGGCTGTCAAGGGAATAGAGCTGTCTGCTGCTATCGTGGGTACAGGTTAAAGTGCAAGTTAAATTCAGCTGGCTCTCAAGGTACTAGAACCATCTACCGCTATTGTGTCTGTAAGTTAATATACAGCTTTATGGAGCTAGCAAATGATTAAAGCTGATGTGGAGGAAAAGAAAATTGTTGTAACAAAGAAGGCTTACTGCCTATGCTGATAAATGGAAGCTGCTTCACACAAGGTCTTGAGGCCAAGGGTGGACAAAAAAGGGGATGACAGTAGAAGCACGAGCACCAGACTGCATGGAGTCATGGTGCAGGGAAAGGGCAAGGGAAGAATAAGCCATGGTCATGGGGAGCTCTCAAAGGAGGTAAGGCCAATAAGTCAGTTAAACCTGGCATCATGATTGTTGGTGGCTGGGAAAAGAAGCAGCATTAACTGGGAGTAACGTGAGTTGGGGGCTATGGGCTGGTGACCTAGTCTGGTCCTGGTGTTAGTGGACACTTCTTGCCTCGGGCGATGGGCTGTGACATGTGAGATGAGCGCAACATAGCGGGAGAGGTAGGAGGTATCTGGTAATGATTCATGTATGTGGCGGCATGTTGGTATCCTTTCTTATGCAGTTTCAGACTAGGGGAAAGGATGCCACCCAGAAGACCCATCATGTCCATGCTTCTATGTTGGCTGATGCAGCGAAGTTAATGAAGCAGATGTCAGATTTGGTGGAAGCTGTGAAGAAGAGGGAGGCCAAAGAGGAGTCCCAGAAGAAGTGGAAAGAGCCCAAGGAAGGGGATGGTGTTGGGGCAAGCAGCAAAAGGCAGAAAAGGGTGGCACCAGCCCTGCTGAGGCACCTACTATGGTCCCAGTAGGGACCCCCAAACCAGGGGGGATAAGGAAGTGGATATGAGTAATGAATCAGATTTGAAAGAGTATATTGAAGATCTACTAGGGGACATGGGGATGAAGGGGTATCAAAAATGGAACAGGACTTGTTGGCCATCAAGGAAAAGGGCAAGCAAGGTAAGTGCAATGGGGGTGGGACTGGGAAACCATACAAGGGACCACCTGGTTTCACGTTTGGTGACCACGTGCCAACCTCCATTAAGGATAAAATCTGGAAAGGTGAGTACGTGGATATATTTGGACTGGTAGATGAAGAGACAGCCAAAAGGTACGAACAGTGGGAATTGGTGGGGAAATCAGAGATGGTGGTTGCAATGGCGGTGGTAGGGTACAAAAGCAGAAGAAGCTTAGTTCAGAGGGAAGAACATTGACACATGACAAGTGGGTTTTTGATCTATAGTGCTTTGTTGGTGGAAAAATAGCCAGACCTGACGATCCCATTGTTAACATACATGGCAATAATTAGGGATGCGTACAAGGTGAAACTGGGTTTTGGGTGGCTTAAGTATGATAAGGCTTTCCATAGGAGAATGGTGGCTAAGGAGACCTAAGATGGGACTGCATCTCTGCGGAGTTGTGGGTGCAGATGCTGTCAGGCTCAGCAGCAGGCCAGGTGGTGGAATAAGGGAGGTGGGTTTCACCCATTCGGGCAGCAAAATCAGCTGGGCTTTCAATAGGGCAGCCTGCTTATGGCTGAGTTGCAAGTTCAGGTACGTATGCTCATGGTGTGGGAGGGCACACCCGGTGATGGGATGTTGGCAAGAAGTAGAGAAAACCGGGCCAGCCAGGGGCAACATTTGGAGAAGCCCTTTCAGAATGGGCGGGGATCCAACAGGGATGGGGAGGCCAGGGAGGGAGGGATGGGAGGGCAAACAGCCACCTATGGGTGGAACTAATAGGGGACAAGGAGGGAGGAGGTGGGGGTATGCCTTTACATGCACCCCTGTTAAATATGGGGTGGTGGAAGCCTGAACAGCAGGTTACCTGTACAAGGCAGGGGCTGAGTTATTGAGGGTGGGATTTAAGAGCAGTTTGCCACTGGGCTTTGAAGGGAGATGGGTGGGGCTCTGGGTGGAAAAGCTGGGTTCAGTGAAAGGGAAGGAGGACATAGTGTGAAAGAAGATCAAAAAGAAAGTCAAGGTGAGGAGGGTAGAGGGGCTGATTCTAGAACCCCCTGTGAGTGGTTCAGGGTATCCTCATTGGGAGTGGTACCAAAGAAGCAAGCCGAGGAGTTTTGGCTCATTCACTACCTGTCCTACCCAGATGGGGAGTCAGTGAATGGGGGGATACCGGAAAGGTTGAGGTCAGTGTCTTGTGCTTCACTGGACCAGGCAGTCTAATTGGTGTGTTCAACGGAGGGGGCATGGCTGGCTAAGACAGACACTGAGTCGGCCTTCTGGCTGCTGTTGGTAGATCCCACAGTTTGGAACCTGCTAGGTTTCCAATTTGATGGGGGACTACATTTTGACAAGGTGATGCCCATTGGCTGCTCGGTGGCATGCTCCACATTTGAGGCTTTCAGCTCTTGGGTGCAGTGAGTGTTCTGATCCCGGTACAGGCATAGGAAAGTAGTCCACTATCTGTATGATTTCCTGTTGATAAGGGCCAGCTGGGAAGAGATGAAGAGAATGTTGAGGGATTTTCAAGACATGTGTGGTAGGATAGGGATCCCTCAGGCAGCAGGAAAAATGGAGGGACCAGCCTGGAAGTTAGAATTTCTGGGGATCGAGGTGGACATGGAGCAGGAGTGCTTCCACCTGCCGAGGGACAAAGTATCGATGTTGAGGGGACTGCCTGCACTAGTGGGGGGAAGAGGAGGGTGCTGCTGGTACAAGTACAACAGCTACTGGGGCACCTTAATTTTGCCTGCAAAGCCATAAGCCTGGGCAGAGTTTTCACAGGAAGATTGGGTAGGGTCACAGGCAAGGCAAGGCAACTGTATCACTGGGTGGACATAAACAAGGGAGTAAAAGAGGACCTCCAAATATGGGAAGAATTCTTGGAATCATACATTGGGGTAACTTTTTGGCAAGAGGAATGGGTCAGCAACAGTAACATGGAGTTGTACACAGACACAGCAGGTGGGTATGGGTTGGGTGCCTATTTCAAAGGGGAATGGATGTCAGAGGCATGGCTGGACAGCTGGCAAGAATGGGGATGGACCAAGGACATCACCTTCCTTGAAATATTTCCCATATGGGTGACACTGGAAGTTTGGGGCACACACATGGGGGGGCGCAAGATAGTATTCTGGTCTGAAAAAAGGGGGTAGTGGAGGTGATCAATAGGCAGAGTGGTTGGATGGAATCTGTATTGCGGGTCCTATGGAGTATGGTATTATTAGGACTACAGCTGAACCTGTCATTCAGGGTGTGGCATATTGATGGAATACGGAATGAAGTGACTGACTGTCTCTCCCATTTTCAGATGGAACAATTCCAGGAGCTGGCCCTGAAGGCCATGCCTACCCAGACCAGGGTGCCAGAATGGATGTGGGAGATTGGAGTATGAGGGCTAGGGCACTGTATAGAGGGTCATGGGCAGTCAACACCCTGAAAGCCTATGAAGGGATGTGGGCCAGTTTCCAGGTATTCAGGGCCCGAAAAGGTTGGGGAATAGGGGATCCATTATGGGAGGAACAGGTCATGCAGTACATGGTGGAAAAGTGGGAGGAGGGCATCGCGCCCACCACTATGGGGGTCCAGCTGGCAGGAATCAGTTGGATGTGTCAGGATAAGGGTTGGGTGGATGCGGCGAGTAGCTGGGCCATCAGGAGGATGGTATTGGGTTGGCAGAGAGGGCAGGCTGCCAGATGGGATGGGAGGAGACCCATTATGGGACCCCTACTCACGAAAGTGGTGGGGGTGCTGCACCAGGTTTGTACATCAGCAAGTGAGGCTTGCCTGTTCAAAGCTATATTTACGGTCATGGCAAAAGGGGCATTTAGGATAGGGGAGGTAGTGGCCAATAGGGAAGCAGGTGCCAGCAGAGGGTCTGCAGGAGGAGTGGAAGGTGGTCATAAGGCTGTGGAAGTCTAAAACAGACCAGCAAGGAAAGGGCTGCGTGGTGGTTATTCACAAGCAGGTGAGGGAGGGAGTTTGCGCAGTCCAGGCCATATGGGAATATAGTGTGAAGTGGGGCCCTGGGTCTGGGGCCTGGTTTATACAAGGAAATGTGGCCCCGGTCATGGTCTTACAGGTGGAGTCAGTATTGAAGAAGGTGGTGGAATTCGTGAGGGAGAACCCGATGAATTTGCACCACATCCTTTCAGGATTGGGGTGGCCTCAGAAGCGGCCGTGGTGGGAAAGAGTGAACGAGAGGTCCAGAAAGTGGGCAGGTGGGCATCAAAGTGTTATAGGAGATACGTGCAATGTTGACAAATTGATAACCGATGTCCCTTTTTCTCTCCCCACAGTAGGCAAGAAGAGACAGGTGTGGATCGTGGGGCACCTCGTTCATCTATTGGGCAGAGAGTTTGCAGCCACCATGAGAATAGGGACACAGCTGCATCCAGGCGCGGATCATACCAAGGTGTGGTGGAATGGCCTGAGAGGCATGAGATGGACACAGCTATTCCCCTGCTGGAGGAGCTATGGATGCCGCAAGCGACACCAGGCGAGATTATATTCACTAGGGGAGGAATGATCTGGAATCAGTGCCATGAAGGTCCCTGTTGAGGGACATCCTACCGGATCTAGAAAAAGTGAAGAACTGGTGGCTGCCAGTGGTCATAGGTTGGTCAGAGGTCACATCCAGGAGGGTGTGGAGGGGAGAAAAATGGCCAAGGCAATAGAGGCAGCAAGGAAGCAATTAAACAGGAAGGTAGTCAGAGCAGTAATAGAAATGGAAGGGGTACACATTATGCATAAAGACATATCTTTCGAGCAAGAAGCGGTCTAAAGTTCGGATGGGGTCCACCTAACCGAATTCGGTGTGGGCCTGTTCCTCCGACCTTTCAAGGAATTGATAGAGGACAGCATTATGAAAGGGCGGAGGGGCTGACCCACAAGGGGGGAGCCCCATCTTCTGTCGGAGGGAGATGGGTCAGTGGAAAGGTTTTGATATGGGGAGCAAGGGAAAATTGGGGCAGGTAGGGGAGGGCAGGTACCACAGGCTGGGGACAAAGGAACCCAGGCATGGAAGTAATGGGGGAAGGGGAGAGATATAGAGCTAGTGAGTGGATCCCTGTGTCCGCACCAAGTGGGGGAGAGTGGTCCGGGTAAGCGTGGTTCCTGGCTGGTGATTGGAAGGGAGGGCGGATCGCATTGTCCAGACCCTGAGAAGAGAGGAAGAGGAAAATGAAGAAAAGATGGAGAAGGACCATGAGGGGGAAGACAGGACTATTAGGTCCTGGAAGGAATGGGACTGTTACGTCCACTGTACGAAGACTGACATTGTAAAATGAACTGGAGAGATCTGTTGTACATGTAATTATGACCTTTTAATAAACACTGCCAATGAACATCCAAAGAAAGAAGTGGTGGCCTCAGTCTTTTCTGGGTGGGGATCCAGGGACAATTAGGCTTGCCCCTAAAAGGCAGGCAAGGTTGTCCTGGGACCCAGCCAGGAAGAAGACTGTGGAGGGGGGAGACAGGAAGAGGAGGGGAAGGCTACAGGGTGGAGGGAGGTACCTGGAGGACATAGGAGAAGGAGGGGATGCTCGATAGCCAGTTGAACAGAGGGAGGCCAACAAGCCCATGGGAGGGTCTTTGGAGGGATATATAGGGCCAGGCAACACTCTGGGAGACCCTCGTTTTGCTGTAACATTCCCATCCATCCAACCGAGTAGATTAAAGAGGAAGGAGTGGTAAGTGGGTTCAGGAGGTTGACGGGAGGGAAATGAGGACCTTGTTTTTTTTTGTATGTGCAGGTTGGGGCTGCAGAAGAGTGGCCAGGTCCAGGGGAGGGAGGAGTCCCACTGGAGGGGAGAACAGGAAGGGCTGAGCAAAAAAAAGGGGAAGGTTGAAAGGTTATCATATGGGGAGCAAGGGAAAATTACGGGGCAGGTACCATGGGCTGGGGACAAAGGAACTCAGGCATGGAAGTAACAGGGAAGGGGAGGGATATAGAGCTAGTGAGTAGATCCCTGTGTCTGCACATAGCAGGGCAGAGTGGTCCAGGTAAGCATGGTACCCAGCTGGTGATTGAGGCGGGGCTGGATCACGGTGTCCGGACCCTGAGAAAAGAAGGAAGAAAATGAAGAAAAGATGGAGAGGGAACATGAAGGGAAGACAGGACTGTTAGGTCCTGAAGGAATAGGGCTGTTACATCCACTGTATGAAGATTGGCATTGTAAAATGAACTGGAGAGATCTGCTGTACATGTAATTATGACCTTTTAATAAACACTGCTAACAAGCATCTGAAGCAAGAAGTGATGGTCTCAGTCTTTTCTGGGTGGGGATATAGAGACAAAGAATTTTACAGTAAATGGTAATTTTCACATTTTTCTACACTCCATATCTCTACACCCAAAAATCTGAACGGAATGAAACTTGCTACATCAAGAGAACATTGATCCCTGATTGTGCATATAAATTTCATGGGAATCACTTAATGACTGAAAAGTTATTAAAGTGCAAAAGTTTGAGTTTAACATTGAAGTGGATGTTGAACCCCAACTATAGAGGTGTGACCGTGCCCATATAATAATAAATGTTTCTAATTTCCTTACCTAAAGGAATATGTCAAGTCCTTGCAAGACTGTTGTATTCCACAATCTCATTAGTCTAAATATGATTTTTTACTTTCTACCTTTCTTGTCAGTTTCTGCCCCATTCAGGAAAAATAGACAATAAAAGAAAGAAATTTGAAAAATGAAAAGCTAGCCTTCAGGGTATTTATTTAGCTTTTGTTGACGGGTAAGTGCACTAGACAAATCTTGCCTATTTTCAGGCCACGACCCAGGGAGGATACAGATGAATGCCAACTGACCTTGAACCAGATTAAGCTGTTGGTGGTATTTTACTGAATGAGGGAAATTTGGCCAGGACACCGGGGAAATCCCCTACTCTTTTTGATAAGTGCCATAGGATCTTTAACATCCATCTGAACTACCACCAATCCAGGCAGATGGGACCTTGGTTTAACGTCTCATCTGAAAGACGGCACCTCAGAAGTGCAGCACCCTTCTCATGCTGCACTACAGTGTCTGTACTGGGATATTAACCCAAGTGCCAGATGTGGGAACTGAACCCACAGCCCTCTGATCTCCCAGCCTCAGAGGCGAGTGTGCTACCTACTGAGCCACTTGACACTGGTATCAACTCAGCATTGAAAGGATATGGTGGTAGTCATGTATATGTTCACTTCTACTGCTGTATATCTCAAGTACAACTTAAGTTATCCTGATCAAATTACCATTGAAGACAGTGGACTTGCTATGGTACTGCCTAATAGCACTGCCACTTCAAGGTGGAGCCTCTTTTAGGGTGAACAGTTACTAAATTTGTAAATATTCATGTCAGTTGTTTTGTGTTCAACAAAAAAAGGTTAATTTCATATGGGAAGCAGGGCTAAGCCCTATCTCTATCACTTATGCCTCCCCACTACCTGTATATGAAATGAACTTTATTTTTTTTTTCAACACCCAAAAAAAGCTAAAATGAATATTTAGAATTTGTGTAAATCTGCACTCAGAAGACAAGGCTCCATCTCAAAATGTTGATGATATCATGCAGCACTGTATATTGTATATTGATTGGCTTTTTTACAATTAAAAAAACATCTATAGAATTTGATGAGTGGGTGCCTTTCTTGATATCTTTTATGCTGATTTATTATGTCAGAAGTGATCCATCCTGATTGTTTCAGAATATTACAGGATCCTAAAATGGCCACAGTGAGTACCATTGTTGTATGTAATGGTAGTCAGTGGCATGTCTCCTAATACTGCAGCATCCTTCAAAAAAACTCAGCGCAACACCTCTGCAATGCTAAAAGTGTATGAGTGGACTATTCTTCAGCCTTCTATGTGCCAAGTATGTTAAATATAATTACTGTACCTGTAACAGGAAACTGTAATTTTTTTCTCCACTGATGTTGGGTTCTGCAATTTCTGAAGTCAAGAGGGGATAGTCTGTGTGTGCACAGTCATCACATCATTACAGACAGTCCTTGATAAACAGTGATTTAGAATTTCAATCAACAGGGCTGCTAACAAGAACTTTTACAGGTAAAACAAATAGTCTGTTTTTACTTTTCTGCTCATTAGTAATATAAACTGTCTTATTTATACCACAAATAGTAACAACAAATTCACTGTGTCCCTTTTAGTTTTTTGTTACGATAAACATATTATCTTCATGTTCAAAAGGCCCTTTTGCTTATTTAGAGTTAAATAAGCCATAAAGGTATCTGAAGGTAGTACAAAATACAGGATACATGATGTCTTCCTGCTATTCATAACTTCAATGTTTCACCATCAGCAAAGCCAGCACCTTCTATGACATGCTAATCTTCACAGCAGTTCTCAAACTCCAGCCATTCCTAACAACATGAGACCACTCAGCTGTAGCTTTTTAAAATATTGGAACAGATTGCTTATCACAGTTTGCCCTTTGCTGTGCAAAAGACAAACTGCTATTTCTCTCCTTTGAAGAAGTTCAAGGAATTATTTATAGTCTGTAAATCTCCTGTGTTAGTGTCAATAAAGGATCTATTAATTTCTACAATGGAAAAAGCAGAAACAGATCCCCTCTGATACTGTATCCTTCAGCCTCCACTGTATGTACCAGTCTGGTTCTCTTTAGTCATATAAGAATAATCTACTGTAGATAGTTAACCTATTTATATTTTCTATTGGTCACTATCCATTTTTATCAATAAGCTAAGTAATGGTTTACCTATGGTCCTTGGGCAGGGATTTATGAGGCTCCATCTAACACCTGCCCACCATTAATTCCAAATGGCAAATCTGTCTGAACTATTAGTTCACTGTGGCAGCCCATAAGGATGCATGAATGCTTATGCAACATGCTATTTGGCAGTTTCTTTGCATGTTTCCACCCTGAAAGAGGTTCCCAGGTATATGAACATGGGTTAAAGGAAATACGATTATTCCCAGCTTTAGGGAAATGGGTATAGAAGACAAGTAGGCAGAGAGGTGGAATGACATAACAAGGGCTGGTGGGCTGGCTATTATAGCAGTCTACATGTGATGAGTCAATCAAGGGCTCCCCACTGAGTCACAGGCTTCTGCTTTCCAGACTATAGCATTTCTGTTCACTGAGGCAGCCCAGGAGGATGCATAGGTGCTTGTGCTATAAGCTGTTTGACACTTTGCTTGCATGTTTTCATGACGTATGAGGTGTCCAAGTATGTCAAACTTCAACTAAAGGAAACAAGCCCACTCAACACAGCGGGATTGAAAATATCTCAGCACTCGGATGTTTTAAGCTGAAGGTGGTAGATTACTGTTTGGATTTCTGAAGCTGATATGAACAACTGAAGTCATGGGCTTTAGATCTGTGGCTGTGGAATGTGTTGTAGGCATTAGAACTACCGAGCTGAGTAAAATGGTACCTAACATTTATGACCATTCACACAGAGGGGAAGAAAAGCACTGGTGGAGCAAACCTCTGGTGAACCAAGATCTATGTCATCATGCCTTCAGGCCTGCATATTTATCAGGAGGATGCCTGTGTGTTGTACCATAGGAGGACACTCTGCCTAGCACTTAGCACCTACTGCTTTGCATTGAAAAGGGCTTGAGATGGGTGTTTCCTTACTTCTCATGTAGAAGCTCTGGCGTCAAAAGGAGTTACCAGACACGTCCTGGTGATAAAGAAATCCCCATTCACAATGACATCCCTTTTGGTGGACAGGCACAAACAAGGACATTCTCAAAGGATCTATGAAATACAGCCCCATGATGAATGAATCCACACTCACAAGGACTACGCTATGAAATACAGCCCCATGATGAATGAGACCACACTCACAAGGACTCCACCTTGAATGAGATCCAGATAGGCTGTAGAGATGAAAGAACCTTGGAATACTGAAGACCTCACTGGGAAGGAGAGGACTTGATTAGAACAGCTGCTTCAAGCTTGGTTGTTAAGTTGTCTCCACTGAATGTAGAAAAACATATTTCCAGAGACTATTTTAAAAAAACTAATGCCAGTATCATGTTACTTGGATCACGATTAGGTAAACACAACTGTTGGTGTTAACCAAGTGGTAATAGTTTTTGAATGATATTCTTTTTTTCCACATCAGTAAATGAAAACAAGATGTCAGAAGCATGAAAAAACAGAAGCCATTTGCAAAAGAGAAAGGCACTTTTGCGAAAGATAATACTTTTGCACTGGACAGCTAAGTGTTCCATATGAAATAATGTGAAACTCTAATTTTTAATAACTTTTAAACAGATGTATATTTTTCCCCTAAACATTCAAAAGGCACATCTGCAACTCAGACATCTACCCTAAAAATGTTGGACCAAACTGCCAAGCGGTTTTGGAGAAATGTCATGACAAAGAAATTGCCAAAATGTGGTATTTTCACATTTGTGACATTCCATAAGCTCCACACCCGTACATCTGACATGAATGAAACGTACGACAGCAAAGAGCTCTTTAGTACCAGATGGCACTTGCAAAACTTTAAGCGGTGTGGTAGAACAGTTGCAAAATTATTAAAGTGCAAATGTTTGAGTTTAACACAGAAGTGACCATTGAACCCGAACAATAGTGGCACTACTGTGCCATTTTTATATATATATATATATATATATATATATACACTGTATATTATGGTAGCACAGTAGTGCTACCATAGTTAGGATTGAGGAGCCATTTTAAGGTTAAAATGTCAAACTTTGCACCTTAGTAACTTTGCCACTGTTCAACAGGCTTGCCTAAAATTTGATATGCATGATTGGGCTTTGTATATCTTAGGATCTGCCAAGTGTTGTATTGGTAGGGTATACGGCTGTGGAGTTATAAGCGCCAACGAAATGTGCGCTTACGCTTTTTTGCGAATTCTTTGCTCTCTCCTACAGGTCGCATGATTTTTGCGACCAGTCTGAAAACATCAGGGAACATGCGGCCAGGGTCCCTGATGTGTCTTTTGAAGATTTTGTGAAAAAATATTAAATGGTTCAAAGGTTATTCAAAAAGCAATTTCCTATTATAAGTCAATGGGAAAAGTTAACAAAAAGTGAGAAAGTGTCTTACATGCAGTTTTTAGTGTCGCAAATCACCCCAGTAGTGTCATGAGTCAGCTATTTTGTTTTCAGTTGGTGATCAGAAAAATGTTTGGCATTTAAATTTGGGACCTTGTAGCAACCTAATTATTTTTGTATTCACCTAGTCGGACCCAGAGGATGCTAGGCATGTCTTTATTTTGGGGTAAAACACCCCAGAAATATGTTTTTCAAATTTCTGGAAAAAGTAGTGTCACAAATTAGTGTCGCACTCATGAAAGTGTCACAACATTTGCAAAAGGTGTTAGAAAACACAACACTACTTCTCCAGACTATGGCCAAAATGACAGGACTTCTTTGTCACCCTGCTGTTAAAGAACCGTTTGGTCTTTTGGGCTGAAATTTGGAGGAAAGACAGCCAACATGTCACAGATATGCCTTTTGTTGGTTTGGTGAAAAAATACTGTACAGCTCCAATGTTACAGTACTCCAAAATTGACATTTTTTCCCATAGACTAACATGGAGGCGCAGGCCGAGCCTTTCAGGGCTTGAATCTTGAAAACGGTGCGAGATACAGATTTTTTGTAGCGAATTACATAGCCTTATGTGCTATGTGACACAAAACGGTAGCCAGGAAACTAATTATTTCTGTGAAATTTTATTTTTTTTTCTACGTCATGTGGTTGCTGAGATATTACTTATTAAGTACTTCCAATGCTCGTTTTAAGCTTCGATCCCCATTACAATGCATACATTCTTTGTACACACTGTTTTTCTGCATGCATCTGTTTGGAAAACACAGGGCATGTGTTTCTGTTACTGTTACAGTTAATGTTTCTACTTGTGTTTATACCCCCCTTGGCGTTACCATTCCCGTCTACGCCACCATGTGTGTTACCCTTTGTGTTCTCATTCACACTTGCATTACCATGCATGCCACTGTTAGTGCTTCTGTTTGCATTGCTGTTCCTGTTACTATGTCACAAGACATCATGTGGCGGGAGCGTGGGGCTCCCGCCGCCGCATTACATTCATTATTTCTCATCATCATTCTCAAAAAGAAGGGAAATTAAAGGCAAAAAACTACATTTAATGCATTAGTTAGGGTTGTTCCACAGTGACAAAAGTGAGGAAATTTGGTGTTAGGGTTGAAAGCCCTCCTTGGACCCCCCCGCCCACACCCCCAACTGGCATCAGGGGTGCGCATTGGGGATGTCGGTCCTAACTCTCACCCCATTCTTCTATACCTCTGCCTTCACACATCTGATGGGGTGAGAGTTGGGCCAGCAACCCAATGCGCACCCTGATGCTGGTTGGGGGTGTTGACAGGGGGTCCAAGGGGGGCTTTCAACCCTAACACCGAATACATATATATATATGTGTGTATATATAGATAGATATAGACATATCTATATCTTTATCTGTATCTATATCTATATCTATATCTATATCTATATCTATATCTATATCTATATCTATATCGTATATCTATATCTATATCTATATCTATATCTATCTTATGGTAGAGGAGCCATTTTATGGTTAAAGGGTCAAACTTTGCACCTTAATAACATACATACATATATATATATATATATATATATTATGGTATATGATAGTGCTACCATGAATTAGGAATTGAGAGCCATTTCTATATTAATCCAAAACTTTGCACCTTAATAACTTTGCAACCACTTGATGAATTGCCTGAAATTTGGAATTTATAATCAAGAACCATAGGCCTTGGGATCTGCCAAGTTTCGTACTGGTTGGATATACGGCTGTGGAGTTATTAAGTGTGATCTGTGCGCACGTTTACGCTTTTCTGGAATTCTGTGGTCGCGCCTACAGGTCATACAGTTTGCGTGACCAGCCCAAAATCTTCAGAAAACATGCAGCCAGGGTCCCCAATGTGCCTTTCAAAGATTTCGTGAAAAAATATTAAACGGTTCAAAAGTTATTCAAAAAACAGTTTCTCATTATCGTCAATGGGAAAAGTTAACAAAAAGTTCAACACTTTCGCAAATGCATTTTACTTTAACAAATGGGCCTGTTACCCCATAAATCGGCCATTTTGTTTTCAGTTGGTGATCAGAAAATGGTTGGCATTTAAATTTGGGAACCTCTAGCAACCTAATTTTTTGTATTCACCTAGTCGGGCCCTGAGGATGCTTGCCATGTCTTTATTTTGTGGTAAAACACCCCAGAAATGTTTTCAAATTTCTGGAAAAAAGTACTTTCATAATTACTTTCGTGCTCACGAAAGTGTAGCAAATACTATGGCTTTGCAAGTGCGACAGTAATTTTCTAGTCTAATGTGAAAATGACAGCAATTCTTTGACACTGCACTGCAAAATAACCGCTGGGAGTTTTGGGCTGAAATTTGGGGAACGCAGCCGACATCTCACAGATGTGCCTTACAGTGTTATATTGAAAAATATTACACGGCAGCAAAGTTATAGCACTCAAAGTTGACAGTTTTTCCATAGGATAACATTATGGCTCCGAAGCATTACAGGAATCCTTTGGCACCTGCTGCAAAATAACGGTTTGGTCTTTTTCCTGAAATTTGGAGGAAGACAGCCAACAGTACACAGATGTGCCTTTCAGTAGTTTGGTGAAAAAATATCACATGGTGGCAAAGTTCTGACACTCCAAAATTGACATGTTTTCCCATAGGATAACATTACGGTGCCCGACATAACAGAAATCATTTGGAGCCCTGCTGCAAAATAACAGTTTAGTCTTTTTCCTAAATTTGGAGGAAGACAGCCAACAGCCCACAGATGTGCCTTTCAGTAGTTTGGTGAAAAAAACATTACAGGAGGCAAAGTTATGGCGCTCGAACTTTTCTTTTTCCCATAGGATAACATTCTGGCGTTTGCACGCATTTCAGGGCCCGTATCTCGAAACAGTGCGAGATCTGGACTTCGTCAGGAAAATATCTTAGCCCCCAAATGGGGCTAAGATCCAAATCCAGGACAGTTGTAAATAATAGGACTTTAAAATTTTTTTCTCGTCAGTACAGTTCCTGAGATATAATGTATTTAGTATTCAAGATCTCATTTTTTCGCTCGATACTCATTATTTTGCATACATTATTTGTACTCACTGTCTTTCTCAATGCAGGTTTTGGGAAAACCAGCCTGTGTGCTTACATTACTGTTACTGTTGCCCTTTTAAACATGCAGATCAGTTCCGTTTCACTTACCATTGGCGTCTGCACCACCATATCGTTATCATCTGCGTTTTCATTTCGCTTGCGTTTCTGTTATTTTGCCATTTCTGTCTACAGTACTGTTTATCTTACTGTTTCACTTTACATCACCATGCCCATTGACATTTCTGTTTGCAGGCACCATGTTACTATGTGACAACACATCACGTGCAGACCATTCCCATCACACCATGAGAGTTACCCTTTCTGTTCTCATTCGTGCTTGTGTTACCATATGCGCCACTGTTAGCATTTCTGTTTGCATTGCTGTCCCTGTTAGTATGCCACAACACATCATGTGGCGGGGACGTGAGCCTCCCGTAAAGCATTATGCACGCAGTCTGGGGCCCTTCAGGCCCAGCGCTCCTCGCTACTACCATTCACTATTTCTCGTTATCATTCTCAAAGAAGAGAAATTAGAGGCAAAAAACTCTGTTTAATGCATTAGTTAGAGTTGTTCCCAGCGACAAAGTGAGGAAATAGCTGTTAAGGGTTGAAAACCTCCCTTGGACCCCCCCCCCACCCCAACCGGCATTGGGGTGCATTGGGATCATCAGCCCTAACTCTCACCCATTCTCTATACTTCTGCTGCTTTACATGTCATGGGGTGAGAGTTGGGGCCAACGATCTAATCTGTCTGCCGGTGAAATGAGCGTCAGGGGAAATCAGAGAATTTCAATCTAACAGTGACCCTCACTTTGTCAATGTAACAACCTAACTAATGCATTAAACAGTTTTGCCTCATATATATGTGTGTGTATATATATATATATATATATATATATATTAGCTCTCGGTAGTGCAGCTATAGTTAGATTGAGTACCCTATTTAAGGTTAAATGGTGAAATTTTGCACCTAATAACTTTGCCAGCATACATTGGGTTTGCCTGAAATTTGGTAGATGTAGAGCGTTAGCAAAAATCTTGGGATCTACCAAATTTGGTACCGGTCGGATATACAGTTGCAGAGTTATTAAGTGACATCTCGGAGTGCATTTATGCTTTTTTGTGCATTCTTTGCTCGCGCCTACAGGTCGAATGGTTTGTGCGACCAGTCCGAAAACTTCAGAGAACATGCAGCCATGGTCCTCGATGTGCCTTTCAAAGATTTCATGAAACAATATTAAATGGTTCAAAAGTTATTCGAAAAACAAGTTTCCCATTATAGTCAATGGGAAAAGTTAACAAAAAGTGCAATAGTGTCGCAAATGCAGTTTTTAGTGTTACCAATGGCCCCTGTAGTGTCATGAGTCAGCCATTTTTTTTCAGTTGGTGGTCACAGAAATGCTTGGCATTAAATTTGGGACCCTCTAGGGACCCAATTCTTTTTTTGTTTACCTAGTCAAGCTCTGAGGATGCTAGCCATGTCTTTATTTGGGGGTTAAACACCCCAGAAACAAGTTTTTCAAATGTTTGTAAAAAGTAGTGTCACAAAGTAGTGTCACACTCATGACACTTTCGTGATTTCATTTGCTAAAGTGTCTTGATTGCTACACTATTTTTGTGACACTATGTCAAAAATAACAGGAATTCTTTGCCACCCTGCTGCAAAAATATGCTTTGGTCTTATGGGCTGAAATTTGGAGGAAAGAAAGCCAGCATACCACAGATGTGCCTTTTGTGGTTTGGTGACAAAATATTACCGGGCATCAAAGTGATGGCACTCCAAAGTTGACACTTTCTCCCATAGGATAACATTGCGGTGTCCATCATGTCTTTCGGGGCCCGTATCTTGGAAACGGTGTGAGATACGGACTTTTCATCAGAACAATGCTTAGCCCCCCCAAATGGGGCATAAGTACAAAACTAGCCAGGAATGTCGTAATTCATACGAAATTTTAATTTTTTTCTACGTCGTACGGCTTGAAGTGTCATGAGTCAGCCATTTTTATTTTAGTCAGTGGTCACAGAAATGCTTGCCATTTAAATTTGGGACTCTCTAGGGACTCAATTCTTTTTGTGTTTACATAGTCAAGCCCTGAGGATGCTAGCCATGTCTTTATTTTGTGGTTGAACACACCAGAAATATGTTTTTCAAATTTTTGTAAAAGGTAGTGTCGCAAAGTAGTGTCGCACTCATGACACATTTGTGATTTCACTTGCTAAAGTATCATGATTATGACACTATTTTGCGACACTATGCCCAAAATAACAGAAATTCTTTGCCAACCTGCTGCAAAAGAATGGTTTGGCCTATTGGGCTGAAATTTGGAGGGAAGACAGCCAACAGGCCACAGATGTGCCTTTTTGTGGTTTGGTGACAAAATATTACAGGGCGGCAAAGTGATGGCACTCCAAAGTTGATGATTTTTTCCATAGGATAACATTACGGCATCCACCATGCCTTTCAGGCCCGTATCTCGGAAACGGTGCGAGATACAGACTTTTCATCAGAAAAATGCTTAGCCCCCCCAAATGGGGCATAAGTATAAAACTAGCCAGGAATGTCATAATTCATATGATATTTTAATTTTTTTCTATGTCGTATGGCTTGTAGTGTCATGAGTCAGCCATTTTTTTTCAGTTA
Source organism: Neoceratodus forsteri (assembly GCA_016271365.2). NCBI lineage: Eukaryota > Metazoa > Chordata > Ceratodontiformes > Ceratodontidae > Neoceratodus > Neoceratodus forsteri. The sequence continues at coordinate 1,360,247,737 of CM028130.1, read as the reverse complement.
GTGGTCACAGAAATGCTTGCCATTTAAATTTGGGACCCTCTAGGGACCCAATTCTTTTTGTGTTTACATAGTCAAGCACTGAGGGTGCTAGCCATGTCATTATTTGGGGGTTAAACACCCCAGAAATATGTTTTTCAATTTTTTGTAAAAAGTAGTGTCGCACTCATGGCACTTTCATGATTTCATTTGCGAAAGTGTCGTGATTGCGACACTATTTGGCAACTCTATGCCCAAAATAACAGGAATTCTTTGCCACCCTGCTGCAAAAGAATGGTTTAGTCTATTGGGCTGAAATTTGAAGGGGAAGACAGCCAACATGCTGCAGACATGCCTTATGGTGAAAAAATATTGGAGGGCCGCAAAGTTACGGCACTCCGAAATTAAAGCATTTCCCCATAGGATAACATTATGGCATCTGCCACAATACAGGAATTCTTTGCCACCCTGCTGCAAAATAATGTTTTGGTCTTTTGGGCTGAAATTTGGAGGAAAGAAAGTCAGCATCCCATAGATGTGTCTTTTTGTGGTTTGGTGACAAAATATTACAGGGTGGCAAAGTGACAGCACTCCGAAGTTGACGCTTTTTCCCATAGGATAACACTATGGCATCCATCGCACCTTTTGGGGGCTGTATCTCGGAAATGGTGCGAGATACAGACTTTTTTGTCAGAAAAATGTTTAGCCCTCCAAATGGGGCCTAAGTACAGAACTAGCCAGGAATGTCATAATTCATACGAAATTTTAATTTTTTTTCTTTGTCGTACGGCCTGTAGTGTCATGAGTAGGCAATTTTCTTTCAGTTAGTGGTCCCAGAAATGCCTGGCATTTAAATTTGGGACCCTCTAGGGACCCAATTATTTTTATGTTTACCTATTCGAGCCCTGAGGATGCTAGCCATGTCTTTATTTAGCGGTTAAACATGCCAGAAACATGTTTTTCAAATTTTTGTATAAAGTAGTGCCACAAAGTAGTGTCGCACTCACAACACTTTTGTGATTTCATTTGCAAAAGTGGTGTGATTGAGACACTATTTTGCGACACTATGCCCAAAATAACAAGACTTCTTTGCCACCCTGCTGCAAAAGAATAGTTTGGTCTATTGGGCTGAAATTTGGAGGGAAGACAGCCAACATGCCACAGATGTGCATTTCGGTGGTTCGGTGACAAAATATTACAGGGCGGCAAAGTGATGGCACTCCAAAGTTGATGCTTTCTCCCATAGGATAACATTACGGCATCCATCGCGCCTTTCGGGGCCCGTATCTCGGAAATGGTGCGAGATATGGACTTTTCATCAGAAAAATGTTTTGCCCTCCCCCAATGGGGCATAAGTACAAAACTAGCCAGGAATGTCATAATTCATATAAATTTAAATTTTTTTCTACGTTGTATGGCTTGTAGTGTCATGAGTCAGCCATTTTTTTCAGTTAGTGGTCACAGAAATGCTTGCCATTTAAATTTGGGACCCTCTAGGGACCCAATTCTTTTGTGTTTACCTAGTCAAGCCATGAGGATGCTAGTCATGTCTTTATTGGGGATTAAACACCCCAGAAATATGTTTTCACATTTTGTAAAAAGAGTGTCGCACTCACAACACTTCGTGATTTCATTTGCGAAAGTTTTGTGATTGCGACACTATTTTGCAACACTATGCCCAAAATAACAGGAATTCTTTGCCACCTTGCTGCAAAAGAATGGTTTGGTCTATTGGGCTGAAAGTTGGAGGCAAGACAGCCAACATGTTACAGATGTGCCTTATGGTGGTTTGGTGAAAAAAATAATGGAGGACTGCAAAGTTACAATACTCTGAAACTGAAGCATTTTCCCATAGGATAACATTACGGCATCCACCACAATACAGGAATTCTTTGCCACCCTGCTGCAAAATAATGCTTTAGTCTTTTGGGCTGAAATTTGGAGGAAAGAAAGCCAGCATCCCACAGATGTGCCTTTTTGTGGTTTGGTGACAAAATATTACAGGGTGGCAAAGTGATGACACTCTGAAGTTGATGCTTTTTCCCATAGGGTAACATTACGGCATCCATCACACCTTTCAGAGCCCGTATCTCGGAAACGGTGCGAGATACAGACTTTTTGTCGGAAAAATGCTTAGCCCCCCAAATGGGGCCTAAGTTCAAAACTAACCAGGAATATCATAATTCATACCAAATTAAAAAAATTTTTCTACGTCCTACAGCCTGTAGTGTCATGAGTCAACCATTTTTCTTTCAGTTAGTGGTCACATAAATGCTTTGGGACCCTCTAGGGATCCAGTTAGTTTTGTGTTTACCTAGTCACCCCTGAGGATGCTAGCCATGTCTTTATTTGGGGGTTAAACATGCCAGAAACATGTTTTTCAAATTTTTGTATAAAGTAGTGTCACAAAGTAATATGGCACTCATGATACTTTTGTGATTTCATTTGCGAAAGTGTCGTGATTGTGACACTATTTTGTGACATTATGCCCAAAATAACAGGAATTTTTTGCCACTCTGCACCAAAAGAATGGTTTGGTCTACTGGGCTGAAATTTGGAGGGAAGACAGCCAACATGCCACAAATGTGCCTTTTGGTGGCTTGGTGAAAAAATATTACAGGTCGGCAAGTTACGTCACACCAGAGTTGAAGCATTTTCTCACAGGATAACATTGCGGCATCCACCATAATACAGAATTCTTTGCCACCCTGCTGCAAAATAATGCTTTGGTCTTTTGGGCTGAAATTTGAGAAAATAAAGCCAGCATCCCACAGATGTGCCTTTTGTAGCTGGTGACAAAATATTACAGGGTGGCAAAGTGATGGCACTCTGAAGTTGACACTTTTTCCAATAGGATAACATTCAGGCATCCATCGGCGTCTTTCGGGTCCCGTATCTCAGAAGCGGTCGAGATACGGACTTTCGTTGGAAAAGTGCTTAGCCCCCAAATGGGGCCTAAGTACAAATCTAGCCAGGAATGTCATTATTCATATGACATTTTATTTTTTCGACATCGTACAGTTCCTGAAATATAAGCAATTTAGTATTCCAAGTCCTCCTTTTCTGCTGTGAGGCCCATTATTATGCATACATTCTTGGTATTCCCTGTCTTTTTCAATGCAGTTTTGGGGAAAAGAAGGGTGTTTCCTTTCGTTACTGTGCCAGTTAGAGTTTCTGTTATCGTTCATGTCACGTTCCCATGTACACCACCATGTATTGTTATGGTTTGCGTTTTAGTTAACGCTTCTGTTTGCATTACTGTTGCTATTTGCATTTCCATTACTGTTTATGTTTTCATTTTCTTTTGCATCAGCCTGTGCATTACCATTTGCATTTCAGCTGCCTTCCATTTGCGTTTCTGTGTGTCTTTCATTTTCCGTCATCATCGCTGTTACAGTTACCATTGGTGTTTCCAATGGCATTACCGTGACTGTGTGTGTTATGGTTTACATTTCCATTTCTGTTTCCTTTGGCATTACTGTTGCTGTCACCACTAACATTTATGTTTCCAGTTGCTGTATCATGACCGTGCACCTAACGGTTTGTGTTTCCGTGTGCACTTGCATTTGTATTTCTGTTTCCTTTGGCATTATTGTTGCTGTTACCATTACCATTTACAATTGCAGTACTGTGACCATGCATATTACAGTTTGCATTTCCTTGCTCACTTGCATTTGTATTTCTGTGTATGTTTCCTTTGGCATTATTGTTGCTGTTACTGTTACCATTTGCATTTACAATTGCAGTACCATCACTGTGCACGTTATGGTTTGCATTTCTGTACTTGCTTCCATTCGCATTTCCATTTCCTTTGGCATTATTGTTGCTGTTACAGTTACCATTTGCATTTCCAATTGCGGTACCATGACTGTGTGCGTTACCAGTTGCGTTCCATAAGTGCTTGCATTTGCATCTCCGTTTCCATCACTGTTCGCTTTGGTGACACTTTGCACTTGCGTTTCTCTTACCGTTTGCATTACCATTTATGTTTGAGTCACCATTTGTGTAACAGTTTGTGCTTGCCTTTGCATTGCACTTACCATTACTATATCACAAGACATCACATGGTGACAGGCCCTGCGCTCCTGCCACTGCATTGCATTCACTATTTCTCATCATCATTCTCAAAAAGAATGGAAATTAGAGGCAAAAAAATCAATTTAATGAATTAGTTAGGGTTGTTCCACAGCACCAGAAGTGAGGAAATTCAGTCTTAGGGTTGAAAGCCCCCCTTGGACCCCCTAGTCCACCCCCAACTGGCATTGGGGTGCACGTCGGGGTCATTGGTCCTAACTCTCACCCCATTCTCCTATACCTCTGCTTCTTCACACATGTGAAGGGGTGAGAGTTAGGGCTGATGTCCCCAGTGTGCACCCTGATGCTGGTTGGGGAAGCTGAACAGAGGTCCCAGAGACTTCAACTTAATAACTGAAATTCCTCACTTTTATCTAATGGAACAACTTCCCTAACAATACATTAAACTGAGTTTTTTGCTTCTAATATATAAATATCTATATATATATTAGAGGCAAAAAACTCAGTTTAATGCATTAGTTAGGTTGTTCCACAGCGATCAAAGTGAGGAAATTCGCTGTTACAGTTAAAAACCCCTTGCCCCCCACCACCCCCAACCGGCATTGGGGTGCGCATTGGGATCATCAGCCCTAACTCTCACCCCATTCTCCTATACTTCTGCTGCTTTACACATTTCATGGGGTGAGAGTTAGGGCTGATGATCCCAATGCACACCCCAATGCCGGTTGGGGCGATGGGCGGGGGTTCCAAGGGGGGTTTTCAACCCTAACAGCGAATTTCCTCACTTTGTCGCTGTGGAACAACCCTAACTAATGCATTAAATGGAGTTTTTTGCCTCTAATTTCCCTTCTTTTTGAGAATGATAATGAGAAATAGTGAATGTAATGCAGCGCGGCGCCACATGATGTCTTGTGGCATACTAACAGGGACAGCAACACAAACAGAAATGCTAACAGTGGCGCACATGGTAACACAAGCGTGAATGAGAACAGAAAGGGTAACGCACATGGTGGCGTAGATGGGATCGGTCTGCCACGTGATGTGTTGTCACATAGTAACATGGTGCCTGCAAACAGAAATGTCAATGGGCATGGTGACATAAAGTGAAACAGAAAGATAAACAGTACTGTAGATAGAAATGGCAAAAAATAACGAAATGCAAGTGCAAATGAAAACGCAAAGGATAATGCACATGGTGGCGCAGACGTCAATGGTAAGTGAAACGGGTACGGAACCACAAGCGGAAAGGGCAACAGTAACAGTAATGTAAGCGCACAGGCTGGTTTTCCCCAAAACCTGCATAGAGAAAGACAGTGAGTATAAATAATGTATGCATAATAATGAGTATCGGCACAGAAAGTGAGAACTTGGAATACTAAATACGTTATATGTCAGGAACCGTACAACGTAGAAACAAAATTTAAAAGTCATATTATTTACAACTGACTTGGCTAATTTGGTACTTAGCCCCCATTAAGAATTTTTCTGACGAAAAGTCCGCATCTCGCACCGTTTCCGATCGGGCCCTGAAAAAGCGCCGGTGAACGCCGTAATGTTATCTATGGGAAAAAGAAAGTTCATAAGCGCCATAACTTTGCCTCCCTGTAATGTTTTCACTAAACCACTGAAAGGCACATCTGTGGGCTGTTGGCTGTCTTCCCTCAAAATTTCAGGAAAAAAGACCAAACCGTTATTTGCAGCAGGGATCCAAAGGATTTCTGTAATGCATTGGGAGCTGTAATGTTATCCTATGGGAAAAACCATCAAATTTGGAGTGCCGTAACTTTGCCGCTGTGTAATATTTTTTCAATACAATACTGAAAGGCACATCTGGGAGATGTCGGCTCCGTTCCTTCCAAATGTCAGCCCAAAACTCCCAGCGGTTCTTTTTGCATCGCAGTGCAAAAGAATTGCTGTCATTTCCACAGACTAGAAAACTGCTGTCGCAATTGCAGCTTCATAAAAGTTCGACACTTTCATGAGCTCGAAAGTAATGCAAAGTACTTTTCCAGAAATTTGAAAAACATATTTCTGGGTGTTTTTACCACAAAATAAAGACATGGCAAGCATCCTCAGGGTCCGACTAGGTGAATACAAAAAGAATTAGGTTGCTAGAGGGTCCCAAATTTAAATGCCAACCATTTCTCTGATCACCAACTGAAAACAAAATGGCTGATTTGCGAAGTAACAGGCCCATTTGCGAAAGTAAAAATGCATTTGCGACACTGTCGAACTTTTTGTTAACTTTTCCCATTGACTTATAATGGGAAACTGTTTTTTGAATAACTTTTGAACCGTTTAATATTTTTTCATGAAATCCTCAAAAGACACATTGGGAACCCCAGTCACACGTTCCCTGAAGATTTTGGACCGGTCGCACAAACCGTACGACCATTAGGTGCGACCGTAGAATTCCAGAAAAAGCGTAAACACGTGCACAGATCACACTTAATAACTCTGCAGCCATATATCCAACTGGTACGAGACTTGGCAGATTCTAAGGCCTATGCTTCTTGATCATGTATTCCAAATTTCAGGCAAATCTGTCAAATGGTTGCAAGGTTATTAAGGTGCAAAGCTTTGGGGTTTAACATAGAAATGGCTCCTCAACCCTATCTATAGTGGCACTACCCTGCCACTATAATATATACATATATATATATAAGAGGTGAAAAATTCCATTTAATGCATCAGTTAGAGTTGTTCCACAGTGACAAAAGTGAGGAAATTCAGTGTTAGGGTTGAAACCCCTTGGACCCCCAGCCCACCCCCAACCAGCATTGGGGTAATGCATTGGGGTCAACTGCCTAACTTTCACTCCATCACATGTGTAAAGCAGAAGGTGTATGGGACAATGGGGTGAGAGTTGGACGGTTTCACCCCAATGCGACCCCAATGCCGGTTGAGGTGGGCTGGAGTAGTCAAGGGGTTTCAACAACTAATTCCTCACTTTTGTCACTGGGAACAACCCTAACTGATGCATTAAATGGATTTTTTGGCCTCTAATTTCCCTTCTTTTTGAGAATGACAATGAGAAATAGTGAATGTAATGCAGCAGCGGGAACGCGGGGCCCAGATGTGATGTCTTTTGACATAGCAACAGGAACAGTAATGCAAACAGAAGCACTAACAGTAGCACACATGGTAACGCAAGCACGAATGAGAACAGAAATGGTAATGCACACGGTGGCGTAGACGGGAACGGTCTGCCATGTGATGTCTTGTCACATAGTAACATGGTGCCCGCAAACGGAAATGGCAATGGGCATGGTGACGTAAAGCGAAACAGAAAAAGAAACAGTACTGTAGACACAAATGGCAAAAAATAATGGAAATGCAAGCACAAGCACACAGGCTGGTTTTCCCGAAAAGCTGCATAAAGAAAGACAGTGAGTACAAAGAATGTATGCATAATAATGGGTCTCGGTGCAGAAAATGAGGAGTTGGAATACTAAATTGCTTATATCTCAAGAACCGTACCACGTAGAAAAAAATTTAAAAGTCATATGATGTATGACTTTCCTGGTTAATTTTATGTTTAGCCCCCATTAGGGAGCTAAGCATTTTTTTGACGAAAAGTCCATATCTCATACCGCTTCCAAGATACGAGCCCTGAAAGGTGCGGTGAACGCCGCAATGTTATCCTATGGGAAAAAAGAGACTTTTAGAGTGCCATAACTTTGGCGCCCTGTAATATTTTTTCACTAATCCTCTAAAAGGCATATCTGTGGGATGTTGGCTGTCTTCCCTCCACATTTCAGCCCAAAAGACAGAGCCATTATTTTGCAACAGGCGCCAAAGGATTGCTGCAATGCGTCAGATGTCGTAATGTTATCCTATGGGAAAAAGCATCAACTTTGGAGTACCGTAATTTTGCCACCGTGTAATATTTTTCAACACAACACTGAAAGGCACATCATTGAGATGTCGGCTGTGTTTCTTCCACATTTCAGGCCAAAGCACCAAACCGTTCTTTTGAAGCAGGGTGCCAAAGAATTGTTGTCATTTTCCCACAGCCTAGAAAAGTACTGTCACAATTTGTGAAAGCTTGCGCAAATGCGTTTGACAGTGTCACAAGTGCGACAGTACTTTGCGAAAGTACTTTTTCAAGAAATTTGAAAAACATATTTCTGGGGTGTTTTACCCCAAAATAAAGACATGGCTAGCATCCTCAAGGCCCGACTAGGTGAATACAGAAAGAATTAGGTTGCTAGAGGGTCCCAATTTTAAATGCCAAGCATTTTTCTGATCACTAACTGAAAACAAAATGGCAGATTTGTGACAGTAAAAGGGCCATTTGCAACAGTAAAAAGTGCATTTGCGACACTGTCAAACTTTTTGTTAACTTTTCCCATTGACTAATAATGGGAAATTGTTTTTTGAATAACTTTTGAACTGTTTAATATTTTTTCATGAAATCTTCAAAAGGCACATCGGGGACCCTGGCCACATGTTATCTGAAGGTTTTGGACCGGTTGCACAAACTGTGTGACCTGTAGGCGTAACCGTAGAATTTCAGAAAAAGTGTAAACGCACACACAGATCACGCCTAATAACTCTGCAGCTGTGTATCCAACTGGTACAAAACTTAGCAGATCCCAAAGTGTATGGGTCTTGATCATGTATGCCAAATTTCAGGAAATCTGTCAAATGGTTGCAAAGTTGTTAAGATGAAATGTTGGGTTTAGCATGTAAATGGCTCCTCAACCCTAACTGTGGTAGCACCATTTATATATATATATATATATATATATATATATATATATATATATATATATATATATATATACATATATATATATATTTATACAATGGGGTGAGAGCTATTCTAATGCAATAAATGGAGATATTATCACTGCAGTGAGAAAAATGCTGATGACATCAGTGAAGTGAGATCTATTCCATTTATCCATACTCTGCTAATGTCATCACTCACTCACTCACTCAAGCTAGCATTCTAAGTGAAAGTGCTTCAGAAATCAGATTCTGTGTCTCACTGAAGCCTGCAAATCACTAAGTTAGCATTGCAAAACACACTTACTTGTGTTCCAAAGTTTCCAACACTCCTAGCCCATTATTGTGTTAATCTCAGCTTCAAAACAACCTGAATTTAAATGAAACTCATTTACAAAGCAGTTTCTTTCTCACTGCAAGCTGTACCTAACACAAATAGCATAGCAAAACACAATCACCTGTGTGCCACAATGCTTCTAACAATCCCAGCCCATTCAGAAATACCCCCACACTCTCTGACCACAGTCAAACAGTTCTTTCAGTATAGCCAAAGCTTGGCATAATGAACTCTGAACAAGCTTGGTACAGCCAGCAGACTAGACCTGGGTTTGATTCTCACAACCTCCATTTGCATACTGTGTAACTCTAAACAAATCACTTAACTGCCCAGTACTCCTAAAAAACTCACCTGCTTACCAAAGATTACTTACCAAAGACTAAAACAAACAAACAAAAAAGCACATAGATATGGGAAAAAGACACAGCAAAACATGACACTTCATACACTCTCACCCCATTTGTATAAATAGCACACATGATGTGCATGTCATGAAATATGGGAAATATTCTCCCTCCTGCAGAGTGAGCTGTGCTTTTGACATGTATGAGAATACAGAGCTCATTCTGCAGGAGTGAGAATATTTGCCATATCTAACTCCTGCCCATCATGTATCCTATATATATATATATATATATATATATTCATCAACAAAAAACTCTATTTAATGCATCAGTTAGAGGTTGTTCCACAGTGACAAAAGCACTGAAATTCAGTGTTAAGGTTGACACCCTTGCATCCCACACCAGCCCCACACAACAGGCATTGGGGTGTGTGTTGGGGTCATCAGCCCTAACTCTTATTCCATTCCATGTGTAAATAAGCTGTGGTGGTGAAGTATAGGAGAATGGGGTGAGAATTAGGACCGATGACCCCAACAAACACCCTGATGCCTGTTGGTGGGGTCTGGGTGGGTGTGGGAGCAAGGGGTGGCAACCGTAACACTGAATTTTCTCACTTTTGTCACTGTAGAACAACCCTAACTGATGCATTAAACAGAGTTTTTTGCCATGATTTCCCTTCTTTTTGAGAAGGTGCAATATAAATAGTGAATGGAATGTAGGTGTGGAAGCGTGGGTTCCTTTGGGCCCTGCACTCCCACCATGCTGACCATGTCTGAATTAATAACTGTAACAGTAATGCTAACACTAACAGTAATGATAACAGTGAGTGAAACACAAGCGCTAATGGTAAGTGTAACAGCAACAGAAACATGAATGCAAATGCAAGCTCTAACTGTTATGGTAATGCAAACAGAAATGCAAATGCAAGTGGTAATGCAAATGGTATTGCAAATGGTAATGGTAATGGTGACACAAATGAAAATGTGAAAGGCACTGGTAATGGTAACAGTAAATGTAACCACAAATGCTATCAGTCATAGTAAAAGTGACACGTACTGCAAACAGAACTAGAAACAGAAATGGTAACAGAAATGGAAACGGGAACAAAAACCATGAAGCAAAAGGTAAGGGGATTGCCAAGGTAAAAGCAAACAGTAACACAAACGGTAATGGTAACAGAAAGCTGATGTAAGGTAACAGTAATGAAAAGTCTGTATCTCACTTCGTTTCCAAGATAATGGCACAAGGGTGATGTGATCCAACACTAGCGAAAATTCTGTATCTTGCTTTGTTTTCGAAATAATGGCACAAAGGTGATTGGAGCCGACAGTAGTGAAACGTCTGCATCTCACTTCTTTTTCGAGAAAACGGCTCAAAGGCAATGTGAGTCAACAGTAGTGAAACATCTGTATCTCGCATCGTTTTCGAGATTTCGACACAAAGGCGATGTGAAGCAACAGTAGCGAAAAGTCTGTCTGTCACTTTGTTTCTGAGGTAATGGCACAAAGGCTAATGTGAACCAAACCACTGAAAGGCACCTCCGTAACACTAGGGCTACCTAAGCTATACATTTCAAGCCACTAGCACCACGCATAATGCTATGCACAAAATAAGTGCACCACACAGTATCTCCAAGGCAAACTATTTTCCCAACATGGAAACATCATAATTCACATCTCCATGACATCTACTCAACACCCCCCAAATTTCATATGAAAAGACCAAATCATTCCAGAGATATAACATTTTAAGTTTCTGCACCTTTAAGAAGTCTTCCACCACAAAATGCCAGAACTTCGTGGTCAGAAAAATCTCTGACTGCAAAGGGGCAACTTCAAATGCTTATAACTCTGGAGAGGATAACATTTTTCACCAAAAAATGGCATGCTCCTTTAGGAAAGGGCTTTCTACCTGCCAAGCATCAGACCAAGCAACCACACATTGGCTATGCTATATGTCACACAAGGCCGAGCAGAAAAATAGCAAAAACAGAACGTTTTGCACTGCACTACGCAAAAACTCTATGTACCACTGAAATATAAATTGGTATATAAATGATGCTCTAGTCCACTCTATGTATACCAAATCTTTTCCAAATCTCTTCAATAGTTGCAGAGCAGCACAAGCATAAAACTTTGCACGAGTGGCTAAAAAATAAGTTTTTGGGCACTTCATTCTACAAAAAACATAGGCAGATGTCAAATGAAAATTGGTGAACTATACAGAAGTACCATAGTAAAGCAAATATTACAAATGTCACAGTCATGCATGGAAATGCAAGTGTTAATGCAAACGAAAATGGTTACAGCCAGTAACGTAAACACAAGTGCAAATGTTAATGCAAACACAAATGATTAAGCAAACAGTAACGAAATGCAAAAACAGAAACAGTAACATAAGCATAAATGTTAATAACAACAGTGAGGTAAAAGGAAATAGTAACAGTAATGCAAATGCAAGCTCAAACGGTAATGCACATGGTGATGCAAACGGAAATGATAACGCAAATGGTAAGACAAACACAAGCGCAAATGTAAATGCAAACACAAATGGTAATGCAAACAGTAATACAAATGCTAACAGCAATGGAAAAGCAAACGTTAATGAATACAGTTACGAAAATGCAAATGATAACAGAAATGCAAACAGAAACACAAATGGTGATGGCAACAGTGATGCAGAAGGAAACAGTAACGCAATCAACAATGGAAACACTACCAAAAATGCAAATGCTCATGGCAACAGAAATGGTAACGAACATGCAAACGGCAATGGTAATGCAACTGGAAACACAAACGATAATGGTACCACCAATGATGATACCAAAGGAAACTAACGCAAACTTGAAATGCAAACGCAAGTGCAAACGCAAACACAAGTGCAAACGCACATGGTGATGCAAAAGTTAATGCTAACAAAATGCACAAACGGAAATGCAAACGTAACAGTAATCTAAATCACAAGTGCAAAACACAAATGCAAAGGGTAAATACATAGGGATGTAAAAACCGAAATGCAAATGGTAACAAGCACAAGCAGAACTGTTATTGGTCACAGTACTGCAAATGCACAAATTGTTTTCCCCAAAAAGATGCATTCAGAAGCACAGTGAATACAAAGAAAGTGGCCATAATAATGGCCTTTGAAGCAGAAAATGAGCAGTTGGAATACTAAAATTGCTTACATCTCAGGAACAGTACGACGCAGAAAAAAATTTAAATCTCATATTATTTATGACTTTCCAGACTAGTTTTGTACTTAGCCCTCCCAGCGGGGAACTAAGGCTTTTTGCGACGAAATGACCCGAAAGGCACATCGGATGCTGTAATGTTATCCTATGGGAAAAATCATCAACTTTGGAGTGCCGTAACTTTGCAACCCTGTAATATTTTGTCACCAAACCACGAAAAGGCACATCTGTGGGATGCTGGCTTTCTTCCCTGCAATTTGCAGCCCAAAAGACCAAACTTTTGTTTTGCTGCAGGGTGGCAAACATTTCCTGTTGTTTTGGCTATAGTGTCTCAAAGTTCTTTCGCAAATCACGACACTTTCACAATTGCACAAAAGTGTCACATATTCGAAAGTACTTTGCAACACTACTGTTTACAAAAATTTTAAAATCATATTTCTGGGGTGTTTTACCCCCCAAAAAAGACATGACTAGCATCCTCAGGGCTTGACTAGGTGAACACAACAAGAATTGTGTCCCTAACGCATCCCAAATTTAAACACCAAGCATTTCTCTGACCACCAACTGAAAAAAAGATGGCTGATTTGTGAAAGTAAAAGGGTAATTTGCAACAGTAAAAACTGCATTTGTGACACTTTTCAATATTTTGTTAACTTTTCCCATAGACTATGATGGGGAACAGTTGTTTCTGAATAACTTTTAAACTGTTTAATATTTTTTTATGATATCTTTAAAAGGGACATCAGGGACACCGGCTGCATGTTCCTAGAAGGTTTTGGACTGATTACGCAAACTGTGTGACTTGTAAGTGCAAAGCAAAGAACATGCAAAACCCTGTAATTTATGCATTTTGGTGCTCTGTAGCTCTGCAACCATACATCTGACCACAACAAAACTTGGCAGGTCCAGAGATGTATAGTACCAGACTATGCATTCCAAATTTCAAAGCAAATCCATTACATGGTTGTAAAGTTATTAAGCTGCCAAATTTCAGATTTAACCTTAAATAGGTACTCAACCCTTACTATAGTGGCATTATACTATATATAGAGAGAGAAAGAGAGATGTATATATATATGTATATGTATATATATATATATACACACATAGATATATATATACATATATATATATATATATATATATATATATATAAAGGGACCCCATCAACCCACTTAGGCCTCAAATACTCCTTAGTTTAAAAAAACACATGTTATGATCCTTCACATAATGTAAAGACTGCTTATGTAGCTGATAGTTCAATTCTGATTATTTTTCCTTCTAAAAGTGAAAAACAGGCTGCCTGCCTTACTAGTGTTACCACACCACAACATGATTGTTTACATTTCTTTATCAGCTCTCACTGCATCTTTTCTGAACTTAGGAACACTTTGAACACAGTCTGGTCACTAATTATTCATTGGGAGTAAAGGAGACTATTGCATCATGAGTGGATACACCATTTTGCAGTGATTCTAATGTTCTGGAAGTATATTAGCATGCATTTCAGTTCTACTAAGCAAGGAGGCAGCTAAAACAACCAGCGACATAAATTAATTTTAGAGAAGGCAAGCAATGGCAAAATGTGGGTTTTAACTAGAAATAATATGATTCTAAAAGGGCTGACAGTGTCCCTTAAGGACTATACATGAGTGAGAGCACAGACAAATAAGGCTACAATTACAATATCTCAAAAGTAAGAAATTAATTACAAAAATGACATTAATACATCAGTTTGGCCATTTTGACAGAAGTAAGCATACATTTCTCTAGAGTGCTATTCTAATTGAAATGAGACAATGTTTGGGCAAGTTTATCAGCTTGTTATGTAATGTGACACAAGTTGAGGGTTCTCTTACAGTGCTTCTATGCATGGTACTACCAGCATTATCTGAGGTTGGTTAATTCATTAAGAAGTTAAAGTGTAGTGGATATAAAATGACTGACATGTTTTGTGATATGTTACTCATGTATAAACCATTTTACAAGGACAGAATTTCAAGAGTTTGCTGGAGACAGCAGAGACCCACTTCTAAAGGGATAGTAACGCTAGTTAGAAAGATAAAGTAAAGATTTGAGAAATTGTATGTGTTATTTAAAATGTTTGTACCAGCTTTGAACTGTGTTTTCTTCTTCTCTCTTTTGGAAAGAATATAGATATTATAGGGAATTATTTTAAGTGATTTAAACCGGATGGCATGATTGCATATATGCCCTAAAAGAAATAGGGACCTTGATTTAAAGTAAAACTACAATAATTGTGTTTAGACTACAGAATCTTGTTCTCATGAGAGATACAATTTTGAGACCTTAACACTGACATTTCTGGTGGATGCCTGGAACATCCTCCCAGCATAGGTGGTAGGGGCAAAAACAGTAATGGGATTCAAGAAAGCATGGAATAGTCATAAGGGAATGATACTGGTATGGAAATAGGTGGGACTAGAGCATTAACACAGTTTTTTTTTGCAATTTATTTCTTTACTTTAAGTGATAGTATAATCGTATCCTATTTGGCCTGTGGGAGTGCACTGCCCTCTGGCTCCCATCCCTCTGTAGATACATTTATGTATGTAGCTGTAGCCTCTGGGCCCTGTGCTTTCATTTATAGGACAACAGTGACAAAATTGTCAGCATAGCCATCTTATTACACCACCCCATGTATCCAGTACAGAAAAGTTTTGAATCCCTGCCAAAATGTAATTCTGCACAACTGCATTATCATTTCGCACCACAGGTGAGAAAACACATTTGGCAAGGATTTGAAAATGACAGCTGTGACATACATGTGGTGGGGTAATTGAAAGCTATGTTGAAAATCTGGGTTCAAAATATTGAACATTTCCAAAGTTATGGCGTGCATAGTGAAATTGCAATGAATGGTCATAACTGTGGTATTTTAAATATTGACTTAAATTTTCAACATAGCCTCTTAGGACACCATCTCATGAATAATATGACTGTCATAATTCAAATCCTACCTGAAAGGTGAATTCACCAAGCAACTGCAAAATCACTTTTCTAGTGGGAGTTGTGTAATGGCAGTCCTATTGTTCATGACGAGTGGTCCCCAAATGACTATGATGAAAATTTGGTGAACAAATGTCAAACAATGGCTGTGTTATGAATAAAAATTGAAACTCCCATGGAAATACATTGAACCACATTTTACTTAGTTTCTCATATTGCAGTTACTGATTCTAGCAGCAAGATGTGTCTTCAATCGGGAGAGTGGATCACGAACCTGGGACCCGTTCAGGTGAGTGAGGGTGTGAGAGGGTGTGCTATGGGGTTTGGGAGGTGGGTGCTGAGTGGGAGGCAGGAGTGGGGAGGAGCTCATCAGAGAGGGACCATTTTCTTTGTTTTCAGGTTTAAAAAATCAAAGGACAGTTTTCTTTATTTCAGGTTATGTCATTTTGGTACAATACACATGGGGCTTGATATTCAAACTGTTGCCCAAAAGTGCTTAACAGCAGGATCAAAGGCGCCAAGTCACTTGTGCACATGCACAATAGACAAGATATTCAAACATGGAGCAAGCCAAATTGCGCAACAAGCCAGCATCTGAATGTCGCACAACCTGCCCTATAGCGCAACCAGGAAGGGGAAGCTGAGCAGAGATGATGCACTATGACGCAACAAGGGCTGCCCAGCTGAGCAGCCCAGAGGTGCCATAGCG
The DNA here is from genome assembly GCA_016271365.2 of Neoceratodus forsteri. Classification (NCBI taxonomy): domain Eukaryota; kingdom Metazoa; phylum Chordata; order Ceratodontiformes; family Ceratodontidae; genus Neoceratodus; species Neoceratodus forsteri. The sequence goes on along the minus strand of CM028130.1, from coordinate 1,360,231,442 downwards.
CAAGCAGGGAGCCTCCCAGCAGCAGAGCAATGGAACTGCACAACCAGGGAGGTAGGCAGGGGCCCACCACCCATGCCACAGATGGGAACAGGGACACACTGCAGAACCAACAATGTCCCCCCACACCCCAAGCACAGCATAACTGGGGAAGGGATGGAACAGCCATCGGACCATGGGGACAAGCAAACAAAGCACAGCTGGGCCATGGTGCCCCAGCACACCCACCAGCAAGCTGAGACTGCCACACAAGGAGGGTGGACCACCCCATGGCACAGCAGCCCCCCATGCACAGCACACCCTGCACCGTGACCCCAAGACACCCCCCATGAGCAGTGACCACCACTGCGGGAATCCCCATGCATACCACCACCCCCCCACTGCCACACTGCAACCTCATGTACCACAGAACCATACAAGCCAGACCCACCATGAGTCACAGCAGCCTGCACAGACACCTACAGTGGTGTGTAACATAGAAACATAGACTTTGACAGCAGATAAGGACCACTTGGCCCACCCAGTCTGCCCATTTCCCTACCTACTGGATAAGCTGCAGATTCTAGTTAACCAACAGCCTATTTCCTGCAACCCCCCACTATAATTGCCTTATGTCTGTCCCATGCATGTTTGAATTCCTCCACTGTTTTAGATCCCACAACCTCTCCAGGAAGGCGGTTCCATGCGTCCACCACTCTCTCCGTGAAAAAGAATTTCCTCACATTACCCTGAGCTGTCCCCCCTCTAACTTTAAATTGTGCCCCCTTGTTCTTACACATCTCTTTTTCTGAAAGATGCTATCCTCCTGGACTTTGTTGATTCCCTTGAGGTACTTAAAAGTTTCTATCATGTCCCTCTGTCCCTCCTTTCATCAAGGGTATACATATTAAGCTCTCTCAGTCTCTCTTCATATGGTTTCTGATGTAGACCCTGCACCATTTTAGTTGCCCTCCTCTGGACTGCTTCCATCCTGTCTATGTCCTTGTGTAGATGAGGTCTCCAAAACTGCATGCAATACTCCAGATAGGGTCTCACCAACTGTCTGTATAGAGGGATAACCACTTCCCTTTTTCTACTTGTGATGCCCCTCCCTATGCAACCCAGTATCCCCCGGCTTTCCCTACTGACTTCTCACATTGCATACCCACCTTTAGGTCATCTGATATGACTACACCCAGATCCCTTTCCATTATTGTTGTTGTTAGTACCTCCCCTGCTATTATGTACTCTTCTCCTGAATTTTTATTTCCCAGGTGCATTACTTTGCACTTCTTTGCATTGAATCTAAGTTGCCATATGTCTGACCATTCCTCCAACCTTGCTAAGTCCCTTCTCATCCTTTCTACCCTCCCTTGTGTATCAACTCTGTTACAGATCTTTGTGTCATACGCAAAGAGGCATACCTTTCCTTCCAGACCCTCTGCAATGTCACCTATAAAGACGTTATAGAGGACTGGACCCAGTACTGAGCCCTGAGGTACTCCACTAGTAACCCCCCTTTCCTCAGAATGTGTTCCATTCACTATTACCTTCTGTGTCCTGTTGTGCAGTCAGTTTTCTACCCAGGCTACCACCCTGGGACCCACTCCCAGGCTGGCTAACTTGATTATTAATCTTTTGTGTGAGACTGTGTCAAATGCCTTGCTAAAGTCTAGGTAGGCCATATCCACAGCCCCTCCCTGGTCTATTATTTTGGTCACCCAGTCAAAGAAATTGATTAGATTTGTCTGACATGACCTTCCTGCTGTGAATCCATGCTGCTTTGGGTCCAGTGCCCCACTGGCCTCTAGGTACTCAACAATTCTTTCTTTCAGAAGTGATTCCATCATTTTCCCCACCACTGAGGTCAAACTAACAGGTCTGTAGTTTCCTGCTTCTGCCTTGCTCCCACTTTGGTGAAGGGGAATCACATCTGCCCTCCTCCAGTCCTCAGGTACCACCCCATCTTCCCATGATTTGTTAAAAAGTGTGGTTAGTGGTGTCACTAGGTCCTCCTTAGCTCTTTTAGGATTCTAGGGTGAATCCCATCAGGCCCCATTGCTTTGTCACCTTGAGTTTTAGAAGTTCTTTCAGTACTCTTTCTTCTTTAAATGGACTGGTATCAACCCCACTATCCAGAGTGCTTCTGCTGTGTGGTTTAGGTAACTCCTTCTCTTCTTTTTTGTGAATACTGAGCAAAAGTATTCATTCATTATCTCTGCCTTTTCCTGTCTCCTCTGCCACCTCCCTCTCCTTTATTAATCTTCCCTATCCTCCCTTAACCTATGTTCCTAATGTACCTATAAAGGTTTTATCCCCTTCTTAACTGAGTTGGCTATCCTTTCCTCAGTTTGGGCCTTAGCTTTTCTGACTGCCTTCCCCACTTCTTTCTGCTTTAATTGATACAGTTCCCTGTCGTGCTCTGTCGGTGATTCCTTATACTTTTTGAATGCAGCCTTTTTCTCCTTAACCTTCCCTGACACTTCTTTTGAGAGCCATAGTGGTTTTTTATTCCGCTTTGTTTTCTTTATTTGTTTCACACAAAGGCTTGTTGCCTCCATGATGGCAGTTTTGATTTTTCTCCATTTTTCTTCCACCCCTCCTTTCTGGCCATTTGCTAATGCATTCCTCAAGGATTCACCCATTCTGCCAAAGTCAGCCCATCTAAAGTCCAGTATCCTTGTATTTGTATGGCTTGTCTCCATGGTTGTGTTTATTGTGAAGCACACTGTGCAGTGGTCGCTTGTTCCCAGGTGTCTACTGACTTCTACGTTTGTGATCCTCTCTCCATTTGAGAGTACCAGGTCTAATATTGCTCCTCCCAGTGGGTTCCACCACTAGCTGTGTGTGAAGCATGCAGCACACTGGATGCAACACAGTGCAGGGCAAATACATACCCATACCCAGGGACACTAACACAGGGATGCAGTAGTGTGGCAGCCAAGCCCCAGTGTGGGCCATGAAACTGTGCACACACAGCCTGCAGTCCCTCATGGCACAGGGTGACACCCACCCTGTGCATGAACTGTGGCCCTGTGTGCCACCAGCAGATGCCTGGATCACAAGTCACAGACAGTGGTGCAGCCCTGCAATACACACAGGCCGCAGCATGGAGGTGGAACAGCAACTGCGGAGGCCATAGTGTCACCTGAGGCAAACATGCACCACACCATTGACAGGAGGCAACCCAGCATGGTGATGGTCACAGTGGATTACCTGCAGGGACAGCCACCACTGAGAAGGCAGCAGACCTCGCAGGCCACAGACATGCAAGGGTGTCAGCTGCACAGGCCAAGGATGGGTTGACAGGGGCACAATGGACACAAAGCAGGCACCATGGACCACTGCACACAGTAATGCAATGCACAGGGAACAACACACACACCACAAATACCGATTGATGGCCACTCCTACACCAGAGACACTTCCCCATGCACACACACACACATACCCATGACTGAACCATCCCAGATGCCATGCACACCACTGCAACTGAGCACCTATAGCCAGCTGCAAATCAGAGACCACCACAGTATTCATATCAAAATAACTGTATTCCAAAAATATAACAACAACAACTATTTACAATTATGTACAAACGTGGGGTGGAGGGACAGAAACAAGGTGGGGTGGGTAAGGGGCAGGGTGAACATATGGGAGAGGGAAGGCGGGGTGAGGGTTGGTCAAAGGGAGAGGTTGTCCTCTTCACTGGCGCCAGCCTGGTCCTCTGCTGCCTGGGGCTGTTGTCTGGGTCCTCCTCCTCCTCACGCCATGCTGCTGCAGATCGCAGGATGGCAAGGGACTCTTACGCCACCCGCACAAGGTCCTGGATGGACCACTGCATTTGCAGGAGTATCCGCACACCAAGGACAAGGGATCAGAGTCAATGGGTGTGACTGTCCATCCCACTGCAGCCCACACAATATGCATGGCAGACAGCCATGCCACGATCCTGTGATGGTGTCGCCCACCCACAGTGACCATGTCCACAAGACATGCCCAACCAGGCAGAGCCTACAACAGCCATGTGTACCACTGCACACACCCACTGCCCATGTCCAGCACAGCACAACCAAAGCCGTACAGTAACATGGCTATGCAGTGAGCAGGCAGTGCCACAGCCATGTGCCCAGTGCACGCATGGACCACCATTAATGCACTCCCAGACATGCAGTGGCACTGGACAGTGCTGACTGTCACATGTTGCGTGTATGGCAGTGGTGTCCATGGATGGTGGCCATGCCCTGCCTCCCACCCTGTCACACAGCATGCAATAGCAATCATGGTGTCATGGCACTCACCCTCATTGGGATGCTGTTGGCGTTGTGGTTGTTCACAGCCACGATCCGGTCCTGCAGCCACCACCCTCCACTGCTGCTCCATATTCCTCCTCTGCTCGGCCATGCCTGTGGGAGACAAAAGGAGAGAAACCCATCAGTACAAACCCAAAGCATATTCCCCCTGCCCCAATGTGTGTGCCCACCCACCCAGCCAGACCCACCCATCCCATACCCTGTAAACACCACCACAGTCAACCCTAGACCATCTCTCCCCTATGTACTGGACACATGAGACAGTGTTACCCATATGGACCATACAAGTGTGTAGATGTATCACCCACCTGGATGAGGCACCACGCCCCTCCTGGCACATGACCGCAGACGTGCCAGTAGCTCCGGCTCCCTCTGTCGCAGGTCCCCATACCGGTGCCTGCACTGTTCGGCCATTCTCCTGCAGCCAGTGGCTGCCTCCAGGTCAGTGGCCACCTCTTCCCAGACCTGGGTCCTGGCCCTGTCCAGTGGCACCTCACCAAAGAGTGGGCCATAGTGTGGCTCCACAGTGGCCACAAGGTTGGCCCGCTCAAGGGCATCCCACTGAGGGGCTCTCCTGCATGCCATCTCTAATGCTATAGTAGACAATATGGTGCTCCGCAGTGCAGCAACCCCACGTGGAAGTGCTGCGTGGTACATCGCCGCCATTCCCTATCGCACTGTCACCAAACAGCGCGATAGAGCCGTACACATGCCAGACGTACAGCGCCAGGGGGCAAAGGTCAGGCACAAGGTCAGGGATCAGTGGCACAAGGCCACGCACAGCGCCATCAGACGTCTACACATCCTGCGCAAATAGTCACCTGTGTGCCAGTGCCATAGTGGACTACTGCGCAGTTGTGCCAGAGCGCCATTTGGTTCCCAGCACTGTAGCGTCACTGGCACAATGGTGGCCATGTCCTGAATTGCTGATCACGCACAGTACGTCATCAGTGCAGCAGATGCCTGCATAAGCCACCTGGGCATGTGCAATGTGGTGTACTACACAGTCACGGAAATGCGCCATTGGCTCAGCCGCTCAACCAGACATGTAAAAAAAGCAACAGCGCCGATATTCAGCTGACACATGCAAACATCTGATCAGCCATTCAAAGGTGCAGTGGCATGATTTGCATCTCATTACAGTTGCTCCACTCCTAATTTGCATGCATTGCGCTATAAATGTGCGACATTGGGCTGCACTGGCCAGATTCAGTTACTGCAGATGAGAGGTGGGTTGCATGCTGTGTGATGTTCTGGACAATGGTCATGGGATAACACTGTAGACTGCACAGTGACAGGTGTCCACTTCCACCCATACAGACCGACATGACTGAGCAGAGCCAAGGTGAGGGTGAGGATGGTGGGCGGAGGAGGAGGCCCAACTTCACCATGGCGGAGACAGAGGCCCTCTTCCATGCCTTCCTGGAGGAGGATCCACCACTGAGTGGAGAGCGGGGCACCCCTCAGGCCCGTGTGGCTGCATGGGAGGGGGTAGCTTGGGCAGTGAACCTGCATGGAAGCCACCAGCGCTCCGTGCAGGAATGCAAAAGGAAGATGGGGACAGACCGCAGGAGGGTGAAGGAGAAGGTGGCAGCCCTCAGGGCGGCACATGCTGGCACAGGTGGGGGCCAGCCAGCGGTGGCGGAGCTGACCCCGGCTGAGGACCAACTGGCTGCATCAATGCAGCAGAGTGCTATTGAGGGGCGTACCAGGAGGTGGATTCCAGACAGGTGGAAGCCCATCACTACACGGTATGACATGGTGGTGGTGTTGGGGGGGGAAGGTTGTTCACATGCACTCACATGTCCTCACTTTCTGTTACAGATCCTGTTCATCTTCAGGGGATGGTGATGGTGGGTCCAGGCAGTGAGGAAGACCTGCCAGAGTTGGAGGAGGGTCCATCCACCTCTGTCGCCAGCCAACATGCACTGCACCAGCATGCACACCTGGCTGCTAACTCTGTTGTCGGTGAGTCAGGTGTGGGGGTGCACAACCTGTGTCTCAGCAGTCTGGAATGCAAGCATGCCAGCACACTGTGACTGTGGCCGTAGCACATACCTGCACCATTGATGATGCAAGGACTGCATTGGGCAGTGACATGTGTGTGTGTCCCATGATGGACACACAGCAGGCCAGCACATGCCCCTGGGCCTAGCTGGTTCCAACGTCTGTGCCAGCATGTCAGCACAGTCCCAGGCTGTGCCTGTCAGCACTGGTGGGGCAGCACCAGTGGCTGTGCAGGTGTCTGGCACTGTTGCGGCCACAGCAGTGGAACGAGTGGTCTCTGGGGCACAGTGGTTGGAGGGGCAGCAGCAGCAGTCACCCACCAGCTCTGGGGGTACAGTGTCCAGTGGTGGCACATGCCCACCGCCCTTTGATATGCCCATTCCTGGCCCTGGTGAACAGTGCCCACCCTCAAGGGATGTTGAGCATCAGGACCTTCCATACCCTGGGGGACAGGATGCCGTTGTGGCACAGTACCCATTTGAAGAGCACACCCGCCTGCTGCAGGAATCAGTACAGCAGCAAAGGTGGGTTGCAACATCCGTGGAGGCACTGTGCATGGCTGTGAAGCGGCACGGAAGGGACTGTGCTCTGATCCTTGCAGAGATGGTCCTTATGTGGATGGATGTGACCGCCGCCATTGACAGGCAGACCCAGGCATTGGTCGCTGTCGTGGCATTGGGCACACAAGAAGGTGCCCCTGTACCACGCACCCCACACAGTACACTCTCCACTCCCCATTCCTGGCATCGTGCTACACCCAGCCTGTCAATGCTGGGTTCTGCTGTGGGCATCCCGAGCACCCCTGGTGCAGGTGTGTTTGGCATACTACAGACCCCAGTGCGGACAAGGTCGCGATCGCGCAGTGGGACCCCTGGTGGTCCATCGGTGCCACCTCATGTGGCTCCTGCTCAGCCTGCCAGTGCTGTTGGGTCACAGCGGGGCCACCCACGCATCCGCGGTGGCTGTGGAACAGTGCAACATGACTGACCTGTCTCCCAGTGCGGGCCCTGTCTGGTGCTGCCCTGTGTGCAATGTGCATCATGGTGGGCAGTGCACTGGTGGGTGCCCTGCCCATCACGCTGACAAACGGACCACCTGCACACCATTCCGACTGCTGTCCACAGGTTTGTGTGCATGATGATGCCTGCATTGTACTGTACACCAAGGTGCAAGGGTGCCCAGCATCTGACACACGTACTTGGACAGTACAGGTGGTGGGTGTGGTCTGTGGATCTGTGTGTTTGCCATGTCTGTTCCTGCTCTGCTGTGCACCTGCCCATGTATGCTTTATGCCTGGTGTGCATGTGTGCGTGTCCATATGACTGTTCACCCCTCCCTGATGGTGTGTTAATGTGCCTGGTCCCTTCCACTCCCCTTGCCGTCATGCACCCCTGGTGTGTTACTCTGTGTGCCTGTGGGTTGCACCAGGACAGTGTTGGTTGCTCATGGCCCCTTGACTTACCTGTGTTGTGCATAATGCTCCTCCGTGATGGTGTCCCAGTGCAGCTTGGCCTGCCAGATCAGTCGGGGTCCCGCCGTCCAAGGGGGGGCTGCTCATCACCATCATCACCAGTGCCGCTGGTGTCCCCATCACTGTCCCCCTCCTCGACCTGAATGGCTAGCCCACAGTCTTTGGCCATGTTGTGCAGGATACAACAGGCCAGGAATATCTCACAGGCCTTTGAGGGGCTGTACTGTAGGGCACCGCCGGAGGTGTCTAGGCATTGGAAGCATGCCTTGAGCATCCCAAACACCCACTCGATGATGTTGTGTGGCGGCATGTGCCTCATTATAGCGTTGCTACGATGGGGTCATGGGGCACCGGAATGGTGTGAGTAGCCAGGGATGGAGTGGGTATCCGCTGTCACCTGTGAGGAATGGTGGAGATGAGTATCATGTTCAGGTCCATATTGCCAATATCCCTGTGTGCCACTACCATAGCACCTGTGGCATTCCCACCCTTGCCCCACGTTTGCAATTCCTACATGTGTACTCACCCACTAGATGGCCTGTGGGGATGTCCCCACTCTCAAATCGATTGCACAGTGCGGACTGATACCATATGAAGGCATCATGTGCTCTGCCAGGGTGTGTGGCACAGACATTGATTATGCGCCCAGTGGCATCACACACCACCTGGCAGTTGACACTGGAAACAGCCCTTCCTGTTCCTATATGCAGCCCCATCGGGGCCAGGTGGCATGTGAATGGCCACATGGGTGCAGTCTATGGCCCCTAGCACACCAGGCATATGTGCTACCCTGTGGAACTCCTGCATGTTTGCTGTATGCTCTGCCACGGTGCTGGGGAAATGGATGTGCTCCACAGCATGTGGCAGCAGAGCGCTGAGGAATTGGGTGAGGATGCATGACGTGGCCAACTGTGTGATGCCTGTGGTGTCCCCTGTCAGCCTCTGAAAGGTGCCCGCGGTGAGCAGACACATGCAGGCTGTCATCTTGGTCTCCACCGACAGAGCGTGACTCCATCGTGAGGGTGCCTGCATCACATCACTGCACAGCTCACAGAGCCACCTCAGTATTGCCCTGTTCAGGTGGTACCAGACCACGATCTCTACATCTGTGTACAGCTCAAAGCTGATGCGGGCACGGTACTGCCTGTTGGGGCGTACAGCCGGCAGGCCCTTCCACGGCCACGTCCCCTGCAGCATGCATTCTCACCCTCATTACAGCTTCCATGTGAAGCTGGCACTGTCCATCTCCTGGCTTGTGACCCCCGGCTGATGTTGCTCTGTTACCCCGCTGTCCTGACTGCTACCTCCACTGCACCAGGTACCCCCGCTGGCCTCTGCAGCCTATGGCCCACACAACTTCCCTTGCCTGCCATGTTCTGGACTGTCGCTGTCTGTCTCTCTCTCTCTCTGTCTGTCTCACTTGGCATCCCTGTAGCATTCTTGAACCTCTTACTTGAGCCTTTTTATTTTGGCTCATTTCCGCTGTGGCGCACCTTCCAGTTGTTCCGCTATTGCGCATTGCGCAAACCTTTGAATATCGCATTGCGCTCTTTATGCATGGATCCACCCCCTTCAGTTGCGCATGCCTTCATTTGCATTGTGCTGTTGCTCAGCCAGTTTTCAGTGGTGCAACTTCCTCCTGCTGAATATCGCAGAATGGCACAATTTCGGACTTGCGCATGTGCAACCCTATTACGCATGGCACAGCCCTTTTGAATATCCCACCCATTTTGTTATTTTAGCTTTCATCAGCCATTATTATCTGACTTGGAATAAACTACAGTTAGCTATCTTTTCTGCTAGTTAGTTATTTTATTGTGATACACAAATTACTTGAATTTAGTCATTCAGTAATGTTTGAATAAATTAGGTGTCATGGAAAGCTGAACAGAATAAGGGTCGATTTTACACTGGAAATATAAATTGACTGGAAGAAGCTTAATTGGGCATTTATGTTCACATTAGGATGGTAATTTGACCGCTAGTTTGTTCAAGGGCTGACCAGTTTATATTTTCCATTTTGTAATAAAATGCTGCTGCCAGAAGAAAAACATGCCTACTTTTGCTTTATTATTATCTTGATCATGATGGACAACACACTTTTATTAACTAACATTGGTGTTTACCCCTTTAAAGGGGACAGACCAAGTTGTCCTGGTGGACCCCACCCCAGGCAGAAAAATGGAATGGCTCAGAGAGGTGGGGGGGTGGAGCCCCATGGACAATAGGCAGCTACAGGAAAGGGAGGAGCACAGGGAGGAACAAGATAGCCATAGGATGTAGGGGGTAAGGGGAGGGAAAAAAGCCAGGGTACATAACAGGCTGCACAGAGGTATTCTGCCTCTTTCTGCTGGTTAATTTTGTTAGCTTGATCAACAGAACCAGCACGTCAGAATCGGTGCTCAAGATTGGTGGAAGTTGAACCAGCCTGAGGTAACAAGTAGAAGGGAGTACTACAAGGTAATATAAAAAAATAAAATACTATATATAGAAGCTGTTTTATAAGTGGCTAAGATAAGAAATGTGTGAGACTGCTGGAAGAGGCAGTAATTGATTGCATTTTAGTATGGCTACAAAAAGTTGTTTTTGTGTCCCATGTGGGTAGAATGTGAAAGAAGAGAAGAGGCAGTGATTGATTGCAATTTAGTATGGCTAGAAGAAGTTGTTTTGTGTCCCACGTGGGAGAATGTGAAAGAAGAAATTCTGTGGAAGAGAGGAGATAGCCCCAAGTATGAGGTAGTGTGGAAAAGCTTGAGCTGGTTTTCTTGGGCTCTTGCCTAGGGTACAGAGGAGCTGCAGAGGCTCACAAATTAGAAGAGGATGTCCAGGCTTGGAGATGCGGTATCCCTCGAGGCAGGAAAGCATCGGGGTGAAGAGTGGTTTTCCATGGTTTACGGTGTGGGTGCTGGGGCTTAGCATGAACGGCACTCAGGAAAGTGAGCAGGTTGTTTTTGTTTAGAATAAAGAAGGGGGAAATACAAAAACAAAAGTCAGGCCCCCAGAATTAAATGGAAGTTGCCAGTGTCTAGGCTGGCTTGGAAGCAGCTAGCGGTGGTGTCTGATGTCACACCACATGGTGGAGGGGACTGAGCGAGTCTTCAGTGTGGGTGAATTTTTGCGGTGCAGAGCAATGGAGAAGGGATGTTACATGCTCAGCTGCACTCACCAGGGAGTAAAAAAGCAACACCAGCAACAATAGAAAATGGGTTTTTTTGGTTGTTATTTCAGCTTGAAGGAGACTGTCTGGGTCCACAAGGAAAAGTGCTGGTCACTGTTTTTTGTGCTCTTAGCTCTGAAGGGGAAAACTGGGATATTTCCTGGCAAAAGTCTGTAGATCTGGTGTAGGGGCTAAAAGCATGTTCTATGGTGTGCTTTCAGGGGAGACTCTGTCCAGGGTACTGCAGGCATGTAGGCATTGTGGTGAGGCGGTGTCTGACATCACTCCATGTGGAGGTTTACCCGTTTTTTGGGGATGGGTCAGCATGATGGAGTTCTGAGACTACAAGGGGACGGCACGCTACTGAAGCTATGTTTAAAGCCAATTCAGAGAATTTCAGTAAGGAAGGAAGGTCAATGGCATAACGGCGGATGTTCATATTAATACAAATGGGTTTTTCAGGCATTTTTCACCACCCAGTCCCTGAGTGAAGGAGAAGTGGACAAGGGCGCCATAAGCCAGAGAGCTGCCAGGCCTATGGGAACAAAAGGAGCAACAAACGGGGGATCAGGGCTACAAGTTTGCACTATGGAAAAAGCACTGAGCTACAATTTGGGATTTTTTGTGTTTAAAAAGAAGAAGAAAAGTGGAAGAAGAGAGGCGGGCCCATACCACAAGGCAGTCTGGAGCTCGTGGGCTGAGGCCAGGGCTGATGCAATGCAGGGAAGTGGGCGGCAGGACCTGTAGTGACAGGTTTAGGGGACACAGGAAGAATGTACGAGTGCGTGGCAACACACACAAAAAAAAAGGGGTGGGGGTATTGGCGCGATGAAAGACCGTGTGTGTCCAGACTGTGGTTTTCAGATGATAACGATCTATCTTTTTCAGTCCTTTGCAGTATTTGTGGGTAGCATCATGGGAAAGAAGATGGCACTGAAGAAAAGCAAACCATCCAGAGAGGATGCATACAAGGTGATAATGGAGCTGGCAGAGAAGGCCAACATGATGTGGCAGCTAGTGGAAGGGAGGAGCCAGGGAAGTTGGGAAAATGCAAAGCAGAGAAGGAGAAGAGATGGGAAAAGGCCAGCAGGAAAGCACCAGAGTCTGGCAAGACTTCAGCCTCTAGCGGACATCCTTCCCTGGGATGCCAGCCCCCTACCAACCCCCCTTGTGACACTGAACCAGTAATACTACCGCCAGAGCTGGGGAGTTTACCCCCGATGGAATCCAGAGTGGAGCCACAGTCCGCAGCTGCCATCGCACCATTGGCAATGGACAGGCCAGCACAAGACAAAGGACCAATGCAACTCACCAACAGCCAGCCCCAGGGAATGGACAGGCCAACAGGTACTGTATCAGGATCTGTGGGGGAGAGTATCAAGGAATATAATGGACAGATTATTGCGACTCTGGAGGCAGGAGGGTTGGGACAGATGGAGACGGCATTGGCAGAGTTTAGGGCAGAAAAGGGGGGTGCAGAGGGAGAGAAGAAGGAAATGGATAATATGTGAAAGGGCAGCCAGGTAATTGGAACACCAGGTATGAGAATAGGTGAGCATGTACCGGTGGTCACAGAGGAGAAGATCTGGAAGGGGGAATATGTGGACATATTTGCATTGGTAAGCAGGGAAATGGCAGCCAGGTATGAGGAGGCGGAGAGTATAGGCAAGAGTGAGATGGCAGCCCTGTTAGTTCAGCTAGGAAAAAAGGAGGAGGACAAATTTACAAAAGGAAAAACATGGGATGGGTGGTTTGTGGGATTAACCACATATTCAGCCATAGTGCTGGAGAAGAAGCCAGAGATGGGGATTCCTTTGATCACATATTCTTTGATCATACGATGATCAAAAGCAAAAGAGGTGTTGGATGGATATACTCGACAAATTTTTTGACAAAGAATGGCCACATAAGGGGATGTAAGATGGGATACTAAACAGCTCGATCTATGGACAGACCATGTGACTGACCAGTCCACCCCAGAGGGTGAGACAGGAAAAAGGGTAGGGGTACTGCAGAAGTGCAGTTGTGGTTACAACAGAGCTTTCTGTTCATGGCAGCAGTGTCGTTTCAGGCATGCATGCTCAAAATGTGGGGGTTCTCATCTTGTGACATGATGCAGGAGCCAGTGGCCGCAAGGGCCTCAAGTGGGGGTCAATCATGGCACCAGTCACCTGCCCTTTCATGAAGGTCAAGTTTATAAGGGTCAGACCTGGAACAGAGGTACAAGGGGCAGAGAGTATGGGAGTAGGGGGGCCCAATCCTACTGAGTTAAGGAGAGGAAGAAAGAGGAGGAGGGAAGGGGGGCAGGTAGAAGTACAAGGGGGTTGGGTGAACAAACAACAGTTTTGGGCAGCCAGAACGCCCATCAAATGGGAGGCTGGGAGGGATGGCTGGCAGAATACCCCAACAGGGACACCGTGAAAACCTTAAATAGAGGTTTTCAATTGGGTTTTTCTTTGCAATGTAGGATGCCAAGACAAGCTAGGGATGTGAACAAATTGGGCTCAGTTAGGGGAAAAGAAGACATTTTGAGAAAAAAGATTGAAAAGGAGAAAGCAGCAGGAAGGGTAGAAGGGCCTTACGCTTTTCCCTCAATAGCTAATTTGAGGATATCCCCCCTGGGTTTGGTCCCTAAGAAACAGGAAGGAGAATACAGGTGATCAATCACCTATTATTCCCAGAGGGAGAATCGGTTAATGATTTTATTGGGGAAGAGCACAGTTGGGTGATGTATGCCACATTGGAAGAGGCAGGCTAGATCATTCGGGCAACCCCGTATGCATGGCTAGTGAAGACGAATTTCGAGTCAGCCTTTCACTTGTTCCCAGTGAGAAGGGAGGACTGGGACTTGTTGGGTTTTAAAATAGGTGACCAATATTATTTTTATAAAGCAATGCCCATGGGTTGTTCGATAGCATGCGCAACCTTTGAGACTTATAGCACCTGCCTTCAATGGATTTTCCAAGAAAAAACTGGGTATAAAACGATCATACATTACTTGGACGATTTTTTGCTAATAGGCAGTGGGTGAGTGGAGACAGAGGAGATGTTGGCTAGTTTTCAGCAATTGTGTGGGAAATTAGATGTACCATTGGCACCAGAAAAAACGGAAGGCCCTAGTAGGGTCCTGGAGTTTTTAGGGATCGAGGTAGATGCGCTGAATGAGGTATTTAGGCTGCCAGACAAGAAAGTGGAGAAGTTAAGGGAGTTGATTCAACACCACACAAGCAAGAGGTGCATGCAGTTAAGGCAAGTTCAGCAAGTCCTGGGGCATTTGAACTTTGCATGCAGGGCATTAGGGCTGGGAAGAGCATTCACAAGATGGCTAGCGAGCAACAGAGTGGGAGTGATGAGCGCACCATTGGGTGGACATAAGACAGGGGTAAAGAGCTTCCAAGGTATGAGAGGAATTCTTGAGAGGCTACAATGGCATTTCCTTTGGCAGGAGTAATGGGTTTTAATACTGATCTAGACTTGTACATGAATGCGGCAGGGGAAATGGTATGAGGGGATATTTAGAGAAGAGTGGTTCTCGGGCCTTTGCCAGATGAGTGGGTGAAGGAAGGCAGGGTGAGGGACAACGCGCTATTGGAGATAATGCCAATTTGGGCCTGCACCCTGGTTTGTGGGGAGGAATTGCGAAACCGGAAGGTTACGTTCTGGTGCGATAATAAGGCAGTGGTGGAGGTCCTGAATAACAAAGGGGGTAGGTCCACAACAGTGGGGTGGATGTTGAGGCAGCTAGGACTAAGAGGGTTGCAGTTGAATATGTCATTTAGGGCTAAACACATAGATGGGGAAAGGAATATACTAGCTGACAGCCTTTCCCATCTGTAGCTGGACCGTTTTCGGGCACTGGCACCAACAGTGGAGGAAGAAAAATGCCTATTCCAATGAATTTCTGGGATGCTGGCAAGAGGGAGCAAAGGTGCTGTTTCCTAGCACATGGGCACCATGGACCTTGAGGGCCTATGAAGGGACATGGCCGGGTGTTGCAGGCTTTTCAGATTGGTGTAGCACCACATGGAGTAAGCAGGCCAGTTATGGTAGACCAGCTGGGAAAGTTTACAGTTGAACAATGGCAGTGGGGACTGGCATACAACACTATGGGAGTATACCTAGCCAGGATTAGTGTAGTATGCAGCCTGAAGAGGTGGCAGAACCCCACAAAATCAATGTTGATACAAAGGATGATGCAAGGATGGAGCAGGTTGAGACATAAGGACAAGGATGGCAGGCGACTGATGCGGAACACTGGCTAGCCAGGCTGCAGAAGATATTGCCATGGGTGTGTGAAATCAAAGATGAGGCAGCTATTTTTACAATTCATGTGGTAATGTTTGGGAGGCTTTGAGAGTGAGTGGAGGCAATAGTTCACGGCCAAAAGAGGAGATGGAGGGGCTAGGTTGGGGATGTAGTTTGGGGACAAAAACAATACTAACTGGTCATCAGGAGACAAAATAGACCAGGTGGGGAAAGGTTGTGTCACAAGCTTGCAGCCACATGCAAGTGTCATTGTGCCCAGTTAGGCTCTGTGGCTTATGCCACAGAGAGATATAATAAAGAAGGGTGATTATTTGTACAGGGATGGGAAAAAAGTGACCAGTTACCAGGTAACAGCTGTTCTGAAAAAAGACATGGGGTTTCTGGGTGAGGACCCAGCATGTTATTCCTCTCATTCTTTTGGATAGAAGCTGCATCAAAATAGGTGACGAAGGGAACCAGTAGAAAAGATTTTGGAGATGGGTCGATGGTAGTCGCCAGCTACAAAGATAATCCATGTGTTTAAAGATTAACATGGAATCTTGTTTTGTTTTTCAGGACCAGAGCTGAGAAGGGACTCTGGAGGAGCTTGGGGGGTTCAAAAAAAGGAATAAAGAGGTAGTCATGAAGTAAGGTATTAAACAGAGTTTTTATCTAATTTTATAGGCAGAGGTTGGCTAAAGGAGGTGTGAAACTGCAGGCATTCCTACATTTATTGGGCAGAAAAGAGAGCAGAAAAGAAGGCCGGGAGAAAGCAACTCTACCAGGATGTCAGTCACTGTAGACTGACATGGCGTGGCATCCGAGGGGTGAAGTGGCCACAGTTACTACTGACATTGCTGGAGATAAAGCAATGAGACCCACACCAGATTTGATTATTGTCCACCTAGGAGGGAATGACATAGGTGAAAAACCGTGGTGGATACCTATCTAAGGGTGAGAAGTGATTTTGAGAAAATGAAACAATGGTGGCTGGTGTGTGCCTAGCATGGTCTGACATGATACCGCGGAGTATGGAGGCGCACGCAGACATGTAGTAGTAGAAAGCAAGGAGAAAGATGAATAGGAGAGTGGGGACACTAGTAAGAAGCCTGGAGTGTAATACTGAGAGGGTTGAGGAATGGGTGGATGAATTTTATAGATCAGATGGGTGCACTTATCAGACCTAGCTATAGATATGTTTAACACAGAGATGATGGGGTTCATTGAATCATGGAGGAGACAGCAAGGTGATAAGAAAAGGGGAGGGTTAAAAGGAGGGATGGAGGCATGGGGGAGGCCAGTCATCCTAAGCAAGCTGGAGACTGGCTGGAGAAAAAATGAGGGGGGTAATGGGGTGGGAGGGAGAAGAAGAAAGAAGGAAAAGGAGCAGCAACAGAAGGAGAAGAAAGCAGTCTTGGTTATCACTGTTACCTATAGAAAGAGAAAAAAACTCCCGTTTTCACCTGGGGAGGGAGAAGAAGCAGAGGAAGATCTTGAGCTGATATTGATTATGTAATGCAGTACAACTGAAGAGGTGTAATATGGCAACAGAAAGATGATGATAATGATAATGTAACTAAAGAAATGTGGTTATTGTAATAAATTGATTGCTGATCTGAGCACAACAACACAGGTGGACTGTCTTTTGTGGGGAATAGGAATCGGGACAATGTACTAATGTACCTGTATATAGATCTGTTTATTTCTATTACCATTATTATAGTGGCAGGAGAGATCTGGTGGCTGCTAATAAACAACATCAGATGAGTGGGAAAAAGCCCCAAAACAAATGTATCTGTTCTTTCATGTGTTTAGTTATTTTAAAGTCAGTCTTGTGTTATGCTGTCTGAATGATTAAATGTATAAAATAATAGCAGCAGAGTGTGTGTGTGCAGGGGGAGATGCAATCTAATAAAAGTATCAAAAATTACTGCCTGTATACATGCAAAGGCAGATTGCAATCAGTGTATGTAAATGATTGGATTTCAAAGTCCAATTTCAGTAATAAATATATATATATACATATATATAAAATATTTCTGTTTCCAAAATTTTTTGTTGTTGTTTCAATTTTATTCATTGCATTGCAGTATTTTTTTCTCAAAGAGATCTTTTTTCGATGCTGCCTACTCAGTCTAGTGCTGCCTACCCATTGCGTTTTTGGAAGAAAGTAAAACTCAGGCTACTAGCTATGTGTTTTTAGATTGGACCTTGCTATTCCTATTATTTTTAAATATGATGCAAGATCACAAGATTTAATTAAGAAACACCCGTGAATGTATGGATGGAAATGATTCTGAACTAAAATATTTATATAGATCAGCAATATTGGAGGGAACATCATGTAGCATTATGTGGTGAATGATCATTTTGAAACCAGGATAACATTTTTGTGTAAGTTATACACATACTGAAACTATTTTGGGGGGTATACGAGGGAAAGGAGACAGTGCAGTTTGACTCATCTTTGCTGCACACCCTTTTTGGTTTCTCCAATCAAAATGGGGTGCTTGAAAAATGAAATATTTATGTCAACAATCATCCATCAGTACTGAAAGCAAAATCAGCTATGAGACCTGATAGAAAATGTGTCTGAGATTGGTACAAAGCCTACTGACAGGTCATGGGGTGTGTTTAATGCATTTTCTCAGGGCATCAGTTGCATTTGGGGACTGATTATGTGGTGTTTAGGTGACTGACATCTGTGATACTGTGCATTTGTGAGGTCCAGAACCAGACAACAGCAAGTTTGGGGTCTTGATATCTGGTGACTTTATGATTATGGTTCTTGGGGTATTGTGTCATGTTTGGCAGACTCAAAGCATCGTGATTGGGTGTCTGGGGGTGACTTTGGGCATTAGGACATGATAACATATAGTTTGTGATGCTTGGGCATTACTACTGTTGATGTGTATGTCATACTGCCAGATACTATCATGCATGGGGGGCTCGAGACATGATAGTGGTCTGTATGGGGGGCATGGGGCCTGATACTGGCTTTCTTGTATGTGGATGGTTGGTGCCTGCCAACTGAAGGGTTGGTGCATTTGTTACATTGTACTGTATCCTTCTAGTTCACATCTCAGAAAGGATATAGTCAAGATGGAGGTAGTAAGGGGACAGTGACCAGAAGGGTGGGGGGGTGCCACTAGACACCAGGGTAATATTGCCAGGGATGGAAAAGAAGTGGGGGGGCACAAAACACCAGTGAAACAGCAGCAGTGCCACCAAACACCAGGGAAAAAGTGGCTCAGCCTCTCACATCTCACACTGCAACTGGCAACACGAGTTCAGCTACAGCTACAGAAGTCAAGAAAATCCCACTGTTCTCATACGAGAACTTGAGGGAAGTGCTCGCTAAGCTACCCAGGATTTTGGGTAACCAGAAAATGTTTTTGGGGCATAATGAAAAAACAAACATCAGAATCTAGCTAAATGTCTCCTGTTTAGCAAAGTTCTGTTTGTTTTTAAAATTTGCTATACTTTATGTACTTTCCACATTTGTCAGATCATGGAAAAAAATTAACAAGATGGCAGTTGGCACAGTACCAAAAATGCTTTGTGTCCTGCCAATTCAGTAGCGCAAATGCAAAAAATAGCATTTGTGTAATTAGATTTTTACTTTCATCACTGAACGTTATCTCAAATGCCCTACTGCACATGCACAAGTCGGAAAACAATAACATTTAAAGCCTTAGAACTTCAGAACCCTTTAATATTTTTTTTCACCAGACCTCTCAAAGGCACTACCTTGGAACATGACAAATGCCCCC